>BTHU01000003.1:139625064-140948397 GCA_036184795.1 Tokudaia tokunoshimensis
ATCTTAAAAATGATTTAAAAAATGAGTTCCCCTTCTTTTTCTACTCATTGAAAATGGTATAGACGAAAGGCAAGTGCTTTCATTAAAAGAAAATTTCAAACAAAAACTGAGCACCTTAACATTTTTTGTTGAAAATAATGCCCTCTAGAAAATTCTTAGTGACCAATAATTTCCATAAAGTTACATTCACTTGTATTTTTCTGACCTTTCAAATTATACATCTCTGTCCTAGGTTCTACACAGCTCTTTCTATCTGACAGTAGTATCAGTATGAAGAGAATACTAATTAATGTATGTTAATAACTATAAAAATGGAACCAATTTTAACATTTGAATATTCATGGAAAAAATCTACTATAAAATTTTGTAAATGTTATTCATGGTTGATATGAATATATGCTATCCCAATGCATAAAATACATGAAAGGCTGGTGTTCTGTAGCACAGGGTACTTTGTATTATTTTAGGATAAATTTCAGGAATTCCTCACAGAACTACTCACAGCATAATGAGAAAATATCAACTTGGAGTGTTGTTGGAACAATTTATGCTTTGCTTTAATTTGACATGTTAGGAGTCAAGTCTTAACATGCTACCTTGCAATACATTAAACAGTCTGTGGCATCTAAACATAATTTTATATGGGGGAAAATCTTGATAACCTATAAAAACTTAAATGCTGGTACAATTATTCTATTATAGGTTCAATGACAAATTAAACCTGACAAAGTAGAAAAAATTAACATACTTTGAAATGGAGGCATGTTCACACTAATGGATTAATTTCTGCACTTACCTGACATCTTTCTGTTTCAGCAATAATGAAGGGATATTTTAGTGATGCTGTGTGAACATGTAAGCTTCAGTACTTGGTGAGTTCATTGGTGTGGTTATTGCTATATTATTTCTTCCTTCAGAAGACTCAATTTTAAAGATCTCTGTATTTTCCCTGTGGATTCATAGTATAGTTCAGATTTTATCTAAAGGTCTCAGATTAGCAATGACATCAAATGAAATAGATTCATCTTTTGTCTACTTGCGTCTAATGGAAGCTTTATTTTCTGTTCTGGAATAAAATAACATGAACTTGAATTCCATTATGTCCCAAGCTGACCCACCTTGTGCTTGAAGGTGGGTCACATAGAAAATTTCTCTACTTTGTTTTATATTACATAATATAATACAAATTGTATACGTAAGTTTTATAATACAAAGAACTTTCTGTGAGTACCACAAACTATTATAAATGCCCAAAATTTTTGTTGAAAAAGGTAAACATAAATTAAAAATATAGTATTTATTTTGATTTTTGGTGTATTTGTTATTATATAATTCAGGACCTATTTAGCAATGATCTCTCAGTTATTAAAATTTTAAGGTTATATGAAATTTATTAGAGTGGCTTACAAGTTATGGTCAGAGAAGTTCAACAGTGACC
The DNA here is from genome assembly GCA_036184795.1 of Tokudaia tokunoshimensis. NCBI lineage: Eukaryota > Metazoa > Chordata > Mammalia > Rodentia > Muridae > Tokudaia > Tokudaia tokunoshimensis. The sequence goes on from BTHU01000003.1 coordinate 139,626,503, forward strand.
AAGGATCTAGTAAGTACTCAATTTGTAAGACTGTTACTCGAGTGCCAGAGAATTCATAAAATACTCCCAGTTTTCAGCATATATTGGAATTATAAAGGAATATGTTCTAGCTCCAGGGAAGGAGGTGATTTAGTAATATCTTTACTGGATTGTAAAAGAATCTGCATCCATCAATTGAGCCTTCTTTAAAGTTGATTATTTGAATACCGTTTTTAATTATTGTGGACAGGTAGGAATGATACAGGCTTGAGTTTTTTTATCATTAGTTTTGTACTAAAAATAGTTTTTTTTTTCCTAACTCTGGGTTTTCTTTCCATAGTTCCTCTCAGATTCTCCCCACTTTCCCTCCCACTCAAATAGACACCTTTTCTTTTACTCTCTCTTTAGGAAACAAGCAAGCATCTTAAATATACTAATAAAATAATATAAAGAAAAAACAAATAAGAATTGGACAAAACAGAAAAAAGTAGGCACAAAAACAAAAGAATAAAAACAAAGCCACAGAGATGCACATTTGCACATACAAAAATTCCACAAAAATAAAAAATTTTAAACCATAATATATATGCAATAGACTTATATGGTTTAAAATAATAATGCTCTGACAAAGAATTATGAGAAAATGAATGTCTAAAATGGCATTGAATATGTTTTGATTTGAAAATCTACTATGAAGCTTATTGCAGGGCATGGTATCTGCCTGGAGAGTTGTTTGTACATGGTATGTACTCACATATATGTGGATGTAAGGTATAAAGTAAAATATAGTCATTCTACAATCTATAGATCCAGAGAGGCTAAATACCAAGGATGGCTCAAAGAAGGATGCATGAATCTCCCTGTGAGTGGGAAATGGAAGAGATATTGTGGGTGGATGTGGTGCAAGTGGAGATGAGAACAAGGGTGTAGGGGGAAGGATGGAGTGATAGAGTACTGGGAGGCAACTTCAATTGGTCTAGGCATTTCAGGGATAATGTAAAAACATAGAGTAATAGAAACTCTCAGGAATCTATGATGATGACCTCAGCTATGTCCTGTAACCACACAAGACTTTCAGTGGAGGGACTGAGACACCAACAAGACCATAAAAGTTTCAAGCTACAATTTGTCCTGTCTGCAAGATATACTGGGGTAATGGAGTTAGGTATGTGTCTACTTCTACTCTCAGCACTGAGACCCCACCTGGCTTAGATTGATTTCAGGACCTGAACTTGCTGCCACAGTCTTGTGAGTTCATATGTATATCAGTTTTGTGTCTAGAAGGCCTTGTTTTCTTGGTGTACTTGATTTCCTCTGGCTTTTGTAATATTTTTCTCTCTTCTTCCTCCTAGTTTCCTGTGGCCTGAGAAGAGAGATTTGGTAGAGATATTCCATTTTAGATTAAGCTTTTCATGGTTTCTTTCCCTCTCTGCTAATTGTTCATCAACTTGATCTCTGTGATCTATCCCATGTACTACAGGAGGAAGCGTCTCTGATGATAGCTAACAAGAAACTCTACTATAAGTCCCTCAGAAACTCATTATAAGTCATTTTATTGCAATATTTCCTGAGGGATGCAGATGTGTTTGGAAAAAAGCCCATGAACATACAGATCAGATACACCAAGTTAAAGCAGGCCTCAACATAGAACCTAACTGGAATTACAGTAAAAGCCATAATTCTCAGGCCAGAGACATTTTCATCACTCCTCTTCTCTCTGTCCTGAGTGGAGTGGTCTTTAAACCAACTAACTTTCAACAAATTCTAGAAGTAGTTCAGGAGAAATCTATAAAACCTCTCAATACTTCCAATGCCTTACACAGGTCTTATTCAAATATCCAACCTGGACCAAGGAACTCTTGATGAGTAACAACTCCTTAAGTCCTATAAATTTTTTTTTGCCAAATCTTACCCAGACATAATGGTCAAACCCACTAGACTAAGCCCACTTTCCCCCAAGCTAAGGTTCTGACCCTGGCATTCAAGGTCTTTCATAATCTTGATGAATACAACCAAAAACACAGATACCAACTCTTGCTTTAGTCTCTCTATCAGATTTCTGGTAGTGTAGCATCCCAAAGAAAGTGGATGCCATGTCAGAAGGAGCCACAAGGGCCTTGCTTAAAATATGTCAAGAAAAGCCACTCTGCCTTTACCTGTTCAAATCCTCACAATCCTATGCAACAATGCTCTAAATGTCACCAGAAGGGCCATTGGGAATTGGACTACTTCCAGCCTCCCAGCATTTCCCTTGGGTCTTCTGGGCCTGGTAGCCAAATACTGAGGAATCTCTACCCCACTGACCATGGTGAGTATCTGGGTAGCTGGTGAATCTCTTTCTTCTTCAATAGATTTAGGAACTATTTGGTCTATATTTCCTGTTTACTCAGGTCAAATTCATCGTTTCATCCTAATAAAGCAGATGACTAGGCTGGTGACAGATTTGTTAGTTTAATAGCAGCAACCAAGGCTTCAGTTGCATCCTTCATTATATTCATTTGTTCAAGTTAGGCCCCAAGCTTCACTTTTCTAGAGCTATTACTAGGTATAGATGCAGTTTACCTTGTTACCAATCTCAGAAAATTGATATACTCAAAAAAAACAGATTTCAAATTTTAGTATACTTTTATTTAAAGAAACTCATTTTACAATGACTAGTCTCAGTAATCAATTACCTGTGTCTTGTGATAAATGACTGGATAAAATGTATAAAGTTTATGTAAGATTCATATCTTAGAATATGGATGCTTAAGTTGGAAGTTCTAAAAAGTAGTTCTAAATCTACTTTTGGATTTAAGAGAGTAATTTATATGTCTGGATTTAAGAAATAAAAACTTAAGTAATTCATGAAGGTTTGAGAAAATAATCTAAGGTATATAAAGTTGTTTTTGACTTTCCTCTCCATGCTACTATTGAAGTCCCACTCACCCCATCCGTCACCCATGGTCAGAATACACACCAGTCTTCCAGACCCCTCCAGATTCTCCTTCAACTTGCTATTTTCAAGGTTTTTCCTCTAATATCCTCATATCCTATTCCCTTGCTAGGAAAGGAAGAACTCTTCTGAAATTTGCCTTTTTCTGCCATAATAGCTCCAAGGACACCATAATACTACCTGTCATCACCAGTCTCTACTTAGGAGACTGAAAACATATTGTTTTTTATGGCACACATCTTCACCCTACTCCCATATTAACAATCAAAAATCCAGAGGAACCATCCTGTGAGTACAGAAACTTCATTTTATTAATTGCTGTTATTTTATACCCTTAAGTCTCTAACCCTTATTCAATCGTCTCCATTAAGCTGATAACACCATTCACTTTTAGTCTGAAATCGTAAAGTCACTTTTTTCTAAATACTCCTAGACATCTATTCCCAAATTTTTTTTGCCTTCATTTAGATTGATTCTGATCCTCAACGATCCTGACAACAATCTGATCTGTCCTTCATCAGAGATTCAGAGACTATCCTCGCCTTTTGTACAGACAGTACAGACCTGTCTAGCCTTCCTGACTTTTTCTTCCCTTCTGCTTCAGTATGTAGATGACTTTCTCCCTCAAACTCCTTACCTCTCTGATAGCCAATCTCATACTGCTACATTCCTCAATTTCATCAGCTCCAAGAGTTACAAGCTCTCATCTTCAAAGCTTAACTCTCCTCTTCCCAAGTTATCTCTTAAATTCTTTCTCACAACCCATAAAAACTCCATTTTAAACTACTTATTCCTCTCTACTTAGCTGTACTCTCATAGCCAATGTCCTCTATATTCTCTATATTGAGACATTCCTAGACTTTCTCCTTCCTCCTGTCCACAAACGATTCCTTAATCTTAAAACATTCTATTTCAACCCTTCACATTCCAGATCTATATGGACCATTCCATCTTTACACTTCCAAACTCGGTCTCAGATTCCATCCATCCAGTCTTGTCTTATGGTAAACTCATCGCTCACAGTTTTTACCTGTCCTCTCCTCAATCTCTCTATCCTTATCCCTTTACCTCAATGTTCCCTAGATCCTCTACACCATTGTCCAAAACCTGTCAAAGACCATTCCCCTACATTTCTCATACATAAGAGAGTTATTTCTGTTCACACATTTTATATGAATGACAGCTCCTTCTTGTCAAATAGCCACATCAGACTAACCCTTCCATTATCACTAAAGACAATAATTGTGCTGATAAGGCAGCCCAAGTTACCACCCCACTTTTATGATTCACCACACTTTGACTACTCATCCTAATTCCCTCCAGGATATCCTAATATATAGCCCAGATAATAATATATCTAACCCTCCTCCAACAGAGTATGCTTTCCTAACCCCAGATCTATATACTCATCTTCACCTAGTTTCTGTTCCCTCAAGATCACTCATTCACCACAAATTTCATCTCTTCTCATTCTACTTTTCTTCTGTCCAAATGATTGTCCAAAATCCACTGCCAACTGAATACCCTAAAATCTTTACTGTCCAAATACTCTAGGACAGCAAAGACTGAACAAATCCTACACTCCCAATTATAAAACATAACCAAACACAAACCATTTCCTCTTTCACACATAAATGTTCTTATGGTACAAACTACATTTGGGTCAAAGTCAAACAACAAACTTCCTCTCTACTTAACTTCACTGATGCCTACTTCAGTGCCTCCCACTGTTGTCTTTGCACTTCTCTTCAATGCCCTCCATTGGTCACAATCCCTCTTGCCACAATACCACAATTGCTAATGCTTTACTCCCTCCCCCACTACTGGCTACATGGCATCTTAATCATCTAAGTCTCTCTTTGGGAATGAAAGCCAAGTGCTCTCAACTTTTTATTTTTTTAAATTGGATATTTTCTTTATTTACGTTTCAAATGTTATCCCCTTTCCAAGTCTTCCTTTGGAACCCCCCTCTCCTATCCCCCTTCCCCCTGCATCTATGAGGGTGCTCCCCCACCCAACCACTCACCCACTCCCATATTCCTGCCCTGGCATTCCCCTACACTGGGGTATAGGACACCCTCAGGCCCAAGGGCTGCTCCTCCCACTGATGTCCAACAAGGCCACCCTCTGCCACATATGAGGCTGGAGCCATGGGTCCCTCCATGTATATTCTTTGGTTGGTGATCCAGTTCCTGGAAGCTCCAGGGGTTCTGGCATGTTGACATTGTTGTTCTCCCCACGGGGCAGCAAACCCCCTCAGCTCCTTCAGTCTCTTCTCCAACTCCTTCATCAGGGACCCCACACTCAGTCCGATGGTTAGCTGCAAGTGAGTATATGCTTCTGTATTTGTTAGGCTCTGGCAGAGCCTCTCAGGAGACAGACATATCAGGCTCCTGTCAGCAAGCACTTCCTGGCATCAATAGCATCCGGGTTTGGTGACTGTATATAGGATGGATCCCCATGTGGGGCAGTCTCTGGATGGCCTTTCCTTCAGTCTCTGCTTCACACTTTGTCTCCATATTTCCTCCTGTGAGTATTTTGTTCCCCCTTCTAAGAAGCATTGAAGCATACACACTTTGGTATCCCTTTTTCTTGGGATTCATATGGTCTGTGAATTAAATTTTGGGTATTCTGAACTTTTGGGCTAATATCCACTTATCAATGCAAAGAGACCATTGTGCTCTTTTGTGATTGGGTTACCTCACTCAGGATGATATTTTCAGGTTCCAACCATTTGCCTGCAAATTTCATAAATTCATCATTTTTATAGCTAAGCAGTATTCCATTGTGTAAATGTACCACATTTTCTGTATCCATTCCTCTGTTGAGGAACATCTGGGTTGTTTTCTGCTTCTGGCTATTATAAATATGACTGCTATGAATATAGTGGAACATGTGTATCACAAAGTCAAGTTATAGATCTCCTTGCTTACATTTGCCATGATCCTACACACTCATTCACATTCTCAAAATATTTTAATTTCAGAATCTACTTAAGCACACAAGGAACGACTATTCTGATGAAACAAGAGCCTCTCAAATCATATTTGCCCCAACATAACAAGAACCAGACTTCAGATAATAATATTTACCTAAGTTACTCTATATAGCCAATCTAAATTTTCCTAGCTCCTCTTAAAACTCTGAGACTCAGGGCTAGACTGATAGCTCAGAAGTTAAGAGAACTGGCTGTTCTTCCAGAAGTCTTGAGTTCAATTCCCAGCAACAACATGGTGGCTCATAGCCATCTATAGTGGGATCTGGTGCTCTTTTCAGGCCTGCATGAATAATAAATAAATCTAAAACAAACAAACAAACACAAAAATAATGTGGCTCAGATAACTAAGAGTATGAACCTAGAGGTTTCAAACATACATCCAAGAATTTTTTTTTCAGAACCACTTTACCCCTGTGTCTAGTCTATCTGTCCCCACGGATTTAAATGAGTTGTATACTACTCTATCAACTCCAGCACCAGTCCCAACTATTTCCTCATTATCTATATCTTGGTCCATCCTCACAGACTACACTTCCCTATCCTCAGATAGTTTTGCAGAACCTGGACATATATTGGCACAGTCTGCTCTTTCTGACCTTGCTTAATAAACAGCTTCCTTTGGTTCCCTAGCAGTAACATTTGAATGCCAATAGCGAGCAGCCTGAGGGAACAATGCTCATATACCGAGCGTTTAGGTACCAAATAATGCAATTAAAAGGTGAGAATGGACATGTTCTGGCCAGCTTGAGGATGGGGAACATGGCTCTGGCAGGCTGTGCCCTTATCTCCCATTCCCTTTGCCTAGCTGAAATTCATTAGAGTCTATGTCTGAATCTAGCTACCAAGGTCTATTTCCTTATTTAGTCATCCTCTTCTCCTGAGACTGACAACCAGGGTCTAGCAATCAAAAACTCCATTGGCTAACCTAATTAACGTGCCCAATTAAAATAAAACACCTCCTTCTCACAATAGGATTCTCCTTGTACTTTATAAACAACCATTTTTTTGTGTGTGTGCGACACATGTCTTCTGCGACAGATTCTGTACTTTCCCCCTTGCCCTTTTCCCCCTTGCCCTTTTCCCCCTTGCCCTTTTCCCCCTTGCCCTTTTCCCCCTTGCCCTTTTCCCCCTTGCCCTTTTCCCCCTTGCCCTTTTCCCCTTGCCCTTTTCCCCCTTGCCCTTTTCCCCTTGCCCTTTTCCCCCTTGCCCTTTTCCCCCTTGCCCTTTTCCCCTTGCCCTTTTCCCCCTTGCCCTTTTCCCCCTTGCCCTTTTCCCCCTTGCCCTTTCCCCCTTGCCCTTTTCCCCTTGCCCTTTTCCCCTTGCCCTTTTCCCCCTTGCCCTTTTCCCCTTGCCCTTTTCCCCCTTGCCCTTTTCCCCCTTGCCCTTTTCCCCTTGCCCTTTTCCCCCTTGCCCTTTTCCCCCTTGCCCTTTTCCCCCTTGCCCTTTTCCCCCTTGCCCTTTCCCCCTTGCCCTTTTCCCCCTTGCCCTTTTCCCCCTTGCCCTTTTCCCCCTTGCCCTTTTCCCCCTTGCCATTTTCCCCCTTGCCCTTTTCCCCCTTGCCCTTTCCCCCTTGCCCTTTTCCCCTTGCCCTTTTCCCCCTTGCCCTTTTCCCCTTGCCCTTTTCCCCTTGCCCTTTTCCCCCTTGCCCTTTTCCCCCTTGCCCTTTTCCTCCTTGCCCTTTTCCCCTTGCCCTTTTCCCCCTTGCCCTTTTCCCCTTGCCCTTTTTCACCTTTCCCATTTTCCCCTTGCCCTTTTCCCCTTGCCCTTTTCCCCTTGCCCTTTCCCCCTTGCCCTTTCCCCCTTGCCCTTTCCCCCTTGCCCTTTCCCCCTTGCCCTTTTCCCCCTTGCCCTTTCCCCCTTGCCCTTTTCTCTATCTCCTTGGTTTGCTTCCTTTTCTCTAGCTTTCTCTTTCTCCTGTCTTTGTCCTTTATCCCCGTCCTCTGTCACTCTGGGACAAATAAATCTCCTTTGTGCTGAAAACTTAGTCTTAGAGGTCCTCAGCCAAAAATTTTCCTTTATTATGTACTTCTTGTTCACACCACCAAGTCTAGATGGTAAATGGTGATAGTGATATTGATGAATGGCTGTACATCAAATTCTAGCTCTATCTTTTTTCTTCTGTTCTAAAGTCAGTGGTAGGTAAGTGGGTCTTATGTTTCATATTTTTATCTACAGGAGATGGGGGATGCTATATTATCTATACTGCTCTATGAAATATATAAATGTGCTTGGTTATTTTCAAGCCAAATCTTTTAAGTGGAATTGTCTGTACATATTTTTGTTGTTCATATCTACCTTCTTTTGATAGGTGGAGGAAAGAAAGCAATGTGTTCCTATGGAATTATAGATAATATTGTTAAAAAAATTAAGACTATTTAAGATTTTGTCCCTTAATATGAGCTATTCTAAATCTTATATAGTCTTTGGAGGCTTATGTAGTTCATAAGAATAAATAAATTATTGTTGGAATTGAGTTTTTTGCCACATGCTAATAACACTGGTTATCTGGTTGGCATGTGTAAAAATTTTTTGGAAGGAAAGCCATAGTAAACTTTTGATAAGGAACTGTAAAAGAGAGGATTACCCTGTCATTTATGAAATCTTAGGAGATATTATGCTTTGAGCTTTTATATCTATAGTAATTACTTGATGAAAATACTAGAATGTCACTGTCCTTAAATTGTTGCCAACAGTTTTTATCAAGAGAGCATAGGAGACAAAGTTACAATCAGAGTTATAGGTTTTTAAAGAAGGTAGAAAAAATAAGATATGGACAATGGTAAACTTAGATCTGGAGATTACAAGCTTATTATTATATTTACCTTTACAATAAAGCCATCATTTAATTTAGACAGAATGCTAGCCATTAGCAGAACACATTCAAAACACACTTTGATAGGCCCTCTTACCCAAGTCATCAGTCAAGAAAAACACACCACAGGCTTGCCCATAGCAAGGGATTCTCAATTAAGATTCCCTCTCCTAAAATAATTATAACTTGTGACAAGTTGACATAAGAATAGCCAACACAACTGATTTCTTGTCAGCTTGATGCACAAATACATCATTCTTAACCATAACTTATTTACTTCATTCCCAATAAGGTGTCTTATTAATCTTAATATGACAATATAAAATACTACAGAGTTTTAAAGCCCCAATCTTTAAAAATTCAAATGTTTTAAAATTCAGTATCTTTAATACACTCAATGTTCAAGCTTCTCTAAAATATCCAAAGTTTCTAAAAATCGTGTTATCTAAATTTCTAAATCTTTGTAAAACTTTAAAGTCTGTCAAAAATTTCAGTGTCTTAACTACAGACTCCTGTAAACTAAAAATAAGTTAAATAACTTTCATACTTCAAGAGAGAAGAACTGGATAATAATCACAATCAAACAACAGCTAAACCAAAATTCATCAGTATAAAAAGTTCAGTGCTTGATATCTGGAAGTCACTTACCATCCTCAGGGCTTCATGCCTGGGCAACTAACTGTAATTCTCTGGCCAGCCACCCACACACATGCAGTTTTTTTCCTAGGCTCAGGCCAGTTCCACTCCACAGCTGCTACTGTCCTTGGCAGTCATTCATTGATGCTGGAATCTTAAAAATCCCTGGGACTTAGCAACAGAATGAAAGTTCACCAATAGCTTTCATTATCTTCTGGGACTCAGAGACTGCCACATGGTGCCAAGCCTCAACTTTTTTCCATGGCTCATTCAATACTGGGATTTCAACTGTAATATAGGCTACAACTTTTCTTGGATTCTGTTCAGGGATTCTATATTTGACGCCCAAAGTCAGGTCCTCTTCACAACCTCTTTATTCTTTCAAAACTAGTTACCACCTCAGTAACTCTTACCCTAACTAGTTCTATTGCCAGCATGAGGTGCAACCTTGGCTCCTTCTATATACTGACTCTGAAAAAAACACCTTGCAGAATTTTTCATCTCAAAGAGGCTGACCTCTTCTAAGTCATTTGATTCATTAGCCCCAGATGATGAGAAACAATTATGTCATCAAAGTGAAGGTTTCACTTTAGTAATATCAAATGTGTCCACTCAAGCTTACTCTGTAACATTATAAGCCAGTCCTCCATCATCTTCATTGCTCTCAGAATTATCTTCTAATTTTCTACAACATCCCATTAAGTTCTGAATATCCAATGTTTTTTTTCTAGACTAAAATCCTTCCATACTTTTCCCCAAAACATGGTTAGTTCTATCACAGCAATAGCCTATGATTTGGTACCATTTATGCATTGTATATGCTTACTCTTGCTATGAAAAGCAGCTGGGAGAGAAAAGATTTTATTTCATCTTGCAACAAATAGCCCATCATTCAAGGAAGCCAAGGTAGGAACTTAATGAAGGGAATGATGTAGCGAGTATGGAGGAGTGGTGATTACTTGCTTGTTTTTTCATGACTTTCTGTAAAGGGAACGATTATTAATCATGTGATTTAATTGTCCTCTCAGAGGATTACTGCTGAATAAACTTACTCATCTCTCTGAACTCTGGATGACTGGTTCAACCTGATGTTCTGGTGCAAACTCCTCTCCAATCTGGTTGATTTAATCTGACTTCTCTCAGCTTCTCACTGGATTATTCTACATCACTTGAAACCAACTCCGTCAATTTGTTCCAGTCTTCTGACTCCTTATTTCTGGCTTCAACTGCCTGTGCTCTTGCATTGACCTGCATGAACTCAAGAACAAACTCAAGTCCTCTGAACTGCACTAAGTGCACTGACTTCGAACTGACTTCGCAGAACCCAACTGAACTGGCTTCACACTTTCCCTGTATTTTTCTTAAGTAGACTCCCTTTACTGTCTGTTCTCCTGAAATGGCTATTCCCTATTTCTGGCTCATTCTGTCACATCTTTCTCTGATTTATCACCTTGTTTGTCCTTTAATTTGTGGGACGAAGATGGCTCAACCTGCTTTCCTATAGCATGCAAAACCTCCTTCCCAGGAGTGGGACTGTCTACAGTGAACTGAGCCCTCTTATGTAAGTAATCCATGAAGAAAAATGATCAGAGGCTTGCCCACAAACCATCTAGAGGATATATTTACTCAAATGAGAGTTCCTCTAGCTTGTGTCAAGTTGATGTAAAACTACCCTGTACACATGCCAAACATTCTGCATACAAAATATGTCAGCCAACAATCGGGCTTTGAGATGAATTTATTGCCAAAGAAATTGATATTTGACTAAAATGCTTGGAACTATTCAAATGTTAAGTTTTTATTCATGCTAGTAAAATTATACTACTGGATGGAAATAGACAATATAAAGTAGCCCCCTACCTTTCTTCAGGAGAATATATTTTCACATACCATTTAAGACCTGATCATGGAGTAACATGTACATGTAACCAAATTATAAAATGAGACCCCTAGATAATTGTGGATAGATCATGTTTGGAATTGCATTTCAATGTGAATTACTTGTTGGCTATTTAAATGGAAAGCCTGAACTTAAAAAACAAAAAACAAACAAACAAAAAAAACCTCAATTTGATTAAATTTTAATGACTTTTTATAGATTCATTCTTTGAATATGAGGATTGCATATACACAGTGAAGCTAAACTCGTATTAAAAATCATGTAATTGGGGCTGGAGAGATGGCTCAGTGGGTAAGAGCACCTGACTGCTCTTCCAAAGGTCCTGAGTTCAAATCCCAGCACCCACATGGTGGCTCACAACCATCTGTAAAGTGATCTGACGCCCTCTTCTGGTGTGTCTGAAGACAGCTACAGTGTCCTTACATAAAATAAATAAATCTTTAAAAAAAATCATGTAATTGAAAGTACATTTGTTTGTCATAAGCAGACATGGTGAGCAAGGTCTAGAGTCTCTTGTCCAGATATATTTTAGAAGATATTGTTTTGAGTTACATGTGGGATTTAAAAATTCAATAGTTTAGCATTATTCTTTGGGGGTGGTATTGATTGAATGAGATAAGATAATAAATGGAGAAAGTTTAAGTTGAGACCAACATATCTATTTTGGAGATAACCAAAACAGGAAGAGTTACTTTTCTATTTCTGTGCTAAGACACCAGTGCTAAAGCAATAGACACATGAGTTTTCAGGCTTACAGTTTCAGTTAGGCCCATAATGACTATAGTGGAAAACATGGCAGGTATGACACTAGAGCATTAGATGAGAGACTACATGTTGAAACAACATGCAGAGAGAGTATCTTAGTGTTTTATTGTTGTGAAGGGACACATGACCAACTGTTTTAAGGAAATAACCTTTAATTTGGGAATAGCTTACAGTTTCAGACACTTAGTCTATTTTCATCATGGCAGAAAGCATGGCAGTGTGCATACAGACATTGTACTTAAGGAGCTGAAAGCTCTACATTTTGATCTATAGGCGGCAAGGAGGAGATTGTCACTCCAGGCATAGATCTCAAAACCTTCCTGTAAGAATAATGGTTTTGTACATTATGTAAAACCTATATTTGTGCTACTAAAATGCAGATTTCTATACTAGTAGGGAGTTGAATACAGGTCACACTTCGATATTATTAATCTTATGAAGCATCATCTGTCTCAGTGTTTTATAAATCTTTTTCTCTATTACCTTCTGATTAGTCAGTAAAGAGCTGATTCAGCCAATGCCTGGAAAGAGGAGATAGTGAGGCTAGAATTCTGGTTCCAGCCAAGGGTTCCAGGTAGAGAAAAGAAGGGGAAGGACAATAATGAGAGCAGAAGGAAGGAGAGAAATCATGTGTTGGTACCAAGAGGATTTACTACGAGGTCATTTTGAGAAAGTTGTCATGAATACACACTTGGAGCAGAGCAAGTCAGGGCAAGACACACATTGAAGGTAAAGGACCACATGGCTAAGAAATAGTTAGCTTTAGAATGTTAGAATAATTTAGAACCTGCCCAGAATAGTGCTACCAGCTTGTTAATAAAAATCTAAGATCTCTGTGTCATTTACTCAGGAGTTAAAATTGACTAAAGAGGGTGTAGAAAGGTAGTTATGTAATAGTAAAGTGGGTGTAGCAAAACCTCAGAAAATTCTACTCTAACTTCTTTCAACAAGGCCACTCCTACTCCCAATAAATGCACACCTAATAGTGCTACTTCCTGTGGGCAAATCATTCAAACACATGAGTCTATGGAGGATCATACCTAATTAAATCACCACAGAAAGCCAATTGGAAATGGAAAAAGCTTTGGAAACTTCAAAGCCCACTCCCAGTGACATACTTTTCCAACAAGGCCACATTGCCAAATCCTTACAGGTCCACCAACTAGAGACTACATATTCAAATATATAAGCCTGTGGAGTTTATTGTCATTCAAACCACCACAGGAACTTGATATATGCATTACATATTCATATTGATAGGTTAAATGTTCAGTTGGATAGAAATCAACTGAAAAAGTTTCTTACACAGAAACCATTTTCTATTTAATCATAGATTTTTATGCTTTCATCTGGATAACTAGAAAAATAAATCTTAGGTAACATAGAGACATATATGTTATTCTGTTCATAAGTTTCCAAGTTAAAAATTATTTCTGGTTTAAGTAACAAAATCTGAGTAAGTTTCACACATTTTTGAGAATTATCTCACAATGAGTATAGAATGAGAGCTGCTAGTTTCAATTTAGTCAGGTATTTTTATTACATAACTCAGTTTTAGAAGTAAAGAATGCAAGGATGTGGAGAAAGAGGAACACTCCTCCACTGCTGGTGGGATTGCAAGCTGGTACAACCACTCTGGAAAGCAGTTTGGCGGTTCCACAGAAAACTGGGCATGACACTCCCAGAGGATCCTGTTATACCACTCCTGGGCATATACCCAGAGGCTTCCCCTGCATGCAATAAAGACACATGCTCCACTATGTTCATAGCAGCCTTATTTATAATAGCCAGAAGCTGGAAAGAACCCAGATGTCCCTCAACGGAGGAATGGATTCAGAAGATGTGGTATATTTACACAATGGAATACTACTCTGCAATTAAAAACAATGAATTCATGAAATTCCTAGGCAAATGGTCAGAACTGGAAAATATCATCCTTAGTGAGGTAACCTAATCACAAAAGAACACACATGGTATGCAGTCACTGATAAGGGGATATTAACCCAGAATCTCAGAATACCCAAGACACAATCCGCATATCAATAGATTTCCAAGAAGATGGAAGGAGAGACCCCTGGTCCTGGAAAGACTGGAGGTAGGGGAACACCAGGACAGAGAAGTGAGAGGGGGTTGAATGGGGAACAGAGGGAGGGAAGGGGGGTATATGGGACATTCGGGGAGGGAGGAAATGGGAAAGGGGAAATCATTTGGAATGTAAATAAAAAAATATAGAAAATTAAAAAATAAGAATTAAGAAAAGAGCTGAAGATTTTAGAAGGTTGAATTGGAAGCAGAACACTGACATTTTAATACATAAGTAATATTTTAATGCCAGGATCAAACAAGATTATTGAAGTACTAAAGATGACTGCTAAAGGCAGTACATTTAAGGACTGGATTTGAAAGAGTTTCCTATTTAACAAGTCTAAGAGGAGGTCTGGAAAGAAAAGTCCACAGCTAAGAATAATCACATTTAGTTGCCAGTGTCCACATCAGGCTGTTAATAACTACTTATAACTCAAATTGCATGGATTCAAGACTATCCTTTGTCCCTCTGGACACCCATAAGTGTTGTAAACACACACTTTTACATGTACAAATTTAAAAATGTTTTAATAATTTAAATATAAGAGAGAGAAAGGAGAAAAAGCACAGAGTGAGTGAAAATAGTGATCTAACTCAAGAAGCAATGGTGTCTCAGGAACTTGTTGTGCCATCTAGAGAAATCTGGAAATGTAAAACTGTCACTATGTTCACAACCATGCTAAAGGTTGAGATGATGACTAGAGTAAGCTCAAGCATGTGGAAATTTGTATAATCCTCAAAAATTTTCCATGAAGCTATATTATTGGGTTTGGGGATGATTTTCTTCGTATTTTGAGACATTTTCTTTAAAGTTATTCAGAGGGTCTAATGGTTGACTCTTTAAAAACATACAAAATTAAGGAAAAGAAGCATATTTTGAATTTTGCCTTATGGAAATATTGATTTCAAACCCTGAAAATGTTTAGCAATGTTAAAAACTGAAGTGTCATGGAAAACTTTTCATTTTAAGTGTCTCAGAATTGATCAGAAAAGCATTGCAACACTGAGTTGATACAGATAAGACTTTACCAAAACAGCTCATTACCTACAAAATCAAGTCCTTCCCTAATATTTGCCCCAAGATTCCTGATTTCAGATCCATGGAATTTTCTCAGAAAGAGTAAGAATAATGAAGAGCCTTTGTCACAGCTTAGTAAAAAACCCCATAATTTGGTATTTGTGTGATGTTAAAGTATTTTGATTTATACCACTGATATCCACTGATCCCTGGGGCTTCTTCTCACACGTGTGTCACAAGATGCTCTGAAATCTGACAGCCAAGTGCTATTTTGA
Organism: Tokudaia tokunoshimensis; assembly: GCA_036184795.1. Classification (NCBI taxonomy): domain Eukaryota; kingdom Metazoa; phylum Chordata; class Mammalia; order Rodentia; family Muridae; genus Tokudaia; species Tokudaia tokunoshimensis. Next base: position 139,641,906 of record BTHU01000003.1, read on the forward strand.
TTACTCCAGTTACTCTTTGTAAATAATTTATGGTATGTTATTTCAGGGGTTGGATATTACCAATTATTTTTTAAGCCAGCCCAGAGAGTTTAGATACATAAAGGCATAATAGAAACTGTGGTTCTGAAAACAAGAATTCTGGGCCAGATGTTAGGGAAGTACTGAGGTTTGACTATTGTAGGATGGATTTGTGAGGACTCTGATCCAATCTGAGTCTCTCAAAATAACGTGTTTTCCATGACACCTCAGTTCTGTATATTGCTGAATTCTTGCAGGCTTTGGAATCAATTTCTCCACAAGGAAAAAGCAAAAGTTTTGTTGTGTTTTTTTTTATTGTTGTTTTTGTTGTTTTTTTCTCAGGCTTTTGACTTTTAGATTCTTGATATGCACTGTAAGATCTGAAGTCTGTGGCAAGAAGAGAATGCTTCAATTTAGGAAAAAATACATGTGATACACAATTTCTCAGATTAGTAGAAGGATTCTTCTACCCTTGTTCTTAAGAGTCTGATTGTAGAGTGGGAACAAAATAAATTAGTGTTGAGAGCCAGATGATAATGTTTGAAGAATTGATGATGGAGAACAAGAGAGAAGACCAGTCTGTCTATCAACTACAGATCTAACTATCTTTCATTATTTTAATCTATTATCTATCAATTGCATTTTATTGTACTTATTAAAATTTATTGGTCTATATCTGAGATAATTGCATATAAAATCATTTAATGTGTTCCATGGATCTATCGGAAAAAATGTTACATGGAAAGGTGAATTTTCTAGCTGAATGTAATGAATACAAGCTTACCAAGTCTCAAAAATTAAATATGGCTTGGATGTGGGTATAATAATCTACAAAATATTTTGAAATTAATCAAGGAAAGCAAAAGGACAATGTAAGTTTCAGAAGTATAAAATTCTTTAATACAGTTTTCATCATGAACATTTAAGTAAAAATTTCATTAGAGAATATAACAAATGTATCTCATTTATATAGTAATCTATCCATTATCTACCTATCTTATTATGTATCTAAGTATATGTATGTATGTATATATATATATATATATATACATATATATATGTGTGTGTGTGTGTGTGTGTGTGTGTAATCATCTATCATCTATTTATCTATCTATCTGTAATCTATCTATATATTTATTTATGTATGTATGTTTCTATTTATCATCTATGTATATAAGCATGTATCAAGCTCTCTATCATAGATCAATCTTCAATATTTTGTGTATGTTTTTAATATTTTTTACCTATTCAAAAATCTATTGATTTAATATGGGAATACATTCATATTGAATTATTTTAAAAATATTCCAATTCCATCTCAACCATTAACAGAAAATTCTTTCTTCCCAAGTGACATTATGTGCTGTGCTTTTTCCCCATGAGTCTGACAGCTGCAATAGATTTCCATCTATACTTCATTCCAAAAAGAATGAATATAGCTCAGAATGAAGTCTGGGGGAATTTTTGATTTTTAAAACTCATAAATGAGACAATAGGCTTTTGATACAAAGCAATTTAATCCACAAAAGCTGGAATTTAAGAGTTGGAATTACATTTAGTGCCTAAAACTTGCTATAAATTGGATCTGTAAAGAATAAAGTTGAGAACAATCAAAATAATATGAAGTGCCTTTTTTTTTTATTCCATACAAAAGATATATGGCTGCTTGTGCCTGCAGGGAGAAACTTCAAAAGAAATGGAGAAGAGAACTCAGAATCCCAACAGAGGTTTGGGATCATATATTAGCAAATGATTGGAATGGGGTGCCAGTGACCACAGAAGTTCCAACACCATAATATGGTTAGTATGGTATTTAAACAGGTCACAATCCCCTCCTGAAGCTATAACTGTAAAGCGGTGAGCATGCACTGAGCCCTGAGAGAAAACAGTATTCCTTATCTTTCAATGTATACACAGAAAATTGTCCCAGATTTTCTTGTTTCAAATACACAAAATAAAGTGATGGCGACTGAATGGGAGAACTCTCAGGAGATTATCTGACACTATAAGGCAGGCTATGTAGACATGCTAAAAGACCTTCTAAAGCATGCTAAAGAAAAAATGCCTAAAGCAGCTTCAGTCAGATATGAATTGAATCTCTATGATCATGTGGGGTTCCAGAGCTGGATGGTCCCTCACAAGTACATCACAAGCTTCTCATCTGTGTCTCCAGGGACATTAAATGAGAAATGGAGGTAAAAAGTAAGCAATGAGTGTTATGATCCTGACTTATTAATTTATCAAAAGAAGATTAAGCAGTGCCTTTGTGGTTGACATCAGCAGAAAGTGTAACTTGCCAAGTAAATTAACAGAAAAAAAGGGATGCTTCTTCACAATTGAATTTTGTGACTATTATAATTGCTATATTTTATACTACTATAATATAATAATATCAGTATTGCAAAAAACTTACAATGTTTCAGAGTTGGGTATTTATATGTCTTTTTTTTTGTTTTATTTTGCTTTTTGGAGACAGGGTTTCTCTGTTAATCCCTGGCTCTCCTGGAACACAGTCTGTAGATCAGGCTGGCCTCAAACTCAGAAATCTACCTGCCTCTGCCTCCCAAGAGCTGGGATTAAAAGTGTACTCCACCATTTCCTGGCTATATATGTCTTGTTGCCTATCCTTGTGTCATAGTTTTTTCCCTTCCTTCCTTCCTTCCTTCCTTCCTTCCTTCCTTCCTTCCTTCCTTCCTTCCTTCCTCCCTCCCTCCCTCCTTCCCTCGTTTGTTTGTTTGCCTCATTCTCTCTCTCTCTCTCTTTCTTCTTTTCTCTCTCTCTTTCTTCTTCTTCTTCTTCTTCTTCTTCTTCTTCTTCTTCTTCTTCTTCTTCTTCTTCTTCTTCTTCTTCTTCTTCTTCTTCTTCCTCCTCCTCCTCCTCCTCTCTCTCTCTCTCTCTCTCTCTCTCTCTCTCTCTCTCTCTCTCTCTCTCTCTCTTCTTCATTTACATCCTAATTGCAACGCCTTCTTCCAGTCCCCCTCCCACAATTCCTCCTCCATGAGGGAGGCTTTCTGAGAAGGTAGAGGCTCCCCCTGTGTATCCCACCACACTGGTACATCAAGTCTCTTCAGGGCTAGGCACATCCTCTTCCACTGAGGACAGACAAGGCAGCCCAACTAGAATTACATGTACCACAGACAGGCAATAGCTTCAGAGACAGTCTCTGCTTCAGTTGTTGGAGAATCACATGAAGACCAAGCTGCACATCTTCTACATATGTGGGAGCAGTGTTCTTTGGTTGGTGGTTCAGTCTCTGAGAGCCCTGAGGGATCTAGGTTATTTGACATGGTTAAAATGGCATCCTACAGATTGGGAAAGGATCTTCACCAACCTTATATCTAACAGAGGGCTAATATACAAATTTTATAAACAACTCAAGAAGTTAGACACTAACAACCCAAATAACGCAGTTAATAATGGAGTACAAAGCTAAAAGAGAATTCATCTTGAATAGCTGAGAAGCACTTAAATGGTCGAAAACCTTAGTCATCAGGGAAGGTAAATCAAAATGAAGTTTCATCTTTGTGGTGGTTTGAATATGCTTGGTCCATAAGGATTGGCACTGTTAGGAAGTCTGGCCTTGTAAAAGGAAGTGTGTCACTGTGGATATGGGGATAACAATTCTTGGCAATAATATAGAGCAAGGAGAACACTTCTGCATTGCTGGTTGGAGTACAAACTTGTGTCATAGGTCTAACAACCACCAACTTAAACTGAAAGATTAAAAATCTTCATTCCAATCATTAAGGTTTTTTTTGCTACAAAATTAGGTTAATCCTAAAAATAGACTCCAGTAATTCAGATCTGAGGAGGTCAAGACCTGTGTGTACATACCAGCAAATCCAGCTCAAACATTAGAAACAAAAAAGAAAGAGAAAGAAAAATTATGCAAATTCTTACTTACGATGGAAACAAAAGTTTTACTTTATGCTCAAGAGAAGATTTTTAACAGAAGAGTGACTTCAATCATACCCATCAGTACAAGCATGGATATAAACAGCTTAATTACTGCTAACAAAAACTGTGTGGTCTATATTATAATATATACTATAACACATTACATTAAGTAGCATAGGAACTCATAAGAAAGGAGTGAATAATCCATTTCGTTTTTTCAGTAACTACTGTCAAGATAATTATTGAGTGACAGAATTTTTATATCCTAGGTATTTTATAGCCTATAGAACTCAAAACAAATTTAAAGTGAAAAATAATGTATCAAAACAGGCAAAATATGCAACTATGAAACCGCATGTTCAATTCTAATTGTAAATGTTAAATAGTGCAAAATCTGGGATGCATATGTGTTCATTTTCCTTTTTTTTAAATTTTATTTTATTTTCTGTTTTTTTTTAACATTCAAAATCATTTCCACTTTCCCATTTCCTCCTTCCCCGAAAGTCCCATAAGCCCCCTTCCCTCCCTCTTTTCCCCATTCAACACCCCTCTCTTCTCTGTCCTGGCATTCCCCTACTTTCCTATGAAGTTAGTTATACTAAAGTAGGCTGTTATAGAGTTTTACTTGAATTCATATGGAATAGAAGATGTAGCAAATATATTGCATACCAGTTTTCGAAATGTGTTATGTACTCTTGTTACTCAAGACTCATTTTTGATGGAGCCCTAAATGAGCTTAAAAGTTGGTATGGAATATAGTCTTTGGATTTCACCTGAGTCTTATATAATGTGAGTCTGAATTTCAATTCAATTCCCAGATGGATTTTATGAATACATTCATATTTGTGTGTATATTATAATTTGTATTAAAAATGAGACATAATTTTTCCATGTGGAGGATGGAATCCAGATCTTCTATCAAGGCAAGTGTGCTACCACTGAGTTAAATTTTGTCTTGCACTCTGCCTTTCTAAACTAAGCTCCCAGCATTCTTCTTGTCTATTGTCTTCTTTCATGTTACTTCTGTTATTGATTACCCTGTTATTGGTTTTCCTAGAAGAGTAGTATTCACAACCTCCTCTATACTAAACCATTCCAGACTCCGAGCAAATGTAACTGTTCTTATTTATATTTACATGATTTTGTAAACTGAGTTTCTTTATGAAGTTACAACTATGTTAGTGATTCTGAAGACAGCTTGGGTTTTTAGAACACCTATGCTTGCATACATTAAAAATGTTAGACAGGGCTGGAGAGATAGTTCAGTCACTGAGGTCTTAATGCATAATCCAAGTCAGGATTCCACAACCCATCTGAAAATCTAGACTCGATGGAACAGCCATAAACATTTACAAACTCCTGTCCCTGTTTTGAAAGAGATAGAAAGTTCTTTGGGACTTATTTGCTGAATAGCCTAGCTCAACCGCTGAGTTTCAGGGTTGAGTCAGAGATCCTGCCTTCAAAACAATGGGGATAGCCATCTTAAGGAACAGCACCTAAGAAGAACTACTGACTTCTACATGAGTATACATATACACAGGTATGTCCTTCATAATCCTTGCAATGGCATAAATCTGAATATCCACATATTCATGCCCGCACGCTGAAATATATATATATATATATATATATAATCTTACCAGTCAAAAGCAAAAATCATTTCCGGCTGTCATTAATCTTTGTAGCCTTTTATCACTCACCTCTTTATATGGCTACATGTACATTATCAGACAGGGACAATTACAGTTCAGAGTTGTGACTGTGGGATGGTCCCCCTCTCCCTCATTTGATACCCTGTCTTCCTATTGGAGGAGGGCTCTATAAGGTCTCTCCCTTTGAGTCATGACAGTCTCTCACCTCCAAGGTCTCAGGTTCATTCTGGAAGGTACCCCCAACCCCCTGTTGCCTGTTTCTCTTCTTTCTGCTGACTAGCAAGTCTTTAGTCCTTTTCCCTCACCCAGTACCAGATCAGGTTCCCCATTCCCCTCCAGTCCCCAACCCCTTCCACTTTCCCTCCCAGGTCTCTCTCTCCCTCCCCACTAGTGATTGCTTTCTTCTCCCTCCCAAGTGGGACTGAGGCGTCCTCAATTGGGCACTTCAGTGTGTTGACCTTTTTGAGTTCTTTGGCTAATATCCACTTTTTAGTGAGTACATACCATGCATGTCTTTTTGGGTCTGAGTTACTTCACTCAGGACGATATGTTCTACTTCCATTCATTTGCCTGCAAAACTCAGGATGTCCTCATTCTTATAGCCGAGTAGTATTCTATTGTGTAAATGAACCACATTTTCTGTACCCATTCTTCTGTCATGGGACATCTAGGTTATTTCCAGGTTCTGTCTATGACATGGTTGATATGAACATAGTAGAACTCATGCCCCTATGGCATGGTGGGGTATCTTTTGGGTATATTTCCAAGAGTAGTATTGTTGGGTCTTTAGGTAGATCTATTTTCAATTTTCTGATGAACCTCCAGATTGATTTTCAGAGTGGTTGTACCAGTTTGCAATCACACCAGCAATGGAGGAGTGTTCCTCTTTCTCCACATCCTCTTTAACATGTGTTGTCACCAGAAGTTTTGATCTTAGTCATTCTGATTTGTGTAAGGTAGAATGTAAGGGTCGTTATGATTTGTATTTCTCTGATCACTATGGATTTTAAACATTTCTTTAGGGGCTTCTCAGCCATTCGAGATTCCTCAGTTGTGAAATCTCGGTTTAGTTCAATACCCCATTTTTTGATGATTAACTTCATATATATATATATATATATATTCTTTATTTACATTCCAAATGATTTCCCCTTTCCAGGTTCCCCCCTCCCCAAAAGTTCCATAAGCCCTCTTCCCTCCCCCGTTCCCCATTTGCCTAAGAATTTCATGAATTCATTGTTTTTAATTGCTGAGTAGTATTCCATTGGGTAAATATACATGGAAAATATCTCTGAAAAAATTAAAGAAATATATAAAAAACATGTTAAGATTGACTATTTCATGGAAAAATTATACAGATAAAATGGTAGGCCTAAAAGTATTCCTAAGTTGATTGAAAGTGGAATTATAAACATTTTCTGATAAAATTGAAGATCTACAAGGAAAATATTTCTGATAAAACTCAAGAAATATATAGAAAAACATGCTTAAACTGACTATTTCATGAAACATTATACATAAGATGGTAGGCATAAAAATTTTCCTAAATTGATTGAAAGTAGAAGTAAAAACATTTTCTGATAAAATTGAAGATTTACATGGAAACTATCTCTGATAAAATTGAAGAAATTTATACAGATAAATTGGTAGGAATTAAAATATTCCTAAGTTGATTGAAAGTAGAATTATAAACATTTTCTGACAAAATTGAAGATTTACATGGAAAATATGTCTGATAAAATTGAAAAAAATACATGGAAAAATATTAAAATTGAAGATTGTCATGGAAAATTTTATAGATAAAATGGTAGGCATAAAATATTTCTAAGTTGATTGAAAGTGAAATTATAAACATTTTCTGATAAAATTGAAGATTTACATGGAAAATATCCCTGATAAAACTGAAGAAATATATAAAAAACACATTAAGATTGTGTATTTCATGGAAAATTATATAGATAAAATGGTAGGCATAAAAATATTCCTAAGTTTTTTGAAAGTGGAATTATAAACATTTTCTGATAAAATTGAAAATCTACAAGGAAAATATTTCTGATAAAATTCAAGAAATATATAGAAAAACATGTTAAAACTATTTCAGGGAAAATTACGCAGATAAAATGGAAGGTAAAAAAATGTTCCTAAGTTGATTGAAAGTAAAATTAAAGAATTGTCTGATAAAACTGAAGATTTACATGGAAAATATTTCTGATAAAATTATAGAAAAATATTAAAATTTAATATTATCATGGACAATTATACCGATAAAATGGTAGGCCTAAAAATATTCCTAAATTGATTGAAAGTGGAATTATAAACATTTTCTGAAAAAATTGAAGATTTACATGGAAAATATTTCTGATAAAATTGAAGAAATATAAAGAAAAAATGTTAAAATTAAAGATTATCATGGAAAATAAAACAGTCCAAATGGTAGACATAAAAAAAATTACTAAATTGAAAGATGAATCACAAATATTTTCTAATAAAATTGAAGCTTTACATGAAAAATATTTCTGTTAGACTTTGTTTTTTGTTGGGGAATTGAGACCATTGATATTAAGAGAGATTAAGGAATAGTGATTATTGCCACCTGCTATTCTTGACACTATTTTTATGTTTGAGTGATTATCTACTTTTGTCTTTGATGAAAGAAGGTTATTATCTAGTTTTTTCCAGGGTGTAGTTTCTCTCCTTGTATTGGCGGTTTCCAACTATTATCCTTTGCAGGACTGGGTTTGTGGAAAGATATTGTGTAAATTTCGTTTTATCATGGAATATCTTGATCTCTCCATCTATGCTGATTGAGAGTTTCGCTGGGTATAGTAGTCTAGGCTGGCATTTGTGTTCTCTTAAGAGTCTGCATGAGATCTCCCCAGGATTTTCTGGCATTCATAGTCTCTGGTGAGAAGTCTGATGTGATTTGGATAGGTCTTCCTTTATATGTTACTTGGCCTTTTTCTCTTACTGCTTTTAATATTCTTTCTTTGTTTAGTGCATTTGGTGTTTTGATTATTATGTGCCAGGAAGACTTTCTGGTCTGGTCCAGTCTGTTTGGAGATCTGTAAGCTTCTTGTATGTTCATGGACATCTCTTTCTTTAGGTTAGGGAAGTTTTCTTCTATAATTTTGTTGAAGATATTTACTGGCCTTTTAAGTTGGAAATCTTCACTCTCTTCTATACCTATAATCCTTAGGTTTGGTCTGCTCATTGTGTCCTGGATTTCCAGGATGTTTTGGCTCAGGAGCTTTTCGTATTTTGCATTTTCTTTAACTGTTGAGTCAATGTTTTCTATGGTATCTTCAGCCCCTGAGATTCTTTCTTCTATTTCTTGTATTCTGTTGTTGATGCTTATATCTATGACTCCTGAATTCTTTTCAAGATTTTCTATCTACAGAGATGTCTCACTTTTTTCGCCAAGGAGAGGCTGGTGCACTCCCTCCCTGTGCAGGTGCACTCTCTCCCCAGATTTTAAACAAGATCTTGGTAGAAAATTAGGTTTTGTTCTATTACTGAATAAATCTACATATTGAATATTTCCTTTAAATTAATATGGGAAATATTTCAGTACATTTCCCTAGATATTGGGACCATTTAAATTACATTTCCAGGTATATAAATAATGTATATTTTTAAATTAAAAAGTAATATAAATTGAAATTAATCTTTTCAAAATTTCAAAAAGATATTACTCCTTAATATGGTAAATATAGATGTAAGTCAATACCAATGAAATTATTGGTTGATGTTCTGGGTGCTTACTTTTGTTAATTTTTTTGTTATGCATAATGAATGTAGTTTTCCAAGTCTTTATACTTTATTCATTTCCATAACATATTTTAAAATATAGCATCTAAGAGTTTTACATAGTAAAAACTGATATTTACTTTTAAGGTACCTGGTTTTGTCCTGTCTTCATTTGTCCTTTTTCACGATGGAGATTTTATCCCAACATACTGCAATGATATCTATTAAACTCCTTTGTCACCTTGGTGGATAAATGAAGGACTCAGTGCACATTACTGAACCAAGGATCTCAGCATTAAGAGTTGACTTTAGTTAACTAAATTCACTTTATATTCAGTTTCAAATCTTAGAAATTCTTAGAATTCTAATCAAAACAGTGAAATAGTTAAGTAAAATATTATAATTAAGTTTTATGGTCCATTATTTTGAAAGTAAATCTTAATCCAGCCGTTTTCCTGCTATGGGTTGGGACCATTTTATGGTTTGAATGACTGTTTTACTAGATCACCCAAGACCATCATAAAATCCAAATATTTACATTATGATTCATAACAGCAAAGTTATAGTTGTGAAGTAGCAAAGAAAATTTTATGATGGTGGTCATCACAAGATGAGGAACCCTATTAAAGAGTCACAGCATTAGGAAGGTTGAGAACCAATTTCTTAATAAACTAAATAAACTTATCTTTCACAGTTTGAAATCCTGTTTCTGTTTATATTGAACATATTATCAAAATCTTTAAAATGCAGTCTAGATGATGGTAAAATCAGAGTATTTGTAACAGAACTGCCATGCTGTGAAATGAAATTACAACATAGGGTGCATTTTATTCTCTTTCATTTTGTAATTTGTTAAAGAAACACATAATTTAAAAATGTAAGAGGATTAATACCTAATGCTATCATTAGATAAAACACCAACTCAAAAGCAACTATTTAAAGAGGAGCACTAATGAAATAAAGCATTAATTCTGAAGTTTTGTATTTGAAACTTGATTTCATGTTATGTCATGATTCTGTTAACATCCTCAAGAGTTAAAAGTAAGTGGGGCTCTTTAAAAATAAATGGTGGTTGTCTTAGTAACTGCCTTTAGATATGGAACAAGATTTTGATTGCAGAAAAATTATCTAAAGTCACATTTATTGCAATAAATTATAATATTTTGTTTTCCACTATGTACATTCATTGTTATAAATTTAATAAATAGACACCATGTGTCTACTACTACATTTACAAGCACCAAACATTAATTCACCAGTCTTAACAATAAATAAGTGATAAGTATTTTCATACATGCTACATTTGAAAAGCTTGATGTTTGTAGATGTCAGATATGCTGGATAGTTTTATTTCTGTATAATATCAGCAGGAAAAATGCACCTACTAGATATGTTTGTTGTCAAGCATTTGGTGCATTTTCTTGGTTGATGATTAAGAGAGAAGGATGCAGCTCACCATGGGTGGTGTCACCCTGGAATAATAGTTCTAGTTTTATGAACACAGGTTGAGAAGCCACGAGAAACAATGCAATAAACATCATTTCTCTGAGGCCTATGCATCAGACACTGCCTTTAGTTCCTGTCCTGACTTCCTTTGATGGTGAACTGTAATGTGAAAATATTAATAAAATAAGCTGTTTTTTCTGCCATTTATTTTTTATCATGGAGTTTTACTACAACAGTAGAGGCCATGTACCAGTGCTGCTTACTGTTTAGTTTCTCATGACTTGTTCAGCTGCTTTCTTTTTTTTACTATTATTATTACATTCATCTACATTTCAATGGTAAAACCTTTCCCGGTTTCCCCCTCCCCATTAACCCCCACCCCTCCTCCCACTCCCTGCCTCCAAGTTTATGCCCCTCCACCCGACCCACTCCCACCTCCCCCACCTTGATTTCCCCTTGTTGGGGCATCTATTGAGCCTTCACCTGACCAAGGACCACTCCTCCCACTGATGCCCAACAAGGCATTCCTCTACCACATTTTTGGCTGGAACCATGTGTACCCCTTGGTTGATGGTTTTGTCCCTGCGAGTCCTGGGGCATCTGGGTGGCCAACATCCTATTTCTTCCCATGGGGCTGTAAACCCCTTCAGCTCAGCTACTTTCTTATAGAACCTAGGACTACTATCCCAGGGGTAGCACAACTCACAATGGGAAGGACCCTCCTACATCAATCATTAATTAAGAAAATGCTTTACAGATGGATCTTATGGATGAATTTTCTCTCAGTTGAGAATTCCTCCCTTCAAATTATAATAACTTGTGTCAAGTTGACATAAAACTAACCAAGGCAGTTGACTCCTTGTCAACTTGACACAGGAACACATTACTGTTAAGCCATAAGCTTTCCTTTCTGTTTGTCCCTAGGAAGAAACACTACCATCAATATCAGAATATAATCATTTTACAAACTTTTAAAGACCCACTGTCTTTACAAATTCAACCACTTTACAATCTGGTATTTAAAAAGTCAAAGTCTCTTTTAAAATCTAAAATCTTTTTAAAATTTCACTCTTTCATTTGTGTGCTCCACTTTAAAAATTAAACAAACTACATTTTTCCTTCAAGAGGAACGAACAAGGGCACACACAAATAATGAAATTAAAGCAAAACCAAACTACAAAGCAATAAATAAATTAACATCTAGTGCTTAGGTTTCACTCACAATTTTGGGTCACTTCTCCAACTCTGCCCTCTTCTACACACACAGCATGTGTACTAGGCTCCAGCTGACTCTATTCCATTGCTGCTGTTGGCCTTGGTCATCATCCCATGGTATTGGCATCTCCACAAGTTTGGAGTCTTCTGCTGCAAGTAGGCTGCATCAACAGGCTCTCTAGTTCTCTCTTGATGCCAAACCTCTGTTGCTTTCCATGACCCTTTCATGCAAGGAAGCCTGGGTAGCTTTTATGGTAACTTTTAGCCTGGGTACCAAATTTGGCTGCCAGCAAGAGGTGTAATCTTGATCACCTCTGCAGCATAACTTCTGTGTATTCTCAGGAAAAACTCCCCAGAAGATTTCTCTTCAGTTATGCTAGTTTCTTTTTAATCATTGCTAATTTCTCAGCTCCAGCTAACTGGCATCAGTTATCCCAGGAAGAGAATGGTTTTTTCTTTAGTGATTCTGACCCTTGCTAATCATAGCTGATTCTGCAGTTTCAGCTCACCAAATATCACAAATTTGTCACAGAAAATTCCTGGCAGAATACTTACTTCCTTCTGAAATATCACAAGCCAGGTCTTCATTCCTGGACAGCTTTAAACATCCTTATTTAGTGTGAGACTAATGTTTATGAAGGTGAAGCAAAAATCACATAATTACATTGACTCTGGAGAGTCTTTGTACATGCAACAAAATTCATAAAGGGTTATCAGTTCTGTTTTCAAATATTTTCTCCTTGGCAGTCTTGTCTTGGGCAGTTTTCTAAGGTAAAGAGCTTATAATATTTCCCATTTTCTTGACAGCTCAGTGTGTTCCCATTCTCTACATATAAGTTAGAGCTCTTAACTTTAGAGAATCTGAGAATCTTCTTCTTGCTTAACTTTCTGAATCTGCCCATTATTTAGTCCATCGCCCTTCCCTTAGATGTGCCAGAAAGTGTTCATTTTTCTGCAGACATTATACCAAGCACCTCTGTCCCTGGCAAATGTTTTGCTTAGTTTTCTTCCTTCTCCATGAAGCTTTCACTTCTGTATTGATCATTCCATCTTCATTTCAATATCACTTTCTCCAGAAATAGTCATGTTTATGCCAATAATGAGGTGAGTCATCAGACTCCCTTCTTATTGCTCATTGTAAATTCGTATATTAATGCTTCCTGCATTGAGTAACTTGTTTCTATTAGTATTTGAACTCTTCACTGAAGCCAAGTCATGTAACCTTTCATTCTATTATGTATAGTGACTGGATGATTTAATGAATATCATTCAGAAAAGGGAGAAGTTGAAATCAGTGCTCAGAGCAATCTTAATAAAAAAACTTATGTTTTATGTATATATATATATATATATATATATCAGATAATACATAGTAATATATATTTCCTAATATAGAGAAACTAGAGGAGACACTACGTAGACAGAATCTTTTCTGTGGTCTAAAAACCCTTTTTGTACTTTTAAAACATTAATTTTCTGTTTCTGTGGAGACTTGAAGTCCCAATGTAGAGGAATGCTAGTGCAGTGAGGCAAAAGTGAATGGGTGGGTGGGGGAGCACTCTTATAGAAGCAGGGCGGGGAGAAGGATAGGATAGTGGGTTTATGGAGGGGAAACTGGGAAGGAGGATAACATTTGAAATGTAAATAAATAAAATAACCAATAAAGACATTAATTTTCAAAAGGACTTCACCACTAGAACTTTATGCAATTCATAATTATTAACAGATGTTCCATTTAAGATGAGATGACCATATTTAAGCAATACAAAGTGTTTAATAGATTTAAGAAATACCAGATGACTAACTACCTATGTGATTGGAACTGAGTACCGAAATAACCTTTATTGGGGCATTCTTTCAGAATTAGTTTTAGTCATATGACTCTTCTTGGGGAGATAAATGTCTATCATCCCACATATGGTGCCAATGGTAGAACAAAAACTATTTCAACAGTATACAACTTGGTGGAGTATAGTACATCACCTATTTTATAAACTGGAAAACTAGTCTGATAAAATTAATCATTTAGGAAGCTCTATTTGCATATTTTAATATAGTAACAGGTATAGACAATTGAAAGTTTGCTTCTCAGTGCACATGTGCACAAGTATGTTGCATGTCTAGCACTGAGGCAGTGAACATTTGGCCAATGACTGCCTTTCTGCAGTAATGATAGCGCAGGTCGGGGTAATTTTCCCGTTTTGGAAGCTGTGCAATGAGTTTATTTGCAAATCAATATATATTCTATGGAGGGTGAAATTGAAACTTAGAGGTTAAGTCGTGTATTTACAACAGGATATCAGTATGAGTGGATTTGTGGAGCCCTGTTCTGTAGGCATCTTCTTAAAGAAACATGCATATTCACAATTTATATATTAATCAAAAGTTAAACATGTAAATACATATCTATATTACTTTGTAAATTTTAATTTCTTGTACTGATTCTTCCACTCACTATTTTAAACTTGCTAAAAATAGTTTTTGGAGAGTAAGAAATAAGTGCCAATACTCAATACTTCAGGGAAATTTTTTTTAATTACAGACTATCATCCACTTTTACTCCTGGTACTTTTAGTTTTATATGTATGGTAATGCAATCACGTGCAAAGGATTCCTTACTCAATACTGAGAAGTGTAACAAGACATTGAGAAATACATACAGTGAAATAGCGATATTTGAAAAAATTATTCTACAGAATGTGAATGAGTATACACTTATTTATGCTATAACTTCATGTATATATATTAGAATTGCATGTGCTAAATTTCAGCACATTTAGATTTTAAGTAAGGACCAACTATGTAATAAGGGATCTTATACAGCTCCCTCTTATGAACCATAAAGGGATAGTAAGCATATTTTATAACAAATTAGTTTTATAAAAAAGTGAAATAGAAGAAAACAGCAATTCAATTCTTAAAAATTAAATTTGAAAAATAGTGAAGTAAGAGAGATGCTTGTGTGTATAATTTTCTTCAGAAATTCTTGTCTAAAGGGACAAGAGGAAGGCAAAAATAATGACACAATTTCACAGAATCATTTGGAAACTTCAAGAAACTAGTAACACTACATATGTGGGCAGTTGAGATTGTTTGCTAGATTTCTATTAATAAACAATTAGACATGCAAATAGAGGCATTCAGTTCTCTGTGCTAAGCAACTTTTTTTCATCTATCCTGCTCAGTTAACAATCCACACAATGAGATAATACTTATCAAGGGAATGATATTTAGTGGTAAACCATAGAATGAAATATTATTCAACAGTAAAAGAAATGAACTTTGAATGTATACTTCAGCATAGAAACACTTGGAAAGTTAGTGAACAATACTATATAGATATGAAATGGCAAATGTGTGGTTAATATTGAGACCTTATTAGCCTCATCAGAATTCAAAAATGGAAGACATTAGGGAATCAATAGTATGGGCATTGCATACAGCATTTATTTAGAAGGGATTTAGAAACATTCTAAATCTATGGGAATCCTTTTACAGTTCTATGTACATAGTGAAAACTGAATTGAAAAATTACACAGGTAAAAATGTTATTAAATTATATATCCTAATTCCATATTAACAAAGCATGATCTCTGGGTATTTATTCTGTGGAGAACATGAAGAGAAGGATTGGTGGATTAAGAAAGATGAGGTACAGCTTAGGGTGCTTTGCTTTGGTAAATTATGCATTGAAATTTCATTTGAGTTCTCTTTTCAACCATTTTCATTAAATATATTGATATCAACTTTGTTTGTACACTAAAGTTCAATTTTGTTTTGAAGTTTATTTTTAGTTATTTGCATTAAATTTATTGACATCAACTTTTAAGAACCTCAATGTCATTTCTGGGGAATCTGATATTCCTAAAAAAAATCCTAGACAGAAATGCTAAAATATCTTTCAACACTTAATAACTATGAGTTCTATGCACAATCACAAAATAAACATAAATGTTCAAAATTTATGTTCAAAATTTTTAGATAACTTTTATTTATTTTCCCTTCAAAATGAAAAAAAAATAGTGCTACTCGAATTTCTGTTCCTCTACCAAAAATAACAATCAACATATAATGACATATTTACTTGAATTAGTTTTCATTTCACAACACAGTTTTACTATATATCTGTGGCTGGTCATAATCTCCTGCCTCAGTCTCAAAGTTTTAGGATTATGGGATTATACCACCTAAGGAGGAAGACTTGTTTCATAATCCACTAATAGGGTATACTAACTGTTTCCTAAGAATTCCCACTAGCCTCAACCCTTAACGATCCACAATGTCCAACAGTGCTTCTCTGAGAACCAAACTTTTAATGGCTGAGCATTCAAAGGACATTCAATATCAATCAATATCATTTGAATGTTCATAGAACAAATAAATATATAAGGATACTAAGAAACACACAGAGGAAAACAGAATAATGATGACTACAAAGATGAAGGGAAAATAACAAAAAACATACAGACGAGAAAGCAAACCTACCTGAGTCTAGAGAGCCTGCTTAATGGTTACGAGCACATGCTGCTTTGCCAATGGATCCGAATTTAGTTCAACCACTCATAAGAGGTAGCTCCTAGCTCTGACTTCCATAGACTTCACACACACACACACACACACACACACACACACACACACACACACACACCTCTTATTAATGTCTTTGGAATACATTATAATACATTGCATACATAACACACGATATTTTTAAAAATTTTATAAGATTCTTTAAAAACCAAAAACATGAAGAAAGGGAAACTTCATGAAAAGTATTGAATTAAAGTAGAAACAATTTAAAGGGAGTTTATAATCTAGTGAATACAACTAGAAGTGTAAAATCTGGATGAAGGAAGCAGAAAAAAAAACAGTGAAACAGCTCAGCAATATATTTTATAGCTCAAAGCAAGAAGCGTTAAAATGTGTAGAGCTTTGGCTACTTAAGCAAATACAATTAAATAAAAAAAATCAGAGAAAGCAGACCGACACCGAAGAACTACCATTGCATAAGTGGAAAACCTAGCAGTGGACTCTCGTGAGGGAAAGTGCGAGAGGTTTGTGTGGGACAGGGGACAGCAGGACCTATCACACAGAATAAACACTGAACTAGAATTTATCTTCGTACAATATGGGTAAATGTGAGGGGGAAACTTGAACAAAAGTGGCTGTCATTGAAAAGCTTGTGGGACAGTCATACCAGCATGTGTTCCTAAGATTTTAATTTAAAAGAACCTTCCCTGCAGCTGTTGGTACTTTCCAGTGGCCACTGGGAGTAAGGAAGTAAAGCTTTGTGAGAGGTCTATGCTGCTGGCAATGCAATGGATGTGGTAAGTTTCGAAGGTAGGGAAGAAGCATTCGCAGACAATTCCTTTCCTATGGTAACAGTCAGTGCTTTCCCAGCAACGTGCAGGGAAAGCCTCTATGGAAATATTGAGTATCCACAGCTTCATGTGTACATGTAGCCGCAGAGAATAAATCTCACACCTTTCATCGTATGTTGTAGCTTTCTTATTTCTGTCCTACAGTGTGTTTCTTTATTATTCACCAACAATCCCATGCAATGCTTTGTCATTGGTAAGAAATCATTCTTGGACAGATGAATCATAAAGGCAGTAACTGACAAGACTTTATATAAGATTACAGCATCAGAAGGGATTTTGAGCTGTCTTTATTTTCATATGCCTCACAGCAATTTAATATATGCACAAAACTATTAAGAGTGAAATTATATATAAAATACAAAAATAAAAGAAAACAAAACAGAAATCCATTCAAGGAAATAATTTATAGACAAAAGAAATCACACAAAATAGTCACTTACAAGCTCGTAAGATAGCAATTCAATGCTATTTTATAACTGCATAATACAAAACATTAACAGTTGGCATTGATTAGATTGTGATCAAATTAGAATACTATATCAGTGATAGTGTAAATAAACACAACTATTTTGAACAACAGTTTGTAACACCTTGGAAAACAAAACAGTAACCAGCGCGCCAGTTCCGCGGTGGGACCTTCTGCCTGGTGGAGGGACCCCGCGCAGGGAGGGAGCCTGCCAGCTTCCCTTCCGCGACCTCTGTTCCCGCGGACTGCGCTGGAGAGACCGGTACCCAGGCTCTCCCCCCAATATAACATCACTTGGGACACGGCCTGTTGGGGCTTCCGTCTGTGCCCGAGGGCGGGTTGGCGCTGTGGTCGTCTGGGTGCCAGATCGGCGGGCCATCGTGACCACAGGGTGAGCGGCGCCACGGAGACTGCCCTCCGCCATCTTTGCTCCAGTGACCAGGTAGTTGGGACCGCCAGGCTCAGAGACAGACAGGCATAATATCGCTTCGGTTTCAGGCAGCTTGTGTGTAACCTGCTCCCAGGTGCTGGGCTGATCTGCAGTAACCAGCGCGCCAGTTCCGCGGTGGGACCTTCTGCCTGGTGGAGGGACCCCGCGCAGGGAGGGAGCCTGCCAGCTTCCCTTCCTCGACCTCTGTTCCCGCGGACTGCGCTGGAGAGACCGGTACCCAGGCTCTCCCCCCAATATAACATCACTTGGGACACGGCCTGTTGGGGCTTCCGTCTGTGCCCAAGGGCGGGTTGGCGCTGTGGTCGTCTGGGTGCCAGATCGGCGGGCCATCGTGACCACAGGGTGAGCGGCGCCACGGAGAGTGCCCTCCGCCATCTTTGCTCCAGTGACCAGGTAGTTGGGACCGCCAGGCTCAGAGACAGACAGGCATAATATCGCTTCGTTCTCAGGCAGCTTGTGTGTAACCTGCTCCCAGGTGCTGGGCTGATCTGCAGTGACCAGCGCGCCAGATCTGCTGTGGGACTTCTGCCTGGCAGAGGGACGCCCCCTCCCCCCCCCCAGGAGAGATCACACACCCCTGCACAGGGCAGGAGCCTGCCAGCCTCCCTTTGGCGACCTCTGCTCCAGGAATCCACTAGGCTGAGCCTTTAGATGTGCAAAGCCTCCCCAATATAAGATCACTTGGGACAAAGCACATTAGGGCTCCAAAGTCACTCAGGAGCAGGCAGGCCCCAGAAATCGGTGCCAGGGGAATCCTGGTAATCCAGGGGGGGCAGAAATAGCTTTGCAGGCTCACAGGAGGTCCAACCAACAGCCAGTGGCAGCAGGACCAACTAACACCAGAGGTATCCAGATGGCAAAAGGCAAACGTAGGAATGTTACTAACAGTAATCAAAGTAATGTGGGACCATCCGAACCCAACTCTCCAACAGCAGCAAGTCCTGGATACCCCACCACACCCGAAAGACAAGATCTGGATTTAAAATCACTTCTCATGATGCTATTAGAGGATCACAAGAAGGACACAAATAAATCTCATAAAGAGTTACAGGAGACCATGAATCAACGGTTAGAAGCCCTTACAAAGGAAACACAAAAATCGCTTAGAGAAATG
This sequence comes from Tokudaia tokunoshimensis, assembly GCA_036184795.1. Taxonomy (NCBI): domain Eukaryota; kingdom Metazoa; phylum Chordata; class Mammalia; order Rodentia; family Muridae; genus Tokudaia; species Tokudaia tokunoshimensis. Next base: position 139,661,290 of record BTHU01000003.1, read on the forward strand.
CGGGAGAACATGGATCAAAAGATGGAGGCGCACAAGGAAACAACACAAAAATCGCTTAACGAGATGAATCAACGGGTAGATGCACTCACAAAGGAATCACGAAATTTGCATAAAGAAATGCAGAAGAATATGGGTCAACAGACGGATGCCCATAAGGAGGCAACACAAAAATTGCTTAAAGAAATGAATCAACGGTTAGATGCCCTTACAAAGGAAACACGAGAACTGCTTAAAGAAATGCAGGAGACGATGGATCAACAGATGGAATCCCATGAGGAGGAAACACAAAAATCGCTCAGAGAAATGCAGGAGAACGTGGGTCATCAGGAAGAAATCCTGAAAGAGGTAATGCAAAAATACCTTAAAGAAATACAGGAAAATACAAACAAACAAGTGAAGGATCTCAGCAAATCCATCCAGGAACTAAAAAAGGAAGTAGAAACAACTAAGAAATCACAAAGGGAGACAACTTTGGAGATAGAAAACCTTGGGAAGAAATCAGGAGTCATAGATGCAAACATCAACAATAGAATTCAAGAGATGGAAGAAAGAATCTCAGGTGCTGAAGATTCCATAGAAAGCATCGACTCAACAGTCAAAGAAAATGCAAAATGCAAAAAACACGTAACCCAAAACATCCAGGAAATCCAGGACACAATGAGAAGACCAAACCTAAGGATTATAGGTATAGATGAGAGTGAAGATTTGCAACTTAAATGGCCAGTAAACATCTTCAACAAAATTATGGAGGAAAACTTCCCTAACTTAAAGAGAGAGATGCCGATGAACGTACAAGAAGCCTACAGAACTCCAAACAGACTGGACCAGAACAGAAATACCTCCCGTCACATAATAATCAAAACACCGAATGTTCTAAACAAAGAAAGAATACTAAATGCAGTAAGAGAAAAGGGCCAAGTAACATACAAAGGAAGACCTATCCGAATCACATCAGACTTCTCACCAGAGACTATGAAAGCCAGAAGATCCTGGGCAGATCTCATGCAGACACTAAGACAGCACAAATGCCAGCCTAGACTACTATACCCAGCAAAACTCTCAATCACCATAGATGGAGAGACCAAGATATTCCATGATAAAACCAAATTTTCACAATATCTTTCCACAAATCCAGCCCTGCAACGGATAATAGGTGGAAACCTCCAATACAGGGAGAGAAACAACACCCTGGAAAAAATGAGATAATAACCTTCTTGAATCAAACCCAAAAGTAGATAACCACTCAAACATAAAGATAGCGTCAAGAATGGCAGATGGCAATAATCACTATGCCTTAATCTCTCTTAATATCAATGGTCTCAATTCCCCAATTAAAAGACATAGACTAGCAGACTGGATACGTAAACAGGACCCAGCATTTTGCTGCATGCAGGAAACGCACCTCAGTGTCAAAGACAAACACTACCTCAGAGTAAAAGGCTGGAAAACAATTTTACAAGCAAATGGCCCCAAGAAACGAGGTGGAGTAGCCATCCTAATATCGGATAAAATTGATTTTCAACCTAAAGTCATCAAAAAAGACACAGAAGGACACTACATACTGATCAAGGGAAAAATCCACCATCAAGAACTCTCAATCCTGAATATCTATGCTCCAAATGCAAGGGCACCCTCATTCGTAAAAGAAACTTTACTAAAACTCAAAGCACACATCGCACCGCACACAATAATAGTGGGTGACTTCAACACCCCGCTCTCTGAAATGGATCGTTCAGGAAAGCAGAAACTAAACAGGGACACAGTGAATCTAATTGAAGCCTTGGACCAAATGGAACTAACTGATATATATAGAACATTTCATCCTAGAGCTAAAGAATACACCTTCTTCTCAGCTCCTCATGGTACCTTCTCCAAAATTGACCATATAATTGGTCACAAATCAGACCTCAACAGATACAAGAAGATAGAAATAATCCCATGCCTCCTATCAGATCACTATGGAATAAGGGTGGTCTTCAATGGCAACAAAAACAAAAGAAAACCCACGTACACATGGAGGCTGAACAATGCTCTACTCAATGATAACTTGGTCAAGGTGGAAATAAAGAAAGAAATCAAAGACTTTTTGAAAGTTAATGAAAATGAAGGCACAACATACCCTAACTTATGGGACACAATGAAAGCAGTGCTAAGAGGAAAATTCATAGCCCTGAGTGCCGCCAAAAAGAAACGGGAGACAGCATACACTAACAGCTTAATGGCACACCTGAAAGCCCTGGAACAAAAAGAAGCAAATACACCAAAGAGGAGTAGAAGGCAGGAAATCATCAAACTCAGGGCTGAAATCAATCAAGTAGAAACAAATAAAACCATACAAAGAATCAACAAAACGAGGAGTTGGTTCTTTGAGAAAATCAACAAGATAGATAAGCCCTTAGCCAGACTAACCAGAGGGCAGAGAGATAGTACCAAAATTAATAAAATCAGAAACGAAAAGGGAGAGATAACAACAGAAACTGAGGAAATTCAAAAAATCATCAGATCCTACTACAAAAACCTGTATTCAACACAACTAGAAAATCTTGAGGAAATGGACAATTTCCTTGACAGATACCAAGTACCAAAATTAAATCAGGATCAAATAGACCATCTAAACCGTCCTATAACCCCTGAAGAAATAGAAGTTGTCATTGGAAGTCTTCCAACCAAAAAAAGCACAGGTCCAGATGGTTTTAGTGCAGAATTCTATCAGACCTTCAAAGAAGACCTAACACCAATACTCTTCAAACTGTTCCACAAAATAGAAACAGAAGGAACACTACCCAACTCGTTCTATGAAGCCACAATTACACTAATACCAAAAGCACACAAAGACCCGACAAAGAAGGAGAATCTCAGGCCAATCTCTCTTATGAATATCGATGCAAAAATACTCAATAAAATTCTTGCCAACCGAATCCAAGAACACATCAAAACGATCATTCACCACGATCAAGTAGGCTTCATCCCAGGGATGCAGGGATGGTTCAATATAAGGAAATCCATCAATGTAATCCACTACATAAACAATCTCAAAGAAAAAAACCACATGGTCATCTCATTAGATGCTGAGAAAGCATTTGACAAAATTCAGCATCCTTTCATGCTAAAGGTCTTGGAAAGATCAGGAATTCAAGGCCCATATCTAAACATAGTAAAAGCAATTTACAGCAAACCAGTAGCCAGCATCAATCTAAACGGAGAGAAACTTGAAGCAATCCCACTAAAATCAGGGACTAGACAAGGCTGCCCTCTCTCTCCATATCTTTTCAATATAGTACTTGAAGTTCTAGCTAGAGCAATTAGACAAGAAAAAGAGGTCAAAGGGATACAAATTGGAAAGGAAGAAGTCAAACTATCACTATTTGCAGACGATATGATAGTATACATAAGCGACCCAAAGAACTCCACCAGAGAACTCCTACAGCTGATAAACGACTTCAGCAAAGTGGCCGGATATAAAATCAACTCAAGCAAGTCAGAAGCCTTCCTATACTCAAAGGATAAGCAGGCTGAGAAAGAAGTAAGAGAAATAATACCCTTTACGATAGCCACAAACCATATTAAGTATCTTGGCGTGACGCTAACCAAACAAGTGAAAGATCTGTATGACAAGAACTTCAAGTCTCTGAAGAAAGAAATTGAAGAAGACCTCGGAAGATGGAAAAATCTGCCATGCTCATGGATTGGCAGGATTAATATAGTAAAAATGAGCATCTTACCAAAAGTAATACACAGATTCAATGCAATCCCCATCAAAATCCCAACTCAATTCTTCATAGAGTTAGAAAGAGCAATTCAAAAATTCATCTGGAATAACAGAAAACCCAGAATAGCTAAAACTATTCTCAAGAGTAAAAGAACCTCTGGGGGAATCAGTATCCCGGACCTCAAGCTGTACTACAGAGCAATAGTGTTAAAAACTGCATGGTATTGGTACAGTAACAGACATGTAGATCAATGGAACAGAATTGAAGACCCAGAAATGAATCCACACTCCTATGGTCACTTGATCTTTGACAAAGGAGCTAAAACCATCCAGTGGAAAAAAGATAGCCTTTTCAACAAATGGTGCTGGCTCAGCTGGAGGTCAACATGCAGAAGAATGCAAATTGACCCATCCTTATCTCCTTGCACTAAGCTCAATTCTAAGTGGATCAAAGATCTCCACATAAAACCAGACACACTGAAACTACTAGAAGGGAAACTAGGGAAGAACCTTGAACATATGGGCACAGGGGAGAATTTCCTGAACAGAACTCCAATAGCTTATACTCTAAGATCAAGAATAGACAAATGGGACCTCATTAAATTACAAAGTTTTTGCAAGGCAAAAGACACCGTCAAAAAGACAAAGCGGCAACCAACTAACTGGGAAATGATCTTTACCAATCTTACATCCGACAGAGGGCTAATATCCAAGATATACAAAGAACTCAAGAAGTTAAACTCCAGAGAGGCAAGTAACCCTATTAAAAAATGGGGTACAGAGCTACACAAAGAGTTCTCACCTGAAGAATATCTAATGGCTGAGAAGCACCTAAAGAGATGTTCATCATCCTTAGTCATTAGGGAAATGCAAATCAAAACAACCCTGAGATTCCATCTCACACCAGTCAGGATGGCTAAGATCAAAAACACAGGAGACAGCAGTTGTTGGCGAGGATGTGGAGAAAGAGGAACACTCCTCTACTGCTGGTGGAATTGCAGGCTGGTACAACCACTCTGGAAAGCAGTCTGGCGGCTCCTCAGAAAACTGGGCATGACACTTCCGGAGGATCCGGCTATACCACTCCTGGGCATATACCCAGAGACTTTACCTGCATGCAATAAGGACACATGCTCCACTATATTCATAGCAGCCTTATTTATAATAGCCAGAAGCTGGAAAGAACCCAGATGTCCCTCAACGGAGGAATGGATTCAGAAGATGTGGTATATTTACACAATGGAATACTACTCTGCAATTAAAAACAATGAATTCACGAAATTCCTAGGCAAATGGTCAGAACTTGAAAATATCATCCTTAGTGAGGTAACCCAATCACAAAAGATCACACATGGTATGAAGTCACTGATAAGGGGATATTGACCCAGAATCTCAGAATACCCTAGACACAATCAGCATATCAATAGATTTCTAAAAAGATGGAAGGAGAGACCCCTGGTCCTGGAAAGACTGGATGTAGGGGAACGCCAGGACAGAGTAATGAGAGGGGGTTGAACGGAGAAAAGAGGGAGGGAAGGGGGCTTATGGGACTTTCGGGGAGGGAGGAAACGGGAAAGGGGAAGTGATTTGGAATGTAAATTAAAAAAATAAAATAAAATAAAATTAAAAAAAAAAAAGAAAACAAAACATTGTGTATGTCCATTTTCTGTTGAGCTGTCTTTATACAGTACTTTTTTAAGTGGGAGTTCCCATAATTCATAAGAATATTTTATTATTTGGTTGCCAGGATACAAATCAAATATTGGAGGAAATAGTTGTAGGTTAGATGAAAATAAGTAAGAACTTTACCAGTCCTGTTAATAATCAAAGATGGGTTGACATCACCCTGGCGCTTTATAGGAAGAGAGCCTAATAATATGGGTAGATAGAGACCAGAGTGGGAGTGCTGTGTGAGTCTGTGGTAACAGAAGAAGGGAGAGACTGCCATGACCTACTCAATCTTATATTTAAAAGAAAATGTTTTCTCTTTTAAGTTTTAAAAAATGGATGGATATGTTTGAATGTACTGACATACTTTTGATGATCAGTTTTCTTAAAGCTTTAGTTTGCCTTGATTAAGCAAAAATCTGTTCCAATTTTCATTCTCTGCTAATGGACTAAGTCCTTTTTTCAAATCAGTCATACTTTTCCTTGGAACAAACTGTACATTTAATTTCATAAAGTGTGGCAATTGTAATAAGGAATAGGAAAATGAAAATCAAAATTATACTTAAGCAAACCATTATTATGCTCATAAAGTAGTAGAGAAAATCAAATTTTATCAAATTTAGTTTGAAATACTCATCATCATGAGTTTTGCTCAGACAAAATATAAAACTTAAACTTGTTCAGTTCTAATAATTTAAGGAAGGAGAATGTAAATGTCAAAGATGCAAAAATTCCTCAAACTATTTTCACAGCACAGCAAAATAAAACAGAACCCCAAACAAAAAAATATACAAGCAAAACTGAAATGATTTGCATCTGAAATATAGACATGGTTGCACTTTTTGGTCTTAGAAGTTTGTAAGTGACATTTCTTCATTTGATAGTGAATTTTACAATAGTTAAAGAAATAACAAACCTTAAAATGATAGAAAAGAATATAAAAATTAAATATATTTTAAAACATATATGAATATTTTCATGTGTAAATAACTATTTGGTATATTTAGTTCTAAGCCTCAGGGTGCAATCAGATTTTTTCTAACATATTGATATAGCAAAATATCCAATTTTGTATGCACTGTATGAATTGCCCAGATCACATGAGCTATATGATGTATGTTTCTCATTGATACAGTGATAATATTATGAAAATTCTGCTGTTGGCTTTACAGTTCACAGATGATATTATGGGCTGGGTATATTGTGCATGTACATTTGCAACAGCTGGTGAAGGAATCTTATCAGTGTATGTCCAGTCCAGTTTCTACATTTCCTGTGTCTACCATGTAGTTCTGAGATTGAACGCTTTCCTGTCAGCTTCACAGAGGACACTTACTTCTGTCCTGCTGTGGTTCATTTTGTTATCATGAGTTATGAATGTGTATTCAGCTAATTTTCACTTTTCTTTTATTATCATATAATCACATCATTTCTTCTGTCTTCCTTTTTTCTCCCCCCACCTATCCCTCCTTCACTCCCTTGTTTGATTTAATGTTCATCTATGTTTTACCGCAAAAAGATTAGTTTTAGAAATTGAGAGGAACTGTAATATATTAAATTCTTTCCAATAATACTTTTCTTAGACTTGGAATAATAAACTCCAGCAGAAGTGAGAGATGATGGTTCTGTGGTTAATCTTGAACCTAACTTTTTACAGAAATTTCATACTTATGCTACCATAAGCAAATTAAATTAATGTCCAACTGTGTTGTGCTGCAAAATCTATACCTACATTCACATTTGCGGAAAGTATTATATGATATAGTAACGCCATGAGACCACTGTCACATGAGAGGGAAGCAGCAAATGATGATTATTATGATTAGTGATGATTATCATATGTGGGGAGTGGATCTACTTTCTGAAATCAGATCCCTAACAAATGGGAGCCTGTAAGAAAATACAGTAGAATAACAAATGGTTTCCTATGTGGACAGTAATGAAATTGTAACTGTGGCATTTTATGAGTTCTCTCTCCATCTCATTCAGTAACAAATCAAAGGCACAGACAATTTTAATTACATGGGCCTCATGGAAATAATAAACAATCATGAGCAAATGTTGCCAGTGATCATCATGGGCTTCACACAGATTGTTGGAAATAAACTTCAAGTTTTTCGTTGGGGTTTGCAGACATGAGCATAAGGCCACATTCTGTAGGTGGAGCTCCTGGGAATCTATGGAGTGTCCATGTGGGCTGATCACAACCCTTAGTGTGGTTCAGACTACTCGTGTTAGAAAACAAGCCTAGTATTATCAAATGTTAATAAATTATCTATCAGCTCACAGTTACTGTGGAGATCCCTATATTAATTAAGCTTTCACATTAGAAGAGTAAGTATATAATCTAATGGGAGTTCGCTCCATTTTCACTAAAACACTGATCAATTTGTGCAGTGTAATTTTATGGCTGAAGCTAACAAGTACAGTTCAAATAAGATTAGGAGAAATTATTTAAGTAAAAGTATATGAATATTTAATATTTCTAATACAATAAAATTGGATACATATAAATATTTTAGAAAGAAATCATAAATTTTTCAGCTTTAGTTAATTAAAAAACTATTAGTTTCTAGTTGAGTTAAATAGCATTAACACAGAAATGTGTCAGAGCTCAGATAACAGGAGACTAGAGAAATAACCTTTCTTCTACCAAGTTGTTTTGGCTTGTACATGATGAAGCTAATGCACATCTCTTATCCAGAGGACACTGCCAGCTCAAATAGCAGAGGAAAGGGCAGCAACTGCCAGCTTCTTCAAAGGAACTGCAGTCTAAAGCAAAACTACCCTGTGTTATTAGCAAAAGTTTTCAAATTTACATGAAAAAGTAATGCTGTAGGTGGTCATAGGTGAATAGCTAGACAAACAGATGCATGTGGGGGCAGGAGAGAGAGGAAGAAAGGGAACGAGAGGGAGGGAGGGAGGGAGGAAGGAAGGAAGGAAGGGAGGGAGGGAGGGAGGGAGGGAGGGAGGGAGGAAGAGAATGAGAGACAGAGAGAGAAAGAGAGAGAGAGAGAGAGAGAGAGAGAGAGAGAGAGAGAGAGAGAGAGAGAGAGAGACAGACAGAGAGAGAGAGGGAGAGAGAGAGAGAGAGAGAGAGAGAGAGAGAGAGAGAGAGAGAGAGAGAGAGAGAGAGAGAGAGGATTCTCAGCACATGTATTATAAAAGATAGTTTTCCACATCCAGGGATATCTTCATGTTTAACTTCTGAGGTGGTTAATAATACATCCTGTACAGTTTTGATCATACAGAATCCTGCACATTGCACACAGTTAGGTATATCTCAATAAGACTGTAAATCTTATTCATATATAAAATTCTGTAAAGTTCTAAAATATTGTGAAACATTTGATTTGTTACAAAGAGTTCATATTTAAATCTATTATACTATTTTGATTAATTAATGCTGTTTAGAAACTTAATAATAAAATCTAAAATTAAAGTAATTAACATTAAATATTTCCTTAAATTCTTTAATAAATGGCTAATATAATATAGAAATAATTTGCAGGTATTACTTTATGCCAATTATTTTTCCAAGCAATGAAAATTAAGACAGTGACCAGTGAAAAATAAAGTAGGAATCAGTTATTTAAGACTTACTTTGAAATTATTCATCAATTATCAATATACCAGTGACAGTAAAAAATTAAGTACATGGATTCTCAAATCAGATTCACTAGTTTTGGCAAAATACTTTTGATTTGCCAGCTATTTAATATTGTTTCTTCTCTGCCTTTTATTATGTATAAAGTAGATTAGATATGCCACCCATTTGCTCATGTTGTGTGAGGAATAAATGAAGTAAATGATTTATTCTATGTAATAGTATAGTATTTTACCTACTTATTTTTACATTTTACCTAGTTTTTAGTATTTTTTGTGTAGTTGATATATTCCAGATGTTATGATTAATACTGCATTGTCATCAGTTTGCATAAGGACACCAATAGATGAACATAATCATTAACGGATCATTTAACTTGACCTGTAATTTCTTGTGGGTATTAATAGTGGAGTTGAATTAAATTTTCATCTTTTGGTTTAAAAATTGACATCCATTTTTGCTATAGTCTATTTATTCAAATGTCAGTATATATAAATTAAAAAGAAATTCTTGCATTATTTCAGTCTTACAGAAGTCTGGGAATGCTATTAACATGTGTCATGGGAGAGCTGGGGTGGGTAATTTGTGGTTTTGGCACTCAAAGTTTTTGTCTTTGGGTTTGTTGTTTGTGTGGTTGCTGTTGTTTTGATATATGTTTCCTCCTTTATTTACAATGCCCCTATCTTTACATACATTGACTACTGTTATTTATGTCTCATTGTAACATTTTGTTAATTTTTCCTTTTAGAACATTCCAAGTAAGTGGACAGGTAAAACAAGAGTTGGTTTGGGAATCAGATATACAGCTACAAAGAGAAAAAAATATTAAGTTGATATAAGCTAAAAATACCCCACCCACAAAACTTCCAAACTCAAATTTTTTCTGCCTACAGATGTGCAGAGATAAAGTGGAACATAGATTGTGTGGATGACCAACCAGTGACTGGCCCAATTTGAGACCCATACCATGGGAGAGAACCAACCCCTGACACTATCAATACTACTCTGCTGTTTGTAGACAGGAGTCTATCATAATTGTTCTCTGAGAGGTTTCATTCAGCAGCAGAAGAAAACAGATACTGAGACTCATAACCTAACATTACATGGATCTAAGCAAGTCTAGTGGAAGAGTAGGAAATAGAATTGATTAAGACAAAGGGGTCAAGGGCACCACAAGAAGACCTACATAGTCAACTAACCTGGTCACATAGAGGCTCCCAGAGACTGAAACACCAATCAAATAGCATGCAGGATCTTGACCTAGGCCCCTACACATTTGTAGCAGATGTGCAACATGGTCTTCATGTGGATCTTCTAACAACTGGAGAAGGGGCTGTCTCTGATTAGTCAGTTTCCATAGTCAATCTTTTAACAGTTTAAGAGGATGCACCTAGTCCTCCTGTGACTTCATGTGTCAGAACTTGTTGGCCTGATGGAGGGGTTTTCCTTCTTAAAGGAGAAGTGTAGTGGGGAAAGGGAGCTGTGAGGGGGAGGGCTGGGGGAGGAGGGAATGGAAAGGGGGCTGTGACCTGGATATAAGGCTATAAAAAGAATAAATAAGGGAAAAATTTAAGTAAATCATACATACACACACACACACACACCCCAATTGTAGTATTCAAACAAACAATCAAACAAACAAACAAAACAAGACAGAACAAAGCCACTTTTATTGAAGGTGATTTAGATATTTAAAATATCTCTCTGGCCTTGTTGGGCATCAATGGGAGGACAGGCCCTTGATCCTGTGATGGCTTGATGCCCCAGTATAGGGGAAAGCCCAGGCAGGGAGGAGGGAGGTAGTGGGTGGGTGGGTGGGAGAACCCCTTTATAGAAGCAGGTGTAGCAGGTATGGGATAGAAGATTTCCGGGGGTGGGGGAGTAGAGGGGGAACCAAGAAAAGGTATAACATTTGAAATATAAATTAAAAAACTATCATCTCTCTCAAACTCTTCTTTGTGTCTTATATTTCTATAAATATTATGTGTTTTCCTGTTAGTCAAATAAAAGTTTATGGAAGAAAACAATAGTTCTATATTAGACATTTTAAGAAAGGGTGAAAATATAGTATAATTGCATGTTGTTTTTTTTTTTTTCCTGAACAGTTTGAAAAATTGGAAAGCTTAAATTTTGTAACTATTCAGTTTTTGGGCTTGTCACATACTAATATCTAGGTTTGTTTGAATTAGCCTTATTCACACTGTGACAATAATATTTATTTTGTATGGCACTGGTCACAATGTTTTCATGTCTCAGGTTACTCTCTTTGGTTATACTGGATGATTATGGCTTTCATGCACCAGCAATCATAAATAAGTGAGGAAAAGTTAATTTTCTATTATCATACACATAAAATAAGAAATTTTATATGCAAAAGCCAAATGTGTATTTAAAACTAAAGTTAAACTGCTTTATGGGTTCTTCAGTGTTGGATTATTACCTGACTCTATGTTTCTTCTGATTTGTTTGTCCTGGCTTTCATCAATGATGGACTAAAAGTGTTAAGCCAAATTAGCCCATACTCCTCATATTGATTTTAATCACAGTATTTATCACATCAAGATGATTTCCATAGTCCTGTCTAGAGCGGTCAGGCAACCGTACCTGTTGTAGGTCAGTGTCTATATTGTTCCTTTTTACCCATCAGAGAGATCAAACAAAGCTTTTTGATGTATGTCTATGTCTTAGGTCAATAGGAGCTCAAAAACTCTCTTACCCATCTCTGGCTATCATCCTTCAAAAGCACTCTTTCCTATTTAGATCAAAGCCGTGAAAGATATATGAATATGCACTCAATGCATTTCTTCATAGCGATAAATAACTGCCATGGTGAATAGCTGAGCTTGCTGAAAGTGATCTTGTGTGGAGGCAACAAATCTGTTTAAGATAAAAGGTCCATTCCAACTTGTATTCCTTTGAACTCCTTTTGTTGTCAAATTGTTCTGGCTAGGACTTTGAGTACTATATTGAATAGGTATGGAGAGAGTGGGCAACCTTGTTTAGTCCCTGATTTTAGTGGGATTGCTTCAGGTTTCTCTCCATTTTGTTTGATGTTGACTACTGATTTGATGTATATTACTTTTGCTATGCTTAGGTACGGGCCTTGAATTCCTTATCTTTCCAAGACTTTTATTATGAAGGGGTGTCAGATTTGTCAATGCATTCTCAGCATATAATGAAATGATCATGTGATTTTTACTTTGAGTTTGTTTATGTAATGGATTACATTGATGGATTTCCCTATATTGAAACATCCCTGCATCCCTGGGCTGAAGCCTACTTGAACATGATGGATGCTCATTTTGATGTGTTCTTTGATTCAGTTCGTGAGAATTTTATTGAGTATTTTTGCATTGATATTCATAAGGGAAATTGGTCTGAACTTCTCTTTCCTTGTTAGGCCACTGTGTAGTTTACGTATCAGAGTAATTGTGGCTTCTTAGAAAAAATTAGGTAGTGTTTCTTCTGTTTCTATTTTGTGCAATAGTTTGAAGAGTATTGGTATTAGGAATCTTTGAAGGTCTGATAGAACTCTGCATTAAACCCATCTAGTCTGGGGCCTTTTTTGGTTGGCAGACTCTTAACGACTCTTCCTTTTCTTTAGGAGTTATGGGACTGCTTAGATGGTTTATGTGATGCTGTTTTAACTTTGGCACCTGGTATGTGTCTAGAAAATTGTCCATTTAATCCAGATTTTCCAGTTTAGATGAGCATAGGTTTTTGGAGTAGGATCTGATGATTTTTTTTTTTTTTTGATTTCCTTAGTTTCGGTTGTTATGTCTCAATTTACATTTCTGATTTTGTTAATTTGGATACTGTCACTGAGCCCTCTGGTTATTATGGATAAAGATTTATCTATCTTGTTGATTTTCTCAAAGAACCAGTTCCTGGTTTTGTTGATTTTTTTTTTTTTGTATAGTTCTTTTTGTTTCTACTCAGTTGATTTCAGCCCTGAGTTTGATTATTTCCTGCTATCTACTCCTCTTGAGTATATATGCTTCTTTTTGTTCTTGGACTTTCAGATGTCTGTCATGCTGCTTGTGTATGTTCTCTCCAGTTCTTTTTGGAGGCACTCATAGCTATGAGTGTGCCTGTTAGCACTGTTTCATTATGTTCTATAAGTTTGGGTATGTTGTAGCTTTATATTCGTTAAATTGTAAAAAGACTTTACTTTCTTTATTTCTTCCTTGACGAAGTTACTATGGCATAGATTGTTGTTCAGGTTCCATGTATATGTGAGCTTTCTATTTCTGTTTTGTTGTTATTGAGGAGAAGCCTTAGTCCACAGTGTTGGAAGAAGTGAAAATACCACTCTTTGCAGATAATATGATAGTATCCTTAAGTGATTCTAAAAATTCTACCGGAGAATTCCTAAACTTGATAAACAACTTCAGCAAAGTCATAGGATATAAAATCAACTCAAACAAATCAGTGGCCTTCCTCTCTGCAAAGGATAAACAGGCTGAGAAAGAAATTAGGGAAAGAGCTCCCTTCCAATAGTCATAAATAATATAAAATACTTTGGTGTGACTATAACTAAGCAAGTGAAGGTCTGTATAACAAGAATTTTAAGTCTCTGAAGGAAGATATCTAGGAAGATCTCAGAAGTTGAAAGGATCTCCGATGCTCATGTATTGACAGGATTAATATAGTAAAAAAGGCCATATTGCTGAAAGTAATATACAGACTCAATGCAATCCCATCATAATTCCAACTCAATTCTTCCTAGAGTTAGAAAGAGCAATTTTCAAATTAATCTGGAATAACAAAAAAAAAACCAGAATAACAAAAACTAGTCTCAACAATAAAAGAACTTCTGGCAGAATCACCATCTCTGACCTCAAGCTGTACCACAGAGCAATCATGGTAAAAATTGCATAACATTGGTACAGTGACAGGAAGGTAGATTAATGGAATAGAACTGAAGACCCTGAATTGAACCCACACATCTATGATCATTTGATATTAGACAAAGGAGTTAAAACAATCCAGTGGAAAAGAGACAGCATTTTCAATAGATTGTGCTGGTTAAACTGTCAGTTAGCATGTAGAATGCAAATAAATCCATTCTGATCTCATTGTTCAAATCTCAAGTCCAAGTGGATCAAGGACCTCCATATAAAACTAGAAACACTGAAACTAATAGAAAAGAAAGTGGGGAAGAATCTCGAGCACATGGACACAGTGGAAAATTTCCTAGACAGAACACCAATAGCTTATGTTCTAAGAACAAGAATTGACAAATGGGACCTCATAAAATTGCAAAGCTTTTGTAAGGCAAAGGACATTGTCAATAGGACAAAACAGCAGCCAACAGATTGGGAAAAGATCTTTACCAGTCCTATATCCAATAGAGGACTAATATCCAATATATACAAAGAAATCAGGAAGTTAGACTCCAGAGAACCAAATAACCATATTAAAAATGAAGTACAGAGCTAAGCAAAGAATTCTCAACTAAGGAATTCTAAATCTCTGATAAGCACCTAAGTAAAAATTCAATGTCCTTAGTCATCAGGGAAATGCAAATCAAAACAACCCTGAGATTCTACCTCACACAATTCAGAACGGCTAAGATCAAAAACTCAGGTGACGACAGATTCTGGCATGGATGTGGAGTAAGAGGAACACTCTTACTTTGCTGGTGGAATTGCAAGCTAGCCCAACTACTCTGAAAATCAGGTTGGTGTTTCATCTGAAAATTGGACATAGTAATACCTTAGGGCCCTTCTATACCACTCCTGAGTATATACCTAGAAGATGCTCCAAAGTATAATAAGGACACATGCTCCACTACATACATAGCAGCCTTATTTATAATAGCCAGAAGCTGGAAAGAACCCACATGTCCCTCTACAGAGGAATAGATACAGAAAATGTTGTAAGTTTACACAATAGAGTACTACTCAGCTATTAAAAATAATGAATTCATGAAATTCATAGTCAAATTGATGGTACTAGAAAATATCATCCTGAGTGAGGTAACCCAATCCCATAAGAGCACACAGAGTATGTATTCACTGATAAATGGACATTAGCCTAGATGCTTGGAAAAGCAATATAATTCACAGACCATGTGAAGCTCAAGAAGAAGGAAAACGAAAGTGTGGATATTTAGTCCTTCTTACAGGGGGGGCACAAAATAACCATGGGAGGAGATACATTGACAAATGTGAAGCAGAGACTGAAGGAAAAGCCACCCAGAGACTGTCCAACCTGGGCATCCATCCCTTATAGAGTTACCAAATCCAGACATTATTAGGGATGCCAACAAGTGCTTGCTGACAGGAGCCTGATATAGCTGTCTTCTTAGAGGTTCTGCCAGTGCCTGACTCATACAGAAGAGGAATGCTCTCAGCCAGCCATTGGACTGAACACAGGGTCTCCAATGGGTTAGCTAGAGAAAGAACCCAAGAAGCTGAAGGGTTTGCTGCTGGAAAAGAGGAACAACAATATGAAGCAACCAGTACCCCCAGAGCTCCCAGGGACTAAACCAGTAACCAAAGAGTACACATGGAGGGAGCCATGTCTCAAGCTGTTTAGGTAGCAGAGTATGGCCTTGTCAGACATCAGTGAGAAGAGAGGTCTTTCATCCTGTGAAGGCTTGTTGCCCCAGTGTAGGGGAATGCCAGGAGAGGGAAGTGGTAGTTGGTGGGTTAGTGAGCGGGGGGAGAGGGAATGGGTTGGGGGCTTTCGAAGGGGAAACAAGGAAAGGGCATAACGTTTGAAATATAATAAAGAAATATCTAATAAAAAAAACAACAAACAACAATAAGAACAAAACAGGTACAAGGTCCAAAAGTTAAAAGCAAAAAAAAAATCATAATTAATGGTCCAAGCAGTGTAGAAATTAACATAATTCATGGAGAAATGGTGAATCTGGATTCAAACATTCCCGGATTCTGTTCTTTTTCTCTTTTCCTTTTGGTTAGTCCTTCTCAAACTTTAGCCTTAGAATCCTTTCCTATTCCTGAATGACCAATATTAAAGCAACATTCTTCATGGAGAGCTGTACATAGTCCTCCCTGTTGAAGGAATAAAAGATTAGGAGCTTAAACAGATGCACTAACACTTGTTCAATGTCCAGATCCTGTCCAACTTTATCCACTGCAAATGTAACTTCATAAAGAACTGCAACTAACTTCCAAACATGTCTCTGAAAATCTCCAGAACCAGTCTTCCAAATGACAACTGTCATTTCCTTTTTTCCAATATTGGATTGATTTCTAATCCAATCCATGATTGAGTCAGAATAACTGGTCCCATTACAGGAAACAGAAGAGTCATTATAATTTCTCTTTTTGATTAATTTTTCTAAGTCACTTTCCACAGTCTCCATGTTCTCTGCCCTACAATGTCTAAAAGCTTAAAGCAAGGCAGATTGTCCAATCTTGAATATAGGCAAGCAAACGTGGATCAAAAACATATGCCCAATACAGCTTTTCTGTTAGCATTATCAGGTACTCAGCAAGCTCACAGGTCAGCATCATTCTTTATCCCAGCATCCTTATGTCTCACCAATCACTCTGTTAGCTCTCATGTTCCTGTAACATCATGCAAAAAAAAAACATAAACATGCCCTCTTCTCCATACTAAATATCCGATCAGGATCATCCCATATGCCAGTAAGTGGATCCTTCCATTTTACCTAGGCATAAGTATGCCTAGTTGTAGGTTGCTGTAGACACTCCACAGAAAGTTCCTTGGCATCCAAATTTTAAAATTTTGCCATGCAGTGGTGGCGCACGCCTTTAATCCCAGCACTTGGGAGGCAGAGGCAGGATTTCTGAATTCGAGGCCAGCCTGGTCTACAAAGTGAGTTCCAGGACAGCCAGGGTTACACAGAGAAACCCTGTCTCGAAACACACACACACACACACACACACACACACACACACACACACACACAAAACACACAAAAGCATGATTTAAATTATACAGTGTACATGAATATATTTCTCCTTCCCTCTTTTTTATTCAGATATTGTTTTAAAGTTCCATAGGTCTGTTCCACAACACCTTGTCCTTTAGAATAATAAGGAATCCCAATAATATGGGCAATATTAAATTATTTACAAAACATCTCAAATGCTTGACTGTAGTAGTCGATTCCATTATCTGTTTTTAATCTGATTTGGAACATCAAGCATAGAAAAAGAATGCAGGCAATAACTAATTGTTGCTTCTCCTGTTAACACAGCTGCAACCGAAAAGTCTGAAAAGGTGTCGATAGTTGCATATACAAATTTTAATTTTCCAAAACCAGAAATATGCGTACCATCCATTTGTAATAATTGATTAAGTGTAAGTCCTTGAGAATTAACACCATTATGTGGTACAGGTATAAATTGAGGACACTGAGAACAAGTCCTTACAATTTGACATGTACATTCTCTAAAAGTAACAAATTATTGTCTCAAACTATTACTCAAACTATTACTATTTTGATGATGTAAAGAATAAGATTGTATGGTTCCTGTGTAAGGCCTGTAAGTCTCCTCGTATACAAATATGCTGTGGTATTGCCCTAAGGGTTCTTTCCAGGCAATCCAGTATGGGCTCTTAAATGTCCTATACAGAAAGGAACAATACATGCTTCTTAAATTTAGCTGTATTCATATTAATAACTGTAAAATTTGAGAATTAGCAGTATCTAAAAAAGGAACAATTTCAAAAAATTGTAAACCATGAGCTATATATTAGCTATCAGCATACAAATTAAAAGCTTGATTTTTCAACATTTCAAAAACAGTGGCTACAACATATAATTCAATTATTTGTAAATCAGGGGGAAACTCAAGAGAATGAACAAGTGATCCAATCATATATGCTGCTTTTCCCTTAGATGAGTCATCTGTAAATATAGTTAGCACTTTCTCTATTTGCTATGTAAACAAATTTGCAGGAAATACAAAAACATTCGTAGAGGCAAATTGTAACAACTTGCCAATTTTGCCTGAAAAATTTGAACATGCAATGGCCAAATATCAATATTCTCTAATAACCAATTTAAGTGCTGTTTGAAATAAGGAATAAATATTGCATTAGGTTCTTAAGACATTCTTTTCTACTATTCTGTATTAACACAGCAACAGCTTCAGAGCAGGGTGTTAAAGCTTTCTTTGGAGATGAAGAAAGATGAATCTACATTAATTGCTGTGGGCACATAAGTAGCAATATCACAAACATTGAACAATTGATTGTAGTCTATAGAATGTATCTGTTGTTAATTAATAGCTTTTTCTACTTTCTGCAAAGCTATTTCTCCTGTCCCTCACCAGTTAATTTGCATCTCCCTCGAGAATATAAAACAGAGGCTTAAGTCCTCCTGTGGTAAGCTATCATTTCTTACTTGAATTTTCTGTGCCACAATTTGTTTAGGATATAAGCCAGGCTCCAAATATTGAAAAAGATATTACCTTTGAATCTTTTCTGGAGCAAAGGCTTGTAGTAAAACTCCTTCAGAGGGATCAGCTAATATAATATCAAATAACGAATAAGAATCTTTCAGTGTATCTTATTTTAATGCAAGAAGTCCTAAGTTCTTGCATTAAAACAGAAACAACTTTTTAACATAATGTGAGTCTATTAGCAATTCCTTGAGGCAAAAATTTCCAATGATATCACTTCATTGGCTCTTCAAGATTAAAGCTCACTAAAAGCACATCTCCCACAGTCACCAGGATGCAAAGGAACAGTATAAAAACAATCCACCAAATCCATAATAATTCTTTATGTATTATCTAGAATAGCTAGAGTAGGCAAGTCAGGCTGTAATGCCCCTACAAGTTTCTAGTTTTATTAACCTTTCATAAATCTTAAGTTTGAACTCTGTTTTGAATTAATGGAACAACCGATCCCTTGGAGGTAAGTAAGTACATCAGCTCCAGTGTCTATTAATCCTTCAAAGCTTTTATCTTCGATTAGTAATTTAAGGTTAGATTTCTTACTAGTAATAGATTAAACCTGGTACACATCAGCGGAACCAAAGCCACTTTGTCCTCTTTCACTCTTTACCATGAATAAAGGCATGCCACACAAGCATCTGCTGAGGCTGCTCTGAGCTTTGCATTAACTCAAATGTAAATGTAAATCTGGGCCTATTTCCTGAGGCCTGTGATTGGATTGCAAACAGCAGCCAATGGAACACTGGCAGTTTAACTATAATATTTAAGTTTCTTTTGCAATATTAGAACATAATCATAATTTTGGAAAGCAAAACCCAATTTTTAACAGCATAAACAATCCATTTTCTTTAAAAATCAATACCAAGAACATTACTTTAACATTACAAAGTTTGGCTGCCAATTCCTGCAAACTAATGCACAACTGTGCAACCTCTAATACCTCAAAGAGACATTGCCCTAAATCCTAGTCTGATTTCTAAATAAGAATTACATAAAATATTATCCCAATTTAGAAGTATCTTTAGAGACCTGTTTTCCTGATTTGCTCCTGCCATGTGCTATTGTTTAGAATGACTCCAACCCTGAGTTATCAGTTTTTAGCTAACTTTCTGTTACCAATGTTACAAATTTTTAATGATACCCAGTAACTTATAATGCAATACTCTATAACCCAGGCATGCAGAACGTATTTGTGTCTTTAAAACCAGTAAGAAACAAAAATGAAGTGGCTACACACAACTTATATTTAGACCAAACAAAATTTTCTTATCTTTTCAAAAGAAAAAAACATCTTGTCACTTGCTGAACCTAATAAACAAAATTGCAGGGACTTTTTTTAATAGGAAAAAACAGCCATTAGCTTATTTACCATACAACTTGAAAAGCTTCTTGCCCTTTTAAGAGCAGCTTTTGCAGATAGTCAGCTCCTGACAGAGCTTCTCCAGCTGTCCTTGACTCCTAACTACAGGCGCAGGACTCCAAAGGCCAATTGAGGATGCCTTTTTAAACAAGTTAAACTACATCAAGGGATGGATAGTCAGCAGATAAAGTTTTAACCATTTTTTCTTTTCATCATGAAACACAGAACAACCATTCAAACAATGAAACAAAAACAGACAAATGTTGACACATGTGGACAGATTGGTTCACCAAGGACAGACAATAGACAGAAAGGGTAGAGAACTTGATGTTCCAAAAGACCTAATATAATCAAAATTAAGGATATCTCCAATAGGAGCCAGAGAGGATTCAGGACGTTTCCTGATTTCCTCCTGTCTCTAGGAGACCTCTGAAGTAGCTTTTATACATTTCCTTCTTTTTTGCTAATGGATCCCGGACAGGGAACAACTGCTTTTCTAAAACTGATCTCTCTTTTGGATGTCATTTGTATATTTACCATCCTGCTTCTGGGAACTATGACACCATGACAGCATAAATTGACTTAGCTAAGAATTTTTCTAACACCTGTTTTTTGTTTTTGTTTTTGTTTTCCTTGCTCCTCTCGTCTGATACAGCTCTTGGCTGCGGACAAATGCCTATATAGAATTCCCCTCCCCGCACCCCGTCCCAATTGTGCTGGCAACCCTAGGTCAATTTGGCATAGGGTCAATACCTGTTCAGCCTAGCTATATCCTCTTAGTGCACCTCCTGCAACAACAACCTCCGAAAAACAAAATTTATACCTAGCCCTATCATTAATGACGTTTGTTGCTTACCATCGTGCAGGATACAGTTACTTTCCTTTTGTTTTCTGTGGAGTTCCATCAGATAATATTCCAAGTTCCAAGATAATATTTCTTAGTGGGTTCTTCCACCTCACCCCAGGTTTTCAGTCCCCTTGTTCAGTGCCACATGTAGCCGTCCAGCAGTCATGAATGAACTGGGTCTACCTGAAAGGGAGGCTGAAAATGGAAAAGAAGGGGTGCAAGAGAAGGATGAAGCCAAGGTAAAGTTGTGATCAAGGCTCAAAGTTTAATATTTAGCACTGTGTTTATATAGGGAGAGGCCACAGACCACATCCTTTGATTCAGCTAGATCATGTTGCAAAGCAAATTCACTTGGCAGGGCAGTCTACTCCTGTAGGAGATTGCAGTTGCAGTAAGAAAGAAGACTCCACCTTAGCAAGC
This sequence comes from Tokudaia tokunoshimensis, assembly GCA_036184795.1. Taxonomy (NCBI): domain Eukaryota; kingdom Metazoa; phylum Chordata; class Mammalia; order Rodentia; family Muridae; genus Tokudaia; species Tokudaia tokunoshimensis. The sequence goes on from BTHU01000003.1 coordinate 139,682,308, forward strand.
ATATTGTTGAGAAAGAAAAATGGATGGGTTTAGCTGGTAGGGTGTATTTATAATATCAAAGTTCAGGAGATATTCTAAGGCTAGTATTTTATTGTCTGGTAACCATGTCTTGTTCAAATTTTGGAGATTTTCAGGCTTTAGAATATTTGCATAGATTTTACTGGTTGAATAATCCTGATCAGTACATGGGGAAATATGAAATGACAAACCATCCAAAACATGTGAACATCAATGTATTACCTAAAGAGTTTAGGGATAAACAATGGAGAGAAGAGGGTAAAGTAACAGTAAGAATTACTGAAAAATCATAAGCAGTGATAATAATAAATGCCTATCAAAAGCAAATCTATAATAAAGGTAAGTATGTAAATATATATAGATATAATATTTAAAGTGAAATTTTCGTAACTGGGGTAAAAATACTCCCTTCAAGGACCAAAACCATTTAATGAAAACCTTAACACCTGTAGTGAGAAAGTTCTCTTTTGAGTTCCCAAAATATTATAAGATATTCTTATTTTCTTTGTTTGACCCATGAAGATGTAAGATAAGTCACTATTGCTAATGACACCATACCCTTCAGACAGAGAATTTAGAGGTCCTGAGCTTGAGCTGAGCTGAATGCCTCTCTGAAGACAGTCTTTTATATCTGAAAGTGTCATGTTGGCTTTCAAAGGAGGGATGTCCTGTCTAGCTATGACTCCTATGTATTATCTCAAGAACCAGCATGGCACAACAATCCTAAAGGTAAAGCAGTGGTATGACTACCTTATTGTTAACAGTTGATCTGTAATTGGATATAAAATCTTCACAACAACAGTGAACTCAAGCTAGTCAACAGAAACTTAAACAAGTACTCAGTACTGCTAAAGGCATTGATCTTAGAATCACTTCTTGTAGAAGTCCCTACAACCACCAGCATAATACCTAATCTCATTCTATATATTTGTCTTTGTAACTTGAGATAAGTAATACTCCTAATGCTTCATCAGGGAAATTTCTCTCTCTCTCTCTCTCTCTCTCTCTCTCTCTCTCTCTCTCTCTCTCTCTCTCTCTTTCACACACACACACATTTTTTCTTTATATTGTTCTTTATTTCAATTTTTTTTACATTTTATTTATTTTTTATTTTCTAAGTTTTTTTATTTACATTCCAAATGATTTCCCCTTTCCCATTTCGTCCCTCCCTGAAAGTCCCATAAGCACCATTCCCTCCCTCTGTTCCCCATTCAACACCCACTCGTTTCTCTGTTCTGGCATTCCCCTACATCCAGTCTTTCCAGGACCAGGGGTTTCTCCTTCCATTTTCTTGGAAATCTATTGAAATGCGAATTGTGTCTTGGGTATTCCGAGATTCTGGGTTAATATCCACTTGTCAGTGCTTGCATACCATGTGTGTTCTTTTGTTCTTGGGTTACCTCTCTAAGAATGATAATTTCAAGTTCTGACCATTTGCCTAGGAATTTCGTGAATTCATTGTTTTTAATTGCAGAGTAGTATTCCATTGTGTAAATATACCACACCTTCTGAATCCATTCCTCCCTTGAGGGACATCTGGGTTCTTTCCAGCATCTGGCTATTATAAATAAGGCTGTTATGAACATAGTGGAGCATATGTCCTTATTACATGCAGGAGAAGACTCTGGGTTGTCCAGGAGTGGTATAGCAGGATCCAGTTTTCTGAAGAAATGCCAGACTGCCTTCCAGAGTGGTTGTACCAGCTTGCAATCCCACCAGCAGTGGAGGAGTGTTTCTCTTTCTCCACATAATCGCCAACAACTGCTGTCTCCTGTGTTTTTGATCTTAGCCATTCTGACTGATGTGAGGTGGAATCTCAGGGTTGTTTTGATTTGCATTTCCCTAATGACTAAGGATGTTGAACATCTCTTTAGGTGCTTCTCAACACTATTGCTCTGCAATACAGATTGAGATGTGGGATGCTGATTCCCGCAAAAGTTCTTTTACTCTTGAGAATAGTTCTAGCTATCCTGGGTTTTCTGTTATTCCAGATGAATTTTTGAATTGGACTGTCCAGCTCTATGAAGAATTGAGTTAGGATTTTGATGCGGATTGCATTGATTCTGTATATTGCTTTTTGCAAGATGGTCATTTTTACTATGTTAATCCTGCCAATCATACAAAAATACTCAATAAATTCTTGCCAAAGGAATCTAAGAACACATCAAAACGATCATTCACCACGACCAAGTAGGCTTCATCCCAGGGATGCAGGGATGGTTCAATATAAGGAAGTTCATCAATGTAATCCACTATATAAATGATCTCAAAAAAAAAAAACCAAAACAAACAAACAAAAAAAAAACACATGGCTATTTCATTAGATGTTGAGAAAGCATTTGACAAAATTCAGCATTCTTTCATGTTAAAGGTCTTGGAAAGATCAGGAATTCAAAGCCAATATCTAAACATAGTAAAAGCAATTTACAGCAAACTGGTAGCCAACGTCAATCTAAATGGAGAGAAACTTGAAGCAATCCCACTGAAAGCAGGAACTAGACAAGGCTGCCCTCTCTCTCCATATCTTTTCTTTTTTTTTATTTATTTTATTTTATTTTTTTAATTTACATTCCAAATCACTTCCCCTTTCCCGTTTCCTCCCTCCCCGAAAGTCCCATAAGCCCCCTTCCCTCCCTCTTTTCTCCATTCAACCCCTTCTCGTTACTCTGTCCTGGCGTTCCCCTACATCCAGTCTTTCCAGGACCAGGGGTCTCTCCTTCCATCTTCTTAGAAATCTATTGATATGCGGATTGTGTCTAGGGTATTCCGAGATTCTGGGTCAATATACCCTTATCAGTGACTGCATACCATGTGTGTTCTTTTGTGATTGGGTTACCTCCCTAAGGATGACATTTTCAAGATCTGACCATTTGCCTAGGAATTTCGTGAATTCATTGTTTTTAATTGCAGAGTAGTATTCCATTGTGTAGTATATCAATATCTTTTCAATATAGTACTTGAAATTCTAGCTAGAGCAATTAGACAACAAAAGGAGTTCAAAGGGATACAAATTGGAAGGAAGAAGTCAAACTATCACTATTTTTTTTATTATTTATTTTATTTTTTTTTAATTTACATTCCATATCATTTCCCCTTTCCCGTTTCCTCCCTCCCCGAACGTCCCATAAGCCCCCTTCCCTCCCTCTTTTCTCCATTCAACCCCCTCTCCTTACTCTGTCCTGGCATTCCCCTACATCCAGTCTTTCCAGGACAAGGGGTCTCTCCTTCCATCTTCTTAGAAATCTACTGATATGCGGATTGTGTCTAGGGTATTCCGAAATTCTGGGTCAATAACCCCTTATCAGTGACTGCATACCATGTGTGTTCTTTTGTGATTGGGTTACCTCACTAAGGATGATATTTTCAAGATCTGACCATTTGCCTAGGAATTTCGTGAATTCATTGTTTTTAATTGCAGAGTAGTATTCCATTGTGTAGATATAACACATCATCTGAATCCATTCCTCCATTGAGGGACATCTGGGTTCTTTCCAGCTTCTGGCTATTATAAATAAGGCTGCTATGAACATAGTGGAGCATGTGTCCTTATTGCATGCAGGTAAAGCCTCTGGGTATATGCCCAGGAGTGGTATGGCCGGATCCTCCGGGAGTGTCATGCCCAGTTTTCTGAGGAACCGCCAGACTGCTTTCCAGAGTGGTTGTACCAGCTTGCAATTCCACCAGCAGTGGAGGAGTGTTCCTCTTTCTCCACATCCTCGCCAACAACTGCTGTCTCCTGTGTTTTTGATCTTAGCCATCCTGACTGGTGTGAGATGGAATCTCAGGGTTGTTTTGATTTGCATTTCCCTAATGACTAAGGATGATGAACATCTCTTTAGGTGCTTCTCAGCCATTAGATATTCTTCAGGTGAGAATACTTTGTTTAGCTCTGTACCCCATTTTTTAATAGGGTTACTTGCCTCTGTGGAGTTTAACTTCTTGAGTTCTTTGTATATATTGGATATTAGCCCTATGTCGGATGTAAGGTTGGTAAAGATCATTTCCCAGTTAGTTGGTTGCCGCTTTGTCTTTTTGACAGTGTCTTTTGCCTTGCAAAAACTTTGTAATTTAATGAGGTCCCATTTGTCTATTCTTGATCTTAGAGCATAAGCTATTGGCGTTCTGTTCAGGAAATTCTCCCCTGTGCCCATATGTTCAAGGTTCTTCCCTAGTTTCCCTTCTAGTAGTTTCAGTGTGTCTGGTTTTATGTGGAGATCTTTGATCCACTTAGAATTGAGCTTAGTGCAAGGAGATAAGAATGGGTCAATTTGCATTCTTCTGCATGTTGACCTCCAGCTGAGCCAGCACCATTTGTTGAAAAGGCTATCTTTTTTCCACTGGATGGTTTTAGCTCCTTTGTCAAAGATCAAGTGACCATAGGAGTGTGGATTCATTTCTGGGTCTTCAATTCTGTTCCATTGATATACATGTCTGTCACTGCACCAATACCATGCGGTTTTTAACACTATTGCTCTGTAGTACAGCTTGAGGTCCGGGATACTGATTCCCCCAGAGGTTCTTTTACTCTTGAGAATAGTTTTAGCTATTCTGGGTTTTCTGTTATTCCAGATGAATTTTTGAATTGCTCTTTCTAACTCTATGAAGAATTGAGTTGGGATTTTGATGGGGATTGCATTGAATCTGTGTATTACTTTTGGTAAGATGCTCATTTTTACTATATTAATCCTGCCAATCCATGAGCATGGCAGATTTTTCCATCTTCTGAGGTCTTCTTCAAATTATCTCTTCAGGACTTGAAGTTCTTGTCATACAGATCTTTCACTTGTTTGGTTAGAGTCACGCCAAGATACTTAATATGGTTTGTGGCTATTGTGAAGGGTATTATTTCCCTTATTTCTTTCTCAGCCTGCTTATTCTTTGAGTATAGGAAGGCTTCTGACTTGCTTGAGTTGATTTTATATCCGGCTACTTTGCTGAAGTCGTTTATCAGCTGTAGGAGTTCTCTGGTGGAGTTCTTTGGGTCGCTTATATATACTATCATATCGTCTGCAAATAGTGATAGTTTCACTACTTTCCAATTTGTATCCCTTTGACCTCTTTTTGTTGTCTAATTGCTCTAGCTAGAACTGCAAGTACTATATTGAAAAGATATGGAGAGAGAGGGCAGCCTTGTCTAGTCCCTGATTTTAGTGGGATTGCTTCAAGTTTCTCTCCATTTAGATTGATGCTGGCTACCGGTTTGCTGTAAATTGCTTTTACTATGTTTAGATATGGGCCTCGAATTCCTGATCTTTCCAAGACCTTTAAAATGAAAGGATGCTAAATTTTGTCAAATGCTTTCTCAGCATCTAATGAGATGACCATGTGGTTTTTTTCTTTGAGATTGTTTATGTAGTGGATTACATTGATGGATTTCCTTATATTGAACCATCCCTGCATCCCTGGGATGAAGCCTACTTGATCATGGTGAATGATCGTTTTGATGTGTTCTTGGATTCGGTTGGCAAGAATTTTATTGACTATTTTTGCATCGATATTCATAAGAGAGATTGGCCTGAGATTCTCCTTCTTTGTCGGGTCTTTGTGTGCTTTTGGTATTAGTGTAATTGTGGCTTCATAGAACGAGTTGGGTAGTGTTCCTTCTGTTTCAAGAGTTTGAAGAGTATTGGTGTTAGGTCTTCTTTGAAGGTCTGATAGAATTCTGCACTAAAACCATCTGGACCTGTGCTTTTTTTGGTTGGAAGACTTCCAATGACAACTTCTATTTCTTCAGGGGTTATAGGACGGTTTAGATGGTCTATTTGATCCTGATTTAATTTTGGTACTTGGTATCTGTCAAGGAAATTGTCCATTTCCTCAAGATTTTCTAGTTGTGTTGAATACAGGTTTTTGTAGTAGGATCTGATGATTTTTTGAATTTCCTCAGTTTCTGTTGTTATCTCTCCCTTTTCGTTTCTGATTTTATTAATTTTGGTACTATCTCTCTGCCCTCTGGTTAGTCTGGCTAAGGGCTTATCTATCTTGTTGATTTTCTCAAAGAACCAACTCCTCGTTTTGTTGATTCTTTGTATGGTTTTATTTGTTTCTACTTGATTGATTTCAGCCCTGAGTTTGATGATTTCCTGCCTTCTATTCCTCTTTGGTGTATTTGCTTCTTTTTGTTCCAGGGCTTTCAGGTGTGCCATTAAGCTGTTAGTGTATGCTGTCTCCCGTTTCTTTTTGGCGGCACTCAGGGCTATGAATTTTCCTCTTAGCACTGCTTTCATTGTGTCCCATAAATTAGGGTATGTTGTGCCTTCATTTTCATTAACTTTCAAAAAGTCTTTGATTTCTTTCTTTATTTCCACCTTGACCAAGTTATCATTGAGTAGAGCATTGTTCAGCCTCCATGTGTACGTGGGTTTTCTTTTGTTTTTGTTGCCATTGAAGACCACCCTTATTCCATAGTGATCTGATAAGGGGCATGGGATTATTTCTATCTTCTTGTATCTGTTGAGGTCTGATTTGTGACCAATTATATGGTCAATTTTGGAGAAGGTACCATGAGGAACTGAGAAGAAGGTGTATTCTTTAGCTCTAGGATGAAATGTTCTATATATATCAGTTAGTTCCATTTGGTCCAAGGCTTCAATTAGATTCACTGTGTCCCTGTTTAGTTTCTGCTTTCCTGAACGATCCATTTCAGAGAGCAGGGTGTTGAAGTCACCCACAATTATTGTGTGCGGTGCAATGTGTGCTTTGAGTTTTAGTAAAGTTTCTTTTACGAATGAGGATGCCCTTGCATTTGGAGCATAGATATTCAGGATTGAGAGTTCTTGATGGTGGATTTTTCCCTTGATCAGAATGTAGTGTCCTTCTGTGTCTTTTTTGATGACTTTAGGTTGAAAATCAATTTTATCTGATATTAGGATGGCTACTCCACCTCGTTTCTTGGGGCCATTTGCTTGTAAAATTGTTTTCCAGCCTTTTACTCTGAGGTAGTGTTTGTCTTTGACACTGAGTTGCGTTTCCTGCATGCAGCAAAATGCTGGGTCCTGTTTACGTATCCAGTCTGCTAGTCTATGTCTTTTAATTGGGGAATTGAGACCATTGATATTAAGAGAGATTAAGGCATAGTGATTATTGCCATCTGCCATTCTTGACGCTATCTTTATGTTTGAGTGGTTATCTACTTTTGGGTTTGATTCAAGAAGGTTATTATCTCATTTTTTCCAGGGTGTTGTTTCTCTCCCTGTATTGGAGGTTTCCACCTATTATCCGTTGCAGGGCTGTATTTCTGGAAAGATATTGTGAAAATTTGGTTTTATCATGGAATATCTTGGTCTCTCCATCTATGGTGATTGAGAGTTTCGCTGGGTATAGTAGTCTAGGCTGGCATTTGTGCTGTCTTAGTGTCTGCATGAGATCTGCCCAGGATCTTCTGGATTTCATAGTCTCTGGTGAGAAGTCTGATGTGATTCGGATAGGTCTTCCTTTGAATGTTACTTGGCCCTTTTCTCTTACTGCATTTAGTATTCTTTCTTTGTTTAGAACATTCGGTGTTTTGATTATTATGTGACGGGTGGTATTTCTTTTCTGGTCCAGTCTGTTTGGAGTTCTGTAGGCTTCTTGTACGTTCATTGGCATCTCTCTCTTTAGGTTAGGGAAGTTTTCCTCCATAATTTTGTTGAAGGTGTTTACTGGCCCTTTAAGTTGCAAATCTTCACTCTCATCTATACCTATAATCCTTAGGTTTGGTCTTCTCATTGTGTCCTGGATTTCCTGGATGTTTTAGGTTACACGTTTTTTGCATTTTGCATTTTCTTTGACTGTTGAGTCGATGCTTTCTATGGAATCTTCAGCACCTGAGATTCTTTCTTCCATCTCTTGTATTCTATTGTTGATGTTTGCATCTATGACTCCTGATTTCTTCCCAAGGTTTTCTATCTCCAAAGTTGTCTCCCTTTGTGATTTCTTAGTTGTTTCTACTTCCTTTTTTAGTTCCTGGATGGATTTGCTGAGATCCTTCACTTGTTTGTTTTGTATTTTCCTGTATTTCTGTAGGGTATTTTTGCATTACCTCTTTCAGGATTTCTTCCTGATGACCCACGTTCTCCTGCATTTCTCTGAGTGATTTTTGTGTTTCCTCCTCATGGGATTCCATCTATTGATCCATCGTCTCCTGCATTTCTTTAAGCAGTTCTCGTGTTTCCTTTATAAGGGCATCTAACCGTTGATTCATTTCTTTAAGCAATTTTTGTGTTGCCTCCTTATGGGCATCCATCTGTTGCCCCATATTCTTCTGCATTTCTTTATGCAAATTTTGTGATTCCTTTGTGAGTGCATCTACCCGTTGATTCATTTCGTTAAGCAATTTTTGTGTTGTCTCCTTGTGTGCCTCCATATTTTGATCCATGTTCTCCTGCATTTCTCTAAGCGATTTTTGTGTTTCCTTTGTAAGGGCTTCTAACCGTTGATTCATGGTCTCCTGTAACTCTTTATGAGATTTATTTGTGTCCTTCTTGTGATCCTCTAATAGGATCATGAGAAGTGATTTTAAATCCAGATCTTGTCTCTCGGGTGTGGTGGGGTATCCAGGACTTGCTGCTGTTGGAGCATTGGGTTCGGATGGTCCCACATTACTTTGATTTCTGTCAGTAACATTCCTACGTTTGCCTTTTGCCATCTGGATACCTCTGGTGTTAGTTGGTCCTGCTGCCGCTGGCTGTTGGTTGGACCTCCTGTGAGCCTGCAAAGCTATTTCTGCTCCCCCACCCTTGGATTGCCAGGATTCCCGTGGCACCGATTTCTGGGGCCTGCCTGCTCCTGAGTGACTTTGGAGCCCTAATGTGCCTTGCCCCAAGTGATCTTATATTGGGGAGGTCTTGCACATCCAAAGGCAAGTGGATTCCTGGAGCAGAGGTCGCCAAAGGGATGCTGGTAGGCTCCTGCCCTGTGCAGGGGTGTGTGATCTCTCCTAGGGGGGGAGGGGGCGTCCCTCTGTCAGGCAGAAGTCCCACAGCAGAGCTAGCACGCTGGTTACTGCAGATCTGCCCAGCTCTTGGGAGCCATGTGCACACAATCCACCCAAGATCCAAGTGATATTATGCCTGTCTGTCTCAGAACCTGGCAGTCCCAACTTCCCAGCCACTGGAGCAAAGATGGCGGAGTGCAATCTGCACACTCTCTGTGGCGCTGCTCACCCTGCAGACGCTATGGCCTGCTGATCTGGCACCCAGACGACCACAGAGCTGACCCGTTCTCGGGCGCAGACCGAAGCCCCAACAGGCCATGTCCCAAGTGATCGTATATTGGGGATAGAGCCTGGGTACCTGTTGCTTCAGTGCAGTCTGCAGGAACAGAGGTCGCAGAAGGAAAGCTCGTAGGTTCCCGCCCAGTGCGGGGTCCCTCTGCCAGGCAGAAGTCCCACAGCAGAGCTGGCACGCTGCTTACTGCAGATCAGCCCAGCACTTGGGAGCCGCATACACACAAGCCGCCCGAGACCGAAGCGATATTATGCCTGTCTGTCTCAGAACCTGGCTGTCCCAACTTCCCAGTCACTGGAGCAAAGATGGCGGAGGGCATTCTGCCAAAACTATCTCTATTTGCAGACAATATGATAGTATATTTAAGCGACCCAAAGAACTCCACCAGAGAACTCCTACAGCTGATAAACAACTTCAGTAAAGTGGCAGGATATGAAATTAACTCAAGCAATTAGTAGCCTTCCTAAACTCAAAGGATAAGCAGACTGATAAAGACATAAGAGAAATGATACCCTTCACGACAGCCACAAACAATATAAAGTATCTTGGTGTGACTCTAACCAAACATGCAAAAGGTCTGTATGACAGAAACTTCAAGTCTCTGAAGAAAGAAATTAAAGAAGACCTCAGAAGATGGAAAAATCTGCCATGCTCATGGATTGGCAGGATTAATATAGTAAAAATGACCATCTTGCCAATACAATATACAGATTCAATGCAATCCCCATCAAAATCCCAACTCAATTCTTCATAGAGTTAGAAAGAGCAATTCAAAAATTCATCTGGAATAACAGAAAACCCTGGATAGCTAAAACTATTCTCAACAGTAAAAGAACTTCTGGGGGAATCAGTATCCCTGATCTCAAGCAGTACTACAGAGAAATAGTGTTAAAAACTGCGTGATATTGGTACAGTGACATGCATATAGATCAATGGAACAGAATTGAAGACCCACAAATGAATCCACACTCCTCTGGTCACTTGATCTATGACAAAGGAGCTAAATCCATCCATTTGAAAAAAGATAGCCTTTTCAACAAATGGTGCTGGTTCAACTGGAGGTCAACATACAGAAGAATGCAAATTGACCCATTCTTATCTCCTTGCAGGAAGCTCAATTCCAAGTGGATCAAGGACCTCCACATAAATCTAAATGGAGAGAAACTTGAAGCAATCCCACTAAAATCAGGGACTAGACAAGGCTGCCCTCTCTTTCCATATCTTTTCAATATAGTACTTGAAGTTCTAGCTAGAGCAATTAGACAACAAAAAGAGGTCAAAGGGATACAAATTGGAAAGGAAGAAGTCAAACTATCACTATTTGTGGACGATATGATAGCATACTTAAGCGACCCAAAGAACTCCACCAGAGAACTCCTACAGCTGATAAACGACTTCAGCAAAGTAGCCGGATATAAAATCAACTCAAGCAAGTCAGAAGCCTTCCTATACTCAAAGGATAAGCAGGCTGAGAAAGAAGTAAGAGAAATAATACCCTTCACAATAGCCACAAACCATATTAAGTATCTTGGCGTGACTCTAACTAAACAAGTGAAAGATCTGTATGACAAGAACTTCAAGTCTCTGAAGAGAGAAATTGAAGAAGACCTCAGAAGATGGAAAAATCTGCCATGCTCATGGATTGGCAGGATTAATATAGAAAAAATGAGCATCTTACCAAAAGTAATACACAGATTCCATGCAATCCCCATCAAAAACAGACACATTGAAACTAATAGAAAGGAAACTAGGGAAGAACCTTGAACATATGGGCACAGGGGAGAATTTCCTGAACAGAATTCCAATAGCTTATGCTCTAAGATCAAGAATTGACTAAAGGGACCCCATAAAATTACAAAGTTTCTGTAAGGCAAAAGACACTATCAAAAGGACAAAGGCAAAAGACACTGTCAAAAGGACAAAGCGGCAACCAACTAACTAGGAAATGATCTTTACCAACCCTACATCCAACAGTGAGCTATTTTCCAATATATACAAAGAACTCAAGAAATTAGACTCCAGAGAGCCAAGTAACCTTATTAAAAATGGGGTACAGAGCTAAACAAAGAGTTCTCGCCTGAAGAATATCTAATGGCGAGAAGCACCTAAAGAAATGTTCAACATCCTTAGTCATTAGGGAAATGCAAATCAAAACAACACTGAGATTCCCCCTCACACAGTCAGAATGGCTAAGAAAAAAAAAAAACACAGGAGACAGCATTTGTTGGCGAGGATGTGGGGAAGAAGAACATTCCTCCACTGCTGGTGGGAGTGCAAGCTGGTACAACCACTCTGGAAAGCTGTCTGGTGGTTCCTCAGAAAACTGGGCATGACACTCTTGGAGGATCCTGCCATACCACTCCAGCGCATATACCCAGAGGCTTCCCCTGCATGCAATAAGGACACATGCTCCACTATGTTCATAGCAGTCTTATTTATAATAGCCAAAAACTGGAAAGAACCCAGATGTCCCTCAACGGAGGAATGTATTCAGAAGATGTGGTATATTTACACAATGGAATACTACTCTGCAATTAAAAACAATGAATTCACGAAATTCCTAGGCAAATGGTCAGAACTTGAAAATATCATCCTTAGTGAGGTAATCCAGTCACAAAAGAACACACATGGTATGCAGTCACTGATAAGGGGATATTAACCAGAATCTCGGAATACCCTAGACACAATTCGCATATCAATAGATTTCCAAGAAGATGGAAGGAGAGACCCCTGGTCCTGGAAAGACTGGATGTAGGGGAATTCCAGGACAGAGAAGTGAGAGGGAGTTGAATGGGGAAAAGAGGGAGGGAAAGGGGCTTATGGGACTTTCGGTGAGGGAGGAAACGGGAAAGGGGAAATGATTTTGAATGTAAATAAAAGAAACTTAGAAAAAAAGAAATTAAAACGTATATACAATAAAAAAAGAATGAGTCAATATGCATTTTTCTACATGTTGCCGTCCAGTTGATCCAGCACTATTTCTTAAAAATGCTGTCATTTTCCCACTTGATATTTTTAGCTCCTTTGGAGGGAAGGAGGCTTATGGTACTTTCGGGGAGGGAGGAAAAGGGAATGTGGAAATGCTTTGGAATGTAAATAAAAAGACTTAGAAAAATAGCAGAGAAAAATGTAAAAAAAGATAAAGATAGGAAAGAGAAGAATTGGTTTTGAACATAGAGTGCAAAGGGTGTGAATGGGAGTCAGCATGTTCTATGTATAGATGTGATTGTGATTACAGTATTGGGTATACAGGACAAAGATCAATTTTAACATATTTAAATTTTCACTTGGGAGTAAACTGAGACAATCTCCTTCGAATTTCACTTAATACGCATGTTTTTATTATTCAGAAATACAAAGGGCTAGGAATGCACTCAGTAGTAAAATGCTTACCCAACATGTACCAAGTCCATTGTATAATGCCCAGAACCACAAACTAAAAAGGAAGCCATATGAAGTGGTTCTGAAGTATGATTAACATATGCCATGTCATATGCAGCACTGCATGCGAAGAACTGACTTAAATATATCCTGTGGCCTGAACCAAAACAAGAAAAAAAGTCAGAAATATATATTATGATTATTGGTGCTCATAATAAGACAATGATTTAGAAATTTATCTAGTTGGAAAATTGCTATTAATTTAAACTAAATTATTTTATTTTTTTTTTACCTGCAAATTTCTGAGCTATAAAGACTATATAATTCTCTATGATGGAAGGGTGATCTCTGAACTTTCTTTTCCTGAGGGACAAGAGAGAATGTGAAAAGCAAGAAATATTTTTCTATTAGTACCTCTATGGTCACCTGAAAAACTACTGAGTAGTAATAGAAATTCGAAGTTAATAGGACCATGGCTGCTGAAAATGTAGTTTCCGAGACCCACCTACAGCAATTCTAGACTATTATATACCTATCTGAAGGGATCCAAGTCATGATAAAGTTGGTCCAGGAACCACAATGAAAGTGTCATAGACTGGGATATCAATGCCCTGGCTCACTGTGGAGAACAAAGAACGTAGAAATAATACAGCATAGGTTACAGGCATTGCTAAATATATGAAGAGATATTCATATGACATATATTTCCAAATCATAGCATTCTTCAAAGCTTTTCCCCTCTCCAGTTCCACGAATTAATTGCTATGGAAGAATATGAGTGATTTTTATCCATTTCATCTCTCTCTCCCTCCAGAAATAGAGTTCAAAATCCCTCTCAGGGTTCAGAGTCTTAAAGATCCAAATCTCATGCTAAAGTAAATGTTACTAAGAGTTTATTCTCTTAACAAAGACTCATTGTGGGTAAGAAACTAACATCATCATACCAATGCCTATAGATAGCTTCAGTAGTACATACCTGTCATCCCAATATTTGATACTGAGGCCAGAGTGTCAGGAGTTCAAAGGTTTTTGCCACCATATCATGCATAAGACCCTACCTAAATACTATAACCCTGAAACAAATATAAATAACATGTAATAATCACAAAAGTATGTTGATGCCACTAAAAGATTGTATAGTTTACTCAAATTGAAACTAGATATGTGCAATCTTTTATTCTAAGAGTCATGAAACATTTTATTCACTCTCACATTTTTATACTTAAATGAAGGCAAAGTGACATTTTTTAACTATCTCACAATTTTATTATATCACTTTCTATTTTGTAAAGACTTTCAGAAAGTTGTTCCTCAACACAGTGTTCTAAATGGTGGGTTATCAAAATCACCACTAATGATTTATTCCATTGATTGAAGTGCTAAAAGGACTCAGCAGTAAAATGATGAGCATTTGGGGGATATAATCTGTGCGATAATTGAAGTCTTTAGAAAAACTGTCAGTAACAATTCTAGCTGTTCTTTATTGCAAAAAGAAATGCCTCTTGATAGTCTAGATCTAAAGCAATGCTATCTGTAATCTGAGTTTCTCATCTTTGTTAAAGTCGAAATAAAATTATATTGTTACAAGAATGCAGAATAGAAACATAAAAGCTTGGAGTTTTGAGAAGGTATGCTTTTCCCAAATAACAAAAAATAAGACTCTAAAATCCTAAACATTGTGCATCTTGTGGATTGTTGACATGAGGCCTCATTGATGAGCATTTTCTTTGTGCATGTGTGTGTGTGTGTGTGTGTGTGTGTGTGTGTGTGTGTGTGTGTGGAGAGAGAGAGAGAGAGAGAGAGAGAGAGAGAGAGAGAGAGAGAGAGAGAGAGAGAGAAACATGTTCATGAAAGAAAATTTATATTCCTACCAATTTATCTGTATAAATTTCCTCAATTTTATCAGAGATATTTTCCATGTAAATCTTCAGTTTTACCAGAAAATGTTTTTACTTCTACTTTCAATCGATTTAGGAATATTTTTATGCCTACCATTTTATCTGTATAATTTTTCATGAAATAGTCAGTTTTAACATGTTTTTCTATATATTTCTTGAGTTTGATCAGAAATATTTTCCTTGTAGATCTTCAATTTTATCAGAAAATATTTATAATTCCACTTTCAATCAACTTTGGAATATTTTTATGCCTACCATTTTTTCTGTATAATTTTTTCCATGAAATAGTCTATCTTAACGTGTTTTTTTATATATTTCTTCAATTTTATCAGAGATATTTTCCATGTATATTTACACAATGGAATACTACTCAGCAATTAAAAACAATGAATTCATGAAATTCTTAGGCAAATGGGGAACAGGGGGAGGGAAGAGGGCTTATGGGACTTTTGGGGAGGGGGGAACCGGGAAAGGGGAAATCATTTGGAATGTAAATAAAGAATATAGATAATTAAAAAAAAGAATATAGAAAATAAAAAAATAATAAAAAAATTATTTCACTGAGGTTTAATGCATAGGTAGTATTCGGATAAATTCAATTATCTTCTAATACTTCCTACTTTAGCATACACATGTTAAAACTTTCCTCATAGTTAGATTTTGAAAATAATCATTATTGTTTGAAAGATCAAAATACTATTTAATCCCAATATGTCTCAGAGCAAATGAGAGATGCATAGAGTTTATATGTCATATATACAAGATTCCATTTTTTTATTTTGTGTTGTTGCTAAACGTTCAGTGGTTCTATCATGGATGGTGGTGACCTATTTCAGGAACTATGACTCATATATCTTGCTAAGTTTTCTATCATAGATAATAAATACATAAACTCAGTTTATATCAAAATGGAAATCTCATGGGATGACTGGATCTCCTCACCCATTTCCAGAAAGATCTATATGTAGGAGAGCTCACAGAAGCATGAACAATAGTTTCACAGTATCATTTTCACTATCATTTCAAATACTGTCCAATATTAAATAATAAGTCAGTAAAGTCTATTAAATACATATATTGTACGTGTTCAGGTCCCCCGGTGATATTATTAAGTGGTGGCAATGAATTCTATGATTTGTAATTTTGTGAAATTCAACATTATTCTCTAGCATGGAAGATAAATTTTCTCATATTTTGTTTCCTTGAATTGAAAGGAAAATTAATCATGACCCCAAACTGAAAATAAATAGACATATCTGCATTGTGCTTATCCGGTTCACTAGTGTGTAGCATGTGTACTTTTATTTTTTTCCACTACATTACACCTTATATTTTCTAAACTCAGTAGCAATTAACTATTTACTTTCATCTCCATGAAAACATGATGTACAAAAACTTATAACATTACAAAGAAGGAGCCTCACAGATGGAGTGATTAACACAGTCATTAAGGGTGTGATCTTAGAAACCCAGCTGAGGATGCTGCAGGCTGCTCCTCACACCGCTCAGAGGTAAGAGCTCTGCTATTTTAATTTGATAGTCTCCTATTTCTGGTTCAACTGACATCAATCATTTTTTATTTCTCATCTTGATTTATCATATTTTCCACCACCCTCACACCATCCTGTAACACAAGGAATATTTAAATTTTGAGATAAAATTTTCAGCATTTCTGGAAATGGAGCTATAGAAATACAGTCTTTCCAGGTACATTGTGGATAATGAGTACCACATAAGAGAGAGATAAGTACTTTATTTTCAAGATGTTCTCTATTGTTCTTCCTTTGTAGCAGACGTAAAATATATTGAAGTCATATCACTGAGCTGTCCTTGTCTCTTCCTGTAAAGTCAGGAGTGATGTCAGATGACTTAATGATGCTGGTGTAAAGCCTTGAAAATGACACAATGCCATCATGTTGGTTGCTGAGGAGTCATGACAAATCCTGATGACAAGGAGCAATCAGTGTGTCTCTGTTGTATAAGAAAACAATTCTCACATTCAAAGAGGCATCTACATTTTTTCTCAAAGTAGCTATTTTTAAAAGATCAAGTTTTAATTGGGATTGAATTTTTTTTTGAAATTCCTATTTGACCAGTCTATGATGTTTTCAATAACTTTTTTATTTCTCCTTTGTAAAGTTCCTTCTCAGATAAAGCTGTTTAGGTAAAATTTTAAGTGATATTATGATCCTTTTCCTGTAAAAGAAATCCGTTAAATAAAAACTCAAAATCTGTGAAACTATATTATGCATAAATTGAAGATTCAGTCTTTAAGAACAATAAAGTATTACAAAGCATGATTTAAATATTTAAATACACGAGTAAGGAGAATACTTGATGAGACTCAAAAGTTGCATAGGATTAAAAAGTGAGATGGTGAAAACTGGGCCTGCATGTTTTTAAGCTGGATAATTGCAATATTGATGGGAAGCTAGCAACAGACCATATGCATGGCATCTCACCCACCACAATCACAGGACTTGACTTTGCTACCTGGGACTTTGTGTAGTTATCTTCCACTCCTGAGTCCATTGTCATTCAACAAACACTTTTTCTCCACACCAATTTTGATGTAATTACAATAAAATTTAGCTCTGAATTGAAAGAATTATATGATTGGGTACATATAAAATAACTTGCTTCAGTTTCATCTTGACATGCCTAACTTCTACTAAACATCTTCTTTTGTAAGTATTTTCTTGCTATACAATTGGAGTATAATAATGAACTTGTATTTAAATGTAAATTTCAACATTTTGTCATAGGAATACTTATGAAACTAACTCTACAATTTATGACAATGAATGAATCTGACAACTGCAAATGATTGTCCTGTTCAAAGACACTTGAGAATGCTGACTTTAAAACAAACAAACAAAAAAAAACCCATATAACTGCTCATGACCTGTATCTATGCATCACAGTTACCCACAGCAAATAAATGTTGCATGTCATAAGAAACCAACACTTTGAAAAGAATCTGCAGTTTTATGTTTACTATCATATTTATAATAATACAAATACAGAAACAATTTAAGCTCCCAGTGAGGGACACATGTATGTTAAATATAAAGTATATTTTAATATGTTAAAAATATATGTATATATCATATATATCTATCACACACATTATATATATATATATATATACACATATATATATATGTCTGTATATATATATATATATATATATATATATATATATATATATATGTTCAATACTTATCAGCCTGAAGAAATAAAGAATACTTCCACTTGAAACAGCATAGAAAAGCTTATAGGAGTGTGGCAGATTTGAAGTTTGGAAATAAATATTGCAGACAAAGACAAAAACGAAAAAAGAACGTGCTCTGTCCTATATATGCAAAGAAATCTGTAAATAACTTCAGCAAAGAATGGCATAGTGATCGGCAAGAACAGAGTTAAGAGAAAGGAGAATCTCTCAGTTAATGTAGTACACTTTAAATATACAGGCTGAATTAATGTTTTAGACATTTCATAAAGAGCAAAAAATTATTTTATTGATACCTTATTGAAGACTTAAATTTTGCTTATAGTAGATTTTAAACATTCTCACCACCAAAGCGATAAAATGGTACCTTTGTCAGAAGGTAGGTATACATTTTTTCCCATTTGATTGTTAGCAATGACATATCACTCTAAAAAGAAAGCATTAGCAAAGTAAAAATAGACATGCTAATTAGAGAAATTAGTTTCTGATGTAATGTGTATCAAAATGTTATACTCTGCACCATTATACACAATTTCATTAAAAGTCTCATATGGATGTCTCCTGAGAGTCTCTGCCAGAGCCTTACCGATACAGATGCAGATGCTTGTAGACAACCATTGGACTGAGCAGTCGGACCCCAATAGTGGAGTTAGGGGAAGGAGATGAAGTGGTTTGTAACCCCACAGGAAGAACAACAATATCAACCAACCAGACCCCCTAGAGCTCCCAGAGACTAAATCCACCAATCAAAGAATACACATGGAGAGACCCATGGCTCCAGCTGCATAGGTAGCATTGGATGGCCTTATCTGCCATCAAAAGGAGGGGGGGCCCTTTGTCCTTTGAAGGCTTGATGCCCCTGCATAGGGGAATGCAAGGGCAGTGCAGCTCCAGTGGGTGAGGGAGCACCCTTGTGGAGGCAGGGAGGAGGGGAGTGGGATATGGGGTTTTTGGAGAGGAAACCAGGAAGGGGGATAAAACTTGAAATGTAAATAAACAAAATAAGCAATAAAAAATTTAAAAAAGAAATAAAAGAAAGATGTAATACAGATATAAAAGATATTATTAACATTTTTGTTTGGAAAGAATGAGAACTAATATCTCATTAAAATATAAATGAATGAAAATAATAAACAAATATTTATAGAATGAATAAAATAAAACAAGCACAACATAATACAACTAGCAAAATCTTAGAAAAAAATTACCAGATATAAAGGCACAGCACTGCTAGGTTAAAATGCTAATTTCACAAAACTACAAAAAGTTTTATAAAATCCAAACATTACTTAAATACATTAATATAACCAATTTAACTTTAGTGCAAGAGACACAGGAAGAAATTAATACATTTCAGAAAGGTAAGATTTTAATATTCCAAGAACAATGTACAATAAAAAAGGACTGATGGTAAGAAATATGGAAGGAAATAAAGGGGTTATAACATTTTAATACTGAATTTATGTTCTGAATATAATAGATTTGTTTTAGTATTGCCATCATACACACTGTCAATAATTTACATATTTACATAAGCAAAGCTAAAGATTCACTGCTACTTAATAATAATTCTGCTTCCTAGGGTTAAAAAGTACTTTTATAAGGTAGTATCTTGTTACTGAAAATTAGTTTTAGAAGATAGAAAACATTAGATTTACCACCATCTGAAATATTGATTGTTGTATAATGCTCTATTATCTGTACCATTATGCATTAGTAAGGCTATGAGGCAGCATCAAATGGCCTTCTTGATCTGAGTTCAAATTTGTATAATATATTATAATTTGGAAGTACACAACTGATAAAACTGGAGGTGCTTATTACCATCTTAGTAAATTAACTCTTGCTTTACTCCAATATTTTCCAGTTTTATTTTTAGGACACCTAGAGGTTTTAATTTAGTCACAGTTCCACCATGGAGAGCACAGATGTCGCATCGTGTGATAACATCTGCTAAAACAGCTGTTGTCACCATTTTAAGTTCAAGCCATTGCCAAGAAGCACTTTTCACCATCGCTTTACTTGTTCACTTGGGGAGAATGATCTGGGACCAAGTGCCAATGCTAGATGTGATGATTACAGTAGAGAGTGATTTGGGGGGTCTCAAGTGAGCCTCCATGTCATTGCAAACTGAATTATCTGACTTGCTGCCAGGGCACATTGGACTCTACTTTATAGATACACTAGAAGCCTCTGTTAACAGTGGTGTTGAAATGTTGTGCCTCAGTGAAGGTGATTGTAAACTCTGCACTGAAACCTCCTGAAAAATCAGTCATTTAACCAGAATTGCAAACCTGTAATGCTCAGGATGCAAGCAACACCTCAAGTTTGGCACAGAAAGAGGAAACATACAATTTGAGTAAGAAATTCAATAATGTTGGAAAGAAAAGTATACAACTACATCTTCTAGGTCTATCTCTTTCTTGTCATTGTTCATTTTGTCAACCTTATACAAACCTACATATGGCTTGGTAGAGGGAACCTCAACTGAAGATTATCTTCATCAGTTTGACATATGGTATGTCTGGGGGGACATTTTCTTGAATTCTGATTGATGCAGGGAAGCCAATGCTTCTTAGGCAGTGCTGTATCTAGGCAGTGGTTCTGTGGTGTATAACCTAAGCAAGCATGAGGAAGTAAGTCACTTTGCTGCAGTCCTCCTTGGTCTCTGCTTCAGTTCACACCCTACTTGATTTTCTGCTTTGACTTTCCCCAGTGATGGGCTACAGTAATAATAATAAAATAAAACTTTTCCTCCTCAAGTTGCATTTGATCATGGTGTTGATCACAGTAACAAAGTAGCCTACTAATGTTGCCACACATTTAAATTTATGTTTAAGTCTAATTTTTGAAAGTAAAATTTAAAAGTTAAGCATCATAGTCACTTGGTTTATATATAAAGATTAAACACATATTCTAATATTAACCATAATTTTTACCAATTATTCTCCATGAGAACGAGACCAGATATATAATTATTTCTTTTGGACTTTGCCTCATGAATATAGCTTGCATTAGACATGAACAGTAATTTGAAGGAATGCCTTCAGGCTATTATGACCCATCTGTCAATAAAATTAGAAGCCGAGTCTAGATGTTAAGTATAATAAATTCAACTCTTTAAACTGTGATACAAAGAAGATCCCAGTAAGGAGCAGCATATCAAAAAGTTCTAAGTACAAACACTGAACGACCTATGTATCAATGATTTGTAAAAATATCCATTTATAAAATTGACTTAAATGCACTATGGAGTCAACTGTCTTCTCTTTTAAGGTAAACACAATACTTTCATACTACTCATGCTAAGTTTGTAAGGCTTCTCAGGAGCACATATTTGCACTTGCTTTCACTAGGTCTCTCTCTATGGACCTGTTAAAAACTACTAGTGATAAGAATGTTACTAAGACACTGTAAAAGGAAACTCAAGTTCACTTATGTAGTTTTGACTTCATAAAATGTAACTTGGGGAGGTTTAGCTTTGAAGTAGTAAGATTTAGAATGTGATATAAATATGTACTGTAAGATTCTTAACAGTAACAAAGTTACAGTTATGAAGTTGCAATGAAAATCATTTTGTAGTTGGTGGCCCCAACCTCCATGAGGAAGTGTATTAAAGCATTAGGAAGTTTTAGAAACACTGTTCTAGAGGGAAGTACCTAAGTCATTGGAAACACCAAGGGCCTTCCTCCTACTTATTAAAAAAGAGTCTGCTTTGTTATGATCTGCACTTCCTGGACATGGCTTGCGGTCCAGTCATAATTGTAATTTTGCTACTGTTAGGAGTCTTACAGCACATATTTATAGAAACAGAAGTTTACCAAAGGGGTTGTGGCCAACAGGAAAAGAATGCACCATTGCTCTAGAACATCTTATTTATTTTAACATAAGAGTTGCCATCTTTACAACTTTCATCCATATTTATATTACATTCTAAGTCTTTCTACTTCAAAGCTAAACGACCATTGATGACGGTGCAGGCTAAGTTGCAGTTGATAGCCCGGGACTGAAGGGGTCATGCAAAGGAGTTGAGGCTTGGCACCATGAAGAGAGTCTATGAGAGGCTATTGGTGAAGCCTAGTTACAGACAACTGTGTTTTGGAGATGCCAGTCCATGAGATGACCACCAAGAAGAGCAGCAGCAGTGGAGTACAGGCAACTGGAGGCTAGAAGAAAAGGTGTGTGCTACAAAGGGCAGAGCTGGAGATGTGACACAAGTCCTTGGAAGAGCCCAGAAGATCATGAGTGGATCCCAGAAAACTTAACAGAGTTTGATTTTGATTTTGATTGTGACTGTGCCCTGATATTTTTCCCTCTTAAATGTACAAAGTATATTCGTGGAGCCCACAGTTAAGAGACTTTGTATTTAAAATAGACTTTGAATTTTAAAAGAGATTGAATATTTTAAAGAGATTGAAATTTTAATATGTAAGAATTTGAAAAAAAATGTGAGAATTTTAATGATATTTAGATCTTGGGGATGAATAAGAAAGCAAGGTTTGAGGCTTAATAGTGATGTGTTTTTGTGTTAAGTTGACAAGGGGCCAACTGTACTAGCTGGTTTTGTGTGTCAACTTGGCACAAGCTAGAATTATCACAGAGAAAGGAACCTCAGTTGAGGAAATGCCTCTATGAGATCCAGGTGTAAGGCATTTTCTCAACGAGTGATGATGGGGAAGGTCCAGCCTATTGTGGGTAGTTCCATCCCTGGGTTGGTGGTCCTGGGTTTTATGAAAACACAAGCTGAGCAAGGCAGGGGAAGCAAGCCAGTAAGTAACATTCCTCCATGGTCTCTGCATCAATTCTTGCTTCCTGATCTGCTTGAGTTCCAGTTCTGACTTCTTTTGGTGGTGAACAGCAATCTGGAAGTGTAAGCTGAATAAGCCCTTTCCTCCCCAACTTGCTTCTTGGTCATGATGTTTTATGCAGGAATAGAAACCCTGAATAAGTCACTATACTACACACAAATGCAACATCCTTAGTTAAAAAATTTACAGATGCCATATAGAAGCTGATATGAATGGATTTTGTTTATTTTTGCCTTAGAAAACTAAGCATATTGGCATGTTGGCTCTTAAAACATGGGTACAGTATACAATACTACATGCTACAGAAAGCTAAGACTCCCTAAAAAGATTAGTTATTATGAAGAAGGGTGGGAACAGAGAGGGAAAGGAACAGTAAGCACCATACAGGAAAGAAATGAACAACAGGAGAAGAGGGTGACTGGGCATGACTGGGAAATTAAAAAAAAAAAATACAAAGAGAAGGAATGGAGATCCTTAAGTAATGTATGTCTAAAAGCAGAAGATGCCAATCTGATCAAATGATTGGTCATGTCCTTCAAAGTTTTTGACCCTCAGAAAACAGGAAAGCTGGGGAAAGGTTTAAAAGTCAGTGATTCTCAAGGGGTAATCAGGGAAAGAAATGAGCATAAAAAAGCAAAGATTGTTTATGGCTGTTGATAAAACATTGTTAACATTAATGTTACATAAAGGTGTGTGTGTGTGTGTGTGTGTGTGTGTGTGTGTGTGTGTGTGTGTGTGTGTGTGTGTTTACAACAATAAAACAGTGAAGTATACAAGGGATCTGATAGGGGAAATGAAAGAAGGGAGAGCTCCTTAGGAAGGGAGAGGAAGATAATTGTAAAAATAAAGTAGACAATGGGTAAAGACAAATAGCAGAATGCAAGTGATCTGATAGGAGATAGAAGAAATGGGGCTCATTAAGGAAGGGGGCGTGTAAATAAAGGAACAGAAACAAGATAGGGAAAATCCACAAATATACAAAATTCTCCTACATATAACAGTCAGGAAACATTGCAGAAGAGGGGAAAGAATGATTTTAAGATCCAGAGAATCAATGAATTTTCTGTGAGATTATGTCCTAGGAATGTCAGAGGATGCACCCATTAAATATCAGCAACATGACTGCCCAAATATGAACTGATCAAGAAAGATACCAACAAGGATGCCTCACTTGAAGGGTAAAAGCCCTGGAAGCTTCAGCTTTACACGAATAACTACAGAGAAATGAGTGAAGCTGAGAGTGAGAGAGGTGATCCTATCCAGGGAAAGCATATCTGTCAAGTCTTTCAGTGCCAAATTATCATCCTTGAATTATAAACAAGCAATATTATGTGTACGCAATGGGTTGTATTTAGAACTGTATATATTTACAAATTCATATATATGTGTAATAGTGCAAAAATGAAGCCAGGAATTTGAAATGGAGGGGAGGGATATATAGGAGGATTACGAGGGAAGAAAGTAAGGGGAGAAACATGGTAATTAAGTTTTGCTCTCAAAAACAAATAACAAAATCAAAATATCTGCTAGTTAGAAAGTTTGCACATGCCTACATCCCCAACTCTCAAGAGGCAAGAGAAACATCAGCTCAGGTAATTAGTCAACAAACTGCTTTGCTACATGTCGGTGTTTCAACTCTGAAGTACTTAAGATTGAAAAACGTGAACCTTGGAAAGAGTGACTGATAGTGGAGCTGGCACTTCTAGGTGTTTCATTGCTTTGCCCTCACTCTCCGGCCAGGCCTTGATTTCTGCAAAAAAAAAAAAAAAAAAAAACACTTGGCCATGACATGAGTACTTACCTATGGCTTGTGAGAAACAGGAATCTGAGTGCTGTAGTTGTTTTGGAATTTAAAAGAATATAGTTTCCATTGTGTGTATGTTTATTTGTTTATTTATATTATTAAAAATTTTGTACAGGGAAAGGAGAGGAAGGTAGATACCGAGGAGGGTAAGAAGAAGTTAATGGCAGAATACAAGTGGTCTGGGGAATAGGAAAAAGGAGTTATCTTTTGGAGATGGAGAAGGACAAATAGAGGAGAGAGGATGAGGTATGATAACATATTTGCATGGAAAAGACACCAGGAATAATCTTATTAACCATTAGCCAAAAAAACCTATAGTGAATATAAATCAATACATAACTGCACATACATAGATTTTTTCCTTTTACTAAAAATGGATTATATTTTCACAATATATCCTGATTATGTTTCCCATTCCTCTATCCATCCTAGTACCACCCTCTTCCTCTCCCATCATGATGCACTCATATTTGGTGGCACTTTTTAATGGCCAAATATTGTGGCTCTTGAATACTGAAAAGCCAAGATGAAAACAGATAAAAAAAATGTAGGAAGAGTTTGCAATCCTACCAGCAATGGAGGAGTGTTCCTCTTTCTCCATATTCTTGTCAATGTGTGCTGTCACCCAATTTTTTTTTATCTTAGCTATTCTGGTCAGTGTAAGTGTTTGAATTAAGTTAATGAATTCTATTCTCCTTTACATCCTTGACAAGCAAAGTAGTAATGGTTCTCACTTTGCCTGAAGTTTGATAAAGCTATTAAACTTTTTTCACAGAGGTTAATGCTTCAAAACTAGTCATATACTTCTTTATGCAAGGTAGGGAAATGTCCTTTAAAGAAGATCTACTTGGGCAATATTTATATAAGTATTTCTGGAATTTCCCAATTCCTGGAATAAATCAGTGCTTGGACATTATAAGACTCTACAACTGCGTTATGAAAATTTTCAAGGAAAAGATTATCAATGAATTAATTTCAAAGTTTTTCTTCATTCCACAGTGAGATATAATTAACTAAGTCAAAAGCATACCTTTTAATTCACTGCCCTTCATATATATATGTGTGTGTGTGTGTGTGTGTGTTTGTATGTGCGCGTGTGTGTGAATCCTGTTTTAATCATGTATTTGACCCCATTTATTTCCCTGTACCATACCTATAGTTAAAGAATTCCTAATTGTTGCTGTATATAATACAGCAGATTTCTTTTGTTTATTCTTAGCTACTAAATCATCTCAAAACTTGTTTGTAATTTATATTGGCTTCAGCATTATATTAATATAAATCTGCTTTATATTAATGAGGATACTGGTATTATCAAACTTAAGGTCATTAATACAGTTTTCATCATTTTTATATATTAATCAATCCTCAGTGAAATTACTTAACATTATTGTATAGTGGGATATTATTAGTAATCAAAAGATTTTAAATGTATGTGCAGATTAATAGTTTGTAATATTTTCATAGTGCTGTTAAGTGCTTGAAAACTAAGTCTGAAGAACTGTGTTTAATTGTAATAACTCCTTTAAAAATTGAAGAAACTGTAATCCCAAGCCTCGAGAGGAGAAGACAAGTGGATCCTAGATATTAATGGCAGCCAGCCTTGTCTAATAAGTGAGTCTATATCTCAGACAGAGAAGCAGTGTCAGAAACAACATGGATGTGGTTTAAGAAACAGGACTTGAAGTAGCCTTTTAATTCCCACATTTAGACACACATATGTGCATGGTACCAGAACAGCCATGAATGAAGACACACACACACACACACACACACACATTTATATGTGTTTGTACACACGACCACACAAGCATACACATGCATGCACAGACCATTAATAAGTGTCCCAATCCAAGGTACATATATGTAGAACGTTTTCTTCCAGAAACACTAAAGGGATCAAGGAAAACACAGTTCTCAATTTTAGTTTCTTCTCAAGCTCACAGTCTGATTGGTGGTTCAAACCTTCTTGGTTCTACCCTGCTCAGACCAAAGGGTCTTTCTCTCTTCACATGTCTGTGCACTTGCCTGAAGAATAAAGAGTTTTATAATACAGAGATATTTTTTTTTCTTTTCAATTTTGTTTTCAAAGCACCCAGAATTGAGCCACTAGATTTTTACATAATCAACCAGTGAACTACATTGTCCAGCTTCCTGTGTTTGAAGTACACAGACTGCTTAATTAAGCCCTGCTCTTGGGTATCAGAATGAGACTCTCATGACCATTTTCTCTTGATTTAAATTAAGCATGTCTAAAGATGCTAATTACAGTTTGTGGATCTCTTGGTCACAGATATTCTGTGATATATAATTTTCTGCTACACTTTATAATGAGAAAATTAGATAGTGACATTAAAGACAAATCGTTCATTTCCCTCATGTAAATTTCATTTTTATGAGCAAAAGTATGCAATTTTTAATTTTAATTCAAGTAAAAGCTCTAAAATTGCAAGCATCTTGAATCATAAACACATCCACCTTTCTACAAAGATGTGCCTGTCAGCAAGACTTTGGTCAACAAAATCAAATGTTAAGTAGGTCTGCAACTGTGTGAAGTACGGTGCTTGTCTAAGTACATTATAGTTAGTACTATAATGGATTTAAAGGACTTAGGTTGCCCTTAACCTCAGAACCACTTTCCTTGACACTCCTGCACCATTTGAGCAGAGGAGAATAAGAAGGGAAATGTGCAGGTAAGAGAAGGATGATGGAGCAGTAAATTAGTTTGTGCACACAAAAGTCTGGAGGAGCAGAAATAAGGGATTCTGAAGGAGGGGACACGGGTGCAAGCTGTTGGACTGTTCACTGTTGTAGGTAATAAGTCTTAGTAGAGCTGGACTTTCACCATCTGCTCAGTTTGCTGAAACCACC
The DNA here is from genome assembly GCA_036184795.1 of Tokudaia tokunoshimensis. Taxonomy (NCBI): domain Eukaryota; kingdom Metazoa; phylum Chordata; class Mammalia; order Rodentia; family Muridae; genus Tokudaia; species Tokudaia tokunoshimensis. The sequence continues at coordinate 139,709,526 of BTHU01000003.1, forward strand.
TCCACGAAACTGACTGCTTTGCAACAGAAACAGTCCTTGCTGGCACTCTGCCCTATACCAGTGCCATTCTGGATCAGTTCTGTTCTCACTTGTGGCCAAGTTTATGTCCTGAACAATAAATAAATCATCTTTCTGTCTTGGTTGAGGAATCAAAAAATAATTAATTAAAAAAAGAGTTTGTACACATTATAGGGTATAATAATATATTCTGTTTCCTAATAAAAATGTTTATGTTTAAATGAGTAGAGAATTATGATAGTAAGACTAATTACCAGGTTTAAGAATTACTAAAAATAACTGAAATAGCAATACTGTAATTAAAATTCTTCACTGCACAATAGGAGAATAATTTGTTTGTGCTGTGTATATGTATTTGTGTATGTATTATTTCTTTTACCCAGTCAGAGAATAAACAAGGTTTTCAACTGAACAGTGAGGCTATTATAGGTATTATACAGTTCTCACCAAATTCAGAATATTTTCTGAAGCTCAAATGAGACAAAGTTAATAATCTTATTGTTTAGTAAGCACTATGATTAGTCTAGAATGTGAAATAATTCTATGAAATAGCCTGGGTCAAATAAAACAATGAACAATAACCCATGATGCTAAAAGCATGAATGGCTACACAATGAAGTTTTCTCTGATGCCACAGTATATATGTGTGCTTTTAACAAAAATATTTTTATTTGTTCAATTAACACGTAATAGTACATGTGTGCATTAAACAAAGGAGAACAGTACAATTGTTAACACTGAACTGAGAAACAGGGTTAATACACAATTGTGAGTTATTTGAAATTTGTCCTATGTGGGAAGTGGTAAAGTTAGAAAGTTGTAGGGTTGCTGGTTATTATATTAAATCTCTCAGTATTGTAGTGGCTTGCTGAGAGAGAAAATTCTAGCACAGCAGTGTTAAAACAAATGCTATTGGGCATCCCAACATATAAAGCATGCCTCATGAGCCAGGCTACATGTGTCAACTGATGACATGTGGTGAGTCCAATACGACAGGCACACATGCATGGATTGTTTTGTAGATGTCTTTCTCATACAAACACATGACAAGAAAAGAACATTGATATTTAATATAACACAATTCAGTGCACCAGAGTAGAACTATGTTATACCTCAAGTGTTATGAAGGAACATGACAAATTTCTTTCCATCCATAGTTTTTATCCCACTGAAAAGAATGATACAGCAATGTACACGCAGATCTACTTAAAACCATGCATTCACTGATATTAGCCCAGAAGCTCAGAATACCCAAGATACAATTCACATATCAAATGATGCCCAAGAAGACGGAAGGAGAGGCCCCTGGTCCTGGAGATGCTCCATGCAGCAGTGTAGAGGAATACCAGGACAGGGAAGCAGGAGGGGGTTGATTGGGGAACAGGGGGAGGGGAGAGGGCTTATGGGACTTTTGGAGAGAGGGGAACCAGGAAATGGGAAATCATTTGAAATGTAAATAAAGAATATATCTAAGGAAAAAAAAAAACCCTGGGTCTCAAAGGAAACTTTGAAGCTGCTTCAGACTCCTTTCCAAACCTTTAGTTCATATTCCAAAGACAACTAAATAACACATTAAAAATCTTTGTAAATTGTTTAAAATATGACCTAGATAAAAATGTACCGTCTACTCAGTTATCTATGGAATTTACACATTAAAAATAAAGTTTATAGAGCATTTTATTAAATGCATTAAAACTTGCATTTTCAAAATGCACTAAATATGTTTATAAATCAGATAAAAAGCTAAGCCCTTGAATACAGCTATATGATAAACACACTATTAATAGGAAATGGATCCGAGTAGCTGCATAAATTAATCATAGCTAGCTTACTGCAGGGACTGAACTTCATATCTAGACTCAAGTACTTTGTCTTAGATTTACTCTTGGTCGACTGCTAGTGCAAACAGTGATGACATGGGCCCAGGATCTCAGCACTAAACTTCCTTTCCTATTACTATTCCCCTCCATGTAATGAATAGTTCCTTTCAGGAACTGTTGGATCTGTGTTTCTTCAGAAAACTTTTTTTTTACTTGCATTTCAAGAGACATATCTGTTAAGGAGAATTTGTAGACCTCCTTTGGTTACAGTTCTGGCTTGGGAGGTGGGAGTGGGAACACCCTCATAGAAGCAGGGGGAGGGGTGATGTAATAGGAGGTTTCTGGATAGTGGGAAACTAGGATAGGGGATACATATGAAGTGTAAATAAAGAAAATATCCAATAAAAAATAAAAATAAAAATAAAGAAAATAAAGCAGGAAAAAAAAGAAGCTGAGTTAGAATTATGTATCTACAAATCCTGAAACACTGTCATGAAGAAGGACCTGGTACATGGTTTAGGACTCATGATACAGGAAGCCCTGGGCATATAATCTCATGACATCTCAATCAATTTAGAATTCTTTTTCTGGAGTTTTTGGAAGAACCCTCAGCCAAACCCACCCAGATCAGGTCCTCTTCAATGGCAGAGGGCAATAGTGAAGAGAACTGGATACTTTTGGATCTATAGTTCCCTATGACATTTTAGTATCATTATAATAAAAGACTAATGATCTGATCAATCATGAATATGAACTCGACCCAAAGAAAAAACCTCAGAGGGAGTGGGTCACACATGCCATTTACCCTCCTTTTCAGAAGTAGGTGTGGATTTACCAAAACAATATAGTAAGGCATTTAGGGACATTACAACAAAACATGCCATGGCTCACACACCACGTGAGCAAGGACTCATGAGCAAGTCAGGCTGAGGTTACCGACAGGACAAAGTAGCTCCAAAATCATCTGGCTGAGCAATGGGTCCATGAAGAGACAACAGCTATGTTCCATAGGGTGGAAATGTGTAGGGGTTTGTTGTGAGACATTACTATAATGTCAGGTAAACGGTAAACTGACCAAGCTTAAGTGCACAAAACACTGATCAAAGTAACGTATTTACTGCACCTACCTATAGTCCCAGGAGCAGGATGATTGAGTGTGAAATGCAGATGTGGAGGGATATACACATGGTAGAATATGGAGTAGATTTTAATAATGTTAAAACAAAATAGAAAGGTTTCTCTAAGAAATGAAAATCTTTTGGTAAATGAATTAAAGATGGCAATAGATTGGCAGGAAAAATTCTAATGCAGACTATAGTCTCACATTTGCTGAAAGAATCCTACATGGTGTTAAGGATCATTATTACCTAACATTTATGTGAAATGGAATAAACAAATGTGTAACAAGAATCCGGGAGATAGATACAAAGAATAACTGGAACTCTGTTTTAAAAGAAGGTAACTCATTTTTAACTCTGTGTCTATGTTTTTAATTATCATGTACACCTTAAAGTAACAAGGATAAGAAAATGATTTGAGTATAATCTGCAGTTTAGGCAAAGTGAAACATTACTGATTATATATATATGGTCTTACTGTTCCCAAGGTACCTGGTTTGTTTGTCTGTTTTGTTTTTGTTTTTGTTATTGTTGCTAAGGTTTGATGATTTGAGTAAGTTGATCTAATTTCTAATTTTGTGGTTGATAGATAAAATCAAATAATAGGACATGACAGTCTGGAGAAACTTCACGCTGACTAATGAATATTGAGCTCTGTCTTTATTTATCAGAGTTGAAAATTTGAAATAAAATTTGAAAAAAAATGGAGATAAAAAAAGAACCTTTAGTATGGGAAATTAAAAAAAAAAACCTTATATGGTCAAAGAGATTCTAAGTGAACATTTGAGATTTGTTTGTTTTATATTTGTGTGTGTGTGTGTGTGTGTGTGTGTGTGAGAGAGAGAGAGAGAGGGAGAGAGAGAGAGTATGTGTGTGTGTGAGTTTGTATTGTGTGTGTATGTTACTGCATATGTATGTGAATATGTGTAAGTAAATGTGTGTGTATGTGTATATGTTTATGTATGTATGTCTGTGTGTGTGTGTGTGTATTCAGTCAACTTGTTCATGACCTTGTCTCATGGTCATAGTCAAACCACTGACATAAAACTCCTGAGAAGTCACATGCTTCCCTGACATTTTCAAAGGCTTAATGGGGGGAGTATGTAGCAGAGCATAACTCTTGGAATAGTGGTATACAGAAAAGACAAAAAGAGAGTGTACCCCAGAAAAATATAGCCCATAATGACATGTGCCTAGAGGCCTGTGTGCTCTATTAAGTTCTATGTTCTACAGTTTCTTCATTTGTATCAGTTTAAGACAAAGCCTTCAGAGCAAGAATCTTTACAGAGGAAATCTCACATTTGTACTTTTGACACAAATCATATTAAGGCACTCTTATGGTATAACACTATTAGTATCTTTATAAAGTCTGTGAGAAACCTTTACTTAGGGTTCCAAGTGAATCTTCTAAAACAGCAGTTTGTGCCTCTGCATATTACTCTAGATATTGTTAATGGACAATAACGATGAATGAAGAACATGAAGCAACTTGGAGTTATTGTATATTTCAAACAGCAGGAGCATCAGATAGTCTTACATTTTGATTTCTTTCTTACATTTTGATTTCTTTCTTACATTTTGATTTCTCATTGTTCAACAAATCCTTAGATGTTATAGTCCCCTATACAGACAAGCACACCCAGACACACTAAGAAATCTAGACAGAGCTCTGAACAAGCGACCCAGAACTTACTTGTTAATTGGGACTATAGAGACCCTTATATATTATTATGTTGACCTCAGCAGAAGTTACAAACTTACTTGAAAACATTACATTTTAATGAATTGATAAACTCACTCATGCCCCACGAAATGTTTCATTCAGCAATTACAGTTAATATTAAGCCATATTATCTCTATGATGTAAGCAAAGAATAGATTTGATATTCCCCTATTCTGCAGAATTACATTTGAGAATACTAGTGTCTTATCCTGACCTGTTTTTGACTCTTGATGAGCAAATTAGAAACCTGGAGCAATTTTCTTCAGCCAGGTAAAACCTTTGCTATCAGTTGAAAACTAAAGAACATAAAGAGCATGAAAGCCTCCTTACTAGGGACATTGTCTCATTACAGAATCAGTTTGACTCAAAGAAAAAAAAAGGTGGATGGGGACTCCTGGGCCTGGAATACAAATAGACTGATGTGGAATAGCTTAATTGTCATTGTAGAAAGACAGTTGGATACTGGCACATCAAGTTTTATCCTGGTAAATCTGCCCGTATTATAATTGGGGGATAAAAAAGATAGGAGTAGACAAAAACAAGTTTCAGAACTGGATACACAAGATCATCTAGTCCTGAAGCATAATTTCTTTTAATATATTCAAAGATATGTGTATTATTTTCTACTGCACAAACATGCAATGCTATTGTTTCCTAGAAATCATTTACTTCTTCCAAATTCAGTATTAATGAACAATCAGAGAATCAGCATGACTCATGATATACTCAGAGGAACGTGGTTGAAGTACCTATAGGAGCATGTTGGTGAGGATGTTTGCAGGAGTAAAGGGGTACTCACAGAAGCATGGATGAAGGATACATACCCGTGGATGATGGGAACTCACAGAAGCATGAGTGGGGGGAGTAATTTACAGAAGCATGAGTGAAAGGTAGTAAGGTCAACTTCTATGAAGCTAAGGGTGGTATGGTCAACTTCTATGAAGCTAAACTATAGAATAAAATTCTCAATTGCCTAGCAGCTGTTAACAGGTTTTATTTTCTCAAGGCCAGGGAACCTTGCAGTCTCTCCTTCCTCTTAACTGTAAACTTGCCATATATCCTTGGGAGTGTTAAGAAATTGAAACTCTTCCTTCATAGGAGATAACATTGATGTTCTCTTTGTTTGGAATGGTCTCTAGGTAGTCTCAGCTGCTGAGTTCAAGACCATTTGATGCCCAAAGAATTATGTTTCACAAAGAAAATCAGCAAATACCTTTAAGAGAGTCTCTGAGACTCTGCTAGCAACTTTCATATGAATTAAGATATCTATAGAGTAACGCAGCCACAGCCATTCTAAGACCTAAGCTGTGATATCAGCAATGGTTTCTGCAAAAGTATACATATCTGTTTATGTTAAAGTAATACTTAAAACTATAAAAAATAAGGTGATATTTGTTACATTAATATGTTAAAGTTTTCATTTTTTAAGTTATATGTATCAGAGGGGAAACTGAAAAAATAATACTTTACCATATCAAAATATCAGTATATGCCACATATTAGTCATTGGTATTGCATGTTTGTGTTCAGTATTCTGGTATTCATGGTGAGCTTCACAGCTGAAATGAGATATAGTCTCTACATAATAACATTTTGTGATAACTATGCACAACTAACACACTTATTATTTTTATTGTAGTCATTATCTTGAGGTTTTATTCATAATTATAAACAGTATGTATGATTTAAAAATGCAATTTATTCTACAATTACATATGCCTGAATTAGAGGAATAAGAAAAAGGAATATTAATACAACAAAAGCTGTATACAATGTAAATAAACAATGGTGAATGTTCCCTGTTTTGAGTGGAGTTGTAATAGAGGAGACCTAAGAATATTCTATTCAGACAGACAAAGAAGAGTACTTTGTTCAGGATTTCTGCTAAGAATTAGATGTGTTTAACTCACTCAGATTTAATTGGTGCGTTCTACACAGAGAGTTGTAAACTAGGGGAGCAATAACATGTTTATGGAGTAAGACAGAATTTACATAAAAAACAGAATTTACTGAGGAGCTTTCAGTCCATAGTGTGATCTTCGTTATACTGGTTTTTATGTAGTAATCAATTACTACTGAATCCAGAGAGGTTAATTATGTATGACATTATTAGTATCCCCATTTTACAGATGAACAAGCAGAGGAAGGACTGGGCTGTGCCACAGGGCTCCAGTTAAATGATGGCACTTTTCTTTCACTCATGAGTGCTGTTCTTGGAGAACTCAGAGCAGTGTGCTACATCATGAATGCTCTTTAGGTTACATAATGTGGCTGGTAGGGACAGACGTGATTACCTCTGTTTCACCTTTAAGAGAATTAACTGTTCTCACATGTATGTCTTACCCAAATTGTTTGACAGACTTTGGGATGTACTTTAACTTTTTAATTGAAGACAGTTAAACTTTCCTTTCATTAGGAACATTCACCATTGAACACATGAAATCTAAGGATTTAGACTCAAGGCAAAATAGGTTTTGATATCTTGTTTTGATCTTAACCATTGTGAAATAATATCTTACCTTTTTTTTCCTATGAGCATGAATAAAGCTTTAAAACAGTATCATAAATATTGATACCTAAAAGTATTTTACTGAGTAGTTTTTCTCAACTTGACCCAAACATAACTGGGAAAAAGAAATCTCAATTGAGAAGCCATCAAATTGGCCTATGGGCATGTCTTAATTGCTAATTGTTGGTCCTAGCACACTGCAGGCTGTGTCATGACTGTATATCTAATCTACTAGGCAGCACTTCTCCAGAGTCTCCACTTCACTTCCTACATCCAGGTTCCTGTTGGTGTTTCTGCCCTGGTAGTAGAACAAAATAGGGAAAATTCTTGAACTTATTGGCATATCGAAGCACTATCTGATCAGTACTACAATAATGTAAAGAGGAAGAAGAACAGCTAATTACTGGAACCTCATGAAACTAAAATTTTCTGTAGAGCAAAGAATACCATTACTCAAGTAAAGATGAAGTTTGCACTTGGAAAAATAATTTTTACCCACCATACATCTGAAAGGTAATTAATGTTTACAGTATAAAAGATCTAAAGTCCGACCAACTAATCATGAAGCATATAAACAATCCAATTAAATATGGAGCATAAAACTAAATAGAGAGAGTTCCCAAAAGCCATAAATATGGCTGAAAAATGTATAAAATTGTTCAATATCCTTTACCATGAGGAAACTGTAAATTAAAACTACTATTTCACTTTTCTATAGTTAGAATACCTAAGGTAAAAATAAAGAATGATGATAAATGGTATCCTAGATATGAGAAACAGGGAGGACTTATTCACTGATGGTGTGAGTGAGAACTAGTATAACCATCATGGAAATCAATTTAGGTTTCTTCAAGAGCAAAAACCAATAATATTGCTATATATTGTTATACCAGTCTTGTGTGTATTTCTCAGAGATTTCATAAGTATCTTTTAGAAGCAATTACCAGTTTTTCTGATGGTAAGTATAAAATCTACTTCATTTTAGATGACTTAAAATGTATTCCCCATCATTACCAACCTGAAATGAAAACAAGTATAAATTATTTTAGATTGTTTTAACAGAGAATAAATGTGACAAACACTAATTCTTGGTGAGAATTCTAGCATCACTGTTTCTGTTAATATATGTTACTCTCTTTTTTGCTCTCCGTTACCTTCAGGAAAGTGGTTAGTATAGATAATCTATTTTATATTTTATTTTTCATGTGGTAAAAATTGAAATAATAAAATAAGAACACTTCAGCACGGTGTCTCTTAGAGACAATATTAATAACTGTCTAGGCCAGCAACAGAAAATCTAGTAAGCAGTAAGAACATACGTAATGTGTGGAGTGACATAGATAATAAACCAGGCACTAGTAAAGAATTTGAAGGATCAAAATGTAAAAACAAAGTCAAAGGAAGAAATAATTTACTCTATCTCTTATGCCGAAATTCACGGTAGCCAGTACTAACAGCCATATCAATCAGCCTGAATAGATTTCAAAAAGCTAAAAGAGGCATGTGCAATGATTTAAGTATATCTGTGTAAAGGACAGGCATGTATTAATGTCAGAGAAAGACTGTACAACTAAAGTAATGATTCAAATAAGCTTACTTGGATTCCTACAGGACAGAGTTCAGGAGAAGGCATTTCCTCCCCTCTAATCTTTTATAATACTATGTCTCCTACAAACCAGATTGTTCTCATTAGCTTATGTCATAGAATACAGTATCTAATTAAGAGAATTCTGAACATTAATATAAGTTAGAAAAATCCAAGAGTCAAACACCAATGTTTTAAAAAAATAAGCACAGAAACATTAAATAAGTGGTTGAATCAATAAATGAGAAATATTTTCAAGAGTCAAACACTGCTGGTTTACTTACCCTGATCTTACTGGTGAACAAATAATTATACAAACAAATTATTTAGTATCTTGTAGTCTATGGAACAGAACTACGAAGAGAGCTGATAACTAAGTTAAGCAATAAATGATTGTTAGAACTAAAGAATATTCAAGTCAGTATTCATACTCAGAGGAAAGAATGACACACTTTGAACACATACTACATCTTGATACTTCTTTGTGAGGGAGACATGTGTTCTCAAATTGCTGAGAACTGTATGTCCATAAGCAACTATTTTAAAACAGATATAGGCTAAATCAGTATAATGGATATCACTCCATGGAAATGTTAACGAGAATTTCTGCCCCCAAATCTTAGAATTATATTTTAATTATTATAATTGAAAGAATAATGAAGAGAATATGCTAAGGGAATATCTGTGAAGCTTTACAGATGGGCAGTAACCACAATAGAGACACAGAGACAGCTACTTAAGTCTTCACACTAGTCATGAATGTTCCAAGTTGACAGTGGGAATGGCATTTGTGAGTATCAACTGGGAACTGTAGAGAGTAAGTTTCAAAGGTATGTTGAACAAGATTGAGATGGTTTTGTTGGCCATGTCAAGCAAGATCAACTTCATATCACAAGCACTTTGAGTGGAAATCAAAGATACTGAAATAGAGATATTTTACGTTTATATTGCATTGCAAATTGTGGTCATACCTTGCAGGAGAAAATGTCACTAGATTACTCAAGGTGAAAAAAATAAGAAAAAAGCAAAGGTATTAATCTGAATATTAACTCAGAACTGATTTTCAGTGTTTGCAGAGATAACTTGCAAATAATAAAGTAGCATCTATTAGTATATATACACATCTATATATGTATATATAATATTAATAATTATAAGTTTTCATACATCCCAGGTATTCCTTGAGTTATATTTACATAAAATAAATCTTTGTCAGGTAATATATTTTTCCTCCTCTGTTTATAATAAAGAAACTGAGGTCTAAATTTCTGTGACTTGCATATGTAGAAAAATGTGTTCAGCTCACTTTTTCAAAGTGTATTTCATTTTCCTGCATAAGCATAAGTTTAAATGAGCAGAATAGAGAGGGATAGTGCCATGTTCACTAAGTACTATACTTAGGGGTGGGTGCACACATTCATTTTCAGACCACTAGGGCACCATTCAGTGTCATGCAGTAAATTAGAAAAACCCAGCTTGATTCCAGGGAATGTCATAGATACTGGAAATTATGAACCTCGAAAGGATCGTAAAATCCTGAACTGCAAGAAATGTTAAAATGTGATATAATCTATTTCTTTCTTCTATAAAGACTGACTGAACATACAATATCTCTAAAAGATGGAGACAATCCACATATTCTAAACCCATGACTCTGAGCTGCAAGGAAATCACACAAAAGTGAATGCAGACTCTGAAATCTAGCTGGGCCACTTCTCCTAAGGTAACTATGGGATAATATGCTTGAGAAATTTGATGCTTGTTTTAGAAATAATGGTATCTTTCTTAGCTGTGGAAGGAGGGGGGAAGGGATGCTAAATGTTGTGCTTGCAACCAGGAGCTAAGAAAGAGGAGCTTGCAAACTTAGCTCCTAAGGCATTATCCTAACAATGAACAAGGTGTTTAAAGGAAAGAATCAATAGAATGAGGAAGTAACACAGGAAGGATGCTAGGAACTGCAAATGTAGTAAAATAGGATAGGATATCTGTATTTGAAAACACTTTCACTCATTTGCTTTCCTAAAATACATCACTTAAAATGAAGAGAAAATGAAAAAAAGTTACTGCCATCTCCTGTACAAGGCTATGTTATGAGGTAAATGAAGCAATTGCATAAAGTCCTCTGGGAGTCAAAATAGCAAGTATGCGTGCATCCTCACCAAGCACAGGTGCTTACTGTGCATTGACCACCAGTGTCTACAATCCCATATAAGGCATAGCGTACTCCTACCTGTAGTTGTTACCTGATCACACAATGGAAGATAATGACAGGTATATAATTACTGTTTTTCCACTGGATGGTTTTAGCTCCTTTGTCAAAGATCAAGTGACCATAGGAGTGTGGATTCATTTCTGGGTCTTCAATTCTGTTCCATTGATCTACATGTCTGTTACTGTACCAATACCATGCGGTTATTAACACTATTGCTCTGTAGTACAGCTTGAGGTCCAGGATACTGATTCCCCCAGAGGTTCTTTTACTCTTGAAAGAGTTTTAGCTATTCTGGGTTTTCTGTTATTCCAGATGAATTTTTGAATTGCTCTTTCTAACTCTATGAAGAATTGAGTTGGGATTTTGATGGGGATTGCATTGAATCTGTGTATTACTTTTGGTAAGATGCTCATTTTTTCTATATTAATCCTGCCAATCCATGAGCATGGCAGATTTTTCCATCTTCTGAGGTCTTCTTCAATTTCTTTTTTCAGAGACTTGAAGTTCTTGTCATACAGATCTTTCACTTGTTTGGTTAGAGTCACGCCAACATACTTAATATGGTTTGTGGCTATCGTGAAGGGTATCATTTCTCTTACTTTTTTCTCACCCTGCTTATTCTTTGAGTATAGGAAGGCTTCTGACTTGCTTGAGTTGATTTTATATCTGGCCAAATGGTGCTGGCTCAGCTGGAGGTCAACATGCAGAAGAATGCAAATTGACCCATTCTTATCTCCTTGCACTAAGCTCAATTCTAAGTGGATCAAAGATCTCCACATAAAACCAGACACACTGAAACTAATAGAAGGGAAACTAGGGAAGAACCTTGAACATATGGGCACAGGGGAGAATGTCCTGAACAGAACTCCAATAGCTTATGCTCTAAGATCAAGAATAGACAAATGGGACCTCATTAAATTACAAAGTTTTTGCAAGGCAAAAGACACTGTCAAAAAGACACAGCGGATTTTATATCCGGCCACTTTGCTGAAGTCGTTTATCAGCTGTAGGAGTTCTCTGGTGGAGTTCTTTGGGTCGCTTATGTATACTATCATATCGTCTGCAAATAGTGATAGTTTGACTTCTTCCTTTCCAATTTGTATCCCTTTGACCTCTTTTTCTTGTCTAATTGCTCTAGCTAGAACTTCAAGTACTATATTGAAAAGATATGGAGAGAGAGGGCAGCCTTGTCTAGTCCCTGATTTTAGTGGGATTGCTTCAAGTTTCTCTCCGTTTAGATTGATGCTGGCTACTGGTTTGCTGTAAATTGCTTTTACTATGTTTAGATATGGGCCTTGAATTCCTGATCTTTCCAAGACCTTTAGCATGAAAGGATGCTGAATTTTGTCAAATGCTTTCTCAGCATCTAATGAGATGACCATGTGGTTTTTTTCTTTGAGATTGTTTATGTAGTGGATTACATTGATGGATTTCCTTATATTGAACCATTCCTGCATCCCTGGGATGAAGCCTACTTGATCGTGGTGAATGATCGTTTTGATGTGTTCTTGGATTCGGTTGGCAAGAATTTTATTGAGTATTTTTGCATCGATATTCATAAGAGAGATTGGCCTGAGATTCTCTTTCTTTGTCGGATCTTTGTGTGCTTTTGGTATTAGTGTAATTGTGGCTTCATAGAACGAGTTGGGTAGTGTTCCTTCTGTTTCTATTTTGTGGAACAGTTTGAAGAGTATTGGTGTTAGGTCTTCTTTGAAGGTCTGATAGAATTCTGCACTAAAACCATCTGGACCTGTGCTTTTTTTGGTTGGAAGACGTCCAATGACAACTTCTATTTCTTCAGGGGTTATAGGACGGTTTAGATGGTCTATTTGATCCTGATTTAATTTTGGTACTTGGTATCTGTCAAGGAAATTGTCCATTTCCTCAAGATTTTCTAGTTGTGTTGAATACAGGTTTTTGTAGTAGGATCTGATGATTTTTTGAATTTCCTCAGTTTCTGTTGTTATCTCTCCCTTTTCGTTTCTGATTTTATTAATTTGGATACTATCTCTGTGCCCTCTGGTTAGTCTGGCTAAGGGCTTATCTATCTTGTTGATTTTCTCAAAGAACCAACTCCTCGTTTTGTTGATTCTTTGTATGGTTTTATTTGTTTCTACTTGATTGATTTCAGCCCTGAGTTTGATGATTTCCTGCCTTCTACTCCTCTTTGGTGTATTTGCTTCTTTTTGTTCCAGGGCTTTCGGGTGTGCCATTAAGCTGTTAGTGTATGCTGTCTCCCATTTCTTTTTGGCGGCACTCAGGGCTATGAATTTTCCTCTTAGCACTGCTTTCATTGTGTCCCATAAGTTAGGGTATGTTGTGCCTTCATTTTCATTAACTTTCAAAAAGTCTTTGATTTCTTTCTTTATTTCCACCTAGACCAAGTTATCATTGAGTAGAGCATTGTTCAGCCTCCATGTGTACGTGGGTTTTCTTTTGTTTTTGTTGCCATTGAAGACCACCCTTTTTCCATAGTGATCTGATAGGAGGCATGGGATTATTTCTATCTTCTTGTATCTGTTGAGGTCTGATTTGTGACCAATTATATGGTCAATTTTGGAGAAGGTACCATGAGGAGCTGAGAAGAAGGTGTATTCTTTAGCTCTAGGATGAAATGTTCTATATATATCAGTTAGTTCCATTTGGTCCAAGGCTTCAATTAGATTCACTGTGTCCCTGTTTAGTTTCTGCTTTCCTGAACGATCCATTTCAGAGAGCGGGGTGTTGAAGTCACCCACTATTATTGTGTGCGGTGCGATGTGTGCTTTGAATTTTAGTAAAGTTTCTTTTACGAATGAGGGTGCCCTTGCATTTGGAGCATAGATATTCAGGATTGAGAGTTCTTGATGGTGGATTTTTCCCTTGATCAGTATGTAGTGTCCTTCTGTGTCTTTTTTGATGACTTTAGGTTGAAAATCAATTTTATCCGATATTAGGATGGCTACTCCACCTCGTTTCTTGGGGCCATTTGCTTGTAAAATTGTTTTCCAGCCTTTTACTCTGAGGTAGTGTTTGTCTTTGACACTGAGGTGCGTTTCCTGCATGCAGCAAAATGCTGGGTCCTGTTTACGTATCCAGTCTGCTAGTCTATGTCTTTTAATTGGGGAATTGAGACCATTGATATTAAGAGAGATTAAGGCATAGTGATTATTGCCATCTGCCATTCTTGACGCTATCTTTATGTTTGAGTGGTTATCTACTTTTGGGTTTGATTCAAGAAGGTTATTATCTCATTTTTTCCAGGGTGTTGTTTCTCTCCCTGTATTGGAGGTTTCCACCTATTATCCGTTGCAGGGCTGGATTTGTGGAAAGATATTGTGAAAATTTGGTTTTATCATGGAATATCTTGGTCTCTCCATCTATGGTGATTGAGAGTTTTGCTGGGTATAGTAGTCTAGGCTGGCATTTGTGCTGTCTTAGTGTCTGCATGAGATCTGCCCAGGATCTTCTGGCTTTCATAGTCTCTGGTGAGAAGTCTGATGTGATTCGGATAGGTCTTCCTTTGTATGTTACTTGGCCCTTTTCTCTTACTGCATTTAGTATTCTTTCTTTGTTTAGAACATTCGGTGTTTTGATTATTATGTGACGGGAGGTATTTCTGTTCTGGTCCAGTCTCTTTGGAGTTCTGTAGGCTTCTTGTATATTCATCGGCATCTCTCTCTTTAAGTTAGGGAAGTTTTCCTCCATAATTTTGTTGAAGATGTTTACTGGCCCTTTAAGTTGCAAATCTTCACTCTCATCTATACCTATAATCCTTAGGTTTGGTCTTCTCATTGTGTCCTGGATTTCCTGGATACTCAAAGGATAAGCAGGCTGAGAAAGAAGTAAGAGAAATAATACCCTTTACGATAGCCACAAACCATATTAAGTATCTTGGCGTGACGCTAACCAAACAAGTGAAAGATCTGTATGACAAGAACTTCAAGTCTCTGAAGAAAGAAATTGAAGAAGACCTCGGAAGATGGAAAAATCTGCCATGCTCATGGATTGGCAGGATTAATATAGTAAAAATGAGCATCTTACCAAAAGTAATACACAGATTCAATGCAATCCCCATCAAAATCCCAACTCAATTCTTCATAGAGTTAGAAAGAGCAATTCAAAAATTCATCTGGAATAACAGAAAACCCAGAATAGCTAAAACTATTCTCAAGAGTAAAAGAACCTCTGGGGGAATCAGTATCCCGGACCTCAAGCTGTACTACAGAGCAATAGTGTTAAAAACTGCATGGTATTGGTACAGTAACAGACATGTAGATCAATGGAACAGAATTGAAGACCCAGAAATGAATCCACACTCCTATGGTCACTTGATCTTTGACAAAGGAGCTAAAACCATCCAGTGGAAAAAAGATAGCCTTTTCAACAAATGGTGCTGGCTCAGCTAGAGGTCAACATGCAGAAGAATGCAAATTGACCCATCCTTATCTCCTTGCACTAAGCTCAATTCTAAGTGGATCAAAGATCTCCACATAAAACCAGACACACTGAAACTAATAGAAGGGAAACTAGGGAAGAACCTTGAACATATGGGCACAGGGGAGAATTTCCTGAACAGAACTCCAATAGCTTATACTCTAAGATCAAGAATAGACAAATGGGACCTCATTAAATTACAAAGTTTTGCAAGGCAAAAGACACCGTCAAAAAGACAAAGCGGCAACCAACTAACTGGGAAATGATCTTTACCAACCTTACATCCGACAGAGGGCTAATATCCAAGATATACAAAGAACTCAAGAAGTTAAACTCCAGAGAGGCAAGTAACCCTATTAAAAAATGGGGTACAGAGCTACACAAAGAGTTCTCACCTGAAGAATATCTAATGGCTGAGAAGCACCTAAAGAGATGTTCATCATCCTTAGTCATTAGGGAAATGCAAATCAAAACAACCCTGAGATTCCATCTCACACCAGTCAGGATGGCTAAGATCAAAAACACAGGAGACAGCAGTTGTTGGCGAGGATGTGGAGAAAGAGGAACACTCCTCCACTGCTGGTGGAATTGCAGGCTGGTACAACCACTCTGGAAAGCAGTCTGGCGGCTCCTCAGAAAACTGGGCATGACACTTCCGGAGGATCCGGCTATACCACTCCTGGGCATATACCCAGAGACTTTACCTGCATGCAATAAGGACACATGCTCCACTATATTCATAGCAGCCTTATTTATAATAGCCAGAAGCTGGAAAGAACCCAGATGTCCCTCAACGGAGGAATGGATTCAGAAGATGTGGTATATTTACACAATGGAATACTACTCTGCAATTAAAAACAATGAATTCACGAAATTCCTAGGCAAATGGTCAGAACTTGAAAATATCATCCTTAGTGAGGTAACCCAATCACAAAAGATCACACATGGTATGAAGTCACTGATAAGGGGATATTGACCCAGAATCTCAGAATACCCTAGACACAATCAGCATATCAATAGATTTCTAAAAAGATGGAAGGAGAGACCCCTGGTCCTGGAAAGACTGGATGTAGGGGAACGCCAGGACAGAGTAATGAGAGGGGGTTGAACGGAGAAAAGAGGGAGGGAAGGGGGCTTATGGGACTTTCGGGGAGGGAGGAAACGGGAAAGGGGAAGTGATTTGGAATGTAAATTAAAAAAATAAAATAAAATTAAATTAAAAAAAAAAAGACACAGCGGCAACCAACTAACTGGGAAATGATCTTTACCAACCTTACATCCGACAGAGGGCTAATATCCAATATATACAAAGAACTCAAGAAGTTAAACTCCACAGAGGCAAGTAACCCTATTAAAAAATGGGGTACAGAGCTAAACAAAGAGTTCTCACCTGAAGAATATCTAATGGCCGAGAAGCACCTAAAGAGATGTTCATCATCCTTAGTCATTAGGGAAATGTAAATCAAAACAACCCTGAGATTCCATCTCACACCAGTCAGGATGGCTAAGATCAAAAACACAGGAGACAGCAGTTGTTGGCGAGGATGTGGAGAAAGAGGAACACTCCTCCACTGCTGGTGGAATTGCAAGCTGGTACAACCACTCTGGAAAGCAGTCTGGCGGTTCCTCAGAAAACTGGGCATGACACTCCCGGAGGATCCAGCTCTACCACTCCTGGGCATATACCCAGAGGCTTTACCTGCATGCAATAAGGACACATGCTCCACTATGTTCATAGCAGCCTTATTTATAATTGCCAGAAGCTGGAAAGAACCCAGATGTCCCTCAACGGAGGAATGGATTCAGAAGATGTGGTATGTCTACACAATGGAATACTACTCTGCAATTAAAAACAATGAATTCACGAAATTCCTAGGCAAATGGTCAGATCTTGAAAATATCATCCTTAGTGAGGTAACCCAATCACAAAAGAACACACATGGTATGCAGTCACTGATAAGGGGATATTGACCCAGAATCTCGGAATACCCTAGACACAATCCGCATATCAATAGATTTCTAAGAAGATGGAAGGAGAGACCCCTGGTCCTGGAAAGACTGGATGTAGGGGAACGCCAGGACAGAGAAACGAGAGGGGGTTGAATGGAGAAAAGAAGGAGGGAAGGGGGCTTATGGGACTTTCGGGGGGGGGGAGGAAACGGGAAAGGGGAAATGATTTGAAATGTAAATTAAAAAAATAAAATAAAATAAATAAAAAAAATAATTACTGTTTTTCTACTTAAATCTAGTGAAAAACAGCTGATCAATGGAAAAGTATACATTTTACACCACTAGTATAAGCAACAAATGGACGAAAGCAAAGAATAAGCCTAGTGTGCAAATGTGTCATGAATCAAAACAATTATAAGATGCCAGGATGATTTGATGCTGTTAAATGACAAAAAGATATCAAACTACAATTAAGAAAAAACAATATGGAAGCTACTCCTAAAACTGTCCATAATATTAAGGAAAAAAGGTTTTTATGGTGGTAGAAACAGTGTAATTCTTGTACAGGACAATGTTCTAACAGGTGTCCACACATGTCTACACTCTGGGCATCAATTTAAAACATTTGAAATTTATTCCATATAAATCGCTTCTCAAATACATTTTGTTTCTCTTTCTGTTTTTAGCACTGATTCTAAACAACACAGCATCCCCTCCTAAAGCATAGATTGCTCTATTCCCTCGGAGGCACTGCCTCCATTCAGGAAGGCTTCTTTAGAAAAATAATGTGGACTTTTGTCACTGCCTGTGACAATACTTTAATCTTCTTCATTTCTGTGTCAAGTACAACAATTTCCACATTGTTAACTCAACACAAAAGCGCCTTAGTGCCACTTGAAGAAGTAACTTCTGCTCCAGTGAGTGTGACTGTTGTACTTCCTTTGACCACTTTTGGTTTGCAAATTGTCTGTGTCCCACTTAGAATTGTGAGAGAATAGGAGTGGCTTTAGCACTGCACTGGTCCTCCGAGGTGAAGTGAGCACTTTTAGGCTGGATTCTATCTATCAATTTTTCTCCAAGGTGCTCTCTTATTATATGACAGCACTTCTGTGCCTTTTGAACAGATACTGAATTTGCTTTGTAAATCGATATGGACCCTGGCCCCTATGTTTAATATCAGTGTGAAATGTTAATCTATATAATTATTATCAAATGATAGAAGCCCCATGCTTAGAAATAAATAAAGGGCACTTGAGAAATATAACATTTGATCTTTTTATAAAATAACAGCTGATGTTGTGGTACACAATGCTCACAGGTGACAGTATCAGTGCACACATTCCTTCCACAGGACTCTGTATTCTTTCATTCAAGTTACCTGATCATTTCTCCTTGTACCCACCTACCTCTCAGTTCATTTCCATGTGCTGGAAAATAATACTCACATGAGCAATATTGTTACTCTATGAATTTCTTCAGTATTCACTCAGAGTTAGGTACCAACCTAGAGTTAGACACAGCAATGAACACTCTGGCATAAAACCAAAAACAATCTTCATGCCTAAAAGGTAAGTACCATTATCTAACTCATTTTATAAATATGTAGGTTGGTTATTTCTTGTAAAACACAAAGTGTGTGAATTAGATCAAAAGAATTAACATTGTTCAAATTTCCATATTACTCAAAACAACTTACACATTCAATGAAATTTCCATTAAAGATGATATTCTTTGAAGACTTAGAAAACTATCAGTTCTGTAATTCATATGATACTAAAGGACCAAGAAAAGAAATCACAGAGAAAGACTGAGGTAGTCATCACATTGTATGTCCTCAAAATGCACTGTAAGTATATATATTATGAAGGAAACATGATATGGACACAGAAGCACACGCAAATCCCAGCAAAGTCTTGTTTCAAATATATTTACATAAATAAAATGCAGAGTTCATGACTAGGTTTCAAATGTATTCATGACTTAAATTCTAGGATCCTTCATCTTTATAAATTAATGATATTTGATAAATTTGACACTAACAAATATCTAAATTCTCACAGTGAAGAGATTGGGGCTCATCCAGAGAACTGTAGCAATCCAAACAATTTTTTTCTTCCACAAAGAGTCTGGCTATGTGTCTCTTAAGCCAACGCTTCATTAGACCATTTGTCCCTGTGGATTTTATAATTCCTGTGCTTAAATCAGAATCTTATTGCCTAGCACAATGTTCATTACAAATGTGTTTAATGACCATCTGGTGAACAAAGAAGCAGAATTATGAACACTCACTGAACCTTCTCATAATTGTTCTGTTTCCTTGGGTTTTGCCACTTGCAAATTCCTGGTGAGTTTTCCTAGCCACTTACTTTTGTAAATAATATAAGCTTATAATTTTATACAATGTTCACATTATGCTCCAGAAAGTCACTTTTTCTTTTAAAAGCAAAAAAGTATAGTAGAGATATTATATATCCATTGATCTTTATTCATCACAATCAAATATTTTTTCTATCAGTTCCCAAAATAAAATAGCAATTAACTTGAAAATAATTAGACAGTGACACATTTAAAATTCCCAGAATGAAAACAAGTAAATGTAGTTTTTATACATGATAAGTGATTTCACTATACTTTTAGAGCATTAAAAAGAGATCAAAATTATAAATTATTTCTCTTCTGCCATCATAAATTTCATAATGTCTTTTGGCATTAATATCTTTAAATATAATGAAAACTACTGATATATATGTATATATATCTTCTAAAACTATTCTGAAGTAAATTTAAGTTTATAGTGGATGTTGAAATAAAATTAGTAGTTTTAATTAAATAAACAAAGTTTAAAATTATTACTTTCTGTTATGAATTACTTTTAATAGCTGCTCTTTTTCTGTCTATTTAAATGTTGTTTCTGAAAATAAGAATACAATTACATCATTTTTTCCTTCCATTTCCTTCTCCCAAACCCCCTGACTTGCTTTCATTTCAAAAACACTTTTCATTGACTGTTTTCATATGCATATATGCATATATATATAAATTCAACCTGCTCAGTCTATGCATGCTAGGGTTTACCATTTAAGAGTGGATAACTAAATGGTGTGTTGTTCTTTGGGGAGAAATATTTCTCTTGCTTTCATCAAGAGAAATATTTCTTGTTTTCCTGTGGTGATCTGTGTAGGGTTAGTGCCTCATAGTCTTTATAGGCATTAGCATGTCTATTGTTTTCTTTACTCAGATTATATTTTGACAACTAGCTTTGAGAAATATTCTGAGCACCCGGTGTTACTAAGAGCATAGTTTCATAGCAAATTCTTTGATCTCTGTCTTGTAACATCTGTCTGCTCCCTCTTATTGTTAACTGCCTGTGCCATAAGCGTGACAGGTCTTTGTAGATGCTTCCACCGGGAGCTGTTCTGATAAATGGATGCTATTGTCTATGACACCACAGTTTTCATAATTTCATGTTCTCATTTATAAGAAACAAGCTATCACTTGTGAAATATTAGGAACAGAATTCATGTTTTTTTTAAATGTAAGAAGAAACATAATTTTGTGGTGAAATAATTTATAAAAATAAATTCATGTTTAAATAAATTAAATAGTTAATAATAAATAACTACTTTTCCAGAAATAATTAAATTTCCAGAAACATGAGATTCTTATTGCTAGATTTTTTTCAAAAGGAAACAATTTAGAATGGTGTTTCTAACAAGATAAGGATGGTTATCAGACAGAGTGGAGAAGGATTTCATAGAAAGGAGAACTTGAAATGCTATTTAGTTTAGCAAATAGCTTCCACATACATCAACATGACCCAATGCTTCAGGTATAATCTGAAGTAATCCAAGTGAACATTACCCATTGTGTCAACACTTCATGGCTCAAATGTTGACAATTAGGTTCACTTTAAATTATTTCAATTGCATTATTCTTTATCATATATTTCTGTGAGCACATTTTGTGTGGACACAGGTCATTACACATAAGTAGAGGACAGGTTACTCAGCTCTTTC
Organism: Tokudaia tokunoshimensis; assembly: GCA_036184795.1. Taxonomy (NCBI): domain Eukaryota; kingdom Metazoa; phylum Chordata; class Mammalia; order Rodentia; family Muridae; genus Tokudaia; species Tokudaia tokunoshimensis. Next base: position 139,730,893 of record BTHU01000003.1, read on the forward strand.
CTTCTAATCTGACATATATCTCAGGTCATCAGACTTTTATCCACTGAACCATCTGAGCAGTCCTCAAGTTTAAATGTTTAATTTCTCTAACTTATCAGCAATGTATTTTCAGTTTTAACTGAGTAGTCTTATTTGTCAACCTGTGGTAAATCCAATAGATGTTTTGAGTGAGGGACAACTTCCTCACATCACAGATACTATTTCTGGCCCCTTCAGAAGTTGATACAAGATATATTCTGAGCCGAAACAGTCTAGAAAGTAAAAGCTACAGTTACATAAAAGAGAATGTTTAAAAAAAATCTATCATATAATGAATAGAAAACAGTGGATAAAGAACATTTTTAGATATGGAAAATATTATAAAATTCTTTGCTCAAATGTATTTTCATATGTATAACACAGCCACATGTTTTTAAAGTATATATCATGTTGAAATATATAGGAGGAAGAATAGAGAAATGATCTGTTAACTTCACGTAAGACATAAAGAAATAATGAAAAGCTCATAAAGTGAGCTTTAGATCCATGTTTGTTAACTAATTCTATAATCTCATAAAATGGGAGGTTGAAGCTGGACTACATAATCATTTTCAGGTCACTCTGGAAAAATAGAGAACATGTTTAATAAAAGAAAATTGGGTATAAAATGAATCAGAACTGTTTATAGAGAAATAATTGATATTCTATCATTTGGAGACCTGGGCTGCAGTAATTGCTGAAAGAAACAACCTCAAATGCAGATTTAGAAAGTTCCAGGAAGGCAAAGTTGAGGTAAGAAGAGTCCTGGTACTCCTGCTGAACTTCTCCATGCTTTTGAGGGGCTGGGAATTGGATATATGACTGAAGGGAGACTTGAAAAATTTGGAAAGGCAAATGAGGGATTATTAAAAATATAATGAGAAATCCAAAAGGTCCAGAAAGACCAAGAGAGGCCACATGAATTAACTGTAAGGGTAATGACTGAACCAAACACCTGGTCATGAATAATGTGGCAGGAAACAGAGAGAATCCTTCCCTTACTGTGGAACTGTGAACAGAAGAGATAAGGAAAGGTATGAGTAGCAAGAACCTAGCAAATAATCTCCATCTTATAAGGGAGATCTTTAAGCTGCCAGAGAGAGAAATAATGGCTACCTGCCTGTTCTTCTATAGCTAGGGCTCAGGCTAAGCAGAGAGCTGACTCAGAGACAGTAACCACTTTACTAGAGAGCAGAAATTTCAGCATTACTGTATCTCCAAAACCCAAAGCTCCCAGTGCCACCACTGCCAAAGCAAGTGCCACCCAAATAATCATCATGACCAGGAGAGAAACTGATCTAGCTGGAAACACATGTGTGAGTATATTAAGCAAAGAATGGTGTTCACACCCACAAAAGCAGGGTGAACTTGAGGTTAGATTTGAAAACCACATGCATAGGTGGCTAAAGGCAGAGCTGCAGAGAAGAAGGATATCAGATATTTACATTATGATATATAACAATAGCAAAATTAAACCTATGAAGTAACAATGAAACTATTCTTCAACCCTATTGCAATGATTTACTTGCCCATCACTGTACCAATACCATGCAGTTTTTATCACTATTGCTGTGTAATAGAGCTTGAGGTCCAGATTGCTGATTCCTCGAGAAGTTCTTTTATTGTTGAGAATCGTTTTCGCTATCCTGGGATTTTTGTTATTCCAGATGAATTTGAGAATTGCTCTTTCTAACTCTATGAAGTTGGAATTTTGATGATGACTGCATTGAATCTGTAGATTACTTTTGGCAAGATGGCCATTTTTGCTATATTAATCCTGCCAATCCACAAGCATGGGAGATCTTTCCATCTTCCAAGGTCTTTTTCAATTTCTTTCTTCAGAAACTTGAAGTTCTTGACATACAGATCTTTCATTTGTTTGATTAGATACACACCAATATAGTTTATATTGTTTGTGACTATTGTGAAGGGTATTGTTTCCCTAAATTCTTTCTCAGTCTTTGATCCTTGATTTTTGACCAAGGAGCTAAAACCATCCAGTGGAAAAAAAGAGAGCCTTTTTAATAAATGGTGTTGTTCAACTGGGGGTTAGGATGCAGAAGAATGCAAATCAATCCATTCTTATCTCCTTGTACAAAGCTTAAGTCCAAGTGATCAAGGACCTCCACATAAAACCAGATACACTGAAACTAATGGAAAATAAAGTGGGGAAGAGTCTCAAGCACGTGGGCACAGGGGAACATTTTCCTGACAAGAATAGTAGTAGCTTATGATCTAAGACCAGTAATTGACAAATGGGACCTCATAAAATTACAAAGCTTCTGTAAAGCAAAGGACACTGTAAATAGGACAAAAGGGCAACCAACAAATTGGGAAAAGATCTTTACCAATCCTACATCCTATAGAAGGCTAATATTTAATATATACAATGATCTCAAGAAGTTAGACTCCAGAGAACCAAGTAACCCTATTAAAAAAAATGAATGAGGTAGAGAGCTAAAGGAAGAATTCTCAACTGAGGAATACTGAATGGATGAAAAGCACCTAAAGAAATGTTCAACATCTTTAGTAATCAGGGAAATGCAAATCAAAACAACCCTGAGATTCCACCTCACACCAGTGAGAATGACTAAGATCAAAAACACAGATGACAGCAGGTGGTAGGAAAGATGTGGAGAACTAGGAAAACTCCTCCACTGCTGGTGGGATTGCAAGCTGATACAATCACTCTGGAAATCAGTCTGGTAGTTCCTCAGAAAATTGGACATAGTACTACCTGAGGACCCAGCTGTACCCCTCCTAGGCATATACCCAGAAGATGCTCCAACATGCAATAAGGACACATGCTCCACTGTGTTCATAGTAGCCTTCTCTATAACAGCCAGAGCTGGAAAGAATCCAGATGTCCCTCAACAGAGGAATGGATACAGAAAATGTGGTACATTTACACAATGGAATACTACTCAGCTATTGAAAACAATGAATTCATGAAATTCTTAGGCAAATGGATGGAGCTAGAAACATCATCCTGAGTGAGGTAGCCCAATCACAAAAGAACAGACATAGTATGCCTTCATTGATAAGTGGAGCCCAGAATCTTGGAATACCCAAGATAAAATTCACAGACCAAATGAAGCTCTAGAAGAAGGAAGACCAAAGTATGGTTACTTTGGTCCTTAGAAGGTGTAACAAAATACTCATGGGAAGAAAGAAAGAGACAAAAAGAGCAGAGACTGAAGGAAAGACCATCCAGAAACTGCCATACCTGGGGATCCATCCCATATACAGTCACCACACCCATATAATATTGTGGATTCCCACAAGCACTTGCGGGCAGGAGCCTGATATAGCTGTCTCCTGAGAGACTCTGCCAGTGCCTGACAAATACAGAGGTGGATACTCTCAGCCAACCATTGATCTGAGCACAAGGTCCCCAGTGGAGGAACTAGAGAAAAGACTGAAGGATCTGAAAGAGCTTGTAGCCCCATAGGAGGAACAACAATATGAAGCAACCAGCATTCCTAGAGCTCTCAGGGACTAAACCACCAACGAAAGAATACACATGGAGAGACCCATGGCTATAGCTGCATATGTACCAGAGGATGGCCCTGTTGCAAATCAAAGGGAGGAGATGCCCTTTGTCCTTAGAGGGCTCGATGCCCCAGTATAGGAGAATGCCAGGACAAGGAAGTAGAAGTGGATGGGTTGGTGAGCAGGGGGTGGGAGCATGGGATATCAAGTTTTCGGAGGGGAAACCTGGAAAGGAGATAACATTTGAAATGTAAATAAAGAAAATATCTAATAAAAAATTTAAGAAAGCAATGAAATTATTTTATGGTAGAGGATCACCACAACACAAACAACTGTATTAAAGGGTCATAACATTAGGAAGGTCAGAACCAATGGTTAAGGGGTGAACTCCTTTAGAGTCATGAGCAATGGTCCTTCCTTCTCAGATGCTGACACAACTGAAGAAAATATTGAGAACACTGACGTGGGGCTTTATGTTAAGTAGCAGCATCACAGACATTGGGATAAGACAGCTTGAGGGGTATTTCTGTCTAGAATTCAACACAATAGTTAATATAGACAGAATATGTATTGCTTGCATTCCAAACTTGTTTAACCTGGTTGAATGCCAGAGAAGCTTAGTTACCTTTCTTTACCAAAGTCATGTCTAAACAAGCCAAGGGCTAAGGAATAGCAGCCCTTTGATGTCTCAAAAAAGGGGTCCCCAATGGAGGAGTTAGAGAAAGGACTGAAGGAGCTGAAGGAGTCTGCATCCCCATAGGAAGAACAACAATATCAACCAATCAGACAGACCTTCCAGAGCTCCCAGGGACTAAACCACCAACCAAAGAGTACACATGGAGGGACCCATGGCTCAAGTTGTATATGTAGCAGATGATCTCTTTGTTGGGCATCAATGTGAGGAGAGGCCCTTGGTCTTATGAGGGCTGGATGTCCCAGAATAGAGGTATGCCAGGGTGGGGAGGTGGGAGTGGGTGGGTGGGTGGGTGGTTGGGAGAGCACTCTCACAGAAGCAGGGGAGGGGAGATGGGATAGGGGTATTCTGGAGGAGAAACTGGGAAAGGGGATAATATTTGAAATTTAAATAAAGAAAATATCCAATAAAAGAAAAGAAAAAAATTTTCGTGGCAAAAAGAAATATTATCTACTCTTTACAAATTACAATTTATTTAGTTTACAATAAATAGATATACATTTTATTTGTAAATTTAAGAAATAAAAGATACAATTAAATATAATGGATTAAGTAAAATAGGTTCTTAAATTAATTTCTTTTTTTTCATATACAAATTTTCATAGTGGTTTTATCATAGTTAATAACTAGAATTATCTAAATGTCTGTCAGTGAGCATTTAGGACAAATGTTAGGCCATCCATATAACACCAGTTATGAAGCACTAATATTCCTATTTCAGTTTTACTGACCACATGAAAAAAGTAAGATGGTATATTCTCTTGCTTTTTTTTTTCTGTTTTTTTAGGTTATCTTTATCTTTATTGAATATATTTTTCATTTACATTTCAAATGTTATATTCCAGGTTTCCACTCTCGCAGAAAACCCACAACCCATCCTCCCACCCCCTACCTCCAAGAATATGCCCCTCCACCCAACCCACTTCCACCTACCCCCTCTTGATTTCCCCATGCTGGGGCATCTATTGAGCCTTCATAGGACCAAGAACCTCTCTTCCCACTGATGCCCGACAAGGCATTCCTCTGCCACACTTTTGGCTAGACCCATGTGTACCATTGGTTGATGGCTTAGTCCCTGGGAGTCCTTGGGCTTCTGGTTGGCCAACATCTTTGATCTTCCCATGGAGCTACAAAACCCTTCAGCTCCTTCAATCCTCCCTCCAACTCCTCCATTGGGGACCCCACCCAGTCCAAAGGTTGTCTGCTAACATCTGCCTCTGTATCTTAAGACTCTGGCAGGGTCCCTCCAGAGACAAACGTAACAGGCTCCTTTCAACATGAACTTCTTGTCATTCATAATAGTTTCAGGGTTTGGTGACTGTTTATAGGATGAATCCCCAGGTAGGGCAGTCTCTGGGTGGCCTTTCCTTCAGTCTCTGTTCCACACTTTGTCTCCATAATTGTGCCTGTGAGTATTTTGTTCCCTTTCTCAGAAAAACCAAAGCACCCCACTTTGGTCTTCCTTCTTCTTGAGCTTCCTGCGGTCTGTGAATTGTAACTTTTTTATTTTGAGCTTTTGGGCTAATATCCACTTATCAATGAGTGAATACCAAGAGTGTTCTTTTGTGATTGGGTTACCTCACTCAGGATGACACTTTCTAGTTCCATCCACTTACCTACGAATTTCATGAATTCATTGTTTTTAATAGCTGAACAGTTTTCCATTGTGTAGAAATACCACATTTTTCTATATCCATTCCTCTGTAGAAGGACATCTGGGTTCTTTCAAGATTCTGGCTATTATAAATAGGACTGCTATAAACATAGTGGAACATTTGTCCTTATTATATGTTGGAGCATCTTCTGGGTATATGCCCAGGAGTGTTATAGCTGGGTCCTAAGGTAGTATGATATCTAATTTTCTGAGGAAACATCAAATTGATTTCTAGAGTGGTTTTGCCAGTTTGAAATCCCAATAGCAATGGAGAAGTATTAGACTTTCTCTACAACCTAGCCAGCATCTGCTGTACCCTGAGGTTTTCATCTTCATCATTCTGAATAGTGTGAGGTGGAATCTCAGGGTTGTTTTGAATTGAATTTCCCAAATAACTAAGGATGCTGAACATTTCTTTAGGTGAATCACAGCCATTCGAGTTTCCTCAGTTGAGAATTCTCTGTAGCTCTGTACCACATTATTTAATAGGGTTATTTGACTCTCTGGAGTTTAGCTTCTTAAGTTCTTTGTATATATTGAATATTAGCCCTCTATAGGATGTAGGATTGATAAAGATCTTTCCCCAATCTGTTGGTTGCTGTTTTGTCCTATTGATAGTGGCCTTTGCCTTACAGAAGTTTTCAGGTTTTATGAGGTTCCATTTGTCAATTCTTGATCTTAAAGCATAAGCCATTAGTGTTCTATTCAAGAAATTTTCACCTGTGTCAATGTGTTCAAAGCTATACCCTACTTTCTCCTCTATAAGCTTCAGCGTATCTGGTTTTATGTGATGTCCTTGATCCACTTGTACTTGAGCTTTGCACAAGGAGATAAGAATGAGTCAATATGCATTTTTCTACATGTTGACATCCAGTTGATCCAGCACTATTTCTTAAAAATGCTGTCATTTTCCCACTTGATGTTTTTAGCTCCTTTGTCAAATATCAAGTGACCATAGGTGTGTGGGTTCTTTACTCGGTCTTCAATTCTATTCCATTGATCTTCCTGCCTGCCAATACCATACAGTTTTTATCACTATTGTTCTGTAGTAGAGCTTGAGGTCAGGGGTGGTGATTTCACTAGGAGATCTTTTGTTGTGGAGATTAATTTTCTCTATCCTGTTTTTTTGTTGTTGTTATTCTAATGAATTTGCAGATTGCTCTTTCTAGCTCTATGAAGAATTGAGTTGGAATTTTGATGGGGATTGCACTGAATCTATAGATTCCTTTCAGCAAGATGGCCACTTTTACTATATAAATCCTGCCAATCCACAAGCACAGGAGATCTTTCCATCTTTTGAGGTCTTCTTCAATTTCTTTCTGCAGAAATTTGAAGTTCTTGTCATACAGATCTTTCATTTGTTTGATTAGATTCACACCAAGATACTTTATATTGCTGTTACTATTGTGAAGGAGGCCATTTCCTAAGTTTTTTCTCAGCTTGTTTATCCTTTGAGTAGAGGAAGGCTACTGATTTATTTGAGTTAATTTTATATACAGCCATTTTGCTGAATTTGTTTATCAGATTTAGGAGTTCTCTGGTGGATTTTTTGGGGTTGCTTAAGTGTACAATCATGTGATCTACAAATAGTGATATTTTGACTTCTTACTTTCCAATTTGTATGCATTTGAACTCCTTTTGTTATTTAATTGCTCTGGATAGGACTTCAAGTACTATATTGAATAGATAGGAAGAGAGTGGGCAGCCTTGTCTGGTTCCCAGTTTTAGTGGGATTGTTTCAAGTTTCTCTCCATTTAGTTTGATGTTGGCTACTGGTTTGCTGTATTTTTGTTTTCACTATGTTTAGGTATGGGCATTGAATTACTGATCTCTCCAAGACTGTTTTCATGAAGGATGCTGAATTTTCTCAAAAGCTTTTTCAGCATCTAATGAAATGACCATGTGTTTTTTTTTCTTTGAGTTTGTTTATATAGTGGATTACATTGATGGATTTCTGTGTATTGAATCCTCCATGTATCCCTGGGATGAAGCTAACTTGATCATGGTGAATTATTGTTTTGATGCATTCTTGGATTCTTCTGGCCAGAATTTTGTTGAGTATTTTTACATCAATGTTCATAAGGGAAATTGGTCTGAAGTTCCAATCCTTGCTTCGTCTTTGTTTGATTTAGGTATAAGCATTATTGAGGCTTCATAGAATGAATTGGGTAGTGTTCCTTGTGTTTCTATTTTGTAGAATAGTTTAAAGAGTATCAGTATTAGTTCTTCTTTGAAGATCTGATAGAATTCCCCACTAAACCTATCTGGTCGTGGGCATTATATGGTTGGGAGACTAATAACAACTGCTTCTATTTCCTCAGGACTTATGGGACTATTTAGATGGTTTATCTGATTCTGTTTTAACATTGGCACCTGGTATGTGTCTATAAAATTGTCCATTTCTTCCATATTTTCCAATTTTGTTGTGTATAATCTTTTGTAGTAGGATCTGATGAGTTTTTTGACTTTCCACAATTTCTGTTGTTATGTCTCCCTTTTCGTTTCTGATTTTATTAATTTGGATACTGTCTTTGTGCCCTCTGGTTAGTCTGGCTAAGGGTTTATCTATCTTGTTGATTTTCTCAATGAACCAGCTCCTGGTTTGGTTGATTCTTTGTATAGTTCTTTTTGTTTCTATTTGGTTGATTTCAGGCCTGAGTTTGATTATTTCCTGCAGTCTACTCCTCTTGATTGCATTTGCTTCTGTTTGTTCTAGAGCTTTCAATGTGTTGTCAAGCTGCTAGTGTAAGTTCTCTCCAATTTCCTTTTGGAGACACTTAGAGCTATGAGTTTTCCTCTTAGCACTGCTTTCATTGTATCCTCTAAATTTGGGTATCAAGTGTCCTCATTTTCATTAAATTTTAAAAAGTCTTTAATTTACTTCTTTATTTCTTCCTTGACCAAACTATCATTGAGTAGAGCATTGTTCAACATCCATGTGTATGTATGCTTTCTGTTTTTTTTTTTTTTAGCTTAAGACCAGCCCTAGGCTGTGGTGATCTGATAGGGTACATGGAATTATTTTGATATTCCTGTATCTGTTGAGGCCTCTTTTGTGAACAAATATATGGTTAACTTTGGAGATAGTACCATGAGGTGCTGTGAAGAAGGTATATTCTTTTGCTTCTGGATGGAATGTTCTAGAAATATCTGTTAGACCCATTTGGTTCATAACTTCAGTTAGTTTCATTGTGTCTCTTTTTAGTTTCTGTTTCCATCATTTGTCCATTGCTGGGAGTGGGGTGTTGAAGTCTCCCACTATTATTGTGTGGGGTGAAATGTGTTCTTGGAGCTTTAGTAAAGTTTCTTTTATGAATGTGCGTGCCCTTGCATTTGGAGCATAGATGTTCAGAATTGAGAGTTTATCTTGGTAGATTTTTTTCTTTTGACCAGTATGAAGTGTCCTTCCTTATGTTTTTTGAAAACTTTTGGTTGAAAGTTGATTTTGTCCAATATAAGAATGGCCACTCCAGCTTGTTTCTTGGGACCATTTGCTTGGAAAAGGTTGGTTTTCCAACCTTTTCCTCTGAGATAGTGAGTGTCTTTGTCACTGGGGTAGATTTTCTTGCAGCAAAACTTTGGGTCCTATTATGTATCCAGTCTGTTAGTCTATGTCTTTTTATTGGGGAATTGAGACCATTGATGTTAAGAGATATTAAAAAAAGCCATGGTTAATTCCTGTTATTTTCATAGTTAAATGTAGAATTCTGTTTGTGTGGCTATCTTCTTTTGGGTTTGTTTAAAGAAGATTACTTTACTGCTTCTTCTAGGGTGTATCTTCCCTCCTTGTGTTGCTGTGTTTTTCTAACCCAATTACGCAGTAAAAGAAATCTCACCCCAATCAGTAACAATACAAGCTATAAGCCTAGATTGGGCAGATCTCCCACTACACTACTCTATTCCCATCTATTTTATCCCATATAATTTGCAGTTTCTCCAGGCCACGAGCTTCTCTTTCTGTAGCCTCTCTGTCGATCCTCTGTAGCTCCTCCCTCTTCCAGACAATCCTTTTCTCCTCCCCCTAACTCTCACCTCTTCCCATTTCCTCCTGCCCAATCGTTGCCTCAAGCCTTTTTTTGAAAAGTTAAGGTGGGGAGAAGGTTCACAAGGAAACTTCTCATCTGCAGATCCTCTGAGGAGTGGAATTAGCATCAAATACAAGCCCAGGGCTGTTTACCACATCCTTGTGTTGGTATTTTCCACCCATTATCCTTTGTAAAGCTGGGATTGTGGAAAGATATTGTGTAAATTTGGTTTTGTCATGGAATGTCTTGTTTCCTCTGTCTACGGTATTTGAGAGTTTTGCTGGGTATATGAACCAGGGCTGACATTTATGTTATTGTAGGGTCTCTATGACATCTACCAAGGATTTTCTGGCTTCCATAGTTTCTGATGATAAGTATGTTGAAATTCTGATAGGTCTGCCTTCATATGTTACTTGACTTTTTTCCCTTACTGCTTTTAATATTCTTTCTTTGTTTAGTGTATTTGGTGTTTTGATTATAATGTGACAGGAGGAATTTCTGTTCTGGTCCAGTCGTTTTGGAGTTCTGTAGGCTTCTTGTATGTTCATGGGCATCTCTTTCTTTAGGTTAGGGAAATTTTCTTCTATAAATTTGCTGAAGATATTTACTGGCCCTTTAACTTGTAAATGTTTGCTCTCTTCTATACCTATAATCCTTAGGTTTGGTCTCCTCATTGTATCCTGGATTCCCTGGATGTTTTGGGTTGCAAGCTTTTTGCATTTTGCATTTTCTTTCACTGTTGATCAATGTTTTCTATGATATCATCTGCACCTGAGATTCTTTCTTCTATCTCTTGTATTCTGTTGTTGATGCTTGCATCTGCAACTCCTGATTTCTTTCCAAGGTTTTATATCTCCAAAATTGTTTCACTTTGTGACTTCTTTATTGTTTCTACTTCCATTCTTAGATCCTGGGTGGTTTTTTTCAGTTCCTCTACTTTTTTGGTTGTGTTTTCCTGAAATTCTTTAAGGAATTTTTGTTTTTCTTCTTTAAGGGCTTCTACCTGTTGACCCATGTTCTCCTGTGTTTCTTTAAGGAGGTATTTATGTCTTTCTTGATGTCCTCTATCAGCATCATGAGATGTGATTTTAAATCCAGCTCTTGCTTTTCTGGTATGTTGGGGTATCCAGGCTTTGCTGTTGTCAGAGAACTGGGTTTGGATGGTGCCATGTTGCCTTGGTTGCTGTTGGTAATATTCTTGAATTTGACTTTTGCCATATGGTTAGCTCTTGTGTTCACTGGTCTTGCTGTCTCTGACTGTGGCTTATCTGTCCTACAAGCCTGTGCATCTGTACTGTGATTCCCATTCTCTCTGTGCACACAGGTATGTAGCCACTCCTGGGAGACCAGCTCTCCTGTGGTGGTGTTTGTGTATGTAGCTCTCTGGCCCAGGATCAACTCTGTGCTCTCAGGTGTCTCTACAGACCTGGGATGTTAATTATGTCCTTGGTCCACCTGGAGATGGTGCACTGTGCTCCCAGGCCTCTCTGCACTCCTGAAGATCTTTAGGGTGTATCAAGAGATGGTGTCTTCACTGTGGCAGACCCTGCAAGAGTCTGCCCCAGTAGAGAGGATAGGCGTTAGAAGGACGAGAAAGAGAATGGTATTCGGGAGGGTGGGGTTTTGGTGGTTGCTGAGTAGCAAGTTCCATAAGACGCCCAGCAGCAGCTCTGGGCCTCCAGAGGTGGGAGGGGGTTCTTACCAAATGCCCTGAGTGTGGCTGGTCCTCTACGAAGTATCAGAAGATGGTGTCTTCACTTTTCCAGACCTGGCAAGAGTCTGCCCCAGCAGAAAGGACACGAGGTGGCCAATTAATTTTGTTTTTACGATTTTTTTCTTCTTCCATTTCCTGCCTTTCTAAAGCCTCTTACATACCATTCTTTGCTCTCCTTCAATTTTATGTCCACTTTTCTCATTAATATTTTTATCAGATCAGACATACATACACCTAGTTTTTAATTAGATAAATTTTTTCCATTTTTATATAATTTGATAATTTTTTATGAGTTTTTGACCTATTCTTTCCTGTTATCTCATCTATTTTTTAGATTTTCCTTTCCCTGTTACTTTTCTCAGCTGCCCCTTTCCTCACTTCTACTTCTTTTACATCCTAATCACTAATTTTTGCTCTAGGAGTCTTTGAGCTCCACATTTATACCATCATTATTCTAGCTCCTTTGCTTTCTAATCTTGCTGATAATGAAAATGCAATATCCATTTGCCTTTTCACAGCATTGTTACACTTGAATTTTTATCAGATCATTTTGTTCTTACTGCTGTTTCTCCCCTACATGTGATAGAAGATACCATAAGCATAAGAGGAAATTACATACCAAAGATGCACATACAGTAAAGGGTTTGCCAAAGAATTTATTTCAATTTCTCTACATTTGTATAATATTTCCACAGGTTTGTCACATTAAATATTTATTATATTGTGGCATGTTTTCACTACATCTACTTTCTTTAAGACTTGTATAATGAAAAGTTATTGAACTTTGTCCAAGATCTTCCCACATCTGTTTAAACATATTTTTATCTATGAATCTATCTGCTATATTACATCTATCGATTTATGAAAGTCGATCATTCTTTCAATTATGAATAAAAGGCACAACTTTTGTTTTTCTTTTTCTTCTACAGTAAAGACTGAGTGAGATAGGGCATCAAGTCTTTGTACTCTCTTTCATTTCAGTGCTTAAAAGTCTTAGCTTGAGCCTTCCTTCCTATAAAAGACATTTAATCTCAGGTTTACCCTTTATATGACATCCTCATCCACCATGAATAAAACAGTTTGGAAAAGTAAGACTATCTCCTTCATCAAGAACCCAGGGAATGGGGGAGGCAATTCCTCATACATAGCCAGGCCTAAGTCTCCAACAGACAGCCTCTCTTCCAGTTCCTCTATACTTATACACTGACTGAGAGAGCTAAGCTGGATTCTATCCTTGTCTTGGACTGCTGACTCCTGTTTTCAACTCTTCCCAATCCCCTGCCATATCTGGGTATACAGGAGTTTGAGAACCATAGCCTCAGTCTCGGTCCTAGTCCCCACTAGGACCCCTAACCTAGACAGCATTTTGCCTACCCTGAGCAGTCACTCTTACATCCCAGTGGTGAGGCAGAAACTCAGATCAAGACATCTGTTAGTTAATTTTCTCAACAGTAGTGAAAAATCCTGACCAAGCACTAGAAGGAAGAAAGGGATTATTGTTGCTCAAAGGTACAGTTCAGTATGGAGTAGAAGGCATAACTGCAGTAGTGTAAAGCAGCTGGTCACACTGAGGTTTAGTAAGCAGAAAGTGAAGAATGTGCATTCTAATATCACATCCTCCCTCGTATTCATGTTGGGACCAGAGCCATGCAATGGTACTGCCCACACTGAGTATGTGTCTTTCTTATCTTTCTTCTTCAATTAAAGTTTTTTGCTTTTATACAGACAGCATTGTGTTTAGGATTATTTTGAATCTAGTTAAGATTAATCAATTCACATGCACACACACATATATATGAAAGGGTACTGCTTTGGAAAATAAAGAAAACTTTAAGAAGAGGTAACATGTAATGGAGGGAGACACGGAATGAATATGATCAAAGAAAGACTGTCATGAAATTATCATAATAAAATTTCACTTTATATAATCTATATATAATAAATAATTAATCAATAATAAAACACACAAATCTTTCAAATAAACAGAAGGCTAAAGTAAAAGCAAGAAAGTTAAAATGTTAATTTCAGACAATAGGAAATTTTATAAAGAAACATTTTAATTATTAGAATTTTAAATAAATGCTCTGGGAATGTGATTGAACAAAAGATGTCCTTCACATTTTTTTTATCACATCTGGTAACATTCAACTTAAAATGCTTTATTTCATCTTTTGATGTTCTAGAAATCAAACCCATGTCCCTTTTTGTTCTAGACAAGTATTCTGCCACTGAACCATGTATGGCAGCCTCTCAAAATGCCTTTCAGGAACTGGCAACATTCTTTTAGAGATATTATTGTATATTTACAGTTTTCTGTAGTATAAGAAATGTTGTCCTCATAAAATTACACATTTTTAGATAAGCTTGAAAACTCCTTTACACCCATTGCAATTGGGGGAAATATTCTGAGTAGGCAGTGATTAATTATTCTGTTAAATAGTACATGATATACACTGTCGAAATTGGACATTCTAATTAAATGCATGAATCTACAGAAATTTTTAGAATGAAATATAGCTCTTTAGAAATGAAAGACATCTAATATTTTTTTCTATTAACTTATGCTGGGGTAATCACCATGTCAGACCCTTTACTGCTGTCAGTGAGATTTTGGTCAGGTACCTTGAAGACAAGGATTTAGTAACAATATAAGATGAATATAGAAACCACAGATAATAAAGAGAATAAGATTTATGAAATAAGTTAAGCAAAGAGGACAAAGAGCCCATACTGTCTTCGTGGAGCACACATGGGGAGATCAGTGTGACCTAGAACTCTGACCAGCACTGTCAGCAGGTAGCATTGCTCTGATTGCTGGCTTTTGTAGATAGTTTGCTCTGCCAGCTTAATTTGTCTGATACTGTCCCTGTGGGCAATATTAATCAGCCATCTCTCACATCCTTTTGTACTTCTTGAAAAATTGCTTCAAATTAAAATCCTATGTGGTTCAAATTAATTAACTTAGCATTGATCATATGCATGTACCCTAACAATCAAAGAAGACAAAATAACAAAAATAAATATTTGGTCTTCCTGATTCAGCTCAATGACATTTCTCATGAGGTGGAATATACAAATCAGAATCTGAGACAGGCCAACATTGAATGATGTCTGAAATTACTAAGGATTACTCTAAATATATATATATATATCTCCCTGAGTCTATGAATAGAATATATATATCTCCCTGAGTCTATGAATAGAATATATATATATATATATATATATATATATATATATATATCTCCCTGAGTCTATGAATAGACCCACAATTTACTTAAAAGTCTAATCCAAAGTCTAAAATCATATCAGAGAGTAGAAAACAATGTTTTAAAAAGTGCTGAAAAAATATTTATTAGCCATAATTGAAACTGAGAAGAAAATTTTACAGCATGAAATCAAAAGTGGATTAATTTAACTAAATTAATTTAATTAATTTGGTGAATCAAGTAAAGAAATAGCTTAATTAATTATGTCAAAAATATCTATACTATATACTGTACTTGAAAGAAATAGGAAACTTAAATGATTAAATAGACTATGTTTATTAAGAAAATTTAAAAATCGATATTATTAATGGTTTACTACATTCATAGAATGGAACATTCTATCCTGTGTCATTTCTCAAATTGTTTTGAAACTAATTTAAAACTATTATATGTAAAAGCTCTTTTTACAAAAATATCCATAAATTTATTTTCAAGCATTTACATGGAAACATGGATGACTTAAAATACAAAAAGCAACTCTGATTAAGAAAAAAATTCTTTAAAGACCTATTCAACCAGTTTTGTACATTATGTTAAAATAATCTAGTAAAGTTTCAATAAGACAATTGATGGCAGAGAATAAATCCCTAAAATAGACCTAACTATTTTCAGCTTCTTTTTTCCTTTTGGCTCATGCTCTAATGTAATTCGATGAAGAAAGAAAACCTTTTAAACAAATGGGAGTCAGGATGGGGAAAGAAGAGTATCAATATTTACATCAAAACATTCATATACATAAATTTCAATAGATTATAAAACTAAAGGTCAAAATCCCAAATATATCTAGAGCAAATTATAGGAGTCATAGCCATTTTCATGATCATGGTATAAGCAAGTAAATTGCAGAATTTTGAATGCAGTATCTATTAACTAAATATTTGTGTTAGATATCATATTTATAACATCTACTTCCAGAACTACTCCATTGATATTATATTTTTATCCAGCCTAACAGCATTATTTAGATCTACTAGGGTACATGTACCTAGAAAATAAATTCTAACCAGATGCGCAGGTGAGGATATAGTTCAAAATTAGTAAACAATATAACTAAACCCATATTGTAATAAAAATACTGAAGTGAGAAACATAATAAGTACCTTAAAATATTCAGTATTATCAGAAATATATAAAGTCACAAATATGCATCTCTTTTTAGCAGGTCTGAGGCTATAGTATATTTTTAACACTGAACCACTTGTAAAGACATAGTATAGCAAAAACTCACAAACTGATGAGAGTATAAAATGCCCAACCTAGAAAAGAGATCTTGAAAAATTCCTTAAGACTTATTTTTATAGTGCCTTCAATTTTCCAGCAAAATTAAAAAAAAAAAAAACAAAACACTGACCTTTTCCATATAACCCTGATTCCAGAGATGAATATCCCCTAACAGTAAATAACATCCCAACCATAGCAGGGAACATTAGTGATGTCATCATTACCTCAGTGTGCAGTTTTTGTAGGCTTAGTGTTTGATACTACATATTCTATACATTTGATTAATCACCCACCACTGCAAAGCGATTTTCTCTTCCCTCAAATCCTATGGAGTTATTGCCAATTACTGATAGTTATCAATACTTCTACTGTTTTCACTGATTTATTTTTCTAGAATCCCACAGTGTACTGGGAAGTTTTGTATCAACATGAGACAGCTAGCGTCATTAGAGAGGTGTAGGGAAGATTCTCTAATTATTTGATTGGGTAAACAAAGACAACAGAAGCTAATCCTTAGAGGTGGGTTTTCTAGGTCGCAGGAAGAAGAGGAGGAGATGAGTTAGAGAAAGATGTTTTCAGCCATTCTGTGGAGAAGATGCACACCATGTAGGCCTGTGGGCTATTGAATCTGGTGGTAGCCCCCGAATGAATTCTAATATAGAATACCTGATGAGTTTACGGAAATAGATCTCAAGCCCAGGGGTTAGAGCCATATGGCTGATTTTAAAAAAGAATGTCAGGATGTTTTCTCTTCTTGACAATTCAGGTAGGCAAGAGAGAGGTCGTAACAACCGAGTGGTCATTGGCTGGGGTTGGCTCCACTGGAGCTGTCAGTTGGTAGAAAGTGAGCAGTAGCTCCAGGCATTCCCAGAAGGAAGGGGGTGTTAGGTAGCTTAGCAAGCCAGCCACGAGAGCTGGTTAAAAGGCCTTTCCATCAGTGGGCAAGGAGCAAGTGGAGACCAGGAGAGCAAGCCATGGGACCTGAGTGAGACCAGTTGGTTGTTAGAAACCAGTGGAGCTAGTTGTGAGCGGTTGAAAGATCTAGGGCAGAGCTCTCCAGAAAGAGCTAGCATGGATTTTAAAATTACACTCAACAGAGAGCAGGAAGCCTCAATTGAGAAAATACCTCCATAATATCAGGCTGTAGACCAACCTGTAGGCATTTTAAAAACAAATTTGTGAGTGATGTGGCTTCGCTCATTATAGGTGGTGTCATCTGAAAGATCATACATAGTCCTAGGTTCTGTAAGAAAGTAGGCTGATCAAGCCAAGAGGAGCAAGCCAGTAAGCAGTACTACTCCATGGCCTATGCGTTAGTCTTTGCCTTTAGGTTCCTACTCTGCTTGAGTTCCTGCCCTGACTTCCTTTGATGATAAACTATGATATGGAAGCCCAGGAGGAATAAACCTTTTCCTTTCCAACTTACTTTGGTATGGTTTTCCATCACATCAATAGAAACTTTAACTAAGACATAAAACACAGAGACTTTTCTAGAATTTCACATAGCTAAAATTGCAAGGCCACTTCAGAAAAGGATCTCTGACATAACTATTATGCATTAAAATTTCTTCTATGTTTTCTCAGTATTTGAGTGCAACCTTCTCTGTTAATACCAAATAGCATTCAATATATCTGCAACCTCGTGGTTGGTTTCAAGTTTCGGCCACTGTGAGTGAACTAGATTTAAGGGTGTCTTCAGGCTCTTATGTAAGTAAGGTTTTTTTCATCCTTGCCAGAGATCAAGGAACATGTGGTGACTATATGCTTGACTGTGCAGTAACTGCAATGTGTCTTCCAAGGTCACCCTACCATTTTACAGTTCTGCCAGGAGTGAATGCGAATTTCTGTTTTTACACAAACTGCCACTTGGTGCTGCCAGTTCTGGACCGTGGTCTTTCTAATAAATCTGGTTGCTATTTTAATTTCCATCTACACGATGACATGTAGCAGAAGTGATTTGTGTTGGTTAATATTGACTTCAACTTCAGGGGATTTCAAATCACATTTCTGGTCATAGGAATTGGAAGTAGTCTAGATGGGAGTAATTGAACCTAGTAGACCCATTTAACTGTGATTAGTGGCACCTTCCAATTGACTAGGGTACTGGACTACCAGGCAGAAAGCAAGCTGAGCGCCAAATATTCTTTCTACTTCTCTGTCAATTCAGGGTTGCTGATTCATGCATGCATTGTAAGGATTTTCTTACTAGGTAAACTGTGAGTCAACACAAATCCATCCTTGGTTGTCTTGCTTTTGGCAGTATTTTGTAAATTGCTGAAATTACTTCTTATATTCTTATTTGTCAAGGGTACCCCTGCTTGATGAGGTGTATGTTAAGATCCAGAGTATTCTTTCTTTACCTTATAATTGTTTTATAAAGTGAAGGCAACTTTAATGTGAAATTCAAAAACCTGGTCCTCATTTTATGTTATTCTATAATAATTATTTTGCAAAAAAATACAAAAGCATTTAAGTGCTACTACCTAATGCCACTGTTATCTAATGATATAATAATAGTAATAATAATAATAATAATAATAATAATAATAATAATAATAAAGTGTTATCTAAAGTTTCATATTAGAAGCAATCAATATAAATTGCTTAGTAGAAAACAGGAAGTATAATATTCCACTTTCCTGTCTGGGTACTATGAATATTACATATCGTTTATTAAATAATTTGATTCTGGGAAGCTGAACAATTTGACAGTAGCTGTATTAGCTTATCGAAGAAATTCTTTACTAAACACCAAGTTATTTTTTTCTTCACAACCACGTGGTCAAATAGAGCTTACTCTATTTGAGTGTACTGAAGGTGTATGTGAGTTAAAATAATGAGTTGGGAAATAGAGAAACTTATAAATGCATAGACAAGATTCACAGAAAATTGTTTGATTCTGTGTCCATAACTCATTAGCTTACAAAGCCCTTGATGTTCAGTGCCTTCTCTGTGACCTAAGGGTAGCAGTGAATGCATGTGGGAATTGTGGTAAGTAGACTTAAGTGCAAACAAAGTGGCTGTGTCAAGTATGCAGAAGCATTGGCTCACACAAGTCTCAGCTTTAATTCTTGGCTAAGGGAGACTACTAAAACCGTAACTTTCAATTTTGAGGTATGACTAGATATAGTTCATTTTCTTCTCATGCCAAGAAGGTGGGGGGTGAATAGATGAAAATGATCGAGAATAAAATGTAAAGGGACAGACACTGTCTTCTCGCTATGCTGCTGAGAAAATGCTTTGTGCTTGGGGTTCTTCTTCACTTCCAGGAAGCTGAAATCAGTCAAAGCTGCTGAGTGAGGAGAAGAAAGAAACTGAATTTCTTAAGTATGTGAAAATTACATGATTCTACATTTTAGCGAAGGAAAACATTATAGAAAGAAAATAAAGCAAGAGCAAAGGCTTAGAATATTTTCTTCATCTCTGAACTCATTGCTAACTGCAAAAATAAAATAATTTTCAATTAACTTTTTCCCTTTAGCCTCATGCATTTCTATTTTCCATCAATTATATTGCATTGATATTTTGCAGTCAAATGACTAGTATACATTTTTAAAAAATATACTTTGTTCATGTGCTAAAATTCTAGAGAAAAATATGGTAGTTGGATTAAACAAACAAACAAACAAAAAAACAAAACAAACACAAAATATATGCTCCATGTCTCAGCTGCCTACATTCCATCCAGGAATTTTCTTCCCAAAAAATAATATGGAGCTTTGTTATATTTTAAACTGTGTGTATTTATGTCTTTTCCTTTTTTTAAAAAAATGGTTATTTTATTTGTTTACATTTAAAATGGTATCCTCCTTCCCAGTTTCTCTACTCTAAACTCCCTATCCTATCACCCCCCCACCCCCTGCTTCTATGAAGGAGCTTCCCTACCCACCCACCAACTCCAACTTCCCACCCTGTCATTCCCCTACACTGGGGCATCAAGTCTCCACAGGACCAAGGGCCTCCTGTCCCATTGCTGCCAGATAAGGCAATCATCTGTTAGATAAGCAGCTGGAGTCATGGGTCCCTCCATGCGTACACTTTGGTTAGTGTACACTAGGAGCTTGGGGGGTGGGGGTGGTGGTGGCTCTAGTTGGTTGATAATGTAGTTCTTCCTATGTAGTTGCAAACCCCTTTAGTTTCTCCAGCCTGGCATAGCCTCTCAGGAGACAGCTATGTTAGACTCCTGTCAGCAAGCACTTCTTGGCATCTGCAATGTGTCTGGGTGTGATTTTTGCATGTAAGATGAATCCCCAGGTGGAGCAGTCTCTGGATGACCTTTCCTTTAGTCTCTGTTCCAATCTTTGTCCCTGCATTTCCTTTAGAGAGGAATAATTTTGTGTTAATATTTTTGAGATGTGTCGGTGACCTCCATCCCTCTACTGGGAGTCCATGCCTAACATCTGGATATGATCTTTACAGATTCTCTCTCCTCTGTTA
Organism: Tokudaia tokunoshimensis; assembly: GCA_036184795.1. Classification (NCBI taxonomy): domain Eukaryota; kingdom Metazoa; phylum Chordata; class Mammalia; order Rodentia; family Muridae; genus Tokudaia; species Tokudaia tokunoshimensis. The sequence goes on from BTHU01000003.1 coordinate 139,751,417, forward strand.
GTTATTTCAGCTAATACCATCCCTGTTGGGTCCTGGGAGACTCTTGCTTGCTTGGCATCTGGGACTTTCCAGTGGCTATCTCCAGTTTCCCATCCCCTACTGCTACACACCTCCTTTCAATTTCCTGACTATATTTCTCCCCTCACCCCCCCCCACAGTCTCTTCCCACACCTGATCCTGCTCCTTTTCTCTCCCCTTCCCTCTCCCTTCTAGGTGCCTCTCTCTCTACCTCTTGGGATTATTTTCTACTGCATTCAAAGTAGGACTGAAGAACCCACAATTTGGTCTTCCTTCTTCTTGAGTTTCATATGGTCTGTAAGTTGTATCATGGTGTTACAAGCTTTTTTGCCTAATATCCACCTATCAGTGAGTACCTACCATATGTAGTCTTTTGTGCCTGGGTTACTTCACTCAGAAGATTTTCTAGTTCTAATCATTTGTCTGTGAATTTCATGAAGTCATTGTTTTTAATCAATGGCTCAGGCTCTAAGATCAGTTATAGACAAATGGGATATCATAAAATTGAAAATTCTGGAAGGGAAAGAACATTGTCAACAGGACAAAACGGCAACCTACAGAATGGGAAAAGATCTATACCAAACCTACATTTGATAGACGGCTAATATACAATATATGCAATGAACTCAAGAAGTTAGACTCCAGATAAACAAATAATCCTATTAAAAAATGGGGTACAGAGTTAAAGTAAGAATTCTCAACTGAAGAATCTCAAATGGCTGAGAGGCACCTAAAGAAATGTTGAACATCCTTAGTCATCAGAGAAATGCAAATCAAAACAACCCTGCGATTCCACCTCACACTAGTCAGAATGCCTAAGATCAAAAACTCAGGCAAAAGCAGATGCTGGTGAGAATGTGGAGAAAGAGAAACACTCCTCCATTGCTGGTTGCACCCAGGTACAACCACTCTCGAAATCAGTCTGTTGGATTCTCAGACATGGTACTACCTGAGGATCTAGCTCTATCACTCTTGGGCATATACCCAAAAGATGCCCACCATACAACAAGGACACATTTTCCATTGTGTTCATAGCAGCCTTATTTATAATAGCTGGAAGCTGGAAAGAACCCAGATGCCCCTCCACAGAGGAATGGATTAAAAACAAACAAACAAACAAACAAAAAAACCCCAAAACTGTATATCTTTGTGTTTGCAAGCATACAGAGGCCAGAAGAAGGTATCAGATTTCCCAAAGTGGAATTACAGGCAATTTTAGACACCAAATACAGATTTTGGTAATTGTATTGGAGTTATCATCAAGAGATATATGCTTGCTTCAAACCCTCTGTCCAGCATTGCAACATGGATTTCCTAAGTCCTTTGTCAATTGTTTCTCTTACTCCAATAGGCACACACACATATATACACACAATTAAAATTTCTTATAATCATAAAGTTAAAAGAGTAATTATTTTTAAACATTATTTTTCAGAACTCTAGATAATATTTAGTGATTTAATAACTATATCTCATGACTTTATGTAAGATATGGCTGTATCCTGGGAAGAATAATAAGTATGGTGATGTTTACTATAAACCTGTAGTGTCTGTAAAACTCAGATGTCTGCAATCACTAAGGGATCCAGTAGCAAGGTATCAGTTGAAGGCACAGAATGATATATATATACCATCCCTGGGCAATTACCATAATTGTCCCTGTAAAAATGACATTCAAAGGTCTTTTATTTTATGTGACATTTACTTCAGTGAGAAAAGTCCACTCCAAGGACTTAATACTATATTTTTATTTATTTTTTCTTTTTTATGGCATTTAAACAAATTTGGAGAAATAAGACCATTGGTAAACAAACACTACCATCAACAAAGACTGATAAAAAGAATAATATTGAGAATAAAATATCCTTTAAAATATTAAAAATCTGCAAGGATTCAGATTTCAAAAGTCATACACACTGTCTTTATTAGGGCTTTTATTGCTGCACTAAAACACCATAACCAAAAATTAAGTTGGAGAGGAAAGGGTTTATTCCATATCACTATTCATTATCAAAGGAAGTTAGGATCAGAACTCACAGAGCAGGAAACTGGAGTCAGGAACTGATAAAAGACCTTTGAGAAACACTGTTTACTGGCTTGCTCTCCATGGCTTACTCACCCTGCTTCTTGTACAACACAGGACAACAGCCCAGGGATCTGACCACCCGCAATAAACTAGTTCATCCCATTAATAACTAATTAAGAAAATGCCTAAAACCTGGATCTTAAGAAGGCATTTTCTTAGTTGAGGTTCCCTTATTTCAGATAACTCTAGCTCATGCCAAATTACATAAGAATGGCCACCTCACATATATTCCAAGATATTGGTAGGACCTCACTTTTTTCAATAATTGCAGCACAATGAAATCAAATAGTGAAAACTAAGCCTCAGTGGAAATTGGAAGGTGTGATTTACCCATTTCTCAACATTCAGACTTTCTTATGTAGGTTTCAATATTGATGTTTCCTTAATGAGAAGGCAGTCTGCAGGCTTCTACATAAATATCTATCCTCTTGACAAAAGTAGGGAGCTTTGTGTTTAGGCATTTAAGACAAATTGGCATATGACAAAACAGACATATCAGTGACCACATTCTATATATAGTTATAATTCAACAAAGAATCTGTGGTGATTTGAATATGCTTGGCCCAGGGATTGTCACTATTAGGATACATGATTGTCCCAAGAGTATACTGAAAACTCAAGAAAGTTACATAAAGAAGTTGCTCAAATGCCTATTTTGTTTCTACTCTTTTTACAATGCTGTCTTCTAGCAAGTATACACCTATATCCTCATAGGGTGTTCCCTATACCCAGGTGACTGAAGAAGCGAAGACTAGGACCTGGTTAATGGTGTTTCTGCATGTTATACAGCAAGTAGACAACTGCAGGATTACAACCCCTTTCTGGAACAATCCTGACAGATACTGATGAAGGGAAATCTTCACATTAGGCAGAACTTAGAAAACTACACATGGTGTTGCAGTTTGTTAGGAAGAAGAAATGGTCAGTTGTACACTGAATCATGGACTCTAGCCAATGGAATGGCTGTATGGTCAGGAACTTGGAAAGATAATGGTTGATACTGACTTTATAGGGGATTGGAGTAAAGTAACTGAGTGAATCTCAGAAAAGACTTTAAGCTTTGGACTTTTAACATTGTTGAGAGTACTATAAACTATGGGGACTTTTGAAGTTGAATTAAATGTATTTCACATTATGCTATGTTTAAGGTATGGCCCCCAGAGACTCCTTTCAAACAAGCCTTTAAGGAGGCAGGGAATGGAATGTGGTTGTTGGAATATGCTTGTCCTGGGGAGTGGCAGCATTAGAAGGAGTGGCTTTGTTGGAGTAGTTGTAGCCTTGTTTGAAGAAGTATGTTGGAGGAGGCCTTTGAGACCCTCCTCCTTGCCAAGTGGGAACCAGTCTTCTAGTGGCTTTCAGATCAAGATGTAGAACTCTCAGATCCTCTGGCTTCCAGTTCAATGCCTACCTGCATGTTGACCTAGATGCTGCCATATTCCCACCTTGATGATAACAGACCGAACCTCAGAAAATACTAAGGGAGCCTGTTCCAGTTAGATGTTTTCCTTTATAAAAGGTGTCTTGGTCATGGTGTCTCTTCACAGCAATGGAAATCCTAAGTAAGATAGTGCCTAAGCCACGAACTGTCATTACTAGAGTCAGCAACAATACAAATATATATTTAGAGGTGGATAAGGGCATCAGTTAATCTTCAGAGAACTGAGGTTCAATTCTCAGCCCCCACATGACTATTACAACTGTTTTTAATTCCAGTCTCAGAGGTTCTGCCTTCTTTCATGGCATTTCCAGGTACTGTACACATACATAAAATAAAATCTTATAAACAATTAAAATTTTATAGAAGAGCTAAATTCAGTGTATCTGGATTTTGTCATTTAAAATGTTTTCAACAAGGATTTAAAATAAACATACAAAAAACCACAATGTGTCCAACATATGGAAAAAAATATTATCAGAACCAATTATATCCATGAAGCTGAAGCACTCTGAAGGAAGTCAAATCTAAGAAATATATATTATATTTATAATATATATGACAATATATATATATTATAAATGAGAATTTATTTAAGGGAATATTTTCTTTTGCCTTTGTATAGAATTCCCAATTGATATTTTACACATTGAAAGGAAGGGTGATTACTCGGTTTGTATTCCATGTTGCTTAAGTCATTATTAATTAACACAAATGGGGTGCTGTTACTTGAATAATGAACTAAACAACTATTTAGTAATTTAGTTAAGCAATAAAAATTAAATATTGGCTTTTGTGCAAAGGTGAATACCAGAAGTACAACAGAAGTGTATGTTGTAAGACTCCTAATTTGTAATAAAACATAAATCAAACTTCAGCTGCCACCAGTTGCTATCAGATTTTAATTACATTCCCTACAGTTTTGTGTTCTTTGATGAAGAAGTAATCGATGAACCAGTTTTTAGAAAATTGATTCTTTATAGTAACTGTGTCAACATTAAATGAGATGCTTGGCAGTGCAGCTTGTCCAAAGTATCATAATTAAAGCACTTCAAATAAACCCATCATCAGGAATGGTGCTAAGGAGGAGCTGAAGGAAAGGAAATAGCAATTTGAAATGTACGATGAAGAGTCTTCAAGGCATTTATTTGTATTTATCTTAGAATATTTAAAGAGATATAACAATGCAAAGAACATTGGTATTTTACATTACCATAAAGCAATTTAAAGTTATATAGACAGAAAATGTATATAAAATACATGACTTTTAAAGTATCAGAATGGATATTAAGTGCTAAATGGATATTTCATGTTTAGTCTTCATGCGATGCTGTTTGTTTTCACTCTAATCACTACTCAGCATCTGAAATAAACTGGAGTTTAGATACACTTGGCAGAGCATGATTTCAGATCCTATGTGCAAGGCAAAGCTGTGTTTGTGTAGATGTGCTATAAGGGCAGTTAGACACTGCAGTAAGGTGAATCTCTCATTGAACTTTTCCTTTCTGCATGATGCATTATATATTCTGTGGACTTCTACTACAGAATGACCTGGATAGAACCAAAGACTTTGTATTCTGCTTGACTTCTCTAATGATTCATTAAGACTCCATAGTTTTGTGAACAAAAGACTTTTGAAGTATTAGAGATAATTTTTATGAACAAAAATGGATGATATTTGAGAAAGATAATGAGGACAGAAGAAAATAAAATTCCTTTTAGCATGGTTTCATAGAATGGTAATGAGAGCTTTATCTCTTGTTGACTAGGTTTTACTATTGATTAGACACCTGTTGTTTATCACCCCCACCTGAATACCATTTTTGTACTTTTACAAAAATATCTTAGAGTGTCAGTCATTGTGATTCATGGGTGCCACATCTGGATAGAACTTTTTCCTGTAGTGTTAGACTACAGGAAAGAAGTATTTAGGTTAAATCCAGCTCAAATCTTCGAAGTCTCATGTCCTAAGTGTACAGCAGTACATTCAGTAAATGAGACTTAAATTTAGGCAGCCAAGGGCAACAAGTATAGTCTCTCTTGTTTTAGTGGTCCCTTGTATTACCCTGATAAAGTGTTCTAAGAAAGACTTCTCATGCCTGATACTGCATTTTTTATTAGGCTATGTTTTTTGAGGGGAGCATGGTATCATGGCATAAATTCATTTAATCTATATATGCATAGATGTGCAGATTTATGTGTATTATGTATAAGTTTAGGTGAATATAAAATAATAAAACTCACTCAAGCCTTATTGAAAACTTTAGTGTAATTTAGCTTTCCTTTCCCTTTTATTGTTTAGACCTCACTTCCTAGTTGGGCTCCTCTCCCCAGTTTTTCATTTCCTCTTTCAAGTCACCTGTACCCCCTGCTATTCCACTCCAAATATTAGTACATGTGTTACTTAATATTGTCCATAAGGAACAAGGTTAATTTTGGCAATATTTTAACAAAGTCAGAGGTGTTAAGACACATCCTGTTAGTGAAACCATTTTCTGACCTACAAAGTAAAGTAAAACTTTTTTTTGCTGGAGTCGATGACATTAATATTATAAAGAAATATTTTGAAAACATTCACTTTAATGGCAGTTTACTATTATATCTGTTCTATTTTATTTGTTTTTGTTGTTATTTATTTGTTATTCTGTTCCTTTATAGTATCTAACATGTACATTAGATTTTTTTATATCATAAGTATGTATATATATATAGGTAAAATGTTATGTGGATTAAATATAGATGCCTTCAGCCCATATGTATTATATGTATGTATGTTTATATGAATGAATACATGGATGCATGTGGGTCAGTATTTTTCAAGATCCGTGACACCCATAAAAATTTTTAAAACATTTCTATAAGAAAGAACTACTGTAAAAGTTGCTATGGAAGCTATTATACACCTCTGTTGAGCTGAGGAATGGTATATTTATTCTCTGCAAGGAAAAGAACCAGGGAAACTGGTGGAATAATTTAACACATATCACTAGTTATGAGAGAACTAGGAACCCAGCAGAATAAACCACTTTCAGCAGATTAGCTACTGCCTTCCCACCATATTGTGAACAGATCTTTTGTATCAGCCTACGAGTTCAAATGCAGATCTGTTTCTGAAATACCCTGACAGATACAGTAAGGCATAGTGCTTTACTAGGTATTTGGCCATCCCTCAGTCTATTCTAATTGACATAAATTTAGCAACAAAACAATAAGTACATAACACCAATTGCAACTCTCTTAATTAACTTAGACTAAAAGGAAGGAGTAGAAAAATTAGAACGGATTATTAAAAAAATGAAATAATGTCAAATTGTTAGATGTGGCCACATAAGATGTAAAACAAAGGGAAGATAAAAATAAAACTTTATGAACATAGTGGAGCATGTGTCCTTATTGCATGCAGGCAAAGCCTCTGGGTATATGCCCAGGAGTGGTATAGCCAGATCCTCCAGGAGTGTCATGCCCAGTTTTCTGAGGAACCTCCAGACTGCTTTCCAGAGTGGTTGTACCAGCTTGCAATTCCACTAGCAGTGGAGGAGTGTTTCTCTTTCTCCACATCCTCGCCAACAACTGCTGTCTCCTGTGTTTTTGATCTTAGTCATTCTGACTGGTGTGAGATGGAATCTCAGGGTTGTTTTGATTTGCATTTCCCTAATGACTAAGGATGATGAACATCTCTTTAGGTGCTTCTCAGCCATTAGATATTCTTCGGGTGAGAACTCTTTGTTTAGCTCTGTACCCCATTTTTTAATAGGGTTACTTGCCTCTCTGGAGTTTAACTTCTTGAGTTCTTTGTATATATTGGATATTAGCCCTCTGTTGGATGTAAGGTTGGTAAAGATCATTTCCCAGTTAGTTGGTTACTGCTTTGTCTTTTTGACAGTGTCTTTTGCCTTGCAAAAACTTTGTAATTTAATGAGGTCCCATTTGTCAATTCTTGATCTTAGAGCATAAGCTATTGGAGTTCTGTTCAGGAAATTCTTCCCTGTGCCCATATGTTCAAGGTTCTTCCCTAGTTTCCTTTCTATTAGTTTCAGTGTGTCTGGTTTTATGTGGAGGTCCTTGATCCACTTGGAATTGAGCTTAGTGCAAGGAGATAAGAATGGGTCAATTTGCATTCTTCTGCATGTTGACCACCAGTTGAGCCAGCACCATTTGTTGAAAAGGCTATCTTTTTTCCACTGGATGGTTTTAGCTCCTTTGTCAAAGATCAAGTGACCATAGGAGTGTGGATTCATTTCTGGGTCTTCAATTCTGTTCCATTGATCTACATGCTTGTCAGACCTTCAAAGAAGACCTAACACCAATACTCTTCAAATGGATGGAACTAGAAAAGATCACCCTGAGCAAGGTAACCCAGAGCCAGAAAGAAAAAAATGGTGTGTTATCACTTATAAGTGAATATTAACTTTAAAGTAAATGATCACCATGCTACAATTCATAGACACAAAGAAGTTATGTAAGAAGGTTGCTCAAAGGGAGACACATTAATCTCACTGAGAAGGGGAAACAGATCATCATCCACGGGTTAGAGGGACTGGATGGGATGGTGGAGATGGGTGGAACTAAGAGCAGGAGAATTCAGGTAGCAGGAGATAGAGTGAAAATGTACTGAGAAAGACAACTGGAACTGGTAGGAGAATAGGCATCTCTTAGACAGGCAAGAAACCTAGGACAATGGAAACTCCCAGAAATATATGAGGATGACTCTAGCTAAGGCTCAATAATGGAGATTATGGAGCTTGCCAGTAACCAGATAAGACTTTCAGAGGTGGAAATAGAAAACCAAATCAGTCACAAAACCTTTGACTGACAACTTGTCCCACCTACAAGATGTTTATGGGTAAAGATAGAGCAGATATTGAGGGAATGTACTTTTGTGGGAAATATTAAAAAATGGAAAGACCCTGCAATATAATCAGCTACTCTCTGCCCTCTGTCTGTTCACCTCTAGGCTAGCACCATGCTGTGGTCTTCCCTTTCTGGTTCTTCTGGTTCACCTGCCTCAGAGCCATCTATGCCCTGTGGCTAATTGTCACAAATCCTCTTAACCCAGTAAATCAAAACTCTAGAAGCTTATAATTAATCAGTCTGATTTATATATCAATAAATTCTCAGTTCACAAGATGCCCACACAATAATTTCAGAGCCAATTGATAAAGATAAAAATTGCCCACCTAGATATTCTTCGGGTGAGAACTCTTTGTTTAGCTCTGTACCCAATTTTATAATAGGGTTACTTGCCTCTCTGGAGTTTAACTTCTTGAGTTCTTTGTATATATTGGATATTAGCCCTCTGTCGGATGTAGGGTTGGTAAAGATCATTTCCCAGTTAGTTGGTTGCTGCTTTGTCTTTTTGACAGTGTCTTTTGCCTTGCAAAAACTTTGTAATTTAATGAGGTCCCATTTGTCAATTCTTGATCTTAGAGCATAAGCTATCGGAGTTCTATTCAGGAAATTCCCCCCTGTGCCCATATGTTCAAGGTTTTTACCTAGTTTCCTTTCTATTAGTTTCAGTGTGTCTGGTTTTATGTGGCGGTCCTTGATCCACTTGGAATTGAGCTTAGTGCAAGGAGATAAGAATGGGTCAATTTGCATTCTTCTGCATGTTGACCACCAGTTGAGCCAGCACCATTTGTTGAAAAGGCTATCTTTTTTCCCCACTGGATGGTTAATGGCTGAGAAGCACCTAAAGAGATGTTCATCATCCTTAGTCATTAGGGAAATGCAAATCAAAACAACCCTGAGATTCCATCTCACACCAGTCAGAATGGCTAAGATCAAAAACACAGGAGACAGCAGTTGTTGGCAAAGATGTGGAGAAAGAGGAACACTCCTCCACTGCTGGTGGGATTGCAAGCTGGTACAACCACTCTGGAAAGCAGTCTGGCGGTTCCTCAGAAAACTGGGCATGACACTCCCGGAGGATCCGGCTATACCACTCCTGGGCATATACCCAGAGGCTTTACCTGCATGCAATAAGGACACATGTTCCACTATGTTCATAGCAGCCTTATTTATAATAGCCAGAAGCTGGAAAGAACCCAGATGTCCCTCAACGGAGGAATGAATTGAGAAGATGTGGTATATTTACACAATGGAATACTACTCTGCAATTAAAAACAATGAACTCATGAAATTCCTAGGCAAATGGTCAGAACTTGAAAATATCATCCTTAGTGAGGTAACCCAATCACAAAAGAACACACATATTATGCAGTCACTGATAAGGGGATATTAACCCAGAATCTCAGAATACCCTAGACACAATATGCATATCAATAGATTTCCAAGAAGATGGAAGGAGAGACCCCTGGTCCTGGAAAGACTGGATGCAGGGGAATGCTGAGACAGAGAAGCGAGATGGGGTTGAATGGGGAAATGAGGGAGGGAAGGGGGCTTATGGAACTTTCGGGGAGGGAGGAAACGGGAAAGGGGAAATAATTTTGAATGTAAATAAAAATGTAAAAACAAAATTGCCCACCTAGGTAAGACAAATTGTCCTTTAATTTTCCATCCCTTATAAGATATTCATAGCTACCTGTGGCTATTTAAAGACATGCGGAATCTGGATTGTTTTCCTCTTCCCCCATCTTCCTTCATTCTCCTCTCTTCCTCTCTCTCTCTCTCTCTCTCTCTCTCTCTCTCTCTCTCTCTCTCTCTCTCTCTTTCTGAACTCTTAGCTCTGCCTCCCTTTTTCTTGTCCAATCACAGGCTTGTATTAATATTGAAATTAATTGGGGGGAAATTTCTGCTACAATGTCCAACCAATGACTGGTCCAGTTAAAACCCCACGCCATGAGGGGGAACTGATCCCTCATACAATTAATTAATTAATTAATTAATTAATTAATTAATTAATTAATGTTCTTCAACACTTGAAGACAGAAGCCTAATATAAGCTTCATCACAGAGGACCAGGCTACAGATGCAGAGCCCCACAATGAAGCATTAAGTGGAGCTTGGGGAATCCTTTGGAAGAAGGGGAGGAAAAATTATAGAAGCCAGAGGGTTAAAGGATACCACAAGGAAACCTAAGAAATAAACTATCCTAAACCCATAGGGACTTAGAGACTTAACTGTCAACCAAAGAGCATGAATAGGTCCTCTGAATATACATAGATCTTCTATAGCTTGATCTTCATGTGGGATTACTAACAGTGAAACCTGGGCCTGTCTCTGACTCTGCTGCTTGCTTTGGGCACTATTTCCCCTATTGGGCTGCCTTTTCTAGTCTCAATAGGAGATGTTTCTAGTCTTACTGCAGCTTGATATGCCAACGATGGTAAACATCCATGGGAGGCCTCCTCTTTTCTGAATAGAAAGGGAGGTGGCATGTATTGTCAAGTGTCAAGAACTGGGAGGAGAGAAAAAAAGTATTCCACAAGAAACCTCTGCAGTAAACAAAAGAGATAGGAAGAAATTGTGGGTAAGTAAAATTGAGGAAAGCTAAAGAATGATTAGAAAAGAGACGTGGTAGTGCAAAGTTTCCAGCCATACTTTTTAGATGATAATTTAAAACATTTATGGGATGGCAATAATTATCCACATTTTTGGGAAGGTGATACTCAATGGTATTGAATGACATGAAGCTAATATCAAATGATATCAAATAATGTGAAAGTGATATTAAATGGTAATCGATGATGAAACTACGTGGTTATTGATACCTAGTAATTAAGATCACAAAGTTCTGCGTGAAATTCACATAGATGTCACCATAGTAATAGGCTACTATTTATGGATAACACTGTAGCATTCCATTGCAATTCTTACTAACAAATTATTGACCTTTCTTATCTGTGGATTCCACATTTTTCAAAAGAATTAACTGTTTATTTCCTCTCAGAAATAGGATTTACTGAAACCAGAGACTGAAATTTCAAAAAATTATTAGCAAAATTACCATAATTATGTAATAAAGGAACTATTTTCTGAGATCTTAGATGCAGTGTTAAAATCTTCAACATTATAAGTTCTTATAAATTATACCCTATTTTGATTTACATTTTTGATATTAAGAAACTGAAGAATACAAAAAACTCTGTTTATAATTTCACTATATATTTCTTTTCTGTCCAGTGTTCAGGGGATGATACTATAGTAGCAGAAAATTGTAAGGGATCCTATTTTTAATAATAACAAGAGATGTGAGGAAAATAAAGATGTAATAATCAAATTGGATCAATATTTTAGATTATTAGTCAGAAGACTAACTCGAAGTCATTCAGTTAAAATGAACTAAATATGAACTCATAATTAGAACACAGACTTCATTTCTTTTGCATTTTGACCTTGAGCATACCAGATTCTTAATTAATATTTATTAAACACTCCAATATTAATTGCATAAAATGATAAACAGCTAATACTTATGGGCAAAATAACAGATATGATAGTTCATTTTTCATAGTATCTTACTATCTGCAAGGCCAATGTTACTATTCTCATTTTAAAGATTATGAATTTGAAATGTCCAGCAGTAAACACATTATTCAGGGTATAAAAATTTTTGTGTAGAAATGAAGACGAACTCATAAACATAAGAGTGTAAAGTCAGGAATTTGTAGCACATGTTCATTTACAGTGAACATTTTCATTCCCCATAATTTTGAAGAAAAGTCATATGAATTTAGATCAGAAGATAAAGACTAGGATCTGATCTTCCATTTTCCTACCAGTTATGAGCTATGAGTTATAGTTTTGATGATGGGACTGTTTAAGCTGTTATGGCATTTTTAAATAATAATTCAAAACTAAAACAAACCAATGGGCAGTGAAGATAGAAAGAAGTAGATCAAGTATACAAAATGAATGCATTTTTTTGTACTAGAGCTTAAATATCAAAATTTTTGTACTGAAATATACAATGATATGCACTGCTTATAAACATTGTAATTTAATATGTGGTTAACATAAAAGGATGTCTTTTCTTTTTTTTCATTAGATATTTGCTTTATTTACATTTCAAATGGTATTCCCTTTCCACATCACCCCTCTGAAAACCCACTTTCCCATGCCCCCTCCCCTTTTAGCCCCCTTCCCCAATTGCAAATTGCATTCCCCTATTCTGGGGAATTGAGCCTTCACAGGGCCAATGGCCTCTCCTCTCACTGATGCCTGAAATGGTCATCTTCTGCTACATATGTAGCTGGAGCCATAGGTCCCTCCATGTGTACTCTTTGGTTGCTGGTTTAGTCCCTGGGAGCTCTGGGGGTACTGGTTGGTACATATTAATGTTCCTCCTGATGGGCTGCAAACTTCTTCAGCTCTTTGGGTTCTTTCTCTAACTGCTCCATTGGGGACTCTATGCTCAGTCTATTGGTTGGCTGTGAGTCATAGGTATTTTGATACACCTTCCAAGAAGGATCAAAGAATCCACATTATGGTTTTCCTTCTCCTTGAGCTTCATATGGTTTGTGAGTTGTATCTTGGGTATTCTGAGCTTTTGGGCTAATATCCACTTATCAGTGAGTGCATACCATGTGTGTTCTTTTGTGATTGTGTTACCTTACCCAGGATGATATTTTCTAGCTACATCCATTTGCCTAAGAATTTCATGAATTCATTGTTTTTAAAAGGTGAGTAGTAATCCATTGTGTAAATGTACCACATTTTCTGTATCCATTCTTCTGTTGAGGGACATCTGGGTTCTTTCCAGTTTCTGGCTACTATAAATAAGGCTGTTATGAACATAGGGGAGCATGTGTCCTTATTACATGTTGGAGCATCTTCTGGGTATATTCCCTGGATGTTATAGCTGGGTCCTCAGGTAGTACTATGTCTAATTTTCTGAGGAACAGCCGAACTAGTTTCCAGAGAGGTTTTACCAGCTTGAAACCCAACCAGCAGTGGAGGAGTGTTCCTTTTTCTCCACATTCTCTCCAGAATTTGCTGTCAACTAAGTTTTTGATCTTGGCCATTCTGACTGATATAAGGTGAAATCTCAGGTTTGTTTCCCTGAAGATTAAGGACGTTCAACATTTCTTTAGGTGTTTCTCAGCCATCCAGTATTCCACCGTTGAGAATTCTTTGTTTAGCTTTGTATCCCGTTTTTAATAGAGTTATTTGGTTCTCTGGAGTCTAACTTCTTGAGTTCTTTGTATATATTGGAAATTCGCACTCTAATGGATGTATGATTTGTAAAGATTTTTTTCCCAATCTGTTAGTTGCTGTTTTGTCCTATTGACAGTGTCCATTGACTTAAAGAAGCTTTGCAATTTTATGAGGTCCCATTTGTCAGTTATTGATCTTAGAGCATAAGCTATTGGTGTTTTATTCAGGAAATTTTCCCCTGTACCCATGTGCTCCAAGTTCCTCCTCTTTCTATTCTATTAGCTTCAGTGTATCTGGTTTTATGTGGAGGTCCTTGATCCATTTAGAAATGAACTTTGTACAGGGAGGTAAGAATGGATCAATGGAGGTAAGAATGACACTTGACCCAGCACCATTTGTGGAAAATGCTGGGTTTTTTTTTCAACTGGATCGTTTTAGCTCCTTTGTCAAAGATCAAGAGATCATATGTGTGAGGATTCATTTCTGGGTCTTAAATTCTACTTGCCTGTCACTGTACCAATACCATGTAGCTTTTTTTTTAATCAATATTGCTCTGTATTATAGCTTATGATTAGGGATGGTGAATCCGCCAGTTCTTTTATTGTTGAGAATAGTTTTCACTATTCTGGGTTTTTTATTATTCCAGATAAATTCCAAAATTACTCTTTTTAACTCTATGAAGAATTGAGTTGAGATTTTAATGATGATTGCCGTGAATCTGTAGATTGCTTTAGGCAAGATGACCATTTTTACTATATAAACCCTGCCAATCCAATCCATGAGCATAGGAGTCCTTTACATTTTCTGAGATCTTCTTCAATTTCTTTCTTCAGAGACTTGAAGTTCTTGTTATACAGATCTTTCACTTGCTTGGTTAGAGTCACACCAAGGCATTTTATATTATTTGTGACTATTGTGAAGGGTGTCATTTCTCTAATTTCTTTCTCAGTCTCTTTATCCTTTGAGTATAGGAAAGCTACTGATTTGTTTGAGCTAATTTTATATCCACCCACTTTGCTGAAGTTGTTTATTAGGTTTAGGAGTTCCCTGGTGGAATTTTTGGGGTGTCACTTAATTGGACTATTATATAATTTGCAAATAGTGATACTTTGACTTCTTCCTTTCCAATTTGAATCCCTTTGACATCCTTGTGTTGTCTAATTGCTCTGGCTAGGACTTTGAGTACTATATAGAATAGGTAGAGAGAGAGTAGACAACCTTGTCTAGTCCCTGATTTCAGTGGGATTGCTTCAAGTTTCTCTCCATTTTGTTTGACGCTGGCTACTGGTTGCTGTATATTGCTTTTACTATGTTTAGGCTTGGGCCTTGAATTCCTGATCTTTTCAAGACTTTTATCATGAAGACTTGTTGGATTTTGTCCAATGCTTTCTCAGCATCTAATGAAATGATCATGTGTTTTTTTTTCCTTTGAGTTTGTTAATATAGTGGATTACATTGATGGATTTCCTTATCTCTAACAATCCCTGCATCCCTGGGATAATGCCTACTTGATCATGGTGGATGATCATTTTGATGTGTTCTTGGATTTGGTTGGCAAGTACTTTATTGAGTATTTTTCCATCGATATTCCTAAGGGACATTGGTATAAAGTTTTCTTTCTTTGTTGAGTCTTTGTGTAGTTTAGGTATCAGAATAATTGTGGCTTCATAAAGTAAACTGGGTAGTGTTCCATCTGTTTCTATTTTGTGGAATAATTTGAAGAGTATTGGTATGAGATCTTCTTTCAATGTCTGATAGAACTCTGCATTGAACCCATCTGGTCCTGTGCTATTTTTGTTTGGGAGACTGCTTCTTTTAATGTCTGCTTCTATTTTTTTAGGGGTTATGTGATTGTTTAGATCATTTATCTGATCTATTTTTAACTTTGGTAACTGATATAGAAAATTGTCCATTTCATCTAGATTTTCCACTTTTGTTGAGTATAGGCTTTTGTAGTAGGATCTGATGATTTTATGGATATCTTCAGTATCTGTTATTATGTCTCCCTTTTAATTTCTGTTTTTGCTAATTTGGATACTGTCTCTGTGCCCTCTGGTTAGTTTGGCTAAGGGTTTATCTATTTTGTTGGTCTTTTCAAAGAACCAGCTCCTGGTTTGGTTGATTCTTTGTACATACTTTTTGTTTCTAGTTAGATTTCAGCCCTGAGTTTGATTATTTCCTTCTGTCTTCTCCTCTTGGGTATATTTGCTTCTTTTTGTTCTACAGCCTTCAGCTGTGCTGTTAAGCTATTAGTGTATGTTCTTTCCTGTTTCTTTTTGGAGGCACTCAGAGTTTTCCTCTTATCACTGCTTTTATTGTATTCCACAAGATTGGGTATGTTATGCATTTGTTTTCATTAAATTCTAAAAATTCTTTAATTTCTTTCTTTATTTCTGTTTTGAGAAGGTTATAGTTATAGTTGAGTAGAATGTTGTTGAGTTTCCAAGTGTATGTGGGCATTCTGTTTTTTTGTTGTTATTGAAGACCAGCCTTAATCTGTGGTGATCTGATCGGGTGAATGGATTTATATCAGTCTTCTTACATCTGTTGAGGTTTGTTTTGTGACTGAGTATATGGTCAATTTTGGAGAAGGTACTGTGAGGTGCTGAGAAG
Source organism: Tokudaia tokunoshimensis (assembly GCA_036184795.1). Classification (NCBI taxonomy): domain Eukaryota; kingdom Metazoa; phylum Chordata; class Mammalia; order Rodentia; family Muridae; genus Tokudaia; species Tokudaia tokunoshimensis. The sequence goes on from BTHU01000003.1 coordinate 139,767,625, forward strand.
AAGGTATATTCTTTGTTTTAGGATAAAATCTTCTATAAATATCTGTTAAATCCATTTGTTTCATAACTTGTTAGTTTCACTGTTTATCTCTTTAGTTTGTGTTTCCCTGATCTGTCCATTGATGAAAGTGGGGTTTGAAATCTCCCACTAGTAATGTGTGGGGTGCAATGTGTGCTTTGAGCTTTAGTAAAGTTTCTTTTATTAATGTGGGTGTCCTTGTATTTGGAGCATATATGTTCAGAATTGAGAGTTAATCTTTGTAGATTTTTCCCTTGATGAATATGAAGTGTCCTTCCTTATCTTTTTTGATAACATTAGGTTGAAAGCTGATTTTATTCGATATTAGAATGGCTATTGCAGCTTGTTTTTTTGACCATTTGCTTGGACAATTGTTTTCTAGCCTTTTACTCTGAGGTAGTGTCTGTCATTGTGCCTGAGGTGAGTTTCTTGTATGCAGGAAAATGTTGGGTCCTGCTTATATATCCAGTCTGTTAGTCTATGTCATTTTTATTGTAGAATTGAATCCAATGATATTAAGAGATTAAGAAGTGATTGTTGCTTCTTGTTATTTTTCTTATTAGAGGTGGAGATATGTTTGTTTGACTCTCTTCTTTTGGGTTTCTTAAAAGAAGATTAATTTCTTGCTGTTTCTAAAGTGTAGTTTCCCTCCTTTTTTTTTTTGGTGTTTTCCATTCGTTATCTTTTGAAGGATTGGATTTGTGGAAAGATAATGTGTAAATTTGTTTTTGTCATGGAATACCTTGATTTCTCCATCTATGGTAATTGAGAGTTTTGCTGGGTATAGTAGCCTGTGTTGGCATTTGTTTTCCCTTAGGGTCTGTATGACATCAGCCCAGGATCTTCTGGCTTTTTTAGTCCCTGGCGAGAAGTCCGGTGTAATTCTGATAGGTCTGCCTTTATATGTTACTTGACCTTTTTCCCTTACTGCTTTGAATATTCTTTCTTTGTCTAGAGCATTTGGTGTTTTAATTATTATGTGACAGGAGGAATTTCTTTTCTGGTCCAATCTATTTTGAGTTCTGTAGGCTTCTTGTATGGTCATGGGCATCTCTTTCTGTAGGTTAGGGAAGTTTTCTTCTGTAATTTTGTTGAAGACATTTACTGGCCCTTTAAGCTGGAAATCTTCATTCTCTTCTATAACTATAATCCTTAGGTTTGGTCTTCTCATTTTTTCCTGGATTTCCTGGATGTTTTGGGTTAGGAGTATTTTGCATTTTGCATTTTCTTTGACTCTTGTGTCTATGCTTTCTATGGTATCTTCTGCATCTGAGATTCTCTCTTCTATCTCTTATATTCTCTTGTTGATGCTTGCATCCATGAATTCTGACTTCTTTTCTAGGTTTTCTATGTTCAGAGTTGTTTCCCTTTGTGATTTCTTTATTGTTTCTATGTCCATATTTAGATTCTGGATGCTTTTGTTCAATTTCTTCACCTGTTTTGTTATGCTTTCCTGTAATTCTTTAAGGGATTCTACCTGTTTACCTGTGTTCTCCTGTATTTCTTTAAGGGAGTTCTTTATGTCCTCCTTGATGCCCTCTATCAGTATCATGAGCTGTGATTTTAAATCCAAATGTTGCTTTTCAGATGTGTTGGGGTATTCAGGCCTTCTGTCGTGGAAAAATTGGTTTCGAATGGTGCCATGTTGCCTTGATTTCTGTTGGTAATGTTCCTACATTTGCTTTTTGTCATCTGGTTATCTCTGGTGTTAGTTGGTCCTGTTGTCTCTGACTAGCACTTGTCCCTCCTATGGGCCTGCAAGTCTGTCTCAGCACCCGTGGCATGACTGACTCTCTCCTGGCTCAGAGTAGTGTGGTGTTGCCCAGCTCCTCGGTGCAGGTAGAGCCTGCATGGACCTTGTCCTACCTGATCTGCCACTCCTTTGTTCCCCAAGCTCCTGGCTATATCCACAATTCTCAGTCACCAGAGAGAAGATAGCAGTTTCCCTACCAAAGCAGGAAGTCAAATCATTCCCTGCAGATCAGTTCTTCCCTGGCAGGTTTGGTGCGCAGACTGCTGTGCTGCTGGACAGTTCCTGGGTGTAGGTGGAGCCTGTATGGACCCTGTCCTGGCTGCCCTGTCACTCCTGTGTTCCCTGTGCTCCTGGCTGTACCCACCTGCTCAGTTGCTGGAGAGAAGATGATGGCCTCACCTCTCAAATGTATGTTTTAATTTTATTGGGATTTGGAAATCTATGTTTGATGACTGAGCAGTGATTGCTGTCATACTGGTTGGCTAGACAAATTTGAAGAATTCTTTAATTTAAAAAGCCTTTTTCCAGGAAAGTTACTGAAAAGCCTTGTAATCCTCATAATTGTGGGGGCCTTCCTTAGTCATGCTCATGCAGTGAAGAAATTACAGGTCAGGAAGTTAGGGATGGGTGAGTAGCCTTTTTCCATCAACATTACCAAAATTTTATTCCTTCAAAGCTTTCTTAGAGTAAATACATAAAAAATACTTCCTTTTTACTTAAAAATAAGATTCCCTTTCTCCTGTAACACAGAGTATAATGTATTCTCCACATTTCAAAATGTCCCCAGGTCAAATACCTGTAAAAGACTGTGCTGAATTTTTTTCTGATATTATAGAAGTTAGCTTACAGATGATATCTGTGCCATGTAATTAATGTTTTACCCAATCTAGTAACTTGAAAAATGATTTAGTAGATACTAGGTGAATTCATAGAAGTAACACACACAGCAACAATAAAATTGGTATTGAGTTTCCTTTTTAAATAAAATACATATTAAAACTTATCTTCTATAAGATTAAATATAATATATTTAATGCCTATAATTTATCAAATGCTGTTAAAAGATTTTTTTTAATGCCCCAAGGGTCCTTATAAACAATTCAAGTCACTGAATGCAAATAGAAAACCAGAAATGATATTGAATACAGTTACTTTGATACATTCTAAACTTTTGATAAGCCTTCATTTAAGTACGATGTTAAATATTAATTTGATTTTACTTGAGTTACAAATGTAAAGCAAAACAGCTTCTTAACAAACATGTTTCTAAAACTAGGGTAAGAATTGATGGGACCATGTTATCTATCACCAAATCAATTTAATGTTTGTGGTGACAGGTATTTGTTTACATCATTCTATGCACTTTAGTTCTCTTATTGTGCAGCTCCAGAAATTGTAAAATTTACATGTTAATATTCATTAGTAAGCCATTAATATAACAAGGCCTAAAATATTGATGATTCTCATGTCTTCAGCAGTAGGTTTTATCTTCAAGATCAGGAGACTCCTACCTAGATTATTGGTAATTATCTGTTTAATTTAGGTAGAAATCTAAGAGAATTCATTGAAAAACAACTCAAAACAAGGTAACTCATTTCTGGTACTAGTATTTTATTTGCTAACATGTGGTATTTAATTGAGAAATTGTTATTTTTATGTGTATGAGTATTGTGCCTGCGTATATGAACATGAACCACATGAATACACAGTGCAAGTATAGGCCAGAAGAGCATAAACCCCTTGGAATTTGAATTGAAGCAATCTGTGAGGCACTGTGTGATTGCTGGGGATAGAAACTAGGTCTTCTACAAGAGCAGTGAGTGCTTTTAACTCCTGAGCCATCTTTCTAGCCTCATATTTCACATTTTAATCAAGATTTATTTGGTAATCTGGTATAAAATTCAAGAAATACTCAATGACATTCCAGTATTTTATGAGCAACTATCTAGAGTTAGTTGGTGGATTTGAGGAAAACAACATCAAAGTTTTAAGAGATTATTCATTTCAGTTGCCAACAAATAGCAATCTTCACTAAAGGTTCAAAAGGAAATTATTATAAAAACTGTTAGAAAATTGCAAATTTACTGAGCTCAGTTCTATTTCCTCAATATAATACTATTATCTCACCATCCCAATCTTATTTCTCAAATGATAATTGATGACTATTTCTAGATAAAATCATTTGGACAAAATATATGGCACCTTCATGTCAGTGAGATATTTATAGTAAGCATTCAAACATACTAAACTTAAATCTATCTATTACCTATCATCTGTAATCTAACTATACATTTTTGCTATCTAACTATATCTGTCATCTATCCCCAATCTATAATCCTTTGTTTTCTGCATAGCTTTGGCCTTGAACAAGCAAGTGATACAAGAGTTTAAAATTGTGACTATTCAGCCTTTATGTCTGAACATACCATTTGAATACTTACCATTATGAATTAGAATTTTTTCACATTAGTTTTATATTGTGAGGCATATATACTTGAATTAATATAAAACAAGGTTTAAGTTGTATTTGCTAATATGACACTTTGAAGGATATAATATTTTTATTGCACAGTGTTTTCTTATGAAAAATTCTTCAGAGATAGCATGGGAGATAATTTTCAAGCTTCATGGCCAATAAAGGCAATTCTACTTTATTTTTCTACTTACTACTTTAAGCACATTTACTGTTTTAAGTTGCTATCTTTCTGCTCTTACTTTAAACTCACCCAAAGAAATTTCAGCTCAGAGATACATGAATTAGTTTCTCTATGCATATCACTTATTATTAGCCTTTTTAGTTTTCCTACCTGTGTTTTTTTTTCTATAAAATTTACCTTTTCAAATGCTCAATTCCAATATATGATGTCACATGTAATTTAAATATTAATAGTATATTCCATATGAATTTTACTACTTGAAATTTTATGAACTAATGTGATTATAAGCACAAAATATAAAGTGTCTATTTTATGTGATTATGTATTATTTTGTATTTCTGCCACCGCACAGTCTAACATTCAGATATTGCTAAAGTATTGCTCTTTATTTTCGTATTTTTATAGACATTTCCTCTGTGTGTGTGTGTGTGTGTGTGTGTGTGTTTGTGTGTGTGTGTGTGTGTGAGTGAGTGTGTAGGGAACACATATGTGGAAGTGAGAGAACATTTTGGGGAGTCTGGTTTCTCCTATTTTGTGGATTAAAGAGATGGGACTTTGCTCTTCAGGCTTGGAATATTTGTAATGCTCTGCGCCATCTGACTGTCCCAAAGTACCTTCTAAATAATGGTATCTGGTAATATGTACTATGATATATGAAAATGGAATGTTAGTTATTTATAACTCTCTGCTTCTTCATACAGAATAAAATAATTTAGTACAGTCAAACTCATTTTTGACAGAGAGCTATGAAACAAAATTTCTATGCAACTCAAAGATACTTTGATTCTTCATGTAATCATGAGAAGAAATGAGAGAGAGAGAGAGAGAGAGAGAGAGAGAGAGAGAGAGAGAGAGAGAGGGAGAGAGACAGAGACAGAGACAGAGAGACAGAGAGAGAGACAGAGAGAGAGAGGGAGACAGAGACAGAGACACAGAGAGACAGAGACACAGAGAGACAGAGACACAGAGAGACAGAGACAGAGACAGATAGGAACAGAGAAAGACAGAGAGAGACAGAGAGACAGAGACAGGAAGAAATATGGGTATTGCATTCCTAATTTTAAAGTACAACACAAAGTTATGATGATCTAAACTGCACGGTACTGGTTTGTAAGCAGACACATAGTGCAATTGAACAGAAAAGAGTTTACAGAAGTAAACCACAAATACATATTTGCTGTATGGCATTTTCTGGGGAATCATATTCTATTAACCTAAAATAGGAAAGGCTATGACAATGAAGAAATGGTCACATCCAAATCTAGTGTACTAAACAAATGAGAATTCTGGGGTTATTTAGAGGTACCATGTGCCAATTACAGAAATACTGATGGTTCCTTACAGATGGTTGTTCAAATGCCAAGAAGCTGGATCTCTAGAGAGCTCCCAAATTCCCAACAATATTTTAGCACTTTTGAGTCCTGGGAACCTCCTTATCCTTAGCAAACTTGAAATGAACCTTCTACTTTCTTTCACGAGGAGAAGCTATTGGGCCCTGTCAATGATGGTCTCCTGCAACAGTTTACAACTGCTCTAACTCAGGATGGCAATGATCTGATCCAAATCTAGTGTATCAGACATACAGCAATACATATCTTCCTAAATTCCTTAGATTCTTTCCACCTCATCTATAATATTGCCTGAGCTATGGATGAAGTGATATTATCTTCCATTTGAGACTGAACATGATGACTATGCCATAGCAAATATTAATGCAATAGCTTGAGCACCTATGAATATAGATATAATGCCAAGTAGCTTATAACAAGCTTCTCTGAACAAAAGGTCACTCAGATTGTTCCGTACTATTTTCATACTACATATTCACAAGCCAGACTGATTAAAGACCCTCATTTCTTATCCAAAATCTTCCCTCAATTCAAATTGTTCAAAGGCAGAGGGTTCACGATTATCATTGTTTCCTGTAGGAGGAAATTATTAAGTTTCCATTTCACATGCATGCAGAATAATGGAGATTTTCTTCTTGTATATTAAAACGTGGACCTAATGAATGAATTAAAGTGATGATATGACTGATCTAAGCTATGGTTGAGGGTTTTTTTTTTAACAAAAAATTTTTAAAGTAAATTCTTTATTTATATTTCAAATGATTTCCCTCTTACTGGTTCCCCCCCCACCAAAAGTCCCATGCACCTTTTTCCCTCCCCCTGCTCCCCAACCAACTGACTCCCACCTCCCCTTCCTGATATTCCCCATACATGCCACATTGAGCCCTTCCAGGACCAGGTGCCTCTCCTTCCTTCTTCTTGGTATCCTTTGATGTGTGAATTGTTCCTTGGTTATTCCATGCTTCTGGGTGAATGTCATGTGTGATTTTTTTGTGAACAGGTCATCTCACTCAAGATGACATTCTCCAGTTCCACCCACTTGCCTAAGAATTTCGTGAATTCATTGTATTGAATAGCTGAGTAGTATTCCATAGTGTAAATATACCACATTTTCTGTGTCCATTCCTCCGTTGAGGGACATCTGGGTTCTTTCCAGCTTCTGGTTATTATAAATAAGGGTGCTATGAACATAGTGGAGCATGTGTCCTTATTGCATGTTGGAGAGTCCTTTGGGTATATGCCCAGTAGTGGTATAGCTGAGTCCTCTGATTGAATTATGCCTAGTTTTCTGAGGAACCGCCAAACTGATTTCCAGTGTGGTTTTACCAGCTTGCAATCCAACCAGTAATGGAGGAGTGTTCCTCTTTTTCCACATCCTCGCCAGCACCGCTGTCTCCTGAGTTTTTGATTTTAGCCATTCTGACTGGTGTGAGATGGAATCTCAGGGTTGTTTTAATTGGCATTTCCCTAATGACTAAGGATGATGAACACTTCTTTAGGTGTTTCTCAGCCATTTGATATTCCACAGGTGAAAACTCTTTGTTAATCTCTGTACCCCATTTTTAATAGGGTTATTTGGCTTTCCGGAATCTACCTTCTTGAGTTCTTTGCATATCTTGAATATAAGTCGTCTGTCAGATGTAGGGTTGGTAAAGATCTTTTGCCAATTAGTTGGCTGCCATTTTGTCCTTTTGACAGTATCCTTTGCCTTACAGAAACTTTGTAATTTTATGAGGTCCCATTTGCCAATTCTTGATCTTAGAGCATAAGCTATTGGAGTTCTGTTCAGGAGCATTGTTCAGCTCCTGTTGTGTATGTGGGCTTTCTGTTGTTTTTGTTGCTGTTGAAGTCCACCCTTACTCCATTGTGATCTGATAGGAGGCATGGAATTAGTTCAGTTTTTTTTTTTGTATCTGTTGAGGTCTGTTTTGTGACCAATTATATGGTCAATTTTGGAGAAGGTACCATGAGGTGTTGAGAAGAAAGTATATTCTTTTGATTTAGGATGAAATGTTCTATAGATATCTATTAAATCCATTTGGTCCAAAACTTCTGTTAATTTTACTGTGTCTCCGTTTAGTTTTTGTTTCCCTGATCTGTCCATTAAGGAGAGTGGGGTGTTGATGTCACCCACAATTATTGTATGGGGTGCGATGTGTGCTTTCACCTTTAGTAAGGTTTCTTTTATGAATGGTGGTTCCCTTGTATTTGGAGCACAGATGTTCAGAATTGAGAGTTCTTCCTGGTAGATTTTTCCTTTGGTGTGTATAAAGTGTCCTTCCATTTCCTTTTTGATGACTTTGCTTGAAAGTCTATTTTATCAGACATTAGAATGGATACTCCAGCTTGTTTCCTGGGATCATTTGCTTGGAAAACTATTTTACAGCCCTTTACTCCGAGGTAGTGTTTGTCTTTGACACTGAGATGTGTTTCTTGTAAGCAGCAAAATGTTGGTGTTAGTCTATGTCTTTTTACTGGGGAATTGAGCCTATTGATGTTAAGAGATATTAAGGAAATTTGATTGTTGCTTCCTGCTATTTTTGATGTAATTTTTATGTTTGTGTGGTTATCTTTTTTGGGGTTTTGTTGGAATAGGATTAATTTCTTGCTTTTTCAAGTGTATAGTTTCTCTCCCTTTGTTGGTGTTTTCCATTCATTATCCTTTGAAGGGCTGGACTTGTGGAAAGATACTGTGTAAATTTGTTTTTGTCATGAAATACCTTGGTTTCTCCATCTATGAAAATTGAGAGATTTGCTGAATATAGCAATCTGGGTTGGCATTTGTGTTCTCTTAGGGTCTGTATGACATCTGCCCAGGCTCCTCTGGCTTTAATAGTCTCTGGTGAGAAGTACAGTGCAATTCTGATAGGTCTACCTTTATATGTTACTTGACTTTTTCTCTTACTGCTTTTAATATTCTTTCTTTGTTTAGTACATTTGGTGTTTTAATTATTATGTGATGGGAGGAATTTCTTTTCTGGTCAAATCTATTTGGAGTTCTGTAGGCTTCCTGTATGGTAATGGGCATCTCTTTCTTTAGGTTAGTGAAGTTTTCTTCTATAATTTTGTTGAAGACATTTACTGGACCCTTAAGTGGAAATCTTCACTCCCTTCTATACCTATAATCCTTAGGTTTGGTCTTCTCGTTTTGTCCTGGATTTCCTGAATGTTTTGGGTCAGGAGTTTTTGCATTTTTTATTTACTTTGACTGTTGTATCAATGCTTTCTATGGTATCTTCTTCATCTGAGATTCTCTCTTCTATCTCTTGTATTCAGTTTTTGATGCTTGGATCCATGACTCCTGACTTCTTTCCTAGGGTTTCTATGTCCCAAGTTGTTTCCCTTTGTGATTTCTTTATTGTTTCTACCTCCATCTTTAGAATTTGGATGGCTTTGTTCAATTCCTTCACCTGTTTTGTTGTTTTCCCTTAGTTCTTCAAGAGCTTCTCCCTGTTTACTTGTGCTTTCCTGTATTTCTTTAAGGGAGTTAGTTATGTCCTTCTTGAAGCCTTCCATCAGCATCATGACCAGTGATTTTAAATCCAGTTCTTGCTTTTCTGATGTGTTGGGATATCTAGGACTTGCTGTTGTTGGAGAACTTGGTTCAGATGGAGCCATGTTGCCTTGGTTTCTGTTGGTGGTTTTTTTGCATTTGTCTTTTGCCATCTGGTTATCTCTGGTGTTAGCTGGTGTTGCTATCTCTGACTGTGGTTTCTCTGTACTCCTGAGAGACTTGTTCTCTCTGTGTACACTGATATGTAAGTACTTCTGCAAGATCCGGTCTCTTATAGTTGTATTTGGGTATGTACCTCTGTGGCCCAGATCAACTCTAGGTGCAAGTGGTAATCAGAAGACTCCTGTCCCAGTCTGTTCCTAGGCTCTTGTGTCCTCAGGGTTTCAGGCCATTTCCTCTTAGCAGCAGGGGTGGTCCTACTGTACCACTATGCCTCTCTGCATTCCTGAGTGGTTAGTTGCCTCTGTGTATCCCTTGGATATGGAACCCAGTGGCAGGAGATGGCTCCTCTGCTCTGCAATGCAGGTCTCTTCTGTGTTGGCTGACTCCTCTGAGCAGCTAGGTAGACAGTTGGCTTCCTGCATCACTTGGAATGCTGCGCTATAGCAGAGGATGGTCCCAAACCTGGGAACAGAGCTGGAAATCTCCTGCCAGACTATTCAGGATGGGGTCCTAGGCTCTGTAATGCAGGTCTCATCTGTGCTACCAGACTCCTCCACGCAGCTGGGTAGAAGGCTGGCTTCCTGTGCCACTTGGAGATGGTGCACTAGAGTCCCTGTCTGATCTATCACCAGAGCAAAGATGGCAGATGCTGCACTCCCTCTAGGTATGGGTCACTCTGCAGGGCAGATGTCCCACAGCAAAGCTGGCACCTGGATGACACAGAACTGCCCCGCTCTTGGGGGCAGGTGGAACCCTAGCTGGCTGTGTCCCAAGCGATGTTATACTTGGGATATCTCTGTACCTGGAGTCCCTGTCTGTTCTGTCGCCGGAGCAAAGATGGTGGAGGCTGCTGCACTCCCTCCAGGCACGGGTCACTCTGGTTGTGGAGGTTTTAACTGGAGACATGAGGGCGAGTAGAGACAGAGGGATCTGGACGTTCAGAACAGAGTAAAAGCAGAGGACTAAACATGGCCATGAGAATGAATTGAGCCAGGAGAGGAAAAAGAGTGGGAGAGAAGAAGAGCCATGGAGCAAGGGAGTCCCAGAGAGAGGACCAATGACCAAAGATGGCGATTAATCTTTGTGGTTTTATAGGATTATATAGGGTTATATAATGAGAAGCTAGAGGAAGAGATACCCATGAGCTCTAGTTTAGGGTAGGAGAAAGAGTGATAAGAACAGAAAGGAGCCACTATAACTCAATGGGCTTGGAAACCAGCATGTGCTTTGGTACGTTAGTAGGCCATTTGTCAACATTGTTTCCCATGGGTTGTGAGTTCCTTTTAGTCCAGATAATGAGGATCTTCTATGATTCCTCTCTTTTCTTTCCTCATAACTATCAGATTTTCCTCATGGAAATCAAGTGTTGGATTAACTATTGGATAAAAATATAACTTAAATGCCATTTTCCATATGCCTTGACAGCCATAAGAAGTTAACAACAACAACAAAAAAACCCCACAATATTTACCTCATTCTTTTTTATCAACTTTTTTTTCTACTTCAGAACATATTGAAAAACAGAGCCTCTGCAAGTCTTTTCTAACTGTAATCCCTCCTTTAAATAAAAAAATTCCTTTGCCTTTCCTTAGTTATAATTCTTGCCATCTGCAGCAGAGACCTCCTATTACTAGTGTATGATTATTATTTTTTACCATAAACACTACTTTGGATTTACTATTGACATTTATTTTCTAGTTTTTTGAATTCATCAGCCATTTTGATGGTGTTTATGTACTTGGTTTGTAGGCTTTTTTTTAGTTAAGAAAATGTGGTACTCCAGGGAATGTGAACTCCCTGAATCTCCACTAACATTCAGCCTTAAGGTGCATTAGTCTCCTAATTTCCATAGTAGAGATTGTATTAGTATTATAAGACTCATTTCATCCACTACAAGGAAGGACAGTCATATTGATACTGATTCTGCACATCTATCAGATGCCTCAAATTCACTATTGATAACTATCTTGTCTTTTTTTCAGGCACCAAGTAGGAAGTAACATTTCTTGGTCAGCCCACTACACATAGAAACAATAAACAAAGAAAACTGAAACAATTCCATTGAAGCCCAGTTCTTTAACGAATGTGTCTAAGAGGGAGTTTCTCATAGAAGCATAGATGAGGTGTTACCTTTGGGAACATATTATGCAAAATGAAATAAAATTGGCTGAGAAAGACAAATATTTTATGGTTTAACCTGTAAAACATATTTAAAAATTAAGACTGAAAAAATAGGAGAATGATTATTGCTAGGAGGTTGGAATGAAAAAACTTGAGATAAATGAATGTAAGTTTCAGGAATATGAGTTATGAATTCTGAGGTTCTAATGGACGGTACAGTTAACACAGTTAATGAAATCAATATCTTAAAATTTCCAGTAAAATAATAGTGTGCTAGAGCAATACATATGACATGTTCTACCTGGGATACTGGGAGTAATAGAAGTATTTACTACTTTATGGTATTCACTGAATTATACACAGGCACATCAAATCTTCATATATGATAACCATATACAAAATCATAAATGTTTTTTTCTTTTGAAAGAATATTTGTTATTTTCTTTTAAAATTAGTTTATTCATTTATATTCCAAATGTTATCTCCCCCCTCTCCCAGTCCCCCTCCCAGATTTCTCCACCCACTCCTCCCCCCCTTACCTATGAGAGTGTATTTCCCAACCCATACACTCACTTCACACACCCAGAGGCAAACAAAAAACCCACTTGTGGAAGGATATATTTATAGAGAAATCTGCTGCATGATAGAGATGGTAGATGAGAGAGTCCACAGAGATAAAGCATGAAATAGTGCATTTGTCCCATGAAAGAAAGACATACCAGCTGTGGTGTTTTACACACGTTTAGTCCCAGGACACTAGAGACAGAGGCAGACAAATTTTTGTGACTTCGAGGTCAGCCTGGTCATATACCAACCAGGGATACACAATGAAAAACAGTTTTAGAAAGGAGGGGGGAAGAAAAGAGGATGTGAGAGACAGTGAGAGAAAGAGTCAGAGACACAGACAGGACAGACAGAGTGACACAGAGAGAGAAAGGAAAAGAAGGAACAGGAGGGGGAAGAGAAGGAGAAAGAAGAGGAGAGAGTAGCAGCCCAATTCTCTGAAAAAGAAAAGTCAAAAGGGAAGTCCTGCGTCATGTGTGGAATATTGAAGTATTTCTTTATTGCTTTTCATATTTCTCAAATATAACATGTTAAACTTCTAAAGATAATTCTGTCTCAGTAATCATATCCAAACTACAATTTAAAAAAATAACTAGTAATTATAATTAAGAGCCATTATTTTATTAAATCAGTTACATGGCTATAATCTCATCTTACTTTTAAAAAGTTGTCATAATTACTTATATTATTTCTTAAGAAAAATAACATGCAATTAATACTTGTTGGTTAAATTTTATTTCAATTGTGTTTAGAGGACTGTGGAGGAACTAATATGGAGTACTCTACTGGGTCAAGATATTTCAGTCATTGAGGAGCCACATTTAGAATGTTGATCTCATGTACTGTGCTGTGCAACATGAACAGCAGCTTTCTCTACATTCTGTTTCATACTGTTTATTGTTTATACCATTTTTCTCTTGTGCTTGATATAATACTGTGCCGTTTTGAGTATTATTGCTGTAAATCCTATGGGTTATACTATTTACATGTTCAAACACACATTATTTACTCTTTCATTGTATAACTTACAGGGTTTAGTTTTTCAAATATGGCATATAAAATTTCCAAAAATGTATTTCTTAAATGTACTTTTGTAGACATGATATGTGATACAGTAATTTTAGTGTAAATTTCATTACTAACCATGTTTTACTTCTGTACAGAAGTTTTGCTTAATATAGTTTCATTAAAAGTGGCAAACCAAAATGTTTCTTATTATTTACACTGTTTTTAGACCTATGGCCAACTTAGCTTTAGGTAAGAAAATGAAATGTAAGAAACCAATTAATGCTAAAAATATTTAGCTAGATATTCAAAATACATTACTTATTTGATTCTACTTTTTGATTTCACAATTTAAGTCACATTTCTGTTCTTAAAATCCATTCAATATTTTGTTCTTTAGTAGTTTTCCATTACAACAGTTATGATTGAGAAAGAACAGAAGAAATCTGAACTAGAAATAGGTAACTTGAAAGTGTGAAAGGTTTGTGGAAGTTTTTAATCAAAAGAGTTTTGAATGGACTCTAATTCATTTCAAGAATCTTTTTAACTAAAGTTCTGTGAAGAGGCTTGCCAATATTTCTTTCATCCAAACTTATAGCTAAGTCCTTTGTGGAAAGAATCTTAACTTTTAATGAGAGATGTAAAGGAGAACTGGAGACAGAAGCACACGTATAAATTGATGATTAAATATGAAGTAACTTGGAAAGCCTTTCATTTGGAACTAGCATAGCTAGATTGGAGCTATTATTTCTATGTTACAAAGCATAGTGTTCTTCATTATAAACTAAAAAGATCACAATATTATGTATTTGTGGAAGAGTAAGATTTGAAACTGAAACTGGGTTCATTAAATATATTTCATATATGTGCCATTAAACCTGTCTATTGTTACTTAAGTCATTGTTATTATCATGGAAGATACTTTCATGATAATCTTATTTAAAACTTTCCACTTTCTCCATACAAATGCATAACATGTAGCCTACAAAACCACATGAACTTAATTAATATAGTATCTTAGTTCCCAGCAATGTTCTATTATTGATAAGGTTTACCATGACCACAGAAACTTTTATAAAGAAAAGTATTTATTTGGGACTTGCTTGCAGTTTCAGAGGCTTAGTTCATTATTTGCATGGAAGAAAGCATGTTGTCATTCAGGCAGACATGGTGCTGAGAAGAAACTGAGAATTCTACATTTGGATTTGTAGGCTGCAGGAAGAAAAAGCTACCTGGCCTAGCTCAGGCTTTTTAAATGTGAAAGCCTATCCCAAATGACACCTTTCTCCAACAAGGCCCCACCTTTCAATCCTTTCAAACAGTGCCTTTGCCTAAACATTTTTATAAATGACCATATGAGAGTTGCTCTTGTTCAAACTATCTCAGATAGCCTCAAAAATGTTTAAATTACAATGTCATTAATTTCTATTAGATTTTCAATAACCCATTATTTAAACATCAGTCAAAGTTTGAAATGTAGTTATATTTTAAAGCGTGACTTTCTAGAATTTATTACATTATTCTAATTTTACATCAGTTTTCTTCAACTACATGCATAGATATGGGGATGACCTAATTAATTAAAGTGACAAGGTAGTTGTTGTGGGAAGGTAGGTTGTAATCTCCAATCATATTGCCATTAAGAGAATAATATGAGATAAAAAAGCAGAGCTGTGATATTATTGCCATGATGTTCTATTAAATCTTTTCAAATCAGGAGAGAATGTCTAAACCTACTTTATCAAATAGTAATACGCCAGTAATTATGAGACCACTGATTATTCTTTATGTGATAAGAAGTTCAATGTATATGAGAAAAAATTCCCTTCTGAAAATAATTACCTATTCAGTATACATAAGTAAAAATTTCCAAAGGCAGGTTTTCATCAGCCTAACACATAAGCACTTTGGAGAATCAGATTTTTATGGTCTGAATCCTCATGGGTACTGACTGCATAGTTGTAATAATGATGGATACTTACATTGCCCTAGTCTATGAAATGGCTCACAGTGATAAATGAGAGTCTGATTTGACAAAGAAGTCCCAGATATGAAATAAGTACATATATTTGCTTTTCACCATGTTTAGAAATTAAATGACTTGCATAATATTGCATTTTTATAAACTTGTTCTTAAAACCATTAAGCTGACCACAGGGTGAGCGGCGCCACGGAGAGTGCCCTCCGCCATCTTTGCTCCAGTGACCAGGTAGTTGGGACCACCAGGCTCAGAGACAGACAGGCATAATATCGCTTCGGTCTCAGGCAGCTTGTGTGTAACCTGCTCCCAGGTGCTGGGCTGATCTGCAGTGACCAGCGCGCCAGATCTGCTGTGGGACTTCTGCCTGGCAGAGGGACGCCCCCTCCCCCCCCAGGAGAGATCACACACCCCTGCACAGGGCAGGAGCCTGCCAGCCTCCCTTTGGCGACCTCTGCTCCAGGAATCCACTAGGCTGAGCCTTTAGATGTGCAAGGCCTCCCCAATATAAGATTACTTGGGGCAAAGCACATTAGGGCTCCAAAGTCACTCAGGAGCAGGCAGGCCCCAGAAATCGGTGCCAGGGGAATCCTGGTAATCCAGGGTGGGCAGAAATAGCTTTGCAGGCTCACAGGAGGTCCAACCAACAGCCAGTGGCAGCAGGACCAACTAACACCAGAGGTATCCAGATGGCAAAAGGCAAACGTAGGAATGTTACTAACAGTAATCAAAGTAATGTGGGACCATCCGAACCCAACTCTCCAACAGCAGCAAGTCCTGGATACCCCACCACACCCGAAAGACAAGATCTGGATTTAAAATCACTTCTCATGATGCTATTAGAGGATCACAAGAAGGACACAAATAAATCTCATAAAGAGTTACAGGAGACCATGAATCAACGGTAGAAGCCCTTACAAAGGAAACACAAAAATCGCTTAGAGAAATGCGGGAGAACATGGATCAAAAGATGGAGGCGCACAAGGAGACAACACAAAAATCGCTTAACGAGATGAATCAACGGGTAGATACACTCACAAAGGAATCACAAAATTTGCATAAAGAAATGCAGAAGAATATGGGTCAACAGATGGATGCCCATAAGGAGGCAACACAAAAATTGCTTAAAGAAATGAATCAACGGTTAGATGCCCTTACAAAGGAAACACGAGAACTGCTTAAAGAAATGCAGGAGACGATGGATCAACAGATGGAATCCCATGACGAGGAAACACAAAAATCGCTCAGAGAAATGCAGGAGAACATGGGTCATCAGGAAGAAATCCTGAAAGAGGTAATGCAAAAATACCTTAAAGAAATACAGGAAAATACAAACAAACAAGTGAAGGATCTCAGCAAATCCATCCAGGAACTAAAAAAGGAAGTAGAAACAACTAAGAAATCACAAAGGTAGACAACTTTGGAGATAGAAAACCTTGGGAAGAAATCAGGAGTCATAGATGCAAACATCAACAATAGAATACAAGAGATGGAAGAAAGAATCTCAGGTGCTGAAGATTCCATAGAAAGCATCGACTCAACAGTCAAAGAAAATGCAAAATGCAAAAAACGCGTAACCCAAAACATCCAGGAAATCCAGGACACAATGAGAAGACCAAACCTAAGGATTATAGGTATAGATGAGAGTGAAGATTTGCAACTTAAAGGGCCAGTAAACATCTTCAACAAAATTATGGAGGAAAACTTCCCTAACTTAAAGAGAGAGATGCCGATGAACGTACAAGAAGCCTATAGAACTCCAAACAGACTGGACCAGAACAGAAATACCTCCCGTCACATAATAATCAAAACACCGAATGTTCTAAACAAAGAAAGAATACTAAATGCAGTAAGAGAAAAGGGCCAAGTAACCTACAAAGGAAGACCTATCCGAATCACATCAGACTTCTCACCAGAGACTATGAAAGCCAGAAGATCCTGGGCAGATCTCATGCAGACACTAAGACAGCACAAATGCCAGCCTAGACTACTATACCCAGCGAAACTCTCAATCACCATAGATGGAGAGACCAAGATATTCCATGATAAAACCAAATTTTCACAATATCTTTCCACAAATCCAGCCCTGCAACGGATAATAGGTGGAAACCTCCAATACAGGGAGAGAAACAACACCCTGGAAAAAATGAGATAATAACCTTCTTGAATCAAACCCAAAAGTAGATAACCACTCAAACATAAAGATAGCGTCAAGAATGGCAGATGGCAATAATCACTATGCCTTAATCTCTCTTAATATCAATGGTCTCAATTCCCCAATTAAAAGACATAGACTAGCAGACTGGATACGTAAACAGGACCCAGCATTTTGCTGCATGCAGGAAACGCACCTCAGTGTCAAAGACAAACACTACCTCAGAGTAAAAGGCTGAAAAACAATTTTACAAGCAAATGGCCCCAAGAAACGAGGTGGAGTAGCCATCCTAATATCGGATAAAATTGATTTTCAACCTAAAGTCATCAAAAAAGACACAGAAGGACACTACATACTGATCAAGGGAAAAATCCACCATCAAGAACTCTCAATCCTGAATATCTATGCTCCAAATGCAAGGGCACCCTCATTCGTAAAAGAAACTTTACTAAAACTCAAAGCACACATCGCACCGCACACAATAATAGTGGGTGACTTCAACACCCCGCTCTCTGAAATGGATGGTTCAGGAAAGCAGAAACTAAACAGGGACACAGTGAATCTATTTGAAGCCTTGGACCAAATGGAACTAACTGATATATATAGAACATTTCATCCTAGAGCTAAAGAATACACCTTCTTCTCAGCTCCTCATGGTACCTTCTCCAAAATTGACCATATAATTGGTCACAAATCAGATCTCAACAGATACAAGAAGATAGAAATAATCCCATGCCTCCTATCAGATCACTATGGAATAAGGGTGGTCTTCAATGGCAACAAAAACAAAAGAAAACCCACGTACACATGGAGGCTGAACAATGCTCTACTCAATGATAACTTGGTCAAGGTGGAAATAAAGAAAGAAATCAAAGACTTTTTGAAAGTTAATGAAAATGAAGGCACAACATACCCTAACTTATGGGACACAATGAAAGCAGTGCTAAGAGGAAAATTCATAGCCCTGAGTGCCGCCAAAAAGAAACGGGAGACAGCATACACTAACAGCTTAATGGCACACCCGAAAGCCCTGGAACATAAAGAAGCAAATACACCAAAGAGGAGTAGAAGGCAGGAAATCATCAAACTCAGGGCTGAAATCAATCAAGTAGAAACAAATAAAACCATACAAAGAATCAACAAAACGAGGAGTTGGTTCTTTGAGAAAATCAAAAAGATAGATAAGCCCTTAGCCAGACTAACCAGAGAGCACAGAGATAGTATCCAAATTAATAAAATCAGAAACGAAAAGGGAGAGATAACAACAGAAACTGAGGAAATTCAAAAAATCATCAGATCCTACTACAAAAACCTGTATTCAACACAACTAGAAAATCTTGAGGAAATGGACAATTTCCTTGACAGATACCAAGTACAAAAATTAAATCAGGATCAAATAGACCATCTAAACCGTCCTATAACCCCTGAAGAAATAGAAGTTGTCATTGGAAGTCTTCCAACCAAAAAAAGCACAGGTCCAGATGGTTTTAGTGCAGAATTCTATCAGACCTTCAAAGAAGACCTAACACCAATACTCTTCAAACTCTTGAAACAGAAGGAACACTACCCAACTCGTTCTATGAAGCCACAATTACACTAATACCAAAAGCACACAAAGATCCGACCAAGAAAGAGAATCTCAGGCCAATCTCTCTTATGAATATCGATGCAAAAATACTCAATAAAATTCTTGCCAACCGAATCCAAGAACACATCAAAACGATCATTCACCACGATCAAGTAGGCTTCATCCCAGGGATGCAGGGATGGTTCAATATAAGGAAATCCATCAATGTAATCCACTACATAAACAATCTCAAAGAAAAAAACCACATGGTCATCTCATTAGATGCTGAGAAAGCATTTGACAAAATTCAGCATCCTTTCATGCTAAAGGTCTTGGAAAGATCAGGAATTCAAGGCCCATATCTAAACATAGTAAAAGCAATTTACAGCAAACCAGTAGCCAGCATCAATCTAAACGGAAAGAAACTTGAAGCAATCCCACTAAAATCAGGGACTAGACAAGGCTGCCCTCTCTCTCCATATCTTTTCAATATAGTACTTGCAGTTCTAGCTAGAGCAATTAGACAACAAAAAGAGGTCAAAGGGATACAAATTGGAAAGTAGTCAAACTACCACTATTTGCAGACGATATGATAGTATACATAAGTGACGCAAAGAAATCCACCAGAGAACTCCTACAGCTGATAAACGACTTCAGCAAAGTGGCCGGATATAAAATCAACTCAAGCAAGTGAGAAGCCTTCCTATACTCAAAGGATAAGCAGGCTGAGAAAGAAGTAAGAGAAATAATACCCTTTACGATGGCCACAAACCATATTAAGTATCTTGGCGTGACGCTAACCAAACAAGTGGAAGATCTGTATGACAAGAACTTCAAGTCTCTGAAGAAAGAAATTGAAGAAGACCTCAGAAGATGGAAAAATCTGCCATGCTCATGGATTGGCAGGATTAATATAGTAAAAATGAGCATCTTACCAAAAGTAATACACAGATTCAATGCAATCCCCATCAAAATCTCAACTCAATTCTTCATAGAGTTAGAAAGAGCAATTCAAAAATTCATCTGGAATAACAGAAAACCCAGAATAGCTAAAACTATACTCAAGAGTAAAAGAACCTCTGGGGGAATCAGTATCCCGGACCTCAAGCTGTACTACAGAGCAATAGTGTTAAAAACTGCAGGGTATTGGTACAGTAACAGACATGTAGATCAATGGAACAGAATTGAAGACCCAGAAATGAATCCACACTCCTATGGTCACTTGATCTTTGACAAAGGAGCTAAAACCATCCAGTGGAAAAAAGATAGCCTTTTCAACAAATGGTGCTGGCTCAGCTGGAGGTGAACATGCAGAAGAATGCAAATTGACCCATCCTTATCTCCTTGCACTAAGCTCAATTCTAAGTGGATCAAAGATCTCCACATAAAACCAGACACACTGAAACTAATAGAAGGGAAACTAGGGAAGAACCTTGAACATATGGGCACAGGGGAGAATTTCCTGAACAGAACTCCAATAGCTTATGCTCTAAGATCAAGAATAGACAAATGGGACCTCATTAAATTACAAAGTTTTTGCAAGGCAAAAGACACCGTCAAAAAGACAAAGCGGCAACCAACTAACTGGGAAATGATCTTTACCAACCTTACATCCGACAGAGGGCTAATATCCAAGATATACAAAGAACTCAAGAAGTTAAACTCCAGAGAGGCAAGTAACCCTATTAAAAAATGGGGTACAGAGCTACACAAAGAGTTCTCACCTGAAGAATATCTAATGGCTGAGAAGTACCTAAAGAGATGTTCATCATCCTTAGTCATTAGGGAAATGCAAATCAAAACAACCCTGAGATTCCATCTCACACCAGTCAGGATGGCTAAGATCAAAAACACAGGAGACAGCAGTTGTTGGCGAGGATGTGGAGAAAGAGGAACACTCCTCCACTGCTGGTGGAATTGCAGGCTGGTAGTCTGGCGGTTCCTCAGAAAACTGGGCATGACACTTCCGGAGGATCCGGCTATACCACTCCTGGGCATATACCCAGAGACTTTACCTGCATGCAATAAGGACACATGCTCCACTATATTCATAGCAGCCTTATTTATAATAGCCAGAAGCTGGAAAGAACCCAGATGTCCCTCAACGGAGGAATGGATTCAGAAGATGTGGTATATTTACACAATGGAATACTACTCTGCAATTAAAAACAATGAATTCACGAAATTCCTAGGCAAATGGTCAGAACTTGAAAATATCATCCTTAGTGAGGTAACCCAATCACAAAAGATCACACATGGTATGCAGTCACTGATAAGGGGATATTGACCCAGAATCTCAGAATACCCTAGACACAATCAGCATATCAATAGATTTCTAAAAAGATGGAAGGAGAGACCCCTGGTCCTGGAAAGACTGGATGTAGGGGAACGCCAGGACAGAGTAATGAGAGGGGGTTGAATGGAGAAAAGAGGGAGGGAAGGGGGCTTATGGGACTTTCGGGGAGGGAGGAAACGGGAAAGGGGAAGTGATTTGGAATGTAAATTAAAAAAATAAAATAAAAAAAAAACCTTTAAGCTATTTTTCTTGTACAAAATATTTTTGCAAGTTGTGTTTGGTCTGGTTGTTTCTAGTCGAGAATTTCATACATGTGTATAATGTGCTTATTATTAAATTTCCTCCTCATTCTCTCCTCTTCGGTTCCTCCTATATAAGCCTACTATCTTTCATTCTGAGCGTCATGTTCTCTCTCTCTCTCTCTCTCTCTCTCTCTGTCCCTCTGTCTGTCTCTCTCTCTCTCTGTCTCTCTCTCTCATTTTAACCCATCTACTCATTGGAGCACAGAAAGCCTTTTAGCTCTCATATATATGAATTAAAATGACTGTCTCTTTTCGACAGATTACCAAAAGTCTCTCAGCTTGGAGCAGGACTTCCTGAGTGTATTCTCTGTCCATGTCATGATTAAGGCTGACTTGATCTTGTTCGAGTCTTATGTTTGCAGTTATTGCCAGTGTAGAATCATGGATTCATAGCTCTGTCATGCCCAATAGATAATGATTCCTTTCAAATAACAGTAACTTCTGGCTTTTAAAATTCTGTGTTCCTCTTGCATTGTGATCACTTAACCTTGGGAAAAGTAATATGGTATATATGTCTCACTAGGAGCTGAATACTCCAGTCTCTTATTCTATGCACAATGTTCTTTGTGGGGCTCTGTTAATTGCATGTACTGGCAAAAGAGAGTGCTCTTATAAGTATTAAGAGATGTTCAAATTTTTGTGTATAAAATTAAAACATGGCTTTTATATTATGCTAATTTATCAGAATAATAGTAGTTGATTCTATCTGAGGGTCCATGACCAGTCCAGCTGTAGCTTCTTGATCTAATAATTGTGTCAAGAATGGGTTTCATCTTGAAGTGCAAACTATGAATTCAATTAGAAATATTATGATTATTCCTTTGATATCTATGGCATCATTGTGTGAGTAGACATATCTTTCAATGTCAGTCATTGTTTTATCTCACAATTAGATATGAGCTTTATATCTTTTTTCCACTTTTTTATTAATTATTTTTACACACTCCATCTTTTATTCCCTACCCCACCAACCTCTGTCCACCCTCTGACTGTCAAACTGTCAAAAGATTTATATCTTAAATGCAAATTACAGTCATTTTTTAACATTTGAGGAAAAATATTGAGTGTAGTGAATATTTACTCTATCATGATGAAATTATTTATCAACTAAAAACAGTTCCACAATTTTTAAAAATATGAGAAGAAATAAATTGATTATACTTGTACATTCTAAATTTGTCAAAGTAGAAATCAAACTTAGGAAGAAAACCTAATATTTGATCAGCTAGCTAAATGCTTGGTATATACTTGATCATCTATACATGATATATTTTATGTTTTCCTTTCCATGTTTGATTTTTTTCTGATTCTTCAGAGATAATATAAATATATGAATATTAATGTTTCTGATTAAGCTCAATGTATGTTTGTGATATAACTTATCTAGTACAGTTATTATATATGGACATAATGCTATTTAGTTATATACTTTAATTGACAAGGAATGACTTTAAACCCATAAAATGTCAGGTTCAAAAATCACTTACAGAATTTTGAAGTTTTGTCAGATAACTCCAATGTTTATAATGGTTCATACACATAAGTATGCATAATCTTTTATACCTTTATTCCACAGTCCATCTTTTATGTATTTCTATCTTCAGTTTGTATTCTGTTAGAGTAGTTTATTTATTTTTTAAAGGTTTATTTATTTTATGTACATGAGTACACTGTCACTGTCTTCAGAAATACCAGAAGAGGGCATTGGATCCCATTACAGATGGTTGTGAGTCACCATGTGGTTGCTGGGAATTGCTTGGGCCTCTGGAAGAGCAGTCGGTATTCTAACTTCGGAGCCATTTCTCCAGCTCCAACATTTTATTTGTTTATATTTGTCTAAAGCATTATCATATGTGGGTTTATACCCTAAAATTTTCATATGATGTCTTATTATCTCAAATTCTAAGATCAAATCTAACATGAGGTAAAAGGCCTACATCCAAGTTGAAAATGACCATGCACTCTTTTATGGAATTTTCATCCTCTTTCTCTTCTTCCTTTCAAAAATGATATTTTATGGAGGAGTTTAATCCTCCATACATTTTTACTCTAGGTAAAGTTCCAGAATTATGTTGCTTATGAGACTTGAACGCACATAGAATGAGCAAATTTCTGTGTCAAGAATAAGGCCTATCAAAAGTATAGCTGTAATACAATATTACTAACACATGTAATATCCCAAAGTTTCTGGTTTTAGTAATAATTTTCTACTCACTAGGAGAAGTATATTCAGAAAGAGGTGCTGTGAAAGCTAATGAGCTCAAGTAAGATTGCACTGAAGGATTTTTCTGAGTGAATGATACATACATGACCAGAAATTAGGTTTCTAATTTACTAGGGAAAGTAATCTGTAGATTCATTAAATTATGGTTGTCTAAGAAGAAATACAGTATAGAATTTATATGAGAATTTATGCAAAATTTAATTTATTTCAGAGAAGAAGAATGGAGTGGCAAGCTGAATAGAGAGGAATAGAAGAGAGAAGGATTTAAAATTTTTGACGGGGCTTTTCCTCTGTAAGTATTGGAGCATTCATGTGCATTACAGCTTTCTCCATTCAAATTTGTTACTTAATATCACAAATTGCAATTATGGTACCTTACCTGAGAAAAGACTAGAAATATATAATTATTATTATGGATCTTATGGCAGAGATTGCTATGGGTTCTCAACATAGACAGATCTGAGAGGTGGTTCAGCTGGCTTAGAGGATTGCAAGACAAGATTGTTCACTGGAATTTGATCACTAAAACCCACATAAAAGTCAAAAGATAATGAACTCCAGAAAATTGTTTTCTGTGAGCACATATATGCCATGGTATATGACTCTAATGTTGAAGTTATGCCTTGTTCCTTCTCCAAGAAATAAGACTCAGATTCATAATATATTTACAACAACCTTGGCCATATAGCTAGGCTCTCTTCTACCTAGCACATAAAGAAAGATAACTCATTTGTTTTAATCTACATTCTGCTACATGGCTGGATACCTATGTTCAGGTACTATGTGTCTGTTTCTTACATCTTCCCAGCATGATCACCATGCCTCATTCTATCACAGATGTTCCATCTCCCATTACTGAACTAAGTCATTGGCCATAGGCTCTTGAATTGACAGGTGATACATCCATACAATACACTAGAATTATTTCTGCACTCTAACACAATCATAATATATTGAAAGGAGCACAGTCTTTGAACTTATAGTATAGAAAATTCACTACAGAAGAGACAAAAAAAAGAAAAAAGAAAAAAAAAGAAAGAAATTTGAGAAGGCGATCTACAATTTGTAGGGTTACAGCAAGAGTGAAAGGATCAAGGGTCAGGAATCTTAGTAGTTTTAGTACCTAGGTCTTACCATTATCTGGCAACTATCAAAAAATGAGAACGTAGTTTCACAATGTTGAAGAATTGAAGTAATTCCCTTTACAGTTGAAGAAATCAATTCCCTACTGTACACACACACACACACACACACACACACACACAATTGTTTTAGATGTTATCAATGCCTTGATCTTAGTCCACATAGATCATTATATTTGTAACCTTCAAATTATACATTAATAGACTTGTATTTTTGAAGGCATTTAACATGTGGTACTTTCCCAAAATGGATAGGAAAATATATATTGAGAAAGTAAGATAAGGTTCATGAGCAGATGTAGCATTGATGCGAGTAATGAAACAATTTTAATACGGGGCAATTAATTGAATTTTGTTTTATTATACATGGAATTTTTATGTTGTCTGGACTCTAATTTTTGTAGGACTGAACCTAATAATGGCGTAGTTGTTGAAACAGATGCTTGTGAATGAACGAGATGAATGAGAAAGGAAGTTCCCCAAAAACAATATACCGAGATTAAAGCAATACTAGGTATCAACCACAAGTTTCAATGGCATGAGACTGTGTTACTGTAAGATTTAATTTTACTCTACATACTTCTGCTCCTGAACAACAAAAATTAACAAAGTTAAGACAGAAGTTATCATGATTTACATTTAGCCCCTTTTAGAGAACATCTTGGAAAAACAAAGGTATATGCAATTGTAATGTCAGAAACAGGACCCTAGAATAAATGCTTAATGATATTGAGTTCCAAAGTGCCAGTATGGAAGACAGTGAAACACCTAGCATGCCAGATAACATACAAAAATGATGATAAAAATAATAAGAAATGAGGAAAGGACATGGAGAGATTCGGCAGAAGAAAGGGAAGAAGAAAATGACATAATTACATTTTATTTTGTCATTTTATTTTTTAACTTTATTTTTTTAATGTATTATTTTATTTATTTATATTTCAAATGTTGTCCCCCTTCCTGGTTCCTCCTCCAGGATCATCACACCCTTCTCCTCCCCTTTGCCTCTAAGAGAGGTACCCACCCACTTTGACCTCATCCCTCTAGCATCCCGCTTCTTTTGGACATCAAGTGTCCAAAAGACCAAGCATATCATCTTACACTGAGGTCAGAAAAGGCAGTTCTCAGGTACATATGTAGCAGAGGGGTAGGGGGTAGGGACACTGACCAGCCTATGAACTATGAATATTCTGGTTGATGAAAAAGACCCTGGGAGTTATGAAGGGTCCAGGTAGTTGATACTGTTATTCTTCCTATGTGGTTGTAATCCCCTTCAGCTCCTTCAGTCCTTAATCCAACTCCTCCATTGGGGTCCCCTGCTCAGTCCAAAGGTTGGCTGTGAGAACCCAACTCTGCATAGGTCGGGCTCTGGCAGAGAATCTCAGGAAACAGCTATAACAGACTCCTCTCAGCAAACACTTCTTGACATCTGTAATATTGTCTGAGTTTGGTGTCTGTATATGGGATGGATCCCCAGGTGGGGCTGTCTCTGGATGGCCTTTCCTTGACTCTCTGCTCCATATTTTGTGCCTGTATTTCTTTATACAGGAGTCATTCTGGGTTAAAAATTTGGAGATGAATGCATGCCCCCTCCCACAGCAAGGGGCCTTGTCTAACCTCTGTAAATGATCTTGACAATTTCTTCCTCCCCCTTTTTGGGTATTTAAGCTAATGTCACCCCCGGGGGATTCTGGGAACCTCTTGATTTACTGGCATCTGGGACTTGCTGGTAGCTACCTAAAGTTCCCCATTCCCCATTGCAACAAATCTCTGTTCAACTTCCTGACCCCCTGTATATCATCCCTGTCTCCTCCCACCCTGAAGGACTGAAGCATCTACATTTTGGTCTTCCTTCTCCTTGAGCTTCATATGTTCTGTGAATTGTATCTTGGGTATTCCAAACTTCTTTGTTATTCCAGATGAATTTTTGAATTGCTCTTTCTAACTCTATGAAGAATTGAGTTGGGATTTTGATGGGGATTGCATTGAATCTGTATATTGCTTTTGGCAAGATGGTCATTTTTATTATATTAATCCTGCCAATCCATGAGCATAGCAGATTTTTCCATCTTCTGAGGTCTTCTTCAATTTCTTTCTTCAGAGACTTGAAGATGTTGTCATACAGATCTTTCACCTGTTTGGTTAGAGTCACATCAAGACACTTTATATTGTTTGTGGCTATCGTGAAGGGTATCATTTCTCTTATTTCTTTCTCAGCCTGCTTATCCTTTGAGTATAGGAAGGCTACTGACTTGCTTGAGTTGATTTTATATCCGGCCACTTTGCTGAAGTTGCTTATCAGCTGTAGGAGTTCTCTGGTGGAGTTCTTTGGGTCGTTTAAGTATACTATATCATCTGATAATAGTGATATTTTGACTTCTTCCTTTCCAATTTGTGTCCCTTTGACCTCCTTTTGTTGTCTAATTGCTCTAGCTAGAACTTCAAGTACTATATTGAAAACATATGGAGAGAGAGGACAGCCTTGTCTATTTCCTGATTTTGGTGGGATTGCTTCAAGTTTCTCTCCATTTAATTTGATGTTGGCTACAGGTTTGCTGTAAATTGCTTTTACTATGTTTAGATATGGGCCTCAAATTCCTGATCTTTCCAAGTCCTTTAAAATGAAAGGATGCTGAATTTTGTCAAATGCTTTCTCAGCATCTAATGAAATGACCATGTGGTTTTTTTTCTTTGAGATTGTTTATGTAATGGATTACATTGATGGACTTCCTTATATTGAACCATCCCTGCATCCCTGAGATGAAGCCTACTTGACCATGGTGAATGATCATTTTGATGTGTTCTTGGACTCGGTTGGCAAGAATTTTATTGAGTATTTTTGCATCGATTTTCATAAGAGATTGTCTTGAGATTCTCTTTCTTTGTCGGATCTTTGTGTGATTTTGGTATTAGCATAATTGTGGCTTTATAGAACGAGTTGAGTAGTGTTCCTTCTGTTTCTATTTTGTGGAATAGTTTGAAGATTGGCTATCATGCAGTGGAATGCATATTGATCCATTCCTATTTTCTCGTACTAAGCCGAAGTCCAAGTGGATCAAGGACCTAAACATTAAAGAAACACACTGAAACTAATAGAAAAGAAACTGGGGAAGAGCCTTTCACACATGGGCACAGGGGATAATTGCCTGAATAAAACACCAAGAGTCTATGCTCTAAGATCAAGAAATGACAAATGGGACCTCATGAAATTACAACTTTTCTGTAAGGCAAAGGACACTGTCAATCGGACAAAAAGGCAACCAACAAATTGGGAAAAAACCTTTACCAACCCTGCATCCGACCGAAGGCTAGTATCCAATTTATAAAAGAACTTAAGAAGTTAGACTCCAGACAACCAAATAATCCTGTTAAAAAATGGAGTAGAGAGCTAAACAAAGAATTTTCACCTGAGGAATATCGAATGTCTTAGAAGCACCTAAAGAAGTGTTGAACATCCTTAGACATCAGGGAAATGCAAATCAAAACAACCCTGAGATTTCACTTCACACTGGTCAGAATGGTTGAAATGAAAACTCAGGAGACAGCAGGTGGTAGCAAGGGTGTGGAGAAAGAGCAATACTCCTCCACTGCTGGTGGGATTGCAACCTAGTAAAACCACTCTGGAAACCAGTCTGGCAATTCCTCAGAAAACTCAGCATAATCCTACTGGAGGACCCTGCTATACCACTCCTGGGAATATACCCAGAAGATGCTCCAACATGTAATAAGGACACATGCTCCACTATGTGCATAGTAGCCCTATTTATTAATAGCCAGAAGCTGGAAAGAACCCAGATGTCCCTCAATAGAAGAATGGATACAGAAAATGTGATATATGTATATATATATATATATATATATATATATATATATATATATATATATATATATACTATGGAGTATTATTTAGCTATTAAAAATATTGAATTCATGAAATCCTTAGACAAATGCATGGAACTGGGAAATATCAACCTGAGTGAGTTAACCCAATCACAAAAGAACATACATGTTATGCACTCACTGATAAGTGGATATTAGCCCAGAAGCTTGGCATACCCAAGGCACATTCACATATCAAATGATGCCCGAGAAAGAGAAAAAACAAAGTATGGATCCTTGGGTCCTTTGTAGAAAGGGGAACAAAATACCCACAGAAGGAGATACAGAGACAAAGGGTGGAACAGAGTCTGAGGGAAAAACCCTCCAGAGACTACCCAATCCAAAGATCCACCCAATATAAGGTTACAAAACCCAGACACTATTATCAATGCCCACAAGTGGTTACTGACCAGAGCCAGATTTAGCTGTCACCTGGGAGGCTTTGCTAGTACATGAGAAATACAGAGGGGGACACTTTCAACCAGCCATTGAACTAAGCACATGGTACTCAATGGAAGTGCTAGAGAAAGAACTCAAGGAGCTGAAGGGTTTTGTAGGAATAACCATAGGAATAACAACCATATGAGTCACCCAGTACTCCCAGAGTTCCCAGGGGAAAAAAAAACATCAACCAAAGAGTACATATGGAGTTACCCATGTCTCTAGACATATAGGCAGCAGAGGATGAACTTGTTAGACAACAAAGGGAGGAGAGGCCCTGGGTCCTGAAAAGATTTGATGCCATGCCGTAGTGTAGAAGAATACCAGGGCAGGGAAGCGGGAGAGGGTTGATTTGGGAAGGGGAAATGGCTTATAGGATTTTCACTGGAGATGGAAACCAGTAAGGGGGACAACATTTGAAATGTAAATAAAGAATATATCTAATAAAAAGAAAAAAAAGCTACATGAATTATAAAACAGTAAGAACATTAAAATGTTTAAAATACTGAAAATACTAAATTTGGGCACTGTTACCAAATTTAGTCATATTTTTGTGACTTTATATGCTTTAAATTAAAAGATATTTATAAAAACTGTTGAATTTATTTGCAAGTCTTCATTGCTTTCTGCTTTGTGTGTTAGTATTAAGGTGATAATAGAGAGCTGGCATTCTCAGCTGAGCAGAAGAGCATAGTGGTTTAATCTTTACAGTCCATATATTTTGGTTTGAATGGTGCTTTCACCACTTAAAATTACCCTGTGATTATCTCTGAAACCCAGTGTCCCTGCTTTTGTAATGGAGGTAATAATAGTTCTTATGTGACATATGTGTTTCAACATTAAGAATTCAAGTGAACAGAGTGTTTATCCCTAAGTTCTGCATAGAGTAATTAACCTTAAGGTATACTACATAGACTCTGTGTCACAGAGAGTACAGATGAATACTAATAATTATCGTTATTTACAGCATTAATGATATTTCAATTTCTAAGATCTAGCACTTTAATTTAGACATTTTTTTTTATTTCTCCTCAACTTGACACAACCAAAATCTAATTTGGTACATAGGATTTTACTGTGACAATGAAAATGTATAACAAAAGAAATATATAAATTTGAATGTTTTTCAGGAAAGAATATGGGCAATAGAGGGAGAAAAGATGCCAGTAGTGAAATAAATGTGGAAGATCACTTGGTTTCAACAAGTTCTCTGGGACTCAATGCTCTCCCTCCAGATCACTTTTGTTTAACTCCCAATTAATGTAATTAGTGTGCAAGTGTCCCATCTTCTAGTCCTCTTTGTGAGACTCAAACTTAGTGCAAAGAAAGGTCAGAACTCATCATTCTCTCAATCTCTCTAATTATTTCATCAATATAACACTAAGCACATCGTTTAAGTCAGGAAATATTATATAGTGCTGAAGCTTTCTCTTCTACCCATAGGTTAGGGCTCATTTTAAGAATGAAATTATGATGTAATTACATTTTTCCTCATTCCCATTCCTCCATTTAAACTCTCCCCTGATTTCTTCCCTTTCTTGCTCAATTTCAGTTCATGACGCTTTTTTAAATTATTGTTACATATACATGCATCCATACAATACAAACACAAATACACACATATATACAACACACACACACACACACACACACACACACACACACACACACATATATATATATATATATATATATATTTACTTATGTAATTCCCATATTATGTGTGTGTATGTTTGTGTGTGTGTGTGTGTGTGTGTGTGTGTGTGTGTGTGTGTTATATAATTACATCTCTAAAAACAGTTTTTTTTGTGTGTGTATTTGTATTTGCCAGTGGATCCAGTAGATCTGGTCTAGGCATCATTTTTTCTTGTTTCAAAAATTTTCTCTGCTCCTCCGATTGAGCATGCTTCCAGATTGTCACTAACATTGTTCATCAACTTGCCTCTTAAATACCAAAAAAACAATTAAACATGTTCAGACTTGATTTTTTTACCACTCTACTGAAGAGAAACTTGGTAACTTGGCACTGGAACATTTTCTTATTCTGCCTGTCCCTTTGCCCAAGTTATTTAAAACACACCAGCACTTAAACACAGTTACTCTGATGGAAACTCTTTGCCTTTCTCTCCTGTGATTTCTTTTATATTTTCCCTTTCCCCTCCCTGTCCCACAGTCTCATCTTCACCCAGACTGTGTTCTGAATAAAGAATGTGTTTTGACGAAGAGAAAAACTGTGACCTCCTGCAGGCTAGACTTTTCCCCTGCTGCTCTTCTGATTATGTGCACCAGTATGAGACAGCTCTCCAAAAGATCTAAGATTAAGGCTGCTCAGAGGGAAAGCGAACTGGGTATCAGGGGAACACAGGAGACAATCGATGAATTACTGACTGTACTTACCTCACCTCAGCAGCAAATTTAAAAACTCCAGTCTTTCCAAAATTATTGTATGTGGCAAGCTTCCCTCCACATAAATATAAGTAGAATGAAAAGACAACTGAGATTTTTGAAACTAGAGATTGTGCTTGCTTCATTCATTGTTCTTAATTTATTTGTTGACAGCCTCTTATGGATCAATTTTCTCTCACTCCAAAGGATTTCCTTTTTTAGATCAGATCCAAGATTATTAATTAGGAAGAGAAAAGAAAAGAGGAAAAACAAAACTTCTTTTATGAAAATGGAAAACCCCCTCATTATTTCTGATGAATCTCTGGAGTTAGGAATGTAAATACTGGGCAGATTTGTACTTGGAGAGATTGGCAACAGGTAGACTTGAGACCTTAGACAATATGAAGAGAACCTATCATTCTGCCACTAAGGCACTGAGAAATGAATTGTAAATCAAACTATAATTGCCTCTCTCTGCACATCGCAAAAGTTTGTCTTTTCACTTTTTAGTTTTTTAAAGTAATTTAAAAATATGTGTGTGTGTGTGTGTGTGTGTGTGTGTGTGTGTGTGTGTGTGTGTGTGTGTGTGTGCGCTTGCTTGGATGGCCTTGTCAGACATCAGTAAGAGGAGAGGCCCTCGATCCTGTGAAGGCTCATTGCCCTAGTGTAGTTTACCAGGACAGGAAAGCAGGAGTTTGTGGATTAGTGAGCAGGGGGAGGGAGGATGGGATAGGAAATGTAAATAAGGATAATATCTAATAAAAAAGAAAAAAAGAAAAAAGAAAGGTGGTCCAAATTTTTTTTTTCTATTTTATAAGTTAAGACACTGAACTTGAAAGTTACAGATTCAGTTTTGGCTGGTGGCTGATGAACTCAAGGAATCTACCTGTTCTACTTCTCCCTCAAATCTTCCTATACAGGCACACATGTTCAGGGAAGCTTTTTAAGTGAATTCTGGAGATCAGAATTCAGATAAGGCATATTACTGAAAAGTTCCCTGTCCCTATTTCCATTCTTTATTATTAATTATTATTATTATTATTATTATTATTATTATTATTATTATTTTCCTTATTTATACTTCAAATGTCATCCCCTTTCCACGTTTCTCCTCCTAAAGCCACTATCTGATCTCCACTTCCCCTGCTCACTAACCCACCCACTCCTGCTTCCCTGACCTTGCATTCCCCTACACTGGGACAACAAGCTTTCATAGGTCCAAGGACCTCTCCTCTCATTGATATCTGACTAGGCCATCCTCTGCTACCCATGCAGATGGAACCACGGGTCCATCCATATGTACTCTTTGGTTGGTGGTTTAGTCCCTGGGAGCTCTGAGGGTACTGGTTGGTTCGTATTGTTTTTCCTCCTATGGGGTGGCAAACCCTGTCAGCTCCTTGGGTCCTTTCTCTAGCTCTTCTATTGGGGACCCTGGGCTCTGTTCAATGATTGACTGTATATTTCAGACACTGGCAGATCCTCTCAAGAGACAGCTATATCAGGCTCTTGTCAGCTAGCACTTGTTGGCATCGACAATAGTGTCTGGGTTTTATAACTATATATAGGATAGATTCTCAGGTGGGGCAGTCTCTGGGTGGTCTTTCCTTCAGTCTCTACTCCACACTTGGTCTCTGTATTTCCTTCCATGGGTATTTTGTACCTCTTCTAAGAAGGACCTTCTTAGACCTTCTTCTTGAGCTTCATGTGGTCTGTGAATTAAATCTTGGGTATTCCAAACTTCTGTGCTAATATCTACTTACCAGTGAGTGCATACCCTGTGTGTTCTTTTGAGATTGGGTTACCTCACTCAGAATGATATTTTGTAGCTCCATCCACGAATTCATTATTTTTAATAGCTGAGTAGTACTCCATTGTGCAAATGTACCACATTTTCTGTATACATTCCTCTCTTGAGGGATATTTTGGTTCTTTCCAACTTCTGGCTATTATAAATAAGGCTGCTAAGAACATAGTGGAGAATGTATCCTTATTACATGTTGGAACATCTTCTGAGTATATGTCCAGGAGTGGTATAGCTGGGTCCTCAGGTAGTACTATGTCCAATTTTCTGAGGAACTGCCAAACTGATTTCCAGATTGGTTTTACCAGCTTGCAATTCCACCAGCAATGGAGGAATGTTCCATTCTTATCCTCATAAAGACTTCCCTCTTCTGAAGCTCTATTCTGTATCTACCACAGAGCTCAGCACCTCCTCAAATATACTAGGTCCTTCCTACTTCTTTCATTTTTATGTGTACTGTAAGTTGATTTGCCTAATTGCAGTTGAGGTCCTAACATGTATTATGATATGCTATGGGTTGTTCAACATGCTACATATCTAATAACCCATCTGAACTCCAGTTCCATGCCATTACCCTGGTTTTAACCCATGGCTTCAAATCTTTCTTCCTTCTGTGACTCTTTCCTTCATTCTGCATCCCCTTCTCCTACCCTACCTACTGACCCCTCCCTCTTACCCTCTCTCCAAATATTCCCCCTTCCATTTCCCTGTACTTTTCTTGCTAGCTTTATCTAACTTGTTTCAAATTATGAGTTGTATTATTTCAGTTTTCATATAACATTTTATTTAGACCACATGATATTATTTTTGTATTTTTAAACTATTTATTTTACTATACTTTTACACTGTTTTCTTCTCTCATACATTACATTCTGACCAAAATTTCACCTCCCTCCATTCTTCCCGGTCCTTTCCTCTCACCTCTACTTTCTGCCAGATCATCTTTGTTTCCCTTTTAAAAAGAAAAATATCAGGCCTCCCATGGCCTATCAAGATACAGTAATATTGGGTACAAACCCTCATATCACATCTAGACTTGACAACCCATTAGTAAGTAAAGGGTCGCACGCTTGGGCAAAAGAGTAAGAATCACCACCCAGTGCCATTGTAAAGAGTCCTACAAGAACATCAAGTATATGTAGAGGACCTAGACAAGACCCTAGAGCCCATGTTTATTGATTCAGTTTCTGTGAGTCCCAGTTACTTGATTCTGTAGTTCTTGTTATTGTGATATCCCCAGTCTCCTACAATCTTTCCTCCTCAAATTCTGCAGAGTTCCCCTAGCCACACCTCTTATTTGGCTTTGGGCCTCTGCATATGTTTCCCTTAGTTGCTGGATGAATCCTCTCTGATTGTGATCATGCTAGGCTCTGGTCTACGAGTATAACAGAATATCAAAAGGAATTATTCCATTCACTATTTTTTTTTTAGCCAGTCTAGTTTGGTTCTATCCTGGGTCACTGGGCTGTTGTGCCTCTGGTTCTTGGTGCTGAGAAGGAACAGGAAAATAGTGAGGTTAGGAAATTGGGAACTGGCAGGTGAATACACTGAAAATTAACATCTCAAAGAATTAAAGCAATACTAAAAACAAAGAAAGATTTAAAGAAACATACCATGGAAACTCCAATAATTCAGTACATGTTTATACTGATATGTGTACAGATTGTAAGGATAAATATATCATCTGACTATATTTTCTTTCTTATAAATACAAAGTATTTTCTACTAGAATATATATATATATATATATATAGATATAGATATAGATATAGATATAGACATATGTTTGATAGATGATGGATAGATAGATAAATAATTTACTTGAATTCTTTATAATAATGAGCTCAGTTGTCCATGTATCTGAGATATCATCCCCTGCTCAAATTGTGTCTCTAAGAGACAAGGAACTTGAGAAGCACAAACAGCTCCTGTGGCTGCTCAAGCAGACCTTAGCTTCTAGTATACAAGATGACATATAATGGAGACCCAGTGTACTGGATATCCACAAAATGACACCAAGTTCAGATCATTGTCTGTGTCTTGTTCTTTACCCACAGACATACTGCCAGGATATAATGTTCCGTATGAACACTCTCATTTGATGTGAGTTCTGCAATTTTGGTTCATTGGTTGATAGTTTGATGTGTCCTTACCTGTCATATGTAAATATATATGTATATATATATATGTGATATGTGTGTGTGTGTGTGTCATATATATATGCCAGTGAACTGCATTAAACTAGATCTGCACCATGATGCTGGTATCAGGAATCTGCTTCCCAGGTAACTCATTGTAACTTCATCTCCTTCAACCACTGCCCAAGCTACCAGAACAATGCCCCAAATATATCCAAATACTGATGGCAAGTAGTTGAACAAGCTTTGTTTTGTTTTGTTTTGTTTTGTTTTCATTTCGGGAGGAAATATTTGGACAATAGATGAAATCTTAGGAGAAGCCACAAGGCAAAAAAAAAAAAAAATCACTTATGAATTACCACACAGAGACAGCAGAGAGGAGAAATTCAGAAAGAGAATTGGTCTCATGTCAGGAGGCTGTCTTTATGTCATAAACATTGGTGTAATATAACAAAGATATTTATTTTCGAAAAATAAAAGCTAAGAGAATCTAAATTCTCCAATCATTTCTCCTGAGTTCTACCTAGAGTTTGGGTATGGGTGTGGGTCTCTAAATCTGCTCCCATCAGCTGCCAAAGGAAGTAGCTCTGGTGATGATTGGTCTAGGCAACAGTACAGCAGAATATCATTGTAAATCATGTCATTGCATTTTTTTTGGGGGGTCAGTCATGTTTGTTCTACCTTATTTCTCGGAGGAGTCATGTAGCCCAGCCACCTATACAGAGCTGGGAACTGGCTCCATCTCTTGCCTTCAGCCTCAAGTTAGACCAGCCATAAGTTGGCTATTCCCACAAGCTGTGAGTCATCATTTCCTGAGCACATCTTGGAGGAAGGGAAGTTTGTGGATCAAAGATCTTGTGGCTTGGTGTCCCAGTCCCATCACTGGAAACCTTGTGTGGTCACAGGAGATGGCTGGTTTGTATTCTCCATTGCTAGGAGTCCTTACCAAGATCATCTTCATAGATTCTAGAACATTTCCAATGCACTAGAGTTCCAGATTTTCCCTTAAATGCCCCACTTATTTCAATCATCACTACCTGTTCTTCCTCTCTCCATTTCTCCTGTTCCCACCAAATCCTTCTTCTGATTCAACCTTCCCTAAGTCCAGCCTCAAAATTTAATCTATTTCTCTTTCCCAGGAATATTCAAATCTCCCCATTAAGCTTTCCGTGTTACTTAGCCTCACTGGGTCTGTAGATTGCAGTGTGATTTTTCTTTATTTAACAGCTAATATTGTTATAAGTAAGTATGTATCATATTTGTCTTTCTTGGCCTGAGTTTTTTCACTCAGGATGATTTATTTTTCTAGTTTTGTCTTTTTCCTTACAAATTTCATGATGTTGATTTTTCAAACTGCAGATTAATGTTCCTTTGTGGAAATAAACTATAGTTTATCTGTTCTTCAGTTGATGGATTTCTAAGTTCTTTTTCAGCTTCTTGCTATTATGAATGAAGTTGTAATCAACATAGTGTATGTAGCAAGTGCAGTGGTAGGATGGAGTACTACTGTCTTGTTGCTCTTACTAGAACTTTAAGTATTATACTGAATAGATATGGAGAAAGTAGACAGTATTGTCTTGCTCAAGATTTTAGTGTAACTACTTTGAGTTTCTTTCCATTTAATTCGATATTGGCTACTGACTTGCTGTATATTGCCTTATTGTGTTTAGGTACATGCCTCATATTTCTGGTCTCTCCAAAACTTTTTATTGTAAAAGGATGTTGGATTGTTTACATGGTGGATTACATTGATATATTTTTGTATGTTGAAAAACCATCAGTCTTTGGGATGAAGCCTACTTGATCATGATCAATAGTTTTCATGTGTTCTTGTATTGATTTGAACGTATTTTATTGAGTATTTCTGCATCAATATTCATGAGAGAAAATAGTCTGTAATTCTCTTCTACTGTAGAGAATTTGTGTGTTTTGGGTATTTTGAGATAGTGATCTCATTAAAATGAATTCAGCAATGTTTCTTTTGCTTCTCTTTTGTGGAATAGTTTGAGGAGTATTCTAAGTGGCTCTTTATTGGAAGTATTGTAGAATTCTACACTAAAATTGTTAGGCCCTGACCTTGGCTTGATGGTGTGGGAGACTTTTAATGACTGTTTCTACTTCCTTAGGAGTCACGGGTCTCTTTAAATCATTTTGTGAAATTGTTTATCTGATATTAATTTAACTTTGGTAAGAGGGATCTATCAAGAAAATTGTCCATTTCTTTTTGATTTTAGATGTAGATTGTGGAGTGCAGGTTTTTGAAGTATGACTTATTGATTCTTTTAATTTCCTACATGTTTGTTGTTATATCTCCTTTTATTTTTAATTTTGGTAATTTGAGTATTTTCTCTCTGCCGTCTAGTTGGTTTGTATAAGAGTTTGTTTATCTTGTTGATTTTCTCAAAAGCCAACTCTGTGATTCATTGATCATTTGTATTGTTATTTTTGTTTGTCTTTTATTGATTTAGTCTTTATTTTCCTCATCCCCTGACTTGTACTCCTCTTTGGTGTATTTGATTCTTTCTGGTGTTTGTTCATATATTTGTTTGTTTGGTTGTTTTTTTTTTTTTTTTTTGGTTTTTGTTTTAGTGCTTTCACGGGTGCTGTTATGTTGCTAGGATGAAATCTGTCTAAATTCTTTATGAAGACTTGTAGTGCTATGAACTTTACACTTAGTACTGCTGTGAACCATAATTTTGAGAATGTTGTGCATTTAATTTCATTGAAATCTAGGATGTCTTCTCTTTTTCTGCCTTGACCCAGTAATCATTCAATATAGAATTCTTAAGCTTTCATGAGTTTGTAGACTACCTGTTGTTTCTGCTGTTGTTGAAATGTATCTTTAGTCTATGGTGTTGTGATAGGATATAGGAGATTATTTCAATTTCTGTTGTTTCTGTTAATACTTACTTTGTTACCAAGTATATTCTGTCCTGAAAAAAATACATTCTTTTGTGTTCTAATTATATTGTGTATGTCTGTTTAAGTCCTAATGTCTGTTAGCTCTATTATTTCTCAGTTTAGTTTTTCTCTAGGTGATCTGTCTATCGATGATGAGAGTGGAGAATTAATGTCTCCTACTAATGTGTAGGGTTAAATGTATAATGTAAGCTTTAGTAATGACTCTTTTACAAATGTGGGTACCCATGTGTTGTGGGAAATATTAAAAACTGCACCATCCCACGCTATCACCAGCTACTCTCTGGCACGGGTGGTCTTGCTACCTCTATGACCAGCCTCAGGCAGCAGTCTTCCCAGCTCCACTTTGTTTGCCTCTGAGCCCCTTGTACCTTTCCAGCCATCTGCCCCCTGTGGCTAGCCATCACAAATCTGTTTAACCCAGTAAATCAAAACTCTTAAAGCTTATAATTATCAATCAATTTTATATATCAATATATTCTCAATTCACAAGATGCCCACATAATAAATTTAGAGCCAAATGATAATGATACAAGTTGCCCACCTAGATTAGACAAATTTTCCCAATTATTCTATCCTTTTATGATATTTATAGCTATCTGTGGCTATTTAAAGCCACATGGATAAGGTTCATCCTCTTCTCTATCTATCTTCTCTCGTCCTTCTCCTCCTTTTTCTTTTTCCTTCCTGTCCCTGTCTCTGTTTCTGAAACTCTTAGCTCCACCTGCCTATTCCTTGTCCAATCACAGGTTTCTTGTATTAATATTTAAATTAATTGGGAAAAAATTCTACTACACCCATATGTTTAAGGTAGAGTAGTCTGGGCTGGTAGCTGTGGTGTCTTAGAGTCTACAAGACACATCCAGGCCCTTCTCACTTTTAAAACAATATTGGTAAGTGAGGTATAATTCTAATAAGTCTGCTTTTCTATGTTACTTTTTTTTCTATGCAGCTTTCACCACTCTTTCTTGATTCTGTATGCTTAGTGTTTCGATTATTAAGTGGTGATGGGAACTTTCTTTTCTGATCCAATCTATTTGGTGTTCTGTAAGCTTTTTGTATCTTTATAGACATGTCTTTCTTAAGATTATGAACATTTTCTTCTATATTAATGTTAAAAATATTGCCTATGTTTTTGAGTTGGGATTCATCCCATTCTTCTATAGTTATTACTTTTAGGTTTGTTCTTTTTATAGTGTTCTAGGTACTTTGGATGTTTTGTGTCAAGATTTTTTTAGATTTAACAAATTTTAACTGATGTATCACTTACTTTTATTTTATTTTCTATGCCTGATTGGTGATATTTGCATTTGTTGTTCTCCGCTTACATAGATTTGCCATCCCTAGGATTTCTTTACTTTATGTTTTCTATATTACTTTTATTTCTATTTTCATGTCTTGAACGGTAATATTCATTTCATTCCTCTGTTTTTTTCATGGTTTTCCTCAGTTACTTTAAAGATTTATTCATTTTCTTCTCTCTTTTTTTGTCCTTGCCTTGAATTCTTTAACGATTTATTTACATCTTCTTTAAGGGTTTCTGTCACCTTCATAAAGCTGTTTTTAATGTCCCTTTTCTTGTGCTTCATCTGTGTTTGAACATTCAGGAGGATAGTTTGTATTGAGTGGTGACATGTTGCCCTCACTGTTGTTGATGTTGGTTTTATATTGGTGTCTAGGCATTGGGATGATTATATATCTAGTGGTGTTTTCTTGGTATGTCTTTGTTTGGTGGGTAGTTTCTGTTTCTTCTCTGGTGGTCTGTGGTTGACAAAGGTGTCTCCACCTGATTTTGGTGCTGAAATTTTGGTAACAAGTATGGTTTCTTGTCTAGCAGAGAGTCTTGACCTGAGTTAGAGGCTTGAGTTCTGGAGGACTGTGTAACCTCTTGTACACCATGGATTCTTACCATAAGTTATGGGTTGGTCTTCTGGGGCAGGTATGGCCTGTGTTTGTGCAGAGTGTACAGCTAGAATTAGAGTCTGGGACACAATAATGAAGAGTGGAGAGACAACTGAGGATGGGGACTGTTCAAAGCTGAACTTCATGAAAGAACATGGACTTTGGTTGAGCAGAGGGTATCTGGCCTAGGGAACAAAGAGAATATGGAAGGTTTGTGGGTGGATCCACCTTCCTTTCTGGCAGGTTTGGTCTGTGTTTAGGCAGGGGGCATTTCCCAGAGAGTACAGAAAGAGTGGAGAAGACCATAGGTTGCTGACCTACTTGATCTTCTGGCAGGCTTTACCTGTGTTGGAAGTGTGCACAGTGTTTTCCTGTGGAAACCAAGAGAGTAGGGAAAGTCTTCAGGAATCTATTTACTGCATATTTTATAATTTAGTGACTTTGTCATTCATGCAGATTCATTTTGCGTATAATGCCTTTTATTGAAAGAAATATAATTTAATTCTGTTTAAATATCAATTGCTTTTTTATAATTCTATCATTTGAGTACTTTGTATGTATATGCAAACAAATATGTGCATATCTACTTATCTATCCATACATAAGGCAAATGACATTTTTATAAACCTCTTTACCTTGTCATGAATGTCAATGTATGTTTTGTTTTTCAGGATTCTTTCAGTGTAGTTTCATCAGATAAAAATTAATATTATATTTTTCTGGAGTATGCATGCCATTGTAAATGTCTAATATATGGACGCTTATTGAATTTCAAAGTTGATACACGTTTGCTCTTCTTTTTCGGTATAAGTTACATTATTTTGCTAATAATGTGTTTTTTATCCCTGAAAAGAATGATTCCCAGGGCTGGCTAACAGATTGATTACATAAATTTAATTTGTTTAATTATATTTGATTATATAATTGATATACACCAGCATGCCTGGCATCAGACAAATAATTTAACTTCCAAATATTTCTTTTATACTTTCTTTTAGTTTCCAGTATGTGCTACAAATGTGTTTACAGTTGGTGATTTATTTAAAATTTGAAAGCATTTTCACTTCAAGGATTTTTTTAATGCAAAAATGTGATGGAAGTCATTATCTTTAATTATTCTCACTAGTCTCACTATCCAAAAACACAATCTCTTTACAATTGATGAGATAAAGTACCTTAGTTTTCTTGAGATGATTATGAGTTTTTCATTACCCAGTATTTACCTAAATGGTTCACATTCACTAAATAAAATTTCTGGAAATTTTATCAT
Organism: Tokudaia tokunoshimensis; assembly: GCA_036184795.1. Taxonomy (NCBI): domain Eukaryota; kingdom Metazoa; phylum Chordata; class Mammalia; order Rodentia; family Muridae; genus Tokudaia; species Tokudaia tokunoshimensis. The sequence goes on from BTHU01000003.1 coordinate 139,809,167, forward strand.
ATTCCCATGTAGACAAAAATATGATCAGTGAATGTCCAGAGATTCCTAGGAGTTTTTAAAGGAAACATCCTCAATTAACTCATGTTCTCATGTTATCAAATGGTAAGGAACAAGGAATTTAGCTCATATAATTTCAATGCATTTTTTTAAAAGTGAGTAATTCTATTCTTTCCCATACATACTTTTTCATGTAAAATTTATGACTAGGAAGATTAGGAAGCCAGCAGTAAATGGAAAATATCTGGAATCTACAGGGAACTACTATGAATACTTTTGCCAAATTCTATGTTTCCTGGTATGAATCAGTAAGAGGAAAATGTGACTTAGGATATTCCCTAGAATATCTGAGAAATGGAGCAGTAACTGTATCCAACATACAAAGATTTTCAAACTGCTTACCATGGTGGGCAGGATGTTTCACAGGAAGAGAAAGAAAAGAACATTGCTATATGCACATGTTCACTCTATAATAGCTAGTTTCCTCAAACTAGCTGTCAAAACTTTAACAAGAATTGAAGTAAACTACAGAAGTTATGACGTGGTCTTTTTTTTTTTTATTTTATTTTATTTTTTTAATTTACATTCCAAATCACTTCCCCTTTCCCGTTTCCTCCCTCCCCGAAAGTCCCATAAGCCCCCTTCCCTCCCTCTTTTCTCCATTCAACCCCCTCTCGTTACTCTGTCCTGGCGTTCCCCTACATCCAGTCTTTCCAGGACCAGGGGTCTCTCCTACCATCTTTTTAGAAATCTATTGATATGCGGATTGTGTCTAGGGTATTCCGAGATTCTGGGTCAATATCCCCTTATCAGTGACTGCATACCATGTGTGTTCTTTTGTGATTGGGTTACCTCACTAAGGATTGATCAAGATAAAGCTAACTTTAGTTGCAAGATATAGAAAAGACAAGATTGAACTGGCATGAAGCCTCCTTGCCTGCTGCTTAACTTTCTCAGTGTTGTGAAGTACTCTGCAGACCTGTGGATAAAAGTCTTCAGTGGGCTTACCTAATTGTGAATTCTATGAACTTCAATGTTATCCTGCCAGGCAAGATATGTTGATTTGGACAATTGGAACATGACTGTTAATGGGTATAGCCAACTACTCTATGATTAGATTTGGGGTTTTCTATATAGGAGAGATGCTATGCATTGTATTGAAAACTAATTTAAAAAATAAAATGGTTAAAATACAAAATTCATAGGTCTCAACTGCAAATTTTTTACTGCTCTTTAGCTAAATTTACATATCCTTGAATTGTTTTTTTAACATCTATAATTGTATCAATAGGCAAAGACCATGAAAACCTTAATGAACTAAGCTTCTTTGCAATGAACAGCTGTGAATGAAAAGATCTAAGGTACTTAAGTTAGGAGATAACCCCAAATCAAACAATTATATCACCCTGTATTGTTCACGGAACTTCAGAATAAAGGGGCTGAACTAACATGTCCTAGATGTCAGTCAAATAGTAAAGGTCCATAAGGGAATCTCAAGTGAGTGGAGTAGAATGAAAGTCATATGAAGTGGAAATGGGAAATAATAGAATAGTGCCAACTACTTGTGATGGAAGATGAGAGAACAGGATAGAGAAGAAAATATGTGGAGAGATAACTAACATGAAAAACTTTAAAAATGCCATATGGAAACCTTCTATGTAGAAAGGTGTACACACAGACATACACACACAAACACACACACATGCACAAACATACACAAAAACATACACACACACACACACAGAGAGAGAGAGAGAGAGAGAGAGAGAGAGAGAGAGAGAGAGAGAGAGATTGAGATAACAAGGATAAAAGAACTTTCTTGAAACAGGGAAAAGGACTACATCAACCACTATAGTTATCAGACAAAAAGACCCATGCCTGAAATAGGTTACTTTTTAAAACAAGTGTTGGTCGTTGGAATCCCATTGACAACTCCGAACTTTATAAGCTTTAACTTTGCTTATGATTACCTTCTAGAAGTTGACAGTAAGGATCCATTGCTGAAGACAACACACACTGGATTCAGGGGCAATGTTGAAATAAATATGGTACCAAGCCAGAAGTTTTATTTCCTACTGTAATTATACAGTTCTATTGTGAGAATAACCAACAAGTTTATTGTTAGATTTAAGGGCTAATTTACAAAATGAAACTCATGCCTAGTACTGTCAACTGGATAAGGAACACATGACTGGATATGTCAAATGACTCAGAGAAGAATCTGCTACTGTTTTATATTAAAGGACATAGTATTAAACTGCCATCTCAGGATTAGTTGATAAAAATTGTAACTATTTTTGTTGAATTATTTTAAATCAAATAGTACCCTAGGTTTTAATCTCATTTAGAGTACAAATGAGTTTTGATTTTAAAAAGAATCACTAGGAGTCTTATAGGCAAACACAATATAAAATTTCATTTCATAAATTAATTTTGTTCATACACTATCCAAGATACTCTACTTATTTTTTCTTATTTAATTATTAGCCATGCTATTTATCAAACACTGAAATGATATTAGCATGTATCAGAAAATAAAATGAATATGATGAGTGTTCCTACATAATACAAACTAACTAGAGAGCACCAGATTCAAATTTACATTAAAATTCAAATGTACATTATTCTTGTACATATTATTTTCCAGAAGTCTAATGAATTTGTTTCATTTGTATACATACGTATAAAGAGGAGAGGTTTGTATAGGTTTAGATTTTTCAAAATCTCCTTTAATAAGGGTTCTTAAACACTTTAACCTCCCTTCTAGTCCACTGAACACCAGCTGCAATGGAAAGGAAAAGTTAATAAGACAAAGGAGGATGTGGAGCTGTTTAGAAATAGTTCTTTGGGGGGAAACTCCAATCTTCATTGTCAGGATATCAGCAGTTCAGTTCATATAAATCAGCAGTGGTATCTTCATCTGCTTGCAAACATCGTTCACTTATCAGCAACAGAAATTTTATCCAGAAGAAACTGCAAGGTTCTGTTCACTCAAGTCAATAGAAGTGACAAGAAGCCGAGGCAAGATCATGAGAAGTTTTTTGATACATTTCTCTCTAAAAAAGTCAGAACAAAAGATAATCAGTAAAGAAGGCAAGGCAAACCAACTTCAGCAAAAACTAACAAAGACCAACACCAAGAGTGGCAAGGAGAACCAATGCTGCAGCATAAACCATTGTGTGTTGGATTTTATATATATATACACCCTTTCCATACATCACATGTCCTCTTAGACACCTGCTCCAGCAAAAAGTTACATGGTTTTTTATCCAGGCAGGTTCTAGAAAAATGTCTATTCCCAGCAAAACATTATCTTATAAGGGTTTCCAGAAAAACACCATGTGACACAATGGAGGTTCCAAAGAAACCAGAAATTTCCAGTTCAAGCTTGAATTAATATTACTATTGAATTAATATTAATATTGAATAAGAGTTTTGGTTATAACTTGTGGTGATATATCTGTGTTATTTTACCCAATCTGAATGATGATCTTGTAATACGCTTATGTTCTTTATGTAATAAGGATGACAAAATGTTTACAAAAATTTATTAAGGTAATTCACATGAAAAGTTAAAAAAATGAAAACAGAATTATTGCAATAAAACTGGCCTAGACATCAGCAATTGGAGTTGACTATGTGCCACAGCTCTCCATACTTGAGTTCTTCCTGGAGAGAGCTGGTCTGCCAGGAGTGCAGACACAACTGTGAGCACAAGTGGGACCACCATGTCTGCTCGGAGGGACATTCCCAGAGCCCCCAGACACATGAACCAGGGAGAAGCCTGGGACAGGACCCTTCTGGTTTCCATCTGCACATGGAGCAGCCACTGTGCCACAGCTCCCTCTGGACACATTCCTTCCAGAGAGAACTGGTTGCCCAGGAGTGCTGACACATAGACTTACAGGAGGGAAAAGCCACAGATAGCAACACCAGCTAACCTCACAGATAACTAGGTGTTGCCAGGCAAGGGCAAGATCATAAGCAATAGAAACCATGGCTACTTGGCATCATCAGAACACAGTTATCTCAGCACAGTAAGCCCTGGATTCCCCAACACACTGGAAAAACAAGACTCTGATATAAAATCACCTCTCAAGATGATGATAGATAACTGTAAGAAGGACATAAAAAACTCCCTTAAAGAAATACAGGAGAACATAGGTAAATAGTTAGAAGCACTTAAAAGGAGACTAAACAATCCTATAAGAACCACAGGAAAACATATCCAACCAGGTGAAAGAATTGAATAAAACAATCCAAGATCTAAAGTTGAAAATACAAACAATAAAGAAATCACAAAGGGAGAGAAACCTGGAGATAGAAAACAAAGGAAAGAGATCAGGAGTTATACAAGAGATAGAAGAGAGAATCTCAGGTGCAGAAGATATCATAAAAAACATTGACATACAAGTCAAAGAAAATGCAAAATGCAAAAAGTTCCTAAACCAAAACATCCAGGAAATCCAGGACACAATGAGAAGACCAAACCTAAGGATAATAGGTATAGAAGAGAGTGAACATCCCCAACTTAAAGGGCCAGTAAATATCTTCAACAAAATTATAGAAGAAAACTTCCCTAACCTAAAGAAAGAGATGTCCACGATCATACAAGAAGCCTACAGAACCCCAAATAGATAGGACCAGAAAAGTAATTCTTCCTGTCACATAATATTCAAAAAACCAAATGTGCAAAACAAAGAAAGAATATTAAAAGCAGTAAAGGAAAAGTTCAAGTAACATATAAAGGCAGACCTATCAGAATTGCATCAGAATTCTCACTAAAGATTATGAAAGCTAGAAGATTCTGGGAAGATGTCATACAAATCCTAAGAGAACACAAATGCCAGCCAAGGATACTATGCCCAGAAAATTCTCAATTAACATAGATGGAGAAAACAAGATATTCCATGACAAAACCAAATTTACAAAATATCTTTCCTCAAATCCAGCACTACAAATGATAATATATGGAAAATTCCAACACAAGGAAGGAAACTGCACCAGAGAAAAAGCATGAAAATAATCTTCTTTCAACAAACCTAAAAGAAGATAGCCACACAAACATAATTCCACCTCTAAAAACAAAAATAATGGGAAGCAACAATCACTATTCCTTAAAATATCTCGTATGATTAATGGACTCAGTTCACCAATAAAAAGACATAGTCTAACAGACTGGATACATAGAGGACCCAGTATATTGTTGCACAGATGAAATGTGCCATAGTGACAATGACAAAGACAGACACTACCACAGAGTAAAAAGCTAGAAAAACATTTTCTAGGCAAATGGTCCCAAGAAACAAGCTGGTGTAGCTACCTGAATATCTAAAAAAATCGACTTTCAACCAAAATTTATTGAAAAAGAAAAGGAAGGACACTTCATACTCCTCAAAGGAAAAATCTACTAAGAAGACCTCTCAATTCTGAACATCTATGCTCCAAATGCAAGGGCACCCACATTCATAAAAGAAACTTTACTAAAGCTCAAAGCACACATTGTACCTCACACAATAATAGTGGGGAACTTCAATACCTCACTCTTACCATTGGACAGATAATGGAAACAGAAACTAAACAAAGACAGAGTAAAACTAACAGAAGTTATGAACCAAATGTATTTAACAGGTATGTATAGAACATTTTATCCTAAAACAAAAGAATATACCTTCTTAGCACCTCATGGAACCTTCTCCAAAACTGATCATATAATCAGTCACAAATTAGGACTCCACAGATACAAGATTGAAAAAAACCCATGTATCCTATCAGATAACCACGAGCTAAGGCTGATCTTCAAAAACAACAAAATAACAGAAAACATCCCCCCGCTCCCCCCCCATACACACACACATTGAAGTTAAACAACATTCTACTCAATGATAACTTGGTTAAAAAGAAATAAAGAAATTAAAGTCTTTTTAGAATTTAATGAAAATGTAGGCACACTATACCCAAACTTATAGGACTCAATGAAGACAGTGCAAAGGGGAAAACTGACAGCTCTGAGTGCCTCCAAACAGAAACTGGGAAGACTAAACACTAGTAGCTTAAGAGCACAACTGAAAGCTCTAGAACAAAAAGAAGCAAATACAATCAAGAGGAATAGACAGCAGGAAATAATCAAAATCAAGGCTCATATTTAAAATTTAGAAAACTATAGAAAAAAATCAACAAAAGCAGAACCTAGTTCTTTGAGAAAATCAACAAGCTAGATAAACCCTTAGCCAGACTAACCAGAGGGCACAGATACGGTATCCAAATTAACAAAATAAGAAATATAAAGGGAGACATAACAACAGAAACTGAGAGTATTAAAAAAATCATTAGATTCTCTACTAAAAAACTTTATTCTCAAAATCTGGATGAAGTAGACAATTTTCTAGACATATACCAGGTATCAAAGTTAAATCAGGATCAGATAAAGCAACTAAACAGTCCCATAACCCCTAAAGAATTAGCAGTATTCCTTAAAAGTCTCCCAAACAAAAACTGTCCAGGAGCAGATTGCTTTAGTGCAGAATTCTATCAGACCTTCAAAGAAGAACTAACACCAATACTCTTCAAACAATTCCAAAAAATAGAGACAAAAGGAACACTAGGCAATTCGTTCTATGAAGCCACAATTATGCTGATACAAAAAGCACACAAAGAGCCAGCAAAGAAAGAGAACATCAAATAAATTTCCCCAATGAATATCAATGCAAAAAAACTCAATAAAATTCTTGCAAACTGAATCCAAGAAAATACCAAAGAGTTTGTTCACCATGAACATGTAGGTTTCATCTCAGGGATGCAGGGATGGTTCAATATAAAGAAATCAATCAACGTAATCCACTACATAAGCAAACCCAAAAGAAAAAATGACCCACATGATCATTCCATTAGATACTGAACAAGCACTGACAAAATTCAACATTTCTTCATGATAAAAGTCTTGGAAAGATCAGGAATTCAAGGCCCATACCTATGCATAGTAAAAACAATATGCAGCAAACCAGTAGCCAACATCAAATTAAATGGAGAGAAATTTAAATCAATCCCACTAAAATCAGTGACTAGAAAAGGCTGCCCACTCTCTCTCTGCCTATTCATTATAGCACTTGAAGTTCTACCTAGATCAATTAGACAATAAATGGAGGTCAAAAGGATGCAAATTGGAAAGGAACAAGTCAAAGTATGCCTATTTGCAGATGATATGATGCTACAATTAAGTGACCCCAAACATTCTACCAGAGAAGTATGAAACCTGATAAACAACTTCAGCAAAGTGGTTGGATATAAAATTAACTCAATCTAATCATTAGCCTTCCTCTACTGAATGGATAAAGGGGCTGAGAAAGAAAATAGGGAACTGACACCATTCACACCAGTCATAAATAATATAAAATATCTTCATGTGACTCTATCTAAGCAAGTGAAAGATCTGTGTGACAAGAACGTCAAGTTTCTTTTTTTTTTATTATTATTTTTATTTTAATTTTTTTAAATTTACATTCCAAATCATTTCCCCTTTCCCGTTTCCTCCCTCCCCGAAAGTCCCATAAGCCCCCTTCCCTCCCTCTTTTCTCCATTCAACCCCCTCTCGTTACTCTGTCCTGGCGTTCCCCTACATCCAGTCTTTCCAGAACCAGGGGTCTTTCCTTCCATCTTCTTAGAAATCTATTGATATGCGGATTGTGTCTAGGGTATTCCGAGATTCTAGGTTAATATCCCCTAATCAATGACTGCATACCATGTGTGTTCTTTTGTGATTGGGTTACCTCACTAAGGATGATATTTTCAAGATCTGACCATTTGCCTAGGAATTTCGTGAATTCATTGTTTTTAATTGCAGAGTAGTATTCCATTGTGTAGATATACCACATCTTCTGAATCCATTCCTCCGTTGAGGGACATCTGGGTAAGAAAGAAATTGAAGAACTTAGTAGATGGAAAGATCTTCCATGCTCATGGATTGGCAAGATTAATACAGCAAAAATGACCATCTTGCCAAAAGCAATGTACAGATTCAATGAAATCCTTATCAAAATTCTAACTCAATTAGGAGTTAGGAGATGGACTGAAGGAGCTGAAGGGGACTTAGTTGGCATCAATGAGAGTAGAGGCCCTTGGTCTTGTGAAGGCTTGATGCCCCAGTGTAGAGGAATGCTAGGGCAGTGAGGCAGTAGTGGATGGGTCTGTGGGGGAGTACCCTCATAGAAATAGGGATGTGATAGGGCATTTACAGAGGGGAAACTGGGAAAGGGTATAAAAATTTAAATGTAACTAAATAAGATTTAAAAAAGAGATTGGCCTAGAAGCTTCAAATAATCTGCAAAGGATGTCATTGTCAACCTATAACTATCTAATTGGACTTAAAGCTGATTCAAAAAGAAAGAAATAATGCAGGTAGCAGAAACATAGCTGGCTTCCTAGCGCTTGTGAAGTTATGGATAGCAGTGGGAAATATCTACTACTGATAGTTTTGTAGACCAGCAAAAATCGTGACCACATTTTAAATCTTATCCTTATACCCACAGATTAATATAGCTACTACCTTTCATCAAAGCAGGATCTCTTCATAGCAAATAGAACCAGTACATAAAACTGGAACTAAAAAGTGTACAGAGATCAACAGACCGTAGCAATCCCAGTCACAAATGATACATCTACCCCACAGATTCTGCATCTGTGGCTCAGGGAACATGACCAAAGAAGACACAGAAAGATTGTAAGAGCCTCAACATCAGGAAGTCTGCTTTAAACCATTCTTTCCTGAAAAAGACAGGAGCAATGCAATATTAATGAATGGATGTGTTAATATGGAAGGGGAAATTTTGCATTGTTGCACCCGTATGTGAAGAACAACAGGAAATTAATGACTGCAGGAAGAAGAAAAATTAGCTTTTCTCAGGAATGAGCATCCTTACTTTTATCAAATGGAGAGTGGCCAGCTTTGAAATTATACAAACAAAAACAACAAAAGAGATTTTGAAGGTTTTTTGTATGTTTGTGTATGTGTGAGTGTGTAATATGTTTATACACAAAGACTTACATGTAACAATAATAATCAAACAAAAATACTTCATTCACTTAAGAGTCAGGAGATGTTCCTGAACAGAACTCCAGTAGCTTATGCTCTAAGATCAAGAATTGACAAATGGGACCTCATAAAATTACAAAGTTTCTGTAAGGCAAAGGACACTGTCAAAAGGACAAAGTGACAACCAACTAACTGGGAAATGATCTTTACCAACCTTACATCCGACAGAGGGCTAATATCCAATATATACAAAGAACTCAAGAAGTTAGACTCCAGAGAGGCAAGTAACCCTATTAAAAAATGGGGTACAGAGCTAAACAAAGAGTTCTCACCTGAAGAATATCTAATGGCTGAGAAGCACCTAAAGAAATGTTCAACATCCTTAGTCATTAGGGAAATGCAAATCAAAACAACCCTGAGATTTCATCTCACACCACTCAGAATGGCTAAGAACAAAAACACAGGAGACAGCAGTTGTTGTCGAGGATGTGGAGAAAGAGGAACACTCCTCCACTGCTGGTGGGACTGCAAGCTGGTACAAACACACTGGAAACCAGTCTGGTGGTTCCTCAGAAAACTGGACATGACACTCTCAGAGGATCCTGCTATACCACTCCTGGGCATATACCCAGAGCCTTCACCTGCATGCAATAAGGACACATGCTCCACTATGTTCATAGCAGCCTTATTCATAATAGCCAGAAGCTGGAAAGAACCCAGATGTCCCTCAATGGAGGAATGGGTTGAGAAGATGTGGTATATTTACACAATGGAATACTACTCTGCAATTAAAAACAATGAACTCAGGAAATTCCTAGGCAAATGGTCAGAACTGGAAAATATCATCCTTAGTGAGGTAACCCAATCACAAAAGAGCACACATGGTATGCAGTCATTGATTAGGGGATATTAACCTAGAATCTCGGAATACCCAAGACACAATTCACATATCAATAGATTTCCAAGAAGATGGAAGGAGAGACCTCTGGTCCTGGAAAGACTGGATGTAGGGGAATACCAGGACAGAGAAGTGAGAGGGGGTTGAATGGGGAACAGAGGGAGGGAAGGGGGCTTAAGGGACTTTCATTGAGGGAGGAAATGGAAAGGGGATATCATTTGGAATGTAAATAAAAAAACAGAAAAAAAAAGAGTCACGAGACATGTGGCTTGAGGGAGGAAAGCAAGGTGAAAAGTTATATGAGTCTATTTCAATTAAAACATATCATACAAATTTAAGTTTATTTTTAAAAATCAGTGATAAAAGAAAATAATATAAACATTTACATCATTACTAAATGGTCCGCACTGTGCTCATATTTTGAAAGTGTTTGTTTACTTTTTTATTTTTTTAAACAGTGTTCTTCTTCTAATCAGCATAAGAAAAGCAATCAAATTGAAATATAACTATATACTTGGTTTGAGAAATCAACTAAAACACTTCAGGCATATAAATAATTTTCATCGTTACCTCATACTTTCTCTGAATTGTTCTTCCCTGCAATTCAGGCATTCATTGGAAGCTACTTCCTTTCAAAAGTTTTCTGTGTATTCATTGTAAAACTTACATATCTAATATTCTAGTATGAATTCTATTTTCAACTTTCTCTTGTTTTTATAACATTTATATTTGTCAGAAATTACCTTTCTTTCTGTTGTGTTTGTTTTTATTTCTCCTTTCAGTTGAAATTTCATCTTTAGTATGCAGAACAATGAACAGATTGTTGAACAGATGTTCCAGATAAATAGGTAGAATTTTTTTTATGGAAACTATAGTTTTGAAGCATCTATAGCCAGTTTTTTCAATACATTTTAAAATTAATGAGGAGTATATAGTTATATTTCATAGTCTAGTTTTATCAAGGAGTAATTGCAAATTCATTATCACCATCATATTTCTTTTATGTGTGTATTTCTGCCTTTTCTTTATGACTTATTTTCTTGCTTAATTTCCTCATATTTTTTCTCACTTCTTTTATTTCTTGTACAGTTATAAGATCTCTATGAGTGTTGCTTGTAACATTTGTTTTTGTTCCTAAAGACTAACATTTAGTGGACTTTGCAAAAGAGGAAATTAAAATAGCAAGTTCAGTAGTTCAAGGTCAGATATTGATGTTCATCTATATGAGTAGACACTAGAGATACAAATGGTGATATTGGGTTTTGAGGAGGATCTGCCTGAGGTTTTTATTATTGCTTATTATGAAGATAAGTCATTGAGCTCATCAAATTATGCATTGCATCCAGTTTAATGACTATCTTTATTGTTGCCCAGAATTGTGCATCAGCATAGATTATAAGCTACAGTTTTTCTTTTTTCATCTTTCTCTCAGGAAATGAATATCCGTCCATGAAATTTTAATACTCTCAGCCTTTAGTTTCTAAGATATGTCTTATTTTTTAGCAATCATTCTTCCTGAATATAGTAAAAAATAAGGTCTGTCTATTAAAATAAAAATGTCACATACACATGAGTTTGCTAGTGATTATTAATTTCTTGTAGCTAAATTTGACATTGTTTTGACATAAACAGGATAATGAAACAAAATAAAGACAAAACAAAACTTCTCTATGTATACCACGACAAGTTATGTGAAGGGAAAACCTGTACAAGCTAATTGTATTCTTAGATTGATTCCTAGATACTGAATAGTTTTGTGTACTTGCATTCCTAATTTGAAACAAAATATTATAAGTTCACATAAATATATTTACAAAAATTGTTTTCAGTTACATATATTTATTTCATTTCAATTTACGCAACTATAATAGAATATGTTAGAGTAGATAATTTATAAAGACCAAAAATTACTAGTTCACAGCTTTAAATTTTGCAAGTCCCCAATCTATAAACATATTTGTTACCTAATATTAATACAAAAATACATATGTGATAGTGGGGATAGGAAATATATTTTTAAGTGATGTCTATTCCCATGATGAGCATATCCCCCAGTTAACGAGATTAGCCTTGTTTCTAGCAGAGGGCATCACCACTTAAGCAAGTGTTACTGTATTTATATTTTTATGTTTTTAAAATTAATTTTTAACAATTTATTTTTATGTGATGTGTGTGTGTGTGTGTGCACACGCGCGTGCGTGCGCACGCGTGCATTTGTTGACAAGGAATACATATGGAGATCAGAGAACTCTTTTGATTCTGTTCTTGCCATCTGCATGTGGATTCCAGGTATTAAACTCATGCCCTCAGGTGTTGTGGCAAACACCTGTATCTGCTGAGCATCCTATCTGGACAATCATTTACCTCTTATCATTGCTGCATTAGAGTTTAATATTCCAAAATAAGAATTCAGAGAGATACATTTAAAGCTCTGTCCTACTAATAGCAAAATTATCCATATTATGGGGACTTTTTCTGTTCTAAAATAAAATCATTTCACAGATATTTATTAAAAGTTAAGAGCTGTTTTGAAATGATGAACCCTGTATATGTCTCTCCTTAAGAAGGTAATCCCAGTGAGGTAAAGGATTAAATGAAAATTGAAGTAATAAACTATCATGGCTTCCCAGAATGGGCATATGGTGGGAATGTCAGATTTTATATGACTGAGTTCTCATAAAATTACATTACAGAAGAGATTTTTAAAATATGATTAGAGCTATACAAAATAGGAAGGAAACCAGAGGTAAATGAGAAAGAAATGGCTTCTAGAGAATATAAAATTAAATCAAAAGGTAATTATTTTACCAGAATACAGGGAATGCACACATACACTAAAATGTATTTACTGCATAAGCTAAATTAATAAGAAATGAAGGTAGGTAGCAATATAAATAATAATAAAATTACCTTGAATAGTAGAGAATGTTCATCAAATATTGCAATGTAGTATAATTTTTAAACCAAGTTCTAAATTTTTTCACATAGGTTGTTTTAGCCAGTGTTCTATTGCTGTGGAAACACATAATGACCATAACAACTAAAATGACTCACTTATTTAATTGGGACTTGCTTATAGTTTCAGAGGTTTAGTCAATTATCATGGTAGGGAACAAAGCAGCCTGGTAGCAGACTTGATACTTGCGAAGTAGCTGAGAATTCTATTTCTGGGTCCACAGGCAACAGGAAGTCTCAGGGCTTTTGAAACCACAAGTCCTCCTTAGTGAATACACTTCCTCCAACAAAACTATACCTACTAACCCTCTTAAGTAGTGCCAATCAAAAATTACCAAGTATCTTAGGGTTTTCTTTCTGTGCAAAGACACCATGACCACAGCAACTCTTAAGAAAAGAAAATGATTGGGGTTGGTTCATCATGGCAGGAAATATGACAGCATGCAGGTGGACATGGTGCTGCAGAGTTTTCTATTAGTAGGAAGCAGGAAGTAAACTGAGAGCCAATCTTCCTGGAACGATGCCATATCCACTTAAACAAGTTCACACCCCTTAATAGTGCCAATACCTATGGGCCTGTGGAGACTCTATTTATTCAAACAACTACATTCCGTTCCCTGGACCCCAGAGGCTTATAGCTATATCATAATGGAAAATGCATTTAGTTCAACTTCAAAAGTCTCCTTAGTTTTTAAGTCTCAAACTTGTTTAAAAGTCCACGATCCAAATTCTCTTCCGAGAATCATGGAATTTCTTAACTGTAATCCCTTGTAAAATCAAAATGTAAAACAAGCCACCTACTTCCAACATACAATGGCACAAGGTATACATTACAATCCCAAAAAGGAGAACAATGAGGAAATACTAGACTGAGCAAGATCCAAATCCAGCTGGGAAAACTCCAAGCTTGAATTCTCCATGTCTGATGTTAAAGTACTCCTCAGGTCTGCAACTGCATTCAGTTTTTTGACTGAAACACACTTTTCTCCCTTGGTCAGGTTTCATTCCCTGTTAGTAGCTTTCCTCAGCAGGTATTTCATGTCTCTGGCATCTCTACCATTTTGGAGTCTCCAAAGCAATCCAGTATTTACACAGCTTTACAAAATGCCTGTTTAGGCCTCCAAGTGGAGACACCTCTGCCATACCCCTGACATAGTGGCTTTTCTTAGTTGTAGAGGGAGGTTCCATAAACCCTTTTGTCTATCCTTGACTCTAAACTCATAATCAGGTATCTGAAGCTGCCTTGTTCTCCTGTTTAGTGGGACTGGAACACAGCCCCTCATTCACTTACATCCTCATCAGCTTTGCATTTTCCATGGTTTCCCTCATTGCCTAAGCTTGACTGTCATGGAACTCATTTTGTAGGCCCAGCTGGTCTTAACCTCAAGATCCTATTGCATTTGTTTCCTGAGTGCTAATATTAAAGATGTGTGGCATCACACACCTGAACCTAAACTGTTCTCTTTTTTTTTTCTTTCCTTCTTCACATATTGAGAGCTTACCTCAGTTCGGTCTTGCCCAAAGGTCACCACTCCCTTTATGCTATTAATGTTAACTTTTGTAAAAGATCATTTTATCTTCTTTAACACAAGACTTAGCTCTATTCCACTTCCTGGTGTCCATTTTCTCCTCAGATCACACATTTTGTATTTTTCTTTGCTGGACATTCACCTTTTCATTACAGATCTGCTTAAGAGTGACCACTAAAAACCACAGGACAGAGTTTATATTAGGTTGTTTTGAGAATTCTTTTGACAATGCAATTAATATAAATGCTCTGTAATTTAGCCTAAGGTAAACTTTTTGAATAAGGGCAAAAGGCTCCAAGTTCTTTGCCAAAATGGCAAAAGAATGGTGTCTATGCCATATACTAATATTCTTCTCTGAAAATTTTGAGCCAGGCACAATTGCCACCAAGAACAGCAGTGGCAGTGGAATGGATCAACTTGAACTTAGAGTGCTACAGAGGACAGAGCTGGAGAAGTGACTCTAGTCCTTTGTAGATGCACAGAAGATCACGTGTGGAAGTCAGACTTTGGAACAAGAAACTGTGAAGCTGAAGTTGACTTGGGGACCCCAAGATGTTAAAGATTCCAGAGACACAGGATGCCTGCTAGGAAAGCTGCTAACAGGGAGTGGAACCAGTGCAGGAGAAAGAAGCTTGTTGCAGTCAACAAAGATGCAAAGGGCGTTGAAGATCTGAAGACTGCTTTGCCATCAGAAATGGAGATGCAGAGTTTGGAGACTGCCCAGGTGGTTTCCTGTCTTGCTTTTGGGATTACAGTTATGTGATTGGATGAATCTCAGAACAGACTTCAACTTTGGACTTTTAACACTGTTGAGAATACTATAGACTGTGGGGACTTTTAAAGTTGGACTAAATGTATTTTGCATTATGCTATGTTTAGGTATGGCCCCCCATAGACTCATGTTTGAACAAGCCTATGGGGACCAGGGAGTGGAATGTGATGGTTTGTATATGCTTGTCCCAGGGAGTAGCACTATTAGAAGGTGTGGCCTTGTTGGAGGAAGTGTGTCACTGTAGGGTTGGGCTTAGAGATCTTCCTCTTAGATGCCTGAAGATGCCCAGTCTGTTCCTGGCTTCCTTTGGATAAAGTCATAGAACCCTCAGCTCCTCCAGCACCATGCCTGTTTGGATGCTGCCATGCTTCTGCCTTGATGACAATGGACTAAACCTCTGAACCTGTAAGCGAGCCCCAAGTAAATGTCTTTTATAAAATTTGCATTGGTCATCGGTGTCTTCCATATTCCCCACTATTATAGTTCATTAGATTCACATTAAAGCATTCATCTGTTTTTTAATACAAAGTACCAAAGTCTACATTTCTTCAAACAAAAACATGGTCAGGTCTATAAATACCCCTTGCAATATGCCAGTCTCTGGTACCAACTTTTATTTTAACCAGTAGTTATTGTTGTGAAAAGAAACCATGACTACAGTAACTCTTATATAGGAAAACATTTAATTGGGGCTATCTCATAGTTTCAGAGGTTTAGTTCATTATTGTCATAGCTTGAAGCATGGCAGCATGGAAGTAGACATGATGCAGAAGGAGCTGAGAGGTCTATGTCTGGATCAGCAGGCAGCAGGAAGTGAACTGAGACCCATACTTTCTCCAACAATGCCACAGCTCTTCCAACAAGGCCACATCTTCTAATAGTGTCACCTCCATGGACCTATGGGGACTATTTTTACTGAAATCAGCATACCTACAAATCAGCCTATGGGGTTATTACTATTTAAACAACCATATTTTATTCCCTGGCCTCCATTGGCTTATAGCCATCTCATAATATAAAATTCATTCACTTCAACATTAAAGGTCAACATAGTCTGTCATAGTTTTGACTTTAAGTTTCTTCTAAGACTCAAGGTAATCACTTAAGGATAAGTCATGGTGAAGTCAATATCCAGAAAAACAGATCACATACTTCCAATGTATAGTGGAACAGAATATATATTACCACATAAAAAGGGAAGAAAAGGAGTACAGGGATGAAATACTTGGACCAAAACAATTCTTAAAACCATAGGAAAAACTCAAAATTCAGTATCTCTATGTGATGCCAAGCACTCTTGAGAACCTCTGTTCTTTTCAGCTTTGCTGACTACAACAAACTTCTCTTGCCTGGGCTTATTCCATACCCAGACTGCAGCTTACCTTAGCAGGTATCTTGTGGCCCTGTCATCTCCAATATTTTGAGGTCTTTAACGAATTCCAGTTTTCACACTCACAGTATCAGACTATGGCTTCTCTGAGTCTCATTGTGAGGACACTCTTTTTATTTTTTTATCAGATATTTTCTTGATTTACATTTCAGATGTTATCCACTTTCCCGGTTTACTCCAGGAAACCACTTATCCCATCCCCCCATCCCTTCTTCTATGAGGGTGTTCCCATACTCGCCCACCCACTCGTACCTCCCCACCCTGGCATTTCTTACATTAGGCCTCAAGTCTTCACAGGACCAAGGGCCTCTTTTTCCATTGATGGCCAACAAGGCTATCCTCTGCTACAGATGCGCTGGAACCATAGGTCCCTCCATGTGTACTTTTTGGTTGGTGATTTAATCCCTGGGAGCTCTAAAAGAAACTTTACTAAAGCTCCAAAGCATACATTGCACCTCACACAATAATAGTGGGGAACTTCAACATCCCACTCTCATCAATGGACAGATTATGGAAACAGAAACTAAACAAAGACATAGTGAAACTAACAGAAGCTATGAACCAAATATATTTAACAGATATTTATAGAACATTTCATCCTAAAACAAAAGAATATAACTTCTTCTCAGCACCTCATGGTACCTTCCCAAAAATTGATCATGTAATTGGTCACAAAATAAGCCTCAACTGTTACAAGAAGATTGAAATAATCCTATGCATCCTATCAGATCACAATGGACTAGGCTGGTCTTCAATAACAACAAAAACAATGGAAGCCCAAATACACATTGTTAGGAATCTGTCTAAGCTGCACCCTACAATTACCTGGCAACAGCCAAGTATGCCCCTCCCCACAGTTACCTGGAAATAGCCAGGTAGGCCTGGCCTACTATAAAAGATGATGTTCAGTCCCTCCTCTCTCTCATTCCTCTTACTCTTACCTCTCTCACTCTCAGATTCTTTCTTGCCCCTCTTGGACTCTCCTCCCCTCCCCCTTCTCAACACGTGGTCATGGCTGGCCTCTGCTTCTCTACTCTCTCCTTCCCTCTGCCTTTCTCTGCCTCTACCACCCTCTTAATTCTCCTCCCTATGCCCTTAATAAACTCTATTCTATACTATGCCAGTGTGTCTGGTGGTGCACATCTGGTCCCTCAGGTGGACAGGATGCCTTGGGATGGGCCTGCTGAGGAACCTCCTTCCCTCACACTGCCATACACCATATTCTCTAACCTCTTTCTCTTTTTATGATTACAACACACATGGAAGCTGAAGAGTGCTCTACTTAGTCAAGGAAGAAATAAAGAAATCATAGACATTTTAGAATTTAATGAAAATGAAGGCACAACCTATCCAAACTTATGGGACACAATGAAAGCAGTGCTAAGAGGAAAACTCATAGTTCTGAGTGTCTCCTAAAACAAACTGGAGAGAGCATACACTATCAGACTGACAGTACATCTGAAAGCTCTAGAAGTAAAAGAAGCAAACACACTCAAGAGGAATAGACTAGATGGCAGGAAATAAACTCAGGGTGGAAACTGATGAAATAGAAACCAAAAGAACTATAAAAAGTATCAACAAAACCAGGAGCTGGTTCTTTGAAAAAAAATCAATAAGATGGATAAACCCTTAGCCAGACTAACCAGAGAGCACAGAGACAGTATCCAAATTAACAAAATCAAAAATTAAAAGGGAGACATAACTACAGAAACCAAGGAAATTTAAAAAAAATGAGCAGATCCCACTATAGAATTATCTGCTCAACAAAACTGGAAAATCTGGATGAAATGGACAATTTTCTAGACATATACCAGGTACCAAAGTTAAATCATAATCTGATAAACCATCTAAACAGTTCCATAACCCCTAAAGAAGTAGAAGCAATCATTAAAAGTCTCCCAAACAAAAATAAAAAAGTCCAGGACCAGATGGCTTTAGTGCAGAATTCTATCACACCTTCAAAGAAGTCCTAATATCAATACTCTTCAAACTATTCCACAAAATAAAAACAGAACGAACACTTTTCCAGGATTTTTCCTGTCCAATTACATTAGAGCAGAGAAGATCTCTGATTGGACAGGGAAAAGGAAGGGACAGAGTTAAGAGTTAAAGAGACAGAGAGTGAGAGCAGAGAGAGAGAGAGAGAGAGAGAGAGAGAGAGAGAGAGAGAGAGAGACAGAGAGAGAGACAGAGAGACAGAGAGACAGATAGACAGACAGAGACACAGAGAGACAGAGAGAGAGAGACAGAAAGAGAGAAAGAGACAGAAAGAGAGAGAAAGAGAGAGGGAGAGAGAGAAGAGAGGGAGAGAGAGGGAGAGAGAGAGAGAGGGAGAGAGAGAGAGAGAGAGAGAGAGAGAGAGAGAGAGAGAGAGAGAGAGAGAGAGAGAGAGAGAGAGAGAAGAAAGAGGAAGAGCCATGGCAATAGATGTGAACCCAAGTGGCAAATTCTAGCCACAAGTAGTTATTTAGAAATATTGGGATAAAACTTTTATCTTTATCAATTGGCTCTAAAATTATTATATTGACATCTTATGAATTGTGATATAATTGATACATAAATCTGATTGGTTAATTAAGCATTAAGAGTCTTGATTCTACCAGGTAATTAGGTTATGAGGTGGGAGATTGTGGGGTGTATGGGGTGTTGTGTGGTAGCAAGAGGAACTTGAGGTCCCCTGCCAGAGAGATGGCAGGCAGAGGGACCTAGAGAGAGATTTACCAGGTAGGTGTCCTGTGACCTGGCACGAGCTGCTGTGGCTTACTGATTGCCTTGCCAGCACTAGTGTGGAATGTGTCAGCACGTTTTTTAAATATATCCGGCAACAGAAAACTACCCAATTTTTTCTATGAAGCCACAATTACACTTGTACCTAAACCACATAAAGACCCAACAAAAAAGAGAAATTCAGACCAATTTCCCTAATGAATATCCATGCAAAAATACTCAATAAAATTCTTGCAAACAGAGTGCAAGAACACATTAAAGCAATCATCCATCCTGATCAAGTAGGTTTCATCCCAGGGATGCAGGGATGGTTCAGTATATGGAAATCCATCAAGGAAATCTACTACATAAACAAACTCTAAGAAGAAAAAAAAACACATGATCCTCTCATTAGATGCTGAAAAAGCATTTGATAAAGTTCAGCATCCTTTCATGTTAAAGGTCTTGGAAAGAACAGGAATGCAAGGCCCATGCCTAAACATAGTAAAAGCAATATACAGCAAACTGGTAGCCAATATCAAACTAAATGGAGAGAAACTTGAAGTAATCCCACTAAAATCAGGGACTAGACAAGGCTGCCCATTCCTATCTGTTCAATATAGTACTCAAAGCCCTAGTCAGAGCAATTATACAACAAAAGGAGGTCAAAGAGACACAAACTGGAAAGGAAAAAGTCAACAAATCACTAATTGCAGATGATATGATAAAATACTTAAGTGACCCCAAAAACTCCACTAGAGAGCTACTAATCCTGATAAACAACTTCAGCAAATTGGTTGGATATAAAATTAACTCAAATAAGTAGCCTTCCTCTACTCAAAGGATAAATGGGCTGAGAAAAATATTAGGGAAATAACACCCTTCACAATAGTCACAAATAATATAAAATACCTTGGTGTGACTCTATCCAAGCAATTAAAAGATCTATATGACAAGAAATTCAAGTCCTTGAAGAAAGAAATCGAAGAAGATCTCAGAAGATGTAAAGATCTCTCATGGTCATGTATTGTCAGTATTAATATAGTAAAAATGGACATCTTGCTGAAATCAACCTACAGATTCAAAGCAATCTCCATCAAAATTCCAACTCACTTCTTCATAGAGTTAGATAGAGCAATTTCCAAATTCATCTGGAACAACAAAATGATCTTCAGGGAAATCACCATCCTTGACCTCAAGCTATTCAAAAAACAGTAGTGATATAAACTGCATGGTACTGGTACAATTACAGACAGATAAATCAGTGGAACAGAACTGAAGACCCAGAAATGAACCCACACAACTATGGTCACTTGATCTCAAAGTATATAAAATGATCTAGCAGAAAAAAGACAGCCTTTCAACAAATGGTGCTGGTTCAATTGCTGTTCAACATGTAGAAGAATGCAAATCAATCCATTCTTATCTCCTTGTACAATGCTCAAGTCCAAGTGGATCAAGGACTTCCACATAAAACCAAATATGCTGAAACTTATAGAGGAGAAATTGAGGAAGAGCATTGAACACATGGGCACAGGGGAAAATTTCCTGAACAGAACACCAATGGCTTATGCTCTAAGATCAACAATAGACAAATGGGACCTCAAAAAATTGCAAAGCTCCTGTGAGGACCTTCTTGACACACTCCTAGTTTCAGCAGCTTGCCTTAGCCATAGAGGAAGATTCCACCACTTTTTCCTTGTATCCTTGACTCTAAAGCCAGAAACTTGTGATCTAATCTGCCAAGTACTGTTGATTACAATGGCTGGAAGGTGCTCTATTGTTCAATAACATTTGCATCAGCTTTCTGTTGTTGACTGTTTTATCCACTGCTTAAGCGCTTTTCTTTAATTCCTTTTCACAAGTTGAAAGTTTAACTAGGTGAAGTCCTTCTTTGAGGTAACCACTCCCTTTATTCCATTTAGAGTCAGGCTTTTCTTCAAGCATTTTATTTCCTTGAGCACTGGACTTAGCTCTATTCTCCTCAAACTGTACATTTTGTTTTTCTTTGCTCAGTTTGCTCTCTTTCAGTATATAGGTCTCCATAGGAGTGACCACTAGTAATCACATGAGATAGTCAATATGTGGCTGAATTTATAACTTATTTGCCAGCACATTTACAAAAAATTCTTCAGTTTTTCCTTATGTAGATTATTTTTTTTGGAGAAGGGCAAAAAGCAACCAAACTGTTTGTGCAAATATTTCAGAATGATCTCTAAACTAATTACTACTAATAGTCTTTCCTTCTGAAACATTCTGTGCAAAGCCTCCACAGTTCACATTGCCTCTGGAACTGTCTTCCATGCCAGGCAAGCCTTGCTTAATGCATTCAATTGCTTTCCTAAACTAGATAATTCACATTTGCTAACAAGTTGCATAGTCAGGTCTGTCATATTAATAGCTTGTTTCCTGGTACCAATTTCTGCTTTATCTAGTGATTTATTGCTGTGAAGATATATGATAAGCATGTCAACTCTTATAAAAGAAAGCATTAAAATGGGCTTACATACACATTCAGAGATTTAATCAATTATGATGTTGTGGAAAATGGAAGGACGCAGGCAGACGTGGTTCTTAAGGAGTTGAGAGTTCTACATCTGGATCTGTAGGAAACCATAAGAGAGGGATAATGGTTTGAGCAAGGCCATCCCCAGGAACACATGTCCTCCAACAAGGCCACCCTTCCTAATCCCTCTCAAGTACTGCCACTCTCTGGTGACGAGTATTCAAATCAAATAGCTTATGGGAGCCATTATTGTTCAAATCACCAGGGAGATTCTAGGTTTATATTTAGTTTAAGACTATTCTGTTGGTTTTATGGGGGCTAGATTCCAATGTGATATGTTTAGAACTGAAAATAAAATTATGACTTGTTCTATAAAGGAAATATGCTATTTTAATTATGTACTTTTGAAATATGTACTTTTTAATTCGTGAGATGATATAGAGAGAGTAAGAAGTAATTGAGATGTCAAAAATGTATAAATCCTTGGAAATTGTGATGAAATTCTACTAAACTTATTTCATTATGCTATACATTTTATTACAGTTTAAAATGAAAGAAATCTGTTTGTATAAAAGTAAGAACTGATATTTTTCTTAAATGTATTGACATCCCCATATCAAAGTAATGTCATTTACATCAGATCATAATATAAAAATTTCCAAATCTCAAGAGAACGGATTTACTTTTTGCAGTTAAGAAATTATTTTCAGACACTTATTTTTATTAAAAATTTTGAGCTAAAGTTAAATTCCTTTTCTCATAGATGTTTATCTTGTATCTATGATAAGAAGAACAGTAAAGAAAATCCAGCCACTCTACAGTACACATAAAATGTCTGGCTTTCCTCAAAATAAAAAGAAGTGATATGACGAAAATTCATAAGGACCAATCATTAAACCTAATAATCTAACTAACACCAGAACCCGTTCTGAAGTTCAGTCAAATGGGATGCATGGAGATGCTGTAGAGTCCACTGCATCTGTAGAATAGAATGACTGAAAGGTTTTGTAAGAGTGAAAAAAATCTGAAGTTGGTTTTTTTTTTGTTTTTTTTTTTTTGAGATAGTGTGTAGAAGAGAGAATTTGCTCTAATGTATTTTTCCCCTGTTTTTTAAATCAGGGAAACACTATGTTAGATTTTATGCTATGACTAATTATACCTGTTCTCAATAAATTTATACTCCAGTAAATAATTGAAGAAAAAAACAATAAGTGATTGGAAATATTAATAAAAGCATTACAAAACAAAGATAAACAAATTCAATATAATTATTATTACTTGTAGTCCTGTGGAGAACTTCATTTAAAGAAATTTATTTAAATAAGTTGATATTTAAGAATAAACGGAGCTACCTATGACCTAACGAAATCATGATATTATTTTTTCCCTAGGAAAAATGTCAGTAAGTGACTGAAGAATTCAAATAAACTTTTAATTTTGAATGAAGGAATTTGCTGTGGAAAATAGCATGGCATGATGACATAGGAATTAGAAGCTATGGCTGGGCTCATAGATATAATTTATACCTTAAAATTTTCCTACAATATTAAATATTTACATTTTTTAAAAAAGGAATACAACTTCCATATTACTTCTGGCTAGGAAAGAATAATAGACAGATAATTAAACAATATATGGAAGTATAAAAAGTAGATAGATAACAGATACTTAATTCAGTTTTTGCTAGTAGCACATTACTATACATTGATTTTTTTTATTGTACTTACTACATTGTTTGGAAAATCAAGACAAATTGTAAAAAGTGAAATCTAATTTACAGCATATAACGTAAATGCTTCAAACAGAATTATTGTCTTATCAGGCATGGTGACACATGTATTGTAATATTTACAATTCTGATATTGTCTTTGGTAGTTATACCAGTTCTTATTATAAGCCTAGATACAAACAAACATCAAAGTATTCCAATCCTAGGTGTTATGCTGTCTTCAATTTGCTTATTAAATTACTTTTAGAGTCAGCCTCATTCAAAACCTTAGGACATAAATAAAATATACACAAGTTCTTTTTCATGTTGTAATATGGATAATATGTGGTTCAATCCTTCCAATAGCGCTCATTTTTCTTCTAACACTTCATGGCCTTCATCATATCCAGTATTGATAGTATTTTTCTACCAGAATCACAAAATACCATCCTCAGAACTTTACCTAACCTTACACTGTTACTTCTCTAAATTTTTCTCAAATAAATGCCAAAAGCACAGAGCTTGTCTAACCATAAGTCCATAGTTGATCAAGGCAATAACTTTACCCTTTGTACCAAATTTTTGTATTAAGCACTTTTCTCCTGACTATGATAAACTGTTTGAGATTAGTTAAGCATGTGCATTTGGGTTCTTCTTGTATTTTGGAGAAACATAATGATGATAGGAACACATGGTGAAGTTCTTAACCTCATGGCTGACAAGAAGTTGAGCAGGAGCAGATGGAGACACTACCTAGGTTCAAAGATATTTCCTTTTTTTTTTTTTAACTTCATCTCTTTTGGCCTGTAGGATAGAAATGGTACTGTAACATTCAGTCTCAATGTCTACCCTTAGTCAGTAGTCTGTGGAAATGCTTTCATGGATAAATCAAATCATGTGCTTCCTTAATCTGGTTGTGTCTGAGTAAAATCAACTTGACACTACATAATACTTATCAAAATTGCTTTGGTTTTCTTGCATGTGAGCCATGAATAAGACAAAATTTTCTCAAGTTAACCTTATGGGGATGTGTATGGAAAGGGTACCTAACGCACAATGTCTCAGCTGGAGTTGGGGATGCCTTTGGGTCTATCATTGCAAATATTTTCCTTACCAATGGATTAAAGGAAATTATCCTAATACTACTAATAATGATTGCGTCATTAATAGTAAATATGGTTTTAGTCTTTATGCATATTTATTTTTCAACAAATAAAAATAAATATTTATAATTATTTATGCATACTAATGATTCTCTCATATTCCCAACATCTTAAGAGAGAGATTCTGATGCATTTTGACATAATAAATGCATTAAAATATGCTACATCAAAAACATTACTTCTTATTAACATAAAATTTCTTGAAACACTAAAAAAAATTATCCCAGAGCCAAAATTTACTTTTTTAATGATCAGGTACTTTAATAGTACATGTTCATGGATTTAACTGTGGCATTTACACAAATGCACATCCTATGCTAAGATTGTGTCAAGCTTCTGGACTACCCTTTGTTCCTTATCATCCTTCCTACCTCATCTTCATCTGTCTTCTCTAAGAGATATCAAAACGAAAGGGGTTTGTTGTTGTTGTTATTGTTGTTGTTGTTTACTTGTTAATTAGTATGAGATGATTTATCTAAAATCCATTACGCTGGCCTGTTTTCATATTGTCAGCATTACACGTAGGGGGGGTCATCTCAGCAGAGGGAAATTCAACTGTGAAAAGGCCTCTAACAGACTGGCCTGTAGGCATATCTGTGGGCATTGTTTTTGATTAATTATTACCAAGGGAAAGCCCAGCTTAGTCTGGGTGGTGAATTCTCCAGACAGGTGGTGGTTCTGGGTTGTATAAAACCACAGGCAGGGCAAGCTAAGAAGAGCAGGCAGGGATGGAGCACTCTTCCATGTTTTATGCTTCAGTCCCTGTCCTCAAGTTTTTACTTCTGTAATTCCTCACGTAGCTTCACTCAATGATGTGTGTTCAGGAATTTTAAACTAAGTAAATCCCCTTTACACCACAGTACCTTTGGTCACAGCAACATATAACTAGCAAACTTATCTTTCTACACCTCAATTATGCTACTGAGCAATTTAATCTAGAGTTTCATTCATTTTCATTTAGATGATATAATGTCATATTTTATGTCTCACACAGCATGAATTTTCAAATCTGCCCACTAATTGATGCACACAAATATTGATTTTGTTACTTGGCTATTCTGAAGTGTCCCTCTAATCATGGCTGCCATTTGTCACAATATATCATTTATTAATTAACTTCATTTCCTTCAGGTATACATATAGAAGAGGTATTGCTCAGAAATATCACAGAAGTTTCAAGACATAACTGTTCTTAAAAAAAAAAGGAAGAGACTTCTGACTTCTGATTATATTTCCACTACCAGTGTATAAGGAAGACATACCTTTTCTCCACATTGTCAACTGCATTTAAATTTTTCATTTGATAATAGCCACTCCAGACACATTAACTGGAAATCTTTCATATGTATATATGTATGTATATATATATATGTATGTATATATATACATATATTACATAATATTACTATTATTGATAATCATATCCCATATTCACCAGATATTTTTTGTTCTTTTGAGAAATGTCTGCATAGTTCTTTTCTCCATTAGTTGAACATATTGCTTGTTCTGGATTTTTGTTAACTTTTTCATGATTCTTATGTACACTAGATTATAATACTATGGTAAACATTTTGTGAACCATGTAAGCTATGCTAACCCATTCATTGTATACTTTGCTATATAGAAGTTTTTAAATTTTATACATATTCTGCATGTTCTCATTCTTTAAATCATATTCAGAAAATTAGCCATCCATTTGCCTTACATTAATTCTAGTGATTTCCAGTTTTAGGCACACATACACACATGCACACTCACATGTACATATTTGACTTGATTTTTATAGAAGGTGATGTAGTTCATTCTTTATATGTTCTTATCTCATTTTCTCAACACTGTTTGTTAAAGGGATGATTTCTCTGTAAAAGAAAATTTGCCAACATGTAGAGAATTAGAAGAGTGTTGCCATGTAGTTTACTGTTGGATTACCTATTGTTTTATATTCTGTGTATTAAAAAATGAATTCTCTGTGCTTGTTTTTATGTCAACCTCATGCAGTTATTATATGGATAATCTGATGTATACTTTGAGATCAGGTATTTTGATAGCTTTAATGTTTTTCTTTAAGATGGCTTTGGCTACAATAATCTTTTGTGCAGTTTGAGAGTATTATAGACAGAACTATAAAAGGAAAATTATCATTATCATATTTTATTGGTCTACTGAAATGATTCTGCTTAGTGCAAAGAAAACCAATGGTTATAAAATGTGCTAATTCTTTTTTAATCCAAATTGTTCATTCATTCATTCATTCATTCATTCTTATGCCAGGCCATTTTTAAATGGCTAAAAGGGGACTAGAAAACATCTGAGTATAATGTTAGCAACACAAATGATTGTAAATCAGTTTTCACTCTGAGGAAGAAGAAAAAGAGAAACGGGGTGTAGGGAAGAAGGGGGGAGAGAGAGAGAGAGAGAGAGAAGAGAAAGAATTTGATAAATGTCTTTAATACAACTGACTTAAGATGAAAACAAGCCAGCCAAGAGAGTTCAGTTCGCAGAATCTCGGTGTTGGCATTCTGGGAGAAATGTTGAGAGGTCAGTGTCAATATGGCTAATTCTGATAGAGCGACTTTTATATAAGATTTTAATCACTTAGTAATGTTTTTTTCTTTGAAAAATTACATGGAGAAGCAATTTCATTTTAAAGGTGAATTGATAATATGTGACTATTGCAGAGCTAAAACACCCATATTTAATTACTGTAAAGCAAACAATCCAAAGGGAATTAGTTTAGTACTCTTGTTCTATAAGCTTTAGAGTAAATTACCACTGAATAAACTTGAGTTTCTAACTGTAATAAAAGAAAAAAGGCCTTAATATGCAGGCTGCATTTTCACTTATGTTTCTCATTCAATTGTTTCAATACACAACGTGAGACTTGTATATATGGCATATACATAATGTAAAAAATTGTATTCCAAAATTATGGTATTATATATGAAAAATTCTATCTGAAACAAAAAAATACATAATTTAAGAACTATCTGAACCTGGGAGAATGAATCCCTAGTGATTGTGATCCTCTGAAGAGGGAAACAAAAAAAGGAAAGAAATTAATTGGAATGTATTTTTTTTTTGCTAATTAGGCTGTAATATTATTCTTATTCTAGTTTATTTTAAAATACAATGAAGATATAAAATGTTGTCAATAATTGATCAAAGACTTACAATTTTAAAACTCAGAATGATAAGTAGAGCCTCACTTATCTATTTTGAAGAATGGAATTGAGTCATTAATTTTAAGATCTGTTGTAAGAAGTTCAGGACATGCATGTGATATGTGGTAACCCTCAGCAGGGGATCCATGTGTGCAGGAAAT
Source organism: Tokudaia tokunoshimensis (assembly GCA_036184795.1). Classification (NCBI taxonomy): domain Eukaryota; kingdom Metazoa; phylum Chordata; class Mammalia; order Rodentia; family Muridae; genus Tokudaia; species Tokudaia tokunoshimensis. The sequence goes on from BTHU01000003.1 coordinate 139,837,141, forward strand.
CCTTTCTTCTCAGCTCTTTCCAGTATACTGAAAGCCAAAGGATGCTCTACCTTGTTCCTCAGAGACAGCGTTCTTTGGGTGGCTACACTTAAAGAGTAATTTTGTGACATTTTATAGGAGAGAAAGAAAAATTTAAGTACTGTTCATATCTGTTTATATTCTAAAGTATAAGTAAAATACCTGTTTAACAGTAAATGCTGGCTGATAGTAGTGAATTGCATTCTGAATGTGAGGATATTTTGACCAAATTTGACAAATTGGTAGCAACTAAAAGTAGAATGAAGTTGAAGTTAGATAGTGAAAGTATTCAAATTGTGATATATTTCTAGAAGATTAGCAGGTTGGATTTTAGCTTATATCACTTTTTGATGTATTAAAATAGTTAGATCTGTAGTAGGTTAAAGGTGAATGTGTATGTGAGTGGGTTCTGCTTTGGAAGCACATTGTCTTACTTAAGGTCCCCCAGAAGGACAAAAACAAAGTTAGAAGATCCCTGGAGAGGAACTACTGCTGTAATTTCCCATTTAAATAATGAAGAATCTAGATTCTGGTGTTTGTGAGTGATAGGTGCTGTGAAAAATAAACCTCATTCAAGGATTTTTGGTTTATTCTGATTTGATTTGTTACATTTAGTTTTCCTATGTACTGGATGGTACACTCCATTTACATGAAGTAAGTAATTTAGCCTTCACTGCACTGTTCCACTTCCTTTTTTTTTTTTGTTTGCTTGTTTTGTTTTGTTTTGTTTTGTATAGCCTTGGCTGTCCTGGAACTCACTCTGTAGACCAGGCTGGCCTCGAACTCAAAAATTCACCTTCCTCTGTCTTCCAAGTGCTGGGCCTAATGGGTACACCACCACTGGTAGGATATGCTGAAGGAGGCAGAGATAGGAGGATCACGAGTTCATCCATGCAATTGCCTGTGGTCATCGTCAAGCTGGTTACCACAAACACACAGGAATAAATAAATAAATTCCTTGATAGGAATCTAGGTGTCCAGGTTGACAATCATCATCCATAGTCTAATCTCTTACTTTAAATCCTGTGGGTTTTTCATTGATTGTTTGGTTAGTTGTTTGGTTTGAGGTGTCAATACATTGTCAACTGACTATATGTGTGAACTGTGATGAATCAGTGTGCAATGGCAAAAGAATGTGTTGGAACAGAGTAGTTACTAAGGAAAGAGAACAAAAGATGACACAAGTTATGCCCTTCTTGACTTAGGATAATGATTTCTTCCTTCAGATAGGCCCTACCTATTGAACATGAAGTTACCAGTGGGTTATTGCTAAATATAAGGATCCCTCTATGATCCAATCACTCTCACTTTTTGAGTGGTTACTATAGATCAGAAAATCTTTGGAATAATGTTGTCATCTTTAAAAAAGTTCAAGTTCAAGAATTGAAGTCAAAGCTTTCCTTTGTCTTCTGTTGTAAAAGTTACTGGTATTAAAATGTGATAAAAGTCAGTAATAATGAAAACTGTTATACAGTTGAGAGTACTTATTTCTTCATCTATTTTACTTGTAATTGTTTATTTATATGATTCAATAAGTTATATTGGATTCCTATAATCATGTGTTTCAATAATTAATATTTTTCTAAATTAGCCACAATAGATTTATTGAGAGAAAAACCATACTTTTATAAACACTTTATAAGTATTCATCAAAATGTTATGAGTTCAGTGATTTTAAACAAAACACTGTAGGCCAAGAGACAGAGGAAAAAGTTGGAGTATTTGTTATGGAGATAGCGAAGGAAAAAGTTAGCTCAGAGAAAAGCAGTCCGTGACAAAAATATGGTAAGGAAACTGGTATTGCTTGGCATTGAAGACTTACAAAGATGACAGGATAACTAATATGGAGTGAACAAAGGGAAGACACACAAATTCATCAATGAATTTAAGTATTGCCTTTTACTCTGAATAGAAAAGGAAGTCACAGACTAGATTGCAATGCAGGAAGATCATTAACACAATATCAACCAAAAATTCTATTAATTAACAAGACAGAAAGAAATGGAATTTATATGAGCTATGAAACTTTATTTGAATTAGTTCAACTAAACAATGCTGGCTAATGGGTGGGGATATTAGCAAAGGTTTTACTGCTGTGAACAGACATCATGACCCAGGCAATTTTTATATAGCCAACATTTAATTGGGGCTGGCTTACAAGTTCACAGGATCAGTCTATTATCATCAAGGCAAGAACATGGCAGCATCCAGGCAAGCATGGTACAGGAGGAGCTGAGAGATCTACATCTTCATCTGAAGGCTGCTACCAGAATATTGTCTTCCATGTAGCTAGGATTAGGGCATAAAATCCCACACCCACAGTGGCACACCTAATCCAGCAAGGTCATACCTCCAAATAGTGCCACTCTCTGGGCCAAGCATATTCAAACAATGACAGGTAGATTATAATATAACAAAAAGGTGTAGTTATTGAAGGCTGAGCAAAATGAAACAAAGAGGGGAAGGTGTCAGTTACAAATGGGAAAAGTGTTAGTGTACTGAAGTTTTGCTTGCTTTTAGATGAAATGATAAAATATGAAGAAATATTCTTAATATTTATATAAAAATTTAGATTTCATATTACATATGAAATCATGTTGACAAACTGTTGGGTTGCTGACCTCACAATCAAGAGGAGTTGCTAAGCTGTGGGAATAAAATTGAAAACCGTTAACTTATGTCCATGAAGTAATGTGGATGAGGTACCTAAGGAAATGAGAGGATATTGATGACAACAGCAGCAAGGAATGCTTTTACCATCATAACCACATAGTCATTTCAGGAAATAAGATGAGATAAAAGAAGGTCCACAAACCTCTTACCTTGGATGAAGTAGAAATGGAGTTATCTTTAGTGACAGGTGTTCTTGTAATTAATCTATATTCATAAATGCCTCAAAAAAATACACTATTAAGTGAAGCTCATGAGAGACAGAAATTGGGAACCTGTTTTCAAGAGAGAAGAGTTTTCAGGAGGGCAACTGCAGAAGCTATCAAAAAGATAGGACCACAAGAACAGCCATAAAGTGATAAGAGGCAGTATTGAGTCCAGATTCATCTTGGGGCTTAAATAATAGTGCTTTGGCAAGTGGCAACTGTAAGGCTGAAGATGCTATCTACTATGAAGAAAACATCTATCCATACCCAAGTATTTTCTGTTGACATCTTCACATCTTGAAAGAGAGAATGGGGGGGGGGAGGAATAGGGAGAGGGAGAGAGAGTTTAAAAGAAAGATAAGTAGATACAGTAATGAGTGTCTGAAAGTATTGAGATACAACAGAAAAATAAATAGATATCTCCTAAGATTGTAGATTCTGAAATTATAAGGCCAAGAATACAGGCTCTTTATATATAAAATGATAATTGATCATGCTAAGTATGTAAGAAGAAGTATAAAAGTAGATTTTATTTGTACTTCCCTGATAGCTAAGGAAGTTAAACATTTCTTTTAAATGCCTCTCATTTGTATTTCATCTTTCTAAACTTCACTGTTTAGATTTATGCCCCATTTTTAATTTTTCTTGGTTTTTTATTTTTAGTTTTGATATATTCTAGCTATTAACCTTCTATAAAATAAAATGGTGGCAATAATTTTTCCATTCTCTGAACTATTTTTATCTGTGTAAAATTTCTAAATTTTAATTTTGAGAAAATTAATTGAAATATTAAACTTCAGAATATAAAAGATATGAAAGTGAGAAGAATTTAAAAGTAAATTGAAGACATGGAGAAGCTCTAAAGGAGACAGAAATAAGGAATGCTCTGAGATGATTTAATATGGTTTTCATGATAGGATCTAAAATGAACAATGTGGTTGTACAATAATTGTAATTTTAAAAATATAACGTACTTGTACTATAAGGAAAAATTGTAGGTCAAACATAAACTAATTCCAAACTAATCAAGTCATTACGAACCATCCCAAATAAAAGATTTGCTTAAATGTGGAGAAAAGGAAGGACAAAGTCATATGTGGAGAAAATGTCAAGTATATCAACAGGAGACCTCTAACAACAATCACAACATAATGCTGAAGGTAGTGGAATGGTTTCAGAGACTTGAGAAAAGACCCCTGATTGTCCAGTTATGTGGGTCTCCATCAGTTGGCAAATGGATGGAACTAGAAAATATCATTCTGAGTGAGGTAACTCAGACCCAAAAGAACATGCTTGGTATGTAGTCACTAATAAGTGAATATTAGCCAAAAAGTACAGAATACCCAGGATACAATACATAGAACCCAAGAAGGTTAACAAGTCAAAGGGCCCAAGTGAGGATGCTTCAATCCCAGTTGGGAGGGAGAAGAAAGCAATCATAGGGTGGGGTGGGGGAAGGGGCAGAAGGAGGAAGGGACCTGGCTGGGAAAGGGGGCAGGGAGTAGAAAAGTAGATCATGATCAGATATTTAGGGGTTGAAGAAAACAGGAATGAAACCCTCAGGGGCAGCAGAATGAATGGAAACAGGCAACCTTGGGAAGTAGGAAGTAGGGGAACCATTTAAAATGTACCAGACACCTGGGATGTGAGAAACTCTCAGGACTCAAAGGGAGGGACCTCAGATAGCAGGGAGAGGGAACCTATAGAATTCACCTCCAGTAGAAGGATAGGGCATCAAGTGGAGGGATTGATTTGCCATTCCACAGTCAAAAACTCTTAACCAGCATTGTTCTTGTCTAAAAGAACTGCAGGGACAAAACTAGAGGAGTCTGAGGGAAAGGAGGCCCAGTGACCGGCCCAAAGGGAGATTCAGCTCAAGGGGAGGCTCCAAGGCTTGATGCTATTACTATACTTAACAGACAGGAGTCTAGCATGGCTGCCCTCCAAGAGGCCCAACAAGAATCTAACTGAGACAGACATGGATTCTTACACCCAGCCAATGGACGGAAGCCAGGGACTCCTCTGGTTGAATTAGGGAAAGGCTGGAAGAAGTTGTGAAGGGGGTGACTCCATAGGAAGAACAGCAGTCTCAACTAACCTGGACCTCCCAGATCTCTCAGACATTGAGTCACCAAACAGGCAGCATACATTAGCTGGTTTGAGACCCTCAATATAGACACAGCAGGGGACTGCCTGGTCTGGCCTCACTGAGAGAAGATGCACCTAACCATTGAGAGACTTGAGGGCCAAAGGAGTGGGGAGGTCTGGTGGGGTGTAGTGGGTGGGGACATCCTCTTGAAGGCAGGAGAGCATGAATTGAACTGGGAGTTGGATAACAACTAGACTTTAAAAATAAAAGTAATATTTTAAAAGTGCATAAAATATTCACAGATAACAAATTATTTAAAAACATTGAGGACTGACAAGATAGATGTCTTAGCAATTAAAGAATGCTGCTGCCAAGCATAATAATCTAGGTTTTACCTCTGCAACACTCATGGTAGCAGGAAAGAAGTGACCCCTTCAAATTGTACTTTGATCTCCACACATGTGTTGTGACACACACACACACACACACATACACAACACACACACTCATACATCACACATCTCACACACACAAATATATAAGTGATTAAATGACCAAATGAATTAATTAGAGGTGCTGAAAAAGTTAATATGCAAGAGTGGTTCATTAGAGAATGACTTATTTTGAATATTCATTGCTTCATATCTTCTCCATAATGAAGAATGTTTGATAAGTGGAAAGTAAAGTATGTGCTTCACAGGAGAAGCAGAGCGTAAATGGATACAACAGCACCATGAATTTGATATAAAATGGGAGATAATTTTTCATTTCTATTTTATTTAAATGTTTTTCCTATCATAAAGTACATTTTGTTCATATTTTTTCTCTGAAACTGTTCCCATACACTTTCCACCTCCCTAAGCACTTGACTTTAAGTTATTTTTCACTCTTTAAAAAACACACACGGAGAAAAAGACATGGTTCAGTGGTTAAGAGCACTGGGTGCTCTTCCAAAGAACATTCAATTCCCAGCAACCACTTGGTGGATCACAACCATCTTTAAAAGGATCTTATGCCCTCTACTAACTTTCAGATGTACATGAAGAAATAGCATGTGTATAAATAAATAGATCTTTAAAAATACACACATATGGACACACACAGACATGTACACACTCAGATACAAGCACATAGACATACACACACACACACACAAACACATGCATGAGTATCAGAATGTGCCAACTACATTTCAGAGCAAGTCCCATGCATTTATACTTGAGCCAACACAAAATAAACACCATGGTTTTGACTTCTTTTTGGTGAACTTTTGGTTTCATTTTGTTTGGATTGGTATTTTTTTTTTTGTATTATTAGATGTAAATACTTTTATTGATTGGAATTTTCATGTGTGCAAACAATTTTCCTTGATCAAATTTACACCCATGTTTTTTTTGCCCTCCAGCTCCTTCCAATGCTTCTTCCCACGTTTATTTTTTAAATTTCTTGTGTTTTCTGATTTTAAACCTTTTAAACCCACTTAGGGATACCAATGAGTAAATGAGCAGAGAAAAATCAATGTGAGAATGAGTAGCCTCTCAGGGATCATGTCCCCAAAGAAAAGTTATTCTCCCTCTCCTGACAGCCACCAAAAGCCATCTTTCTTTACATAATGTGTTTGAGTTTATGATCCATTTTTTCCAGGTTGGGAGTTTTGGTAGCCTTTCTCTGTCTTATGATGCAGTCACAGTCATTCTAGCTCATATGTGTATGTTGTGTTGATTATGTCTGGGAAACACTGCTTCACTGAAGGAGTCCACTGCCTCTGCTTGCTATGAGGGGCTGTTATTTAAGTGTTTCACTTAGTGCTGATAATTCTATTGTCTCAGGTTACCTCAATTAATCAAAAAGTCGAAGAGACGTTAAAAGGACTACTATTACAAAATGGAATACTACTCTGCAATTAAAAACAATGAATTCTAAATAAGGCTGCTATGAACATAGTGGAGCATGTGTCCTTATTGCATGCAGGTAAAGCTTCTGGGTACATGCCCAGGAGTGGTATAGCCGGATCCTCCGGAAGTGTCATGCCCAGTTTTCTGAGGAAACGCCAGACAGCTTTCCAGAGTGGTTGTACCAGCTTGCAATCCCACCAGCAGTGGAGAAGTGTTCCTCTTTCTCCACATCCTCGCCAACACCTGCTGTTTCCTGTGTTTTTGATCTTAGCCATTCTGACTGGTGAGATGGAATCTCAGGGTTGTTTTGATTTGCATTTCCCTAATGACTAAGGATGATGAACATCTCTTTAGGTGCTTCTCAGCCATTAGATATTCTTCAGGTGAGAACACTTTGTTTAGCTCTGTACCCCATTTTTTAATAGGGTTACTTGCCTCTCTGGAGTTTAACTTCTTGAGTTCTTTGTATATATTGGATATTAGCCCTCTGTCGGATGTAAGGTTGGTAAAGATCATTTCCCAGTTGGTTGGTTGCCGCTTTGTCTTTTTGACAGTGTCTTTTGCCTTGCAAAAACTTTGTAATTTAATGAGGTCCCATTTGTCTATTCTTGATCTTAGAGCATAAGCTATTGGAGTTCTATTCAGGAAATTCTCCCCTGTGCCCATATGCTCAAGGTTCTTCCCTAGTTTCCTTTCTATTAGTTTCAGTGTGTCTGGTTTTATGTGGAGGTCCTTGATCCACTTGGAATTGAGCTTAGTGCAAGGAGATAAGAATGAGACATGCTCCACTATGTTCATAGCAGCCTTATTTATAATAGCCAGAAGCTGGAAAGAACCCAGATGTCCCTCAATGGAGGAATGGATTCAGAAGATGTGGTATATTTACACAATGGAATACTACTCTGCAATTAAAAACAATGAATTCACGAAATTCCTAGGCAAATGGTCAGAACTTGAAAATATCATCCTTAGTGAGGTAACCCAATTACAAAAGAACACACATGGTATGCAGTCACTTATAAGGGGATATTAACCCAGAATCTCAGAATACCCTAGACACAATTCGCATATCAATAGATTTCCAAGAAGATGGAAGGAGAGACCCCTGGTCCTGGAAAGACTGGATGTAGGGGAATGCCAGGACAGAGAAACGAGAGGGGATTGAATGGGGAAAAGAGGGAGGGAAGGGGGCTTATGGGACTTTCAGGGAGGGAGGAAACGGGAAAGTGGAAATGATTTTGAATGTAAATAAAAAAAACTTAGAAAATAAAATAAAATTTAAAAAAGTGTTCGTTCTATGCTCTGTGCTGAAATTCTTCCATGTTCCCTATTTCATTAAATACTAGACATAGTGTATAGCTACTTTTGACTGAAGGAGGAAGACAAATGCCAGAATAAAAGAATGACAATGAGCTTCTAAGATAAGAAATTGTGAGTCATGCTGTTAGTCTGTATAACAAATGCGGTACAGAATCAACATAGGTAATAATAGTACATATGGCCTGAAGAGAGTTTTTAACTCAACTGTTGATGGCATTAAACGCCAGGTAAAGGAATCTATCCTGAATTTGGAAGATCCAAGAGGCTCTGAAAACTTCCTGACCAGAGAATAATGTGGATAATATTACATTATAAGAGGATTACACTGTGATTTTTTATCTAATAATACCTGAGAGGCACAAAAAATGCTTATTTCTAAAGTACTTTAATAGGTTTAATCTTATTTTATTCACATAGACCTGCTATGTGAAATATTTTACCACTTTCTTGTTAGAGGGTTATCAGTTTTCTAAGGTCAGAGAGTTCACTTGACAGCAATCTCTATGCTCAGATGGCTATGAGATCATGTTTTAAAAATATCTTCTACAGAATTTTTGTAAGATCTTAAGTAGGTCAAGTCTTGTTTTCTTTTGAATGGCTTAAGGCTGCAGTCCATTTCAATAGCAAACAAGAGTTTATGATTCACCACACACAGAATGTCAGTTTGCACCATTTCGACAGAGGCTTGAAAGACCACATGACCATAAGGTAAAAAGCAAGTTCCACTGATTTGAATGAGTTCTGCATACATACAAAACCTTCCACCTAATTAGTGTTAGTTAAAAAATTGTGTTCACAATGTTCATTTAAAAATGGTTTTGAAAGACCATATGATTATATTGACTTTAAAATATTGTGAAATTAATTTTAATGGTCATATTTGTAGAAACTGTTTATAATGCTGAAAAGAATATTTCAATTATTGGCCTTGGATTCATTTGCTATTGGTGAAACACAGCTGGTATTCTGTATACTTGAATCATATTCTCAACAACAAAATTGCTTTGAATCAGAGATATGGTTGAAAATATATAGAAATCGAGAGGGCATTAGACAATTGGACAGAAAGTCCCTGCCATGCCACTGTTAGTTAGTACTATTTGTGCTGTGAATTGTTACAACAGTTCTTGAGAATACTTCTTCCTTAATTCACTTTACCTTGTCACTCATTTTGGTGTCAGGAAATATCAACATTATGACATCTATATTGTAAAAAAAAAATGTTTACTTTCAGTATTCTGTTTTGTTTAATCAAATATATGCATATGATTAGAGAAAATTGCATGTTCTAATTGACACATGCATGTGTGTTATTTTCCTGCTTTGTAACTAAATTTCTTCATGTAATCCTTCTTCCACTAATAATTGACCAGAGGAAAAAAGCCTCACCGTCTGGAGAATAAGGAATTTCCAAAAATAAATAATCAAATTAGAAACTGTATAAAACTGCTGAGTACTAGGGTAGAAAAAATCTTGACATGAAATTTCAAATTTGACTGCAAAGCCATACACTTTCAAGAATCTTTCAAAACATTTAATTCCAGTAAATTTTCACTTGTAGCTATCAAAATTTAATTTAGCAATCTGTGGTCCAAACACCATGTCAACCAAAAGATATAATGTATTCATTAAGCAATGATGAAGAAGCTTGAAGAAGAGTTAGGAAGAGCAGCAGTGTGTAGACGCTTGGGAAGTTCCACGCCTTGCTTTTGTTTGCTTGTGGTAAACTAAATTATTGTTCTGAGGAACTAAAGTATTGTTAAGAAGCAAAAACTCTAGAACAGTTTACAGGAGTCACTTAATCTTAGACTAAGACATGCCTGTTTAATGTGTTAGCTATATGCACTGTGAACCAATGGATGAATGAATATTTCAGAAAAATAGAGAATTCTGAATTGATTAAAGAAAGGGAGCATGCACTGGACAGCATGCACTGAATAATGTACAATATGGTGAGTGGTAGCAGAAAGAATGAAGGAATTTTATATTTCACACGAAATTAAAGGTAAAATAATGAGGATCATGCAAATGGAAAGATTGGGTCAATGTATATAAGGAAAAAATCTGAACCTGATAGAAAAAGGCATACATTATATGCCTATACACAATATCTGAAGATCAATAAAGAAGAACAGCACCTTTCTACAAGATTCCTTGACTGGAGGAGTAGGTTGTGGATTAGAATGACACTCCACCAGTGGCATGGTCCCAAAATATTTTGATTCAGTGATATACAATAGATAGTGATAGGCAGGATTAAAACTGCAAAAACAATGACTTCATGAAATTTGCAGGCAAATGGATGGAACTTGAAAATATTCTTAGTGAGGTAACCCAGTGACAAAAGAAAACACATGGTATGTTCTCACTAGTAAGTGGATATTAGGCAAAAAAGCTCAGAATACCCATAATACAACTCACAGATAATATGGAACCCAAGAAAATGGAAGACCAAAGTGTGGATGTTTCAATCCTACTCAACTCAGAAGGGGGAAGAGGGAAGAAGAGATCTTGGAGGTGAGAGGAGGAGGAGGGGAAAAGGGGGCCAGGATCAGGTATGGGATGAGACAACAGGGATGATACGCAGAGGGTCAGGAATTTGAACAGAGGTATGTAGCAGTGGGGGATGGGGAACTGGGGGTAGCAAATAGAAAGTCCCAGGTGCCAGGGACCTAAAATGCTCCCAGGACCCAGTTATATACAAACACACACATCACAACCCTCAACCCCCAAATTCAGTACATTATTCTTTTCATTTTATATTTACAGTGCAGACAGTTACACTGATTTTAATCAATTTAATTGTTTCTGCATAATTGTGTTTTTAAAATACACATATAAAATTAGTCCTACTTCATATCAGTTCATTATTTGGATCTTTAATGTTACTGTACACTAACTGTCTATATTTAAGTTAATGATAACACTGGCATTTTTGACAACTGCAATTTAAGACAGTATATAGCTTCTATTTTCAAGCCACAGATTATATTCAAATACGAATATAAAACATATTGATGCCAACATTTTGAGTATAAGATTAAGAAATATGTACTTTATTAAAGTCATTCTTCACTATAATAAGAAATATTTACAATTCTATGTAATTTTTCTATTTGGTAAAAATTATCAACGTAAAATTAAATTGAAAAGTGAGTTGTTCAAGAAATTGAGAAATAAGCATAAATAGATACACACCTATATAGAGCTAATGAGATGGCTCAGTAAGTGATGGTTGTTGCTGCCAAGGTCAATGTCTTGTGTTTCACATTGTGATACCTTTGGTAGGAGGTGAGATCCTCTGCTGTAAACTTCAAGAGTGTTCTACATGCTCTCACTCATATATATATATACAATATAATTTGAAATTGTAATAAAATGAATGTAAAGTAATTTTAATTTTTTAAACGCTTAAGAGGAAAAAAATTCATGATTTTTAAAAGTAATTTAAAATAGTTTATTAAGTATATACGATCAAGTAGGCTTCATACCAGGGATGCAGGGATGGTTCAATATAAGGAAATCCATCAATGTAATCCACTACATAAACAATCTCAAAGAAAAAAACCACATGGTTATCTCATTAGATACTGAGAAAGCATTTGACAAAATTCAGCATCCTTTCATGCTAAAGGTCTTGGAAAGATCAGGAATTCAAGGCCCATATCTAAACATAGTAAAAGCAATTTACAGCAAACCGGTAGCCAGCATCAATCTAAATAGAGAGAAACTTGAAGCAATCCCACTAAAATCAGGGACTAGACAAGGCTGCCCTCTCTCTCCATATCTTTTCAATATAGTACTTGAAGTTCTAGCTAGAGCAATTAGACAAAAAAAAAGAGGTCAAAGGGATACAAATTGGAAAGGAAGAAGTCAAACTATCACTATTTGCAGACGATATGATAGTATACTTAAGCGACCCAAAGAACTCCACCAGAGAACTCCTACAGCTGATAAATGACTTCAGCAAAGTGGCCGGATATAAAATCAACTCAAGCAAGTCAGAAGCCTTCCTATACTCAAAGGATAAGCAGGCTGAGAAAGAAGTAAGAGAAATAATACCCTTCACAATAGCCACAAACCATATTAAGTATCTTGGCGTGACTCTAACCAAACAAGTGAAAAATCTGTATGACAAGAACTTCAAGTCTCTGAAGAAAGAAATTGAAGAAGACCTCAGAAGATGGAGAAATCTGCCATGCTCATGGATTGGCAAGATTAATATAGTAAAAATGAGCATCTTACCAAAAGTAATACACAGATTCAATGCAATCCCCATCAAAATCGCAACTCAATTCTTCATAGAGCTAGAAAGAGCAATTCAAAAATTCATCTGGAATAACAGAAAACCCAGAATAGCTAAAACTATTCTCAAGAGTAAAAGAACCTCTGGGGGAATCAGTATCCCGGACCTCAAGCTGTACTACAGAGCAATAGTGTTAAAAACTGCTTGGCATTGGTACAGTGACAGGCAGGTAGATCAATGGAACAGAATTGAAGACCCAGAAATGAATCCACACTCCTATGGTCACTTGATCTTTGACAAAGGAGCTAAAACCATCCAGTGGAAAAAAGATAGCCTTTTCAACAAATGGTGCTGGCTCAGCTGGAGGTCAACATGCAGAAGAATGCAAATTGACCCATTCTTATCTCCTTGCACTAAGCTCAATTCTAAGTGGATCAAAGATCTCCACATAAAACCAGACACAATGAAACTAATAGAAGGAATCTAGGGAAGAACCTTGCACATATGGGCACAGGGGAGAATTTCCTGAACAGAACTCCAATAGCTTATGCTCTAAGATCAAGAATAGACAAATGGGACCTTATTAAATTACAAAGTTTTTGCAAGGCAAAAGACACTGTTAAAAAGACAAAGCAGCAACCAACTAACTGGGAAATGATCTTTACCAACCTTACATCCGACAAAGGGCTAATATCCAATATATACAAAGAACTCAAGAAGTTAAACTCCAGTGAGGCAAGTAACCCTATTAAAAAATGGGGTACAGAGCTAAACAAAGAGTTCTCACCTGAAGAATATCTAATGGCTGAGAAGCACCTAAAGAGATGTTCATCATCTTTAGTCATTAGGGAAATGCAAATCAAAACAACACTGAGATTCCATCTCACACCAGTCAGGATGGCTAAGATCAAAAACACAGGAGACAGCAGTTGTTGGCGAGGATGTGGAGAAAGAGGAACACTCCTCCACTGCTGGTGGAATTGCAAGCTGGTACAACCACTCTGGAAAGCAGTCTGGCGGTTCCTCAGAAAATTGGGCATGACACTCCCGGAGGATCCGGCTATACCACTCCTGGGCATATACCTAGAGGCTTTACCTGCATGCAATAGGACACATGCTCCACTATGTTCATAGCAGCCTTATTTATAATAGCCAGAAGCTGGAAAGAACCCAGATGTCCCTCAACGGAGGAATGGATTCAGAAGATGTGGTATATCTACACAATGGAATACTACTCTGCAATTAAAAACAATGAATTCACGAAACTCCTAGGTAAATGGTCAGATCTTGAAAATATCATCCTTAGTGAGGTAACCCAATCACAAAAGAACACACATGGTATGCAGTCACTGATAAGGGGATATTGACCCAGAATCTTGGAATACCCTAGACACAGTCCGCATATCAATAGATTTCTAAGAAGATGGAAGGAGAGACCCCTGGTCCTGGAAAAACTGGATGTAGGGGACCGCCAGGACAGAGAAACGAGAGGGGGTTGAATGGAGAAAAGAGGGAGGGAAGGGGGCTTATGGGACTTTCGGTGAGGGAGGAAACGGGAAAGGGGAAATGATTTGGAATGTAAATTAAAAAAATAAAATAAAAAAATAAGTATATACAAATTATGAGTGACCAGAACATCTTTTTTTCTAGGTCTGTTCAAGTCTTTGCCTTCCTTTTAGCATCTTCATGATATGAGAGTCATTACTTATCCATTTTTGTGAAGCATGAGTTAGCTGAAAATCAAATCAAGGCAAAAGGTGTGTATGAATAATGGATACAGTAACTTCACATTCTTTTCTGATCTAATCTCCACAGCTTTCATTAATTGTTCAGCAGAGATATGGGGTAGGATCTCTAACAGCAAACTTCTTTATCCTAATGATCAGAACATAGTACTTTCCAAAAAAGACTTTTCTATTTTCCATTTAACTACAGACACAGTAAAGGAAATTACCGCTGCATCCACTTGGTTACATTTTTTATTTCAATCTAATTTATAGTTTGATATTAGATAAACATTTTAAATGATATGTATATATATAATTTTAACGTAGATATGTTAAATATAATATAGCATAATATGTTACATAAATAACATAATATGTTAAATATAGACTGTGTTTAACACATTCTATATTGTGGTTAAAGGAAGCTAGAGGTAGAGTTTTTAAAGTTAAATGAATTAGCTGTACATAAAGAGACAATAATTTGGAATTTGTTATGAGATACTTGCAAGGATTCTGCAAAGTATTTTATTTCTTTTCAATTTTCTTTTAGAGATGAAAAATGTTAAAAAATAATTCATCACTCTCACTGATCTATCAAACACAATTTTTAGCTAGAAAGTGAAGATTCTGAGTTAAAGAAGATAGTAATTAAGCAATTATGGCCTTATTAATTAATTAAGCAATCCTCAACAAAGGATGGCCTTATCTGGCATCAATGGGAGGAGAGGCCCTTGGTCCTAGGAAGACTTGATGGCTCAGCGTAGGGTAATGCCAGGGCAGTGAGGTGGGAGTGTGTTTGTGGATGGGGAAGCATCCTCACAGAAGCAGGGGGAGAGGGATGGGATAGGGGATTTGCAGAGGGGAAACTGGGAAAGGTGATAACATTTGAAATGTAAATAAAATTTCCAATAATAAAAAAAAATAATTTTCAAAAGCAATTATCAGCATAAAATGATCTTGACATATTCAAAATTATGAAAAAATATTTTCGTTTAATATATACTATCAATCATATCAAGGAGGTTTGTGTGTATGTGTGTGTGTGTGTGTGTGTGTGTGTGTGTTACAAAAACTCATAGCTGTGTATGTAACCTAATTCGAAAAGTGCCAGATAATCATTCAAGAAATTTTGGGTATGCCTGTAATCCCAGTGGTAGGGAGGTAGAGGGAGGAGAATCAGAAGTTTCGTGTCATCCAAAAGACTATGGACCAAGGGATCAGGCAGCCTAGGCAACGATTTATCCCTTTTAAAAAAAGAAAAAGGGAAAAGAAATGTCTACTTATTTTAGATTTTATTTACTTGTTGTCCAAGTGAAAGTTTGGCTATATTGAGAATTTAGTCTTATCCTCCTTCACTTTGGGACTTCATGTTTGTTCATTTTTTCTCAAGGTCTCCTAAGATGTATTTTAGTCATAAACAAAAACAGTCACACTATTAAGAGTTATTTCTCTTTTCTTAAAATTGAGGAAACATAGCTATTTACTGACTGGGTATAATTTAGGCAGAGATCTTGCATCTTTCCCTATTAACATAAAACTTTTATTATAAACCAGCCTTTCACACTGAGCAGAAACCTGGATTAAGTATGATGCATGCCATGTGTTTCTTCAGCTCAATCAATTTAAACAAGTAAGCTTGAGCTAGAAATCAATTTAATTCAAACATAAGGTTGTTTTTTGAAATTTTAAAAAATTATCTCTACAGTGAACTGATTTGAATGCATGTGACCTTTCTTCTTAAACCTCAGCAGACGTTCTAAGACTTTCAGTGACAAGCCAGCAAGTGCAACAGCTATGCTGACTCCATACTTCCATTATGCAAATGAGCTAATACATCTATTTATCCACCCAGAATGTAACTTAAAAATGCAAAGAAAATATAGCAAAGTGGAATATTCCTTGGAAGGTTTTACAAAGCTTTTTATGTCTGGTTATCAATCTCCACGAATTCATGGGAGAAAGCAAAACATCGGGGGGGGGGGGCATTGTTAATACAGTCTTACAAAATAAAGCAGGAACAGAAAAAGTCGTTTAATCTGGTAAAACATGTTACTTCAATTTAGTTACATTTATAGCTAAAGGCATTTTAGCTTACAGGTTTTAGGGTACTGGTTACATTAATCAAATTGTTGTCTACTTGGGGGGGTCTATGTAATGTTCTGATCATAGTTTTATAACAAAGTATATGAGTTTGGGGATTTGCTCATAAAAGCAATTTTATTTTTTATTCTAATGTTTCCATTTCATAGACAGGGGCTCATTTTTTCACTACTCCTGGATAAAATATCTCACTTTTTTCTTATGACTTTTCTCACACTTTTGAACTTTAAGTTGCATTTACTTTGATATAATGCCATGTCAGAGTTGTACTTTGTACTTGATTTTAAGCCAAACCACCTGGATTTTTTCCTGTAGCCCACTACAGTGACATCTGAGACAGTGAAGAAGAGTATGTTGCTTCATCTCCTACTCAGCCTCCTGGTCAATACTGTCCAAGTACAGGAATGGAGTAGAACAATGAGGAGAAATATGTACATAACTAGGAATAGTTTGAATTTGGATTCTACTAGTAGGGTATGGTTAGTCAAGTTTCTTATTCAGAGCTGCTTTTATAGTGTCCTTGACTACTCTACTGAGCAACACCGATTGCAAGTGATGCTCTCTCTTCCTGCTCACTGTTCGAGTTTATTTGTTCTACATAGCAAATCTGCGCATGTGCTTGTCTCTTGCAGGTATTCTTTCAAAGAAATACAGTAAACAGCAAGAAATTTGCTGTCATGTGTGACCTAATTCTGGTCTCTAAGAAAACCTTACTAGATGATTGTTACTCAAGAGAATGGACACAGATAATAACATCACTTAGTGGGAAAACTCTGACACCTTCAAAGTAACATTACACAACAAATGCTACATATGTAGAGGTAAATTTTAAATAGAACTATTACTGTGTTGATATCATATTACTATCTATGTTTGTACAACTAAGAACAGAATAACCAAAAATTATAAAAAAAAAATCATTGACTAACTGAAACACTGTATAACATTGTATTTTTCATCCTCCACATTTTTTCTACCAAAAGATTTAGCATAACCCAACATAGACACAGTCTCTTTCTCCAAGACTCAGTCTCTCTCTCTCTCTCTCTCTCTCTCTCTCTCTCTCTCTCTCTCTCTCTCTCTCTCTCTCTCTGTAATAGCTACTTAGCCTAATTTAATCATTCCATATTTTAAGCGTAAGTTGAAGCATTTGAAGCATTGTGTTATACTCCCTAATTATATATAATTACTTTCTACAAACTATAAGTAGTACAGAAGACTAAAATGCATGTTACCTCCCTGTGACTATGGATTGAGAATACAGTGTGGGGTAGCTGTTTTGAATTCTGTTATTCAGCTAAACTGTAAAGAATATTTCTCCAAGACATCTCAATTGTGTGTTACTGTTTATGTTTACTAAGTATGTCACAACATCTTTGTGGTTTTACTTGCAGTGAAGAGTCAGTGAACCAAGTTGTCCTTTTGTTATATCTTATTTGAGACAACGTGTTTTGGGGTCATAATTGCTCTTTGCCTTATGTTTAGCAATAGGTTTTCTTAGAAACATGAATGGAATATGACTAAAGCTATTACTTATCCAAGAAAGCTTGTTGAACATGTAATAGCTAGCGTTCCCAACAGAGGTGAGCTCAATAAAAAAACATTCCTACAGGTAAATATTACTATTAGCAACATGGACAAATTTCAATAATATTGTTACTAAATTTATTTTAAGATAGCCATTGATTGAATTTCTTGAAATAATTGTTTGAATTTCTTACTCTTTTGCTTATAAATTTTTAACATAATATAGAGAATTTATGGAAAGATTAGATACCATATTCTAAACCAAATCAGACATTAAATAAAACAAAACAAACACGCACAAGGTTTCATTTTCATTTTGTCATTGAAAATTGTTTGAAAAGAACTGAACAAAATGTCCAAGAGTATGAGCCTCTATCACAGCATGCTGTACCACTGAGAATGTCACACAGTGGTTTGTGTATGTGTTTAACTAGTGTTGTTGATTTCAGTGATCTGATAGCCTCATGTCATTCTCTGGGCCTTCCTCATTCTTTTCTCACAGACTCAGTCAAAATAGGGCTTCCATCATCTTCCTCCTTCCTCATTTAATTTTCATAAATGTGTTAACTCAGATATCTGACTACAACTGAACCTTTGCAGAAAGCACATGTCAAACACTTTCTACAGAACTACTGCAAGTAAATTCATTACTGTAGTACTAATTAAGAGCATATCAACTAGTTATTATTAAAAATTGTCCTGATATAGCACACACCAAATGAATATTTTTAATAAACAGCAAAATATAGCAAAATTTTCTAAAAAAATATATAGAGAAAGACAAATACAAACATAATAAAGGTTATGCATAACAAAGATATGGACAATATTTTGCTGTTTAGAGAAAAACTGAAAGAATATCTTCTAAGGTTGTTACAAAGCAAGGGCATACACTTTTGTGGATCTTATATGATTTAATACTGAAATTATAGTTATAGTAATTCCTTTTAAAAGGGATAAAAAGAATACGAATGGCAAGGGAGGAAATTAATTATCCATGTTTAGAGGTTGTAAGATTCTACTTTTCTAAAAACCTGATGAGTTCACCAAAAGACTATCACAAATGAATGAAACAAGTATAGGCAAAGAATATAAATGAAAATATAAGATTAAAGATTAAACTCTAGAATTAAATATGCTCACAGAAGTAAAAGATTCAAACTTTTCAATTAAAAGTTATTGGTAAAAGAATCTGAAGATCCAGAATGGATACAATTTGCATGCTTACATATTGGGGTAAACAAAACATTAGAACATTCTCATACAGTTTAACTGAGTTTAAATTTAAATCCAATGTAATTTTCAAGTACCAATCACAGCATTGGTAAACACACACAAACACACACACAAACACACATGCACAACACACACACAAGCAAAAGTACAAAGGAGAGAGACAGAGAAAGACAGACAGACAGTATGAGTCAGAGAGAAACAAACACAGACTATATATATATATATATATATATATATATATATATATATATATATATATATATATATGGAGGGAGAGAGAGAGAGAGAGAGAGAGAGAGAGAGAGAGAGAGAGAGAGAGAGAGAGAGAGAAAATGATCTAGGATTTGCTCTTGTGGGAGAACTGGATTCTGATGGTTCCATGATGCCTTGGTTTCTTTTTTTTTTTTTCAGTATTCTTTATTTATATTCCAAATGAATTCCCTTTTCCCAGTTCTCCCCTCCCCAAAAGTTCCATAAGCCTTCTTCCCTCCCCCTGTTCCCAAGTCAAACCCCTCCTGCTGCTTCTCTGTCCTGGTATTCCGATACACTGATATATCCAGTCTTTCAAGGACCAGGGGCCTCTCCTCCCTTCTTCTTGGGAATCAATTGATATGTGAATTGTTTATTGGGTATTCCGAGCCTCTGGGCTAATATCCACTTATCAGTGACTGCATACCATGTGTGATCTTTTGTGATTGGGTTACATCTATAAGGATGATATTTCTAGTTGTGACCATTTGCCTAAGAATTTCATGAACTCATTGTTTAATTAATTAATTGTTGAGTAGAATTCCATTGTGTAAATATACCACATTTTCTGTATCCATTCCTCCATTGAGGGACATCTGGGTTCTTTCCAGCTTCTGACTATTATAAATAAGGCTGCTATGAACATAATGGAGCATGTGTCCTTACTGCATGCCAGGGAGGCCTCTGGGTATATGTCCAGGAGTTATCAGAGTCCTCCAGGAGTGTTAGGCCCAGTTTTCTGAGGAACCTCCAGACTGCTTTCCAGAGTGGTTGTATCAGCTTGCAATCTCACCAGCAGTGGAGGAGTGTTCCTCTTTTTCCACATCCTCACCAACAACTGCTGTCTCCTGAGTTTTTGATCTTAGCCATTCTGACTGGTGTGAGGTGAAATTCAGGATTGTTTTGATTTGTACTACCCTAATGGCTAAGGATGTTGAACATTTCTTTAGGTGTTTCTCAGTCATTCGATATTCTTCAGGTGAAAATTCTTTGTATAGATCTGTACCTCTTTTTAATAGGGTTATTTGGCTCTCTAGAGTCTAACTTCTTGAGTTCTTTGTATATATTGGATATGAGCCCTCTGACAGATGTAGGGTTGGTAAAGATCTTTTCCCAGTTTGTTGGCTGCCGCTTTGTCCTTTTGACAGTGTCCTTTGCCTTACAGAAACTTTGTAATTTTATGAGGTCCCATTTGTCAGTTCTTGATCTTAGAGAATAAGCTATCGGTGTTCTGTTCAGGAAAATTTCCCCTGTGCCGATGTGTTCAAGGCTCTTCCCCAGTTTCTTCTTTATTAGTTTCAGTGTCTCTGGTTTTATGTGGAGGTCCTTGAACCACTTGGAGTTGAGCTTAGTACAAGGAGATAAAAATGGGTCGATTTATATTCTTCTGCATGCTGACCTCCAGTTGAACCAGCACCATTTGTTGAAAAGGCTATCTTTCTTCCACTGGATGGTTGTAGCTTCTTTTTCAAAGATCAAGTGACCATAACTGTGTGGGCTCATTTCTGGGTCTTCAATTCTGTTCCATTGATCTGCATGCCTGTCACTGTAACACTACCATGCAGTTTTTAACACTATTGCTCTGAAGTTCTGTTTGAGGTCCAGTATACTGATTCCCCCAGAAGTTCTTTTACTGTTGAGAATAGTTTTAGCTATCCTAGGTTTTCTGTTATTCCAGATAAATTTGATAATTGCTCTTTCTAACTCTATGAAGAATTGTTTTGGAATTTTGATGGTGATTTCATTGAATCTGTATATTGCTTTTGGCAAGATGGCCCCTTTTACTATATTAATCCTGCCAATCCATGAGCATGGCAGATTTTTCCATCTTCTGAGGTCTTTTCAATTTCCTTCCTCAGAGACTTGAAGTTCTTGTCATACAGATATTTCACTTGTTTAGTTAGAGTCACACCAAGATACTTTATATTGTTTGTGGCTATTGTGAAGGGCATCATTTCCCTTATTTCTTTCTCAGCCTACTTATTCTTTGAGTATAGGAAGGCTACTGATTTCTTTGAGTTGATTTTATATCTGGCCACTTTGCTGAAGTTGTTTATGAGCTGTAGGAGTTCTCTGGTGGAGTTCTTTGGGTCAATGAAGTATACTATCATATCATCTGCAAATAGTGATAGTTTGACTTCTTCCTTTCCAATTTTTATCTCTTTGACCTCCTTATGTTATCTAATTGTTGTAGGTAGAACTTCAAGTACTATATTGAAAAGACATGGAGAGAGAGGACAGTCTTGTCTAGTCCCTGATTTTAGTGGGATTGCTTCAAGTTTCTCTCCATTTAGTTTGATATTGGCTACCAGCTTGCTGTAAATTCCTTTTACTATGTTTAGATATGGGCCTTGAATTTCTGATCTTTCCAAGACTTTTAGCATGAAATGATGCTGAATTTTTTCAAATGCTTTCTCAGCATCTAATGGAATGACCGTGAGGTTTTTTTCTTTGAGGTTGTTTATGTAGTGGATTACATTGATGGACATCCTTTTATTGAACCATCCCTGCATCCCTTGGTTTCTTTTAGTAATGTTTTACCATTTGCCTTTTGTCATCTGGATATCTCTGGTGTCATTTGGTCCTCCTGTCTCTGGCTGGAGCTTGTCCCTCCTCTAGGCCTACAAGTTTATCTCAGCACCCCTTGGGGACCAGCTCTCCCAGGCACCGAGGGCTGTGGAGCAGCCCAACTTCTGGGTTCAGGTGAAGCCCTGGAAGGAACCTGTTCTAGGTGCTCTGCCACTCCTGTGTTCCCTGTGCTCCTGGCCATACCAGCCTGTGCAGTCGCTGGAGAGAAAATAGCCAAGGAAACTTTTTAAGTACATACAATGATCATTTAGAAATGATCTTCAACCATGGAAAGCAAAGGCAAGTAAATTGATTACTGCAAATTAATAATTTTTTTCACAAAAATGTAAACATGCTTAAAAGAGGAGGAAAACATGATATATGGGATAATATATTTGCTTACTGTTCATTTGACAAATAAGGAATATCCAAAATGTATAGCAAAAGTAGTAACATGATTAAGCAAATTGATTTAACAGATATCCAGATCATTTCACCCTAAAACAAGAGCATAGACCTTCTTCTCAACACCTCATGATATCTTCTCCAAAACTGACCATATAATCAGACACAAAACAAGCCTCAACTTATAAAATGACATTGAATTAAGCCCATGTATTCTTTCATACCAAACTGGACTAAGCCTGTTCTTCAATAACAACAAAAACCACAGAAAGTTCACTTATACATGGAAGCTGAACAACACTTTACTAAATTCTAACTTTGTGAGGTAAGAAAGAAAGAAAGATATTAACTTTTAAGAATTTAACAAAAATGAAAACACAAAATACCCAAACATATGGGACACAATGTAAGCAGTGCTAAGAGAAAACTGATAGCTTCAAGTGCCTCCATAATGAAGTTGGAGAGATCATACTTGAGCAGCTTAACACCACATCTGAAAGCTTTAGAGCTAAAAGATGCAAATACTCCCAAGAGGAGTAGACAGCAGGAAATAATCTAAAGTTTGAAATCAACCAAGTAGAAACAAGGAGAACTATACAAAACATCAACAAAACTAAGAGTGGCTCTTTGAGAAAATCAAGACAGAAAAATCCTTAGACAAACTGACTAGAGAATACTGAGACAGTATCAGGAATGATCAGTAATATAAAGGGAGACATAACAAAAGAAACTGAGGAAATTAAAAAAAAATCAGATCCTACTGGAAAATTCAGATGAAATGGATGATTTTCTTATTTTTTTCTTTTTTTTTTGTTTTCTTTAATTTTGTTTTTGTTTTTTTTTGGTTTTTTTTGGATGATTTTCTAGACAGAAACCAGGTACCAAAGCTAAATCAGGACCAGATAAAGCATCTAAACTGTCCCACAACTCCTATGTAAGTTGAAGCAGTCATTAAAAGTCTCCCAACCAAAAAATCCTCACAAACAGATAGTTTCAGTGCAGAATTCTATCAGACCTTCAAAGAAGACATAATACTAATGCTTCTCAAACTATTCCACAAAATAGAAACAGAAGTAATATTACGCAGTTCATTCTATGAAACCACAGTTATGCTGATATTTAATCCATAAAAGACACAACAAAGAAAAAGAATTTCAGATCAGTTTTGCTTATCAGTATCATTATAAAAATACTCAATAAAATTCTCTCGAACTGAATCCAAGAACATATCAAAACAGTCATTCATCATGATCACATAGGCTTCATCCAAAATAAGTAGGAATAGTTCAGTATATGGAAATCCACCAACATAATCCACTACATAAACAAACTCAAAGAAAAAAAATTACGTGATCATTTCAATAGATGCTGAAAAAGCATTTTACCAACTACAGTACCCCTTCATGTTAAATGTGTTGGAGAGATCAGAAATTCAAGGTCCACATGTAAGCATAACAAAAGCAATAAAAAGCAAACCAATAGCCAATATCAAACTAAATTGAAAGAAACTTGAAGCAATGCAACTAAAATCTGGGACAAGACAAGGCTGTCCACTGTTTCCTTATCTATTCAACATAGTATAAAAAGTTCTAGCCAGAGCAATTAGGCAACAGAAGAAATCAAAGGGACATAATTTGGGAAGGAGGAAGTCAAGATATCACTATTTGCTGATGAGATGTCAGTATATAAGGAACCAAAAAAATTCTAGCGGAGAACTCCTAAAGTTGATAAACCACTTCAGCAATGTGGCTGGATATAAAATTAACTCAAACAAATCAGTAGCCTTCCTCTACTCAAAGGATAAATGGACTGACAAAGAAATTAGAGAAATGACAACCTTTACAACAGTCATAAATAATATAAAATATCTTGGTGTGACTCTAACCAAGCAAGAAAAAAGATCTGTATGACAAGAACTTCAAGCCTCTGAAGAAAGAAATAGAGGAAAACCTCAGAGGATGGAAAGATCTTCCATGGGCATGGATTGGCAGGGTTAACATAGTAAAAATGGCCATCTTACCTAAAGCAATCTACAGATTCAACTCAATCCCCATCAAAATTACAACTCAATTCTTCACAGTGATAGAAAGAACAATTCTCAAGTTCTTTGAGAACAACAAGAAAGCCAGGATATCAAAAACTATTTTCAACAATAAGAGAATTTCTGGGGAAATCACCATTCCTGACCTCAAACTGTACTGCAGAGCAACAGTGATAAAAACTGCATGGTATTTGTACAGAGATAGGCAGATAGATAAATGGAACAGAATTGAGGACACAGAAATGAACCCACACACCTATGATCACTTGATCTTTGACAAAGGAGCTAAAACCATTCAGTGGGAACAAGATAGCATTTTCAACAAATGGTGCTGGTTTAGCTGGATGTCAGCATGTTGAAGAATTCAGACCAACCCATTCTTTTTTCTTTGTACAAAGCTCAAGTCCAAGTAGATCCATATAAAACCAGATACACTGAATCTATTAGAAGAGAAATTGGGAAACATCCTAGAATACATTGCCACAGGGGAAATTTTTCTGAATAAAACATCAATGGCTTATGCTCTAAGATCAAAAATCAACAAATAGGACCTCATAAAATTGAAAAGTTTCTATAAGCCAAGGAAACTATCAATAGAACAAAATGTCAACCCACAGATTATGAAAAGCTCTTTACCAAGCCTACATCTAATAAAGGGCTAATAACCAAAATATACAAAGAATTCAAGAAGTTAGAGTCCAGAGAACCAAATAACCCGCTTATAAATGGGGTACAGAGATAAACAAAAATTTTAAACTGAGGAATATCAAATGGCTGTGAAGTACCTAAAGGAATGTTTAACATCCTTAGTCATCAGGGAAATGCAAATCAAAAGAACCTTTAGATTTCATCTCACATCAGTCAGAATGGCTAAGATCAAAAACTCAGGAAAAAACAGGTGCTGGCAAGGATGTGGAGAAAGACTTCATCACAGGTTCACTCAAAAAAATAAATCATAAATTGAAATAGAATTTTACAACAGTTTATAAACATTCTCCACTGCTGGTGGGATTGCAAGCTAGTACAGCAACTCTGGAAATATGTTTGATGGTTCCTCAGAAAACTGGGCATAACACTACAGGAGGACCCTGCTATACCACTCAGGGGAATATACCCAGGGGTTTCTTCAGAATGTAATAAGGACACATGCTCCACTATGTTCATAGAAGCCTTATTTATAATAGCCAGAAGCCAGAAATGTAATTACTCCTAATGGAAATGCATGTAAATAGTCTCTGTTGTAAACTTCAATTTCAATTTGTGATTTTATTTTTTTGTGTGAACTTGTGATGAAATCTGTAACATGTGACTGTATATTCTGAAAGATGTTTAAGGGCTAAGGACAAAAGGAAGTGTCAGAACTGAGGAACTAATGGGAAAGGAACTGAGGTGAGAGAGGAACTGAGATGAGAGAGGAACTGAACTGGGGGGAAGTTTTTACTCAGAACACTTTTTAGCCTGAACTGAACTCAAGAAGCACTTAGAAGTATAGGCATAGCTTTCAGAGAAAAGGCATTGAGAGTAAGAGCATCATTTTGACTTCAGAGCAGGAGGAACGAACAAGATTAGAAAGAGAATGCAGAGTGGAACAACTTAGAAAGTATAGGTAGCATAAAAAAACTAAGAGAGCAATTTGCAGAATGCAGAGGGAAAGAGGATAAAAGAAGATGCTGCAGAGAGCAGAGGAACAGCAGACTTCTCCTTACCATGGGACAGAAAAGGCAGGCCTATTCTTATTAAAAGGAAAATGTCCTAACTGCATGCCGGGGTAGCCTCTGGGTATATGCCCAGGAGTGGTATAGCAGGATCCTCTGGGAGTGTCATGCCCAGTTTTCTGAGGAACCACCAGACTGCTTTCCAGAGTGGTTGTACCAGCTTGCAATCCCACCAGCAGTGGAGGAGTGTTCCTCTTTCTCCACATCCTTGCCAACAACCACTGTCTCCTGTGTTTTTGATCTTAGCCATTCTGACCTGTGTAAGGTTGAATCTTTATTTTTTTAATTGAATATATCTTCATTTACATTTCAAATGCTAAAACCTTTCCCTGTTTCCCCCTCCCTGAATACCCCCAACCCCTCCTCTCACCCCCTGCCTCCAAGTATATGCTTCTCTACCCGACCCACTCCCACCTCCCTCACCTCGATTTCCTTTTGTTGGGGCATCTATTGAGCTCTAATCTCCCCCCTCTGATGACCAACAAGGCATTCCTCTGCCACATTTTTGGCTGGAACCATGTGTACCCTTGATTGATGGTTTAGTCCTTGAAAGTCCTGAGGCGTCTGGGTGGCCAGCATCATTGTTCTTCCTATGGGACTGTAAACCCCTTCAGCTCTTCCAGTCTGTCCTCCATTGGGGATCCCCCACTCAGTCCAATGGTTGGCTGGAGGAAGACAAACATAACAGGCTCCTTTTGATATGCACTTCTTGTTTTTTGGGTTTTTCAAAGACAGGGTTTCTCTGTAAAGCTCTGGCTGTCCTGGAACTCAGTCTGTAGACCAGGCTGGCCTAGAACTCAGAATGTCGCCTTCCTCTGCCTCCCAAGTGCTGGGATTAAAGGCGTGAGCCACCACTGCCCTGCAGTGGTATGCACTTCTTGTCATCCATAATAGTGTCACGGTTTGGTGACTCTTTATAGTATGGATCCCCAGGTAGGGCAGTCTCTGGGTGGCCTTTCCTTCAGTCTCTGCTCCACACTTTGTCTCCATTATTGCCCCTGTGAGTATTTTGTTTCCTTTCTCAGAGGAACCAAAGCACCACTACTTCAGTCCTCCTACTTCTTGATCTTCCTGAGGTCTTTGAATTGTAACTTGTTTATTTTGAGCTTTTGGGCTAACATTCACTTATCAATGAGTGCATACCATTTGTGTTCTTTTGTGATTGGGTTACCTCACTCAGGATGACACTTTCTAGTTCCATCCATTTGCCTAAGAATTTCATGAATTCATTGTTTTTAATAGCTGAATAGTACTCCATTTTGTATTATATACCAGAATTTCTGTATCCATTCCTCTGTTAAAGGACATCTGGGTTCTTTCCAGCTTCTGGCTATTATAAATAAGGCTGCTATGAACATAGTGGAGCATGTGTCCTTCTTACATTTTGGAGCATCTTCTGGGTATATGGCCAGGAGTGGTATAGCTGGGCCCTCAGGTAATACTATGTCTAATTTTCTGAGGAACTGCCAAACTGATTTCCAGAGTTGTTTTACCAGCTTGCAATACCATCAAAAATGAAGAAGTGTTACTCTTTCCCCACATCCTCTCCAACATTTGTTATTCCCAGTTTTTCATCTTAGCCATTCTGACCTGTGTAAGGTTCAATCTCAGTATTGTTTTGATTTGCATTTCCCTGATAACTAAGGAAGCTAAACATTTCTTTAGGTGCTTCAGAGCCATTTGTGTTTCCTCAGTTGAGAATTCCCAGTTTAGCTCTGTACCTCATTTTTTTAATAGGGTTATTTGACTCTTTGGACTCTAACTTCTTGAGTTTTTTGTATACATTGGATATTAGCACTCTATCTGATGTAGGATTGGTAAAGACCTTTTCCCAATTTGTTGGATGCCATTTTGTCCTATTAACTGTGTCCTTTGCCTTACAGAAGCGTGGCAGTTTTATGAGGTCCCATTTGTCAATTCTTGTTCTTAGAGCATTAGTCATTGGTTTTCTATTCAGGAAAATTTCCCCTGTGCTCATGTATTCAAGGTTCTTCCCCATTTTCTCCTCTATAAGCTTCAGTGTGTTTGGTCTTATGTGTAGGTCTTGATCCACTTGGACTTGAACTTTGTAAAGGAGATAAGAATGGGTTGATTTGCATTTTTCTGCATGTTGACCTCCAGTTGATCCAGCACCATTTTTTGAAAATGCTATCTTGTTCCGACCGGATGGTTTTAGATCCTTTAACTTGTAAATCTTTGCTCTCTTCTATACCTACAATCCTTAGATTTGGTCTCCTCATTGTATCTTGGATTCCCTGGATGTTTTGGGTGCAAGCTTTTTGAATTTTGCATTTTCTTTGACTGTTGTGTCAATGTTTTCTATGCAATCTTCAGCATTCTAGATTCTTTCTTCTATCTCTGGTTTTCTTTTGTTGATACTTGCATCTATGACTCCTGAATTCTTTCCAAGGTTTTCTATCTCCAGAGATGTCTCACTTTGTGATTTCTTTATTGTTTCTGCATCTATTTTTAGATCCTGTTCAATTTCTTCACTTGTTTGTTTGTGTTTTTCTGAAATTCTTTAATGGATTTTTGTATTTCCTCTTTAAGGGTTTCTACATGTTGACCCATGTTTTCCTGTATTTCTTTAAGGAAGTTTTTATGCCCTTCTTGAAGTCCTCTATCAACAAAATGAGATGTGATTTTATTCTTTTCACATTTTTCTTTTATTTATTTATTTTCTACATTCTTCATTTACATTCCACATGTGATTTTAAATCCAGCTCTTGCTTTTCCAATGTGATGGGTTATCCAGGATTTGCTGTTGTGGGAGAACTGGGTTCTGATGGTACTGTGCAGCCTTGCTTTCTCTTGGTAATGATCTTTTGTTTGCCTTTGACCATCTAGTTATCTCACGTGTTAGCTGGTCTTGCTGTCTCTGACTATGACTTCTCTGTCCTGCAAGCCTGTGTGTCTGTACTCCTGAGATTCCTGTTCTCTCAAATGCCCTGCATAGGACTGGTTCTCCAGGAAGTATCAGGAGATGGGGTCTTTCCTGTGGCAGACCGAGGTCAAATGCCCTGCCTGCTGCTAGTTTTTGAATGCCCTGTGTGCTACTAGTTCTCAAATGTCCTGAGTGCTGCTGGTTCTCTAGAAAGCATCAGGAAATGGGACCTTTCCTGTGGCAGGACTGTCAGGGGTCTACCACAGCAGAAGGAATGGGACAGGCAGCAGCATAGGGGATTTATTTCTTATAGTTATACTATAATTGCTGAACACTTATCTCTGCCAAATAATGTAATAGTGTATATTCTGTTTTTGATAATAGATCCATAAGTAAGTAAGTTATTTTGCTGTAGTTATTTAAACATATTAATTACAGTAATAGAGTAAAAAATAAACATAAGCTATGACGTAGAATATATTAGGAGAAAGGAAGCTGAACTTCAAATGTCAGTAAAGCTATATAACATTCTACAGTAGATATATGTGGGGGTTTCAAGTGCCCCAGACAAGGTCAGAGGAGAACCCCGCTGACAAAGGGTGTCCACAGTTTTGCAAGGAGGTCAGAAAGCTATCAGGACAACAGTAGACTTGGAACTTAATTAGGAGGACAACATATTACAATTGGAGTCGTCTATTATTACAATACTTTCCTGACTCCAATTGTAATATGTTGTCCTCCTAATTAAGTTCCAAGTCTACTGTTGTCCTGATAGCTTTCTGACCTCCTTGCAAAACTGTGGACACCCTTTGTCAGCGGGGTTCTCCTCTGACCTTGTCTGGGGCACTTGAAACCCCCACATATATCTACTGTAGAATGTTATATAGCTTTACTGACATTTGAAGTTCAGCTTCCTTTCTCCTAATAAGAACCCATTTAGCAAGCACCTGAGATCTATGGAATGCCTCCCAAGCTAATGAAACATCTCAGTATCATAGCCTTCTTCTGATGATCCTTGCCCACTCTGGGTATTCCTACATGCTTTCCCCAAACTATATAATCTTTGACATACCAGCGTAAAATTGATCTGTCTCCACAAAGCTGATGCCAGTTTAATATTTCCACCTTACTCATGGACCATCTGAAGCCCTGTTTATGAACTCTGATCCCTTCATCCTGGTGAGCCAGTGGCTAACAATCCCAAGGAAAAGGGAGACACATAAATCTAAAGTTAAACTTCATAAATAAATTTTATTTGTTCATATTGTAAAAATTTTTGTTTAAAAACCCTTTCAGTCCAATTAAACTATCAAGGAGCATATGTTACTATAAAGAAATCTTTTAATGCAAAATAGAGTTTTTTTTTCAGATTGATTGTAACTTTAGGGATTTCACATATTTATCGATTTTTCTTATTTCTAGGTGAATAAAGGATACTATCATGTGTTATTAGAGAGAGAATAAAGGATTAAAATTTGTTCAGATTAAGAAATGACATCTAATTAGTAGTTAGTTAAATTAGTTAATTAATAAATTATTTAAATTATTAGCTACCTGTTCTTTCAGTAAGAAGGAAAAGCTCTAAGTTGAAAGAGATATTTCAGATTTGTCCATAGAATACTTATTTCCATGTTTTAAAAGTCTAATACTCTCTATTCTTTGAAAACATATACAATACAATCAGGAAAGCTTGGCTATCATTTGCTTAAGAGTTAATATCCATATATAAGTGGCTTAAGACTTATTTGTCTTTCTGGGTCTGGGATACTTCATTTTTTATGTTAATTTTCCAGTTTTATCATTTGCCTGAAAATTACATGTTGTCATTTTCTTTAACAATTGCATAATACTTGAATATGTAAATTATTCATTCTTCTGTTGAGGAGCATCTAGCTCATTTCCAATTTCTGGCTATTGGGTATAGAGCAGCATCAAATATGATAGAGAAAGTGTCCCTCTGGTAGGATGAAACATCCTTTGGGTATATGTTGAAGAATGGTATAGTTGGACGTTGAGATAAATGGATTCCCCACTTTCTGAGGCACCTCCACACAGATTTCCATAGAAAATGCACAAGTTTGCATATTTTAATTGATTATCTTTTTTTTTTTTTTAGTTTTTATATACTTTGGATATTTGTTCTCTACAGGACATATTGTGGACAGTATCTTCTCCTATTTTGTAAGCTCTTGATTTGTCTAATGGCAGTGTCTTTTGGCAAATAAAGCTTATCATTTTTGTGAGGTACCATTTATTAATTTTTGGCATTAGTACTTGCACTAATGGTGTCTTGTTCAGAAAGACTTTTTCTGTGCCAGAGTTCATGGTTATTCACTACATACTTTCTTATCAAGTTGAGTATATCTGGCTTACTGTTGTGGTCTTTGATCCATTTAGAGTTGAGTTTTGTACAGGGTGATGAACATAAATCTATTTTAATTCTTCTGCATGCAGACATAAAGTTTGACGAAATCTGTCATAAGTATATAGATTTATGGTGGGACATCAGTTCAATTCCATCCATCAGTGTGACTCTTTTTATGCCCATACCATGCTCTTTTATTATATTTGAGTGGCTTAGATATCCTTATGTGTGTGTGTGTGTGTGTGTGTGTGTGTTCATTTCCACATAAAGTTGAGAATAGTCTGTTCACGATCTGTGAAGAACTGTAGTAGAATTTTGAAGGCGAAAATGTGGAAACTATTTAATGCTATTGGTAGGATGATTATTTCTTACTATGATAATTCTATTGATCCATGAGCATAGGAGATCATTTCATCTTCTGATGTCTTCTTCACTTTCCTTTTCTAAAAATTTGAAGTTTTTATCATATAAGTATTTCATTTACTTGATTAGTTACCCAAAGGTATTTTATATTTTTGAGGCTACTGTGAAAAGTGCTGTTTCCTCATATTGTTTTCAGTCTATTTGTCATTAGTTATTTTATAGATGGGCTACTGATTTTGTGAGTTAAGTTTGTATTTGGCTACTTTTCTGAACTTGTTTATCAGCTGTAGCAGTTTGCTGGTAGATTTTTTTAATGTCATTTATGTATACTTTACATATGATTTGCAAATAAATTTACTTTGACTTAGAACAACAGGCTATAGATATAGAGTATGTGACTAGCTGATACAAAACTTGTTCAAGAATCAATATTGGATATTAATTAATGCCCACTACAAAAAATGGAACACATACTTGATTGTGTGTCCAATAACCAGAATGGGTGACCAAGAACTAGAAATTAGTTAACCTAGTAATATAGCATAAAACTGAATTCTGTAGATCTTAAAAAATAGTAAAATTATGAAATGACTCCATATAATATTCTGCTATATTCATAGATCAGTACCTTCTTCAACAATCATCAGAAATATTTCCTCCTGCAGCAGATGGGAACAAAAACAAATCACAGCCAGCTACTACATGTAGAATGAGAGATCTTGGAAAACTTAACCATCCTTGGAACAACTTTATCAAATCCCTCTCCTTAGAGCTCAGGGAATCCCATGAAAGTGGAGATGGAAATATTGCAAAAGTCAGAAGAGATGAAGGGCATAATAAAAAAAAGGTTCTAGGAATCTTCATGTACAAAGCTCTTATGAACAAAGCTCATACATATAGTGCATCTGTGGGTTTTGCCTGCATCTATTTCTATTCATGCTGTATATGCAGTACCTGTTGAAGTCAGAAGAATGTGTCAGATCTTTTCGGACTAGAGTTATAGATTATCATTAGCTGCCATGTGGGTGTTTGGAATTACACTCTGGTTCTTTACAAAGCAGCAAGTACTCTTAACACTGATATGTATCTCCAGTCTCAGAAGGATATAAATTTTTAAGAGTGATGAGTGCTTTCAAGCTACAGTATTGACCAGACAGGGAAGGGAAAGAATCATCAGTAAGAAAAAAAGTGTTAATTTAGTCTTCAAGTAATGAATTTGTATGTTTTGAAATTACTTTGTTAGTAAAGAAAAACAAACCAATGTTTGTAGATAACAGGCTATTTCTGTGTTCTTATTACTATGATATGTTAATATACTCCTCAGAGTCTGAACCTTTAAGCATCACATCCAGGCAGGCTACATATAAGGCATCATCTTGTCACCCTAGAGAAAGGATCAGACTTGATGCATAGAGAAGGGCTCAAGAAGAGTGTTCACTGTGTTGTATGAATGCCTTTCTGATTCTCATACCTTCTCTTGGCCTCTTTTAATTTTTTGGTTTCCCTTGCCCAACTTCACAGTGAAAGCTTTTGTTTTATCTTATGTTTTATTTTGTTATATTTAATTGTTAACTCTTAGAAACATTCTCTTTACTAAAGTGAGAAAGAGAAAGAGTGGATATTGATGGGAAGGGAGTTGGTGAGAAACTGGGAGGAGTAACCATAATAAAGATATAGTATATGAGAAAATAACGTATTTTCAAGAATAAAAAGTTAAAAAATTCACAGAATACAAAGAATTATTTTCTTTTTTCTTTCTTTATTTAACCTTTTATTTATTTATTTTTAAGAATTATTTTCTTTATGTCAGACTCACTTTACATTACAGTAACCCATTCTCTTGGCATATTCTTTTTTTATTGAGTCCCATAGCCAACTCTGAAGT
Organism: Tokudaia tokunoshimensis; assembly: GCA_036184795.1. Classification (NCBI taxonomy): domain Eukaryota; kingdom Metazoa; phylum Chordata; class Mammalia; order Rodentia; family Muridae; genus Tokudaia; species Tokudaia tokunoshimensis. Next base: position 139,870,650 of record BTHU01000003.1, read on the forward strand.
AGCAAGCATCATACCAATAAGAGCATTTAGCAAGTACTTTTTGACTTTTTTTGTTGTGATTTCTGTAATAGAAGGCATATGAGAAATTTCATTGTTCAAATGTACTTTCTCTCTATATGTAATGGAGGGATGATTTGCAGTTTGCTAGTTATTCCAGGAATAAAGCATTCTGTATTATTGGAGGGTGCTTCATTAACTGTATTGAAATTAAAGAGGCCACTCACAAAAAGTATATAAATTACAAAATCACAGTAGAATAGGGGAAATATTTAGAAATGAAGAGGTAAATTTTCATTTCATAGGTACAGACTTCTTATGTTCTTTGACCTATATGTATTTTTATGATGGTGCAGAATAAATTTTGAACTGTTTGTCAATGGCATCCTCAAGACTTTGTTGTTTGTTTTTGATATGCTATCTGTGTGCACATACATTGCCTATTTCTACAACTTTAGCTTCATTATTCAATAGAAAACTCACTGCTAAATTAGTGGAAGTTTCAAAAAGTCATGAGAAGGGATCTACTGGGACATGTCATTTCTTATTTCTACCAGGGTAACACATCTCCAACTCACGGGGAGGATTGTCATTAGTTTTCATCGGCATTGGCACACCTTAGGGATAGTCCAGTTTCACTGAGTGGACACAACATCGAGAATTCCATCTCTTAATTAGAGAGCCTTCCTAGTTAGAGTAGGCAATTACTGAATAGAAAAATATTCAATAACCTATCTGGAGCAAAAGAAATTTTAATTCCACATTTTGGTATCACATGTTTCTTGAATATCTAGAAAAGCAAAGTATATGTCAAAGAAATTGAATGTCTTCCACCCCTTAAGGGTTTAGCCTTAAAAGACAACTTGCAGTTTTCATTGGATTAAATTTTCTTCAAGGATCTAACAACCATCTTTGCTGAATAGAATATAACTTCAATTTCAAATAAAATTCATATTTTTCTTTATAAAGGTTATTGTAATGTTACACAACACATAGCAACAAATACTACAAAGCAGACTTTTAAATTTTCTATTTTTATGCAGTTTGGAAGTGGGATAATAATTGCTATGTGTCTGTGAGTATGAGTATGTGTTTGTGTGTGCACATATGTATGTGTATGTACTTGTATGTATATGTGTATATGTGCATGTCCATATAAACGAAGATTATAGGACAGTATTTTAGGTGTTGGTTCTTTCCTGTTTTGTGAGTTCCGTAGATCAAACTCAGGTAAGTAAGTCTGGTGACAAGAAACTTTTACCCACCAGCCCTAGGTTCATATTTTGAATAATACTGCATGCTGTTTCCCATACTCACTAATGATATATTCTTATATTTGTCTCATCTGCCTATTAACATTTTATGCATTTAATATTCACTACAAGTATTTTACTTTCTTTATACTTGATATATTCATTTTGTATCATAATGGTCAAGTCTGTTATTCCAGTGCAAAATATTCTAGCAGATTTCTTTTCATGTCATGACCAAAATAAAAGGAGATGTTTCTAAGATCACAAACTAAACAAACAAACAAACAAACATCCAACAGTGCTGTGGACAGATTACTGAAGCAAACAAAAGTTTTGACAAGTAAAAGCTGTTTCCTTTAGACCAGCTGTGGATAAGTTTCCTCATTAGTCCTTATTACGTCTAAGGAGGAATAGGGATGGATAGCTATTCTCATTTTTTTGTGTAATTATTTGCAAGTATGTGCCTTCCATCAATCTCAAATCTCCAATTTAATTCTTCCATCACTTAAGAAATAACACACAAGAGAGATTTACTTTATAAACAATAGAAGTCCTAGTTTTCTTTTTGTTGCTGTTATAAACAAGATCAAAAGCTACTTGGAGAGAAAAGGGCTTATTTCAGTTTATATCTTCTGGTCCTTCCAATAAAGAAGCTATGGCAGAACCTTATGGTGAAAACATGCAATAGGAACTAAAGTAGAGTATTGGACGGATGCTATTTACTGGTTGGCTGTCCTACCATAATCATCAAATTACTTTTTTTTTTATTTTTCTTTATTATTTATTTTATTTTATTTTTTTAATTTACATTCCAAATCACTTCCCCTTTCCCGTTTCCTCCCTCCCCGAAAGTCCCATAAGCCCCCTTCCCTCCCTCTTTTCTCCATTCAACCCCCTCTCGTTACTCTGTCCTGGCGTTACCCTACATCCAGTCTTTCCAGGACCAGGGGTCTCTCCTTCCATCTTCTTAGAAATCTATTGATATGCGGATTGTGTCTAGGGTATTCCGAGATTCTGGGTCAATATCCCCTTATCAGTGACTGCATACCATGTGTGTTCTTTTGTGATTGGGTTACCTCACTAAGGATGATATTTTCAAGATCTGACCATTTGCCTAGGAATTTCGTGAATTCATTGTTTTTAATTGCAGAGTAGTATTCCGTTGTGTAGATATACCACATCTTCTGAATCCATTCCTCCGTTGAGGGACATCTGGGTTCTTTCCAGCTTCTGGCTATTATAAATAAGGCTGCTATGAACATAGTGGAGCATGTGTCCTTATTGCATGCAGGTAAAGTCTCTGGGTATATGCCCAGGAGTGGTATAGCCGGATCCTCAGGGAGTGTCATGCCCAGTTTTCTGAGGAACCGCCAGACTGCTTTCCAGAGTGGTTGTACCAGCCTGCAATTCCACCAGCAGTGGAGGAGTGTTCCTCTTTCTCCACATCCTCGCCAACAACTGCTGTCTCCTGTGTTTTTGATCTTAGCCATCCTGACTGGTGTGAGATGGAATCTCAGGGTTGTTTTGATTTGCATTTCCCTAATGACTAAGGATGATGAACATCTCTTTAGGTGTTTCTCAGCCATTAGATATTCTTCAGGTGAGAACTCTTTGTTTAGCTCTGTACCCCATTTTTTAATAGGGTTACTTGCCTCACTGGAGTTTAACTTCTTGAGTTCTTTGTATATATTGGATATTAGCCCTCTGTTGGATGTAAGGTTGGTAAAGATCATTTCCCAGTTAGTTGGTTGCCACTTTGTCTTTTTGACAGTGTCTTTTGCCTTGCAAAAACTTTGTAATTTAATAAGGTCCCATTTGTCTATTCTTGATCTTAGAGCATAAGCTATTGGAGTTCTGTTCAGGAAATTCTCCCCTGTGCCCATATGTTCAAGGTTCTTCCCTAGTTTCCCTTCTATTAGTTTCAGTATGTCTGGTTTTATGTGGAGATCTTTGATCCACTTAGAATTGAGCTTAGTGCAAGGAGATAAGGATGGGTCAATTTGCATTCTTCTGCATGTTGACCTCCAGCTGAGCCAGCACCATTTGTTGAAAAGGCTATCTTTTTTCCACTGGATGGTTTTAGCTCCTTTGTCAAAGATCAAGTGACCATAGGAGTGTGGATTCATTTTTGGGTCTTCAATTCTGTTCCATTGATCTACATGTCTGTCACTGTACCAATACCATGCAGTTTTTAACACTATTGCTCTGTAGTACAGCTTGAGGTCCGGGATACTGATTCCCGCAGAGGTTCTTTTACTCTTGAGAATAGTTTTAGCTATTCTGGGTTTTGGAAATTGAAAAACTTGACTGAATGAAAAATGGGATAAGACAGGAATAAAAGAAGAAATAAAGATATTCTAGAATTCAATGAAAATGAATACATAGCATACACAGACATTTGGGACACAGTGAAAGAAGAAGAAAGAGGAAAGTTCATAACACTAAATGCCTACATTAAAAATAAAATGGCAAAATCTCATACTAGTAACTTCTAGAAAACCTGAAACTGCTACAAGAAAAAAGAACTAAGCACACCATGAGGAATAGACAGCAAATAATAGTGAAAGTGAGGGCTATAATTAATAAAGTAGACATAAAGAGAACAATATAAAGTATCAATAAAAATAAAAGAGTTGGTTCTTATAGAAAACCAACAAGATATACAAACTTCTATGAAAAAAATCCTATAAGAAGAACAAACAAAATAAAAAATGAAAATGGAAGTGTAACAACACCCATTGAGGAATCCAGAGGATCATAAGGACATACTTTAAAACCTGGTACTCCATCAAATTGAAATATCTAAAAGAAATTAATTATTTTCTCCATAGGTATCACTTATCAATATTAAATCAAGATCATATAAACTATTTAAATATACCTATAACCCTTAGTGAAATAGAAGCAGTCATCAAAAAATATCCCAATCTAAAATTTAAAGAAAAAAAATACCCTTTGTCAAAAAGGTTTTAGTTTAGAATTCTATCATACTTTCAAAGAGCTATGTCCAATACTTCTCAAATTACTCTATAACATGGGTGTAGAAGAAACATTGCCAAACTCATTTTATGAGGCCAATGTCAAACTGATATTGAAACTACACAAATATTTATCAAAGAAAGAGAATTACAGACTAATTTCCTGTACAAAGATGCAAAAACTCTCAATAAAGTACTTGCAAACTGAAACTGAGAATGCATCAAAAAAACCTCTCAATCATAATCAAGTAGGATTCATCCCAGAGATGGGCAAATGTTTCAATATATGAAACTCAGTAAACGTAATTCATCACATAAACAAACTGAAAGAAAAAAAAACTATGTGATCATCACATTAGATACAGATAAATATAAAGATCTTTGACAAAATCCAATACCCCTTCATGATGAAAGTGTTGAAGAGATTACAAATACAAGGTATATATATATATAACAAAAGGCAATCTACAGCAAACATATAGCTAACATCAAATAAACGGAAACTTAAAATAATTCCACTATAATCGGGAACAAGACAAGATTGTCTAATCCCTCCCTATCTATTCAATATAATACTTGAGGTTTTTAGCTTGAGTAATAAGACAAGTGAAGGAGATTAAAAAAAATAGAAATGGAATGGAAGAACTCAAAGAATTGTTATTTATAAATGATAAAATATTATACCTAAGTGACCATAAAAATTCTGTCATGGACTTTCTACATGTGATTAATACTTTAAGGGAAGTAGCTGGAAACAAGATCAACTTACAAAAATTAGTAGCCCTCCTATGTACAAATGACAAACAGACTGAGAGTGAAATCAGGAAAACAATACTTTTCACATTAGCTTCGCCTAATATAGTTGAATGAAAATGGCCCACATAGAACCATATGGATTAGTACTATTAGGAGGTGTGGCTTTGTTAGAAATGTTTGACTTTGTTGCACTAAGTGTGTCACTGGGATCTAGCTATCATGTTTCTGAAACAGAAGCCAAACATGTTGCCTTTGGGTCTGGATATAGAACTCTAAGCTACTTCTCCAGCACCACGTCTGGCTGCTTGCCACCATGCTTCTGGCCTTAATGCTTAATGGATTAAACCTCTGAACTTTAAGCCAGCCCCAATTAAATTCTTTGCCTTATAAAAGTTGCTATGGTCTCTGTCTTACTTAGGATTTCAATTTCTGTGAAGAAGCACTTTGACCAAGGCAACTCTTATAAATGGCATTTAATTGGTGGCTAGCTTACAGATTCAAAGGTTCTGTCTACTATTATCATGGTAGGAAGCACGGCAGTATCCAGGCAGGCATGATGCTGGAGGAGCTGAGCATTCTACATTTTGTTCCAAAAGCAAACAGGAGTAAACTGACTTCCAAGAAGCTAGGAAGACAAAGCCCAGTGACACATACAGTGACACATACTCCAACAGGGCCATACCTACTCCAACAAGACTATAACTCCTAATAGTGCCATTCCTTGGGCCAAATATATTCAAATCACTATATTCTACTCCATGGCTTGTTCAAATAAATAAGTCTATAGGGGGGGGGCATACTTAGCTGTAGCATAATGAAAACTATTGTTAGTACAAAGTCAAAAGTACCAAGGCATGTAACAGTAACTAACAACAATGTTAAAAGTCCAAAGTTCAAAGTCTTTTCTGAGATTCATGCAGATAGTACTAAAAAGAGAATTCACAACAGAGGAATCTCAAATGGATGAGAAGCACTTTGTTCAAAGTCCTTAGTCTTCAGGGAAATGCAAATCAAAATGACACTGAGATTCTACCTTACACCAATCAGAATAACTAAGATCAAAACTTCAGGAGACAATACATGTTGGTGAGGATGTGGAGAAAAAGGAATATTCCTGCATTGCTGGTGGGATTGCAAACTGGCACAACCACTCTGGAAATCAATCTAGAGGTTCCTCAGAAAAATTGGAAATAGATCTACCTGAAGACCCAGCTATATACCCCTCTTGGGAATATACTGAAATGATGCCCTCAGGGGTGCGTGTTCCACTATATTTATAGTGACCTTATTTGTTATAGTCAGAAGCAGGAAACAACCTAGATGTCACAAAATGGAAGAAAGGATACAGAATATGTGTTTCATTTACACAATGGGATACTATTCAGGTATTAAGAAAAAGGACATTATGAGTTTTGCAGGCAAATGGATAGAACTAGAAAATATTATCCTAAGTGAGGTAACTTAGATCCAAAAGGATATGCAAGGTATGTGCGCACTAATACGTGAATATTAGCCAAAAAGTACAGAATACACGGGCTACAATTCACAGAACTCAAGAAGATTAACAAAGCGAAGGGCCCACATGAGGTTGCCTCAATCCCACTTGGAAGGAAGAAGAAAGCAATCACAGGTGGCAGAAGGAGGGTGGATCTGGCTGGGTGAGTGAACTGGGATGGGAAAAGCGGAACATGATTAGGTGTTAGGGGAGAAGAATCAAAAGTGAAGCACCAAGGGCCAGCAGAAAAAATGAAAACAGGCAACAACCTCAGGAGGTAGGAGATGGGGGATCCCTCTAGAATGTACTAGAAACATGGGAGGCAAGAGACACTCAGGACTCACAGGGTGGAACCTTAGATGAGATGCCCAACAGTGGGGAGAGGGAACTTGCAGAGTCCACCACCAATAGAAAAACAGGGCATCAAGTAGAGGGATGAGTTTGCCATCCCACAGTCAAAAACTCTGAACCAGAATTGTTCCTGTTTTTAAAAATTGCAGGGAAAATGGAAAAGAAACAGAGAAAGGAGGTCTTGTCATTGACCCAACTTGGGATCAAGGCTTGAAACTATTACTGATGCTATTGTGTGCTTACAGACAGGAGCCTAGTATGGCAGCCCTCCGAGAGGCTGAACAAGCAGATGAAAAGAGCCAGATGCAGGTATTTATACCCAAACAATTGACAAAAACCAGGAACACATGCGGTTGAATTAGGGAAAGCCTGGAAAATGCTGAGGAGGAGGGTGACTCCATAGGAAGACCAACAGTTTCAATTAATCTGGATCTCTGAGATCTCTCAGACATTGAGCCACCAACCAGGTATCATACACTGGCTGATATGAGACCCCCAGACACATATACAGTAGAGGACTGATTGGTCTGGCCTCAATGTGAGAAGAAGCACCTAATCCTGGAGAGACTTGAGATTCCAGGGAGTGGGCAGGACTGGTGGAGTTGGCGGGTAAGTTGGGGACGTCCTCATGGAGATTGGGGAGGGATGAGGTGAGGAACTTTTGGAGGGTGAACCAGGAGGGAGAATAATGACTGGAATGTAAAAAAAGATTAAATAATAATAATAATAATAATAATAATAATAATAATAGTAACTAGAAGACGAAAGAAAGGAAGAAAGAAAGAAAGAAAGAAAGAAAGAAAGAAAGAAAGAAAGAAAGAAAGAAAGAAAGAAAGAAAGAAAGAAAGAAAGAAAATCCTGATGCTAAATGGAAAAAGGAAGTGGTGACCCACCTCAGGGCAAAACCCCACCCAGTTAATTTTCCAACTTGTGAAAAATAATTTTTTAAAAAACTTTAAGCTAGCTGTATTGTTGCGTGCCTTTAATGCTAACCTTTGAGGTGAAGAGGCAGCAGAGTGATTTCAAGGCCAGCCTGGTCTACATGGCCATTTCAAGAACATCCAAGATTGAACAGTGAAGGAAACCACCAAATGCAGAAAGCTAGTGAAACTGTACCTAGACAAAAATTTGTGCCCTAGTACCGGAAACCAACAGATCTTAATAGCTTTGGGTAAGTGTTTATGACTTTAGAGTTAAAGATGCAAGAATAGGGTTATGGGATCTCCCTCAGTGACTTGAAAAATAACTCTGAGGTATCCCTGAATGAAGGTCCAGAGAGATCATTGTGTGCTGCTGTGAAGATGGCCTAGATTTCCTTAGAGATTCCAAACTGTTGACTTTCAAACAGTGTTGCCACTATGATAGACTATGAGGACCTTTGAAGTTGGACTATGGGGATCACAAAGTGAAATGTGGTTTGAATGAAAATGGCCCTTGTAGGCCCATCTGTAGTAGCACTTTTAAGAGGCCTGATCTTGCTGGAGTGAGTGTTGCTCTGTTGCAGGAAGTGTATTATTTGGGGTGAACTTTGATGTTTAAGAAGCTCGAGCCATGCCCAATGTCACTTTCTCTGTTGCTACTTTTGAATCTGGACATAGAATTTTAAGCTATCTCTCTAGCAATGTCTGTCTGCTTACTACCAAGGTTTTAGCCTTGATGATAATGAACTAAACCTCTAAACTGTAAGCCAGCCTTAAATAAATGCTTCCTATTATAAGAGTCACCATTGCCACTGTGTCTCTTCACAGCAATAGTATGCTAACTAAGAAAGAAAATATAAAATAATGAAACATCACATCTTTGAAGAAAGAAACTGAAGAAAATATCAGAAGATCGAAAGATGCCCCATGCTTATGTTATCAGTAATATTAATATAGTAAAAGCAGACATCCTACTAAAAGCAATCTACAGATTTTATGCATTCTCCATAAAAATTACAACATAATTATTTACAGACCTTAAAAGGATAATATGCAATTTCATATGGAAAAGCATTGAGCCCTGGATAACTAAAATCTGGTACAATAAAGGAAAGTCCAAAACTATTACAATCCCTGTTTTCAAGATCCTACACAGAGCTGTAGTAATAAAACACACACACATACACACACACACACTCAGAGACACACAGACACACACACACACAGACACACACACACACACACACAGTATTGGCATTAAACCACACAGTTTAATTAATGAAATCTAGTAAAAGACCCAGACATAAATCTACATACCTATGGACACATTACTTTTGATAAGGCAGCTAGAAGTATACAATGGAAAAAGAAAGCATTTTCAAAAAATATTTCTGGTCTAACTGGGTGCTTACATGTATAAGAATAGAAATAGATCCATATCTATCATCCTGTGCAAACTCAATTCCAAGTTGATGATAGACCTCAACATAAAACCAGACATACTGAACCTTATAGAAGAGAAAGTGGTAAATGCATTAGCATAGGAGAACTTCCTGAACATAACACCAATAATTGAAAAATGGTACATCATGAAACTGAAAAGCTTCTATAAGGCAAAGAGCACTGTCAATAAGACATATGGAAGCTTACAGAACTGGAAAAGATTTTCACCAACTCCACATCTCACAGAGGACTACCTCCAAAATACATAAAGAACTCAAGATATTAGATGCCAACAAACTAATCCAATCACAAAATGGGGTGCACAACTAAACAGAGACTTCTTAACAGAGGAAGCCTAATTTGCTGAGAAACATATAAAGAAATCTTCACCATCCTTAGCCAACAAAGAAGTGAAGTAAAGTCTACCATTAAATTCTATTCTATACCTATCAGAATGACTATGAATCTTGTTCAACTTTCAACAATCCAAATCATTTCTAATTTCTGATATGTACATAGTTTATATATTATTTCATATCTTTTTATATTATATAATTTAAGTGAGTTGTGATTTGCATGCTCATTCTGCTGTAATAAAGGCCATCTCATAATAAATTGTCATATTGAGCAAAGAAGCTAATTAGTTTAGTTTATATTTCTTGCTTCATAAGTATCGTTGGGAATACTCTCTTTGAGTTGTTGATTAGTAGGCCATATCAGATATGAGATTCTCACTTAAAGATGATGGTAAAGTGTTTTTTTCACATATTTTAATAAGAAAACCTATCATTTTTCTTCATTGATAGATGCTATAATATATTCTGGACAGAAGAAATATATCCACTCTTACTATTATAAATGTATTTCCAATATTCATTTTAGTTGTCTTATTAATGACTTTAATGAATAACTATTTTATGTTTATTCATTTTGCATTTATTTTTTATTTCTTGTTCCTCACCAAAGCTCTTAGCATGCTAAGTTCTGAAGCTTCCCAGGAATTGCTCACGAGCGGATTCTACGTGGAGGGAGAGCTGAAGAATGAAACTACGGGGGTCGAGAGAAAAGAACACACAGAGACATTAGTGTATGGTTGTACAAAATCTTTCTATATTTCTTTGACGATAAGAGTGACAACATGTGCTGTGGGCGTGACCCTCCCTCCCAAAGCTGTGAGTCTTCTCAGCAGGTCTCCGGCAGGCTGAGTGATGTTGCCATAACAGATCTCAGGAAGTTGTTACTTTCACAGGGTCTGGCTACTCTGCAGGAGATGGCGACTGACCCCCTTTCACAGGAAACTGCAGCTCCTTTGAAGTGCCAGAGGGGCTCTGATGTCTCTGTCAGGTGGGAGGAGGTGTGGCTGGAATTCCTCAGCTCTGTATAGGTGAAATGCAGGCAACTGAATTCTGCCTAGAGGCTATATGGCATTACAATGGCTCTCTACATCTCCTCCTTCCTTATTAGTTTAAACAAGTGGATAGTAAATACGTCCATGATGGCGGGCTGTTGACCAGGGACGGGAACAGAGGTCTAATTCCCCTCGTGGAGAACAAATAATTGTTTCCGCCTTTTAGACGGCTCTTGGTGTCTTTTGGAGGGGAGGGGCAGAGTCTTAGATTAGTGGGACATCCCCACAGAGTGTATGGTGGTCAGAAGACCGACACCAACCCCTTTGCAAATCAGACTTGCTTCCCAGAGACTTAGAACCAGATACTTAAATCCTCTCTGTGCAATGCTTTGCTGTGAATCCCCTGATGCCCATGTCAGCTCGTAAGCAGACACACATAGATCTGAGTTCTATGTGGCTCCATGAAGGACTTCCACTTATATAGGCTTTGATGCTGGAGTCATGTAATTGTCAAATGCCTTACTAGTCTTTAACAGATAGCCTGTTTTCAATTCAGGTGAGCCTGGATGGAGACAATCTGCTTAAAATACAAGACAAAGAGTTAAGAAAGAAACAATGTTCAGTTGCAAATTAGCTTGTCTTTGGAAGGTCCCAGGTATACAATTGTAAATGAGTAGCTCTTAAAACACAACTTGACTTAAAACAGCTTAACTTCCCAGAAAGGAAATGAAGGGAAATGGCTTTGAGAGTTAACAGAGACCTGTTACTTCTCAGAAAGAATGGAGACTATATTTGAAGTTAACTCAGTTGGCTGATAATTATTATTAGCCATCTTCATAATTGGAATCTCCAATATTGGACTTATTACTAGACCACTTCATAATTGAGTAAACTGATCACATTAAAGGAAGGAGAAGAGTCATTATAACTCTTCTTTTAGATTAATTTTTTTAAGTCAGTTTTAACAGTCTTCACTGTTCTCTGTCCCACAAGATCTAAAGCTTACAGCAAGGCAGTGTATTTAATCTGGGACATAGGCAAGTAAAGTCACCATTGTCAGGGCATCACAGGTCAGCATTGTTTTTGGCATGTCACACTCATCACTATAGCAGCTAGAATTCTTCTGTAGCATTCTGTGGAAAAACATAAACATGCCTTCTTCTCCATATTAAATAACTGAACAGGATCATGTCATATGACAGTAAGTTGATCCTTTCATCTCACCTAGGCATGAGTATGCCTAGTTGTTGGAGGCTATACACTCAGCAAGGAGTTCCTTGGCATCCAAATTTTTAAAATTTTCTTAAAAATATAAAGTATAATTTAAACAGTATGCACAGGGATACAATATCCCTCCTTTTTTTGTTTTTTGTTTTATTTTGTTTGTTTTTTATCCTTTTTATTTTATTTTATGCCCTAATTTTCTCTCGCCTGGAGTTCGGTTCTAGACTGAGGCCAACTAGCCTGACAAAATTCCCAGTTTCACATCACCGTCACCCCTAGTTGATCTCAGCGTCGGGCTACACTGATTCACCTAGTATTGCTGTATCCCTTCTTTCTGCCCCTTGCAACCATAGCCTTTAAAACTCAACATTTTTAGCGCTAAAATTAATACTCTATGTTGCTTACTGGGCCCTGGATACTTAACCTTTATTCCTTTTCCGTGGAGCTCCACCAACAGACAGTGTTCCTCAGTAGTTCTCTCCTTTTCCACGTCCCACGTTCGAGGCGCCATCTGAAGCTTCCCGGGAATTGCTCACAAGTGGGTTCTATGTGGAGGGAGAGCTGAAGAATGAAACTATGGGGGTTGAGAGAAAAGAACACACAGAGAAATTAGTGCATGGCTGTACAAAATCTTTCTATATTTCTTTGACGATAAGAGTGACAATACATGTGCTGTGAGCGTGACCCTCCCTCCCAAAGCTGTGAGTCTTTTCAGCAGGTCTCCGGCAGGCTGAGAGATGTTGCCATAACAGTTCTCAGGAAGATGTTACTTTCACAGGGTCTGCTACTCTGCAGGAGATGGCGACTGACTCCCTTTCGCTGGAAACTGCAGCTCCTTTGAAGTGCCAGAGGGGCTCTGACATCTCTGTCAGGTGGGAGGAGGTGTGGCTGGAATTCCTCAGCTCTGTGTAGGTGAAATGCAGGCAGCTGAATTCTGCCTAGAGGCTATATGGCATTACAATGTCTCTCTACAAAGTTCATTGTGGTTTTCCCTTTGCAATTTGCAGTTAGAATGAATACAGACTAATTTTCTGGAAATAATTCTGATTTATTATTAAATTTTTCTTATAGAATTATGAATGTAATCCAATTTACATTAAAGAGTTAGTGAATTTCAGTGGTATCAGGTTGTGGGGTGTTTTCTTTCTGCCGTATTTGTCTGCATGTGTGTGAAGACAAAAGGCTTTTTCGTAATTCATAATTTTTTAAAATTTTGTGGTAGCCTAGTAAGAGAGATGATGGCAGAGCTTGATGGTAAACATGGCAGTCTAATATCATAACTGAGCCAAAGGATGCAAAGAGAGGGTAATGGAAAAGATGAAAACTCAATAAAATTGGAGAGAGTTAACTTTGTCAGTAGTGAGCTGATTTATGCAATGACGTTGATAGAACAACACAATAGAGGTCATGAAGGATACAGTTCTATGTATCAACATCCTAAAGTTTTGCAAAGAATTCATCTAAAGAACATAGTGAAGATGTGGGATTTCAAGATCACACCCATAATAAATGGTCTTAGCTGCATTTCTAAAATTTATAAAACTACAAAGTTGGAGGTCACCCAGCATCTTTTCCCAAACTGAACAATGATATTTATTCTTACTCTCTTCTTACAGAGAAAGCATTTATGGGATGGAATTTTAAAAGGCTTCATTTCCCAAGTAGGGAAACTCACTGAGAAGCAGACCTGGGCTAGATTGAGGTTCTTTTACAGTTGTCCTTTTGATTATCTGAGGACATTTTCTGTCCCGGGACATACTCTTTTTGCTTCTCTTGCCAAAGGATATGCTATGCCTATAAAGCTTCCCTCGGGAAACCTCTCTCACTTGTTTCGTCTTCAGTTCAGGAAGGTACTTGCCCAGTGATGTACAGGGATGTCCTTGGTTTGTGATGTACACTGAGCTATTTCCAGAGTGCCACTGTGATTTGGATTTTCTGGCAATCATATTCTGCTACAGTGAGCCACGTCTCTGCCAGGATGGTACCTTTGCTCTTCCAAAACAATTTCAAGTGAACTCAGTTGATCCTTCTTTTCTGCAAATGGCCAGCACTGTAACTACATTTAAGCACTTTCTTTGTCATTAATTTCTACACAATATTTTAGGTTTTATAAGGTAGGTTTCATTCTAGGTCTCAGAAAGTCTTATATAGTTTGACCTATAACATCAGAAACTTCAGAAACTATCCCTAAAGCATCCATTGGGTTTAGGAACCCAATGAGCCATTTATTTTGGGCATTCTTACAAATAATTTGTTTCATCAAAGTGATACAGACATAAATTGCGCTGTCATCAATTAGCCTCAGTGTCTCTTATTGCAATGCATCTGGGAAGAGGGTTCATAAAAGGCCAGTTCTGCAGCAATTCTCAAGTCTGCTCCTTCCAAATACAAAAGAATTCCCTGTCCCTGTGTCTGTCACTATTACATATTGTGTTCTATTCTTCACATCATAATTTATTATAGGTCACTGTAGTCATCCGGTACATTTCAGCCTTTAAAAATGTGACCTGTATAGCAAAGAAACAGAAGGGGGAAAATGTAATCATTCTGTAATTTTTAAAAACAAACTTAAAAGTGTACATAATGAAAAACAGGACATAACTGTTTCTAACCATGCAAGTTAGTTCACCTATGCCCTGAAATTAGTGCCACTACTTGTATTTCCAAACTTTCATTTTTATTTATTTATTAACACCTTATGTCAGGTTATATATTTCTGATTTATGGAATCATAAAAAATTACTCTTTAACAGTTTACACATAAAATAACTTGTCTTCTAATATACCAACCTGGACATGCTCAATTTTATGAGGAATAAAATAACATATAGCTAAAATTATATATTCTCTATACAAATGAGAAATTAAGCCTGTTACAAGTATAAACTTGGGAGAAGAAATTGCCTTAGCCTGAAAGACAAAGTAAGCTTGAGAGTCTCCTGTCAACACAGAGGCATCATGATCCTTTCTCATTTTTAGGTCTGAATAATAGACATTATTGCTAGATATTTGATGTTGGGACACGAAAAAAAAAAAGAAGACAAATTAGTATATCAAAATATTATCTGATCTTAATATGTAGTATGTAGATATTCCTGAAAAATATACTGATACTTTACATCTGCCCAATATTTATCTAGTGGTAAACGACTTTGCTTTTTAAAAATATTGGATATAGCTCAGAGCTTACCTGGCACATGGTAGGTTCAGGCTTTGATCTTCAGAACTGAATTTTTTATTAAAACTTTCAGTTACTTCTATATTAAGTAATTTTCATATAACCAAATTGTGATTATTGCTTAGAATTAAAACATTTTCTCATGTCCACTCTTTATCATTTTATGTTCAAATTTAAGATTCCTAAACTGTACCATTTATCTCTGACTTTCTAAACTAGAACAAGCATAGGAACATTCAATATATCTGTTGTTGTATATTGTATGTTTTAATTTTAAATACCTTTTGATGGCACTATAGTATTCCTGGATTACCTCCTTGGAATGTTAGGTAATACTGACTTAGAACTTTGAGTCAGAACCTCCCTGGTGCTCTTACACAATTTATCATTCCTCTTTCAGGTGATGTAAGTAGCTGTTTCTCAGCCGGTGCTAAGACTGACTGGATTACAGTGCTGTTGGCTTCCTCCTCTGCTGTGCATTCATATGTGTGCCTTAAATATATTCTTGAAAGATAGTCCTTATTTGTGGCATTTTCATTAGACAGCTACTTTCTCTCCTTTTTAGTGGATATTTTTCAAGTCTCTTCTGGCATTTATGTCAATTGCTATCCCTACTTTGTGGAATATTTCTCTCTCTTTTCTGGATGTTTGGCAGTTCCAGTTTGATCACATGGATTCAGATTTTGTTTTTGTTTATCATGACTGACCTTTTGCTTGACTGAGGATTATATTGTGCCCAATCTATAATTCCGCAACTGTTATGCCTGTGTATTTTTCTCTTCCTGTTTAGACTTCTCCTCCCTATAGTCTTCTATAGACCCAAAGCTCTTCCATCTGCATGGAGCCTGGCAGTTGCTGAGCAGTGTTTCCCATGTATGAGCTGTGCTACATAGCTTATCAGTTTTCAAATTCTAAGAATGCTTCTTTTAGGTCACTGTTCTCGGTGTTTAAGATGTTTGCAGAGATTGTAAACTCTAGAATAACATGCTATCATTACTTCTTTTTTAGTATATCCAGAATTATTTAAAATAAACAACTTATAGAATATAAAATGCATAAGAAAAATGCATGTTTACAAATGTTCTCAGGTGATGATGTGCTGAAATAAAGAGCTTTGCCAAGCTCTGTTTGTGACTGCTCCCAAATTTGCTTTCTCCTTTTCTCACGTAGAATTTCTTCATTTAATTCGCTTTTTCCCCTTTTTATTTACTTTTCAATTAATTATCTAGTCATATACTACAGTATGCTTGTTCAGATCAGAAGACAATTTTCACTAGTCAGTTATTAGCTTCTGTCCTGTGAGTTACAGGGATTGAGCTCGGGAGCTCAAGCTCAGCTTGGCAGCAAGCATCCTTTCCCATGGAGCCTTTTTACAGTCCTCAACTCTCATATTTCCTAATACTATCTGGCAGTCTTCCTATGGTTTCAGAATTTATAAATGTATTATTTTAGTGGAAATTGTGTTTGTGGGATTTATTAATGTTGTATATTATAACCACAATGCTGTAAGTTACCTAGTATTCTATTTTATGCACTACTCATTAATTCTTTATGTATTTAAAAAAAACTGCTTGACCAACAAGCACACCCTCTACTGATATTATTAAGTAGCTTCCTTAGATGGATAGTTATAGGTCTCTATATCATTTCATGCTCACCAGTATAGCAGAGTGATTTCAGATTCATTTATACTCATGATGTATATTATGGAGACCCTTTGGTTTGACTCTGTAGATAATAGGGATTGTCCTGGCATTATTTCATTGAGGACACACGTACACACACACACACACACACACACACACACACACACGCACCACAAACATACACTTATGTTTATACCATATATTTATGTTCAATGCTTTGACTATACTATTTATGGTGAAGCTGAAAGTAAACTCTAGTGAAGTAAAAGTCGAGCAGTCTGTTTAAAATAACAACCATCTGTAATTTTTCTATCTATCACTTATTTTCATAATAAGGCACAAATAAGCCTCTCAATATATACTGTTATTCAGCTACTAAGTCATTAGCAAATTAATTACAAATATTTAGTGAATTCTTTTCCTATATTTATATTAGCTAGACAATTTTTTTTTTTGCCATGTACTTTCTGATCTCTCATATGTACTATTTAGTGTACCTTAGAACTCCACTTTAGGGGCTGGAAAGATGCCTCACCTGCTAAAGACTAGTGTCACAACCAAAATGTCAAGGAAACTGGCACTAGTCATTATATATTAGGTATGTTAAACTCTGATTACTTACATATTAGCTATTTATATGTCTCCAAATCATATCTAGTCGTAATTATAATGATGGCAAATCCATCCTTCTAACTACAAAACTCACCATTATATTCTCCATTATATCTAATACCTTATTTACATTAATTAAGATGTGTTTTGGGTTCATCTTCAAATCTATACTAAAGGAAGCATAGTCAGAGCTCTCCTTCCATGATTGTAGGCATACCATCTGCTGCCATCTGGAATATTAGAATAGTGTCAAAATTGGTTTCTTCAGTTCTCAGCAGCAATGTTGAAATAAAATATAAATTATATAAATGCATTGAATGACATATAAACATTTATAAAACATAAATAATAAAGAAATAAATTATAAGCTATAAGGAAAAACATATAAATAAAACAAAATTCAAATCTAATCTAAACTCCCATCCAAATTCCTATCTCATTGAAAACAAAGACCATGGCACCCATTATCTGAGTGACTGCCTCTGAACACATGCTTAACAACAATATAACTTCTTTCTCTTCTTTACATTCCATACATTGGTCAAGATACAATCAAAAACTCTAGAATGGCTTTTTCATGAAGATGTGAATTTTTCCTATTTGCATCCTTACTATATCATCATCTAACAAATAATAGATACTAAATGAAGGTTTGTTGTATCAATAAATAATAAGAAAACAAATCCAATTTAAAGTTACATTGTAGTTTATGAGAAGAATTTTTCCTCTAAATTTAGCAATCCATCTTAGATGATACAGACTCTATCATTGTTTGCCATAGGGTCCTGTTGGGATGCAGCTTAATAACATTTGCTCCTCTGCAATTTGTATGTATTTGTATCCACCTTCCCATGTCAGTCCACCACAGAAATTTATATTTCACATACAGGAAACTCCTATCTTTGGAATATTTTTATCTATTAAGCTGCTGATACCAGGAAAATGCCAGCATCTCATCAACAAACCAAGTGGTGTTTTCTATGGTACTTCTGAACTAACATAGAAAACTCACTTTTGATTTTCCTGCCCAGAAGAAGGTAAACTTCTTTTATTTAGTGCTGATCAAAAGATTTATTTATTTTTTTTATTTATTTGCTTAGCTTTAAAGTATATGTTCAAAGATATAATCTTTCAACTCTCTCAACACTATATCTGCTCTTCTTAGATTTCTGCTTTTGGTTGTTACCATTGACTTTACAAAAAGAGACAAATGATAAGTATCCTTCTGTCAAATCATGCCTTATCCATGAGGACACTAATGTTAACACTGATCTGTTGTTTTTATTGAAAAATTATGGTTCCACTTTGATTTCCTTTTACTTTGTACCTGTGTTCTCTTATTCATTAGAAGTTTTAAATTAAGGGTCCATCTAAGACCCTTAGATTTCCAGAGCTGCTTGCATTGTATCTTTCCTTTTCTTCATTTTGAATGAATGTTAGTAAGAAGTGGAGAGAAATATGACATTCATAACAAATTTATAAACTTTATATTAAAACCTTATTCAACATTTAATAATATTAGTCAAATTTTAAATTATCATGTTTATCTGTTTGGTACATGTGTGTAGTAATAAAAATTTGGTGCATAAAGTGTATGAATATATGAAAACAGTTTTTGAGCATTGTACAAGCCAGTTTTACTCAGTTTTTTAGATCAGAACAGACAAACAAATGTCAGTCCTATATAGTAATCCAGGTATTAGGACTCTGTAAGGGAGCCCAGTGCCCTCAGATCAAGTGCTGGTCCAAATGCAATCATTTTCTTATGAAAGTCACAGACACCTGAACTCAACATTTCAATGCCAGGAAATCATAGGAAAAGGTTAGATGCTTTTAGTAAACGTTTCTCATAAGCTTATACAATATCCTTTAGAAATTCTGCCCATGCTGGAAATTATTTGGTTGAAACAAAGCAGAAAGACCATATATATTTAACCAAATTTCCTCCTCTTAGCTTCCGTATTTCATTCTCTCTCTCTGCTTCTCTCTATGTCTCTCTCTCTCTGTGTCTCTCTACCTCTATCTCTCTCTATGTCTCTTTCCCTTATCATCTATATGTATATTCTACATATTTTCTATGTGTACATCATCTACTAAAATATTTGCATTATGGAAATGAGTTACACTGTGGCAGATTCCGGATAGATTTTTCCATTATAGAGAATAATCAGCTTTTCAAACATTTAAAGAAATTATTCTTTCCATACTTGGGGCTCTACCCAAAGGATGCTCCATCCTACAACATGACATTTGCCCAACTATATTCATAGTGGATTTAATCATAATAGCCATAAAGTGGAAACAACCTAGATGTCACTCAACCAATGAATGGATAAAGTAAATGTGATATACTTACAGAATGGAGTATTACTCAGCTATTAAATAAATTGCATCATGAAATTTTCAGGCAAATGCATGGGACTAGAAAAAAATCTTCCCTCACACTAAGGAAGGCAAACATGGTAAGTACTCACTTATCAGTAAATGATAATCATGATACAATCCACAGACCCACAAAGGCTAAATAATAAAGGGTACTCTTATGAGGATACATAGATATACTCAGGAATAGGAAATAAAATCGATTTTAAGAATTAACTGGGAGCCAGTAGGAATGACTTCAATAGGAAATAAAATCGATTTTAAGAATTAACTGGGAGCCAGTAGGAATGACTTCAGAAGTGATCAGACTTGGGATAGTGGTGGAGGAATAGAGTATGGGAAAAGACATTTGGAATTGGAGGCCATTTGGGGGCTAATATGAAAACCTAGTTCAGTAGAAATTCCCAGGATTCTACAAGTGTGACTTTAGCAAGGATGTATAGTAATGGAGGATACAGAGCTGGAACTGACCATTTTCTGTAATCAGGCAGCTCTCAGTGGAGGGACTGGGACATGAATCGAGCCTTTGACCTAAATCTACCCTGTCAATCACATGTCTGGGTTCAATGGAAGCGCATATCTTGTGGGAATTGCCAACCAACGACTGTTCTAATTTGAAGTCCACGCCATGAAATGGAGTCCATGGACATTGCCTAGAAGACACGGAACTAGAAGATGGATAAGTCAGTGACCTAGGATAGAAATAAAACAATTCTAATGATATTCTGCATTGTGCTTAGATCTATGCCTAGCCTAATCATCATCAGAGGGGCTATAGGCTATTGCCAACAGCGTGTGGGAGCAGACGCAGAGACCCACACCCAAACATTAGGAGAACAGAGAGAGCAAATTGGGGTGTCTCCATTGGGTCCTTTTCATTGGAGCTAGAGGAACCCTGCAGAAGAGGTAGAGGAAGAAGTATAGAAGCCAGTGGGATTGAAGACGCCGGAAGAACATACCCACAGAATCAACTACACAGAGCACACAGGACTCACGGAGACTAACGCAGCAATCACCAAGTCTACGTGGATCTGTGCTAGATCTTCTGCAAATATGTTATGACTTTTAGTTTGATGTTTCCATGAAACTCCTAGCAGTGGTAGTGGAAGTGTTACTGACTCTTTTGTCTGTTTTTGGGACCTTTCTTTTCCTACTGGATTGTCTCGTCCAACCCTGATACTAGGAGTTTTGCCAAGACTTACTATAACTTGTTGTGCCATGTTTTATTGATACCCTTAGAAGGCCTGATCTTTTTCTAAAGGGAAAAGATGGTGAGTGGATTTGAGGGAGAGGAGATGTGACAGGAGAAGGGCCTAGGAGACATAGAGGGAGGGGAAACTGTGGTTAGGATGTATTGTATAGAAGAAGAAAAAAAGCCAGGCAGTGGTGGCGCACACCTTTAATCCCAGCACTTGGGAGGCAGAGGCAGGCGGATTTCTGAGTTCGAGGCCAGCCTGGTCTACAGAGTGAGTTCCAGGACAGCCAGGGCTGCACAGAGAAACCCTGTCTCGAATAAAACAAAAAAAAAAAAAGACGATAACTAGAAAAAAAATTAATCTTCCCTAAAAGTAACAGTATAGATACTTTTGCTGGACAAAATAGTAGCATACAGTTTCCTTACTAATTAAAACATTAAACTTATTGCCATATCTAATGATATGTGTCCTACAAACTTATTTCATTTTTTTCTAGATTCAGTCCCTCACTAATTTTATTCTGTGTGCAAACCCTTTGCAGAATCAAGAAATTGAACATTAATTATTATACTAGTGACATTTTACCCTTAATTATTTTTGTCCAGAAATATTTTTATTCTTATTAGTGACAGAAAAGGTAAGTTTCTGAGCACACATATTTACTTTTTAAATAGTTGCAAATACAAAAAAAAAAACCCTCAATGAAGCTCAAAATAACTTTTGATTTTTAGATACAAAAGCAAATATTTTGAGACCAGAATGGTCAGTCTGTTTTGTTACAGTTTCCTCTGAGATTGAAGCATTCCATCCTGTAGGGAAGCTCCTTAAGCAGGAAGGTAAACAACTCAAAATAGCTTCAGGAAGTCCCTGAACACCACCAGACTCACTTGGCCTTTCCCTGCCAGAGTAAGCAATAAAAACTGAGAATAGAATTCAAACAAACAAACCAATAAGCAGTTGCAAAAGAAGACTCAGACAAGCCAAACTGCAAAGAAAAATATGAGAGCAGGACAGCTGCCTGAATGAAGTAAAACCCAATCAAGCTACCTGGAAGAAGTTTTTAACCCAACTGAAGCATCTGAAAGAACACTCTCCAAGCTGTTGAGCAGCCTGCAGGTTGTGCCATGTATTTCAGGTTCTCAGCTTTTGGTAGCTGTCACCTGTGCTGAGGTTGGTTTTGGTGACCTTCCTTTGAGTCATTTATGCTCCTGCAAGTAGTCCCTTATCCATATTCCTGTAAGCAATCCCCCTGGAAAGAAAAACACTTGATAATTCACCAAGGTGAACTTTGGTAGCATCCATACTTTAGTTTGCTGTTGGTACTCTATCTAGGGTAAGTAGTCATGTGTGTTGCAGCTCCCCAGGAAGATTGGTCATATAACATCTTCACAAGTAGGTAAAGTATCACATGACACCATTTTGTATTGGATAAATCTGAACACAGACGGACTGCTATAATCCAATGCTTTGAGTGCATCATGGGTATAATGGGTTTAATTCTGATGATGAAATAACCTAGGGGAAATATAGTACTGTTTTTCTGGAAACTAATCTAGATAAGTTCTAAATTAAAACAAAAGAAACTTGTCTTTGTGCAGTAAGGAGGAGGAATTGTCATTTCCCTTGTACCCTGCCTTGAGGGTATAATGTACATCCTTCATTTTCTGAAGCTTAAGAGTGTGGCCATTGGTTTCTATTCAAAGTCTGCCCCAAATCATTACTCTCCATTATACTTAAATTAGTTAAATACATTTCTTGGAGTGAAACAATTCAGAAGACATTTTGACATAGTTAAATGTAACTCTATGAAATTTTATAGTGGATATATATCTGAGATCTACTTTTTAAAATATGTCAAGCTAAATACCCTACTTAAACTGCTTGCTGTTAAAATAATGAAATGTATTTGAACTATTATATTTATAAAAAATGGTCAAGATCATCTTATATTTGGTTTTTGATCCATCCAAAAATTCTTGGTTATTCACGAAAAATTACATTTTATAATTTTAATGATTGATAACTTATAGCAAATAATTCCTATGTTTTAGATATAATGAGAAATATCAGAATTCATATGGTTAATTCCAGTTTAATTTCTGATGGAATATATTGTTGTTTTAGTAAACTACTAATCTCCTTTATTATTATAGTTGGATTACAAATGCCATAGCAGATAAAATTCTGGGTGTGTCTGAGAGGGTGTTGACAGATTGATTTAACTTAGGACATTTATATCATGTATGAAGGCATTAACATCCCATGAACTAGGTCCTAGACAGAATGACACGGTATACTAAAAAGCCAGCATCCAAGTCTCTGTCTCCTGTGCTGCTTGCAACATGCTTTTCATTTCCACCATCATACTTTTCCATCACTGTGGTGTGTATTCCTCTTTAACTTTTGAGCTAAAATAAAACCTTCTCTTAAGAAGCTTCAGCTGAGTATTTTATCACAGCATCATTATGTGCAATTAATATAATTTCATATTGCTAACACACTTTTTCTAGGAAGTCAAGGAAGGAACTTCTGCTCTTGATTTCTTAATATTTAGCTATTCACATTTTATTCCATGGTCATATTATTCTGACATCTATTGTATATTTGTTCTCTGATATTCTTCACAAATATTTTCAACTATCTTAATATTCTTGTACTAGCTATAATTCTTAATTGGCTAAATTAATATATAGCAATGAAATGGATATTCCGTTGACTCATTAGCATTATAATACAGGGAAAATTTTTTTGCCTTGTGATCCTTTTATACAAGATTAAAAACAGCATTTCTAAATTGGAAAATATTTTTTATTACATATCAATGAAGGGAAAAATAAGTATACATTGTTTCTCCTGCTTTTATTGTTTATCACACTCTCTTGTTTTTAGTCTATAAGGAAAGTGTGAGAAAATAATACACCCATGTGAACAGTTAAAAGGAGTGAATAGTATTAAAACATTAAGTAAAAAAAAATATCAAAATAGAATTTTGTGATAATGTCTAAAAACAAGAAGGCACATAATTTATAATAAAATCCTGTATAAGATACTTAAAATGTACATACTGATTTTAAGATATTTTTTAAAACCTTGCATGAGTCTTGATTTCTGCAGATTATATAACTTTGAAAGTTTTGATCAATACACTGAGTTAATTAATTAATGTACTTAATTAAGGTAACTATGTATGGCCTATTGAAGAATTTGGAGAAATTTGTATTTGTTCTATTTAGCTTTTATTTCAGGTCATTTTTTAGTGCAGACATTTCTTAACTAAATCATTAGCCATATATTTATATATGACATTTACAAAATTAAACTACATGAGAGTGAAACCAACATACATAGTACTGTAATCTTTTGTATCTTTTAACATCCTTACATTTTACTGTTGACTGCCTTTTCATGCAACTCCAGTAACAATAACAAAATAATTCTGAATGTTTTTTATCCTCTCTGTTTCACAGTGGAGTTGCAATAAATTTGTCACCTGCTGTGAAGTCTGAATTGTGCCTCTGAGCTGTGCCTGAATGGGGTCCCTCTGAATAAACTCCATCATGCTCAGCTCTGCTATCTGGTACATTATTTCAGCAAAAAGCTACCTGGGGTCATATACTGCATTAAGTAGGTTTGGTTTGTTAAGATACTGCATTATTCCATAAAAATAAATTTATGTTTTTATAGTTAATATAGAGAAAGAAAATGCAGTCAGCTACCATTTGTAGTAGTAGCCAGATCAGGAGGAAAGATTTTTCTGTTGTTTATAAGAATATATACATACCAAAACTGCATTTAGATTAAAACAAGTAAGTTTTAAGAAAACATAAGAAAAAAAATGGTATACTGTTATAAAGAGTATTTTTATGTCATAACATTCAATTTTGAAGCAATGGTTTGCATGAATTAGGATAAGTATTTTAATTTTCTAGCTCTTAGTTTCCAAATCAATTTATAGGTTATTAGCTATAATTCAACAAGTCTAAACTAATATCTAGCAATAGAGTTATTTTTTTTCTGTGAAATATAACTGAATGGAAGTAACAACATATTAAAAAGTGCAAGGCCTGAAAATATGCTAGATTCTGGTAGTTAACTAGACATGTTATTATTAACAGATGTCATATAACTGAGAAATAAAGAATGACTTCCTAAAACTCATATTGGTTATTTCCAAAAAAAAGAGAGTATGTTATTTTACTAAACTATTACATAATTACCAGCTGAAGCCCTAATGTCATGATGTTTTGCCAATAGTCTCTCACCTATTCTGAGACCCCGCTGCATATTATAAGTAGAAGGGACTTTAGAATGGGTTACATAATGACATGCTCGAGTTCAGAGTCCTGTGATTCTCAGGTGACAGTATTGTGAGGTGGGAACGTAGCAAACAGTATAATGGAGGTATTAGTTTGTGTGAGTCAGAACTTTGTTCTAATTGGAGGCAGTATAGATTTGGGTGGTTTAACTCTTCTGTGCCTGAGTTCCTGTGATGTTTTGATTCTCTTAACTTGGCACAAGCAAGGGTCATCTTAGAAGAGGGAACATTAAGAAAATGTTTCCATCTAATGAGCATGTAGATTTTATTAAAAGTGTTTGGTGTGAGAAGGTCAAATCTACTGAAGGCAGTAGCACATCCAGGGTGGATGATTTAAGATTGAATAAGAAACAAAACTGTGCATTCCATAGAGAAGAGTCCAGTAATGTCAATTTTTTCTCCCTTTTATTGGAAATAGATTATTTTTATACATAATATATCACGACCATGGTTTCCTCTTCTTCTACTTCTCTCAGTTCCTCCACACCTTCACTCCCATCCACACCTTTTCTATTTTTCATTAGAAAAGAACAGGTTTCTAATGGATAATAGAACAACAATAACACAATATAGTTAGATAAAACAAAAACCAACACATGGAAGTTGGGCAAAGCAAGCCAACAGAAGGAAAAGTTCACAAGAAAAGGCACAAGAGTCAAAGACACACTCATTCATGTACTCTGGATTTTCATAAAAACACTACACTGAGACATATAATAAATAAACAGCAGACCTGGTATAGACCTATGCAGGCCGTTTGGATGCTGTTTTAGTCTCAATGAGTTTATATAACCTTTGCTCAGTTGCTTTGCAGTGGTTTTCAACCTTCCCAACCCTGAGACTCTTTAACACAGTTCTTCATGATATGGTGACCCCCAACCATAAAATTACTTTTGACTGTACTTCATAAGTGCAATTTTGTTACTGTTATGGGCATAGAAGTTTGCTAAAAGAGTTGTGACCCACAGATTGAGAACCACGGATTAGAGAGAGATTCTTGTGCCCTCCATCCCTTATGGCTCTTACATTCTTTCTGCTTCCTCATTTGTGTTTCCTGAGCTCTTCGGGGAAGGATGTGATGAAGACATCACGTTCCAAGGACACACAACACACAGTCTCTCTCTCTCTCTCTCTCTCTCTCTCTCTCTCTCTCTCTCTCTCTCTCTCTCTCTCTCTCTCTCTCTCTCTCGTGTGTGTGTGTGTGTGTAACAAGTACCTATGGGTCTCTGTTTCCATTTGTTGCAAGAGGAAGGTTCTCTGATAGCTGAATAAGGCATTGTTCTGTGACTATACAAGATCATTAGGATCATTTTTAAATGTATTTTAGGGAGTTTCCACTGCACTGAGTTGTCATACCACAAATCAAATGGCCCTCACTTCTATCTCTCCCCACATTCCCTAACACAACCCCAATTACCTCCTTTTCCCATCTAGTTTCTTTTATCTCTGCTTCATAAAAATCTATCCTATGTCTTCCTCCCTGGGAGTTCCATGTGTCCTGACAGTCTTTTTTCTATACCTAACCTCTGTTTCTTCAGATAGTAGCTTATTTATCACTTATTTATTTATTATTATTTTTTAAAATACCCATATATAAGTGGATACAAGCCATATTTATCTTTCTTAGTCTGGGTTACCCCATTCAGCATTTTTTCTAGTAGTGGGTTTTATAAAACCAGACTTCTTACATTATATTTAAAAGGATCACTAGAGTTTAATAGGCAAGTCAAAGAACAAGGTTATCCTGGCCCTGTGCAATCATAAAACATTTAGAAAGAGAACACTGTATTCTTCCTTATACAAGTAGGCATTATCTTGTATATGTTTCTGAATATTAAAACTAATAGTGAAATCTACTTTAAAGTTTCAAGTTTTGAACTGTTTTCCTACTGTTCTATCAATCTGAACTACAAAAAAAAAATTAGAAAGGTTGCATTTTCTAGTGTATTCTCTTTACCATTTAGTGATCCCTAATTAATATGATTCCAGTAAATTTGCTTGTGAATAGCTTCATTAAGTCTGTGGTTTGTGTGCAAACATCATTGTTTTTAATATGCTGTTTGTATATTTTAAACACTGATATTATATTAGATCCACATGCATTGTTCACTTTTCTTTTTTATAACATTATAATTTTAATATTAATTTCAGCAATTTTTATTAATATTCTTGTTTTTATTTCTTGCCCTTTCTTTATATGATACTTATATCATATTAAGGATATCATAAGCAAGGTTCTGAAAGAGATCCCTTCAAATGTTTTCTGTTAAGTATTTGAGTCAATATAATTAGATTACTAAAGACTTATGCCATCAGAGATTGGATTCCATGTAAAATGAATCAGGTGACTGTAATCCTTTTTTCCTTTATGAACAATAAACATTTATAGTCATTTAGTCCCATATATTTATTATATGTATATGTTTTGCCTTACTCTACCTTATTTATTTTGGGTCTTAGCATGTATAGTCCTCTGCCCCTACCATTGTAAATTTACTTCCTTTTGCCTGTCTGGATACTTTATAAGAAAATTTCTCTGTGAGAAGGGTACCTCAAGTTTGGAACTTTAACATTAATATTGAGAAAATTAATGACAAAATCTATCTATTAAAGCACTTTTGGTATTGTACCAAATTGTCTTCTGACTATTTAGGCATCACTTAAGTGAATGACTATCTTAAATGAGGTGAGAAGGAATGTTACCAGATTACATTTAATACATTTCATTAAAATATATATTTGTATATAAGAAATATACATACACACAGATATAGTGAACCTACATTAGAGTAAGAAAATGGCTAATAATACAAGGGTGTGATATATAGTAATCTAAATCTGTAAAGTAACTACATTCTATCATACTGGTGTGAAAAGCTGGGATATCTTAATAGATCCCTCTCTGTATATATTTTTCAGATGTTCTCCCTTGCAGTATTGTTAAATTTTTTCTCTTTGCAATCCATATTTACAGTCAAATGTTTATTAATTATATCTCTTCCCAAACTTCTGTTGCATTTTTATTTTATAATGTTTAATTTGAGAGTGGCATATCCCTCCAGTTGCTTTAATATCTCAAGTACTGTTTTATTTCCACTCTCATGAGTACAGAATAATTAAGGCTTATTTAATGAGTCTTTACTGTGTAAACATTTCTTTCATATGCTATTTACTAATAGTAATTAGGGCATGCCTATTAAAAATTTTAATACACCAAAATTAGTTTTAGTCACCCTATCTAAATGTAATATTTAAAAATACATGAGTAAAATTCCTTCCAGTTCGATCATAAAGAGTAATAACACTTCACACGTATATGACTTTTTTAACAATATTTGTATATTTATACACTTAAATAAAATTGAAAGATATATAATAAAATAGTCTTTAGATATTGATTTATGCAATGATCACTAGCTGAACAGTATACCTTCATATGTGTGTGTAATTTTTACCCTTGATTAATTAAGTATTTTAAGTCCATTATTAATAAATAATTTTAATCACATTGAGTTCTTTAAATTCTTAGTGGTCGATCTAGTGAATACAGTCTTAAATTTACTTTTGAACCTGTTTCTCATGTTTTTGCCTCTGTATATGTTATTTTTACCCACATGCATTTTTCCCTTAGCAATAAAAGCCAAAATGTGAGTCTAAAATTTAATTTCTTCAACCTGTACTGCAGAAATCCTTTAATCATTGAAGTAGTTATGGGTTAAAATGGCAGTTACAGTATATATATATATATATATATATATATATATATATATATATTATATATATTATATATGTATATATTATGTGTGTGTATTTACACATATATACACTCATATATGTTTGTATATATGTGTATACATATGTATATATGAATATGTATATTGATCAAATTTCTATGTATGATTAATGATCAAATTTATGTACCTGAATTATCCCTTCCTTAAATTTTGTCAGCCTTCTGGTTAGAAGATTCACATAAGCTTTTTCAGCCTGTGTGAATACACGTACTTTTATACATGTGTATTTCTTTTTTCCCTCTCATGCTCTTTTTTTTTCTTGTTTTTTTATTAATATATTGCATTTTTGACAACTTCATACACACTTATAACTCATTATTATTGTCAAACACATTTTCATCTTTCTCTTGCATATAGCAGCCCCCAATGCCACCCATTTTGCCCTGCAAGCCAATACTTTTCATGTCCTATTCTGTCCCATTGAGTTCAACCCAGGCCATATAGGTAACCATTGTTTCTAACTACAAATCAGTGCCTACTGGGTTCAACAGTGGCAACATAACTGTTTTCTAAGTCTCTTTCTCTTCTAGGATCTGTTAGTTGCCAATAGTTTAGCACTTAGTGGTAGGACTCCCTGAACTTCTCTCTTTCTATAGCTGACTATTGTTTGGGACAGCCTTGTACAGGACCAATACTAGTAAGTTAATGATGGCTGTGTGTAGGGTAGTGGGTCCTGTGTCTGCTCTGCCATGGGCACAGAGTGGGAAAGCACAATCTGAGGCACAGGAAAGATGGAGCTGGCTCAGGAGTCCCCTGGACTGCAAAGAGGCCAGGGGCTGTGGAGTTCCCAAGCTCTTGGACACCAAGGTGACACAGCTGAGAGTGAAATCTAGGCCTGCTGGCTTCATCTAAATGGGGGGCAGTTCCAGCTAGTCCCATGGTAATTGTCCTTGGCTTGAGGGCAGCAGGCTTGAGCTTGGTGGCAGTCATGACTGGGAATCCAGAGAGGCCTTCTACAGGAGACTAGAAGGCAGCTAGCTCTAAGGCCTTCTCCATGGCTCCCCACTGCAGATACTAATGAAAACATACAGTGCATGGTTTTAAGGTATTTATTGTCATGGTGAAAAGTTTATGTGTAAAACCATAACCCACTTCTCAGGGTGGGTCTGAGATTAAATGTCTTTTGCAGGGAGGAACATCTGGGAAGGAAAGCTTATTGGCTAAGCCCTCTGGACCTCTAGGTACCTCCTTAGAATGGCTATGTCACCACAGGTCAAATCTTTCTCCTCATCTACATGTGGAAGGGCTTGGAGCTTTGCCCTTACATGACTGACGGCCACAAATCTATGGAGGGCTATGGATAGTAACAGAGGCCTGCTTCCGTGAGCAGGTGGAGCTACTACTGTTATTTCAGGGTCTCCAGGGCTTCCCAGCTTTGCTCAACTGAGGACCAGACTACATCTCACTGTCCACTGCCCCACAATTGTGGTCATCTTATGCTTAAATTATGATGTTTTGTAACCTGTTTTTCAACTAATTTCTTCTTCTGAGATGTACCCTGAGCCTTAAGTGTGTAGTAAAAAATTTGCTTTAACAAAACCTCAACATGGGTAGTGGCCATGTTTCCTTCCTTGGGGAAGGAAAGTGAAGGGGGAGGTGGTGGTGTGTGACCCACTGAAAGCCGGTGTGAAGGTTCCTACGGAGGGGGCCCGCCCTCGCCACCTGCCTCGCTGTTGTAGCTGCTGCTGTCGCTGCTGCTGTTGCTGCTGCTGTCGCTGCTGCTGTCGCTGGCTGCGGGCCTCCATGCAGAGGCCCTGCTGAAAGTGGGTGCAGGGGTTTGCCCACGCTGCTCCGTGCCGATCCGGTCTGAGGCTGGCGAAGGCCGCCTAGCCGGGAAAGGTTGCGACGGAGCGGCCGACAGTGGAGCGGCCGACAGTGTTCCGGGAGAGAGAACCTCTTCCCGTGTGTTACAGCTCTTTGTGATAAAACCTCCCAGAAGGCAGAGTGATCTTCAAACACCCTTTATTGTTCTATAGGATCCAGGTTGGGATTTATATATGATTTGGGGATGCTCCGGGGTTTGGCAGCAGGTACTTCTCATTGACTTGAATTGAGAGTTTAGGGAAACCTTATTTACATGTGGGGAGGGCTTGGGGCTGCAACTACATGACTGGCAGCCACACAACTCTCCTGGGGGGGGGGGTGCAACTGGGACAGGGGGCGGTGACTGAACTCCTCCCGTCCTATGCAGGTGGAAGCTCCTCCCACAAGATTGTAGGTAGAAGCCACCCACTACCGGTCCCGGGGTTCAAAGACCTTGCTCTACCTGAGAACCAGGCTGCCTGTGCACAAACCATTTCCCTACAGTGGTGATGTCCAGCAAGAGAACCTTCAGAGAGGGAGATAACAGGACGCTGTGAAATCGCTGGAGATGGCGGCTGTTGAGCAAAGATTCTGGAAAGCACTCCATTTCTGAGCCTCTGAAATGGCAGAAAAGCCAGGTGTGGCTGGAAGAGCGAGGAGAGTAGGAACCTGAGCTCCACAGCCTCCACCGTATGTTTGACATCAGAGCACCCAGCTAACACACAGAGATGTTCACGTGCTTTCTTTCCTTTTTGCTGATGTTATTGATGACCATGAATGTGAACTCATCTGAAATGGACATGACTTCTTATTGACACTGGAGTGTCTGGGCCTCTGTGACAAGAGTAACTTTTCACCGAGTGCTGCAGCTGCTGTGCATCATCACTCTCCTCGACTTGCTGCCCTATGTTACTCTCAAGAAGAGACTGGCTGTGTGCCCTGATCTTGTAGTATCTGGAGGCAACATCAATTTGCTATGTGACCTGCCAGAACACTCAGTGATCCAGAACCCAGGCCTCCTCAGCCCTCTAAAACAGTGCCTCGCCACTATCCTGTGGTGTGCTGCCCCACTATGGGTTCTCAGATGTGTAGTAAGTGGCCATCCCGAGAGAGAACCACACTTAGGAGCCATCGAAAACGCCGGAAGTCAATGACAGCAGATCCAAAGGTAAAGCAGACAGGTGGCATCAGGCTGTGAGTTGGAGGGGAATCCTGCCAGCACGAGACTGCTTTGAAAGGCAATGTTTTCTCCAATAAGCAGGACCCCTTTGAGCACCAGTTTGAGCTCTTTAACCAGGCTAACACTATCTTCAAGTCCTAGGACCTGGGTTCCACCATCTGTGACATCAAATTCTCTGAGCACAACTACCTCAATGCATTCCGGCGAGACTACATTAAGGGCTCGTTATTAGAGGCACTGAAAGGCGTCTTCATCACGACTCTCTCAAGCAAGCTGTGGGCCATGAAGCTATCAAGCTGCTGGTGAATGTGGATGAGAAGGACTATGAGCTGAGCTGACAGAAACTCCCGAGGAACTTGATGCTGCAAACATTACCCTTACCTTTCCCCTTCTCTCACCTTTCTGGGTACTGTTCGGTCCATCACCTCTGGAGCTCACAAACTGTTCTGGAGTTTGTTCTTTACCCTTTCCAACCAGTCATACCACCCCCATCCCACCTTTAAAGAAAAGACAAAGGAAGGTAGAAGTGGTGCCCCAAACCTTCCTGCAGCCATGTGCCTGGGCTTTCCCGTTTCCTGTTGCCACTTACCCTAACATGTGTCTACAGCCACCTTACCACTAAACTGTAGGACAAGTATATAGAGACAGAGTCTCTGGAACACAGCCTTTGTAAGGGACTGATCACTGCTTTCAGGTGCTTTATGAAGACTCTTAAATTTTGTCTGAAAAACCAAAGGGCTCTGAGTAAAAGTGCTATGTGGAAAAAAATACAAAAACAATGCCTCAACATTCAATTATTCTCAGCCTCTGTATAGGGATGGGTCTCTGAGTTCACCTCCATTTACTGCAAAGACAGGCTCTATGATTAAGGCAGTAATCTGTCTAGGTTAAAGGCATAGTTGTTTATGTGTTTTGATACAATGGCAGTTTAGATAAGCAGCAGTAGTCAATTCCTTACTAGGACCTAAGATCTCCTCAGTCATTGGTTTTCATATTTTCAGTACAGGAATGTGTTCTCTCTTGTGGAGCAAGTTTCAATAACAACTAAAGGGTGGTTAGTTGCTCACATAAAGTTGTGCCACTATTTGCACCCTAGACATATTTTGCTTGGCTGGTTGGAGTTCGCAGCTGCCTAAGACTTGATGCTTGCATGGAGATATCTGGAACTCTAAAAGTTGGTCAGAAGAAAGAGAGCTTCCAATTCAGCTCCAGCTTGATTTCTGAATATCTTGCATCCAAAATAAATAAAGTCTTCAGATAAAGGATCTTATCAACTAATCCTGGTGGGAAAGCAAGCAACTAACCAATGGCAAGGTACTGCATTGGTATAGTTTGAAGAATATTTTTATCTTTTATTATGCCTGAAATCTAAGTGCTTGAAGCAGTGATTCTAAAATTGTGGGTTTTAACACTTTGGGCATTGAAGATCTTTTCACAGGGGGCACCTAAGGTCATAAGGAAACATGGATATTCACATTATAATTCTTAATAATAGCAAAATTATAGTTATATAGTAGCAACAACAATAACTTTATGGTTTGGGGTCACCACAACATGATGAACTGTCTTAAAGGGTCTCAGTGGTTAGCCCCACTACCTTGAGGGAGAATAGACATGCAGACATCTTTTTTTTTCTATTAGTAGTTTTGTAATATTTTCAAATAAATTAAATGATTTGTAGCATTATTTCCTTTTTAGATGCATCCAGAATGTTTCTTGATATTTCACTTTGGGATTTTATTTTTGTTTTATGCATTACTGATTGATTAAGTGGGAGCAACTCCCACTTAACTGTGACAGGGGATTTGGAAATCATATGTTAAAGCCTAGGAATAATCCTTTGAACTTTATAAAGTACGGTAAGTATCTAAATACAGCAGTACATCTTTTTTTAAAAAATGGTGTTTTCTTTTCATATAGGATAGCATTTATTTTATTTCCAGTAAAATTTTGGTAATTTTGAAATTTCTTCATTAAAGAATATATAAAATCGTTTTGGAATATAAATGGGTATTAGATAATATGAAGGGATAGTCATTCAGTATGCCAATCCTCATTTTTTAAAATAAATATTTTGAAGAAATACCATTATAAAATGTATTTTGAAGCTTTTAAAACTGTGTGTGTGTGCGTGTGTGTGTGTGTGTGTGTGTGTGTGTGTGTGTGTGTGTGTGTGTGTGTATAGAGCCCAGGAGGAGTTGGATCACCTGAACTGGAATCACAGCTCAGTTATGAGCTAGGAAACAAGTTCTAATCCTCTTTACAAGTGTACTCTTATCATCAAGTCTCCTTTTAACTTTATATGTGTGTCTGTGTATGTAAGTGTGAGTGTGTGTGTGGACATGGAGTTGTGATATTTATTTGTGTATGTCAGTAGCATGTGTGTAAGTCAGAACACTGCAGGAGTTGACTCTGTCCTTCCACTGTGTGAGTCCCTTAGGTCAAAGTCAATTCATCAGTTTTGTTAGCAAGCATCTTTATTCTAGGAGCCATTCAAAGACTCAAAATGTTTGCTTGTTTATGTATTTTAGTACAAAAGGGAAATATATAAAGTTAAAAGGATAAATGTGATAAAAATTATTGTATAATTCATTACTTATGCTCACAATCTCTTTGTTACTTTTGTTCCATTTTTATTAATTTTGCTTTTATATGTTGTAGGATCGTATGTAGTTCAGGTTGTTGGAGTACTCATTCTACTTATCTCTAGGAAAAGATGACCCTGAACTCTTGGTTCTTCTGTCTCTACCATTCAAATTCTGAGAATTTTATTTTTAAAAATAGTTGTTAGCAAACTAAATGATAATTATTTTTATCTGAAACTGTCTTTTTAATTGTTTTCCACTAATGTATTTATGTATTCACTTTAGATCCTGATAGCAGCCCTCCTTCTCCCAGGGCCCCTTCACACAGTCCCTCCTATCACCGCCTCCCCTTTTCTGCTGATGAGGGAGAGTCCCCTGACACCTAGGAATCACCTCACCCTGGCATATCAAGTTACTGTAGGTCTCAGTTAATTCTCTCCCACTGAGGCTAGACAATGTGGCTCAGTTAGGGGAACAGGATTCAGAAGCACACCAAAGATTCTGGGACTGCCGCAAGTCCAGTCTCTGGGGGTACCAGCATTAGGACAAAGATGCACATCTCCTACATGGATGCAGGAGAATATATCCAGCTATGTTTGCTCTTTGGTTGATGTTTCATTCTCTTGGAGATCCCAAGCATCTATGTTTGTTGGCTCTGTTGATCTTCTTGTGGCATCCCTATCCCCTTCAGTTTTAATTTTGAGATTATAACATGATTGCATTTCTCCCTTCCTTTCCCTCCATCCAAACACTCATTTTCTCATTCTCATTCACATCCATGGCCTCATTTTATTTTAATAACTGCTTTGACATGTGTATATATATAAATATATATAGCCCTAAATATGACCTGTTCAGTCTGTAGAATGCTAAAGTAAAATAATTAAGGCTAAACTCAATCTCATAGAGTGAAGAAATACACTTGATTTTTCTAAGGTAGTAAGCAGGCACTGCATATTAGTGTCACCAAAGAAATAAATGCATAACTCTATAATGCAAGGAATAATAAGGATGAATTGTAATTCAAGTAGTGGCATTTTTCCATTTATGTGTATTTTAGTTGAATATCCCTTATTCAGTGGATAAGTTTCTCTATTCATTGTGGCTCAATGAATTATTTATACCATTTTATTGATAAATTTTGTAATGTTTTGAGCACCATTTAATGTTACTATAAATTATTTTTATTTTCTAATTAAAACATCTATTATAAAATACTTATAATCATTGCATATACGTGTATGTATATGTGTGTGATGTATGTACATACAATTGAGAATGCATATGTACTGCAGTATCCACTTTCTATAACTTCTACTATGTGTTCTGGGGATTGAGTTGAGGTTCACGGGATTACTTGCTGAGTCATCTTGACAGATCTGGATTATGTTGTTATCAATTATGTTTTCTTCCCATCTAAATAAATTTCTAAATATAGGTCGATTCACTATGTGTTAGCACACCTCTGCTTAAAAGTCGAAGTTATTAACTTTAGTGCTTGATTTTTTCCCCTACTTTCAATTATCAAAATATTTGGGGCTTCATGTTTACCTTTCTAGCAAATGTATTTTAGTTCAACGTTACTCTCAGACCACTTCTCTCCTCTTGACTATAATTTTCACGTACGTATATAATTGCAAGCTGCTCCAGAGCATTTGTGGTACATCCTTTTTACCTTTGGGTTAGTAAGAGTTCATGCTCTTTTCTGACCCATAAATTTTCTCTCCTGTTTGTATGCATGTCCTCTTCAGAGAGAGATAGAGGCACAAAGCCATCTATTCTAACTAACAAGATGAAGACTTCTGTATCCTGGAATGAGAGCAAAGACATTCCCAGCATGGAGGAAAGCTTTTGTTATTCCTTTATTTCACAATTTATTGCCATTATTCGTTGGTGAAAGCTTATGGTCTCTGCAAACAGAGGACTCATAAGTTTGTATAAAAACAAATATTATCAAAGGTGTATAGACCAGTGAATGCTTAATTTCACTTTGTAAGTATAATTGTGATTATAAAGTTTTACAAATACTATATGAAATTATTTTCAATTATGATTTCATTTTATTCTTAACATTACCTTCTACTATGGATTGAAAAATGAAATACTACTTTTATGTTTTTGTTACCCTTACCCTTCATCAGAAATTTTCTTTCTCTTAATATTTATTTGAACATTATTGGATAAAGAACACGTTCTTCTTCATTTTGTACTTTCTAAATGATTTCTCTTTCTTATTTTGCAGCTAGAAATGCCTTATTAGTATAACTTCATCCATCCTCAAGTAAATTGAAGCATTTTCCTTCCCGTGGTTTAGATTGTTTATAGATACTGGCTATCAGTTATAACGTCTGCCCCTTCCACCTTCATTGAGTCAAGGTCCCTTGCTTGCTGCTGTGTATGCCAGCCTATCTGACTCATAAGTTTACAGAGATGATCCACCTCCAATTTCACTGTGGGCATAGTGGCATTCAAACTGTAGGCCTTATGCATATGGGACAATAGTTTGTCAATTGATCCACCTCCACATTCTCCAAATAACTTATGTTTGTCCACACTCAGCCATAACAGATTTCTTGTGTAGATAACATACATTTTCATTTTTTTCTTTTTAAAGGTTTATTTATTTATATGAGTACACTGTAGTTGTCATCAGATATACCAGAAGAGGGCATTGAATCACATTACTGATGGTTGTGAGCCACCATTTGGTTGCTGGGAATTGAACTCAGGATCTCTAGTACAGTCAGTGCTCTTAATCACTGAGCCATCTCTCCAGCCCCTTGCTTTTTCATATAATGAACTTTTCCCTTCAACCTGTCTCTGCTCATGATAAAACAGTCCTCCATAATTCAATTATCTTTCTACAGATATTGCTATTGGATAGTTTATATGATGACATTTGTTTTTACTTATAAACATGTATGGATACATTTTTCTCCATATATTTGCATTTTCTAAAGCATTTTTCCTCAAGGAATGCAAATG
The DNA here is from genome assembly GCA_036184795.1 of Tokudaia tokunoshimensis. Lineage (NCBI taxonomy): Eukaryota > Metazoa > Chordata > Mammalia > Rodentia > Muridae > Tokudaia > Tokudaia tokunoshimensis. The sequence goes on from BTHU01000003.1 coordinate 139,908,091, forward strand.
ACTCAATATTTAATAGATCTGCATTGCTTCTGAGAAAGCATATTGTCTTCCCTTATTTAGCATCTCTTTTGAAAGCTTATCTATACAAATGAAAGCTCATCTTCCACAGTGAATGCAGTCTCAATAAATCATCCTCCAAATCTAGATCTACTGAACCTATTATTCTGTGTTTTATCTATTCATTTTGAAGTAGTAAAAATTCTTCGATAATTGTAATACTTCATTTTTCACTTAGGCTATTATAATTAATTACCATTGTCAAAAATAAAATCAGATCAAATTTTTTAAAAGTTAAACTACATTATGGAAAGTGAAGTTCATAATAATACTATGTATCTTTGTAATGGCAAGAAAATAGGGTTTTAAGTACTCTTACCATAAAAAAAGGCCAACTATGTGCAATGATGCACATGTAAATTAGCTTGACAGCTATTTCACATATTCTCTCTCCTCTCTCTCTCTCTCTCTCTCTCTCTCTCTCTCTCTCTCTCTCTCTCTCTCTCTCTCTCTCTGTATGTGTGTGTGTGTGTGTGTGTGTGTGTATGTATGTGCATGCATTTAATGTACCCTGTTGTTCAGATGTATGCAACCTTAGATATCAATTTTAAAATAAAAGAAAATAATTACATCAGCAACAAAAATGCATAAATACAAAGAATTCAACCCAGAATGACTGGGGGAAGAGGTATTTCACATCAGGTGTGGGGAGCCAAACAAGGTCATTCAGCCATGGCTGTCTTATGACCATGAGATTCTTGAACTAAGCCCTGTCCAGGAACTGCCGATACGGATCGCTCTACCCTTAACCGTGGAATGTCCCTACGTGCACAGATACCAGATGCCTTCACCGGATGCCCTTTGTGCTTCCTCGTGCCAAGAATACCTTGACCCCTCCCTCCTTTGCATTTTGCAAAGGTCACTTCCTCCTAGCTCCTCCTTCCAACTTCCTCATCCCCACTGCTTAAAACGTGCTGCCTGTGTGACAATAAATGAGGCCTTGACAAATGGAATCTTGCTTGGTCTCGTTCTTCTCTCCCCACCATGACCCTCAGGTAGCGCCTCTTCAGGACCCTGAATAACTAGACCTGCTGGACGGGTCAAGTGGCGCCTGAACAGGAACCCGAAGCACGGCCAACTACTGGACGATGGAGGAACCCTGGGAAAAGGAATTGAGGACCTTTCATGCCGCATCGCTCGTGTGTCACTGGAAAGGGAGGTGAGTTTGGCCAAATAATTGTCGTCCGATTGTCATGGGAAAATAATTGTCTAAGGAAGCTTGTTTTATAGGAGAAATCAAGCATTTGCTCAGGGAGAGAGGAATAAGAGTTAAGAAAAAAGATTTAATTAAGTTCTTTTGTTTTGTTGATGAAAAATGTCTTGGCGGGTTTAAGCGGCCCTGATATATACCCACTTATGTGGAATAAGGTTGGTAAAGATATTAATAAGCTTTTAAAAGCTGGTGATCTGAATATGAGCCCTCGTGTCCCATATACAAGAAACTCAAGCTTAAACATATCAAAGAATTACACTCAGCTGTTAAAAATTATGTTTTAACTGCACCCTTTACCTTGTCCATTTTAGAAGGACTCGCGGGGTCTGGATATCTGACTCCTAGTGAATGAACTAAGGTGGTACAGTCTGTCCTCACCAGAGGACAATACTTAACTTGGAAATCTGAATTCATAGATAGGGCCGAGAGTCTGGCGGCTAGGAACAGAAAAAACCCTCTAGGCAGGACCGCCTCTTGGATGGCGGGCGGACAAGTTGTGTGGGAGGGGCCCATTTGCCTCCGAGGAAAAACAATTAAGATTGCCCCCTGGCATACTCGCTCAAACAGCACAGGCCGCCTTATCTGCCTGGAGAGCGGTTCCTGCTACAGGGGCCCTCACCACCCCCTTAACTACAATAATCTAGGGGGCCCAGGAACCCTACGCTCAATTTGTGGGGAGGTTACAGGAAGCAGCAGAAAGAATCCTAGGTCAAAGTGAAAGTGAGGGGCTCCTTGTTAAGCAGCTTGCTCTTGAAAACGCTAACTCGGCGTGCAGAGCCGCGTTACAAGGCAAGACCAAAGATCTTGATATAACAGGAATGGTTAAACTTTGCAATGATGTTGACTCCTTCTCACATCAAATGTCCAAGTCTATCAGTTTAGCTATATGGGCTATGTTCCAAAAGCCTGGAGATTCTGGCCGCCCTAGAGGCAAAACATGCTTTAAATGTGGGCAGCCTGGTCACTTTGCTAGAGAATGTAGCACTCTCAACCCCAGCCAGCCATTTAATCCCATCATTGGCCAAGGGGCCCCTAAGCCTACTGCGCAGGGAGTTTGTCCTCACTGTAGGAGAGGCCGTCATTGGGCCAAGGAATGTCAGTCTAGAACTGATGCTAATGGGCAAGCCCTCCCTGCAGTCCAGGGAAACAGCCAAGGGGCCCCGCACCGGGGCCCCACACACCCCTAAGTACAGCACCAAGCTCCTGCGGCACCAGCTTATCTAGGGAAACATCAGGGAGTGCAGGACTGGACCTGTGTGCCTCCTCCCACACAATTTTGAACCCCCAAGATGGTGTTTAGGTTCTCTCCACAGGAATTTTTGGACCCCCGCCATCTGGCACATTTTTTCTCATTATACGGCATGCCTCAGCTACCATGCAGGGTGTCGGTGTCCACCAGTCGCTTGTGGCCACAGACTGTACTGGAGAGATAAAAGAAAAGGGCCCGGTCACCATTCTCCCTGGTCAGAGAGTAGCTCAGGCACTCCCTCTCCTGCTTGATTCCTCTGGTGCTCACATGGGAGGGCTCAGAGGAGATAGCCAACCTGGTTCCTCTGATGTCTACTGTGTCCAGCAACTCTCTAAGGAGCGCCCCTCCTTGTGCCTTACTTTGGACGGGCGAAAGTTTGATGGCGTTATAGATATGGGAGCTGACACCACAGTTCTTAGTTTGAGCTCCTGGCCTTCTGCCTGGCCTCTCCAGCCTTCGATGACTCATTTACAAGGCATTGGCCAGTCTAAAAATACCTTACAAAGTTCAAAGTTGTTGACATAGAAAGATTCAGAGGGGAATTTGGGCACTGTGCAGCCTTTTATTGTTGAGGGCCTCCCTGTCAATCTTTGGGGGAGAGTCATTCTCTCTCAAATGGGGATGATGATGTGTAGCCCCAATGAGGTGGCTGCTCACCAGCTCGCTCAGGGATCTAGTGCGGATTGGGGTACCCCTGACACCTTTGTCCCCCAAAAAAGCGCGCCTGAGCTTTCGGATTCTAACTGGTCCCCCGGGTGCTCCACTGAAGGCAGGCGAAAACACTTAAGGTTCCTTCCCTGGGAACTTTATGTCTGCCCGGGAGGTCATCGCGACCGCTCCATTGCCCGAGCATAGGAATGTTGGGTCTGTTATTCACCCTCCCTGCCCTTTTACAAAGGGATTGCAAGCTTTGGAGAATTATTACCCACTAATGATACCTCGCTTCTGCGGCGGAGTCCTCCAGAGAAGCAAGGACTCACCCTTGGCCAAATTTCTGGCCTAGGCATGTGCCTTCTGGGACCTGATATGCTGCCCCCTAAGACCCTGATTGAGGTTTGCAATCAAACTATTTTAATTAATGCTTCCTGTTGCTCTTTCTAATGATCCCTATCTTGCTTGCTCCTCGGGATTGACCACTTTTTATAGTTTCAGCTGCCTTTTTAGAGAATAGAGAATATTGTGTGTTTGTCAAGCTCCTCCCTAGATTGACCATTCATGATTCTGATGAGCTCCTTAATTTTTGGGAAAGGGGAACTCATTTGTCCAGACAAAAGAGAGAACAGCAGACAACCTGGCTATACTCCTTGGTTTGGGAGCCACAGGGGCTGGAACAGGAATTGCCTCCTTGGTCACTTCCAGTCAGCAGTATGCGCAGCTCAGCTCAGTGGTCGATAGAGACCGACAAGAGCTACAGTCAGGACTAAAGAATCTTGAAGATTCTGTTATATCCCTCTCTGAGGTAGTGTTACAAAACAGAAGAGGTTTAGATTTGCTCTTTTTACAACAAGGTGGGCTATGCACTGCCCTTAAAGAAGAATGCTGCTTTTATGCAGACAAGACAGGATTGGTTAAAGATTGTCTAAAAAAGGTCAGAGAAAGTCTAGAAAACCACAAGAAAGAAAGAGAGAAAAAAGAATCATGGTATCAAAACTGGTTCTCTACATCCCCTTGGTTCTCTACTCTGTTACCTAGTCTTTTGGGACCTTTGGTGGGCCTTCTCCTGCTCATTTCTTTGGGCCATGGGTCTTCCAAAAATTAACTCTTTTTGTCAAGTCACAGGTGGATGCCGCTTTCACCAACAAGCCGGTTTCAGTGCATTACCATCGTTTAGAGGTCAGAGATAATGACCTGGGTGCCTACGAGGAGCCCTTGGGCACCCCCTCTGCTGGCCTCGATTTCTCGATCCTGGCCGCAGACTGCCGAAACCCTTGGTATAAAAAGCTATGGAGACGTCCATGACGGGAGTATCATGATGCCACATGCCAGATGCACACCTGAGAGCCTGGCTAACTCAGTCAGTAGAGCATATCCCAGGGCTGTAGAGTAACTCCATGACGGGAGTAGCGTGAGGCCATTGCCCAGGGAGCAAACTCCTATTGGGGGTTCTGGGCATGGAGGCACCTCACATAGCCTAAGACAGAGGCTCTACCCCTCTCTTCTAGGTGCTGGATGTGGGTGCACATCATGTAGCCTAAGACAGACTCTCCATTAATTATACAAAGAAGGGGGAAATGTGGGGAGCCAAACAAGGTCATTCAGCCATGGCTGTCTTATGACCATGAGATTCTTGAACTAAGCCCTGTCCAGGAATTGCCGATACAGATCGCTCCACCCTTAACCGCGGAATGTCCCTACGCGCACAGATACCAGATGCCTTCACCGGATGCCCTTTGTGCTTCCTCGTGCCAAGAATACCTTGACCCCTCCCTCCTTTGCATTTTGCAAAGGTCACTTCCTCCTAGCTCCTCCTCCCAACTTCCTCATCCCCACTGCTTAAAACATGCTGTCTGTGTGACAATAAACGAGGCCTTGACAAATGGAATCTTGCTTGGTCTCATTCTTCTCTCCCCCCCATGACCCTCAGGTAGCGCCTCTTCGGGATCCTGAATAACTAGACCTGCTGGACGGGTCAATCAGGGTCTAAAAGGCTGGATGCTATATTCTTTTGAATAAACATATCATGACTATATGTAAATATGGATGAGCATGTGATATTCTCATATATATACATATACATACACATACACATACACATACAGTTATACATATATAAATAATTTGTCTGATCAGGCTAACTAGGCCTTTCTGTCTCCTTAACACTCTTTATAGTTAGAGATTTTGAGTGCTTTCCTTAGGAATCGTTTCAAAATTTTATTAGCCCATTTTAAATTATAGTTTCTTTACAGTGATATGTCATTAATGCTCCAACCTCTCTTCGTTTTGGTACCTCATATACACCCACTATCTATCTCATTTCCAACTTGCCCTCTGAGTCTCTAACAACTAACATTCAATTTCCTTCTTTCAGGCCAGCATTTTAATCTTCCATGTGTGAGAATATGGGACATTTGTGTTCCTGTGCTAAGCCAGCTTGTAAAATGAAAATGGAATAGATATTTGAATTTGACTGGTTGTTTTTGCATTCTTTTCCAAGAGGTAGAAAGCTGGTTGTAAATGAGCATCTTACCTAGTTTGTGGAAAGCTAGTTTAATTTTTATCATCAGAGGTATTTGTAAAATGTAACCTAAGATGACTTTGACTATGTGGATTGCCTAATTGATTATTAGGCTGCCTTGTTACTGCCCCTGGAAAATCAAACAAATATATTAATATACAGTACATGATAGTGATTTCAAACTGTATATTGAAACTAAAAAAAATGCACAAGTAATTGTGATTAAAAAACTGGTAGGAGAAATAAAAATAAATAATTAGAAGAGGAGGGAAGATGCAGGAAAAATACGTACAACTCACTTTGGTAGAATCATGGCCCAAAGCCCTTTCAAGAACATTTCCTGAGTCTGCTAATCTCTTCCCAAAGTCCATCTGTATTTCCCACTGTCTATTGGCTCATTATTGTGCATCTTTATTTTGTTACTATGTCCTTGGTCTTTTAATCTCATCAAGGCCCGAGGATGTACTGACATAATCAGTGCATTTTGCTGATCTTCAATGCAAATGGAATATTTCAGGCATAAATCAAAAGCTATGTAGATTGTCACTAACCACATACTCCCATAAAAAAGGCCCCATCCCTATAATGAGGCAACACAGTAAGGAGTATTCTTCATATGAAAATGAAAGGAACAAGGAAGGACATAAAGGAAGAACAGGACGAAACTAGACTCTTGGACTCTTCATTCTCTGGTGTTATAATTGAAGGTCACATTCTGAATAATCTATACAGAATAAAGGTATATTGGTTGCCCAACTCAGAAGACTGGAAGCATTTCTCAGAAAACATATCTGATTATGTCTTTTTGCCTGGTGGTAACAGTGACTCCATGGACAATGGAAAGCCTCACATTGTCGCTAAGTTTGGAACTTTTCTGTTATTATAAAGTCCCAATTTCCTTATAGTAGGGCCCCAGGCTAATGCCCCATGAACCTTAGCAACCTGCTAAAAGCTTCACCTACTAATGGGACAGTGAGATGAGCTCTCTCCTCACTTCATTCCTTATAATGAGAATTGTGTTTCACAGAGTGTTTTAAAGGGGGTGTTGGTCTCATCAGGTACTCCTTAAGAGGATGAAGCTCTGTAAGGATGTGACATTTGGATTGGCTCTGAACGAGAAATTTTTCTGTCTTTCAGATTTGGGGATGTGGGGTATCTTCACAGTACACTAAAACATCTCTCTCACACTGCTGTTTGCAGCTGCACTTCTGCAAGCTTATAGCTTTTACAAGAAATAGTGCTATTTCCCCAAACAGCATAGCATCTTTCTAATACAAATCATCAGTTCTACTGATTTTTTTTTCAGTGTGATTGAAAACTAGATGGAAATGTACTAAGGCAAGATTGTCTTTTTGTACATCACCATAATAAATTTGGAGCATAAATCCACATATATTTCTAGATGTCTATTCAGATAAAGACTTTTCCTTAATCGATTACTCTTGAACTTATAAAATAGATTGTATTTTACAGTGATTTTCATAAAATAATTCTGTTATTTTAAAAGTGTGAGTCATGATCAATAGGGAAGCTTTGACATTTTTTTTTCTGAACAGTCTCTAAAATCCGAGTTCCTGATTAATCAGTATATGCTATGAATTATTCATCATTTATTCATTATAAGCTAAATATGCTAATGTTATAGAACTTGTATAACAAAGTAGAAACATAACATTATATGAAATCAAAAGGTTTAGAACATGGACTCATGTTTTCATGTGTTCTGGTTCAATATCAGTTGTTAAAAAGACCATATATGATTTTAGCAAATCAACAAGCAGATAGAGACTTACAGTTTTTTTATATACTTTAATTTAAAAAGCAGGAAAATTCTATAAATTACAAAAGAAATAAAGGCAGTTAGTCACTTTGCAAATTAGTAAAGAGTATTAAATAATTTCATCAGTTTTCTATGATTAGTTAACAGTTTTTTGTTTGTTTTGTTTCATTTTGGCTTCCAATGTAAAAACAAACAGGCGTTCACAGTTATTCAGTTACTTTTTGTTTGTACTATTCAATTGTTCCTTATCTTCATGATCTCTGAATAGGCTTTGCAATGGCACTTTATCTCAACCTATGTTTTAAAGGCAAAATTAGTGTGTGAGAAATAATCTGGATTGAACTAAGCATTGCTCTATACAAATATAATCACTTCCTAGAAATTCCAAATGCTCTACAGTGGGGAAGCCTCAGAAATTTGGGGAGTTTCAGGTGAGGTATAATTGTTTAATGGAAAGATTTTGTTCAGGTGAGTATCAATTCTTACCCCTATGAGTTGTATAGAGCTATATGTGTCCATTCTTATCCCTAAATCGTTTAATATGCCTTTAAATGGTTTATGGTACATGTAATTCCACAAATTTTTAATAGCTAAAATTCTATTTAGCAGTTAGTGATTTACTAACTCAGATGAATTACTCAACAATACAAAAGCCTCTGAACCAAATGACAATATTATACAAATTCTGTATGTCAGGAAGATAAGACACAAAATGTGCCCCATTCCACCTTGAAAACAAAATTTAGGTCAAATACAAAATTAGACATGTAGAACTGAAGTTTGCTAAAGGGAAAGTAAGTCTTAAAATCTCTCTCTCTTTCTCTCTCAATATATATATATATATATATATATATACATACATACATATATATACATGTATATATATGTATGTGTATATATTCTGTTCACCCCAAAGTTTACAAGTAGAAAGGTAGGAATGAGAACCCAGAGGTGGAATCTAAATTCCTATTGCCAAAGACACAATAAGCTTCAAAAACAAGACCCAGCGTCTCCTTAGCTGGAGATAACATGAATGACTGCTCCCTGAGATAAAAGAATGTACCATGAAAGCTTCAAAAGGAGGAATTTAACAGCAGTCCTACTCAGCTATGACATCTATGAAAACAACCAGCATGGCACTATAGCCCTGTGGTTGCAATAATAGCAACATATTTTTGTAGTGTTCAACCACTCATTAATTCGATTTAGGACCCACTGAAAAGAGGAAAAACATACTTAGTACTGGAATTCTAGGCAACTCTGTCCTGGTAAAGTAATGAATATTGGAGAAGAACCTACCACCATGACTTGGCTAAACCAGGATAATCCCAAACCACAGCCAAAACATTTATTCTTACATCCACAGATAATTAATTATATTTCTCACCCCTCGTCAAGAAAACATCTTCTTCAACAGGTAGATATCACTATAGAAAATCACTCTACAAATCAAATTGCAGAATTGTGGAAATTTGTCCCAGTAAATAGCTCTATGAAGCACCTACAGCCAAGGCATAGGGAACATTGTGAAAAACGCAATTGATAAACTCCAAGAGCTAGAGCATGTAGATGTTTTCTCTGCAATTATGTAGCCTAGTAATGTAGAAGCAACTCTTATAACATATTGCCCAAATGGCTGTCAAAAAAGAAATTGAAGAAATATGTCACCAATATAAATGCCAAGGTAGATGGGGAAAAGACCATGAGGCTTCTCCAATGCTACATAAAGGACAACAGGCAACTAAGGTCTTCTGACAGTAGAGAAAGCAGTCTTCTCCAAGGAAGAGGACAAAAAAACACTTATATAAAATCAAATGGTCAGCCTTGAAAATATAGGAACAGATAATATTATATAAACTGAGCAGGATATATTTAGACTTACATATTTGTATGTGTATGCAGTGTGCCTTCAAACACATAAGAGCCCCCACAGCAGAAGAGGGGTCCAACTCTAAAAATCTTGTTTCCAGAGAGGTAGGAATGAACACCATTCTTTCCTTGCTCTGTACCAGGGCTGCTTGTCCTTGTGCATGTAGTCTTGTGTCCCTCCCACACATAACTTTAACCCCAAGAGAACAGGTCACAGAGTCTCAACGAGGGTAAACTTCCCCACACCTTATAAGGTACTGTCAGGCCAACACTTAGAATTCCTCTTCCTGCAAATAAGGCATTCCCAGCACCTTAGCCCAGGCTAGTAACTCTCCCTGAAAACCTCTATGTACTCCCAGAAAGGTTAAATAGCCTACCTACACCCTCCCCCCATTAAACAAGCTACTATTCAAAGAAGCCTGCTTCCCAAGTCTCTTAGCCAAAGTTTCTATTCCTGCACAAACATCATGACCAAGAAGCAAGTTGTGGAGGAAAGGGTTTATTCAGCTTAAACTTCCAAATAGCTGTTCATCACCAAAGGAGATCAGGACTGGAACTCAAGCAGGTCAGGAAGCAGGAGCTGATGCAGAGGCCATGGAGAGTTGCTTCTTACTGGCTTACTTCCCCTGCCTTGCTTAGCTTGCTTTCTTATAGAACCCAAGACTACCAGCCAAGGGATGGTGCCACCCACAATGGGCCCTCCATGCTTGCTCACTAATTGAGAAAATTCCTTATAGCTGGATCTCATGGAGGCATTTCCTCAGCTGAAGCTCTTTTCTCTGTTATAACTCCAGATTGTGTCAAGATGACACACAAAACCAGCCAGTACACCAAGATATCTGTTTCCATCTGATGGTTCCTTGCTCAGCACCATCATCACCTTAGACATTCCTGCCTCACACTTCTTCCTGCATTTGCAGACTGACACAGGCCAGAGGGTGGTGTAAGCAGAGCACAAATAACATGTATGTGTATACATAATTATATATTTTTATTTGATAAGAATTAGTGGAAAAAGTCATGAATTTGAAAGAGGAAAAAGGAGTGTATATAGAACGATTGGAAGAGAGAAGGAGAAGGAGGAAATTATGTAATTATGTTACAATCTCAAAAATAAAAGAAAAAACATACTTATTTTGCAGCAGTTTCAACATTCAGCTATATAGACACCTATTTTTATGACTTTAGTTCAGTGAACTGTAAGTAGCGAATACCATATTTACAGATATTTCCACAGTATTGCTTATCCCAATAACACTGCTGATGTCAAAAAAGAAAATAAACATCTAGACTATCTCTGATCTATTCTGTTTATTTCAATAAGGTAGACTCTTTTGTTTTCTTTCCTGTTACAATACTAGAAGCAGAGATTGAGCCCAACATAGCTGGGGCTCTGTATTTGGATAAGAAAAGTAGAGTACCCATATTTAAACTGAAAACTCTGAATCTTTTCCAGTGTGAGAGAAGCAGTATATCACAGCTTTTCTATGTCTGCTCAGCATAGAGCTAAGATTCAAGAAAGAGCTACCAGTGGGAGCAGGATTTGGATTACACTCTATGCCTTGCTATAAAATTCACCTTGTTTGGCTATAAAATTCAACTTTATTGTGGAATTCACTTAAGAGTCGTCTGATGATGTAGAAGAATAATTTGAAATCAATGTTCATGTTTCCAGTAGATGGTGATTGGAAATTCTCCTGATGTGTATCTTTCCCAAAGATATTTTTCTTCTAGGCAAAGACTCTTTCATCATTTGGAGTCTTGGAATATGAAAACAGAGCACTATCTTAGTAAAGTTATAACTATTTGAATTTTATTTGTTCTCTTCTCTAAAAAATTTACTACCTCATGAAACAGGAAGAAACACTGGAGTTGAATGACTAAATACAAGTTGTATGGGGAAATCTTTCTTCCCAAAAGGCAGTACTTTGCCAAAGAAAAGGGATATTTCTTTCTCTAAATGAATCTAGTCCCTTTGATTCACAAATAAATGAAGAAGAGAAAACATAGATTTCCTAAAACTGTCTTTGACATTAGGCAATGGAGTCTGAGGGATGGGAAACTTACTTTTAGAATCTAAAATCTTGATTAAACCTTTACCATAGACACAAGTATTAAACTGCTGGTGGAGGAAACATTGAATCTCTCTGCAGGATTATTGCAATTTTATACAGAGTGCAATGAGATGAGATTCACTTAGGAAGGAATATGTGACTCTTCCCATTTGAATTTAAGGTGCTTTCTGACTACTACATGTCCATGTATAAATGCTCATCAAGCATGAATCAAGTGTGTTGGGGAAAAAATAAAACAAAACAAAATATATAAGCCAATAATAAAGACAAGAGCTGAAAAAAATGGTGGAAAGAAAATTAAGTCATCCATCAACATTAAGGAACATCACAAAATGTTTATTTAAAACACTAAAGTTTTAAAAAATTCTAGGACATCATAAATTTCTGAAACACCAGCAACTTGGAATGGAACTCATATTTTGAAGTATTAGAAGATGCAATGATATAGTGTGATACAAACTACTTCATCTAAAACACCTTCTACACATTGGCAGGTCCATGAAACACAAATGTGACCAATTCAATGCAAGCAGAATTGTCATGGAGGATAGTTTCTCCATGGTAGATGTGATTATACAAGCTCTTCTTTGAACAAATTTTTGTAATTGTGTTTATTCAAATTTATCTTTTTATGTGAAATCATCTGTGTGTTTGTTTCTTCTGAAAACAGAAGGATATTCTTTATGTTTTAAATTTTATAAAACAGTATTAACACATATTTTATATTTGTTTGATGCATATACCTTTTAACTGAATTTTAAACTATGAGTATGATAAGATGCATTCATGAAACCTGAGACCAGAGTTAAGATAGAAATCATCTGAGCTGAAGGACACAAAAGGCATTCCAGTGCCTGTGCATAGAAACAACACCAAAACTTTAGATCTAAGAGGAGATTGTTCAGCTGAAAAGTCATGTAAACACTGGACTATAATTCAAAGCATATTTATAAATGTACAGAGATGACTTTAGACACTTCATCAAATGTTTTCAACAGCAGAGAGTACACTTTAAAAGTTATTGGTGAGAGTTGATAAGATTTCATACTGAATATAGAGCAAAATGGATCAAAAATAAGTTAGCCATACTATTAGAATAGTTAATTTTCATTGGCAATTTTTAATAACTAAAACAATTTTTAATCATTGTATTCATCTACTTATTTCATCACTAAAACTTTTACTAATCATCTTTTAGGAGACCCCTCTTCCTAGGTCCTAGGTTAGATACGGAAAATGTAAATATTTAATCATAAAATATGCTGGTATTCTAGTACTCATATTTCCCATTCCAGGAGAGTGCAATGAAGGTACCTGTACTGTCATTGGAATCCTGCTGTGGACAGTGGAAAAGCCATCTCTACCCTAATATTCTCTCACACTTCCATACAATGAAAGAAAATATATAACATACAGACTTTATACTTGACCTGAATCTCAAAATTCTATAAAGATAACTTTTTATGTAGTTAAGTCTAAAAATTATAAATTACATAAACCACAACCTATATCATTGTCACTATGAAAGGATCACACTTCTTTTACTAAGTTAAACTAAACAATTTATTGAGTCCCACATTGTAGTGTGTGCATTTGTGTGTGTGTGTGTGTGTGTGTGTTTTAACTTTCACAATTTTATGCTGATTTGTTACAAAGGACAGAGTGTGGAAAGCTTTCGCATGACGAGAATTTTACATACATTAATATACTACTTTTGTATTATGTTTATATTTCCATACATCTAAAACTTCTTTTTGTTAATAAATGATCAGAAAATAGATGGAAGATAACAATTCTAATACTTTCATGATTTGTTTGTGAGTGGACCTTATTATGTTATGAATTACCTAAGAGTTATTCACTTGCTACAAAGAAGAGTTGATTTCAGCATTTTTATCCAATCAGTTGTTGAATAAGTGATGGCATTACCATTGGCAATTGGGGGTTCTTCTTTTACTCACCCAAAATATCAGAAGAGATAACCTGTTGAAAGGCACTTGCTATTTAAAACCTAACTGGGTAAAACCACAGAATACAATGAAAATGGTTTGTTTTTTAACATTTTGATTAGTGAGTATGTATTTCTAAAATATAATAATGAAATACACTTTATATATTTAGTTGTAAATCACTAATTAAATGAACAGCCTACATTTGGAAGCTTTTATAAACCAAAAGCAATGTGAAATCTCCCCGTTTTATAAATCATGTAATATTTCCATCAAATTCAGCATAGAAAGTGCTAAATTTTGTCTCATTAATTTTGAGACACATTAGAATTGATATCAATTGGTAACAGGTTTTATGGAGCCTTAGTGTTATTAAAATTTGAGCAGTAATTGCCTTTGCTGATTTTTTTAACTTAATTTCAACATACTTCCTATTTTGAAGCAATGGTCTTTTCCAATGAATACTGTAGCATTTAGTCTTATTATTTAAAATGCTTTTAGAACTCTGTCCTCTATAGGGATGACTGGTACTATCTTCAAATCAAAGCAATTGCAGTTACCCTAAAGAAAATCTTACATAACTGAGACACATGAGACCCCAGTTCCCTACAAAGATAATGCAGTTGGTTTACAATTGCTAGGGAAATTTTATTAGTGGTGTGGTAAGTCCTAAAGTGCCTTCACTTTTGTCAACTGCACCAACTAAAGTTAATAGTTTGAGGAATCTATTTTTTTTTTAAAGGTGAGGATGGTTGAGTGAAAAGAGAGTTCAGTGGTCAAGAGATACTGAAGAGGGTCAAACTTTGGTTCTCTGCATCCATATGGGTAGCTTGAAATCACTTGTAACTCCAGTCCTAGGGCATCAGTACCATCTTCTGGCCTTATGGGTACCTATACTTGTGAACAAACACACAAACCTCATACAATAATAAAAATAAAAACTTTTTTGAAAAAGCCAAGGGTAGACTCTTTCCTTGGAATAACCATCTTTCATACTCTGCTTTACTCAGGTGCCTGTGATTATTTGTGGAGGGTTGAGGTTTTATTGATTTTCCCTGTCCAACTTAACCAGTTTGATTGTGCTATCCTTGTTCAGCTCACTTTTGGGTGGTCATGTTGCTGAGAATTTATAAAAATAGTGTCCAATGTTACTAGGAAATATAGTCTCACAGCAACCCCATTTTCTTGTGAAATTCTTTTGTCCCTCTTCCACTGAATCTTAGGTGCAAGAGATGCTTCCATATAGATTAGTTTCCACAGCTATGCACTTTGATTGTGGTTATCTGAACTGGTCTCCACCTGTTGCAAAGAGAAATATCCTTGATGAAGGTATAGGCTACACTTATATCTGGATATAAGGAAAAATGTTGATAGATTGTTGTTAGGACTATGCTGGCCCAGTGAGTTAGTGGTTGTATATAATCCTCCACAGCATACCAATTGGCTGTCTAGTAACAAGTAGCTATCCCTGAAGATATATCCAAGTAACATTGTATAGACTCAACCTAAACAGGTTCTATTTAGAAATTTATATTTATATACAAATGCATATAAGCATACCACAACAATTAATAAAAAATAATTGGTGAATTTGAGAAAGGCAAAGAAGGGCACATGTGTGTTTAGAGAGAGGACAGGAGATAGAGAAACACTATAATTAAATTACAATCTCTAAGATTTTCAAAGAAACAAAAACCATCGGGATATCCAAACTAATCTTGGGTGGAAATATTTCTATGGCCTCTTCTTTATCTTTTTGTCTAGTGTAAAATGAATATATTCCCCAAAACACATCACACAACATTCTTTGTCTGAACAAATGATAAATTTGCAAAAGACACTTACAATGGCCTTGCTATGGGTGTTAAGTTATAGAACTGGGCTTCTGCCATTGGAGGGTAGAACATCTTTGCAAATTGCTGTGATATATTTGTCCTTATATCCTTATGATGTCATGCCTTCTTCCATAGCCTTTGCTATGAATGACAATACTTACAACTGAAGTTTCACTGTATGTCTACACAGGACTTGTCCATGGAATGAAGGAATTAAAGTGAGAAATATAAATATTAGCATGTCCTTCAATGGTGCATCTGTTATAGAAGGTGAATGAAGGACAGGATGACTTGATGGTGATTGGTATCTATTTCTTAGAGTTAGCGGAGCATAAGAGAATAGAATAAATTTTGTGACAGTCCATTCTCCAACTCCTCCATCAGGGACCTGGGAGCTCAGTCCAATGGTTGGCTGAGAGCTTCCCCCTCTGTATTTGTCAGGCTCTGGCAGAAACTCTCATGAGAGAGCCATATCAGGCTTCCATCAGCAAGCACTTCCAAGCATCCACAATAATGTCTGGGTTTGGTGGCTATATACAGGATGGATCTCCAGGTGGGGCAATTTTTATCTCATATATGTGTATGTTGTATGTATTATAGAACTTTTACTATATAATATTCTTGAAATGTTAGAGAAAAAAGGGTGTAAAGAGTATAGTTTACTGGCAGTCTTCAAATCAAAATTTAAATAACAAAGAGTAGAATATTATAAAAAACTAGTTTATCAGTCATAATATAAGAGAAAAAACAATATGATGCAAAGGTATTTCTAACTTGTTATGTCTAAGGGCTTGAAAGAAAATTACAAACATTACAGATCAATAAGAATAGTCTATATTTGGTACATAATCACATGTAGCCTTGTGGTTTCAATTTGTAAACTCCAAAGCATAGGAAACTTGTAAGATTTCCAGAGCACGATCCCAATGAGCCTTTTCTTAGATCTACAAGATGATGTAAGATGGAATAAAAATACCTATGGAGGTTATTAAGTTGGTAAATATCATATTAGCTTGTATGTTTTAGCAGGAAAAAAACCCAGTAGAATACTTATTCAAGATGCCCAGGAGACAGGTAATAATTGTAAAGAGAAATCATTGTTTTAAAAAATGGTGAGAGTTGAACCAGCACCATTTGTTGAAAAGGCTATCTTTTTTCCACTGGATGGTTTTAGCTCCTTTGTCAAAGATCAAGTGACCATAGGAGTGTGGATTCATTTCTGGGTCTTCAATTCTGTTCCATTGATCTACATGCCTGTCACTGTACCAACACCATGCAGATTTTAACACTATTGCTCTGTAGTACAGCTTGAGGTCCGGGATACTGATTTCCCCAGAAGTTCTTTTGCTCTTGAGAATAGTTTTAGCTATTCTGGGTTTTCTGTTATTCCAGATGAAGTTTTGAATTGCTCTTTCTAACTCTATGAAGAACTGAGGTGGGATTTTGATGGGGATTGCATTGAATCTGTATATTGCTTTTGGCAAGATGATCGTTTTTGCTATATTAATCCTGCCAATCCATGAGCATGGCAGATTTTTCCATCTTCTGAGGTCTTCTTCAATTTCTTTCTTCAGAAACTTGAAGTTCTTGTCATACAGAGCTTTCACTTGTTTGGTTAGAGTCACACCAAGATACTTTATATTGTTTGTGGCAATCGTGAAGGGTATCATTTCTCTTACTTCTTTCTCAGCCTGCTTATCCTTTGAGTATAGGAAGGCTACTGACTTGCTTGAGTTGATTTTATATCCGGCTACATGCAGAAGAATGCAAATTGACCAATTCTTATCTCCTTGCACTAAGCTCAATTCCAAGTGGATCAAGGACCTTCACATAAAATCAGACACACTGAAACTAATAGAAAGGAAACTAGGGAAGAACCTTAAACATATGGGCACAGGGGAGAATTTCCTGAACAGAACTCCAATAGCCTATGCTCTAAGATCAAAAATTGACAAATGGGACCTCATAAAATTATGAAATTTCTGCAAGGCAAGAGACACTGTCAAAAAGACAAAGTGGCAACCAACTAACTGGGAAATGATCTTTACCAACCCTACTTCCGACAGAGAGCTAATATCCAATATATACAAAGAACTCAAGAAGTTAGACTCCAGAGAGCCAAGTAACCCTATTAAAAATGGGGTACAGAGCTAAACAAAGAGTTCTCACCTGAAGAATATCTAATGGCTGAGAAGCACCTAAAGAGATGTTCATCATCCTTAGTCATTAGGGAAATGCAAATCAAAACAACCCTGAGATTCCATCTCACAGCAGTCAGAATGCCTAAAATCAAAAAAACAGGAAACAGCAGTTGTTGGCGAGGATGTGGAGAAAAAGAACACTCCTCCACTGCTGGTGAGATTGCAAGCTGATACAACCACTCTGGAAAGCAGTCTGGCGGTTCCTCAGAAAACTGAGCATGACACTTCTGGAGGATCTGGCTATACCACTCCTAGGCATATACCCAGAGGCTTTCCCTGCGTGCAATAAGGACATGTGCTCCACTATGTCCATAGCAGCCTTATTTATAATAAACAGAAGCTGGAAAGAACCCAGATGTCCCTAAATGGAGAAATGGATTCAGAAGATGTGGTATATTTACACAATGGAATACTATTCTGCAATTAAAAACAATGAACTCACGAAATTCCTAGGCAAATGGTCAGAACTGGAAAATATCATCCTTAGTGAGGTAACCCAATCACAAAAGAACACACATGGTATGCAGTCACTGATAAGGGGATATTAACCCAGAATCTTGGAATACTCTAGACACAATTTGCCTATCAATAGATTTCCAAGAAGATGGAAGGAGAGACCCCTGGTCCTGGAAAGACTGGATGTAGGGGAATGCCAGGATACAGAAGCAAAACGGGGTTGAATGGGGAAAAGAGGGAGGAAAGAGGGCTTATGGGACTTTCGGGGAGGCAGGAAATGGGAAAGGGGAAATGATTTGGAATGTAAATAAAAAAAACTTAGAATATAAAAAAAATAAGTGGCATCTAGCTCAAATATTTTAGAAACAACAATAAAGTCCTTCAAAAATTCTGTTTAAAAAAAAGGTGACACAAAAAACGTGTGTCCTCCTAGCCTCGGGTATCAGCTGTCAGTTTGTCATATCTTGAAAGTGACTGTGCAAATATGGCCTAGTTGTGGTAGGTTTTGTGATTGGTTTACATCACTTAGGATGATATTTTCCAGTTCCGACCATTTGTCTAAGAATTTCATGAATTCATTGTTTTTAATTGCTGAGTAGTATTTCATTGTGTAAATATTCCACATCTTCTGTATCCATTCCTCCATTGAGGGACATCTGGGTTCTTTCCAGCTTCTGGCTATTATAAATAAGGCTACTATGAACATAGTGAAGCATGTGTCTTCATTGCATGCCAGGGGTCCTCTGGGTTTATGCCCAGGAGTGGTATAACAGGATCCTTCCAAAATATTTTCTGAGGAACCACCAGACTGATTTCCAGAGTGGTTTTACCAGCTTGCAATCCCACCAGCAGTGAAGGAGTGTTCCTCTTTCTCCATATCCTCGCCAATATCTACTGTGTGCCGAGTTTTTGATCTTAGCCATTCTGACTAGTGTGAGGTGAAATCTCAGGGTTGTTTTGATATGCATTTCACTAATGACTAAGAATGTTGAACATTTCTTTAAGTGCTTCTCAGCCATTCGATATTCTTCAGGTGAAAATTCTTTGTTAAGTTCTGTACCCCATTTTTTAATAGAGTTATTTGACTCTCTGGAGGCTAACTTCTTGAGTTCTTTTATATATTGGATATGAGCCTTCTGTCAGATGTAATTTTTGTAAAGATCTTTTCCCAATTTGTTGGTTGACATTTTGTCCTTGACAGTGTCCTTTGCCTTACTGAAACTTTGTAATTTTATGAGGTCCCATTTGTCAAGTCTTGACCTTAGAGATTAAGCTAATGGTGTTCTGTTCAGGAAATTTTCCCCTGTGCCATGTGGTAAAGGATCTTCCCCACTTTCTTTTCTATTAGTTTCAGTGTGTCTGATTTTATGTGGAGATCTTGATCCATTTGCAGTTGAGCTTAGTACAAGGAGATAAGAATGGATCAATTTGCATTCTCCTGCATACTGACCTCCAGTTGAACCAGGACCATTTGTTGAAAAGGCTATCTTTTTTCCACTCTATGGTTTTAGCTCCTTTGTCAAAGATCAAGTGACCATAGGTGTGTGGGTTCATTTTTGGGTCTTCAATTCTATTCCATTGATCTACATGCCTATCACTGTATTAATACCACACAGTTTTTTATCACTATTGCTCTGTAGTACAGCTTGAGGTCTGGGATACTGATTCCCCCAGAAGTTTTTTTACTGTTGAGAATAGTTTTAGCTATCCTGTTTTTTTTTGTTATTCCAGATGAATTTGAGAATTGCTCTTTCTAACTCTATGAAGAATTGAGTTGGGATTTTGATGGGGATTGCATTGAATCTGTATATTGCTTTTGGCAATATCCCTTTGACCTCCTTATATTGTCTAATTGCTCTAGGAGAACATCAAGTAGTATATTGAAAAGATATGGAGAGATAGGGCAGCCTTGTCTATTCCTTGATTTTAGTGGGATTACTTCAAGTTTCTCTCCATTAAGTTTGATGTTGAATACCAGTTTGCTGTATATTTCTTTTACTATTTTTAGATATGGGCCTTGAATTCCTGATCTTCCCAAGACTTTTAGCATGAAAGGATGTTGAATTTTGTCAAATATTTTTTCAGCATCTAATGAAATGATCATGTGGTTTTTTTCTTTGAGGTTGTTTATGTAGTGGTTTACATATATGGATTTCTGTATATTGAACCATCCGTGCATCCCTGGGATGAAACCTACTTGATCATGGAGAAAGTTCATTTTGATGAGTTCTTTGATTTGGTAGACAAGAATTTTATTGAATATTTTTGCATCGATATTCATAAGGGAAATTGTTCTGAAATTCTCTTTCTTTCTTGGATATTTGTGTGGTTTTGGCATCAGCTTAATTGTGGCTTCATAGAATGAGTTGGGTAGTGTTCCTTCTCTTTCTATTTTGTGGAATACTGGTGTTATGTCTTCTTTGAAGGCCTGATAGAATTCTGCACTAAAACCATATGATCCTTTGCTTCTTTTGGTTGTAAGACTTTCAATGACTAATTCTATTTCTTTAAGGGTTATGAGACTATTTAGATGGTCTATTTGATCCTGATTAATTTTGGTATTTGGTATCTGTCTAAGAAATTTTCCATTTCCTCAAGATTTTCCAATTGTGTTGATTATAGGCTTTTGAAGTAGGATCTGATGATTTTTTGAATTTCTTCATTTTCTGTTGTTATCTCTCCCTTTTCTTTTCTGATTTTGTTAATTTGGATACTGTCCCTGTGCCCTCTAGTTAGTTTATCTAAGGGTTTATCTATCTTTTTGATTTTCTCGAAAAACTAGCTTCTGGTTTTGTTGATTCTTTTTCTGGTTCTATTTGTTTCTACTTGGTTGATTTCAGCCCTGAGTTTGATGATTTCAAGCTTTATACTCCTCTTGGGTGTATTAGCTTCTTTTTGTTCCAGGGCTTTCAGGTGTGCTGTTAAGCTGCTAGTGTATGGTCTCTCGAGTTTCTTTTTGGAAGCACTCAGGGCTATGAGTTTTCCTCTTAGCACTGCTTTCATTGTGTACCATAAGTTAGGGTATGTTGTGCTTTCATTTTCATTAAATTCTAAAAAGTCTTTGATTTCTATCTTTATTTCTTCCTTGGCCAAGGTATCATTTAGTAGAGCATTGTTCAGCTTCCATGTATATGTGGGCTTTCTGTAGTTTTTTTTGATATTGAAGATCACCTTTATTCCACAGTGATCTGACAGGAGGCATGGGATTAGTTAGATCTTCTTATATCTGTTCAGTTCTGTTTTGTGACCATTTATATGGCTGATTTTGGGGAAGGTACTATGAGGTGCTAAGAAGAAGGCATTTTGCTTTAGTATGGAATGTTTTATATATATATATATATATATATATATATATATATATATATATATATATATATATATATCCATTTTGTTCAAAGCTTCCGTTAGTTTCACTGTGTCCCTGTTTAATTTCTGTTTTCCTGATCAGTCCATTGTAGAGGGTGGAGCGTTGTCCATTGTAGAGAGTGGAGTGTTGAAGTCACCCAAAATTCTTGTGTGGGGTGCAATGTGTGCTTTGAGTTTTAGTAAAGTTTCTTTTATGAATGAGGGTGCCCTTGCATTTGGAGCATAGATGTTCAGAATTGAGAGTTCTTCTTGGTAGATTTTTCCTTTGAGCAGTATGAAGTGTCCATCCTTGTCTTTTTTGGTGACTTTAGATTGAAAGTCAGTTATATCCAATATTAGAATGGCTACTCCAGCTTTTTTCCTATTACCATTTGCTTGGAAAATTGTTTTCCAGCCTTATACTCTGAGGTAGTGTTTGTCTTTCACACTGAGGTGCGTTTCCTGTATGCAACAAAATGCTGGGCCCTGTTTAAGTATCCAGTTTATTTGTCTATGTCTTTTTATTGGGTAATTGAGTCCATTGAAGTTAAGAGATATTAAGGAATAGTGATTATTGCTTCCTGTTATTTTTGATGTTATTTTATATTTGAATGGTAGTCTTCTTTTGGGATTGATGAAAGAAGGTTACTATCTTGCTTTTTCAAGGATGTATTTTCCCTCCTTTTATTGAAAATTTCCACCTATTATCCTTTGCAGGGCTGGGTTTGTTGAAAGATATTGTGTAAATTTGATTTTATCATGGAATATCTTGGTTTCTCCATCTATGGTGAGTGAGAGTTTTGCTCGTTATAGTAGTCTGTGCTGGCATTTGTGTTCTCTTAGATTCTGTATGAGATCTGCCCAGTGTCTTCTAGCTTTCATATTTTCAGGTGAGAAGTCTGGTGTAATTCTGATAGGTCTGCCTTTATATGTTACTTGGCCTTTTTCTCTTACTGCTTTTAATATTCTTTCTTTGTTTATTACATTTGGTGTTTTGATTATTATTTGATGGGAGGTATTTCTGTCCTCATCCATTCTGTTGGGATTTCTGTAGGCTTCTTGTAAGTTCATGGGTATCTGTCTTGTTAGTTCAGGGAAGTTTTCTTCTCTCATCTATATCTATAACCTTTATGTTTTGTCTTCTCATTGTGTCCTGGATTTCCTGGATGTTTTGCATTATAAGCCTTTTGCATTTTGCATTTTGCATTTTCTTTAACTGTTGAGTCAATGTTTTCTATGGTATCTTCAGCATCTGCGATTCTTTCTTCTATCTCTTGTATTCTGTTGTTGATGTTTGCATCTATGATCCCTGATTTCATCCCAAGGTTTTCTATCTCCAGTGTTGTCTCCCTTTGTGATTTCTTAGTTGTTTCTACTTCCTTTTTTAAATGCTGAATGGTTTTGCTCAGTTCCTTCACTTGTTTGTTTGTGTTTTCCTGTAATTCTTTAAGATATATTTGTGTTTCCTCTTTCAGGACTTCTGCCTGTTGACCCAAGTTCTACCATATTTCTTTAAGTGATTTTTTTGTCTCCTTTGTAAGGGCTTCTTCCTCTTGACTCATGTTCTCCTGTCCTTTTTTAAGATATTTATTTGTGTCCTTCTTGAAATCATCTAATAGCATCCTGAGATGTGATTTTAAATACAAATCTTGCCTTTCTGGTGTGTTGGGGTATCCAGGACTTGCTGCTGTCAGAGAGTTGGGTTCGGATGGTGCCATATTGCCTTGATTTCTGCTAGTAACGTTCCTATGTTTGCCTTTTGCCATCTGGTTATCTCTGGCGTTAGTTGGTCCTGCTGTCACTGACTGGTGCTTGAACCTACTGTGAGCCTGCAACGATACTTCTGCACACTTGGATGACTGGGTTTCCCATGGCACAGACTTCTGAGAGCCTGCCCTGCTCCTGGGTGCTGTTGGAGCCCTGGCATGCCTTGCCCCAAGTGATGTTATACTCGGGATATCTCTGCGTACCTGGTTGTCCCTGTCTGATACGTCACCACAGCAAAGATGGCAGAGACTGTGTGACCCCCTCCAAGTGCGGGTCACCCCACAGGGCAAATGTCCCACAGCAGGGCTGACACACAGAAGATCACACAGCTGCCCAGCTCTTGGGTGCAGGTGGAACCCTAGCAGACTGTGTCCCAAGCAATGTTACCAATTCCTCTTTTATTGTGTAAACTTTCACATATTTATGATGATTCTTTAAAACATGACAAAAATGTAAATGTTAAAATAACCTGTCTGTGTTTGTGTGTGTGTTTGTAACTTTTCTTTAATTAGTGAACAAAATTTTTAAGTGCTAAACATTAACTTGTATGAGGATACATTTATCCTAATATTGATCTGGTATCATTATTCTTAGTATATGTGAAATAAACACCATGAATTAAATTAAGAGTAATGAGTTGCATAAGGTAGAAAAAAATGTGAGTTGATTATAAATTAGTTAAATTCAGTGGTGATATTTGAAGTCTTTTGCAAATGGTAACTTGGGAAAGTCAAAGGTTTTAAACAGGATTATATTACTGTATAATGATGATTCTGCTATCTTAAAGAGAGATATATGCAGTGTTTCATTTGGGTAAATTTGAATTTCATTATTAATACATTTTAATTGAAGAATTTTTAACAATATAAACATTGTAGTATATGTGAGCTCTAATCGGCATGTGTAGATAGATAAAATAATGGATCGTTGATAGTCAAAGATAGTCAAAGATTGATAGATGGAAGCAATTAAGTATTAAAAATAATTAATGAATACAGTATATCTGAAATCATTGTGAACAAAACTGCTCAAATGTACTGTAATAATTAGAATGTGAAGATGTAAGAGGCAATGTTAAGGAGATGTGATAAGGAAAGAAATGACACTCATCAGAAGAAACAAAGATTAAAGTAAGGGGCTGCATAAAGAACCTTCAAAGAGCTGTAGGTCTTTTCCATGTCTTAAGGGAGTACTTTGGGTAATTTGTTACAATACAATGTGGGAAGTGATTGAGGTACTGCAGGCCTGTCAGGATAATTCAAAAAAGCAGAACTCAATTACTAACAGAGGAATAACTCAGACATTACCAATTAAATTATGTCTGAGAATAGTGTATAAAAGTAAAACAAAGCAAAACAATTAAAAAAGGCTTTCCATTATTTTAACAAAATCAGTACCCAAAATTTTATTTGATGTATGACTCTGTCTCTGTTTCTATCTCTGTCTCACTCACTCTCTCTCTCTCTCTCTCTCTCTCTCTCTCTCTCTCTCTCTCTCTCTCTCGCGCGCGCGCGCGCGCGCGCGCGCGCGCGTGTGTGTGCATAGGTATGGCATCTATATTTTCTTAATCCTTCACAGCTATATGACATATGATTGCTAGCTATAGTCACAGTGCTGTAAATTGGACTGCTAGAAATCATTCACCTTGCATAGTTAAAACTTCTAACCTTTCATACATATTTCTGATCCAACCATTAGTAATTTCTAATATATTCTGTTATGACTTTGGTTATTTTAAATTCTACAACTAAGGGGTCCAAGTGGATTTTACATTTATGTGTCTGGATAATTTCATTTTGACCAATGTTTTTTATGTAGTTTATATTGCCATGTATATGAACATGGAGACTTCGGGGTTTTTTTTTTTCTTTGCACAATAAGATATATTACGTATTTCTATGCTAATTATTCAAGAGGGGCTAATGAAATATTATATAAAATATATTATATGCTATCTTGGGTTTCTGTTGCTGTAAAGAGACACCATAACTACAGAAAGTCTTATAAAGGAAAACATTTAATTGGGGTTGGCTATTGTTATTATAGTGTGAAGCTTTAATAGCCTGTAGGCAGATGTGGTGAGGGAGAAGAAGCTGAGACTTCTATATCTGACCAGCAGACAGCAAGAAGAGATAATGACACAATGGCCAAGCATGAGATGCTGAAACCTCAAAATCAACCTGCTAGTGACACACCTCATCCAACAAAGTCACACCTCCTAATAGTGCCACTTGCTATGGGCCTATGGAGGCAATTTTTATTCATACTACCACATATGTGATATACGTAAATTTATGTAATATAAAAATATGTATAATTTACATATTCTAAGTGTTTTATCATCATCAGATATAATGATATGCTTACTGATACTTACTCTGTTCCCATATTTGAGCTATCAGGCTATATTGAGAAAAGCTGACATGGGCATAGCAGTTCAGATACAGTTTTATCTCACTAACCTCATTTTTATTTTATGAGAAATATATTCTTTGGTGAAATTAACTAAAACATACACATTATTGATTTTTAATATTTTAAGAAACTTCCATCATTTTACATGAACATTATACAGATTTTTCTTACCTCAAAAAGTATGAAAGTGTTAAGTTTATGTATATCCTTATTTTCTTTCTTTGGGTTCCCACCTGTAGTGGTGGAACAGGCTTTCCTGAGTTCTAGTCTTTCCAGAGGAATTGCATAATAATGAACCTCTTAGTTCTGCTTGTGATATTATCACCTACAGCAAATGTGTATACCATATGATCTTCTTTTCTAAAATGGGAAGGCAACAGGCACTGATATTTTAGAAATATTAGTAAGCACACCAATCAGAAATTTGATTTACTAATCTATGGTAATTCCTTCTGAGCATTAGAAAATATCTAAAATGCCTAAACAACATCGATATAAGTCACAAACATCTACATTTCCATCAGGATTATAGAAACAGTCTTGGAAACACAATGTCTTTGTTCACTTCTCTCGATATGAATCTTACATATACAAACTGGATAAATATTTTATCTGCCATCACAGATATCATTCTTTCACAGGACACACCATCTTCCATGCCCTACAGTTGATATCAATATGTCTTGGTTACCTACACCACAGTATAAACCTTCATAATATAAGCTCTGGTTTATTTAATAAGAATATGGCATCTGATGCATCCAAAGAAGCAAGAAGAAATCTATTTTCAATCATAGTCATGTATCAAAATTGGTGGGGCAGTCCTTGATACAGCTTGATTCTTTGAGAAAGAAAGTTTCCTAACAAGCATGGATTGGATTATTCAGTCTCTGTATGTGGGTTCATAAACAATATTGCTAAAGCAAAACCAAACTGATGCAAATATTGGAATGCCCATCTCCCATACACTGAATAAGGATAACAAAATAATAAAGAAAAAAAAACCCTATCTTTTATTGGGGGAGGTATCATCCCCTCTAAAAATATATCATTGTTTGTTTATAAACCAAGATTTTCTCCTTTTTGGTTTATTAATACGTGATTAATATTGTTTTTTCTTTGGTGTAGGTATCTTCCTTGTGTTGGAGTTTTCCTTCTACAATCCTCTGTAGGGCTGGATTGGTAGGTAAGTATTGTTATGTTTATTTTTATCATGGAATATTTTGTTTTCTCCATCTATGATGATTGATAGTTTTTCAGTGTCTATAATCTGGGTTGACATTTGTTTTCCCTTATGGTCTGCATGACCTCTATCCAAGCTCTTCTGGCTTTCAAGGTCTCTGTGGATTAGCCTGGTGTAATTCTGACAGGTCTGCCTCTATATGTTACCTGGACTTTTTCTTACAATTTTTAATATTCTTTTTTGTTCTGTGCATTTGGTATTTTGATTATTATGTGATGAGAGGATTTTATTTTCTGACACAATCTGTTTTGCATTCTGGAGTCTTCTTGTCCATTTGTGGCCATCTCTTTCTTTAAGTTGGGGAAGTTTTCTTCTAAGATTTTTTGAAAATGATTTCATGTCCTTTGAGCTGGATATCATTGATCTCTTTAATTCCTATTATTCTTGGGTTTGGTCTTTTTATTGTGCCCTGGATTTCCTGCATGTTTTGGGTTAGGACTTTTTTTCTGTTTTGAGTTTTCTTTGACCTTTGTGTCAATACCTTCAAGGGTATCTCCTAAAGCTAAAATTCTCTCTTATATATCTTGTGTTCTATTGTTGATACTTGCATCTTTAGTTCCTGACTTATTTCTTAGGTTTTCCATTTCTGGAGTTGCCTCCATTTGTGTTTTCTTCATTGTTTCTACTTCCATTTTTGGGTCTTGTACTGCTTTGTTCAATTCCTTCACCTGTCTGATTGTGTTTTCCTGCATTTCTTTAAGAGATTCATTTTTTCCTCTTTAAGTGTTTTAACCTGTTTACCTGTGTTTTCCAGTATTTCTTTTACTGAGTTTCATACACAGTCCTCCTGAAAGGACTATATTGTCTTTATGAGATAGAATTTTAGGTCAGCATCCTGTTTTTCAGGTGTGTTGTTGTATCCAGGACTGTGGTGAAAGAACTGAGTTCTGATGGTGCCAGAGTATATTGGCTTCTGTCATTTATGGTCTTGTGCATGCCTCTTAACATTTGGTTATCTCTGGTGTTAACTGGCTTGGGTGTTATAGTCTGAAGCTTGCATCCTATGTCCCTTGGTTGCTGTAGGTCTCCTGGGAGGCCTGTGGCTCTTGCAGTAGCAGACCTCCTGGGATTTCTTCAGACTGTGGGATCTGTAGTCCTTGCTGTAACTGACTTCCTGGGTATCTGGGGTCTTCAGAAGAGCAGCAGACAATCTGATGGTTTTCCCAGGTGGGAGGTACAGCCCAGAGAGTGGGTATTTTCTTAATTAGTAATTCATGCACAGCCCATTATGGTTGGAATCAACACTGGAATGGTGTTTCTGCGTTTATAAAAAAGTAGGCAGAACTAGCCAAGAAGCCATTAAGAAGCATACAGTCCTAGCCTCTGATTCAGCTCATGCCTCCATATTCCTGTCTTATTCAACTTCCTGTCTTGGCTTCTATCAATGATGAACTACTATGTGGCAGTGTGAGCCAAATAAATACTTTCCTTCCTAACTTGGTTTTTGGTCACCATATTACATATAAATAATAGAAATAGAATTAAAACAAGTATGTGTTATTAATTTTTTTGTTTCTGTGTTTTCTCTGTCTTCTGTTCTCTGGTAGCACCTGGGAACTTTAAGAAATCATTTTGCATGCTATAGTAATAATTGCTTCTAAATGTCATCAAATTAAGTCAAGAGTCTGAAAACAGAAGCTTAAAGTTGGTTGTAAAACAGTTATGAATGTTCTCCTGTCCCATTGATTGGCTATTTTCTATTTTCTAGAGCCAGTAATCTGTGAATTTTAATTCTAGTTTAGCAAAAGCTGACCATATTTTTAATCAAGCATTCTATATCAATTGATACAAATTATTCTTTTTGGTATCAAGCTATTTCTGAAGATAGAAAGCAAGAACCCATTGTTGTAAATTGCTTCATAATAGAGATTTGTCCTCAGAAGTGTGTTTTAAGATGATTTCATCATTGGAAGAGCATTATAGATGTTCTTACACAAGCAAAGCTGATAATGTCACCTGACGACATGATTCTATAGGACTACTATACAAATTTATACAGTTTACTGTAGAATGAAACATCTTATATAGTGATTGGCTCTCTGCATTAGTTCTTTATCCATTGCTGTAATAAAACACCATGAGCAAAGAAACTCAAAAAAGGAAGGATTTATTTGACTATAGTTTCGGAGGCAAAAAAAAGCTCATCACAGTGGGGAAACATAACAGCAAAGAGCAAACATGGTGGTGATCAGAAGGAGAAGTCTCACATCTTGAATCACAAGCAACAAGTAAAGACTGTGCAGTGAAAATGGTGCATGGCTTTGGAATCTCAAATCCCACCCTTAATATCATGCTTCCTCCAGCAAGGCCACACCTTCTAAATCTATTCAAACTGCACCCCCATCTTAGGAGCCAATGTACAAACATATGAGCTTATAAGGGACATTCTCATCCAAACTAAGACATCTGTAGCCTTGATGACACAAACTTCTATAAAAAGATTATAATCAGTATCTCTGGAGAGCAAGGCTGGTCCTAGATTATAAGTTCAATGCAGGCTATCTTTACAATCATATTCTTATCATGTTATGAAAAAATAATTATGTATACAGAGTGTGCCCAGTACTTAAAAAAAAAACTCAGTTTGATGTCTTTGCAGCAAAATCCTGAAACATGATGACTTGGCAGAGTTAGTGCCCTCTTGTCTCTACGCTATTATTCACTGAAGTTTATTAAATTTGAAGAGTGATATCCTTGCAGCTGTGTGATGGTATAATGTTATTGTGCTCTCTGTAAAGGTTATCCTAGTATTATTCAAATGCTGATTTAAGAGAGATCAAAAGAGGGAGACATGGATAAGAAGAAGTCTGAAATATGGAATTCTAGGTTACAGGATATAGAACAGAAGTTAGAGGATTTTGATCCTGCAATAACAGCAAAAAAAGTAGATCCTGATGAAAAAGATCCATAAAGGCTTAAGAAATCAGCTGGTAACCCATAGATATACAATTTATTGAGTTAAGAATACAGATTAGGATTGATGTTAACTTAGAATAATGCCATAAAATAGACTGTATGTTTCATTAAACAATTTCATTAATTCATAATTCTCCAAAGAGTTCAGAGAATTAAGATATGTATATGTAAATACACCATAGTGTTGATACATGTTCTGAATTACAATGGTCTTTTGCCTTGAATTCTGAAAAATATTCTGAGACTGCACAATTATTGGCTATATTGGAAATGCCTTTATAGATTGAAGCTGGAGATGCTTCAACATATACACACTCCAACACAATAATTTTTTAGATATTATGGCAGAAAGTCTGTTACACATAAAGTTTACAATTCTACATGTCAAACAACTGTGGATATATCTAACAAAACTTTAAAGGAAATGCACATAGAACAGAAGTGGGTATGAGATCACCCAGAGATAAATTGAACAGGGTATGAGATCACCCAGAGATAAATTGAACAGGGTATGAGATCACCCAGAGATAAATTGAATAGTGGTTTATTGACTTTGGGTTATTTGAATATCAATGAGAGATAAGACAGATGCTGAAATACACTGGGATTTGGAATGGACTTTAGAATTAGATCAGTCTATATTTGTGATAGCCTCAGAATTGAAGACAGGAAATATTTCGCATTGGGGGAAAAGAATATGCTCTTGTTTTAAGAGGAAATGAAAACCTTTGAATTCTTTCTAAATTGGTAAAATCAGATATGACAGAGGATGCCCCTGAAGATCTAGACTCTACCACAAATGCAAGAAAGATATCAGGAAGACCAAACAAAACAAGTAACATGATTTGCTGATCTGCTACATAGGAACAGCTCTGAAATTGGCTGAGACATAAAAACATCTCCAGCCAGAATTTCAGCTGTGAATAGACAATCTTCTTGGATGCCATAAAACCCCAAGATTTATCATGACATCCTTTCAAATAGTATACATAGAAAATTTAATTACTATTTGGTTAATGCAATACAAACTAACTTGCAAAAAAAGAAAGATACCTTAGCTGCTCAGAGAACAAAGAATCATCTTTAGTTAAATTGTGCACCTGCAGATTCCATGCATGTGTAAATGCGAAAGTGAATATTACCTCTCAAGGCTTATAAGTTCATAAAGAAAAATAACTAGACAATCATCCCTGACAAGATTTACCCTTGAGAATGATTAAAAGGATGCTGAGTCATTTTTATTCTAATATCCTTCTTTATTCGATCTTAGATTGCCTTAATAGCTGTTTAATCAAACTCAAGGACTGCTTCAAAGAAAGCTGCTAACCCCAGTTGGTCCAGTATCACAGACTGTTCCAGTTAGGACTTTCTCAGCATGCAGTGACTGAACAGAAAATGGTTCAAGTATCTTTCTTACGACTGACCATAATCCCATTTAGTGGTTGGGGATGGAGTCTCATGGAAATGAAAATAAAAATCAGTAAGAAGCAATATTAAGAGAGAGATGCACCATTCACCAAATGCAGGGTGGATAAATTTGTATATGGGGTGGTTTGAATATGCTTGGCCCAGGGAGTGACATTATTAGGAGGCATGGCCTGTTGGAGTATATGTGGCCTTGTTGAAGGAAGTGTGTCACTGTGGGCTTGGGCCTTAAGACCCACATCATAGTTGCCTAGAAGCTGGTCTCCTGTTTGCCTTGGAACAAGATGTTGAATTCTCAGGTCCTCCTACACTGTGCCTGCCTGGTCAATGCTATGTCTCACATTGATGATGACAGACTGAACCTCTAAACTGGTAAACAAGCCCCAATTAAATATTGTCCTTATAACAGTTGTTTCGATTATTGTGTCTGTTTAGAGCAATCAAATTCTAATTAATAACAGAGGCATTGAATGGGTTTGTTGTCATTAATGGGGAATTAGCTGAAAATTGTTAATACTCTTGATCAGAGAGGAAACAAAATTCTGTGGTTAGATTCATGGATTTCTCTCTTTTTTTATCCTTTATCCTTCTTTCTATTTCTCTAGTGTTGGGGTTAAAGGAGGGAGAAGCGATTAAAAGAAAGAAAAGTGATGGTGTATAAGATTAATCAGAAAAATCTATTCTTAAACTATTAGAGCTACTACTCTTTTTTTATTGGATATTTTATTTAATTACCTTTCAAATGTTACCCCCTTTCCTGTTTCTCCTCTGCAAATCCCCTATTCTATTCCCCTCCCCCCTGTTTCTATGAGGGTGCTCCCCCACCCACCCAACTATTCCTGCATCAGTTCTCTAGCATTCCCCTAGACTGTATCATTGAGCCTTCCCAGAACGAAGAACATTCCCTTCCATTGATGTCAGATAAGGCCATCCTCTGAAACCTATACAGCTGTAGCAAGGGATCCCTCCATGTGAACTCTCTGGTTGGTAGTTTAGTCCCTGGGTGTTCTGGGGGTGTGGGTGGGGGTAGTGTCTGGTTGGTTGATATTGTTGACTTGCTATGGGGTTGCAAACCCCCTTACCTCTTTCAATCCTTCCCCTAACTCATCCATTTGGGTCCTGGTGCTTAGTCCGATGTTTGGCTTCGAGCATTCTCATCTGTACTTGTCAGGTTCGGGCTGAGCCTCTCAGGAGACAGCTATAATAAGCTCCTGTCAGCAAGCACTTATTGGTATCAGCAATAGTGTCTGGGTTTGTTGACTGGTGATTGCTTATCAGATGGATCCCCAGGTAGGGTACTCACTGGATGGGCTTTTCTTCAGTCTCTGATCCACTCTTTTTCCCTGTATTTCCTTTAGAAAGGAGGAACTCTAGGTTAAAATTTTTGAGATGGGTTGATGGACCTATCCCTCAAAATAGGATTGCGCCTAATCTCTGGATATGGTCTCTAGAGGCTCTCTCTCCCCTTTGTTGGGTATTTCAGCTAATGTCATCCCTGTTAGGTCCTGGGAACCTCTTGCTTTCCTGGCTTCTGGGACATTCTGCTGGTTGAATCTAATAAAAGAGAAAGTGAGGAAGTGCCTCAAACATATGGGCACAGGGGAAAGTTTCTGAACAGAACACCAATGGCTTATGGTCTAAGATCAAGAATTGACAAATGGGACTCCATAAAATTGCAAAGTTTCTATAAGGCAAAGAAAACTGTCAGTAGGCCAAACTGGCAACCAACAGATTGGGGAAAGATCTTTACCAATCCTACATCCAACAGAGTGCTAATATCAAATATATATGAGGAACTCAAGTAGTTGGATTCCAGAGAATCAAATAACCTTATTAAAGAGCTAAACAAAGAATTCTCTACTGAGGAAACTCAAATGACCAAGAAGCACCTAAAAAAATGTTCAACATCTTTAGTCATCAGGGAAATGCAAATCAAAATGACCCTGAGATTCCACCTTACACTAGTTAGTATGGCTAAGATCAAAAAATCAGGTGAGAGCAGATGCTGGTGAGGATGTGGGGAAGAGGAACACTCCTTCATTGTCAGTGGGATTACAAGCTGGTACAACCACTCTGTAAGTCAGTCAGCAGTTCCTCAGAAAATTGGACATAGTAGTAACTGAGGATACAGCTATACCACTACTGGGCACATACCCAAAAAATCCTCCAATGTATAACAAGGACACATGCTCCGCTATGTTCACTATGTTCATATCAAACTTAATTATAATAGACAGAAGATGGAAATAGCACAGATGTCCCTCAACAGAGGAATAGACATCGAAAATATGGTACTTTTACAAAATGGAGTACTACTCAGCAATTAAAGCTACTCTAATAAAAAATCTTATGTTGGTATAGAGCTTTGTATATTGATATGAAACCAAGGTTATAGTTGTTTACAACATTCAATGAATGTATGTTTCGATTCTTATTTAATGTATTAAACCTATGTAACTCTTAAAAATGGAATATTAAATTCTAGTATTCTGCTATTACAAACTGATTATGATAATTAGCAAAATCAAGTTAGCAGTCAGACAATCAAACATATTTTCATGTTAGATACTAGTCTAGTTTATTGAGGAAATATGTTTCCTTGATTGAACAAATATAAATAGTAAGAAACAAGCAACGTTTGGCTATTCAGATATATTATATAGATGATAGATGATAGATAGATAGATGATAGATAGATAGATAGATAGATAGATAGATAGATAGATAGATAGATAGATAGATAGATAGATAGATAGATATTTTCAACAACCTCAGAGATCTATAGAATATGGCATCTAAAAGATGGGTTACTGATAAAAGGCCTTTTTGACAATGAGACAAGTCTGTTACTGGCAGTACCTCTATTCCACTCCTAAGAAAATTATGAGCGTTGAAGAACCACCTTATAGAGTTTGCTTCAAATTTGGCAAACTAGCCACTGGGCAAAAAAAAAGAAAAGTCCTTCCTTCAATTGCAGACAGAATGCTGTTCAAACTGGAGAAATGGAATGCAGGGAAGTTGACTGCAACCTTTGCTAAAACAACTCCTGAATCACAGAGAACTCTGTCAGATATACTGGTCCAGAAGTCTGGAGATGGATGCTCCAAACTTATAGAGGAATTTTGGGCAAATGTCCAGGAACTTAGATTTCTCTTTCATTTCTATAGATTTGGGATCTGTTTACCTGTACTTCCTGCATTCTCAAGTAAAATCCCCCCCTCCCCGCTTCTGGTCTCTGATGGGGTTGATAGTTATAGTCTTACAATTAAGTTTAAGTTGTTTTGGCTGCAGAATAATGCTTAAAGTCTATGGAATTTATGATTAATGTATAATTTAAATACAGAACTCTGAACTCATCAAGATAGAATAGAAATTGGGGTTCTTTCTCAAAATTGCCAAGTACATATGAACTGGACATTATAAATGTAACTCTTACCTGATAACTTTTATACTTGTTCTTATTGTATTTGTCTTGCTGTTGTAAGAGGAAGAACTCCTCTTGTACTGTTTCAGGAACATCTTCAGCTTTAACTGTGAATGGGCTTCTGGCAAGTGCAAATGAATGTCTGGTATATTTGGAAAATGTGAAAAAATTTGGTCTCCAAGCATGTACAAGTGTTTCTTTTTTTTTAAATATTTATTTATTTATTATATGTAAGTACACTGTAGCTGTCTTCAGACACCAGAAGAGAGTTTCAGATCTCTTTTACAGATGTTTGTGAGCCACCATGTGGGTGCTGGGATTCGAATTCAGGACCTTTGGAAGGGCATACAGTGCTTTTACCCACTGAGCCATCTCTCCAGCCCCTGCAAGTGTACTTTCATAATAATTCCCACAAGTGTACTTTCACAATTGTATCATCACAATCTTTTTGTCTGGTTCAAAAGCACGTTCCTCAAACAAAGCAGATAAGGTAGGCAACATAAAAATTTTACTTTATTTTATTATTTTACTCTATTTCATTTATTTTTAATTTTGGCCAAATCTGTAATTTCATTTGGAATGATTGGATCTCTGGAACTTTTGAGAAAAATGGACACATGCTGCATTTGATCCTTTCAGTAGTAAGTTTAACTCACCCAAGTTGGCAAAGATATTAATCAAGTGTGCTAATTTCTATGATTCACTTTTATTACTGAAAAATGTTTTAAACTGTGATCATGCTTTTTGATTAAAACTGGTATGAGTTCATCACATGCTTAAAACACATTTTAAAACAAAGAACAAATAAGCTTCTTTTATGGTGATATTGAGGACTACAGTATCAGAATTGAGAATGAGGGACATAGACTTCTGTGACAATCTATCCTCCCTGCTCCATTCCCAAAAGAAATAGTTTAGACCAGAAGCCATTGAAGAGAATAAATCTCAAAACTGTGATAGGGATCCTAGAGTTAAGTTCTTCACAGTTAAGGAATTTTGGCTGGGGTACAGATGGGGAAGGACTCAGCTTTCTTTAAGGGCCTTCCCATGGGCAGTTTGACAAGCTCCAGTGAGTACATGAACAATGTCAGTTGGATTTGCTATTTTTTCCTATTTTCTTACTTTTTGAGGGGGGCACTTTCAAGGGATGGGGTGAACACTGGAAGACAATGATATGAGTGTAACTATGGTGCATTGTATAAAATTACCAAATAATCAATAAAAATATGTGGAGAAAACAATCTTTTCCTGTCCATAACCACCTCATTTCAGTGTGAATAGTATAGCTGTTTGGTTCATCTAACTCAATGCACAGCTGTGAAAACAGTTGACTCTTTAAAGTGTTTTCCCTTACAAAATTGACAAGACTGTATTCACTACTTTTTGTAAAATTGTGACACCTAATATTTTCTGATGAGTCATACAGTCAGTTCCAATGAATTTTGTTGCCTCATTCAGTACCACACATTGAAATCCAAATGGACATCATAGTATAGCTGGGACACCATCTGTGCAAATACTTCTATCCTTTCCACAAGAGATTTTATACTCTTTAAGAAATGAGCCAACTGTTTTGAAAACATCGTCATATGCAGCAATTATTGTTTCAAGAGTTTTAAAGTCACCATCATTAATATGCCTCACATAAACCAATAACTGTGTAGAGTTTCCAACATCTGTAATCCATCAAGCTGGATACTAAATATTGGAAGTAGGGCATATTTAATATCCTGGATTACCTAATCAAGAATATCAATAGACATGACATTAGTTCTTCTGTGGACAGTGTGACTAAATAAGGAAAATGCATTCAATTGCAAAACAAATTCTTCTCTAATTATAATTTGAGCAATATCGTTGGCCTCTAGCATTAGTAAGTCTTCAGGAATGATATGAGGTTTCATAGCTCTGGTGATTTGGAAGGCCACTAGATACAAAGCTTAAATGACTGCTATCATTTGTTTCTGGCACTTGCCACCATATCAGGTCAGCTTCAGAATACTACCCTTACATGCACAAAGACCTGGAACCAAATTACATCATGGAAGCAAGGTTATACCAAAGCAACATCACTCTTTTCATATATATATATATACATATATATGTATATATATGTATATATATATACATATATATACATATATATATGAAAATAATATTATAATATTATAATCATTCATTATAATCATTTAGAATTCAACATAGGGATGAAAGTTTATCTAAACATAAAAATCAGTAAATAAACATCATATATTAACAGAAGGAAATAAAAAATAAATGGTTGTTTCAATAATACAGATAGACATTTGAAAAGACTGAAAACTTCTTCATTAAAATGCTAAAAATATAAGTATGAAAAGAACATACTGTAGCATAATAAAGGTATTCTTAGTAAGATGAAAGAAAATATTTTACTGGATGAACACAACCATGGATTTACTAAGTTTTGAAACAAGTTTGTATATATTATTCATTTTTATAGATAATATTATGACAATGAGTGAGAATGGCCCCATAGGCTTACATATTTCTATATTTGCCTCAATTGGTGGATTGTTTGAAACTCATTGGAAGGTGTGGGCTTCATGAAGGATATATGCCTCTGGGCATGTGCTTGGAGATTTCGAAAGTCCATTCTATGCCCTGTTAGTCTTTTCTCTGCCTCCTACATAGATATCAGGATGTAAGCTCTCAGCTATTGTTCTAGCACCACAATTCTTGCTGCTATGATCCCATGCCATGTCTTGGACTCACCCTATGGAATTTTAAGTCCCAATGAACTATTTCTTCTATAAATTACCTTAGCCATGGTGTCTCATAATTATGGACACATAGCTAATTGAAATATTTTAAATTTCTTTTTTTTGAGATTTAAATATTTATGTAATATATTTTGATCATATTTATCAACTATTAATACCCTCCCATTTTTCATATGGTCCCATTCCTCAACACTTTCCAACTTCCTGTCCTCTTTTTCTGTTATTACTAATAAGCCCTGGATTCAGTTAACTAAGTACATATAGGGTCAGCCTCTGGGTCACAAGATTTTCAACTTTTATTCAACAAAATCATGAAGTCTTATCAATAACAAAAAGCCAAGCCAACCAGCCAATCAAATCAACAAGAAAGTTTTTCAAATTGGAAAGAAAAAATAAACTTTCCATTTGAAGATTGTACAAGTTTCTGTGGAAAACTCCAAAAAAAAAAAAAAAATTCAACCCACTCTATTAAATCTAATAAATGAATTTATTGAAGTTATGTGATATTAAAACTAATACAACAAAATTAATTGCATTATTCTAGCATTATAGCTAATTTTCTGAAACAGAAATTAAAAAGTAATCCCCAGCTGTAACAGTTACCCACAACAACAAAGTGGTATTCAACAGATGTGCTTGGAAGAAAAAGCAAACTTCTCATTTCTAGTGCCTAGAAAATTGTAGAATTAAAGGAGACTCCCATCTCTCATAAAACATAAAACTCAGTATATTTATATTATAAATATTTAACTATGACTTTTAATAATTGAAGCTACTAAAAGAAATGAGAAAAATATTTCCTGATATTTGATTGATGAAATTTGATTATCAATTGTTTTTTATAAAACCAAATGAAATCTTTTGGACACAAAAAGACTATTGTAACAATAAGCTCACACCATAGGATCAAGCCAGTTAGTATTTTATCATAACAGTGGGAAGAACTCAGATCCTGCACCCGTGAACATGAAGCTATGGCAGTCAAGAGATTCTGGGAGATGGAGATTTATTTTATTTTATTTTTTAAAGTGTAGTCCTTAGTAAGTCAATCATGCTCTAGTGGATGACTGCACATTTTTAGGGCACATACTTGTCTCAGTGGGTAATTATTAAATTTAAAAAGAGGACAAAATGTTAGGAAAGGGGTAGGAATTGAAAGCTGGATCTAGGACAAGCTATGGGGAGTAATTCTGAAATAATTAATAGAATATTATATTACCAAAGACCCTAGGAGCAAGTAAATAAAAGCAAAAATACTTCTACTAGTAGAAGCACAATGGATCTGTAAAATTAACACCTCTTGTTGGCAAAGGTAAGAATTATCGAAGTGAAGAGAAGATATGTGAAAGCAACTGTTTTTAATCCATACATTCTCAAGAACATATGTCACAAACAGGAAAGTATTAATACATGCTGCCATAAATGAATGTGCATTCTGCCTAGAGACAAGAGGTGATGAGATGAACTCAATGTCTTCTCTAGAGAATGGTTTGTAAGATAGAAGTTATTTTTATACAACATGGCTGTTCATTGGCTATACATCCAGTGCAACTGTGGTGTGCACATTTCACTTCAATCTTTATATCCAAAAAATAGTAACATCAAGATATTTTCATGTTTAAATGCTTAATCTTGGGCAGGTAATCACCTTAGGAACACAGTATATGTATTTTTTTTATTTTATATTTTTTTATTTTCTAAGTTTTTTTTTATTTACATTCCAAATCATTTCCCCTTTCCCGTTTCCTCCCTCCCCGAAAGTCCCATAAGCCCCCTTCCCTCCCTCTTTTCTCCATTCAACCCCCTCTCGTTTCTCTGTCCTGGCGTTCCCCTACATCCAGTCTTTCCAGGACCAGGGGTCTCTCCTTCCATCTTCTTAGAAATCTATTGATATGCGGACTGTGTCTAGGGTATTCCAAGATTCTGGGTCAATATCCCCTTATCAGTGACTGCATACCATGTGTGTTCTTTTGTGATTGGGTTACCTCACTAAGGATGATATTTTCAAGTTCTGACCATTTGCCTACGAATTTCGTGAATTCATTGTTTTTAATTGCAGAGTAGTATTCCATTGTGTAAATATACCACATCTTCTGAATCCATTCCTCCGTTGAGGGACATCTGGGTTCTTTCCAGCTTCTGTTTATTATAAATAAGGCTGCTATGAACATAGTGGAGCATGTGTCCTTATTGCATGCAGGTAAAGCCTCTGGGTATATGCCCAGGAATGGTATAGCCGGATCCTCCGGGAGTGTCATGCCCAGTTTTCTGAGGAACCGCCAGACTATTTTCCAGAGTGGTTGTATCAGCTTGAAATTCCACCAGCAGTGGAGGAGTGTTCCTCTTTCTCGACTTCCTCGCCAACAACTGCTGTCTCCTGTGTTTTTGATCTTAGCCATTTTGACTGGTGTGGGATGGAGTCTCAGGGTTGTTTTGATTTGCATTTCCCTAATGACTAAGGATGATGAACATCTCTTTAGGTGCTTCTCAGTCATTAGATATTCTTCAGGTGAGAACTCTTTGTTTAGCTCTGTACCCCATTTTTTAATAGGGTTACTTGCCTCTCTGGAGTTTAACATCTTGAGTTCTTTGTATATATTGGATATTAGCCCTATGTCGGATGTAAGGTTGGTAAAGATCATTTCCCAGTTAGTTGGTTGCTGCTTTGTCTTTTTGACAGTGTCTTTTGCCTTACAAAAGCTTTGTAATTTAATGAGGTCCCATTTGTCTATTCTTGATCTTAGAGCATAAGCGATTGGAGTTCTGTTCAGGAAATTCTCCCCTGTGCCTATATGTTCAAGGTTCTTCCCTAGTTTCCTTTCTATTAATTTCAGTGTGTCTGGTTTTATGTGGAGGTCCTTGATCCACTTGGAATTGAGCTTAGTGCAAGGAGATAAGAATGGGTCAATTTACATCCTTCTGCATGTTGACCTCCAGCTGAGCCAGCACCATTTGTTGAAAAGGCTATCTTTTTTCCACTGGATGGTTTTAGCTCCTTTGTCAAAGATCAAGTGACCATAGGATTGTGGATTCATTTCTGGGTCTTCAGTTCTGTTCCATTGATCTACATGCCTGTCACTGTACCAATACCATGCAGTTTTTAACACTATTGCTCTGTAGTACAGCTTGAGGTCCGGGATACTGATTCCCCCAGAGGTTCTTTTACTCTTGAGAATAGTTTTAGCTATTCTGGGTTTTCTGTTATTCCAGATGAAGTTTTGAATTGCTCTTTCTAACTCTATGAAGAATTGAGTTGGGATTTTGATGGGATTGCATTGAATCTGTATATTACTTTTGGTAAGATGGTCATTTTTACTATATTAATCCTGCCAATCCATGAGCATGGCAGATTTTTCCATCTTGTGAGGTCTTCTTCAATTTCTTTCTTCAGAGACTTGAAGTCCTTGTCATACAGATTTTTCACTTGTTTGGTTAGAGTCACGCCAAGATACTTTATATGGTTTGTGGCTATCGTGAAGGGTATCATTTCTCTTACTTCTTTCTCAGCCTGCTTATCCTTTGAATATAGAAAGGCTACTGACTTGCTTGAGTTGATTTTATATCTGGCCATTTTGCTGAAGTCGTTTATCAGCTGTAGGAGTTCTCTGGTGGAGTTCTTTGGGTCGCTTAAGTATACTATCATATCGTCTGCAAATAGTGATAGTTTGACTTCTTCCTTTCCAATTTGTATCCCTTTGACCTCTTTTTTTTTTGTCTAATTGCTCTAGCTAGAACTTCAAGTACTATATTGAAAATATATGGAGAGAGAGGGCAGCCTTGTCTAGTCCCTGCTTTTAGTGGGATTGCTTCAAGTTTCTCTCCATTTAGATTGATGCTGGCTACCGGTCTGCTGTAAATTGCTTTTACTATGTTTAGATATGGGCCTCGAATTCCTGATCTTTCCAAGATCTTTAAAATGAAAGGATGCTGAATTTTGTCAAATGCTTTTTGAAAGTTAATGAAAATAAAGGCACAACATACCCTAATTTATGGGACACAATGAAAGCAGTGCTAAGAGGAAAATTCATAGCCCTGAGTGCCGCCAAAAAACAAAACAGGAGACAGCATACACTAACAGCTTAATGGCACACCTGAAAGCCCTGGAACAAAAAGAAGCAAATACACCAAAGAGGAGTAGAAGGCAGGAAATCATCAAACTCAGGGCTGAAATCAATCAGGTAGAAACAAATAAAACCATACAAAGAATCAACAAATCAAGGACTTGGTTCTTTGAGAAAATCAACAAGATAGATAAGCCCTTAGCCAGACTAACCAGAGGGCACAGAGATAGTATCCAAATTAATAAAATCAGAAACGAAAAGGGAGAGATAACAATAGAAACTGAGGAAATTCAAAAAATCATCAGATGCTACTACAAAAACATGTATTCAATGCAACTAGAAAATCTCGAGGAAATGGACAATTTCCTTGACAGATACCAAATACCAAAATTAAATCAGGATCAAATAGACCATCTAAACCGTCCTATAACCCCTGAAGAAATAGAAGTTGTCATTGGATGTCTTCCAACCAAAAAAAGCACAGGTCCAGATGGTTTTACTGCAGAATTCTATCAGACCTTCAAAGAAGACCCAACACCAATACTCTTCAAACTGTTCCACAAAATAGAAACAGAAGGAACACTACCGAACTCGTTCTATGAAGCCACAATTACACTAATACCAAAAGCACACAAAGATCCGACAAAGAAAGAGAATCTCAGGCCAATCTCTCTTATGAATATCGATGCAAAAATACTCAATAAAATTCTTGCCAACCGAATTCAAGAACACACCAAAATGATCAATCACTACGATCAAGTAGGCTTCATCCCAGGGATGCAGGGATGGTTCAATATAAGGAAATCCATCAATGTAATCCACTATATAAACCATCTCAAAGAAAAAAACCACATGGTCATCTCATTAGATGCTGAGAAAGCATTTGACAAAATTCAGTATATGTATTTTTAACAATGATTGCCTATTAAAAACACATGAAGTATAACATTTAATAAAATAATGAATGTGTGGAAAATATTTTAATGAAATTTAGTTTACCAAAATATTACAAAAAGATGTCAAAGAATTAACATTTCAGAAAACATAATGATATATCAAGGAAAGTACTATATTCTGAATAACAAGTATATTCTAAAACAAGTAAGCAGTTAAAGAAAACACTTAGGTTTAATAAAGAACTAGGGTTTCATATTTTCAAAAAAACATCAATTATCAACATCATCATTCATTCATACTACATCTTTTGTGAGATACCAGCAGACATGCATAAAAATGGCCCAGTGAATAGAATCAATAAGGCTAGCAAATGTTTGAAATAGTCAAGACTGTCAAGTGACATATAGGGCAATTTGAGTCTTCACTGAATAAAAGAAGATATGTATAGATATACAAAGTACATTGTATATATATTTTTACACACACCCAGACTCAGAGACAGAAAAATACACAGGTCTGTGTACTAATATTGTGAGGGACCCTAAGGGCTTTTTCCAATCCTACACCCTCCTTACAGTTTTCTTTTCCTGCCTAGAGTCGAGACTAGGCCAATTTCCATTCTCCACCCACAGGGACATTCTTGAGTAAAAAATTCTCAGAATGTACTGACTGATAGTTACCTGACCCTTCAGAAAGTCCCAGGCATAGTTCAAATGCATGTTATGTGTGTTAGTCCATAGAATTAAAGGTCAATATGCTTAGCCAATAAGTTTGAACTGTAACCTTACTAATGTAACCTGTGCTCTTAAAAAGTATAAAAACTAGCTGGGCAGTGGTGGTGCCTTTAATCTCATCTCTTGGGAGGCAGAGGCAGGCAGATTTCTGAGTTTGAGGCCAGCTTGGTCTGTACCGTGAATTCCAGAAGAGCCAGGGCTACACAGAGAAACCCTGTGTCAAAAAACCAAAAAAAAAAAAAAAAAGTATAAAAATTTATTGTAATAGCCATTCAGGGTTGCCTTTTTGTCACTTGCCTTGAGGGACTGATTGAGAATTGACCCTGACATGCTGGAAAATAAAGCTCTTGCTTTTGCATCAATCTATGTCTCCATGTCTCACTGGGGATGTCTCAAAGTAAGTACCACTGACTAAGGGTTAGGGTCTTACAATTGGTGTGACTGATTACTTGAATTATTTACTTTTTTATATATTTTGACTACATTACACACGAATGCACAAAAAAAAACAAGACAAACAAACAAAAAAACAAATAAACCTTGAAGACTCAGAAAGGGAGAACATATTTAGCCAATAGTCTTAATTTAAATATTTACTTAGAGAGCTTCATTCTCAAGATCTTAACAACTCCTCAAGTGCACACCTCTGAATACCTTCATATTTAGGTAAAGATTTAATTCACAGGTTTTGAGGAATCAAATTGTTTCAATCCCACTGCTAATTCTTCTCCTCATCTACTTGGTCTATGGACACTCATTCTTCCCTTTTCTGTGAGTTTTCACTGGCTCACAATATATTTAAGGAGATGCCTGATGATTCTTTCTCTGAACAACACAGGATCTTCCAATATGACCTCTCTCAAGTACATGCATCTCTCCTACTTTTGAAGAGTAAGCTAAACAGTTTTTGTTTTTGTGTTTTTGTTAACATTTTAGCTGATAAATATTTGATTCTTTAATGCATAGCAATTACTATAAGTTAAAATGTCATTATCTGCTTAAAGGTAAATCAGCAAAGAAAGCAACACAGTAATGTTTCTCTACCTCCTTAATCCATTTGTAGCCATTGCATCATTTTCAAATTTCTTACAAAAGCGTTCATGAATTTGAGAAACTGAGAAGTTACCTGGGTATTAGACATTATATTTAGTTAACTCACAGTATCTGCACCCAGTAATTTCAATTTTATACAGTTTCTTTTTTCCAGACCAATTATTTTTATCTTTCAACATTTTCTGAAAGATAAGTTTAAAGTTGGTTTCAAAATTCCTTTTGTCCCCAACAATAAATGCATGTCTAAGGCTTCTGTGTTTTATGTAACCAACACATGGGGAGAGAGGAAAATGGCAACCCACACTCATGTGATTCCTACTACTTATGTAGTCAATGTTGAGAAACTCTCACAGCATTGAAAGCCTTGATATTTTCTTTTTGTTGTTGGCACTTTAAGGGTTAGATGAATCATATTTGCTTTGGGAACTATGCAGTATTTAGTCATTTTCATGGTGATTGTTTAAGGATGAATTTAGTATATTCACTTGAACAATGCTTTGCATGAAAATGATGGTGGAGAGATCTGGACATACTTAAACCTAGTCACTTCCCAGTCTGTAAGACAAAGGAGTATCAGAGAGTAGCATTTGTACTGGTGTCATTTCCCTCAAATTCCTACCATTATCATACAGAGATTGTGTAACAATGGTGTGACACAAAAACTCTGATTTACATTTTAATTGCTAAAGTGTCTGTGTTCTTTGAAAAAAAAACTGCTTCCAAAACATTGTTGAGGAATTATTTACCTTGACAAATAAGTATATCTAATGTTGATAGATCATGATGAACAGGGAGAATACATGGCATATTTTTGACAGTTTCTTATTTATCTTTTTTCAAAAAATGAATGTTAGATTTTACCTTGTAAAATCATAAAAATTGCCATCAGTTTAAGATGTTCAAATATATTTTATGGAGAAAAGAAACTTCTGTGAGAATAAAACCTGCTAAACTGCTTTCTCTTTTAT
Organism: Tokudaia tokunoshimensis; assembly: GCA_036184795.1. Lineage (NCBI taxonomy): Eukaryota > Metazoa > Chordata > Mammalia > Rodentia > Muridae > Tokudaia > Tokudaia tokunoshimensis. Next base: position 139,952,960 of record BTHU01000003.1, read on the forward strand.
GTTCTTATAAAGTATATTTTCTTGCCCTTACTGAAGACTTGGTCTTTAGAGGACTACTAAATTCTAGAAAGGTCAATTCTGTGACTGTCTTAATTCCTTTGTCTTTCAGACTAATGATGCTGATGGATTAACATATATATAATACTCTCATGTGTATATATATGTATATATATATACACATGAGAGTATTATTTAAACTCTCTATAATGCCTTTTAGTCGTATTAAGAACCAGAAACATAATCTTATCTGTGTTTCACTTACCTAAGCTTAATTGATATTGTTTCATGTTTCTCCATATAGTATAGGAAGATCAATAATGACTCAAATACTGTAACTAACACTATAAAGTGAAAATTTATTAAAAATTGGCATGTATGAAATTTTGACTAGTCACTGTGTCTGATGATGCTAATTATGGCTTAATAATCCTGATTCCATGTGTATTACCTTCCAGGACTAGAACTGAGTATTTCTTGTATTAAAAAATAATTCTAAATGAGAAGATAGACTTTTGATTGATAAGAATATACCCGAAAAGCCACCTTGAGAAGTTATTCATATGTATATGTGGAAGTCACTACTATTTTTTGAATTCTAGAATGCAATATATTCTTCCTCATCTATAAAAAAGAAATTAAAATAGTCCTACTATATAGAAAAGTCTCAATCTCTTTACATAACCATACCAACTCCAACATTCCAAATGTTATATTTTTGTAATTTTAATAAAGACATATTACAGATTGAATCTTGCCTATTATACTCTAGATATATGTGGTGACTGAAATTACATCAGAAAATAATGAACTGAATCAGTTGAAGGCAATGGTGAGTTTCACAATCTTCCTCTTTGAAGGGAGGAAGAATGCTCATCTTTAAAGTCATTATTTTGTGGTAACTGTTAAAAAGAAGTTGTCTGAGAAATGTTGAAAACCAAATGTTTTCTCATATGCACTAAATATCATAATCACCTTACTGTTCTTTCATATATATATATATATATATATGAAGGATATATATATATCCTTTAAGTCCTAGCTAATATCATAGTAATCATGTGATTTGTAACAATTTGCTTCTTCAGAAAGTTTGCTTCTTCAGAAAATTTAGTGAGAACAATGCAAGGGACATAGTAATGTTCAGTCTTAAAAGGTAAAAATACATATTATCTACTGCAGTTTAACCACAGGATGTGCTTTCAAAATCAGTTACTGGGTCATTTATTACTAATCATATTAATGTGGCTAAATTCTTACAAAAAGGTTGATCATGTTTAAGTTTTGAATTTGGAAAATTGAAACTTAGGCATGTTCTATACACACCTAATGTCATCATGCTGTTTAATGGTTTAGTCTGTTTTTGCTGATAATTTGCTTTAATGTCCTGTACCTACATTATCCACACCTACAGCTATGCTTGACTCATCATTGTTTCAAAGTGTCTCTTAATGCTGAATTTTTCCTTTCCTTGTTGATACTATTATTCATTTCTTTAACTAACATTATTTGAAGTTTTGGTTTGCAAAACCAATATAGTAAGGTTTGGAAGTATCCAGCAAATAGAAGTTGATCATTAATGATACCACAGATCTGCCCTGAACTGCTTCACCACAGACTTCTGTAATGAGAAAAAGAAATACAATTCTATTTCCTTTAAGGCAATGAGGATTCTATGGCAAATATCTAGTAATTGTCTTCCTGATACAATGCTTTTGTTTGCAATAACACAAAAATCATGATTCAGAGAAGGAAGTGTATCATCTTATAAAAATGAAATTCCCAAATGCCAAACAGGATTTCTGCATTGTTGAGTGCTTTGGGGCAATAGGGGCCCACACAATATTTTCATTCATCCCACAGATGAACAGAAGAGGATTTTAGGACAACATAACTAAATTCTTTCATTTTATTGTCAAGAGATGGGAAACAAAAAGAAAGACAGGCAATGACATATTTGAAAATTGTAACATAAATTTCCTTAATCTGGACCTAATAATAGCAATTGTTTCCACAGGTGAACATCAAGAATTTTCCCCCACCACCCACAAGGCTGTGTAGTAATTGGCAAATGTGTCAGGTCTAGGTGGTTCGTTCCTAAGCTAAACAGATATAGAGGGCAGAGAGAGAGAGAGAGAGAGAGAGAGAGAGAGAGAGAGAGAGAGACAGAGACAGAGACCGAGACAGGGAGACAGAGAGACAGAGAAACAGATAGAGAGGCAGAGACAGAAAGAAACAGAGAGAGAGGCAGAGACAGACAGAGTAAAAGACAGAGAGAATGAATCTGCAGATAAACTTTGAACAGAAAAATAAGTAGTTCAGAAATATTCCAAAGTTATTTTTAAGAAAGGATTATTAATTTTTAAGCATTAGATTTATCTGATTCCAACTTACTAGTTCTACCTTATTGTTAAGATTAGGCCAATAATTAGGAAGCTATGTGCTAAGACATATTCATGAATTTTTGGGCAGATAAATTATTTATCATTATTTTCAAAAGTCAAATGAGTTTAGATATACATATGCTTTCAATATCATTTAATAAGAAAATATATAATGTAGTTTAAATGACTATAAATGCCTGATTGTTGATTTTCATATATTACACAAATATTATTGACAGCCAATCCTTTAGGTGTAATCACTGATTTGAGAAATGAGGCAAAAACATCTTATCTACTTTAAGAATCAAATGCAGAAATGGATATAAATTTCATTCTAAATATTCTAGGCTGGGTTCTGCAACATAAGATATTGCTTTAAAATTGAGTGTGCAGAGAGATGGAAGAAAGAGAGGGAGGGAGAGAAGGAGGGAGAAAGGGAGGGAGAGAAGCTTAAATTCAGATACCAAGTTTCCATGTAGGTGAGTGGCATTCTTGGAGTACAGGAGATTTCTGGGTCCAGTAAATTTGTGATGTAAATAACACCCATATTTCTCTGCTGTATTTACCTGCTACACTGTTATTCATTTGTTAATCCCTTACTAATCTTTTTACCTGGCAAATTCCGGCCAAGACAACAACAGCAACAAATGCAAGTATTTAAGAAAGACTGGATGTAGAGGAATATCAGGACAGAGAAAGGAGAGGAGGTTGAATGGAGAACAGGGCGAGGGAAGAGGGCTTATGGGACTTTCGGGGAGGGAGGAACCAGGAAAGGGGAAATCATTCAGAATGTAAATAAAAAATATATAGAAAATTAAAAAAAAATAATGTGCCACATTAAAAAAAAAGAAATATTTTCTGATCTTTTTTTCCTAAAATTAATTATACACACTTTACCTGATAATTTTTGAATGATTCATCTACTCAAATACTTATAGACAAAGTTGTTTAATAGAATTAAATGAATTTGGATGACATTCAAAAAAAATTCTATATTAAATAAAAACAGGATTGGAGAGATGGCTCAATGGTTAAGAGCACTGACTGCTCTTCCAGAAGTTTTGAGTTCAATTCCCAGCAATCACATGGTGGCTCAAAACCATCTGTAATGGTATCCAATGCCCTCTTCTGGTGTGTCTGAAGACAGCTACATTGTACTAATATACATTAAATAAATAATATTTTAAAAAAGAGAGAAAAAACAATCATCTGAAACATGGTCTCAGCATACTTTTATATATTGATAGAATAACTAAATATGAAGTAAAGCACATATTAAATATACACCACTATTGTAGAAACTATTACCTTTTTGTAAAAGATATATTTATTTTATCTGTATGAGTACAATGTAGCTGTCTTCAGACACACCTGATGATGGATCCCATTATAGATGGTTGTGAGCCACCATGTGGTTGCTGGGAATTCAATTCAGTGCTCTTAACCGCTGAACCATCTCTCCAGCTCAACAGTTCAGTATTTTTTTTTATTAGATATATTCTTTATTTACATTTCAAATGATTTCTCTTTTCCTGTCCCTCCCCCCTGAAAGTCCATAAGCCGTCTCCCCTCCCACTGTTCCCTAATCAACCCCCTCCTGCTTCCCTGTCCTGATATTCCCCTACACTGCTTCATTGAGCCTTTCCAGGACCAGGGGCCTTTCCTCCCTTTGATGTGCAACAAGGCCATCCTTTGCTGCCTGGAGCTATGGATAGCACCATATGTACTATCTGGTTGATGTTTCTGTCCCTGGGAGCTCTGGGAGTACTGGGTGACTCATATTGTTTTTCCTTCTATGGCAAACCCCTTCAGCTCCTTGATGATCTCTCTAGCTCCTCCACTGGGGACCCTGTGTTCAGTTCAATGACTGGCTGAGAGTGGCCCCCTCTGTATTTCTCATGTAGTAGCAGAACCTCCCAGTTGACAGCTATATTCGGCTCCAGTCAGCAAGTACTTGTGGACTTAGAAACTATTTCTAGACCAGGTCTTGCATCTGGCTTAAAGAGGTTAATGTCCTGAAATTGCAATTGTGCTTTCATTTGAGTTATCTAATTGGGGATCACTTTCTCTCAGATTATACTGGGTTTTGGGTTTTTTTTTTTTTTTTTTTTTGGTTTCTTTTTGTTTGTTTGTTTTGTTTTCTTTCATTATTGATTTATATTTAAGACTGATTTTTCTTATTTTATTTTATTTTTTTATTAAGCACACAATTCAAAGAAGCACTCTGCAAATGACAAATCTCTTTTGCTTTTATTATTTCTCTGTTTTTTCCTTTGAATTTTTAATATATAAAAAGTTTATGAACTTTTAAGATCACAGTCTCGCTGGGCAGTGACTATGTATGCCTTCAATCCCAGCCCTTGGGAGGCTGAGGCAGGTGGATTCCTGAGTTCTAGGCCAGACTAGTCTACAGAGCGAGTTCCAGGACAGCCAGGGCTACACAGAGAAACCTTGTCTCGAAAAAACAAAAAATAAAACAAACAAACAAAAAACCCCCACAGACTCTTATTTAGTCTAGGCTGACCCTCCAATTCATCTGAGGGCTAGTTTGGCTTAAATGCTTTCTCTTCTTGCCTCCAGCTTCCAAGTGCTGAGATTATAGTTATGTTTCATGCTTGGTTCATCTTGAAAAATCCTGTAGGATAATGTACAAATACAAAATGTATTAAATGTGTCACTGGTGTCAGCATGTTTGTGGATTCCTCCTACTCACCAAATATGGAATCAAAATATTTTCTAGGGAGCTTAAATAAATGTCACCTGTTAAACTATGTTTCTGCTTATTTGTGATTCTTCTTAGTACACTATAGTTTTTAATTTTTGTTTACTATGTTTTCTTTTTATCACAGTTTGATATTTGCATATCAATGTATATTGCATTACCCTTCAGAATAACCGAAGAATGGATCCCACATATGTAACCAAGAGTAGAAAAATGGAAAAGGAGAATGTAGAATTGATAAGTGAATTTTTTAGTAGCAAGAATTAGATACTGCTCCAAGAAGACATGGGTTTTGTAATATAAACTCAGTGATTAGCATAGAATATCTTCATTCACCCATGCACGGTCAAGCACTAAAATTTTGTCTCAGGGTTGTTAAAAACAAACAAAAATAAAGCATTTGATGGTAGGAGGGGGATAGATTAGAGGACACAAAGGACAAGTAGAAGGAGTTAATTGTAAATGGATGTGATTAAAATACATTAAATAAATATACAAGAAATTTTGGAGGTGAAATAATAAATTAAGAAAGTTTAATAAAAACAAATATTTTTTTCTTTGTAGTTATATTTTAAAAAAGGTCATTTCAAGATATATTTGCATATTATTATGTAGTAAACATGATTCCTCAGTAAACACAACTTCTTATGTCTACTTTCAAATAAAATGTGAAGTCCATAGGAACTTTGAAAGTCTGAAAGTCAGTATCTAGCTAAGTGTAGTAGGCAATATATGCATATATCCCAAACTTGAGACTACCTTAAGATATAGAGAAAGATGCTGTGAGTTAAGACCAAACTAATTCAAATTAGTAAGGGTAAGTACATTTTTTATAGATTCTATGAATGCATATGAGCATATATTTATAAAGTAACTTAGAAATTGCATACTAAAAAATGCAGAAGATATGCATATACTAAAATAAATTAATATAAAATCGCATTGTTTTACATAATAAACTTCTGATTATTAAAATGAATCGGGAGATGAGGAAATGTCAGCAGACTAATTGAGGGAGGTATTTTAATGCCAAATAACCTCAGAAATGCTATGACCTTGGGGAAAAGTCTATGTAGAAAAGATTATGTAGGAGAAAGAGAAAGAAATGCTAGGAAAGGAGAGGGGAGAGGAGAGGGGAGTAGAGAAGGAGAGGAACAAGAGAAGAGAGGGAAGAGAGTGGAGGGGAGGGAAGGGGAGAGCAGATTTCAATGAATATGTCCTAACCAATTGCATTATTTTTTGAAGCGTGTGTGTGTGTGTGTGTGTGTGTGTGTTGCCTTTTTGGGAAGAGATCTGTATTTCTATGTAGAGAGCTTTTGGGGCCTCCTTGTAGGAATTTGGTGTGAATTTGACATTGGGCTAGGACTCAGGAAATAGGCTCAGATTAAGGATATTTAGATTTGGGCTCATACAAAGCTCAAGGCAATTTCAGCTGAGAAATGTGTCACATTCCTTTTATCTTGGTCATCATGATAAGCCCCTAGAATCTTTGTTCCTTAACTACTTTGTTTATGCCTCTGGACTGACCTTATTCTTTGCATGAAATTAGAATAGTATAATAGCAGATTGGAAAAAAAATAAACCCACTTACTCCTCAGCCCTGGCTGGAGTCTTGTGCCCAATTGTCTTTTTCATCTTTTTCTTTTCAATCCTTGCTCTGTCCCTTGAGACCCAGATTACTGACAAAAGTGGCTTGGTCGTTTTTATGTTAATTGTCACATGGAGAAAGACATATGATCCCTTGCCACTTTGAGAAAATAACTTTTTGAGGATGTTTTTAAACACATATTGGCTCAGTATACATAAGTGAGAAAGCCTGAGTGGTAAGTAGAGGTCCAAGAGTTGGGAGCTACTGAGCTATATGCTTGGAGTCCACCTCCCTGCCCTCCCCTCCGTGTATAAAGAGAGTTTATGTTTATGGTTATGAAGGAGGAGGAGAGTCTCTGCTATCCACAATTCAAGAAGGACCATTACTCCACACAAAAGCATGCAAAAGATCTACATGCTGGAGAAGATCTTGGACTAAATAGGAGCTGGTGTCAGCATGAAATATCTCTCCCAGTTTGACACTGAGGTAGGTTCTCAAGTGGTTTTTTATACTGTTTTACCATAGTAAAGTTAAGCACTACATGATCCATAAACATTAAAATAGTCAACTTTTGTTTGTTAGAAATGCAAGTTAAAGAATACTGAGAATTTAATTCACAATAGTACAGTTTGAAACATCACAAAACAGTGTTAACAGCTTCTGAGACATTTGAAACTGTAGGAACTCACAAGAAATCCCAATACAAAATTATGAATCCTGCTTGGAAAGCTTTAAATTCCTGAGTAAATTTGAACATATTAATAAACCAAAGGATAATGTTCAGTGTGGATGGTTTTATATTGGAGAAAGAGCATCTGGAAATTAGGAAAATAAAACCTTTTTTATTTCATTTTATTTTTAAACAATTTTTTTTTATTTTATGTGCATATGAGTGTGTTGCTTGAATGTATGTCTGTGCATTTTGTGTTTGCTAACCCAGAAGAGGATGTTTAGATCCCCTAAATCTAGGCTACAGAGGGCTAGAAACCACCATGCAGAAAGATATACCATGCTAACAGCTTGGGTATTGGCATATTTATAATAGTGGAAATTAGGAATAGTTTGCCTATAAAATTAAAATTAGTAGAAAAATATTATAAAAACCTATCCTTATAATGTCTTTACTCTATGCTCTTTTTATTTCATCTGGTCTCATTTAGTTCTCTTTTATTGTACATTGATCCTCTGAGATTCTATCAATATCTCAACTCTAACTACTAGTAGCAGCATATTCTATATAAGACACCAAGCATTTATAAGCCAAAAAAAGAAGCTGACAGCTTCATTTAAAGTTACAAATCACCCTTTTCATAGTACATGTGATAATTGACATGTAGACATTGTATCACCTATAGAATATTTATGACACAAATATTTTTCTCAGACATAAGCATTATCCTACCTGCATCAAGTTAGTGCCATATGTTTCAACAAAGTATTTATTGATGCCTGAATGTGAAACACAATGCTTTGAAAATTACTTTCATGTACCAGGTATTTTAAAAAAAATTATACAAAAATCAGTATAAAAATCTATTTTGCTATTAAAGGTGGGTTCTCAAAAGTTAAAACAGCTGTTAAATGTGTGCTTTTCACAAATACACTTTAGTTTATAAATATCAGCAATTAGAAATGTAATACTGTTCTTGAATAATTAACTATTTTTACTATTTTTAAGAAAGCTAATATATCAACTTCTGATAAGACAAAGTTTTCATGAAGTCCATAATAAAAATTTAAAAGAAAGAAGAGGGGAATTACTTTTTTAGATGACTTAACCAAGCACCATTAAATCCAACTATAAGTTCTAACCATGCATTAGAAAAAAATATATAGCAGCTTTATGCTAACTCTTCAGTATTTGTTATCCTTGCAGAGTATTTATATTTAAGTAATCAAATAAAAAGACATAATTTATTATATTGTTAAAGTAGTATAATATCCACAGTTGTGTTTCTACTTTGAGAAATATTCAGGTTGAAGGAAATTAGATTTTTTTTCTATTCATAGTACTGTCTTAATTCTTCAGTTATTTTTAAAGATATGCTTAATTTTTGATATTATAACAATTAGCTATATAATTTTTGCCTTCTTCCCTTACTTTCAGACTGTCCCATGTACTCCTGCTCTCTTTCAAATTCATAACTTCTTTATTTCAAAAAAATAATATTACATGTGTATGCACATCTATGTGTGTGTGTGTGTTTATGTGTGTGTGTGTGAGTGTGTGTGAGTGTGAGTGTGTGTGTGCCTGTGTGTGTGTGTGTGTTTGTGCATAAATACATAAATAGAACATGCACTGAACAGGGAGAGTAATGTAAGGCTAGCTTTAGAAAATTAGCCTCTAACTATATGCTGGCACTAATCAGCGATTACAAAACTTGGCTTCAAGCATTTCCTATTCCCACTAAGGTGGGATGTCTGACCATGATATTTCTAGCTGCATGTTTGTTTCAAAGATAGAAGCATATCCAATTATTTTAGGGAAAGATAAACCTTATGACCAAAGAGAAATAAAATGCTTAAATATGATAGTAAAGGTAAGTGACCCTAGAGAAATTCTACAGCTGATAAACTCTTTCAGCAAGTTGACTGGATATATGATTAACTAAGGAAAAGAAAAGAAAAAAAAGGAAAGAAAAGAAAAAAAGTCAGTAGCCCTCCCATATACAAATGACAAATAGGCTCAGAAGGAAATTAGAGAAATAATCTCCTTCACAAAGGTTTCAAAGAATATAAAACATTTTGGAATAATTGTAACAAAGGAAGTGAAAAACTCATATGATTAAAAATTTCTAGTTTTTGAAGAAAGCAATTGAAGAAAAACTCAGAAGATGGAAAAACCTCCTAAGTTCATGCATCAGTAGGATTAACAGTAAAAATGGCCTTGCTGCCAAAAGTAATTTACAGATTCATCACAATTCCCATCAAGATTGCAATACATTTCTGTACAGACCTTGAAAGGACATTACTAAACTTCATATGGAAAAACAAAAGCCCAGGATAGCTAAAACTTTCCTGCACAATTAAAGAACTTTTGGAGGGAGTCTTCTACTAGCAACCTTCAAATGAAGATGTAAAACTCTCAGATTCTCCAGCATCATGCCCGTCTGGATGCTGCCAAGTTCCTGCCTTGATGTTACAGGACTGAAACTCTGAACCTATTCATTTTCCCCCAATGAGAAGATTATCACATACACTGAGTGATACTATGTAAACCTTGTTTCACAATTTAACTGGTCAATTATAGGCTAGATCCTGTAATTCTGCAATAGAATAAAAAATATTTTACTTGAGGATCAATTAAGGGATTGCAGATACAGAAAAAAAGAAAGAACTTGGATGTGGAGGAGACCATCATGAGAAGAGATGGACAATAAACATATTGCCAGGCAAAACAGCAAGTAAAAGGGGCATATGGTTTGCTTATAGATAAGGCTAGAAGATAACTTAGCATAGCTCCGAACCTCCCCAATCAAGGCTGATCTCTTCTTAATAAAATAACTGGCCTTCTGGTTTCTGTCTGCAGTTAGAGCTGATCCAGTGCCACAGCACTCCACACCCAAGTACTGCCAGGAGAGAGCTGGTCTCTAAGGAGTGCAGACACACCTGTAAGCACAAGTAAGACCACCACTTCTGCTCTGAGGGACCCGGCCGTGGACCTCAGGACACAGGAACCGAGGAGCCACCTGGGACAGGATCTTTCCAGTTTTCATCTGCTCTAAGAGCAGATCCTGTGCCTCAGGGCTCCATACACAACTACCACCGGAAGAGAACTTGTCTCCCAGGAGTGCTGGCACGCCTGTGAGCACAGGTAATACCACCACTTCTCTCAAATTACTGGCCCAAGAAGGACCAGCCCAGAGTCATCAGTACAAAGGAACCAAGGAATAGCCAGGCACAGTATCTTTCAGGTTTCATTCTGTGCCCAGGAGCTGACCCTGTGCCACAGCTCTTCCAAATTCTTCCTGGAGAAAACTGGTACAAAGGAGTATTGACACAAAAGCTTGCAGGTAGGACAAGACACAGTCAGAGACAGCAAGACTAGCTAACAACAGAGATATACAGATGGTGAGAAGTAATGGCAAGAACATAAGCAACAGACACCAAGGCTACTTTGCATCTTCAGAATCCAGTTCTCCCACTGTAGTGAGCCCTGAAAACACAGACACACCAGAAAAACAAGACTCAGATTTAAAGTCACATCTCATGATGATGATAAAGGACTTTAAGAAGGAAATAATTATCTCCCTTAAAGAAATACAGAAGAACACAGATAAAGAAGAAGAAGCCCTTAAAGAGGAAACACAAAAGTCCCTTAAAGAATTACAGGAAAACATAACTAAACAGGTGAAGGAACTGAACAAAACCATCCAGGATCTAAAAAATGGAAATAGAAATGATATATAAATCACAAAGGGAGAAAACCCTGGAGATATAAAAACTAAAGAGATCAGGTATCATAGATGCAAGCATCACCAACAGATTACAAGGGATAGAAGAGAGAATCTCAGGTGCAGAAGATATCATAGAAAACATTGACACAACAGTCAAATAAAATGCAAAATGCAAAAAGTTCCGAACCCCAAAACTCCAGAAAATCCAGGATGCAATGAGAAGACAAAACCTAAGAATAATATGTATAGAAGAGAGTGAAGATTTCCAAATAAAGGGCCAGTAAATATCTTCAACAATATTATAGAAAAAAACTTCCCTAACTTAAAGAAATAGATGTCCTTACACATACAAGAAGCCTATAGAATTCCAAATAGACTGGACCAGAAAAGAAATTCTTCCCATCACATTAAGGTCAAAACACCAAATGCACAAAACAAAGAATGAATATTAAAAGCAGTAAGGGAAAAATGTCACGTAACATATAAATGTGAACCCATCAGAATTTCAGCAGATTTCTCAACAGAGACTATGAAAGCTAGAAGATCCTGGGCAGATCTCATACAGAACCTAAGAGTACATACATGTCAGCCCAGCCTACAATATCCAGCAAAATTCTCAATTACTATAGATGGAGAAACCAAAATATTCCATGAGAAGACCAAACTTATACAATACCTTTTCTCAAATTCAGTCCTACAAAGGATAACAGATGGAAAACTCCAACACAAGGAGGAAAACTATACCCCAGAAAAAAAAGAAAGTAACCTTCTTTCAACAAACCTAAAAGAAGATAGCCACACAAACATAATTCCACCTCTAACAACAAAAATAACAGGAAGCAACAATCACTTTTCCTTAATATCTCTTAATATCAGTGGACTCAATTCCCCAATATAAAGACATAGACTAACAGACTGGATATGTAAACAGGACCCAGGAATGTGCTACATACAGGAAATGCACTTCACAGTCAAAGACCGTTTCTACTTCAAAGTAAAGGGCTGGAAAACAATTTTCCAAGCAAATGGTCCTAAGAAGCAAGTTAGAATGGCCCTTCTAATATCAAATAAAATTACTTTCTACCAAAAGTTATCAAAAAAAGATAAGGAAGAATACTTTATACTCATGAAAGGAAAAATCTACCAAGATCAACTCTCAATTCTGAACATCTATGTTCCAAAAGCAAAGTTACCCACATTTGTAAAAGAAACTTTACTAAAGCTCAAAGCACATATCACACCTCCCACAGTAATAGTGGGAGACTTCACCCCACCCTCACCAATGGGCAGATCATGGAAGCAGAAACTAAACAGAGACACAGTGAAACTAACAGAAGTTATGGACCAAATGTATTTACAGATATCTACAGAACATTTTATCCTAAAACAAAAGAATATACCTCCTCAGCTCCTCATAATACCTTCTCCAAAACTGACCATATATTAGGTCACAAAACAGGCCTTAACAGATGCACGAAGACTGAAATAATCTCATGCATCCTATCAGATCACCATGCACAAAGACTGGGCTTCAATAACATCAAAAACAACAGAAAGCCACATATACATGGAAGCTGAATACCAGATCTTAACCTCGGGGTACACTCCAGTGTGTCAGAGGCTTCACCTTGTGCTTCACAGCTCCAGCTTCCAACACCAAGACAGTAACATACCAGACATAGCTACCCCAGATTAAGTTAAAATAGTAAATGCTTGGAATGGTTTCTACTGAATGTTAGTTACATTCTCCCATCAGAAAATGTGCAAAGTATTCTTGAACCATCACAAATCATAAGCAGCCTCTATTGGCTTATTTTGTTTTGTAGATCAATAGATATATATCTGTTGAATAGTTGGATGTATATATTGAAATTATTTATGATTTAAATTGTGCACATATCTTTTTATCCTGAAATATCTTGTAATTTCTTGAAGATATTTTACAAATCATTCAGTTAGCAATTTTCTATATAATATGCACATTGATAATGACGTAAGACGTAAACACTGAATCTGCACACTGGTGATATGACACAAAAAGCAAAATGAATAAATAGAAAAATAAACAAATAAATAGATAGAATATTATAATAATAATCATAATAACTGTAAAGCATGATTTAAAATGTGTTATATAAATGATATTTTACAAAACAGATAAGTTTAATGAGAACCTGATATCATATATTCGATATATGAAGTATATGTAGGAAGAGTGCAGGTCCAAGCTGCCACCATTGGCACCCTTTTGTTCATTTATATATTTAATGTACTTATTTTTAATTCCTATGTTTTTATTGTACATTGTACTGTATTCTTTAGTCATGTTTTTCCCCATTCCCCCTTTCTCCTTTCTCATTAATTCCTTCATATACCTAGGCAATATCTCTTTTACTTCTATGGCATCTATGCATCACAGTTTTACTTATCTATATGAAATCTAGGATCTATCTATATATGGTAGAACACGTGATATTTGCCTTTCTGAATCTGTTCAATTCACTTAATGTAAAAATACCTATTGTCATCATGTTTTCCGCTAATGAAATAATTCTATTCTTATGGCTCAATAAAACTCCTTTTGTGTGTGTGTGTGTGTGTGTGTGTGTATCTTTTGAAGGTAACACTATCTCTGATTTCAATCTGTACTATAGAGCTATTGCAATAAAACTAAGTAGTATTGATATAAAAACAGACAGGATGATTAATGGAATCTAATCAAAGATTAAGATTTAATTTACACACCTAGGGACACCTGACTTTTGATAAAGAAGCCAGAAATACACAGTGGAAAATAAGAAAGCATCTTCAACATATGGTGCCAGTTTAACTGGATGTTACTTCTGTAGATGAAGGCAAATATATAAATTTCCATCACCTGGCAGAAAATTCAAGTCCAAGTAGACCCAAAGACCTCAACATAAAACCAGATACAGTAAACTTAATAGAGGATAATGTGGGTAATAGCCTTGAACACATTGGATCAGAAGACAAATTCCTGAATAGAACAGAATTTAGCACAGGCACTAAAACAACAATAAATAAATTGTACATCATAAAACTGAAAGTCTCCTGAATGGGAAAGGACACCAGCAATAGGACAAAATGGCAGCCTACAGAATCAGAAAAAGTTTTCACCAACTCCAAATTGAGCAGAGAGCTAATATAAAAATATATATAAAGAACTTAAGAAACTAGAGAGCAACAAACTAAATAATACAATTAAAGATGGGTTATAGATCTAAATAGAGAATTCTCAAGAGAGGACTCTCAAATAACTGAGAGACCCTTAAAAAAATAGTAACTACACCTGTTCCCCACCCAGCACTGCTACATATTTCAGTTAATTTTTCTGACCCTCTGTATTTCTCTCCTGTCTCTTCTTCCTTGTCTCCTGTCATAGTTGCTCCTGCTCCCCCTTTTTCCACTCTACCTCCTCCCCCCCGAGTCCCTCCCTCCCTCTACCACCCATAAACATTTTCTTCCCCCTTCTAAGCAGGATTGAAGTATCCACACTTTGGTCTTTCTTTTTCTTAAGTTTCATACGGTCTGTGAGTTGTATTGTGGGTAATCTGAGCTTTTGAACTAATATCCACTTATCAGTGAGTAGAAACCATGTTTGCTCTTTTGTGTCTGGTTTACCTCACTCAGTATGATATTTTCTAGCTCCCTCCATTTGCCTTTGAATTTCGTAAAGGCATTGTTTAAAAAGCTGAGTATTACCTCATTGTGTAAACATATCACATTTTCTGTATCCATTCTCCCTTTGAGGGACATCTGGGTTCTTTCCAGCTTCCAGCTATTATAAAGAAGGCTGCTAAGAACACAGTGGAGCATGTGGCCTTGTTATATGTTGGAGTATCTTTTGAGTATATGTGCAGTAGTATAGCTGGGTCTTAGTATTGAACTATTTCTAATTTTCTGAGGAACCACCAAATTGTTTTCCAAAGTGGTTGTACCAGTTTGCAATCCCACTAATAATGGAGGAGTATGCCTCTTTCTCGACATTCTCATCAGTATCTGCTCTCACCTGAGTTTTTAATCTTAGCCATTTTTACTGGTGTGAGGTGGAATCTCAGGGTCATTTTGATTTGCATTTTCCTGATGGCTGAAAGTTCCAGATGCCAGGTAAGTAGAAGTTCTCAGGACCCAATGGGGATGACATTAGCGCAAATACCCAACAAAGGGGGGACTAGAACCTGTAGAGACAACCAATACATAGCCATGGTCCCCAGTTGAGGGATGGGGCAATGCACTCATCTCAAAACTTTTAACCCAAAATTGTTCCTATCTAAAGGAAACACAGGGACAAAAAATGGAGCAGATACTGAAGGAAAGGCCATCCAGAAACCACCCTACCTATATACAGTTACCAAACCCAGAGACTATTGCGGATGCTAAAAATGCTTGCTGACAGAAGCCTGGTATAGCTGTCTCCCGAGAGGTTCTGCCAGCACCTGAATAATACAGATGCTAATACTCAAAGCCACCCATCAGGATGACCTGGGGAACCCTAATGGAAGAGTTATGGGAAGGACTGAAGGAGCTGAAGGGGATTGCAACCTCATAGGAAGAACTACAGTATCAACTAACTGGACACCCAGAGCTCCAAGGGAATAAACCACAAATCAAAGAATATACATGGAGGGATCCATGGCTCAAGCTACATATGTAACAGAAGATTGCCTTATCTGACATAAATGGGAGGTGCGGCCCTTGGTCTTGTGGAGGTTTGATGTTCATGTGTAGGAGGATGGTAGATGGGTGAGGTAGGAGTGAGTGGTGGGTGGAGGAGTACTCTCATAGAGGTGAAGGGGAGGGTGGATGGGATGGGGTGTTTAGGAGGGGAAACCAGAAAGGGGGACAATATTTGAAATGGAAATAAATAAAATAACCAAAAGAAAGAAAGAAAAAAGAAAGAAATAAAGAGAAGAAGGAAGAAAGGAAGGGAGGAAAAAGGGAGGGAGGGAGGAAGGAAGGAAAGAAGGAAGGAAGGAAGGAATGAAGAGAGAGAGGGAGAGAGAGGGAGAGAGAGAGAGAGAGAGAGAGAGAGAGAGAGAGAGAGAGAGAGAGAGAGAGAGAGAGAGAGAGAGAGAGGCTAAACATACATATCCATCAGGAAAATGGAAATCAAAATGATTCTGAGATTTCATTTTACATCTATCAGAATAGCTAAGATCAAAAACAGGTAAGCTCATGCTGGTGAGGACGCAGAGCAAAGGGAACAATCCTCTATTACTGGTAGGAGTACCAATGTATACAACCACTATGGAAATCAATATGGCCATTACTCAAAATATCAGCAATTTATCTCTCAAGACCCAGCTATATCACTCATGAGCATGTACACAAAGGATGTTCCACACTACCATAAATACACTTGCTTAACTGTATTCACAGGAGCTGAATTTATAATAGCCAGAAACTTAGATATCCCTCAGCTGAAGATGGATTTTTAAAATGTGGTACATTTATGCCTTTCCTTATTAAGGTCCAAGCTTTCAGTGATTCCTGACATCAGGACTTATCTGTGTAGGCAGAATATTTCCTTAAGGGGACGAGAAGCTGTATGTACCAGTGCAGGCTTTTCTACTTTTGTACTATACTTTTATATATTTATGCTTTTATATCATGGAAGCCTGTGGAAACCCCTGCTAATTAATGTTGAAATCTACCATTGACGAGATAGCCTTCTAAGCTAGTCATATAATGGAGGATGCCCTTCATTGGCAGGGCTTCCCCTTCTCTGACTATGTCTGGGGAGTTCAAAAACACGTATACATCTCTACCTCAGAATGTCATGTAGTCTTAGATTACAGATTCAACTTCCTTTTTCTTGATAAAAACAGCATCAGCTAGCACCTGAGATTCCTGAAATGCTTCCAAATTGGTACTGTAAGTCTTCAGCCAAATCTTGGATTGTCTGCCTCCTATCCCCCAAACTATATAAACCTTGAATCACCCCAAATAAAGATGATCTGCCTCCCCGCAGCTGGTCCTGGTGTCGTTATTTGTATGGTAAATACATACTCGCAAGGCTTCCGAACACTCCATTATTTTTCTCTGTTCTATTTGCCTTTATGAACCAATATTGGTTACCTATCCCCTGGGGAAGGGAAGCTCACAGAGGGCAACCAGGTTAGTGACAGTATCAGATATTTCCTGGGTATCAGCTGCTGTCTGAGGGGCAGCAGAACGCAGATCATGAGTAGATATTAGCTCGTGAACCACTAATCTGTCAATATCGACCTCAGTGATTGTTCTAGAGTCTTCTCCAAGAAATAGACTACATCTTGAATTAACAAAATTCAAATATATATACATATCTCTGAAAGTTTTCCCCCCTTAATTTGAAATAGGAAGATCCACTTTTAGTCCAGGTATTGAGACTGGTAGATATACCTTTAATATGGGCCACACCTTCTCCTGGAAGTCTATATAAGGACATGGAAGATGAAAGCTTTAGCTCTTTGCCTGCTTGCCCTCGCCTGGCTAACAAGTCCGTTCCTTCAGTATGAATTAGAGCTTATGTGTGCAGGGTTCCAGCAACTATTGAAGGCCAGTTGAGATATTCAGCCTCATGGACTGAGCAGCCTGGTTTCTTAAACTTTCTGCTTATAGCCAGCTATTGACCTATTAACTAGATCACAAACAGTAATCCTAATAAATTCTGTATGTGTACGTGTAAGTATGCATGCATGCATGTGTGTTGAGTGAGAGGTAGGCACATGGATAGATTCATTCTGTAAGTTATATTTGTCTAGAGAATCCTGATTAATACACACTACCTGCCACAACCTCATCAAACTGCACTGCCATGACTGTGGTCACTGTAGAGGCTCTCCAGTTTTTCACTTCTGGGATGAGGACTGCAACACTCAGGGTGGGCCATATCTACAATCAGCTAAAGAGATGCCATCCTCCCCCTTTACTGCTGCCACAAAACACCTGCTTGCCTTTTATTAAACATAATTTTGCTCTCTTAGGGTGAGCAACATTTTCACCTGTTCTGGGCTAAGTGTACATTTTATATAATTTAATATTTTTGTGCCTGAATTTTTGTATGTTTAGTGCTTTGCTAAGTTGTTAAATACAAATTGAAAACATTCCAAACAATAGGGCACTATATTAATATGCAATAACTGTATATATTATATATAATATATATGTATATATAATTTGAAGTATACATATGAGAAGCACAGATTTCTTATGATCTTTATTGAAAATTAAGATGAAAACATACAAAAATAAATTCAGCTGTTATGAAATAGTAAGCCAGAAACAGGTAAGAATTTGACATTTAACTGTATCTTGCATATTTCTCAGTGCAAGACTTAAACTTCCTCAGACTTTTGTTCTATATGGTAATAAAATGTGGCATACAAGTAACTTAGAAATTACAACTCACATATGACATGTTTTTTAAAGTTTAAAATAATTTCAAGCAAAGCAACTTTGGTAAAATATCTATGGCAATCAAGGTAATTTCTAAGTCAGCTTATATGTTCATAAACCCCTAAAGAATATTAAGTGAAGTTACATTTTATTTCAATGTGATCACTTTTTCCAGGAATAAATACATCTTGGAAAATATAAAATGTACTTAGAGTAGATATGAATTTCATAAAATTAAGATACTGTGAACATTCTGGCCTTCAATTAGAATCACTGGCCCAGATGAAGGTGAGCATCGGTTAACTTGAAAATGAAGGGGATTGTGCTTTCACAGATATAGTAGTGTCCAGAAAACATGAGCAAGACCCCAAACGCCAAACTCTGATTCCTGGTAAGTCTGTCTTGCCCAGCCAGCTCTGGATATAGAGAAGGTGTTTACAATTCCTTATTAGATGAGTGATTTGGAAGTAGGTTTATATTTCAAGATAATAAGATCAATCATTTGTTTACAGAAATAAATATTAATATTATGATAGGCACAGAAGCCCCCACCTAGATAACCTGAGTATTTATGATAGTTGAAGACTTCTAGAGGAGAGAGTCAGTTTTCAACAAGTTGTAGCTACTATTATATCAACCATGCTCCAGTAGATGAGTGCACATCTATGAGTATAGGGATAATAGGAGGAACACAAAGTTGGAAGGGGGGGAGTAGGTTGGAGGGACGGGTGGAAGATGTAGGGCTGAATTTGATCAAATGGCTTCTACATATGTATAAAATTATCAAATAATAAATTAAAATATAATTTTTAAAATATGAAATAGCTGAGAATATGTACAACATAGTCAACTTTAATTATAATTACAATAACAGAACATGTCTAAAACACATCCTCCAAGTAAATGAAATGATTGTACAGTGAGGAAGCAATGGACACCATCTGCCTTGGTTGAACTGAGTTGTTGACCTCTCACCTGAAAGAAGCATCTAAAGTGAAGATCCTCAAACACATAAACATACCGAAACCAAATGTAACTAAATATTTTGTCTTGTTTAAGGGAGTGAAGAAAGCTACACACAATTTTAAATTAACTTTTGATTAAAATTTTTGATTAAATTTTGATTAAAAAAAAAAAAAACTCCTAAATAGATTAGAATCTTAGCACAGAATAGAATCAATTACTACAAGAATGTAAAACTGTGGGGACAGAAGTCTTCCTGCCTCCATTTGAACCAGGGAGCTGGAAAGCTCCAGAGCCTTCTGTGAACAGCCTGCCAGGAGAGAGTGATATCCCAGCAGCACTTTCACTTTTTTTAAAAAAAAATATATTTTTTATTTTATTTTCTATATTCTTTATTTACATTCCAAATGATTTCCCCTTTCCCAGTTCCCCCCTCCCCAAAAACCCCATAAGCCCTCTTCCCTCCCCCTGTTCCCCATTTGCCTAAGAATTTCATGAATTCATTGTTTTTAATTGCTGAGTAGTATTTCATTGTGTAAATATACATGGAAAATATTTCTGATAAAATTGAAGAAATATAAAGAAAAACATGTTAAGATAGACTAGTTCATGGAAACATTATACAGATAAAATGGTAGGCATAAAAATATCCCTAAATTGATTGAAAGTGGAATTATAAACATTTTCTGATAAAATTGAAAATCTACAAGGAAAATATTTCTGATAAAACTCAAGAAATATATAGAAAAACACATTAAAACTGACAATTTCATGAAAAATTATACAGATAAGATAGTGGGCATAAAAATATTCCTAAATTGATTGAAAGTAGAGATAAAAAATTTTCTGATAAAATTGAAGATTTACATGGAAAATATCTCTGATAAAATTGAAGAATTTATACAGATGAATTTGTAGGAATTAAAATTTTCCTAAGTTGATTGAAAGTAGTATTATAAACATTTTCTGATAAAATCGAAGATTTACATGGAAAATATTTCTGATAAAATTGAAAAAATATATGGAAAAACTTTAAAATTGAAGATTATCATGGAAAATTATACAGATAAAATGGTAGGCACAAAAACATTTCTAAGTCAATTGAAAGTGAAATTATAAACATTTTCTGATAAAATTGAAGATTTACCTTGAAAATATCTCTGATAAAATTGAAGAAATATATAAAAAATGTGTTAAGATTGAGTATTTCGTGGAAAAATTATACAGATAAAATGGTAGACATAAAAATATTCCTGTTTTTTGAAAGTGGAATTATAAAAACTTTCTGATAAAATTGAAGTGGATCTTCGATTTTATCAGAAAATGTTTGTGACTCTTCTTTCAATTCAGTAATGCTTTTTGTGTCTACCATTTTGACTGTATTATTTTCCATACTAATCTTTAATTTTAACATTGCTTCTGTGTATTTCTTCGATTTTGTCGGAGGTGTTTTTCATGTAGATCTTTGGTTTTGTGTGTGTGGGGGGTGTTTGTAGTTTCACTTTCAATTAATTTAGGAATGTTTTTGTGCCTACCATTTCATCGATATAATTGTCCATGAAAATCTTCAATTTTAACGTTTCTCTGTATTTTTCTTCAATTTTGTCAGAAATATTTTCCAAGTGGATCTTCAGTTTTATCAGACAATGTCTATAATTTTACTTTCAATCAACTTAGGAACATTTTTATACCTTCCATTTTATCTGTATAATTTTCCATGTAATAGTCTGTTTTAACATGTTTCTCTATATATTTCTTGAATTTTTTCAGGAATATTTTCCTTGTAGCACTTTCGATTCTGAGCGCACAGGTAAGATCTCCAATTTCTCTCTGGAAGGGAACAGCTAGGAGCACACAGGGCATAAGATCAGTAGAGCAGCTGGGACAGAGGTCTTCAGACTGCCATTTGCACCAGGGAGCCAGGTGGTGCACAGACCCTGGCAGAAGAGAATTGGTCTCTCAGTAGTAAGAATACAGGCTAACAGGCCAACAGGAGGAACAAGCTCCAGTCAGAGACAGCAAGACCAACTAGCAGCAGAGATAACCAGATAGCGAAAGGCAAGTACAAGAACCCTACCAACAGAAACCAAGGCCAATTGACAGCATCAGAACCCAGTTCTCCCAGCTCACCGGAAAAGCAAGAGTTGGATTTAAAATCATGTCTCATGATGCTGATAGAGGGCTTCAAGGAAAACTTAAATAACTCTCTTAAAGAAATACAGGAGAACATCAGTCAACAGGTAAAAGCCCATAAAGAAGATACACAAAAATCCCTTGAAGAAATACAGGAGATCGTGGGTCAACATGCAGAAGCCCTTAAAGAAGAAACCAAAAATATCCATTAAAGAATTACAGGAAAACACAATCAATGAAGGAACAAAACAAAACCATCCAGGATCTAATAGTGGAAGTAGAAACAATAAAGAAATCAAAAAGTGAAACATCTTTGGAGATAAAATACCTTAGAAAGAATTCAGGAGTCATAGATGCAAGCATCAACAACAGAATACAAGAGATAGAAGAAAGAATCTCAGGGGTTGAAGATACCATAGAAAACATTGACACAACAGTAAAAGAATATAAAAATGCATAAAACTTGCAACCCAAAATATCTGAAACTCCAAGACACAATGAGAAGACCAAAACTAAGGATTATAGGTATAGAAGAGAGTGAAGATTTCCAACTTAAAGGCCCAGTAAATATCTTCAACAAAATTAAAGAAGAAAACTTCACTAACCTAAAGAAAGAGATGTCCATGAACGTACAAGAATCCTTCAGAACTCCAAACAGACTGGTCCAAACCAGAAAGCCTTCCTGGCACATAATCAAAACACCACTAGAACACGAGAAGATCCTGGGCAGATCTCATACAGACTCTAAGATAACACAAACACCAGCCCAGTCTACGATTCCCAGCAAAACTCTCAATCACTATAGATGGAGAAACCAAGATATTCCATGATAAAACCAAATTTACACAATATCTTTCCACAAATTCAGCCCTTCAAAGGATAATAGATGTAAAATACCAGCACAAGGAGGGAAACTACACCCTAGAAAAAGCAAGAAAGTAATCTTCTTTCAAAATACCCAAAAGAAGTTACCCACACAAACATAAAAATAACATCAAAAATAACAGGAAGCAACAATCACTATTCCTTAATATCTCTTAACATCAATTGACTCAATTCCCA
Source organism: Tokudaia tokunoshimensis (assembly GCA_036184795.1). Classification (NCBI taxonomy): domain Eukaryota; kingdom Metazoa; phylum Chordata; class Mammalia; order Rodentia; family Muridae; genus Tokudaia; species Tokudaia tokunoshimensis. The sequence goes on from BTHU01000003.1 coordinate 139,975,604, forward strand.
AATAAAAAGACATAGACTAACAAATATTTTTCATGTAAATCTTCAATTTTATCAGAAAATGTTTGTAATTCCTCTTTCAATTAATTTAGCAATTTTTTGTCTACCATTTTATCTGCATTATTTTTCATGATAATCTTCAATTTTAATGTTTTTCTATATATTTCTTCTATTTTTATCAGAAATGTTTTCAATGTAAATCTCTAATTTTATCACAAAATATTTTAATTCCATCTTCAATTAATTTAGAAAGGTTTACTATATCTACCATTTTATCTGTATAATTTCCATGAAATAGTCAAATTTAATGTGTTTATTGATATATTTCTTGAATTTTATCAGAAAGATTTTCCATGTAAATCTTCAATTTTGCCTGAAAATGTTTATAACTCCACATTCAATTTAGAATTACTTTTATATCTATCATTTTATTTGTATAATTTCCAAGATAATCTTCAATTTTAACATGTTTTTCTATATGTTACTTTAATTTTATCAGAAATATTTTCCATTTAAATCTTCAAGTTTATCAGAAAATGTTTATAATTCCATTTTTAATCAACATAGGAATACTTTTATGCCTACCATTATTATATCTATATAAGATTTTCTGTGATAATCTTCATTTTTAACATGTTTTTCTACATTTTTTCTACAATTTTATCAGAAATATTTTCCATGTAAATCTTCAATTCTATAATAAAATGTTTCTATTTTATTTTTCAATTAATTTAGCAATTTTTATGTCTACTACTTTATTCTTTATTTTTCCATGAAAATTATCAATTTTAACGTGTTTTTCTATATATTTCTTCTATTTTATCAGAAATATTTTCCACGTAAATCTTCAATTTTATCATAAAATGTTTTTAATTCCTTTTACTCCCTTTTCCAATAAAAATAAAAAATGTAAAACTGTAAAATAAAATGTAACATAATATGGTTTTCAGGTTGTAATATAGTAATAAACTTAATAAATATTCTATATTAAAAACAGTGATTTGTCTTTGATATAGTTCTAACTCATAAAAAGATACATTCCATTTTGTCATTCTTTGAAAATACTTTAATATTCATGTGTGTGTGTGTGCACATGTGTAACTGTCTTTGTCTGTGTGTGTGTGGGTGTGTGTGTGTGTGTGTTTATACAATTGTCTGAATGGAGACCAGGTGCTACCTAGTGTGTTATCCTCAGATACTCCATTTATGTCCTTTTGGTTACAGGGTTTCAAATTGTTCAAACTTAGTAACCTAATATGCTAGACTAAATAACCAGTGCACTCCAGGGATCCCCTATTTCTCCCTTCCTAGGACTAGAATTAGAGGCACGTATCACCAGCTCTGCAATGTTACCTGTGTTCTGGGACCCAACAACAAAGCTCAGACTTGCACAGAAGCATTGTGCTCACGGCTCCAAAATATATTTTTAAGTTTTGCATAGATTTTAATGACACAAAACACATATTTTAAGTAAATATTCACGTTGTGGAGGCCAGAAAGAATAAATAATAAAGGACATTAGCAAAAAGACAAAGTAGGTGTTTTAGTTGAAATATTATGCTCTCAATTGCTATTAAAATGGTTTTTCACGAATTCTGTCCAAATCTTAAGAAGCACCATAGACTAAAAGAAGATAGCCATATAATAAGTAGCATTATAACAAAATAAGGAATATCACTTAATAATATACAGAAATCATTTTATTTTTCCCATTTAAAAAATTGTGCCATTAAACCATGAGTATATCTAATATTATATCTACATATTAATACTCACAGAATTATCTTTCAGTTATGACCAAAACATACACACACACACACATACACACACACACATACACACACACACACACACACACACATATATATATATATATATATATATGTAAATTTTTCATCTGTAGTCTTACATGTAAATATATTTTCCAGGTTTGAAGGAATTTCTTTTTTTTCTTTTTGGTTGAATATTTATTTATTTTTATTTATCTTTTTACTCTCCAGTTTTGTTCCTCTCCTGGTCCACCCTCCAACTGTTCCACATCCCATACCTCCTCCCTGCCCCTCTGTCTCCATGAGGATTTCCCCACCCTACCAGACTTCTAAACTCCCTGGGGACTCCAGTCTCTTCAGTTTTAGGTGCATCTTCTCTGACTGAACACAGACCCGGCAGTCCTCTGCTGTATTTGTATTGGGGGCCTCATATCAGCTGGTGTATGCTGACAGGTTGGTGGTTTTATGTTTGAGAGATGCTGCGGTTCCAGCATAATTGAGACTGTGGGTACTCCTATATGGTCGCCCTCCTACTCAGCTTCTTCCAGCTTTTCCCTAGTTCAACCAGAGGTTTTAGCAGCTTCTGTCCATTGGTTGGGTGCAAATATCTGCAGCTGTTTGTTGGTTCTTTCAGAGAGCAGTCATGATAGGTCCCTTTTTGTGAGCACTCCATAACCTCAGTAATAGTGTGAGGTCTTGGGGTCTCCCCTTGAGCTGGATCCCACTTAGGGCTTGCAGCTTGACCTTCTATTCCTCAGACTCTTCTTCACTTCCATCCCTAAAGTTCTTACAGATAGGAACATTATGAGTCAAAGTTTTGATGGTGGGATAGCAACCTCATCTCTCACTTGATGTCCTGTCTTTCTGCTAGAGGTGGGCTTTCAAGTTCCCTCTCCCCACTGCAGGGCATTTCCTGTAAGGTCTCTCCTTTTGAGTCCTGAAAGTCTCTCACCTCCCAGGTCTCTGGTACATTCTGGAGGGTCTCCCCCAACTTCCTACCTCCTGAGGTTGCCTGTTTCCATTCTTTCTGCTGGTCCTCATGGCTTCAATTCTTTTCTCTCACCCAACATCAGGTCAGGTTCCCCTCTTCCCCCCACCCCCATCCACTTTCCCTCCAAGGTCCTGCCCTCCTCCCTTGTGACTGCTTTCTTCTCCCTCCCAAGTAGTACTAAAAGCAGGTGTCCACACTTGGGTCTTGAAGAGATTTCTTTAAACTTAAATTTTATCTGGAAACTTTCACTTTTAACCTCACAAAAATGTTTACTACTCTCAATAGATGCCAAATTTTCAGGAATAAAAATAACATTTCTTAAGAAAAATAAGACATTTTGCATCATGATCTATGTCTCTTTGTCTACAGTTCTGTGCAAACTCTTCTGTACACCTTGTCTTTGCTTTTACATAAATTGTCATGTCAGTCTTAAGGCAAGTAATAAAAAAAAATCACTGAAATTTAAAAGAGACTAATCAAAACTCTAAGAGAAAATAGTATTCATCTTTACTTTTTGAATTAAGAATTAGGAAATGTCCTTTGCTCCAGTGACTGGGAAGTTGGGACAGCCAGGTTATGAGACAGACAGGCATAATATCGCTTGGGTCTCGGGAGGCTTGTGTGTATGCAGCTCCCAAGTGCGGGGGCTGATCTGCAGTAACCAGCGAACCAGCTCTGCTGTGGGACTTCTACCTGGCAGAGGGACCCCACACTGGGCGGGAGCCTACCAGCTTTTCTTCCGCGACCTCTGTTCCCGCAGACTGCGCTGAAGAGACAGGTACCCCAAGCTCTCTATCCCCAATATAACATCACTTGGGACACGGCCTGTTGGGGCTTCCGTCTGTGCCCGAGAACGGGTCAGCGCTGTGGTCGTCTGGGTGCCAGATCGGCAGGCCATCGCTTCTGCAGGGTGAGGGGTGCCACGGAGAGTGTGCAGATTGCACTCCGCCATATTTGCTCCAGTGACGGGGAAGTTGGGACAGCCAGGTTGTGAGACAGACAGGCTTAATATCGCTTGGGCGGCTTGTGTGTGTGCAGCTCCCAAGTGCTGGGCAGATCTGCAGTAACAAGCGTGCTAACTCTGCTGTGGGACTTCTGCCTGGCAGAGGGACGCCCCCTCCCCCCCCAGGAGAGATCACTCACCCCTGCACAGGGCAGGAGCCTACCAGCCTCCCTTTGGCGACCTCTGCTCCAGGAATCCACTAGGCTGAGCCTTTGGATGTGCAAGGCCTCCCCAATATAAGATCACTTGGGGCAAGGCACATTAGGGCTCCAAAGTTACTCAGGAGCAGGCAGGCCCCAGAAATCGGTGCCAGGGGAATCCTGGAAATCCAGGGGGGGGCAGAAATAGCTTTGCAGGCTCACAGGAGGTCCAACCAACAGCCAGTGGCAGCAGGACCAACTAACATCAGAGGTATCCAGATGGCAAAAGGCAAACGTAGGAATGTTACTAACAGAAATCAAAGTAATGTGGGACCATCCGAACCCAACTCTCCAACAGCAGAAAATCTTGGATACCCCACCACACCCGAAAGACAAGATCTGGATTTAAAATCACTTCTCATGATGCTATTAGAGGATCACAAGAAGGACACAAATAAATCTCATAAAGAGTTACAGGAGACCATGAATCAACGGTTAGAAGCCCTTACAAAGGAAACACAAAAATCGCTTACAGAAATGCAGGAGAACATGGATCAAAAGATGGAGGCGCACAAGGAGACAACACAAAAATCGCTTAACAAGATGAATCAACGGGTAGAAGCACTCACAAAGGAATCACAAAATTGGCATAAAGAAATGCAAAAGAATATGGGTCAACAGACGGATGCCCATAAGGAGGCAACACAAAAATTGCTTAAAGAAATGAATCAATGGTTAGATACCCTTACAAAGGAAACACGAGAACTGCTTAAAGAAATGCAGGAGACAATGGATCAACAGATGGATTCCCATGAGGAGGAAACACAAAAATCACCCAGAGAAATGCAGGAGAACGTGGGTCATCAGGAAGAAATCCTGAAAGAGGCAATGCAAAAATACCTTGAAGAAATACAGGAAAATACAAACAAACAAGTGAAGGATCTCAGCAAATCCATCCAGGAACTAAAAAAGGAAGTAGAAACAACTAAGAAATCACAAAGGGAGACAACATTGGAGATAGAAAACCTTGGGAAGAAAGCAGGAGTCATAGATGCAAACATAAACAATAGAATACAAGAGATGGAAGAAAGAATCTCAGATGCTGAATATTCCATAGAAAGCATTGACTCAACAGTCAAAGAAAATGCAAAATGCAAAAAACGTGTAACCCAAAACATCCAGGAAATCCAGGACACAATGAGAAGACCAAACCTAAGGATTATAGGTATAGATGAGAGTGAAGATTTGCAACTTAAAGGGCCAGTAAACATCTTCAACAAAATTATGGAGGAAAACTTCCCTAACTTAAAGAGAGAGATGCCGATGAACGTACAAGAAGCCTACAGAACTCCAAACAGACTGGACCAGAACAGAAATACCTCCCGTCACATAATAATCAAAACACTGAATGTTCTAAACAAAGAAAGAATACTAAAAGCAGTAAGAGAAAAGGGCCAAGTAACATACAAAGGAAGACCTATCTGAATCACATCAGACTTCTCACCAGAGACTATGAAAGCCAGAAGATCCTGGGCAGATCTCATGCAGACATTAAGACAGCACAAATGCCAGCCTAGACTACTATACCCAGCAAAACTCTCAATCACCATAGATGGAGAGACCAAGATATTCCATGATAAAACCAAATTTTCACAATATCTTTCCACAAATCCAGCCCTGCAACGGATAAAAGGTGGAAACCTCCAATACAGGGAGAGAAACAACACCCTGGAAAGTGAGATAATAACCTTCTTGAATCAAACCCAAAAGTAGATAACCACTCAAACATAAAGATAGCGTCAAGAATGGCAGATGGCAATAATCACTATGCCTTAATCTCTCTTAATATCAATGGTCTTAATTCCCCAATTAAAAGACATAGACTAGCAGACTGGATACGTAAAAAGGACCCAGCATTTTGCTGCATGCAGGAAACGCACCTCAGTGTCAAAGACAAACACTACCTCAGAGTAAAAGGCTGGAAAACAATTTTACAAGCAAATGGCCTCAAGAAACGAGGTGGAGTAGGCATCCTAATATCAGATAAAATTGATTTTCAACCTAAAGTCATCAAAAAAGACACAGAAGGACACTACATACTGATCAAGGGAAAAATCCACCATCAAGAACTCTCAATTCTGAATATCTATGCTCCAAATGCAAGGGCACCCTCATTCGTAAAAGAAAATTTTCTAAAACTCAAAGCACACATCGCACCGCACACAATAATAGTAGGTGACTTCAACACCCCGCTCTCTGAAATGGATCGTTCAGGAAAGCAGAAACTAAACAGGGACACAGTGAATCTAATTGAAGCCTTGGACCAAATGGAACTAACTGATATATATAGAACATTTCATCCTAGAGCTAAAGAATACACCTTCTTCTCAGCTCCTCTTGGTACCTTCTCCAAAATTGACCATAAAATTGGTCACAAATCAGACCTCAACAGATACAAGAAGATAGAAATTATCCCATGCCTCCTATCAGATCACTATGGAATAAGGGTGGTCTTCAATGGCAACAAAAACAAAAGAAAACCCACGTACACATGGAGGCTGAACAATGCTCTACTCAATGATAACTTGGTCAAGGTGGAAATAAAGAAAGAAATCAAAGACTTTTTGAAAGTTAATGAAAATGAAGGCACAACATACCCTAATTTATGGGACACAATGAAAGCAGTGCTAAGAGGAAAATTCATAGCCCTGAGTGCCGCCAAAAAGAAACGGGAGACAGCATACACTAACAGCTTAATGGCACACCTGAAAGCCCTGGAACAAAAAGAAGCAAATACACCAAAGAGGAGTAGAAGGCAGGAAATCATCAAACTCAGGGCTGAAATCAATCAAGTAGAAACAAATAAAACCATACAAAGAATCAGCAAAACGAGGAGTTGGTACTTTGAGAAAATCAACAAGATAGATAAGCCCTTAACCAGACTAACCAGAGAGCACAGAGATAGTATCCAAATTAATAAAATCAGAAACGAAAAGGGAGAGATAACAGCAGAAACTGAGGAAATTCAAAAAATCATCAGATCCTACTACAAAAACCTGTATTCAACACATCTAGAAAATCTTGAGGAAATGGACAATTTCCTTGACAGATCCCAAGTACCAAAATTAAATCAGGGTCAAATAGACCATCTAAACCATCCTATAACCCCTGAAGAAATCGAAGTTGTCATTGGAAGTCTTCCAACCAAAAAAAGCACAGGTCCAGATGGTTTTAGTGCAGAATTCTATCAGACCTTCAAAGAAGACCTAACACCAATACTCTTCAAACTGTTCCACAAAATAGAAACAGAAGGAACACTACCCAACTCGTTCTATGAAGCCACAATTACACTAATACCAAAAGCACACAAAGATCCGACAAAGAAAGAGAATCTCAGGCCAATCTCTCTTATGAATATCGATGCAAAAATACTCAATACAATTCTTGCCAACCGAATCCAAGAACACATCAAAACGATCATTCACCACGATCAAGTAGGCTTCATCCCAGGGATGCAGGGATGGTTCAATATAAGGAAATCCATCAATGTAATCCACTACATAAACAATCTCAAAGAAAAAAACCACATGGTCATCTCATTAGATGCTGAGAAAGCATTTGACAAAATTCAGCATCCTTTCATGCTAAAGGTCTTGGAAAGATCAGGAATTCAAGGCCCATATCTAAACATAGTAAAAGCAATTTACAGCAAACCGGTAGCCAGCATCAATCTAAACGGAGAGAAACTTGAAGCAATCCCACTAAAATCAGGGACTAGACAAGGCTGCCATCTCTCTCCATATCTTATCAATATAGTACTTGAAGTTCTAGCTAGAGCAATTAGACAACAAAAAGAGGTCAAAGGGATACAAATTGGAAAGGAAGAAGTCAAACTATCACTATTTGCAGACGATATGATAGTATGCATAAGCGACCCAAAGAACTCCACCAGAGAACTCCTACAGCTGATAAACGACTTCAGCAAAGTTGCCAGATATAAAATCAACTCAAGCAAGTCAGAAGCCTTCCTATACTCAAAGGATAAGCAGGCTGAGAAAGAAGTAAGAGAAATAATACCCTTCACGATAGCCACAAACCATATTAAGTATCTTGGCGTGACTCTAACCAAACAAGTGAAAGATCTGTATGACAAGAACTTCAAGTCTCTGAAGAAAGAAATTGAAGAAGACCTCAGAAGATGAAAAAATCTGCCATGCTCATGGATTTGCAGGATTAATATAGTAAAAATGAGCATCTTACCAAAAGTAATACACAGATTCAATGCAATCCCCATCAAAATCCCAACTCAATTCTTCATAGAGTTAGAAAGAGCAATTCAAAAATTCATCTGGAATAACAGAAAACCCAGAATAGCTAAAACTATTCTCAAGAGTAAAAGAACCTCTGGGGGACTCAGTATCCCGGACCTCAAGCTTTACTACAGAGCAATAGTGTTAAAAACTGCATGGTTTTGGTACAGTGACAGGCATGTAGATCAATGGAACAGAACTGAAGACCCAGAAATGAACCCACACTCCTATGGTCACTTGATCTTTGACAAAGGAGCTAAAACCATCCAGTGGAAAAAAGATAGCCTTTTCAACAAATGGTGCTGGCTCAGCTGGAGGTCAACATGCAGAAGAATGCAAATTGACCCATCCTTATCTCCTTGCACTAAGCTCAATTCTAAGTGGATCAAAGATCTCCACATAAAACCAGACACACTGAAAGTAATAGAAGGGAAACTAGGGAAGAACCTTGAACATATGGGCACAGGGGAGAATTTCCTGAACAGAACTCCAATAGCTTATGCTCAAGATCAAGAATAGACAAATGGGACCTCATTAAATTACAAAGTTTTTGCAAGGCAAAAGACACCGTCAAAAAGACAAAGCGGCAACCAACTAACTGGGAAATGATCTTTACCAACCTTACATCCGACAGAGGGCTAATATCCAATATATACAAAGAACTCAAGAAGTTAAACTCCAGAGAGGCAAGTAACCCTATTAAAAATGGGGTACAGAGCTACACAAAGTGTTCTCACCTGAAGAATATCTAATGGCTGAGAAGCACCTAAAGAGATGTTCATCATCCTTAGTCATTAGGGAAATGCAAATCAAAACAACCCTGAGATTCCATCTCACACCAGTCAGGATGGCTAAGATCAAAAACACAGGAGACAGCAGTGGTTGGCGAGGATGTGGAGAAAGAGGAACACTCCTCCACTGCTGGTGGAATTGCAGGCTGGTACAACCACTCTGGAAAGCAGTCTGGCGGTTCCTCAGAAAACTGGGCATGACACTTCTGGAGGATCCGGCTATACCACTCCTGGGCATATACCCAGAGACTTTACCTGCATGCAATAAGGACACATGCTCCACTATGTTCATAGCAGCCTTGTTTATAATAGCCAGAAGCTGGAAAGAACCCAGATGTCCCTCAACGGAGGAATGGATTCAGAAGGTGTGGTATATCTACACAATCGAATACTACTCTGCAATTAAAAACAATGAATTCCCGAAATTCCTAGGCAAATGGTCAGATCTTGAAAATATCATCCTTAGCGAGGTAACCCAATCACAAAAGAACACACATGGTATGCAGTCACTGATAAGGGGATATTGACCCAGAATCTCGGAATACCCTAGACACAATCCGCATATCAATAGATTTCTAAAAAGATGGAAGGAGAGACCCCTGGTCCTGGAACGACTGGATGTAGGGGAACGCCAGGACAGAGAAACGAGAGGGGGTTGAATGGAGAAAAGAGGGAGGGAAGGGGGCTTATGGGACTTTCGGGGAGGGAGGAAACGGGAAAGGGGAAGTGATTTGGAATGTAAATTTAAAAAAGAAAATAAAATAAATAATAAAAAAAAGAATTAGGAAATGTAAATTATTTTCCTATCCACCAGATATTAATTTCTGGTAGTGGGAACTACATTTCATTTATTTTCTTTCAAGCAAGGATTGAAGCTTGTAGACTTATAATAACAAGTATCTTTATCATCATTGATTTCTTTATTGCTTCAAAGTTTCTCTCTCTCTCTCTCTCTCTCTCTCTCTCTCTCTCTCTCTCTCTCTCTCTCTCTCTCTCTCTTCTCTCTCTTTATGATAAAGATATCATATTGTGAATCGTAGCTTCTGAATGCATTGCTTGGAACCACTGAGAAAAAGGAGCGTTCTAACTTTAGAAGTAGGTTAACGTTTCAATATGAAAGTTATATGAGATCAAGTACTATATTAAATTACCTCCATAAAAACTAAGTTGGATTAAATTTTGTCCTATAGTAAATAACAACACTTTACTCAAAATTGACTACATATATATATTCACTTAAAGGTGGATTTGACTGTACTTTTTTGGCTGACTTTGCTTCTGTTTTTCAAACAGCACAGATTTTAAGAACACTTTTCAGGGAAAATTAATGCTTTTAGTTCTGTGCATTTGGATGACTCAGCAAAATATCTTGCTGACTTGATGACAAATTTTTCAAGCCAAACCAACATTTAATGAAGTTTCCTGGTCTCTTGGCAATTTTAAAGAAAACCAATGTATCCTTATATTATCAACATACAGAAGTAGTAGACTTCTTTTCCTGTGAGTTTATATTCAGGTATATATCATTTTACTCTTCAAAAACAAAAGACTCCTAAAATAGTTCTATGATATTAACAAACACTGGGAAATACATAATGTTTCCCTACAAAGTCAAATTATACAGTATGAAAATTTCTCATTTACATTGACAAATACAAGAATTAATAATAATATCCAAGGCTTTAAAATCATATTGACATTTATTTTAAATTGCAGTGAACAATGTATTTTATCAGCAATTCTGTCCTAGCTTATGAAACCTGATATTTCAGAGAACAAAGCCACCATAGGCTTTTACTGACACTTTTATTTGAATTCTATATGAGTCATCCTTGTTGAGTTCCTATAAAGAGAATTAGAAAAATCTCTGTTTACAGCCCCATTTGGAAGTGTAATGCCAATCATCTTGGAGAGTAGTCCAATTCCTTATCAAAGTGTTCTCCCCATCAGAATTCTTTTGCTATGCTTTTGTTTTGTGTAATTATTCATTTAAAAGATTGTGGCGAACACAAAAGAAGAAAAGTTAATATCTGAGCACCTAGGAGCCAATGGTTGAAGCTCTCCTGCAAGGATAACTTCCCTTAATAATAATAAAAGTCCTTAGTGCAGAAGAAACAGAAGATGAAGCTATTGTTCTGCAAAGACTGAGCCCTGAAAATGAATCTGGAAATCCCAAGCTGTGAGGGCCATTTGGGATAAGTCAGAAAAATGTATTTGCATGAAGATGAAAAAGGGTCAACTTAAACTTTATTGGCTATTTCCTCCCATTTCTTTCATTTAACAGCTGAGTCAGGACTTGGGACACTATACAATGATGGACAGTTTATTTTACTTCATTTACAGTTTTTTTTTAACTATTTAAGTGTGTGTGTGTGTGTGTGTGTGTGTGTGTGTGTTTGTTTGTTTATGTGTACTGGTGTGTATTGTGATGTACACATAAAAGTGCCAGAATTGGGTGTTGAATCTTCTGGAGCTGAGTTAGAGTTAGCTTGTGTTGCTGGATACAAGTGCTCAGAATTGAATATGTATCCTGGACAAAAACAGCAGCCAACCTTATCTGTTGAACAAGCTTACCAGCCCCTTTTAGAAATATAAATTCAGATTAGCCATGTGAAGGGAGATGAAGTGAGGAGTTGGTTGTTGAAAGGAAAACCTAACTGTTGAACTTTCAGAAGAGTTAGAAGACTATGAGAACATTTGAATAAAACAGAAAGTCCTCTCTCCCCTCTCACCTTTGATCAATTTGTCCTTCTAGAGTCACATACCTTGGGCTACTGCTTAATACTAGAATTAGATGCAGCATGGAGGCCTACAATTCTAGTGGAATTGTCAATACCCACTCTGCCCTCACCAAAAAGGGCACTGATACTTATGAATATGTTCTTTATGGGAAATCAAAGATATTCCTCAATAAATAGCAATAAGTGAATGGGATAATTTTGGAAGAATATGAATAAGCATACTATTTATCATTTACTGATTTGTTTGTCCTCCTGTATTGTTTGGAAACAGCATAAATAAATTCCAAATAACATACACATTAATATATAATACACACACACACATATATATATATATATTACATAATATATAATAAGAAAAATTAAAATAAATAAAAAAAATCAAGATAAGTTCTGGTGGTTGTTTTAGGAATCAAAGAAAGACTAGGTTTTCACTCTTGCCTACTACTGCTAAAATCTCTATCGAAAGCATCAGTATTGGGGCTGGAGATGGATCAGTGGTTAAGAGCGCTGACTGCTCTTCCAAAGGTCATGAGTTCAAATCCCAGCAACCACGTGGTGGCTCACAACCATCCGTAATGAGATATGATGTCCTGTTCTGGAGTTTCTGAAGACAGCTACAGTGTACTTACATATAATAATAAATAAAATAAATCTTTAAAAAAAAGAAGTATCAGTATTGTATATTAAGCTAGATATGAAACAGCTTTACTAACTCTAGGGGGAAAATCTAGCAATCTTATAAAAGTCAATTCTATAAGTAGAATAACTATAAAAATTTTAATTTTCATGAAGCATATTAATCTTATTAAGCTAATTTCATTTTTATTCAAAACAATATTGTTTTCCCTTATTCTTATTCTGATTCTATACTGTAAAATTCGAATTCCTTTTTCGTAAGTTCTGCCAATATATAGCCTTCTCCTTGTTTAGCTTCATATGAAACTTATTGATTTGTAGCCTAATAGGGGGCTGTATTTTATGACTGGGACCACCAGAACTGGTCCTTGTTTAGTTTTATTGTACATGGTAAACATCCCCTATATAGATATAATTTCCTTGGAAATGAATATAATCTGTTTCTCTGTACAGTTGTACAGTTCTTTGGCCTCTTTCATCAACTTTTGTTTCTTAGAGCTCACAAAATTTAGTCACCTGCAATTATCTACCATTATTTTTCCACTTTGCCTGTCTCCATACCAGTAGCTATGCATGATTTTCTCATCTCCTTCTCTGTCACAAATACTTTTCAGGTTATTATTTGCCTCAAATTCACATATATCATATGTATTCCTATTAAATGCTATAATAGAGTTTAAAAATAAAGCTTTAAATGGTGTGGCACATATTAACTTTTCCTTTGTAGACTCATGTAATCCTTTATTTTATTATGATTAATGAGTCAGTTATTGGGTCTTAGTTTAAAAATATATCTTCTATCTCAATCATCTCTTTTATTTGATTGTAGTTGATCATTATACTACCATATTTTTATATTTTCCACTTTCTCTACATAAGCTATATAATTTTATTCCCATTTTGCTATTTCTTCTTAAAATTCTACCACCTCATTACTTACTTTTTGATTTGTTCTAATCATAGTTGCACCCATCTTAAATTAATGTTTAATTCCTTCCTTCAAATAACTTTGTATACTCTCTTGATACTTTTAATGATTTATTATTTTTCAAGGCCATCTATAGCATCTTATCCTAATTCATTTCATTTAGATCTTGTTATATTTATTTCTAGTTTTAATTCTTTCTTTTCTACACTTTTCTTCATTCAAGCTATTTTGTCCACAATATTCATGTTCTTTTTCTCCTTTGAATTATCAGTTGAGGTAGTTTTATCCTGAAAATATGCATGTATAATTTGAATAAGTATAATCTCTCCTGAGGTTATAATATTGTTTTCTCTACTAATATTGAAGATATACAAAGTACTCCAGAAGTTATATACCAACAATATCCATCTCACACCAGTCAGGATGGCTAAGATCAAAAACACAGGAGACAGCAGTTGTTGGCGAGGATGTGGAGAAAGAGGAACACTCCTCCACTGCTGGTGGAATTGCAGGCTGGTACAACCACTCTGGAAAGCAGTCTGGCGGCTCCTCAGAAAACTGGGCATGACACTTCCGGAGGATCCGGCTATACCACTCCTGGGCATATACCCAGAGACTTTACCTGCATGCAATAAGGACACATGCTCCACTATATTCATAGCAGCCTTATTTATAATAGCCAGAAGCTGGAAAGAACCCAGATGTCCCTCAACGGAGGAATGGATTCAGAAGATGTGGTATATTTACACAATGGAATACTACTCTGCAATTAAAAACAATGAATTCACGAAATTCCTAGGCAAATGGTCAGAACTTGAAAATATCATCCTTAGTGAGGTAACCCAATCACAAAAGATCACACATGGTATGAAGTCACTGATAAGGGGATATTGACCCAGAATCTCAGAATACCCTAGACACAATCAGCATATCAATAGATTTCTAAAAAGATGGAAGGAGAGACCCCTGGTCCTGGAAAGACTGGATGTAGGGGAACGCCAGGACAGAGTAATGAGAGGGGGTTGAACGGAGAAAAGAGGGAGGGAAGGGGGCTTATGGGACTTTCGGGGAGGGAGGAAACGGGAAAGGGGAAGTGATTTGGAATGTAAATTAAAAAAATAAAATAAAATTAAATTAAAAAAAAAAAAAAAAAAAAAAAAAAGATTCAGAGAACCTACAAAATAAAAAAAAAAAAAAAGAAAAGGAGTACAGAGATAAGCAGAGAATTCTTAGCAGAGAAATCTCTATTGGTCACGAAACACTTACAGAAGTGTTCAGTGTCCTTAGTTACAAAGAAATTGCAAACCATATTAACTCTGAGAGTCTATCTTATATCCATCAGAATGGCTATTATCAAAAACACAAGGGATAGCACATGCTTGTGAGGATGTGGAGGAAGGGGAACACTTTTCCATTGCTGGTGGCTATACAAATTTGTAGAGTCACTTTTTAGATGATGGTGGTTTCTCAGACAACAGAGAATAGTTCTACCTAATGGCTCAGCTATTCCACACCTTGGCATATACCCAAAAGCTGTTCCACCATACCAGAAGGATGCTTGTTCAACTGTTCTCATAGCAGCTTTATTCATAATAGCCAGAAACTATAACAACCTAGATGTCCCTCACCTGAAGAATGTATAAAGAAAATGTGATTCATTTACACAATCAAACACCACTCAGGTATTAAAAAAATTACACCATGAATTTTTTTCAGGCAAATGGATAGAACTAGAAAATATCCTGTGTGAGGAAACCCAGATCCAAAAGGACATGCATGTTATGTATTGATTTATAAATGGATATTAGTCACAATGTAGAGGATAAACAATACAGTTCATAGACCAAAAGAAACCATATATCAATTAGGAGCCAAAGGAAGATGCTTAAGTCTTTCTCATAAGCTGAAATAAAGTAGACACTCAAGGTAGATTGAGGGATAGAACTGGATGGGGAGGGGAACAGGGTGGCAGGATCAGGTGTAGAGAGAGCTGGGGTGAAGTAGAAATTTTTGGATTCTTTAGAGTCTCAGTTGTGTCATGTGATGTTTTTCTGGAAGCTGCCTTATAAGAGGACATTTTGTTGAAGTGTACATGTGAGAGGAATATTAAGCTGAGGCAAACACTTGAGAGGATGTTTGATGCTTGGAAACAGTTTAAAGTAGAATCCAACAGAGTGGAAATGATAGTCTTGCATTGGTTCACCTTGCAGCACTTTGCTGGTCTTTACTGATATTTTCATGTAGTGACTTAATAGAAATGCTCCAAAGAACTTCTGTGGTATTCAGGTGCTTTTTGCTGCTTCTGCATACTTAGTGTTGCTTCACCATAGCCTTGCAGGTTCTTCTGGATTTAATTGCTGCTATTGATTCCTGTTTGATATTTTGGACTGGACTGCTGATATTCTGACAACAAAAATTGTTATTGCCACAAAGAACTACTTCTAAACAGAATCACCTCCCCTTATCTTTCTCTTCTACCTTTAGTCAGTAGGCTAAAAGGGAGGTTGAAGTGTTGAAGAACCCTTAATAAAGTAATTTTGAAAAATCCATGCCTTTACTTGGAAGAAATCACATAAATTGCCACCAGGGGGAATATCTAGGACATGCTAGAGATCTGGGACAAGAGGAGATCCCAGGGAGTCTATGGGGTTGACTCTAGCTGAGAATCATAGCAGTGTGGAATATAGAACCTAAAGCTGCTGTATCTTGTTGCCATATCTAATGTTTCCATCAGAGTGGTAAAGACAGCAACAACACCCACAAAACTTTCCACCCAAAATGTGTCCTGCCTACAAGATGTTCAAGGATAAAGATGGAGCACAGACTTAGGGAATGGCCAGCTAATGAATGGCCCAAATTGAGTCCCATCCAATAAACAAGAACCAATCCCTGGCTATATTAATGACACTCTGTTACACTTGCAGACAGAACCATAGTATAACTGTCTTTGGGAGGCTCTACCCAGCAGCTGATGGAAACAGATGCAGAGACCCACAGTCAAACATTAAATGGAGCCTTGAGAATCCAGCTCCATTTAATGAGCTAGATTCATTTAGGAGTTGGGGAAAGATTGAGGAAACTTAATCGGATAGGGCCTCAACCAGAAAATCAAAAGAGTCAACTAACCTGGATCCTTTGGTGCTCTCAGACACTGAACCACCAACCAAAGAATGATCATGGGCTGAACTTAGCACCCTTGACCCACTTATATGTAGCAGATGTGCTGCTTTGTCTTCATGCAAGTTCTCCTTAACTGGAGTAGGGGCTGTCTCTAAATCTGTTGCTTGCCTGTGGTTCTCATTTCCCTAACAGGGCCCTCTTGTCTTGACTCTGTACAAAAGAATGCACCTAGTACTGCAGTGACTTGATGTGCCAGGCTGGGGTGATATCCAGTGACAGGCTGCTCCTTTCTCAGAAGAGAAGTAGAGGAAAAAATAGAGAAAGAGTTGTGTGAGGGGACACTGGGAGGTGAGGGGGGGAGGAAAGATAATGGGATATAAATAAATAAATGGATAAATAAACACATAAACAAACAAACAAGCAAGCAAACAATAAATAAATAAATAAATCTTTTGCTCTAGTTGTGTGTTTTGGTAGGAAAAGTACGATGGGTTCTTGTTTCCAGAATGTATATAGAGTTGGAGAGAGCTCTGAGAAACATGTCTCAAACAGTTGTTTCTATATTTTGATGCAGGACCCACCTTAAAGAAATGGTTAACACTGAGGTTTTAATTTTTATTTTAGGAAGATCATTTACTTTGACAATAAAATTAAATATTTATATGGGTTTAATTTTACTACATGTACTTTTAAAATCCTATATCATGATATTTTGATTACTTAGGTCTTAAGAAGTACACTGAATTTGTGAGATTTTTTTTTTTCATTTTTGGGAAGAGAGAGAAAAAGAACAGAAATTTGGGTAAGTAGAGAGGTAGGAAGACCTGGGAAGAGTTGCAAGGTGTGAAAACACGTTCAAAATATATTATATAAAAGCTTTTCGTTAAAATAAGTAGCAAGAGAAATACACAAACTTTTTATTTACAACTTTGCTTTTGTGGACCTGTGGTTTTTTATAATTTCTTTTAACCTCTTAGTAAAATTATATATAGTGAGAATTTTGCTTTCTTAAAAAATCCAGTTATGTTGTATAAATATGTTTTTATTTAATCCCAGGTGCAGGATAAGGGGCTGCTTCAGATTATCCACAGCTGCTATAATTGTCTCATACTCTAGGAGAGGCATGGTTTTTGCCACCAGCAGATAATTTACGTTTGGAATTCTGGTACTTCTGAGAGAGTATAAATGTGAGAGCCCTGGGAGTGCTGGTATTGTATTGCTGTCTCTATGGCTGTGCCTGCTGCTGCTGGAGGTGGAGGTCTTTGCTACTTCTGGTTCCTGGTGCTACTCTTGCTATTCATGGATTGCTAGATTGCTGGATAACTGGATTTCTGCAGTGCTGGATAGCTGGATTGCAGGTGTACTGGATAGCTGGATTGCTGGATTACTGTTTGGATGTTTGACTGGATTGCTGCTGGTTAGAGATATCATGGTAATGGAGGTTGGACTTGCTCTAAGGAACCTGACACCCCTAATATGCAAGAAGTCACCAAAAGAGGTCTATCCTCTCTCTCTCCTCTAAACTTTTTCCTTCCTATCCAGGGTTGGAAGGGATTAGGACAGAATAAAGGTTGGAATGGAGGTAGTTATAGTAACCCAATAAATTAGTCCAAAAACTGCAATTATATCCTTTGTATTTCTTTTTCTCAGGTATGTTGAATTAGGATCATTCATCAAATTGGAACACATTTTTTCCTTTTATATTATTATTCTAATCCTTTCTACCATAGACTGCAAATATAGATAAATTTATTACTCTATTTCATGTTGTCTTAAAGCTGAAATTCTTGTCATGTTGATGCATGTGTTAAATTTCTAGTCTACATTTAGAAAAAGTTATGTTGTAATACCATAAGATCATTGAGTTTTATTTTTTCCTTACATGGTCTGGTCTTTTAGTTTTCTCTAATTTCTACTTTATGTAAGTTCTATTTAAAAATTTCCCATTTCATTTACTAACTGAAATTCTCCTCAAAAATCACTCTTCTCAGGTAACCATGGTGCTTATGCCATCTATGCCCTGGTCAGAACTGGGTACTTAAGACTGAGTATGTCTGATTGTAGAGTAGCACCATGCAAACTTTCTACTATGGCCCTTGACATTCCTTTAACATCTCTACAAGGTGACCCTGTTTGCCAACATCTATTTCCTGAGTTTCTGGGTTTGATTTATTGAGGACTTTTATTCCTTACAGTAGTCAATACATGTGTTACTTAAATGTATAACAATTATAAATTTGCCTTGTTATCATTGCACGTTTTGTTTTGGAGAATACTAGATTTTGAGATGATAGCTGAATTTTACTCTGTTTTGTAGTTAAAGGCAATTTGATAATTCTGAGTTTTTCTTGTGGATTACAGTATTGCCAACCCAGAAGAGCATGCATTGTGGGATTATTTTCAGTCAACAAACAGACTTTATTAAATGATCTAGGCTGAACACAGGACAGAAGGAGGATGCAGCCTGGGGGAATGTTTGAAAGGTGAGCTTTATAGGGGGATATGGCAGAGTCAAGCTTGATGCTAGCTGGCCAGTCCCTGATTAACTGTGGACAAAGGATTTTTAAATAGGTCCAAAGGTGCATACTGTCTGATACACCTTCCCAAAACTTGCAAATGCTGAATATGATAGGCTTAGTATTCCTTGCTGGGAGGGATGAGTCTATTGGAGGAAACCAAACTTATAGTGGTCAGATAAGCAACTATTTGGTAGACTGAGACAGATGGCCTCACTTATGTTAAGCTCCATCACAGATGAATGTATTTATTCCCTTGAAGGTTATTTAAGATTTTTGATATGTCTTTAGATTTTCTTAGTGTTTTACTATCATCACATATCTATTCACACTCTTACTTAAAATTAAATCTAGAACTGAGTGAGATGGAAATCTTTTCCCATTCATACAACTGCAGGAAGTCTAAGTGTAATTGCAAACTTCCTGGAACAAATTTTCTTTTCTTTCTTTTTTCTTGTATATTTTCTTTATTTACATTTCAAATGTTTCCCCCTTTCCATGTCTCTCCTTCAGAAATGCCCTATCCCATTCCCCTTCCTCCATCGTCCATGAGGGAGCTCCGCCATTCACCCACCCACTCCAGTCTTCAGACCCTGGCATTCCCCTATACTGGCATACCCCTTTGAACACCCTCAGGCCCAAGGGCCTCTCCTCCCATTAATGTCCAACAAGGCCATCCTCTGTCACATACGTGGCCAGAGCCATGAGTCCCTTCATGTGTACTCTTTGATTGGTAGTCCAGTCCCTGTGACTTCCAGGAGTTTTGGCCTGTTGACAGTGTTGCTCCTTCCATGGGACTGCAAATCCCCTCAGTTCCTTCAGTCTCTTCTCCAACTCCTCCATCAAAAACCCTGCACTCTGTCCAGTGGTTGCCTGTGAGCATTTGTCAGGCTCTGACAGACTTCTCTCAGCAATATCAGGCTTCTCTCAGCAATCATTTACTGACATCCACATTAGCGTCTGGGTTTGTTGACTGTATATGGCACAGATCCCCAGGTGGGGGCAGTCTCTGGATGGCCTTTTCTTCAGTCTCTGCTCCACACATTGTCTCCATATTTCCTCCTGTGAGAATTTTGTTCTCCCTTCTAAGAAGGTTTGGCACATCCACACTTCGGTCTTCCATCTTCTTGGGCTTCATATGGTCTGTGAATTGAATCTTGGGTATTCTAAACTTTTGGACTAATATCCACTTATCAGTGAGTACATACCATGTGTGTTCTTTTGTGACTGAGTTACCTCACTCAGGATGATATTTTCAAGTTCCATCCATTTGTTTGTGAATTTTACGAAGTCGTTTTTAATAGCTGAGTAGTATTCCATTGTGTAAACGTACAACATTTTCTGTGTCTATTCCTCTGTTGAGGTACATCTGGGTTGTTTCCAATTTCTGACTACTATAAATATGGCTGCTTATGAACATAGTGGAGAATGTGTCCTTATTACATGTTGGAGAATCTTCTGGGTATGGGAGTGGTATAGCTGGGTCCTTAGGTAGTACTATGTCCAATTCTCTGAGAAAAGGCCAAACTGATTCTGGAACAACTTTTCTATGGCTACTTGTGCACCAGTTTCCTCTGAGATTTAAACAAGCCACACTGCACAAAATCCCATTAAAACAGCAATTAAACTATTTAGTACAACTTACTTTGTGGGTTTGAATGGATGAAATTTATATAATTTGAAATGGAGAATCCAGGAGCAAGAGATTAATTAGTAATAAGCATTTTTGATTTACTGAGTTTAAATACCTGTGAAACAGACAGATAGAAGGCTGAGATTGGAGAAGAAAGTAATTGCAGGTGGTAATTTGAGGCAATTACTTCAGTGATCATTTGAAACATCTTTCTGTGGATGATCGTGCTGTCTCATCAGGTGTGTGTTTCCTAATCTTAGCCTATTACATTCAGCACTACATTTTTAAATGTTAAAAATGGATGAGAAGATTAAATATTATAATTTTGTAAGAAGAGTAATCAGAAAGAATACTTTATATTTCCTCAATGACTCACCAGTGTATATGGCCTATGATGCAGCTAATTAAGATTTAATTATCTATCATAGTAAACATTAGACAAGGATGATTTTACTTCTCAGATATTTAGTGCAGAAAATTGTTTTGGTTACATGAAGAAAAATTTTATACAAAAGGTATAAAAAGCTTGCAATATTTTAAACTACAACACATGCATTTAAGATATTTGGCTAACTTTAATATTTGAATCCTCTCACCTATCAGTCAAATCAATGTGAGGCATAGGAATAGAACTTCTACTTGACCTTCTTTCTCAGATATTTGACACATCAATTGCCCATGAAGCCAATAGCCAGGGCAAATATCAGAAGTTGAACATGTGGACAAATGCTTGTGTAACTGGAATGTGCATAACTGAGATCCTTTGGGATCATAAAATTAATATGTACTTCCCCCTCCACACACACAATAGCTCACAATGCTCCCAGGACATCTGCAAAGCTCAGAATTACATCTAGCACTCAGTTATAGAGGTTATACTATGCTGTAACTTCTAAGTCCATATCATCTGGATAAAGAGAGATGGAATGTAAGTTTTTGGAGCTCATTTAATAACGGGTAAAAGTAACTTTTATTCACCTGATATAATTGTCATCTCAACTACTGAATAAGTTCAACTTTTAAGTCCTTTCTGAACTCTATCTACTTGGTTTAATTTAGTTGTTCTGGCATAAATTCCTCTCCACGCTGAATCAAACTGACTTCTCTCAGCTTTTGGATGAATTGCTCTGCTTGGCCTTAAACTAACTCTGCCAGTGTATCTTCATCTTCTAGCTCCTTGTCATTCTGTGGTATCAACTGCCTTGGCATGAGCAAAGTCACCTCTGCTGCACTCACTGAACTGAACTCAACTCCACTAAACTCTACTACATTGCCTGAACTCCACAGAACTGCACTGACTAAACTGCTTTTTACTGTTAAGGATAAAAGAAATGTACTAAGGGCAAGTCTATATTGCTGCCAGATCATATTGTAACAAAGGATGTGTCTGCATTCTGGCTGGATCATATAGTCCTAGAAGGTCTTTGGATAATGCCTTGCCGGAGCAGCCATATTGGTAGATTACAAGCCCTCTACAAATAGGAAATGAAGTCTAATTGCAGAATGTTTTGGTTTGGAAATCCAGTGACATTTGGAACAATTACAATTAATTCCATTTGAATACTAAAACAAAACAAATGAACAAAAACCAAACAGTCAAGGATTTCTATTCATTCAGAGTTGAAAAGAATTACTTTTTATCCCTGACACTAAGTTGGCTCGAAAATAAGTATAAATATTTTTAATTAAATACACAGAGTTAATTTTAAACATAGGTAACAAATTAAACTCTTCAAATTCTAAGTTATGCTACACTTTTAAAATCACTTAACCTCTACAAAAACCTCCACAACTTATTTAAGGAAAGATGAAATATTTAATTTATTAAAGTATGTTTGGCATAGAAGAAAAGAATAGGAAACAAAACATCCCACTTTGATTCTACATCTATTAAATATTCCTAGGAAAGTAAAGGTAGAAGATGCCGTAAATAGGAACATAGGAATCTAAATATAAAAAACATGCATGCATATATGAAAACACACCCATATATATGATAGTATAAGACGTTGTGATTTGTTTATCAAATATCTCATAGTAAAGATAATCACAATTCTTTCATCTTTTTAAGACAATATATAGAGTTGATATTGCAGTCCCTCTATTGTGTACCACCAAACCAGAATTCTTTCATATATTTTACCTTAGTTTTTCTAGCCCCAATTATAAATATTACATATATATTTTGTGAGGCAAAAGCTACTTTATCCCTTTCTTTCTGTTTATGTTGATTGATTTATTTTTATACTATCTCTTATATATATATTATAATATATAATAGATATATATTATAATATATATATCTAATATATATATATATATATATATATATTCTGCACTATATATATCTTAAACTATCATGTAAGTATTTGAATTTCTTCATAAGATCTATTTATTAACCTCTTGGCAAAAGCTACTTTATCCCTTTCTTTCTGTTTATGTTGATTGATTTATTTTTATACTATCTCTTATATATATATTATAATATATAATAGATATATATTATAATATATATATCTAATATATATATATATATATATAATAGATACTAACAGAATTATGGGCCCTTTGATGTTCAGTTTATTTTACATACCAGTACCCAGTTCCACCCAATATTCTCTTTTTGAAGAGTATTCTGTCATGTATATATAACATGTCATATTAGCCACTAGTAAACTCAGAGACATTGACATTATAACATTATTTATTATCCATGTTTATCTTTTTTCTTTTCTCCCCCTTTTTTTTCCATTTCATGACATGGTTTCTTTCTGTAGTCTTGATGTCCTGGAACTTATTCGTTAGCCAGGCTAACTCAAAGAGATCCTCCTGTCTCTGTCACCAGTCACTACCTCCTGGCTAGCAGTCCAAATTTTTAATTTGCCTGAATATTTTCATAAAAGGGATCGGTGGATCATATGGTAGTTTGATATATAAGTTTTAAGGACCTTGCAACTGCAAATTACTGTGGTAATTTAGATTTCCACCAACAAATGTGACAGGTCCCTTCTCTTTCCCTATTCATTAACAATTTAATTAGTATTGTTGAACCCGTCATTCTTAGTCAAATTTGGTGGTACATCTGTGTGCTTTTGGTATTTGGATATATTAACCTTTTGGTTCATATACATTCCTTTCCTGTTTCCTTTACAGAACTATCTACTTAGGTCTATTTAATTTTATTGTCTTAGAGTTTCCATTGCTGTGAAGAGACACCATATCCAAGGCAACTTTTATAAAACCAACATTTAACTGGGGCTAATTTACAGGTTTAGAGGTTCAGTCCATTATCGTCAAGGCAGGAAGCATAGCAGCAACCAAGTAACCATTTTGGTGGAGAAACTGAGAGTTCTACATCTTGTTACAAAGGCAAAAAGGAGAAGACTGGCTTCCAGGCAGCTAGGACAGGGGTCTTAAAGTCCATGCTCACAGTAACACACCTACCCCAAAGGTCACCTCCAAATAGTGCTACTCCCTGGGTCAAACATATTGAAACTATCATGTAAGTATTTGAATTTCTTCATAAGATCTATTTATTAACCTCTTGGCAAAAGCTACTTTATCCCTTTCTTTCTGTTTATGTTGATTGATTTATTTTTATACTATCTCTTATAAAATTATAGACAATGAAAGCAATTTTACATAACCACAGCATATTTAAATTTAATTAGTATTAGAAAGGCTGATTCCATTGAAGTTGGTGTGCTGGAGTCAGATGAACATGTACAAAGGAATACATGCCTTTGTAACAAGGTGAGATCAATGAGGAGGAGAAATGGAAGGAGAGGGCACTGGGATAGATACCTGGGATTGGGGAACATTTGGTAGGGGTACTATGAAAACCTACTGCAGTGGAAACTTACTAGAATCTGCAAGGGTGACCCTAGTCACTCTTGGTAATGAGAAATACAAAACCTAGACTGACCATCTTCTGTTGCCAGGCAAGTCTTCCAGTGGAGGGCCTGGGGACACCAAGTGAACTGCAAAACGTTTGTCTACATCCTGTCCTACCTGAAAGATATACTGGGTAATATTGTTGAACCATATGTGGGAGTTGACATTGAATGAATGGTCCTATTTGAGGCTATAACACCAGAGGAAGCCTGACACTGTCTGGAGGGCCAGGAACAGGAAGGTAGAAAGACCACAGACCTAGGATTGAACCGAACACTAATTGGGGACAGGGAGCAAAGGAAAAGATTCCTAATGATATTCTACTATATTTGTAGATTGCTGCCTAAAACAATTGCCGTCAGAGAGCCTTCATCCAACAACTCATGGAAACAGATGCAGAGACACACAGCCAAATAATAGAAGGAGCTTGAGAAACCCCTACAGAAGATGGAGAGGAAGATCTGTAGTAACCAGAGCTGGAGACCAAAGAATCAACCACGGAGGTCTCAGAGGGGCACACCGAGTCTGAAGTGTCAATCATGAAACCTGTATGGGTATGACCTATATCCTCTGCATACATGATATGATTTCTGTAGTTTGGTGTTCTTGGCAAACACCTAAAAGTGGGAGTGGAGGAGTCTCTGGCCTTTTTTCTGCTTTTGAATTGTCTTTTGCAGCCTTGATATGAGAGATGTTTTTATTGTAACTCGTTGTGCTGTTTGATTGATATGCCTGGAAGACCTGCTCTTTTCTGAAGGGAAAGAGAGGAGGAGTGGGTCTGGGGGAGATGGGATGTATGTAGGGGAACTGGGAGGAGTGGAGTGTGGGAAAACGTTTTAGGATGTATTGTATGAGAGAAGATAGAAAGGAAGGAAGAGAGAGGAAAGGAGAGAGAGAAAGGAAGAGGGGGAAAGGAGGATGGAAGGTAGGTAGGCAGGCAGGCTGTTTCCAAGTGAAAACTAACTATACATTCCAGAATTGAAAACCTTGTAATTTTCACATTTTGTTTTCTTCTGTAAGCAAATCTAATATGTTTTATTCATTAGAAACAATAAATATCAGGATGGAATATGGTTTAACACCATCATACTGGATAAATACATTTCTACAATAATAAATGAATATCAATCTATAATTACTATTATTTACTTCAATAATGTCTAGAGATATTTCTCCACTGTAATTTTCACATTATATGATTAGGCAACAGCTCAGGCCAACATGAACCCCAATAATAAGAGTAAAGATTCATACCTGGGCCTCATTATTACAGATTCAGTGTTCCCAGCTGCTCTATAGGAATCTGTAGAGAAGTGAAGTTGTTTGTCTCTTTTTATAGATAAGTAGACACATAGAACCCCTTGTCCTTTCACAGGACTAATGATTGAAGGCAATATATGAAAGCAGTGTCATAGATGTACACACACTGGTTTCCTTCATTGCAATGCCAGGTACAGCCCATATTCTATAGGATGGAAGACAAATGTTTAAAGACAGAGCTAAGTCCCCTTTTATGTCTTCATATATGATGGTCATAAAATCACAATTGTTTCTACAGTTGGGTTGTCCTGTTCTAATGCTGCTTGATGCTGCTTATATGCCACTGAGACACATTCTTGACATCATCTATAACCCTCTGTTTCTGTAATAGTCTGCCGGATAGTAAAAGGTTATGGTTTCATTTTTCTGAAATTTCCCCATTTATCATGTTTTGTACAGTATTTTAACAACCCTTTGGTTAGTTGACTCTGTTGGTCTTCCTGTGGAGTTCCTAATCCCTTCAAGGTCTTTCTCCTATTATTCCATAAGAGTCTCCAAGCTCCATCCACTGTTTGGTAGTGGGTGTCTCTAACAGCCTGAGTCTGCTGCTGGGTGGTGCCTCTCAGAGGACACCTGCTCCTGTCGGTAAACATAAGAGAGTATCTTTAACAGTGTTAGATATTGGTGTTTGCCCATGAGATAGCTCTCAAGTTGGGCCAGTTATTGGTTTGTCATTCCCTCAGTCTTTTCTCCATCTCCCATACCTGCATTACTTATAGACAGTATATATTTGGGACTGAATATTTGGTTGGTGGGTTGGTGCCTCTTTTGTTCCACTGGGGTTCTTGTCTGGCTTAGAAGGTAACCTCTTCTGGTTCCATATCCCCACTGCTGTAAGTCACAGCTAAGAATATGCCCATTGGTTCTTGGGTGCCTCCTTTATCGCAGGTAATCTGAACCACCAACAAAAGAACATACACTGACTGGACCTAGGCCTCCCCTCACATATGTAGCAGATGTTCAGCTTGACCTTTTTGTGGTTCCTAAAGAACTGTAATGTGGCCTATATCAAAAGCTGTTGCCTGTATGGGGGATATGTTCTTCTAGCTGAATTGCCTTGTCTGGCCTCAGTGAGAGAGGAAGCACCTAGCCTAGCAGAGATATAAAGTGCCAGGGTGAGGGATGAGAGGATACCTAGGTGGCCCCAGCAGCTCAGAGAAAGGAGTATGGGGAGAAGGATTGTGGGAGATGTTGACTGGGAGGAGGACAGTGAGCAGGATGTAAAATGAATAACTAAAAAATAAATTATAAAAAGGAAGAAAATTATGAAAAATAGTTTAGCCAAAATTTTCAGATAGATTCAACTGAGTTAAATAAAAACCAAAAGGAATTTCTTTTAACAAATCATTCTAATTTTGAGTGGTTTCATATGCTGTCAAGATGTACTATCTTCTTTGAAATAAAATAATTGACTTTAGAGCTTGTAACAACAACCAAAAATTCTTCTGTCCTTTCCTAATTTCCTTCCTTCTTCAGTTTCTCTATGTCTTCCTCTTCTCATATTTCAAATTTTCATAAAATATTCAAAATATATAATTTTAAAAACAGCTTCCATTGTTAGGAAATATTACACTTATTTTCTCCAGTTGTAATTATCTAAAGTATCTTGCTGAGCTCTGTGATTTTTGCTGAGTTTTTTTTTGTTTGTGTGTCATTTTTTAATTAAACAAATGACTTGCAAAATAGTATAGTAAAAACTCTGAAGATTGACTTCACTTGGGAAATATTTATGTTGTTATTCTATGCCTTAATATTATATTAGAATTTGATACCAGACTTCATTTATTGTATGGATTAATTATGATAGTTTTAGAAGTTAGATAATCTGCTGGAGGAACTACTAGGGGAAATATTCTATGTAGACAACCTCAGTGATTGTTACATACTGTAGCAATTGTTCCCAGGTCAATTGCAATAAACACAAAGTTATTTTCTCCCTGGCTATGCCTTCTATGTTCTTGTGAGGGTACACCATACAAGCAGCACTAAAGTTTTATTTAAGCTGATAATATCCTCCCAATTAATTGTGAAATATATAATCACCAGACAGGAACGAATACTAAAAGTGCAGTAATGAAAGTGTGTCCTAGGTCTGTGAAGCCAGTGATGGATGTGTGAAGACTCACCTTGGCTGACCAGAAAAGGGAGATAGCTTTAGGATATATGAGAAGCCATCATTCTTCATCTCATATTAACTACCACATAATATATGAGCCTCAAAAGAAACATAAAGAGCAGTAAAATTAACAGACATTGGTTCACTCAAATCTAGAGGCAAAAAGGACTTTGAAAAGGATTATTCTGAATATTTTGTCTCTGTAATTTTTAATCCATATTTCTTCTTTTCATGTACTTATTTTTACTGTGTATATATCACTGATTAGGTGAGGTGAACAATGCTTATTCAAACCTGTTTTGCTGCATGATAACTTAAAATATGATGCATAATTTTGTTGACCTTGATTACAATGTGTATTATGAATTTATAATAAAGAAATATATAAGGCAGTTTCAATGAAGTAATAAGTATTAGCAAATAGTACAGGAAATTTTCATGAATTTTTCAGTTCATATTAGATTATAATACATATACACATGTAAGTACAGATTACAATGATCATATAGTTTGTATACTCCAATGCTCTTCAGTGGAATTTAGGATAATATTTATGGTAATTATGAAGACCTATCTAAACATAGCTTGTCTACATCTCTATTCACATCCGTACAGTCTTCTTTCAGTTTCCTTTTTTTAAACTTTTTTTACATTAATCTTTTTATTCGTTTATATTTCAAATGATATCTTCCTTCCCTGTTTCCTTTCCACAAAACCTCCATCCCATTCTCCCTCTCCTCCCTCTCCTTTGCCTCTATGAGCTTGCTCCTCTTGCCACTCCCTCTCCTGCCTCACTGCTCTAGCATCCCCCAATGCTGGGGCATGGAGCCTCCACAGAATCAAAGGATCCTCCCATTGCTGCCAAATAAGTCCATTCTCTGTGACACAATTTGGAGCCATGGATCTCTCTTTAATTGCTGGTTTATTCCCTGGGAACTCTGGGTGGTCCAGCTAGTTGACATTGTTCTTTCTATGGGGTTGCAATCCCCTTCATCTCCTTTAGTTCTTCCCCTACTTCCTCCATTGGGGTTTCCAGGCTCAGCCCAATGGTTGGCTGTGAGTATCTGCATCCGTATTAGGTAGGTGCTGGCAGAACCTCTCAGGGATCAGCCATACCGTGCTTCTTCTGTCAGCAAGCGATTCTTGACATCAGCAATAGTGTGTGTGTTTGGCAAATGGCATGGATCCCTAAGTGGTAAGGTCTCTGGGTGGCCTTTTCTTCAGTCTCTGTTCCATTTCTGATTCAGCAAATTCCTTCCATCTGAAAAGAAAGGCATTGTATTTCTTCCATAGATGTATTTTTCTTATTATTATTTCTCTTTGGGAATCTAAGGCTCAGATTATATATTATTGATACTTAACAGTAACTTTTAAGCTCATATTTAATCTAAGAAAGATCCATCTAAAATTTGAACCAAGCATCCTAGAGTGATAGTATATATCTTTAACCCCAGAACTAGTGAGGTGGCAGCAGGCAGGTCTCTCCTGGTTAAAGGCCAGTTACGACACATAGTGATTTCTAGGCCAGCAAGGGGAACTTGGTGAGACCCCCATCGGAAAATTAAGGAAGAAATCACACTTAAATGTTTGTTTTCTTTCATAAAGAATTTTCATTCTATATTATATATAATACTTTTCAAAACTTCACTTTTGTTTTACTGTTGAGTACACATAACCAATCATATGCATAACTGGGGAGACTAAATTATTGAATTACTCAGTTTTAATCAGTAGGCATTAAAAGCTATTAACATATGTAATTGAATTTTGATGAGATATAAGGTAACTGTATATACAACATCTATTTCTGTTCAAGTCAACTACTGATTTCAAAGGGAAATTTCATAAGGAAGAAACCTGGGAGAAATGCCGAGATTTGTTTATTTTTCTCAATTTTGTATTAAGCATTCTTTTTATTATTATTTTCTAATTTTTTTATTTACATTCCAAATGATTTCCCCTTTCCTGTTTCCTCCCTCCCCGAAAGTCCCATAAGCCCCCTTCCCTCCCTCTGTTCCCCAAACACCCTCTCTTCTCTGTCCTGGTATTCTCCTACATCCAGTCTTTCCAGGACCAGGGGTCTCTCCTTCCATCTTCTTGGAAATCTATTGATATGTGAATTGTGTCTTGAGTATTCTGAGATTCTGGGTTAATATCCCCTTATCAGTGACTGCATACCATGTGTGTTCTTTTGTGATTGGGTTACCTCACTAAGGATGATATTTTCCAGTTCTGACCATTTGGTATATTAGGCATTTTTAATAAAAGTCACATAAGGCATGGCAAGTTTATGTTAGATCATAATTTGAGATTCTGCACATCATGGAGCAGAAGTCATGGCAAGTGGAGTGAATAGAGTCTGATCATTTTGAATCCATAGCCAGGAATCAGAGAAAGTAATTGTGTTCTCCATCTCATTTTCTCCTTTTTATTCAGTGTAGCATTGAGATGCTGTGTATCTCTAGCAATTTTAAACTCAGTCATTTGATATTCCAGAGCAACCATCACAACACTTTAGTCAAATGATCAAAGATAACATACTAGCAACAGGACAAAGGGCATGGGATTTTTTTCTCAAATGAAATATCAAAACAGGTTGCTTACTACTGTGGGGTTACCTATGTCCAAAACACTTGAACAAATTGCAACCAGAAGAAATCTTAAGCAAATCAGATACTGGAACATTCCATTGAATAAATGTACCGCTACTGACATATATGAATGACAAACAACTGAAAAATCTCTTTTATTAAGTTATAATTGAGTAAAAAGAATTATTTTCTAAGGGGAAATTATATCGACAGACTACTTATCAAGATGTTCTTATTGATTGCCTGACTTGAAGTTCAAAGGTTATTCTTACAATATGCAAAGAGAAAGCACAATCTATCAGATAATACTGCCATGTCCTTGGCTTTAATATAAAATTATTAATTTTTTTGTATCCTAGCATGTATGTTAAAATTGTTGGAATATCACATATTTTTAAATGTGAGGTATAAGTGAACTTGAACATACTTTTATTCTTTTTTTTTTTTTGCTTTCTCATAAATAGTAGCTGGAAAATTACACTTTTCTTAGGAGAAAAACAATGGAAGCCAATTTCATTGTAAGATGACACTTAAAGAGCTGTGAGTTTCTTGGCTACAGAGTGTACAATTTGCATTTAATTTTCAAACACATTAAAATATTAAAACCAGGAACTAAGCTTGTTATTCTGACTCCTCCATCCACACTGTTCCTTGTGACCTTTTCAAAATTTGCAGATATCAGCTTTCTGACAAATGTTGCCAGTGTGAGTAAAATACAGTGAGTTTGTCATATATGCTTAGATGCTTCCTAGATAAATTGAATTATGCTATAAGGCAATGGTTGATCAACTCCAGGGAAGAGCACATGACCAAGAATATTTGAGGCAATACAAATTGGTCTTTAAGGTTTTTTGCTTTTGTTTTGTGATTGTTGTTGCTATTGTTTTGTTGTTGATATATTGTTGATTTTTTTTTTTTTTGGTTTTTGGTGGGGGCATGAAGTTGGACGGAGAGGAAAATGAGAGAATGTTGAAAAATTTAGCCATGGTAATTATCATCAAAGCATAGTGTATAAAATCTGAAGATCACAAGGACATAATTAACGGGAAATAAAGATGGAGATGAACTTTTTTCTCTGAATATGTTTTATAAAAATTGATATTAATATATAACCTTGTGCATAGATTTGTATTACATTCCTTTATTCACTGTCTATGAAACATGCATCTTAATTATACCAAAATAAGATACAGCTTAGAGAGGAACTAGCATTGACAATACAGATCACTACAGTATAGTGGGAAGCATGGCTTTGAGGGCTTTTCAAGAAATTTTCCAGGGTGGAGGTCAGTCTGTCAGAGACACTTGATTTATCTCTTCTATTTTAAGTAGACAATATAAAGTACAAATTTGCAAGATATCAAAATCAATGGTAAGTGATTTTTGTTCCTTTAAGACAATTTCTCAGATGATGGGATTTCATTAAAAGAAAATAGAATTTTTCACCAATAAGTAAGAGACTTAATTGTCATTGTTTTCATTTATCTACATTTTCTTCCTAAAATATTTTCTGATCTTATGGGTACTAATCATTAATTTTCTCATTATTTCCACTACTAAGATTGAAGTGAATTCTGAAGTTGTTTTTATATTTTGACGTTGCATTTGTACTAAAATTTTAAAATTATTTTTAAATACAAACAAGAACATTGACTACAAAAGTGTCAAGGACAAGGAGGAAAAAGTACTTCCTCAAATACAATTCATACAGTTTGTCCAAGTTTTTTCATCTTGGAAAGTCCTATTAAAACTGAGACTCGTGAAATCTCATTACCAGAAATGAAGTACAATGAACATGATGCAAGAGATCAATCCAACAGGGCAATGAAAGGAATAAACAGAACAGTTGAACATTTATCATACCTGTCTTGCCAATAAAGAGCACCAGAAGCAGTGAGCAAGGAAGGAACAGGAAGGAGTGGTGGCAAAGGGGTTTGGGTGATCCACAACTTACAAAGCAAACTGGGACAAATTCCATCACAGCAGTTAAAGGGGGCAGTTCGATTTTGATGTCAGAGCCATTAAGTGTTCTCAGGTGAAGATGTGTGGGCACCACATCATTTAGTGTCCGTAATGAGGACAATTAATCAGACAGGAGGAGGCATTAGATTGACATGGATCATTTCCCACAGATGTAGAGCAATGGCCAATGTCATAAATCAGGAGGGAGAATACACGAACTTCCTGAGAGAGAATTTAAAAATTGTGCTTTTATAGTACTTTGTATTGTGACTATGATGGAGTTCAAGCTAATATTTTCAGTGTTGCATACTTTATATTTTGTTAAAATTTGTAGCTGGCTAACACTAAGCAATGTCCACTCTGCTTGACTCTACTGAAGTGTTTATTTTTTAATTGAAGTTAAGTTTATATTAATAAATCCTCACAAATATGACTGCCCAAATGTGACCTAAACAAGGATGACACTAATGGAAATATCAAAATGAATGGAAAAAGCTCAGGACACCTCAATTTTACACAGAGCACTATTGTAACTGAAGCTCCGGGAAGCATCACTCCAGTGAAAAGCACACAAGAGGTTTGTACACTGCCAGAAGTCAGCCCTGAACACATACATAGAGGTAGCATTATATGAGCTCAGCAGGTTACATGTGGAGAAACATGTATATGCATATGTAGAGATACATGTGTATATATACATATATATGGTAATAATTAAGGAAATATGAGAACATAAATGTGAAGAGTGTGGATTGTTGGAAAGAGGGTTTGGAGGGAGAAAAGAGACTGAAGAATTATAATTGTGTTATAATATAATATTTAAAATTTTTATATAATATTTACATAAACATTTATAAATAATATAAACATTTGAATATTTTAAAAATAAAATTCTCGGAATACCCTAGACACAATCCGCATATCAATAGATTTCTAAGAAGATGGAAGGAGAGACCCCTGGTCCTGGAAAGACTGGATGTAGGGGAACGCCAGGACAGAGAAATGAGAGGGGGTTGAATGGAGAAAAGAGGGAGGGAAGGGGGCTTATGGGACTTTCGAGGAGGGAGGAAACGGGAAAGGGGAAATTATTTGGAATGTAAATTAAAAAAATATATATAAAATAAATAATAAAAAACAATAAAATAAAATTCTCGTACAACCACTTTTCTCTATTTACTTCACTTTCTGGTGTATTCTCCATATAGCGTTGAGCTATTTTTTTCTAACATATGAATTTTGTTCTTCTACTCCTTTCCCTAAAAGCAATTCTGATCCCTAATATCATGTAAAACAATCTCTATTTTCTATTCTTATCCCGATGCATGCAAACCATGTAATTTTTACTTAGACCAAAATAAAATGAAACGAGATGAAATAAAACCATTATTATATATATGACAAGAAAGCACTAGAAATAGATTAGCATCATCACCAATGGGTATACAGGCAGAACTAGTACAAGGAATCAAATCTTAAACAAAGGAGATGATTTTCAAATTGAATTGGTGGACTAATTATTCTCATTTCTTAAAATGAATTTAAGCCTATAAGAGTTGTATGATGCTTTTCTTTTTATCATTTTTATATGTTCTTTGGGAATGTCACATAATATAATATAATCATATTCACCCCTTCGTTAAACTCCTAAAACTACATTCCCCTTCACCACACATCTCCTTTTGTGTCTTCACTTTTAAATTCTATCATTGAAAAATTAGAACACACATGGTATGCACTCGCTCATAAGTGGATATTAGCCCAAAAGTTCAGAATACCTAAGATTCAATTGACAGACAATATGAAGCCCAAGAAGAAGGAAGACAAAAATGTGCATGCTTCGGTGCTTCTTTGAAGGGTGAACAAAATACACACAGGAGGAAATATGGAAACAAATTATGGAACAGAGATTGAAGGAAAGGCCATCCAGAGACTTTCCCACCTGGGGATCAATCCCATATAAAGTCACCAAATGCAGACACTATTGTGGATGGCAAGAAGTGCATGCTGACAGGAGCCTGATATAGCTGTCTCCTGAGAGTCTCTGCCAGTGCCTGACAAATACAGAGGTGGATGCTCACAGCCAACCAATGGACTGAGGGCAGGATGGAGGAGTTGGAGAAGGAAATGAAGGATCAGAGGGGATTTGCAGGCCCATGGAGGGAGCAAAAGTGACAACAGACCCCTGGAGATCCTGGGGACTGGACCACCAACCAAATAATACTCATGGAGGGACCCATGGCTCTGACCACATGTGGTAGAGAATGACCTTGTTGGACATCATTGGGAGGAGAGGCCCTTGGGCCTGAGGATATTGGATGCCCCAGTGTAGGGGAATGCCAGGGCAGGAAGATCAGAATGAGTGTGTGGGTGGGGAAGCACCCTCATAGAGGCGGGGGACAGATACAGGGTTTCTAAATAGGCGATTTGGAAAGGGGAAAGCATTTTAAATATAAATAAATAATATAACCAATAAAAAAAAAAGAAAAATTAGAATCTCTAAGTTCAGTTTACAGTGCTCCATTGGAAGGCCACAACCTTGTGGTTTTGTTGTAAATATCTTAATATCACCAAATGTTGATTTTTATTTAAGTAATTATTTCCTAATTACTTGAATGAAGAACACACACAGAGAGAGAGAGAGAGAGAGAGAGAGAGAGAGAGAGAGAGAGAGAGAGAGAGAGAGAGAGAGAGAGAGAGTAAGAGAGACAGACAGACAGACAGACAGACAGACAGACACAATGAATTAGAGTCTACTTGTAGAATTGTTCTGACACAGAGAATTTGTCAAAATTTACATACTCCATGAGCCAGTCAAATGTTACCCTTACAAACATATGTACTTAAATAATGGTTCTAAATACCAAATACTATCAACAATTTTGATTGATAAATAAGTGATAAAAAAGGAAGATGAAAATTTTCAATGATTCATAGTAAATGTCTTCAATAGGAAGCTAATTACTGACCAGTAGTAAGGGAAGAGTGTTAAGGCAGAATATCATGTCATAGAGCATGCAAATTAAAATAAAATCCTTAGAATCTGGACCACATCTCTACTCCTCCGATAAACTACTTTGTTGACTTGATATAAAATTGATGTGATGCCAATATAAAACCCATTCATCTGTCTTTATACATACATTCCTATGGACATCAAAATTTTTCATAGTCTTGACAAATAAAATGTTTTTAGCCAATTACAATTTTAATTATATGCTATTATAATACATGCCTAACATATTATAATGATTATCAGATTTCAAATATCTGAGAAAGATCTCCAAATAACCTTTGTATAAGAACATTTATTTATACTCAAATCTTAAGCTTAATAATGATGTCTTACTAAAGAGATGTAAAATACGTGAATATAAAATAATAATTTTAATTGTACTAATACATTATTTCCTGGAGACTGTTGTAAAATACAAAGTATTAGTGACATTAGCTTAATAGTTTTTCCTATGTATGGCTCAGAGCATTGCTAAATCATTCAGTTGATTTCACCAAAAAAGAGTAAACAAGAAACTTTAAATTATTTTGTTAATTTGTATCTTTGAATAATCACTTCATAAAGGAAATGCGTATTAAAAGACTCTAACTACATGATTCAAAATGGTAATAAAACAACTATTATTTATAACAGAAAGACATTTTATTCTTAAATTTACATTAAAGAATAAGCATAAAGGTAGTTGTTTAGTTATGAAATATGTTATATGTTTTAAAAATCTCTTTCACAAAAATATGTCAAAATTGTTTGGATTTATTAAAATTATTAAAATAATAATTATTTATTAAAATAATTTAGTCAGATACAGAAATCATTATACATCCTTCTCAAAAGATTTTATCTTTTACATTATCACATACAATATTGTGTGTAAGGAAGGGGCTATATTATATGAGTAACTTTCTTCCCAGCCCATAATTATATTTTATGTATTTGCAAGTGCATACATGTGCAACACACACACACACACACACACACACACACACACACACACACACATCTTTCCTAATTGGAAGATTGATAATACCATAATACTGCTTCCACTCAACAAAAACAACTTATATGTAGGGAACACAAAATTAGCTACAGGATTAAAAATTGGCATGTTGAAATGCTTTGCATGATTTATATATGCTAAGAGTCTATATGACATGATGTGTTCAGTACTTTTTGTAAATAGAATTGATATGTAAAGGTAGACACCATCTGCTTTCAGAACATTTCATTACCTCATTTATAGAACATCTTGATATTTTCTTCAAGTGTAATCAGTATTATGAAAAGACATTTTTACTATCATGTTTATTGAATAGTCAACAAGTACAAACAAACTAAGTGTCCATCAAATATTGAATTTGTACTATAGACACATACAATAAATGGCAGGCTATAAATTGGAATTTGACTGTGAAAGCAAATGATATCAAGTCACCATATCACAGATGAATCTATGATTCATTGCTATGAATTGCTACGTTAACTAAAATAAGGCAGTGACAGAAAAACATGTGCCTTATGATCTCAGTTGAAGGCCGAATGATGAATCAGATGTGAACTGATTAAGCATGCTTGGGGAAAAGTTGATGGATCAATATTAAGAAACAAGTAAATAGAAGAATTGATTACTGATGATATGAGGTAGCCACTGATAAAAACAATGTACTGTGTATATGTACATCCAGAAAGAAAAAACTGCTCTTTCTAACTCTATGAAGAATTGAGTTGGGATTTTGATGGGGATTGCATTGAATCTGTGTATTACTTTTGGTAAGATGCTCATTTTTACTATATTAATCCTGCCAATCCATGAGCATGGCAGATTTTTCCATCTTCTGAGGTCTTCTTCAATTTCTTTCTTCAGAGACTTGAAGTTCTTGTCATACAGATCTTTCACTTGTTTGGTTAGAGTCACGCCAAGATATTTTATATGATTTGTGGCTATCGTGAAGGGTATCATTTCTCTTACTTCTTTCTCAGCCTGCTTATCCTTTGAGTATAGGAAGGCTTCTGACTTGCTTGAGTTGATTTTATATCCGGCCACTTTGCTGAAGTCGTTTATCAGCTGTAGGAGTTCTCTGGTGGAGTTCTTTGGGTCACTTAAGTATACTATCATATCGTCTGCAAATAGTGATAGTTTGACTTCTTCCTTTTCAATTTGTATCCCTTTGACCTCTTTTTGTTGTCTAATTGTTCTAGCTAGAACTTCAAGTACTATATTGAAAAGATATGGAGAGGGAGGGCAGCCTTGTCTAGTCCCTGATTTTAGTGGGATTGCTTCAAGTTTCTCTCCATTTAGATTGATGCTGGCTACCGGTTTGCTGTAAATTGCTTTTACTATGTTTAGATATGGGCCTTGAATTCCTGATCTTTCCAAGACCTTTAGCATGAAAGGATGCTGAATTTTGTCAAATGTTTTCTCGGCATCTAATAAGATGACCATGTGGTTTTTTTCTTTGAGATTGTTTATGTAGTGGATTACATTGATGGATTTCCTTATATTGAACCATCCCTGCATCCCTGGGATGAAGCCTACTTGATCGTGGTGGATGATCGCTTTGATGTGTTCTTGGATTCGGTTGACAAGAATTTTATTGAGTATTTTTGCATCGATATTCATAAGAGAGATTGGCCTGAGATTCTCTTTCTTTGTCGGATCTTTGTGTGAAACTGTGAAATTGTTAACCATTGAACATGTTAAATATTTAAGGAAATAAAAGGTATATGTTTATACAAACTTTAACACTATGAAATGAATATGTTCCTAAACAGAATATAGAGTTGAATAAGCTTGTAAAATTTTTTATGACTTAAAAATTTAGCATTAGCTAACTAGAAATGTCCCAGGAATTTTGCCATAATGTTCCAGAAGAAGCAGGAGAATTTAAAGACAATTTCATACAGAAGAAAACAATTACAGTTTTCTATAATTGATGAACATAATATACCAAGAAAACAATCACTTAATTTAAAAACAGGAGTTGAATATTTTATTGTTATCTCAAATTAATTTAAAGTGTGAGTTGTTTATTGATCAATTACTTTAACTATAGCTGTGCAAAAAGAACTATAACGTGAAACCTGAAAATGAAATACTGACCACTGTGGAATATATAATAACAACTGCACACTACACACTTCCTCTTCCAGAATCATTCAGCTAATTTCTTTCTATGTTAACATCATTGTATTTTCTACTTATAAATTATATTTAGCATGTTCTTAAAATGATTGTGAAACTGTAGGTATATAATATGAGGAAAGCTTATGATGTACAAAAAGGATTAGAAAAACTTTAGGGTCATTCAACAATGAAAAACTCAGAAATTTGTACCTAAACCTACAATTATCCCAAACCCAATTGCACAAATGCTAGCATAAGAACAGAGTCAACAACAATCACCATAATATGGCACCATCTGAACCCTGCTATCCTACTACAGCAAGCCCTGGATCTTCTAACACAACTGAAACACAAGAAAATGAGCTTAACACAATTTTATGATGATAAAAGAAGTTCTTAAAGAGGAAATGAATAAATTATTTAAGAAAATTTAAAAAACACAAGAAAATATGTGAAGGAAATTAAAAAAAATCTACCCAAGAACTAAAAATGAAAATATAAGCAATAAAGAAAATACACACTGAGGGAATCCTGGAAATGGAAAATATAGGTAAGCAAAAAAGAACTAAAGATTCAAGAACAACCAAGAGAATACTAGAGATAGAATGGAAATTCTCAGGCATTGAAGATATGATTGAAGAAATCAATACACAAGTAAAAGAAATTGCTAAATCTAAAAAGTTCATGACCCCAAGCATTCAGTATATCTTGAATATTATTAAAAGATCAAACCTAAGAAAAATAGAAGTAGAAGAAGGAGATTTCCAACACAATGACCCAGAAAAAAAATCAAAAAATTATTAAAAAGAAAAAAGTTCCTAACCTAGAAAAATAGATTCTTATAAAGCTACAAGAAGCTTACAAAACCCCCAAGTACATTGGACTAGAGAAGAAAGTGTAGGCACAGCATTATATTTAAAACACTGAACATATAGAATAAAGAAAGAATAAGAAAAACTGAAAGGAAAAAATGCCCAGTAGCATGTAAAGGCAGACCTATTAGAATCTTGGAATACCCAAGACACAATTCACATATCAATAGATTTTCAAGAATATGGAAGAAGAGACCCCTGGTCCTAGAAAGACTGGATGTAGGGGAATACCAAGACAGAGAAGTGAGAGGTGGATGAACGGGGAACAGAAGGAGGGAAGGGGGCTTATGGGACTTTCAGGGAGGGAGGAAACGGGAAAGGGGAAATCATTTGGAATGTAAATAAAAAAACATAGAAAATTAAAAAAAAAAAAGAATTACAACTTATTTCTCCAGAAAGATTCTAACTGCCAAAAGGGCCTAGCCAGATGTCTTCCAGACAGAAAGAAACCATGGTTGCCAGTCCAGAATACCATATCCAACAAAACTTTCAATCACAATAAATAGATAAAACAAGATATTCCATGATGAAGTCAAATTTAAAAATATCTATCCATAAGCATAGTCCTACAGAAGGAACTAGAAGGAAAGAGGCTAACCAAAAGAGGCTAACTATACCCAAGAAAACAAAGGAAGTAACTTCAGTCCAGAAAAAACAAAAGAAGAGAAATACATCACCACCAGCAGCTGCCAAAGCAGCTGCAGCAACTACAAGAAAATAACGAGAAATTAATAACCATTGGTCATTAAAATCTGGCAATATTGATTAACTCAATCCCACAATAAAAAAAAACAGGTATCAGAATAGATGAGAAAACAGGATTCATCATTTGGCTGAATACAAAGCAACACATCTTAATATCAAAGGTAGACATTTCCTCAAGGTAAAGATTTGGAAAATGTTTTTCCAAGTAAATATAGGCAAGAAGCAAGCTGTTGTACCTATTGTAATAGCTAACAAAATAAATAGCAAAACAAAATAAATCAAAAGAGAGGGTGAATGATACTTTATACTCATCAAATATATAATCTACTAAAATGACACATTGATTCTGAAAAATCTATATTTCAAGTGCAAGTACAACCACATTTATGAAAGAGACATTACTGAAGTAATAGCGAGAGAGTTACATTCCCTACTGTCATCAATGGATATGTCAAGCAGACAAAAATAAATCAGAAAAATAATGAAAATAATGAAAATATGAACCAAA
This sequence comes from Tokudaia tokunoshimensis, assembly GCA_036184795.1. Lineage (NCBI taxonomy): Eukaryota > Metazoa > Chordata > Mammalia > Rodentia > Muridae > Tokudaia > Tokudaia tokunoshimensis. The sequence goes on from BTHU01000003.1 coordinate 140,016,284, forward strand.
AAGATATCAATGGAACATTTTACCCAATTACAAAAGAATATACCTTCTTCTCAGAACCTCATGGAACCGTCTGCAAAATTGACCACGTAATCAGAAAAGATTTCATAACAGGTCCAAGAAAATAAAGAAAAGTCCCAGTTTCCTATCAGAAAATGATGGATTATGGAAAGTTGATATGAACATTGTAGATGAGTAAAAGAAAGGTAGCACAGAAGGTTTTGGATGGAAGAAGGAAGAGAAACACCCATAGAGATTGAATAAATTAAAGAATAAATTAAAAAAAAACATTTAAGGCACTCCGCCATCTTTGCTCCAGTGGCCAGGTAGTTGGGACCACCAGGCTCAGAGACAGACAGGCAAAATATCGCTTGGGTCTCAGGAAGCTTTTGTGTACCCTGCTCCCAAGATCTGGGCAGGTCTGCAGTAATCGACTCGCCAGCCCTGCTTGGGACTTCTGCTTTCCTTCCGAGACCTCTGTTCCTGCAGACTGCACTGAAGAGACAGGTACCCCAAGCTCCCTATCCCCAATATAACATCACTTGGGACACGGCCTGTTGGGGCTTCCATCTGTGCCCGAGAACGGGTCAGCGCTGTGGTCGTCTGGGTGCCAGATCTGCAGGCCATCGCGTCTGCAGGTGAGCGGCGCCATGGAGAGAGTGCAGATTGCACTCCGCCATCTTTGCTCCAGTGACTGGGAAGTTGGGACAGCCAGGTTCTGAGACAGACAAGCATAATATCGCTTGGATCTCGGGCGGCTTGTGTGTATGCAGTTCCCTAGTGCGGGGCTGATCTGCAGTAACCAGCACGCCAGCTCTGCTGTGGGACTTCTGCCGGCAGAGGGACGCCCCCTCCACCCTTAGGAGAGATCACTCACCCCTGCACAGGGCAGGAGCCTACCAGCCTCCCTTTGGCGACCTCTGCTCCAGGAATCCACTAGGCTGAGCCTTTGGATGTGCAAGGCCTCCCCGATATAAGATCACTTGGGGCAAGGCACATTAGGGCCCCAAAGTCACTCAGGAGCAAGCAGGCCCCAGAAATCGGTGCCAGGGGAATCCTGGAAATCCAGGGGGGGCAGAAATAGCTTTGCAGGCTCACAGGAGGTCCAACCAACAGCCAGTGGCAGCAGGACCAACTAACATCAGAGGTATCCAGATGGCAAAAGGCAAACGTAGGAATGTTACTAACAGAAATCAAAGTAATGTGGGACCATCCGAACCCAACTCTCCAACAGCAGCAAGTCCTGGATACCCCACCACACCCGAAAGACAAGATCTGGATTTAAAATCACTTCTCATGATGCTATTAGAGGATCACAAGAAGGACACAAATAAATCTCATAAAGTATTATAGGAGATCATGAATCAATGGTTAGAAGCCCTTACGAAGGAAACAAAAAAATCGCTTAGAGAAATGCGGGAGAACATGGATCAACAGATGGAGGCGCACAAGGAGACAACACAAAAATCGCTTAACGAGATGAATCAACGGGTAGATGCACTCACAAAGGAATCACAAAATTGGCACAAAGAAATGCAGAAGAATATGGGTCAAAAGACGGATGCCCATAAGGAGGCAACACAAAAATTACTTAAAGAAATGAATCAATGGTTAGATACCCTTACAAAGGAAACACGAGAACTGCTTAAAGAAATGCAGGAGACAATGGATCAACAGATGGATTCCCATGAGGAGGAAACACAAAAATCACCCAGAGAAATGCAGGAGAACGTGGGTCATCAGGAAGAAATCCTGAAAGAGGCAATGCAAAAATACCTTGAAGAAATACAGGAAAATACAAACAAACAAGTGAAGGATCTCAGCAAATCCATCCAGGAACTAAAAAAGGAAGTAGAAACAACTAAGAAATCACAAAGGGAGACAACTTTGGAGATAGAAAACCTTGGGAAGAAATCAGGAGTCATAGATGCAAACATCAACAATAGAATACAAGAGATGGAAGAAAGAATCTCAGGTGCTGAAGACTCCATAGAAAGCATCGACTCAACAGTCAAAGAAAATGCAAAATGCAAAAAACGTGTAACCCAAAACATCCAGGAAATCCAGGACACAATGAGAAGACCAAACCTATGGATTATAGGTATAGATGAGAGTGAAGATTTGCAACGTAAAGGGCCAGTAAACATCTTCAACAAAATTATGGAGGAAAACTTCCCTAACGTAAAGAGAGAGATGCCGATGAACGTACAAGAAGCCTACAGAACTCCAAACAGACTGGATCAGAACAGAAATACCTCCCGTCACATAGTAATCAAAACACCGAATGTTCTAAACAAAGAAAGAATACTAAAAGCAGTAAGAGAAAAGGGCCAAGTAACATACAAAGGAAGACCTATCCGAATCACATCAGACTTCTCACCAGAGACTATGAAAGCCAGAAGATCCTGGGCAGATCTCATGCAGACACTAAGACAGCACAAATGCCAGCCTAGACTACTATACCCAGCAAAACTCTCAATCACCATAGATGGAGAGACCAAGATATTCCATGATAAAACCAAATTTTCACAATATCTTTCCACAAATCCAGCCCTGCAACGGATAATAGGTGGAAACTTCCAATACAGGGAGAGAAACAACACCCTGGAAAAATGAGATAATAACCTTCTTGAATCAAACCCAAAAGTAGATAACCACTCAAACATAAAGATAGCGTCAAGAATGGCAGATGGCAATAATCACTATGCCTTAATCTCTCTTAATATCAATGGTCTCAATTCCCCAATTAAAAGACATAGACTAGCAGACTAGATACGTAAACAGGACCCAGCATTTTGCTGCATGCAGGAAACGCACCTCAGTGTCAAAGACAAACACTACCTCAGAGTAAAAGGCTGGAAAACAATTTTACAAGCAAATGGCCCCAATAAATGAGCCGGAGTAGCCATCCTAATATTGGATAAAATTGATTTTCAACCTAAAGTCATCAAAAAAGACACAGAAGGACACTACATACTGATCAAGGGAAAAATCCACCACAAGAACTCTCAATTCTGAATATCTATGCTCCAAATGCAAGGGCACCCTCATTTGTAAAAGAAACTTTACTAAAACTCAAAGCACACATCGCACCGCACACAATAATAGTGGGTGACTTCAACACCCCGCTCTCTGAAATGGATCGTTCAGGAAAGCAGAAACTAAACAGGGACACAGTGAATCTAATTGAAGCCTTGGACCAAATGGAACTAACTGATATATATAGAACATTTCATCCTAGAGCTAAAGAATACACCTTCTTCTCAGCTCCTCATGGCACCTTCTCCAAAATTGACCATATAATTGGTCACAAATCAGACCTCAACAGATACAAGAAGATAGAAATAATCTCATGCCTCCAATCAGATCACTATGGAATAAGGGTGGTCTTCAATGGCAACAAAAACAAAAGAAAACCCACGTACACATGGAGGCTGAACAATGCTCTACTCAATGATAACTTGGTCAAGGTGGAAATAAAGAAAGAAATCAAAGACTTTTTGAAAGTTAATGAAAATGAAGGCACAACATACCCTAATTTATTTGACACAATGAAAGCAGTGCTAAGAGGAAAATTCATAGCCCTGAGTGCCGCCAAAAAGAAACGGGAGACAGCATACACTAACAGCTTAATGGCACACCTGAAAGCCCTGGAACAAAAAGAAGCAAATACACCAAAGAGGAGTAGAAGGCAGGAAATCATCAAACTCAGGGCTGAAATCAATCAAGTAGAAACAAATAAAACCATACAAAGAATCAACAAAACGAGGAGTTGGTTCTTTGAGAAAATCAACAAGCTAGATAAGCCCTTAACCAGACTAACCAGAGAGCACAGAGATAGTATCCAAATTAATAAAATCAGAAACGAAAAGGGAGAGATAACAACAGAAACTGAGGAAATTCAAAAAATCATCAGATCCTACTACAAAAACCTGTATTCAACACAACTAGAAAATCTTGAGGAAATGGACAATTTCCTTGACAGATACCAAGTACCAAAATTAAATCAGGATCAAATAGACCATTTAAACCGTCCTATAACCCCTGAAGAAATAGAAGTTGTCATTGGAAGTCATCCAACCAAAAAAAGCACAGGTCCAGATGGTTTTAGTGCAGAATTCTATCAGACCTTCAAAGAAGACCTAACACCAAATCTCTTCAAACTGTTCCACAAAATAGAAACAGAAGGAACACTACCCAACTCGTTCTATGAAGCCACAATTACACTAATACCAAAAGCACACAAAGATCCGACAAAGAAAGAGAATCTCAGGCCAATCTCTCTTATGAATATCGATGCAAAAATACTCAATAAAATTCTTGCCAACCGAATCCAAGAACACATCAAAACGATCATCCACCACGATCAAGTAGGCTTCATCCCAGGGATGCAGGGATGGTTCAATATAAGGAAATCCATCAATGTAATCCACTACATAAACAATCTCAAAGAAAAAAACCACATGGTCATCTCATTAGATGCTGAGAAAGCATTTGACAAAATTCAGCATCCTTTCATGCTAAAGGTCTTGGAAAGATCAGGAATTCAAGGCCCATATCTAAACATAGTAAAAGCAATTTACAGCAAACCGGTAGCCAGCATCAATCTAAATGGAGAGAAACTTGAAGCAATCCCACTAAAATCAAGGACTAGACAAGGCTGCCCTCCCTCTCCATATCTTTTCAATATAGTACTTGAAGTTCTAGCTAGAGCAATTAGACAACAAAAAGAGATCAAAGGATACAAATTGGAAAGGAAGAAGTAAAACTATCACTATTTGCAGACGATATGATAGTATACTTAAGCGACCCAAAGAACTCCACCAGAGAACTCCTACAGCTGATAAACGACTTCAGCAAAGTGGCCGGATATAAAATCAACTCAAGCAAGTCAGATGCCTTCCTATACTCAAAGGATAAGCAGGCTGAGAAAGAAGTAAGAGAAATAATACCCTTCACGATAGCCACAAACCATATTAAGTATCTTGGCGCGACTCTAACCAAACAAGTGAAAGATCTGTATGACAAGAACTTCAAGTCTCTGAAGAAAGAAATTGAAGAAGACCTCAGAAGATGGAAAAATCTGCCATGCTCATGGATTGGCAGGATTAATATAGTAAAAATGAGCATCTTACCAAAAGTAATACACAGATTCAATGCAATCCCCATCAAAATCCCAACTCAATTCTTCATAGAATTAGAAAGAGAATTCAAAATTTCATCTGGAATAACAGAAAACCCAGAATAGCTAAAACTATTCTCAAGAGTAAAAGAACCTCTGGGGAATCAGTATCCCGGACCTCAAGCTGTACTACAGAGCAAAAGTGTTAAAAACTGCATGGTATTGGTACAGTAACAGACATGTAGATCAATGGAACAGAATTGAAGACCCAGAAATGAATCCACACTCCTATGGTCACTTGATCTTTGACAAAGGAGCTAAAACCATCCAGTGGAAAAAAGATAGCCTTTTCAACAAATGGTGCTGGCTCAGCTGGAGGTCAACATGCAGAAGAATGCAAATTGACCCATCCTTATCTCCTTGCACTAAGCTCAATTCTAAGTGGATCAAAGATCTCCACATAAAACCAGACACACTGAAAGTAATAGAAGAGAAACTAGGGAAGAACCTTGAACATATGGGCACAGGGGAGAATTTCCTGAACAGAACTCCAATAGCTTATGCTCTAAGATCAAGAATAGACAAATGGGACCTCATTAAATTACAAAGTTTTTGCAAGGCAAAAGACACTGTCAAAAAGACAAAGCGGCAACCAACTAACTGGGAAATGATCTTTACCAACCTTACATCCGACAGAGGGCTAATATCCAAGATATACAAAGAACTCAACAAGTTAAACTCCAGAGAGGCAAGTAACCCTATTAAAAAATGGGGTAGAGAGCTACACAAAGAGTTCTCACCTGAAGAATATCTAATGGCTGAGAAACACCTAAAGAGATGTTCATCATCCTTAGTCATTAGGGAAATGCAAATCAAAACAACCCTGAGATTCCGTCTCACACCAGTCAGGATGGCTAAGATCAAAAACACAGGAGACAGCAGTTGTTGGCGAGGATGTGGAGAAAGAGGAACACTCCTCCACTGCTGGTGGAATTGCAAGCTGGTACTACCACTCTGGAAAGCAGTCTGGCGGTTCCTCAGAAAACTGGGCATGACACTCCCGGAGGATCCGGCTATACCACTCCTGGACATATACCCAGAGACTTCACCTGCATGCAATAAGGACACATGCTCCACTATGTTCATAGCAGCCTTATTTATAATAGCCAGAAGCTGGAAAGAACCCAGATGTCCCTCAACGGAGGAATGGATTCAGAAGATGTGGTATATCTACACAATGGAATACTACTCTGCAATTAAAAACAATGAATTCACGAAATTCCTAGGCAAATGGTCAGATCTTGAAAATATCATCCTTAGTGAGGTAACCCAATCACAAAAGAACACACATGGTATGCAGTCACTGATAAGGGGATATTGACCCAGAATCTCGGAATACCCTAGACACAATCCGCATATCAATAGATTTTTAAAAAGATGTAAGGAGAGACCCCTGGTCCTGGAAAGACTGGATGTAGGGGAACACCAGGACAGAGTAATGAAAGGGGGTTGAATGGAGAAAAGAGGGAGGGAAGGGGGCTTATGGGACTTTCGTGGAGGGAGGAAACGGTAAAGGGGAAGTGATTTGGAATGTAAATTAAAAAAAAAAAGAATGGCAGATGGCAATAATCACTATGCCTTAATCTCTCTTAATATCAATGGTCTCAATTCCCCAAAATAAGCCATGGACTAACAAACTGGATACATAAACAGGACCCAGCATTTTGCTGCATGCAGGAAACGCACCTCAGTGTCAAAGACAAACACTACCTCTGAGTAAAAGGATGGAAAATAATTTTACATGCAAATGGCCCCAATAAATGAGCCAGAGTAGCCATCCTAATATCAGATAAAATTGATTTTCAACCTAAAGTCATCAAAAAAGATACAGAAGGACACTACATACTGAACAAGGGAAAAATCCACCAAAAAGAACTCTCAATTCTGAATATCTATGTTCCAAATGCAAGGGCACCCTCATTCGTAAAAGAAACTTTACTAAAGCTCAAAGCACACATTGCACCTCACACAATAATAGTGGGTGACTTCAACACCCTGCTCTCTGAAATGGATCGTTCATGAAAGCAGAAACTAAACAGGGACACAATGAATCTAATTGAAGCCTTGGCCCAAATGCAACTAACAGATATATATAGAACATTTCATCCTAGAGCAAAAGAATATACCTTCTTCTCAGCACCTCATGGTACCTTCTCCAAAATCCACCATATAATTGGTCACAAATCAAACCTCAACATATATAAGAAGATAGAACTAATCCAATGCCTCCTATCAGATCACTATGGAATAAGGGTGGTCATTAATAACAATAAAAACAACAGAAAGCTCACATATACATGGAGACTGAACAATGCTCTACTCAATGATAACCTGTACAAGGAGGAAATAAAGAAAAAAAGCAAAGACTTTTTAAAATTTCATGAAAATGAAGGCACAACATACCCTAATTTATGGGACACAATGAAAGCTGTGCTGAGAGGAAAATTCATAGTCCTGAGTGCCTCCAAAAAGAAACGGGAGACAGCATACACTAGCAGCGCAATGGAACACCAGAAAGCCCTGGAACAAAAAGAAGCAAATACACCCAATAGGAGTAGAAGGCAGGAAATCATCAAACTCAGGGCTGAAATTCATCAAGTAGAAATAGATAAAACCATGAAAAGAATTAACAATAGTTAGAGTTGGTTCTTTGAGAAAATCAGCAAGATAGATATGCCCTTAGCCAGACCTGCCAGAGGGCACAGAGACAGTATCCAAATAACAAAATCAGAAACTGAAGAAATTCAAAAAATCATCAGATCCTACTACAAAAGTCTGTATTCAACACAACTAGAAAATCTGGAGGAAATGGACAGTTTCCTAGAAAGATACCAAATACCAAAATTAAATCAGGATCAAAGAGACCATCTAAACCGTCCTATAACCCCAGAAGAAATAAAAGTGGTCATTGGAAGTTTCCAACCAAAAAAAGAACAGGTCCAGGAGGTTTTAGTGCAGAATTCTATCAGACCTTCAAAGAAGACCTAACACCAATACTCTTCAAACTATTCCACAAAATAGAAACAGAAGGAACACTATGCAACTCATTCTCTGAAGCCACAATTGCACTGATACCAAAATCACACAAAAATCCGACAAAGAAAGAGATTCTTAGACCAATTTCTCTTGAATATCAATGTAAAAATACTCAATAAAATTCTTGCCAATGAAATCCAAGAACACATCAAAATGATCATTCAGCATGATCAAGTAGGCTTCATCCCAGGGATGCAGGGAGGTTTCAATATAAGGAAGTCTATCAATGTAATCCACTATATAAACAAACTCAAAGAAAAAAGCCACATGGCCATTTCATTAGATGATAAGAAATGTATTTGACAAAATTCAGCATCCTTTCATGTTAAAGTTCTTGGAAAGATCAGGAATTTAAGGCCAATATCTAAACATAGGAAAAGCAATACAGCAAACCGGTAGCCAATATCAATCTATTTGGAGAGAAACTTGAAGCAATTCTACTAAAATCATGGACTAGACAAGGATGACCTCTCTCTCCATAACTTTGCAATATAGTAATTAAAGTTCTAGCTACAGCAATTAGACAACAAAAGGACGTCAACGGGATGCAAATTGGAAAGGAAGAAGTCAAATTATCACTATTTACAGAATAATGATAGTATACATACGTGACACAAAGAACTCCACCAGAGAACTCCTAGAGCTGATAAACAATTTCAGCAAAGTGGCTGATATGAAATTAACTCAAGCAAGTTAGTAGCCTTCCTATACTCAAAGCATAAGCAGGCTGAGAAAGAAATAAGAGAAATGATACCCTTCACAATAGCCACAAAGAATATAAAGTATCTTGATGTGACTCTTACCAAACAAGTGAGAGAAGTGTATGACAAGAACTTTAAGTCTCTGAAGAAAGAATTTGAAGAAGACCTCAGAAAATGGAAAAATTTGTCATGCTCATGGATTGGCAGGATTAATATAGTAAAAATGATCATCTTGCCAAAAGCAATATACAGATTCAATGCAATCCCCATCAAAATCCCAACTCAATTACTCATAGAGTTAGAAATAGCAATTCAAAAATTCATCTGGAATAACAGAAAACCCAGTATAGCTAAAACTATTCTCAGGAGTAAAAGGACTTCTGGGGGAATCAGTATCCCGTACCTCAAGCTGTACTACAGAGCTATAGTGTTAAAAACTGCATGATATTTGTACAGTGACAGGCATGTAGATCAATGGAACAGAATTGAATACCCAGAAATGAATCCACACTCCTATGGTCACTTGATCTTTGACAAAGGAGCTAAAACCATCTAGTGGAAAAAAGATAGCCTTTTCAACATTTTCTTTGACTGTTGAGTCGATGCTTTCCATGGTATCTTCAGCACCTGAGATTCTTTCTTCCATCTCTTGTATTCTATTGATGTTTGCATCTATGACTCCTGATTTCTTCCCAAGGTTTTCTATCTCCAAAGTTGTCTCCCTTTGTAATTTCTTAGTTGTTTCTCCTTCCTTTTTTTATTCTTGGATGGATTTGCTCAGATCCTTCACTTGTTTGTTTGTGTTGTCCTGTATTTCTTTACGATATTTTTGTGTTTCCTCTTTCAGGATTTCTGCCTGTTGACCCAAGTTCTCCTGTATTTCTTTAAGCATTTTTTGTGTTTCCTCCTTATGGGCTTCCATCTGTTGATCCATATTCTCCTGCATTTCTTTAAGCGATTTTTCTGTTTCCTTTGTAAGGGCATCTACCCGTTGATTCATGTTCTCCTGTATTTCTTTGTAAGATTTGTTTACGTCCTTCTTGAAATCCTCTAATAGCATAATGAGAAGTGATATTAAATCCAGATCTTGCCTTTTGGGTGTGTTGGGGTATCCAGAACTGCTGCTGTTGGAGTGTTGGGATCGGATGTTGCCATATTGCCTTGATTTCTGTTAGTAACGTTCCTATGCTTTCCTTTTGCCATCTGGTTATCTCTGGTCTAGTTGGTCCTACTGTCACTGGCTGTTGCTTGGACCTCCTTTGAGCCTGCAAGGCTATTTCTGCACCCCCCCCCGGATGACTGTGTTTCCCCTGGCACTGGTTGCTGAGGGATATATTGGGGAACCCTGCGTACCTGAAGGCTCAGTGTAATAATCCTGGATTTTTGACTACTTTGTTCTTTTTTTTTTTTAATTTCTTGGGAGTGTTTTAATTGCAACAATCATCATTCTAAGAATTATTGTCATTGGTACAAAGTTGGAGGCTAGCTCACACAGCATAGTAAATTTTTCACAGTGATGCCCTACATGTTTAACCATTTTACTTTCTTTCATGGAATTCTTACACAGCAAAATGCCAATGTCCTTTCATCAGCAAAAGTCAAATCTTGATGTTTTTGAACAGAACATAGGAAGAAAAAAATGCTTTCAAATGCTTTCAATTTTTCTTAGAATATATGTATATATACATATATATGTATATATATATCATGATATGTAGATATATATCATATATCTTCTTTATATATATATATATATTATGATAGAGAGCAGCTAAAATGGTTGAGTGGCAACACCAAAAGTTGTTATTAGTAGCAAAACTATTTTTCTCCTGAGACCACAAGAATCAGTTTTCTATAAGAATTTTTGTAAGAAATAAAATAGTTCAAATTATACAGTTTTTGTATACGTGGATCTTCTTTGGCATTATATTTCTTTATCCTCATCACATTTGTTCAGGTGTCATTCCATTAATCCGGGAATGGAGCAATGTAAGTGTGCAAAGTTATGAGAACCAAATTTTCATAGCCATCTGCTGGTAGCTTAAGTGAAAATGAAGGGAAATTATTCTCATGTATTTTCATCACTAAATTCCTGCTACAGCATCTGTAATGTTTAAGTATGTTGAGTACTGTATCTCTTTAACAAACGAAAGAGTAAATCTAGTCTTCCACCTTTGAAAACAGGGCGTTTAGAAGGTGAAGAAGAGATGAGGAACTGTTGGAATAATGTTGGGCATTGCTAAAGAGCAAGCATGTTTATACAGGAGTCAGTAAGAACAGAGGAAAATGGGAAAGGTGATAACATTTGAAATGTAAATAAATAAAATATGCAATTAAAAAGAAGAAGAAAAAAAGAATAGAGGAGAGCTGAGGTTTCCGAAACCTCAAAGAAGGTTGTCCTTTCATGTTAATGTTAGAAGAAATATAAATCATCCTAATTGCCACTTTGGTTATCACACTCACTCTGGTTATGTGCTTGAAAACCAGATCAATTCTCTGTTTTTTGTGTACTCAGGAGAGTTTCAATGGCTTTCTTCAGAGGTTATGTGATAGAGTGTCTGAGAAGGAAAAAGGAAAGAAAGAAAAAGCAGGTTCTAGTACAATTTTAAACTACTTTAAATATTTTATAATTTATGTATGGCATTGGAGTCCAGAATATATTTTACAGACTTTAGAACATATTGCTGATTAAGTAATCAAGGTTGAATGAAATCAATAATTCTCAAGTTCCAAAGTATCAAAACTAAAACTGAATTCCTTGAACTGTATTTGTGCTCATTTCTCTTCACAAGGACAAAATTAGACAGCCTGATAAAATTTATTTTTCTAAGTAAATGGAATTCCAAGAAGCTATAGCATTAGCATTAAACAAGATTTTATTTTATATGTGTAAATAATATTGTGAAAAATAGAAGTCACACAAAAAATATGAACAGTGGTATTTCCAAAATGCATACAAATATAGGTTTTGTATTTTTGCTATTTGTTTAAAGCTGTTTTTTAACCTCTGGACTGGTTTGTTCACATACACACACACACACATACACACACACACGAGAGAGAGAGAGAGAGAGAGACAGAGAGACAGAGAGACAGAGAGACAGATAGAGACAGACAGACACAGATTTGTGCAAATAGGTTGTACTTGCTAAAAACAGCTAATAAAGAATAAATCATTATATATTTTGACTTTTGTGTATTTTGACTTTTCCTTTTACCTATTGTTTCTTCCACTACCCACTAAGAAGTGCTAAACAAACTAATATTCTAATACCACAAGACTCTGCCACCAGATTGTGAATATTTAGGGTAATACACACACACACACACACACACACACACACACACACACACACACACACACACACACACACACATATATATATATATATATATATATATATATATATATATATATGTATGTATGTATGTATATATTCCTGAATATTAGATGCTCAAAATTAGCTCTGTGATAGCACCTAGAATAATGGAATTAAACTAAATTTGTTATCTGTTGTTATAACAATCTGGGCCCATTAGCTCAGCTCATTAGTGCTTCCTGTTAATGAGACCAAGATCAAGGATTCTATCCCATATGACACACATGAAGACAGACAGTCTGCTACTTGGCATTAAGCCACACATTCTGCTCTATTTTCATGTTTCATAAGCAGTTGCAAATGGGCAGAAGCTGAAAGAGGAAATACTCACAGAAGGCTTAGTTTATCTGCGTTGCTCACATGAAGAATATTCATGTTTCTTCCTGGTGGAATTATAATTGTCTCCACACAGGGAAGATGATATGTTACCTTAGACTTACCTCTTACAAACTCTGTAAGAGTTTTCTTTAAACTGATGATGACTTGCTGTACTTCATTTCAGTAGCATTCAGTCAAGCATTTATCTGTCAATTGTATTGTATCAAGAAGACATCAATGGGGCTGGAGAGATGGCTCAGTGGGTAAGAGCACAGACTGCTCTTCCAAAGGTCATGAGTTCAAATCCCAGCACTCACATGGTGGCTCACAACCATCCGTAAAGATATCTGATGCCCTCTTCTGGTGTCTAAAGACAGCTACAGTGTACTTACATATAATAAATAAATCTTTAAAAAAATAAAATAGAAAAAAAAAGAAGACATCAATGAACTCACAGTTGGAACAATATATGATTTGCAAGGCTTTGTTTGGTAAACTGTTGAAATTTGAGCCTGTTGAAACAATGGCAGCTTTTAAATATTTTAAGATGGTACTTGATCATGAAAACCACAAATTCTAAACTACTGTCAAGAAATTTTTCAAAACAATTCCATAAGAGAGACACAAAGACATTGTGTGTGGACAGGGAATCAACATGTTTTTCTATTATTAAGGAGTTTTATGCTTTTAAGTATAGCAAATAAAAACAAAATTTCTATAATATTTAGTTGTCTTGCACTGTTAGAAAACTAAAGGATACATATTTCTTAACCAGTTTTCTACCAAAATATTTCATGTCAAGCTAAGTCTTAACATACATTTTATCTCCCTCATCAATGGTAACATAAAAAGACTATGTTGCAAGATATAAAGAGATGACATTCTGTATTGTACTTTAACCAGTAGAGAACATATTGGCAATCAGGATCTGTAGTAATCTGAAACTCTGAAACTGATCCCAGTGAATTAAACTTTCTTTCTACAGAGATAATCAGAATATTGTTGTTCTATTTTAGGTTATTTCAGATTTTCTAATTCCTATGCCTTTCTTTTCTCCATGAACAAGTTAGATTGCTAGTCAACATTGGTAGCTTAGGAAGTAAAAATGTTGGTATGCACCAAGGGCACACACAGTGAATATATATATATAGATAGATATATATATATAGACATATATATGTATATTTATGTGTGTATATTTGTGTATACATATATATATGTATGTGTATGCATATTGTATGCATATGTATGTATGAATATGTATATGTATATTACATATATGTATATTATATGCATATATAATATATATACATTATATGCATATATAATATATATACATATATATTATATATAGTGGTTCCTTTTGATTATTACATCAAACATGACCTTATTCAACACTGGAAGTTAAAGTAGGAAATAGGATTTGAGAAAGGTCAACCAGCTGCAAATATATAATAATTGATGTAGATGTAATAAAAATTTCTTCTTAGTCTTTTAATATGATCTGTTATAAATGGAATTAACTTCTGCAGGAAAGTATCCTCTAAGGAGAGTAACAGCGGAAATGAGACACAGTTCTTTCTCATTAGTGTGGGATCTTCTCGAAATGCTAAGAAATTGAAAGAATAATTCGAAAATTCATCTGGAGTAACAAAATCCTAGGATAGGGAAAACTATTTTCAACAATAAAAGAACTTCTGGCAAGATCAATATCCCTGACCTCAAGCTGTGCTACAGAGAAATCATGACAAAAACTGCATGGCATTGGTACAGTGACAGACAGGTACATCAATGGAATAGAATTGAAGACCCAGAAATGAACCCACATACCTATGGTCACTTGATCTTTGACAAAGGAGCTAAAACCATCCAGTGGAAAAAAGACAGCATTTTCAACAAATGTTGCTGGGCCAACTGGCAGTTAACATGTAGAAGAATGAAAATCGATTCATTCTTATCTCCTTGTAAAAGCTCAAGTTCAAATGAATCAAGGACCTCCACATAAAACCAGATACACTGAAACTAATGGAAAAGAAATTGGGGAAGAGCGTCAAGTACATGTACACAGGGGAAAAATTCTTGAACACAACATGAATAGCTTATGTTCTAAGATCAAGAATTGACAAATGGGATCTCATAAAATTGCAAAGCAAATTTGTAAGGCAAAGGACACTGCCAATAAACATCAGCAAACAGATTGGACAAAGATCTTTACCAATCCTATATCCTATAGGGGGCTAATATCTAATATATACAAAGAACTCAAGAAGTTAGACTCCAGAGAAACAAATAACCTTATTAAAAATGGCGTATAGACCTAAAAAAAAAAAAGAATTTTCAACTGAGGAATATCGAATGACTGAGAAGCACCTAAATAAATTTTCAACATCCTTAGTCATCAGGGAAATGCAAATCAAAACAACCCTGATATTCTGCCTCACACCAGTCAGAATGACTAAGATTAAATACTCAGGTGACAGCAGATGCTGGCAAGGATGTGGAGAGTGAGGAACATTCTTCTATTTCTGGTGGGATTGCTAGCTGGTAAAACCAGTCTGGAATCAGTTAGGCAGTTCCTCAAAAAATTGTACATAGTACTACCTGAGAACCCAGCTATACCATTCCTGGGCATATACCCAGAAGATGATCCAACATGTAGTAAGGACACATGTTCTACTGTGTTCATAGAGGCCTTATTTATAATAGTTAGAGCTGGAAAGAACCCAGATTTCCCTCAACAGAGAAATTGATACAGAAAATGAGGTACATTTCCACAATGGAGTACTACTCAGCTTTTTAAAAACAATGAATTCATGAAATTCTTAGGCCAATGGATGGAACTAAAAAATATTTTGAGTGAGGTAACCCAATCACAGAAGAACACACATGGTATGTACCCACTGATAAGTCGATATTAGCCCAAAACCTTGGAATATCAAAGATATAGTTCACACACCACATGAAGTTTAAGAGGGAAGACCAAAGTGTGGATACTTTGGTCCTTTTTAGAAGGGTGAAAAAATACCCATTGGAGGAAATACAAAGTGTGAAGCAGAGACTGAAGGAAAGGCCATCTAGAGACTGCCCCACCTGGGATTTATCCCATATACAGTTATGATACCCAGATACTATTGTGAATGCCAACAAGTGCTTGTTGACAGGATCCTGATATAGCTGTCGCCCGAGAGGCCCTGCCAGTGCCTGACAAATACAGAGGGGGATGCTCTCAGCCAACCATTCAACTGAGCACAGGGTCCCCAATGGAGGATCTAAGGAGGTGAAGGACCCAAGGAGCTGAAAAGGTTTGCATTCCCATAGGAGGAACAATAGGAACCATTCAGTACCCTAGACCTCCCAGGGAATTAATCACCAACCAAAGAGTACACATGGAGGAGCCATGGCTCCAGCCCCATGTGTAACAGTGGATTGTCTTGTAGGACATCAGTGAGAGGAGAGGCCCTTGTACCTGTCAAGGCTCATTGCCCCAGTGTCCAGAAATGCCAGGACAGGGAAGTAGGAGTGGGTGCATTAGTGAGCAGAGGGAGGGGAGATGGTATAGGGAGTTTTCGCAGGGAAAGGAGGAAAGAGGATAATATTTGAAATGTAAATTAAGAAAATATATAATAAAAAAGAAAACTAACAATATATAAAAAAGAAATTGACCAATAAAATTTTGGTGGGCAATAAATACTGAATGGAAAAAAATCTTTCACCTGGATAATAGAAACACTCTAACTGAATTCTGAGTTCTATATGAACATTCTACCATGTATAGATCAAAGAGTTAGCAAGATATAACTTTAAATAATTAGTTAAATAAATAAGTTTCTATAAAATAAAATTATCTGTAATATACAAAAATATGTCTAAACTCATGATTGTGTTTATAACTTAAGATGGGATTTTATGCAATACAAGAATAGACAAAACCACGAAAAGCCTTAACCTTTATTTGTTTCACTTACAGCAAGAGTTTAGTAGTATCAACTAGAAATCTGCAGTGCAATGTAAGTGATGACATAAGATTTTTAATGGTTGCAATGGCCTGTTCAGTGGTGAAGACAAATTGTAAAGTCCACTTTTTCTGCATTGCTGCAGTTCATGTTAACAACTCTGTAAATGAATATTCAAAACATGACTGTCAACAGCCGTAACACATTAATCACATTTTACAGTGAAGTAGGAAGGCATCAGCGAGTGAAAAGCCAGGCTTTGTCTTCTGCCTAGGTTGGGCAAACTACCTGTGACCCTTTAATGCAGTTCATGTGTATTGACCTTCAACAATTATGTTATTTTTATGCTACTTCTGAACTGTAATTATACTGATATTACAAATTATAGTGTAAATATTTGATATGCAGGATATCTGATATGCAAGCCTTGTGAAAAGGTCATTCAACTCTCTCAGGAGGTCACAACTTTCAAGTTGAGAAACACTGCTCAACATGGAAAACTTAAAGCTTCTGTGACAGAAACTGTTTTTATTACAATGTATTAATCTCAGGAACAGAGCATCACTGCAGGCATTTGAAGCTATGCTACTTACTGCAGAGAATTCCTTTAGATAAATATTGAAATTATTGAATTTTAATTTAGATTAAATTTCCCCCTTTTTTCTTATATATTGTGAAATGAGATTACCAGAATATTTAGTTCACTTATTCCTAACACTAGGTGGTCATATAAACTGAAGGCAGCACATTTGAAGAATATTAATGCTGTGTACCCTCTGTGCAAACAATTTGCAAGCAGCTTCCTCCCAGAAGAAAACTTGTCATTTTTCTGAGGGATCTTTCCAGCCGTCTGCTCTTGGAACACTCTCAGTTATGTGCTGATCTGTGATCAACATGTATTTGCACTCCAAAGCTGCATAATGCATTCATTCTCAGCACGGGAATGTGCAGCTGTTATATGCTAAGGATATTGTTTACATTCTTAACAGAGTTGAAAATGAAGGATTACCTTCCAGGATTCATTTTTTTTCCTCAAAAAATAATTCAGCACTGCTTTCCCTTTTCATCAAGCATGATTTCCCATGTTTCCATCTTCTGCAATGCAATGTGTGTACTCATAAATATTTTTGTGTTAATAAATACCTATAGCAATACCACCATAATACTGAGAAGGAGAATAAAAGTTTGAATACAGCATGCTTTCATGGTCACTGACATTTGATACGGCATTTTATTAATACATACAGGATCTCCCTC
The DNA here is from genome assembly GCA_036184795.1 of Tokudaia tokunoshimensis. Classification (NCBI taxonomy): domain Eukaryota; kingdom Metazoa; phylum Chordata; class Mammalia; order Rodentia; family Muridae; genus Tokudaia; species Tokudaia tokunoshimensis. Next base: position 140,034,108 of record BTHU01000003.1, read on the forward strand.
TGAAGGAACTCCCAATTGAGAGAGGCTAAAATTTGTGCAGAAGTAGACTCTAAAAGCACAACATTTTCCCTCAACCAATACCAAGTCAGGTTCCCCTGTACCACTGCACCCCCCCCCCGCCCAGTCCCCAAACTGATATTGGGTAAAGGAAAAGGACTGAAGCCCTGAGGGCCAACAGAAAGAATGGAAACAGGCAACCTCAGCAGGTAGGAGGTTGGGGGGAACCTCCAGAATGCACCCAAGACTTGGGAGGCAAGAGACTCTTGGGATTCAAAGGAAGGAACCTTAGATGAAATGCCCTACAGTAGGGAGAGGGAACTTATAGAGCCCACCTCTACAGGAAGACAGGGCAACAATGAGGGAGGTGTTGGCCATCCCACAGTCACAACTCTGACCCATAATTGTTCCTGTCTGAGAGAATTACAGGAATGGAAATGGAGAAGAGCCTGAGGAAAAGTGGCAGATCCAAAATGGGGTCCAGCTCAAGGGTAAGTCCCAAGGCCTGACACTATTACTGAGGCTATGGCGTTCACAAAAAGGGACCTAGCATGACTGTACTCTGAAAAAACCAACAAGCAGCTGAAAGAGTCAAATGCAGATATTTGCACTCAACCAATGAACAGAAACTGCTGACCCCTGTGGTGGTATTAAGGAAAGGCCAAAAGAAGATGAGGAAGAGGGCGACCCTGTAGGAGGACCAGCAGTCTCAATGAATCTGGATGCTTGAGATCTCTCAAATACTGGGCTACCAAATAAGCAGCATACGCTGTTGATTTGAGTAATACATATACAGCAGGGAACTGCCAGGTCTGTGTTCAGTCAGAGATAATGCACCTAACTCTCAAGAGACTTTAGGCCCCAGGGAGTTTGGAGGTCAGGTATGGTCTGGGTTGGGGGTTGGAGGTTGAAGACATCCCAGGGGGAGGAGGTATGGAATGTGGAACAGTCGGAGGGTGGATAGGAGAGGGGAATACAATCTGGAGTATAAAATAAATAAATAAATAAATAAATAAATAAATAAAAGAAATTTATAAAGGTTGAAAAAAAAGCACAGTCTTGATCTAACTGATAATATATAAACACCTGAACTCTCATGTGCTCTTCCTTTAAAAAATATATCATTCTTTTGCTAGATTTTCAAGAATTATTTTTATTTTAATTTTTGTGTCTGTGTGTCTGTATGATTGTGTCTGTGTCTCTGAACACTCAAGTACTCAGAGGTCATAGGAATCAGATTTTCTTGAAATTCAGTTCAGATGTAGGGAACATACATGTTCTATGTTTTATCAGTGCTTAGCCGTGAAAGTCAGATTATTTAAATTTCCAAAAAACAAACACCCTAAATTTTTTCATTGTGAATTCCTTCAAAACAAACCTTGGGTAAGGTGCTGTTTCATAAAGCATACATACTGTGGTTGGCACTAAATTTTGCCAGATGTGTGGAATAGTTCTTTTCACTGACATTCATATGAGAAAGCATGCATTTTCTTTTTCTGTCTCCCAGGCCTTCCTAGCAGTGTACTGTTGGGTAGGCTTTGACTTAACAGAGACTTTTGTCATCACTTTGTGATTTTTCTTGCTATGCCGGGTGATTTTCCTGTAAAATGTCACCAATGTAGTTTCCTAGATTTGAGCACCTGTAGAGTGTGCCACCCCAGAAAATCTTGTCTTCAGTGAGCCTTGACACTAGTCGAGCATGCTACCTTTTGTCACTCTGATTAACTACTGTGTTTTTGTTTGCACATACTTGGCTTGGAAAGAAACACAGAAAGAGAAAATGATTAGGGTTTCACATGTCTAATTGATTAATACAATTTGAAAAACTTCAGTATAATTTAAAGGTACCATTTTAACTTTACTCTGCTACTGGCTAATGTGGGCAAAAGCATTGAAGCACAAATTAAAATACAGGCCGGGCAGACTTTTTATGAATATCTTCCCATTGTTCTCGGCGACCTTTGCTATCCTAAGCCTTTCTTCATGTTTATAGGGTTCCTAGCTTCCTTGAATCCCTCTGTGTAGTATACATAACTATCTTCATGTTTCTGGACTTTCTGAATCTAGAATCCAAGAAAAGCTTTACTAGCTTATCCAAGTTATATAAATATCATGTCAGGAAAGCATCTCGTTATTCAATTGTCATTACTCTTTTCTATGTAAGATTTCAAGTCTGTGAAGTTTTGTACCCTCCAAATTTACTCTCTGTAGTTAGAACCGAGTCTATATTAAATTGTGAATGAATATTTGTCAATTAAAATTCAACAAACTTCACTAAGGAAATTCTATGGGGAAGTCAAAATTTGATTGAAACTGTCCTGTCTGCACAAACAAACATGTTTGCATACATTGCTATGTTAGCCCAAGAGATGCAAAGACAATATAGTTTTAAGGCTTTATGCCGTTGTCTACTATCATTACCTCTGGGAAGTGTTTTGAAACTTTCCCCGAGGTTGGTTCTTCTTCTCTTTGGCCTCCTATTATTTTATTTCCTTATATAAAGTTAAATTTTTAGATTCCAATTAGTTTTCCTAATGATTGGTTTTATCCTTCTTGTATTTCTCTGCTGTATTTGCTTTAACCATAATATTAATGACATCTGTTTAACATACACAGTATATTTAGAATGTGAGGAAATTTCCAAAATAATTATTATGCTTTCCAAACTACTAGCAATTCCTACTCTTCATCCTGCTCTTCAGAGACGAAAAGGTGCTGGTAGTATTAGATAATTCACTGATGTGAACTGAAAGGTGGCCCTGGTACTCATTTGCCAATGTTCTTAAGCTACACTGATTCATTATAGACCAGGATTGGCACAATTTCAGACTGTCTCAAGATAAATGATTTATGATGGATGTAAATACAAGCAGCTTATTAATGCAGAGTAAGATAATGCTGTGATGACTATAATAGCTGCCAGAGTTGTTCATATATCTCCAATACACAGAGCAGTGTTGGCCACATTTGGTCATTTAATAGACGTAAGTTGTTACTTTTCTAATTTTATTCTTTGATCAGAGTTTTAGATATACATGCCTAGTAGAGCAAAACTCTGTTTCATGTATCTCTGTACAAAATAAAATCATCATAATGAGGGCACTAACCTTTTTCTTGCAGACATGAACACACACAGTGACTGAATAATGCATGGAAGACAAGGGCCTCAAACAATTTTATAAATAACATGAAAGAAAATACAAAGATATAAATATAATTTTTGGAAATTATTCTAAGTGGAAAAAGATGGAAATGAATGAATCATTTTATATACAATGTTGTAAAGATATTTTTGGTGATTTTTGTCTATCATAAAAGTATGTCAATTGTTTATAAAAGCCACACAGGTATGAAATCAAAAATGAAAACTAAACGAGATTGGTTGTAACACTACAGAACTTCCTGCATGGCTCTGATGCTGTGGTTATCCATGTGTCTCATGAAGAACAGGAAAAGCAATGAGGGTTTGAGCAGTTGAACTCACCTGCCTAAAGCCAAGTGAAGATTAAAAGCCCAATCTAGCAGAATAACCATTCTGCAAGAGAAGTTTGATGTTCTCATCAGAATGCTCAATACATTCCAACATTGTGAAGATTTCTTTCATCCCAGGAGCAGAAAAATAGATCTGTAGGAAACTGAGAAGTTTCTGAATGATAATTTCATTCTGGAAGTGCAATTTCACACTAAGTTTCTTTTATTTCATTGTGTTTTACACTTCTATAAGAGAAAATGTGAGCTTATTTGCTTTTGTTCATGTTCCCGAAGAGAATTAAAGAAATTAATATGTCACAGAAGACATAGAGTTCTACAGTTTTTTTTTTTACTTGAAACTTAAATTAAACTGATAATGCTTCCCTCTGGGTCATGTTCTGTAATCTTGATGAAATTATTTGAATGGCCCCACAGTGGCGATGTGAGCACTACTATAAAGCAGGTTAATATGCCTACAACAGCACACTTCTACATTTTTTAATAACATGCCAATCTATTTTTATTGAAATTATTTATTGTTGGAGGCCTGAGTTCTCTTCCTTGAGGATAATATAATGTTTATGCATAGGAACCAAGAAATGATGAATTCAGCCTATATTCAGTTTCTTCATGATCATACATTACCTTTCATTCCTGTTATCTATTAAAGTCTTAAGCTATTTACTATAAAATAAATATATTGTACAATTTAGAACTATTTTTCCTTGATAGGCACTTGTCTTGTGTTGAACTCATAAAATTTTTTAAAGGAGGAACTTTCCTTCCTTTCTTATTATTTACTGGCTAAGTACTGTATGCCAAGTTTGTGTTTTTAGGACCTCTGATAACAGAAAAATGTGGCTATCATCATCTTTATATCCAGGCAAAGCAACACAAGAGAGTTAATAGGAGTAAGTGACAATTTAGATGGAATCACAGAAATCTCTTTTTAAAGACTTAGTGATGTCAAGAGGAACTCTCATAATTAGAACATTCTTCTGTGATACTGAAACAGTAATTATCAAAAGACTATGACATCTCTGTCAAGTAGAAAAACAGAAACCTGAGCAATGATGTCATTTATGATATTTGGACATATTTCTGCTTTTGCATCATGAGGATGGTCAACAAAACTTTCAGATATCCTACAATGCAGAGAAAATGTACATAGCCCTCCCCACCAAATACATATGCTAATATGCCAAGAGTTCAAACTGAGAAACATTTCTTAATTTATTTATTTATTTACATCCCAGTTGTAGATTTTCCATCCTCCTTTCCTTCCATTCCCTTCCTTCTGTCCTCCTGATCTCCTCAGAAAAAGAGAGACCGCCACTGGATATCAAGTCACTTTGGTGGATCAGGTTCCAGTAGGACTAGGAAGACCTCCTATTGTGGCTAGAAAGGCAGCCCAGCTAAGAGATAAGTGATCCAAAGGCAGTCAGAAGAATCAGAAAAAGCCCCTGCTCCTGCTGTTAGGAGTCCAAGATGAAGATCAAACTGTACAACTGTTACATATGTGCAGAGGATGTAGGTCCATCCTTGTTTGTGGTTCAGTCTTTGTGAGCCCATAAGGGCCCAGCTCAATTGATACTGTAGGGTTTCTTCTGGTGCCCTTGGCATCTCTGGTTCACTCAGCACTTCCTACCCTTCTTCCAAAGGATTCTCCGAGTTCTGTCTAGTGTTTAGATGTGGGTCTCTTGATCTGTTTCTATCAGTTGCTGGGTGAAGGCTCTCTGATGACAGTTATGCTAGGTTCCTGTTTACAAGTATAGCAGAATATCATTAATGGGGTAAGGGGTAGGCACTCTGTCTCAAGCTAGGCCAGTCATTGGTTGGTCACTCCCTCAATTGCTGCCCCATCTTTATCCCTGAACATCTTTTCATCAGGATAAATTGTGGTACAAGTTACCCTGTTTTGCTGCAGGGTAATGTCCTAATCTCTCCACTGAAATTCTTGCCAGGTTATACCAGAAGGATATTTAAGGTTCCACATTTCCCAATACTAGGAGTCTTAGGTAAGGTCAGCCTCATAGATTCCTGAGAATTTTAGTTGTCCTCGGTTTCTAGTATGTCCAAGAGAAGTATCACCCTAATCTCCATCTATTCCAGTTATCTCTCCCAGTACTCTCTCCCTCCATCTCTCTCCCTACATAATCCTCCACTGTTCTTCTCTTCATTCTTTCCACTACACAGTCCCCTTCCATAATCCTGCCTGAGTTTCTGATATAAATTCTATTTCTCCTTCTCGATGAGATTCAAGTTTCTTCCCTTGGGTCTTCCTTGTTACATAGCTTCTTTGCGTTTGTACATTGTAGCATCATTATCCTTTACTCTATTGGTTTTCATTGTCTTTTCATTACAATGATTAAAAAAAACCTATCTTCTTACATGGTATTTGGTAACTGTATTTTAGCAATGAAACACTTATCTACTTATAAGTGAATACATATGTTTTTATTTCTAGGTTTGGGTTACCTCACTTGGGATTCTTTTTCTAGCTCTATTCAGAAAATTTCATGATGCTATTGTTTTTAATATTCCATTGTGTAAATTAACACAATTTCTTTATCCATTCTTTCATTAAGGAGTATCCAGGTGTTTCCAGTTTCTCTCTATTATAAACTACTATAAATAAAGAAGATGAAGTGTCCTTGTAATATGGTACAGCATCTTTTGGGTATATGCCCAGAAGTGGTATAGACGGGTCTTGAGGCAGAACTATTCAAACAATTTTCTGAGAAACCACCAAATTTATTTCTAAAGTGTTTGTACAAATTTGTACTCCCACCAGCTATGGAGGAGTATTAACCTTGCTCAACATCCTTGCTAGCATGAGCTTTCATAAGAGTATTATTATTATTATTGTTGTTGTTGTTATTATTAACCATTCTGGTTAATGTAATGATGTAAGATGGAATCTCAGAATAGTTTTGATTTGCATAAACACAGAAAACTGTGACAGTCAAATTTTACATTCTTTTAGCAATGACAAATATAGTTACCTAGTACCATGTAGGAAGATAGCTTGTTTTTAATCACTGTAATGAAAAGACAATGACAATTTTGTTTGCTTATTTACCCTTGTCTTTACACACTAAGTACACAAGAGAATGAAGTTACACTATCCATAACACTTAATGGATTAAATTTAGTCCTTATCTGTAACATTTAAGGAAAAATATTGAAGAAAATCTGTGAAATAGTTTCTCTGTCCTGTGATATGACTGTCTTTGCCAAACTAAGTAATACCAGTCAGTGCTCACAGATCTTCAGGAGTGATCACTGAATATGTGTGCCACACTTTGACTATTTAAGAGGCCTTTTCTTTAAATCAGTATGCTGAAAGATATTCTGCATTCTTCAGTCAAATCCACAAAAATTGTTATTGCTACTACTTAGCTTTCAGAAGCTTGCTTGGTTTGTGAACTTTTTCTTGTAGTCATTGTAGAGTTTTGTTAAGTCCATTGAAAGATGAGTTTGAATGATAAAGTGCCTTACATGTTAAAGTGGCTGTTGATTCTGTTGCCTGCTTCCTGCAGGGCTGTGATGATGGAATGCTTTGTTTAAAGCTGCAGTGGTCCCGACTGATCACCAGCCACACGGTATATCTGTTTCCTTACCACACCATTACATCCTGCCTGTTTCAATAGTTACATCTTTATGAAATCTTTTAAAAGACTGTAGTTTTCATTGAAAATTTATAAATATCTAGAATAATTAATAAGAATTTGATACTTAAGAAATTTACCGTATTAATTTGAATATATAATTAAATATCAATAATCTAAAAGTAAAAGGAGGTGTATCATATATCTAAAGGAGAAAACAGATACATTTTAAATTTCTACTTGTACTTTCAAAATTCTTGGTGTGGTGGCTCACACCTGTAATTCCGTTATATTTGGAAATATTTTTAGAGGAAATGTTTGTGCTGTACTTAATTGTGATGTATATATTAAGTTGTTACTTTTCTCAAAAACTCTCAAGATAACAGAAGTATCCTACGTAGAGAAAGATGCAACTGAGAACTCCCACATCAGGAGTAAAGAGAGATTAGTGGGAGTTAAGGGGAGCAAAGGTGAAGTGAAAGCATTGATTTAATTGTACTCATAACATGGAAGCTCACACTGAAGAATTTTAACTTCCCCAGCACATGTGTTGGTCTCCAGAAATACCCATAAAAATTTTAAGTAAAATAAAATTACAGAGTCCACAGGAAGGCTTAAGAGGTAGTGTTACCAAGATTGATGATCTGAGGTCAGTCTTTACATAATTCAAAGAAAGAAACAACTTCTCCAAGTTGTGTTCTAATTGCCACAGATTCATTGTGGCACCAACTCACACAGACACATTCGCTTTTGCACACATACAAACACAAACTACATTAATAAGTAAATAAATTTAATTTTGAATAAGTACTGGACTATTTTCTGAAAGTATGGCATAAATTTATAAGAAAAATTGTAGAATAATATCCACCTAAATTGTTTCTTCTTTTTCTTGAGAACTTGGTTATATTTATATAATCTTTTCTTTCCTAGAATAACATAAAATTAGTAATTACAACTGATTACCCACTGGTTTGGGGAGATTAAATGTAGAATTTTAATTGCAGGAAGGTGACTTCAATTATGTTTCACAATACTTAGGTATATAGATCTCAGAGAATCCAAAAATATACAGCCTATTTTTCTTGTGCTTGATTGTCCCAGGAGGGTGAAGGAAAGTTCCTATTGGTAAAGACACCCTGTACTTCAGAACAGGGACAAGAGACTCATGAGCTACAGTTGGCCTGAATGCATAATATAAGATTACAAAGAAGGAAAGTAAACAAATCTTGTACCTAGTTTTGATATCTGTAAATCACATCAACAACCAGCATAACATTTAAACTAATGGAGTGGAGATTTAGTCAAATCAGACACTGGATAGTTACACCTGCAAGCTTTATGCTCTGATACCATAGCACAATTGCAAACAGGACAACATTGAAGATGAAATGGTTTGTGTCTGTTTTGGTTTTTATATTTCTCTTTTGTTAACCTGCAGTATATCTTCCCATACTAAAGAAACTAGAACTTTGGGATGAATGTTCTGTGTATATACCAGCTTACTAGCTCCATATTCAATTAGTTGTGTTGTTGTTGCCTTAGCAATGGAAATCTTCTGTCAGTGTGTGGAGAGCAAACTACTGTCTTGGCAACAGCATAGGTTGTTGGAGGATTTCCATGGAATTTCTTTGGACAACAACTCAGTTGGATGTAACCCAATATCAGTAATGGAAGCTTCATTTAGTGACAAGTATTGGCCTATTGGGACTCCATCCCTTCCATTATTTGGAGACATCATTAGGATCACCTTCATATGTTTTGGGAAGTTTCTACTACATATGTTTCCATACAGCAATTCAAATACACCTCAATTTAAGCTGTCTCTCCCTGCATTTCCTCTCTTAACTCTCATCTCCCCTCCTCCTCTCCCCATGATTCTCCTGTTTCTGTTCTCCATGCCCAGATCTCAATTATAAATTCTATTTTATGTCCAATTTTCTGAGGAACCACCAAACTGGTTTCCAGAGTGGTTTTACCAGCTTGCAATCCCAAAAGCAATGGTGGACTGTTCCTCTTTCTCCAGAATTTGTGGTCCACTGAGTTTTTGATCTTGGCCATTCTGACTGGTGTGAGGTGAAATCTCAGTGTTGTTTTGATTTGCATTTCCCTGATCACTAAAGATGTTGAACATTTCTTTAGGTGTTTCTCAACCATCTGGTATTTCTCAGTAAAGAATTCTTTGTTTAGCTCTGTATCCCATTTTTAATATGGTTATTTGTTGCTCTGGAGTCTAACCTCTTGAGTTCTTTGTATATATTGAATATTAGCCCTCTACCGGATGTAGGATTGGTAAAGATCTTTTCCCAATCTGTTTGTTGCCATTTTGTCCTATTGACAGTGCCCTTGCCTTTCAGAAGCATTTCAATTTTATGAGGTCCCATTTGTCGATTCTTGATCTTAGATCATAAGCTATTAGTGCTATATTCAGGAAATTTTCTCCTGTGCCCATGTGCTCCAGTTTCTTCCCCACTTTCTATTCTATTAGATTCAGTGTATCTGGATTTATGTGGAGGTCTTTGATCCACTTGAACTTGAGCTTTGTACAGGGAGACAAGAATGGATCAATATACATCCTCCTGCATGTTGACTGCCACTTGACCCAGCAACATTTGTTGAAAATACTGTCTTTTTTTCCACTGGATATTTTTAGCTCTTTTGTCAAAGATCAAGTGACCATATGTATGAGGGTTCATCTCTGTGTCTTCAATTTTTATTCCATTGATCTACCTGCCTGTCACTGTACCAATATCATGCACCTTTTATCACTGTTGCTGTGTAGCATAGCTTGAGGTCAGGGATGGTGATTCTGCCAGAAGTTCTTTTATAGTTGAGAATAGTTTTTGCTATCCTGGGTTTTTTGTTATTCCAGATAAATTCAGAAATTGCTCTTTCTAACTCTATGAAGAATTGAGTTGGAATTTTGATGGGGATTGCATTGAATATGTAGATTGCTTTAGGCAAGATGGCCATTTTTACTATATTAACCCTGCCAATCCATGAGCATGGGAGATCATTCCATCTTCTGATACATTCCTCAATTTCTTTCTTCAGAGACTTGAAGTTTTTGTCATGCACATCTTTCACTTGCTTGGTTAGAGTCACACCAAGGTATATTATGTTATTTGTGACTATTGTGAAGGGAGGATATAGCTATACCACTCCTGGGCATATACTCAGAAGATGCTCCAACATGTAATAAGATCACATGCTCCACTATGTTCATAGCAGCCTTATTTATAATAGCCAGAAGCTGGAAAGAACCCAGATGTTCCTCAACAGAGGAATGGATACAGAAAATGTGATACATTTACCCAGTGGAGTACTCCTCAGCTATTAAAAACAATGAATTCATGAAATTCTTAGGCAAGTAGACGGAACTAGAAAATGTCATCCTGAATGAGATAACCCAATCACAAAAGAACACACAGTATGCACTCACTGATAAGTACAAAATAGCCCAAAAGCTTGGACTATCCAAGATACAACTCACAGACCAAATGAAGCTCAAGAATAAGGAAGATCAAAGAGTGGATACTTTGATCCTTATTGGAAAGTTGATCAACTTGCCCCTGGCTCACAGTCAATCAATAGACTGAGCATAGGGTCCCCAATAGTGGAGCTATAGAAAGGACCCAAGGAGCTGAATGGGATTTCAGCCCCATAGGAGGAACAATAATATGTACCAACCAGTACTCCCAGAGCTCCCAGGGACTAAACCACTAACCAAAGGTACACATGGAAGGATCCATGGCTCCAGCTACATATGTAGCAGAAGATGACCATTTCAGACATCAGTGAGAGAAAAGGCCATTGGCCTGTGAAGGCTCTATTCCCCAGAATAGTGCAATGCAAGTCAGGAAATTGGGGGAAGGTGGTGAGCAGGGGGAGGAGGAATGGGATATGGGTTTTTTGGAGGGGTAATGTGGAAAGGGGATACCATTTGAAGTATAAATAAAGCAAATATCTAATAAAAAATAAATAAAATTATTCTATTTCCCCTTCTTAGGAGGATGCATGTATTTCCCCTTGTCCTTTCCCATACTTATCTTCTCTAGATGTTAGCTTGGTCATTATTTACTTAAAGGTCAGTATCCACATATAAGTGAATATGTACAATATTTGTCTTTATGGGTCTGGATTATTTCATTCAGGATGACTTTTTCTAATTCCATCCATTTGCATGCAGATTTTACAATGTCAAATTTTAGACCTCTGAGTAATACTCCATTATGTCAATGTACAATATTTTCTTTATTCATTTTTCGATTGAGGCACATTTAGTTTGTTTCCAGAATTGGCTATTATGAATAGAATATCAACAATCATAGTTAAATGTCTTTAGTTATGCTAGGATAAAAGCTTTGGGAATATGTGGACAAATGTGATATAACTGTAGATAGATTGATTTCCAACTTTCTGTAGAACTAGTACTATTATTTCTATAGTGTCTGTATTACTTTGCTCTCTCACCAGTGATGAAGTGTTGCCTTTTTTTCTATATCCTCAAAATAATGAGTTGCCAAATGCTGTCAGATGTAGAGATAGAATCTCGAAGTAATTCTGATTTGTATTTTCCTACTGGTTAAGGATGTTGAACATTTCCTTAGTATTCATCAGCTATTTGAGTATCTTCTACTCAGAAGTCTGTTTAGATAAATTTTTTTGCATTTTAAAAATGTATTATTTATTGCTTTGGTATTTAGTTATGTGAGTTCTTCATATGTTTTGGATACTGGTCCTCTATCAGACTTGGAGTAGGTAAAAATCTTTTACATTTCTATAGGCTGCTTCAACGTCTGCATGACTGTGTTCTTTACTGTACAGAAGCATTTCAGTTTGATGAAGTCCCATTTGTTATTTGTTAATGTTAGGGACTATGCTGTGTTCTGTTCAGAAAATTTTATCCTGTGCCAATTAGTTAAAGAATATTTCTTACTTTCTCTTCTATCAGCTTCAGTCTATATGATTTTCTGTTGATATATTCAATCCATTCGGACTTCAGCTTTGTGCCGGATGAGTACCTATTTGGACTCTTCTATGTGTAAACATTCAGTTTGATTATCACTGGGGCCTTTTATTCCAGTGGGCATTTCTGACTTATTTATCTAAAATAAGGTATACATAGGTTTGTGATTTTATATCAGGGTCTTCAATTTTATTTGAGTGATCAACGTGTCAGTTTTAACACAATACCATAATTCAATTATTACTACAGCTTTTTTTTAATTATAGTGAAGATATTTCAAACAGTTCTTTCATTGCTCAAAATTGTTTTAGTTACCTTAGTTGTTTTGTTTGTGAGTTTGTTTGCTTATTTTCTGATATGAAGCTAAGAATTATCCTTCCAATGTCTGTAAAGAATTGTGTTGGGATTTTCATGGGGCTTGCATTTAATCTGTAGCCTGCTTTTGATAGGATAGCCATTTTTTACTATATTAATTCCATGAATCCAGGAGCATGGAAAATCTTCCCATCTTCTGCTTTCTTCAATCATTTATTTCTTCAAAGCCTTTTAAGTTTTTATTACACATGTCTTTCACTTGTTTGTTTAGAGTTACCAATAGATATTTTATTTCATTTGAAGTTACCATGCAAGATGTTTGCTTAACTAGTTTTTTTCCTTCAGTCCATTTGTCATTTATATATTGGATGATTGCTACTTTTATTAGAATTTATTTTTATGTCCAACTACTTTGATGAAAATTTTTATAGACTGCAGTATTTAGTTGGTAGAAAGTTTTGGGTCCCCTATGTATAATATCACATCATTTGGAAATAATGATACTTTGTCTTTTTTCCTTTCCTTGTATTCCCTTGATCTCCATCAATTATCTTATTGCTATAGCTAAAATTCCAAGTACTATAATAAAAATGCATGAGGAGCATGGACAACCTTGTATTGTTCCTGATATAATGTAATTGCTTTTAGTTTCTTTCCATGTAATCTGCTGCTGGCTATAGTCTTGCTGTAAATAGCCTTTATTACATTTCGGTGTATCCTTTCTATCTCTAATCTCTTCAAGACGCTTGTCATGAAGGTATAATGGATTTCGTCAAGGGCCTTTACTACATGGAGTAAGATGATTATGTGTCTTTTCCTTTATTATTTTTATATGATGGATTATACCTACTGATTTTTTTATAGTGCCCCAAAACTTTTCTACATATCTAGGATGAAGATGACTTGATCATGGTGAATCATCATTTTTATGTGTTCTTAGATATAGTTTGAAAGTATTATATGGGCCGGGCGGTGGTGGCGCACGCCTTTAATCCCAGCACTTGGGAGGCAGAGGCAGGAGGATTTCTGAGTTCGAGGCCAGCCTGGTCTACACAGTGAGTTCCAGGACAGCCAGGGCTATACAGAGAAACCCTGTCTCAAAAAAAACAAAAACAAACAAACAAAAAAAAAAAAGAAAGTATTATATGGATCTTGCATGTACGTTCATAAGAAAAAAATGTGTTCTGTATCCTATAACTTTTTGGGGTATTTATGAGCTTTAGGTATCAGAGCAATAGTGGCCTCACAAAAATATCTTGGCCATTTTCCTTCTTTTTCTCTTTTGGGGAATAATATGAAGAGTATTTGAATTAATTCTATGAAATCCTTGTAGAATTCTGCACTAAAACCATCCAGTCATGGGCCTTTTTCAATTGGGTGACTTTTAAAGAATACTTCTATTTCACTGAAGTCCTTTTTAAATTGCTTATCTGGTTTTGATTTAAATTTGATAAAGTGAGACCAATCAAATAAATTATCCACTTCATCTAAAGATGTTCCAGTTGACAGAGAGTGTGTTAAGTTGGTAGCTTTTTGTTTTATTTTCTTTTATTTTAAAACTTGATTGAATTTTTGTTGTTGTTGTTGTTGTTCTTGTTGCTGTTGTTTGAATTTTTTATTTTTATTGAAAGGGAAATAAAAGGAAGAAAAACATTTTATGATAAAATTGAAGATTTACATGGAAAATATTTCTGATAAAATTGAAGAAATATATAGAAAAACACGTTAAAATTGATAATTCTCATGGAAAATTAAAGAGTAAAGTAGTAGACATAAAAAGCATTGATAAATTAATTGAAAAATGAAATAGAAACATTTTGTGATAGAATTGAAGATTTACATGGAAAATATTTCTGATAAAATTGTAGAAAAATATAGAAGAACATGTTAAAATTGAAGATTATCACAGAAAATTTTATATAGATATAATAATGGTAGGCATAAAAGTATTCCTAAGTTGATTGAAAGTAGCATTATAAACATTTTCTGATAAACTTGAAGATTTACATGAAAAATATTTCTGATAAAATTGAAGAAATATATAGAAAAACGTTAAAATTTAAGACTATCATGGCCATTATACAGATAAAATGATAGGCATAAAAATAATAATAAGTTGATTGAAAGTGGAATTATAAACATTTTCTGATAAACTTGAAAATTTATATGGAAAATGTTTCTGATAAAATTGAAGAAATATATAGAAAACATGTTAAAATTGAAGATTATCATGGAAATTATACAGATAAAATGATAGGCATAAAAATAATTCTAATTTGAATGTGGAGTTATAAAATTTTCAGGCAAAATTGAAGATTTACATGGAAAATATTTCTGATAAAATTCAAGAAATATATAGATAAACACATTAGAATTGACTATTACATGGAATATTATACAGATAAAATGGTAGATATAATAAACCTAAATTAATTGAAGATGGAATTAAAAACATTTTGTGATAAAGTATGAGATTTATCTGATAAAATAGAAGAAATATATAGAAAAACATTAAAATTGAAGATTATCATGAAAAATAATGCAGATAAAATGGTAGAAATAAAAAATTGCTAAATTAAATGAAAGAGTAATTGCAAATATTTTCTGATAAAATTGAAGATTCACGTGAAAAAGATTTGCTAGTCTATGTCTTTTTATTTGGGAATTGAGTCCATTGCTGTTAAGAGATATTAAGGAATAGTGATCATTGCTTTCCATTATTTTTGATGTGATTTTTATGTTTGTGTGGGTATCTCCTTTTGTGTTTGTTGGAAGAAGATCATTTTCTTGGTTTTTCTATGGTGTGGTTTCCCTCCTTGTGTTGCTATCTTCCATCTATTATCCTTTGTAGGACTGGATTTTTGGACAGATATTGTGAACATTTGGTTTTATCATGGAATATCTTGGTTTTTCCATTTATGCTGATTGAGAGTTTTGCCGGGTGTAGTAGCCTGGGATGGCATTTGTGTTATCTTAGAGTCTGCATGAGATCTTCCCAGGATCTTCTAGCTTTCATGGTCTCTGGTGAGAAGCTTGGTGTAATTCTAATAGGTCTACCTTTATAAGTTACTTGCCCTTTTTCTCTTACTGCTTCTAATATTCTTTTTTTTGTTTAGTGCATTTGGTGTTTTCGTTATTATGTGCTGGGAGGACTTTCTGGTCTGGTCCAGTCTGTTTGAAGTTCTGAAAGCTTCTTGTATGTACATGGGCATCTCTTTCTTTAGTTTAGGGACATTTTCTTCTATAATTTGGTTGAAGATATTTACTGGCCCTTTAAGTTGAAAATCTTCTCTC
Organism: Tokudaia tokunoshimensis; assembly: GCA_036184795.1. NCBI lineage: Eukaryota > Metazoa > Chordata > Mammalia > Rodentia > Muridae > Tokudaia > Tokudaia tokunoshimensis. The sequence continues at coordinate 140,049,765 of BTHU01000003.1, forward strand.
TCTTCTATACCCATAATCCTTAGGTTTGGTCTTCTCATTGTGTCCTGGAGTTCCTGGATGTTTTGGGTTACATGCTTTATGTATTTTGCATTTTCATTGTTCTATGGTATCTTCAGCACCCAAGATTCTTTCTTTTATCTCTTGTATTCTGTTGTTGATGCTTGCATCTATGACTCCTGAATTATTTCCAAGGTTTTCAATCTCCAGAGATGTCTCATTTTTTTATTTTTTTATTGTTTCTACTTCCACTTTTAGATCCTAGATGGTTTTGTTCAGTTCCTTCACTTGATTGTTTGTGTTTTCCTGTAATTCTTTATGGATTTTTTGGTTTCCTCTTTAAGGGCTTCTGCCTGTTGACCCATAATCTCCTGTATTTCTTTAAGGGATTTTTGTGTTTCCTCTTTATGGGCTTTTACCTGTTGACCGATGTTCTCCTGTATGTCTTTAAGAGAGTTATTTAAGTCTTTCTTGAAGCCCTCTATCAGCATCATGAGATATGATTTCAAATCCAACTCTTTCTTTTCCAGTGTGTTGGGGTATCTGGGACTTGCTATGGTGGGAGAACTGGGTTCTGATGTTGCCGATTGACATTGGTTTCTGTTGGTAGGGTTCTTGTGATTGCCTTTTGCTATCTAGTTATCTCTGCTACTAGTTGGTCTTGCTGTCTCTGGCTGGAGCTTGTTCCTCCTGTGGGCCTGTTAGCCTGTGTTGTTACTACTGGGAGACCAACTCTCTTCTGTCAGGGTCTGTGCACTGCCTGGCTCCCTGGTGCAAATGGCAGCTTAAAGACCTCTGTCCCAACTGCTCCACTGATCTTATGCCTGATGCGCTCCTAGCTGTTCCACTCCAGAGAGGAGGTGGAGATCTCACCTGCATGCTCAGAAGTGAAAGCGCTGCTGTGAGATCACTCTCTCCTGGCAGGCTGTGCGCAGAAGACTCTGGAACTGCCTGGCTTCCTGATCCCTTGTTTGGCCTTTTTAAAAAAATGTAGGCACTTAGTTTTATGAACTTGCCTTTCAGTATTATTTTTACTGTGTCCCACAAGTTTGGGTAAATTATGTATTAATTTTCATCCAAGTATAGAAAAAAACTAATTACTTTCTTGTGTTTTCCCTGCTTTGGCCTATTTTTCATTCTGGAGAGAGTTTTTCAGTTTCCATGGTTTTGTTAAGTTTTTGTTTGATATGCAGTTTTAATCTGTGCTGGATTGGTAGAATACATGAAACTTTACAATTTTTTTTTAATTGTTGAGACTTGCTTTATGTCTGAGTATATGCTCAATTTTGTGGAATGATTTATTAGATTTAGAGAATAAAGTGTATTCTTTTGTGTTTGTGTGTAATATCCTGCAAGTATCTGCTAAGTCCATTTGATATATGATATCTACTATTTCCAGGATTTCTCTGTGTAGTTGTTGTCTAGATGACATATCCTTTGGAGAAAGTATAGTATTAAAATCTTTCTTTATTAGTGTGTGATTGTCAGTAAGTGATTTTAGCTAGAATACTATTTCCTTTACAATCTGAGTGCCCTTGTGTCTTGGGCATAGATGGTAAGAATTTAAGTATCATTTTATTAGATTTTCTTTTGATGAGTAAGTATAGTATTTCCCTATACTTTTTGAGACATTTTAATTTGAAGTATCTTTTATTAGATATTAAATGCCTACACCAACTTGCTTCTTGCATCCATTTGCTTGGAATACATTTTTCCAACCATTTACTCTGAAGTAATAGCTACCCTTGATTCTGAGGTGTATCTTTTGAATGCAGCAGAAGGATGGATTCAGTTCACATTAATTCTTTTAATCTCTGACTTTATATTGGTCAATTGAGTCAGTCCATTGATATTGAGAGACATCATTGTCACATGATTATTGATTCTTGTTATTTTGTTATTGATGTTGTATATATTAGTGTATGTGTGTGTTTGTGTGTGTATGTGCGTGCACATGTGTGTCTATGTGTGTGTATGTGTGTGTGTGTGTGTGTGTGTGTATGCTGCACTTCAGATTTTGCTGCTGTACTCCATTTTTAATTGTATTATTTATCTAGTTTTGAATTCTTTATATGTTTTCTGTATTATTCCTTTATAATATGTGTAGTTGGTAAAAACTATTTTCACACTTATAGATTGCTGATTTGTCAGAGAGATGGTGTCGTTTGTTAGGCATAAACTTTTCAATTTAATAAGGTCTCCTTTACTTTTGTTGTTCTTACTTCCTTTGCTACTGGTGTTGTTTAGAATGTCTTTTTCTGTTGCAATGATTCAACATTTTTCTGTAATTTTTGTTTTATGAGATTTAGTGTATGTGATTTTATGTTGAGGCATGTGATTCATTAGGAATTGAATTCCTTTTTTTCTTCTTTCAGTATAACCTTTATATTGATTTTCTGGGAATTTCACATCATGCATCTCAATCACACTCATTTCCCAGTCCTTCCAATGTGTCCTCCTACCTCCTCACACATTGTGACCTCCTTCTCCCAAATAATCCTTAAAAATTAAGAAGGAAGATGAATTTATCTTATCTATATACTTACTGAACTCTCAGTTGTCTGACCCTTAAATAGAGAACTGAAATTTTCCCCTCTTACACTTTTCACAGAAGCCATCAATTTTACAGAATTACACTTCAGCATCCAGTCATAGGGTTTTTTTTTTTTTTTTGGTTGTTTTTATTTTACTTTTTTATTTTCTTAATGACTTTCTTTCTAGTTTGTTACTTTTTTGTAAGGGGTGGTTGGGGTACAGATAGCAGTTTTCACAGAAGTATTCCCTGTCCCCTTTTCTCAACTGTGGGACTTCAGTCACTTATCTCAGATGAATAGTAGACTTCTTACTCTTCACAGTCAATGGGAGCATCAATTCTGAGTGTCTACATGGTTTCTCCAAAAAGAACAAACTATATATTACCCCAGCTGCAGGACATCCACCAACAGAGACAACATCCTGAGTGACAGCCAAGACTATGGACATCAACATGTCCTAAGGTAGTTGCACAGTCCACTCATATCATCATGGCCCCCAGCATTATCAGGGCATACTGAATCCAGCATGGCCTCAGGTGGCAGTACAGACCAGTTATAGCAATTTTGATATAGCATTTCCTTATATATTTCAGGCCATCCTATACATTCCATGTTCTTTCTGCCTCTTGTTGTTGAGATTCCAGGTGTGAACCTTCCTACCTGGCTTCACTATGAGCTTCACTATCATCAAATAATAGCCAATACTAATCTTCTAGTAAGTTTTATACTTTTCTTTTAATTTTTATTCTCTTATACATTACATCCTGATCACAGTTTCCCCTCTCTCCCCTTTCTACAATTGCTAACCGTGCCCACTTAACACCGCTGAACTATACAAGATCAATCCCTTCAACACAAAGAAGAGCAGTTCTCGTTGGGACTTTAATACAACACACCTTAACAAGTTACAATAAACCCAGAATCATACTGCCAATGCTAGACAATGCAACCCAGTAAGAAGAAGTGGTCCCACAAATATGCAAAAGAGTCAAGGACAGCTCCTGATTTCACTGTTAAGATTTTTGTAAGAACAATCTATTCAGCTATAATATATATGCTGAGGATATATGTCAGATCCCTAGAGGCTCTTGGATCTCTGTAAGTTCCCATGAGTCTGGAGAGTTGATTTTGTGGGTAGTGTTCTTCTTGTGTGCCCCTGACCTCTTTTGTTCTTCTCAAATTTTTTCTTCCCCTTCCAGTGAACTTTCTGTGTTCTGCCAAATGTTGACTATGAGACTCTGCATCTGTTCTGCTCAGTTGTTGGATAAATTCTCTCTGGTCTCTTTGATGATGATTCTGCTGGGCCCTGGTTTTAGTATACTCTTCAGACTGGACAATCTGTACATCAATGATTTTGTGTCCCAATCGCTCCATTTGAGGCCTTGCCTCATTACAGAAGATGACCAGATCAGGTCCCGTGTCTCCCATTATCTGTAGTCTTTGCTAGAGTTACTCTTGTAGACTCCATGGAGTTTTCTTGCACTAGATTTCCACCTTGATCAGAAATGTCCTTGAATTCCAATTGTTACTCACAGTACTTTTGCACTCCCTTCTGCCCTCATTCGATCCATCCTATTTTCAACAACATCTGCCCAGTACACCTGCAAAATTTATTCTTTTTTTGCCTTCTTTGGGTGATCTGTGCTTCCACCAGTTAAGCCATATGTGTTGCTTAGCCTCTCTATGTATGCAGAATATAACATGATTGCCTTTTACTTTATAGCTAATATCCACTTCTAAATGAGTATATGTATTATGTTTGGCTTTCTGGGCCTGGGTTACCTTGCTCAGTATGATTTTTCTTTTATTGATTTCTTTTACTCATTCTATCCATTCACATCCAAATTTCATGTTCTCAACAGCTGGTTTCCTTCATGTATTCTGCCATTGGGGGACATCTAGGCTGCTTTCAGTTTCTGAATATTATGAATAAAGCTGCTATGAAGAAAGTTTAATGAATATCCTTGTGATGTCACAAATCATTCTTTCGAAACATGCCCAGAAGTGGGATAGTTAGATCTTTAGGTAGATTGGTTTCCAGTTTTCTGAGGAACTGCTATATTGCTATTTAAAGTAGCTGTATGAGTTTGTGTTCCCACCAGCATTGGAAAAGTGTTTTCTTTGCTCTACATCCCCACCCACATGAGTTTTCACTGTGTTGTTGATCTGAGCCATTCTGACAGGTGTAAGATTGAATCTCAAATTCATTTTGATTTGCATTTCTCTGATAGCTAAGTGTCAGAACTTTTCTCTAAGTGATTCTTAGCCATTGGAGATTTCTCTGTTGAAAATTCTGTTTAGAACTGCACCCCAGTTTAGAATGGGATTGTTTAGTTTGTTGATGAATAGTTTTTTGAGTTCTTTATTTTGGATATTAGCCTTCTGCCAGATATGGAGTTGGTGAATTTGTTTTCATTCTGTGGGCTGCTCTTATGTAATATTGACAGCTACATTTGCCTTATAGAAGCTTTTTAGTTTCATGAGGTTACATTTATTGTTCATTTTAGAACCTATTCTATTAATGTTCTGTGCAAGAAATTGTCTTCTGTGCCAACACATTCAATATTATTTCATACTTTATGTTCTGGCAGGTTCCACAGGTCTGATTTTATTTGGGGGTCCATGCTCCATATGTTCTTGGCCTTTGTGCAGGGTGAGAAGGATAGGTCCATTTGTGTTCTTTTACATATTGCCATCCAGTTAGACCCACACTATTTGTTGAACATGCTTTCTTTCCCATTGTATATTTCTGACTTCTTTATCAAAATTCATATGTACATAGGTGTGTGTATTTATATCTTGGACTTAGATCAATTATATTGATCAATGTGTTTGGTATTATGCCAATACCATTTTGTTTTTATTTCTACAGCTCAGTAGAATTATTTTAGCTTTCCCGGATGTTTTGTTTGTCCTAATGAAGTCTAGTTTTTTTCAAGGTCTGTAGAAAATTGATTTGAATTTTTATGGTAATTGAATCTTCAGATTGCTTTATGTAAATGGCCAATTTTAATATGTTAATCCTAAGTATCCATGAATGTAAGATGGCTTTCCATCTTCTGATTTTTTTTTTCAATTTCTCTCTTCAAACACTTGAATTTTTGTCATACAGGTAATTCACTTGTTTGCTTAGAATTGCCCCATGATATTTTATATTTTGTGGCTATTGTGAAGGGTGTTGATTCTTGTTATTTTTCTCAGCCATTTTGTCTTTGTATATAGGATAAATAGTAATTATTTTAAGTGAATCTTGTATCCACCCACTTTGCTAAATCAGTTTATCAGTTATCAATAGTCACTGGTAGAATTTGGGGGTCATTTATGTACACAATCATATCATCTGCTAATAATGATAAAATGGCATCTTCCTTTCTAGTTCCTATCTCCTTTTCCTACCTTAGTTGTCTTATTGCTTGAACAAGAACTTTAAATTCTATTTTGATTAGACATGGAGAAAGTAGACAGCCTTGTTGTGTTCTTGGTTTCAGTAGAACAACTTTGTGTAACTCTCCATAAGTTTATTGTAAACTGCCTTTATTATGTATAGGTATCCCTATATATGCTTGTATTCCTTGTATCCCTTACCTCATCAAGACTTTTAACATGAATGGGTTTTGGATATTTTCAAAGACTTTTTTTTATCTACAATAAGATAATTATGTGTTTTTCTTTCAGTTTATTAATATGGCTGATTACAGTGACAGGTATTTGATTGCTGAACCATTCCTCCAGGATGAAGGTGACTTGATCATGGTGGGTGACCTTTGTGATGCTTATTTGGATTCTGTTTGCAAACATTCTATTTTATATTTTAGCATCAATGCTCCTGAGGGAATTTGGTCTGTAATTCCAATGCTTTGTTGAGTATAAGTGTTTGGGGTATTGAGGTGCCTATGACATCAAAAAAAATGAGTTTGTTGATGTTCCTTCCTTTTCTGTTTTGTGGAATAATTTGAGAATTATTGGTCTTAGGTCTTCTTTGAAAGTCTGGTAGAATTCTGTACTGAAACATTTTTTTTTCGAGTGTGTGGTGGGTAAGAAATTTAAAATTATTGTTTGTGTTTATAGGTTTATTTAAATTGTTTATTTGATCATTATTTATCAAGAATTAAGTACATTTCTTTTAGATTTGCCAATATTGTGGAGTACAGGATATTGAAGAATGTGTCTTTGGATTTATTTGTTGTCTGCCATTATGTCCCCCTTTTCATATTTAATTTTGTTAATTTGGATATTCTTTCTCAGCCTTTTAGTTAGTTTGATCAGTATGTTATAATTTTGTATATCAGACTCAAGTGTTACAAGTACAAAAAGAATATTAACTTACCAAATGAACAAAGTTTAGCTGAGTCTCTATAGTATAAAAATAAAGCACATTTAAAAGTTTTTTTTTCTGTGTATTTACATTGTGTTAAATATGAGAAGCTCAGGACTGAACTAAATATTTAATCAGGTTAAATTCTGAATTTCTTTCTGTTTTCATTCATCCTGTTGTAAAAGTGTGCAAATATTTCACAAAGATTAATGGGAGCCTTGCTGCACTTGCCATGTATTTGTGGATGGAAAACAAATTCAGTGACTTTTTTCTAAAAATAAAATAAAATAAAATAAATCTTTTTAGTACTGAGAGAGAGAGAGAGAGAGAGAGAGAGAGAGAGAGAGAGAGAGAGAGAGAGAGAGAGAGAGAGAGAGAGAGGAATTTGTCTATTTTGTTGATTTTCACAAAGAACCAACAATTTGTTTCATTGATTCTTTGTATTGTTCTAATTTTTTTCTATTTTATTGATTTCAGCCCTTTGGTTATATCCTGCCTTCTAGTCCTCTTGGTTGTATTTGCTTCTTTTTGTTCTAGAGTTTAAAGTTGTGATGTTAAGTTGCTAGTATGAGATGGCTTCGATTTCTTTATATGCTTACTTAGTGCTATGTACTTTCTTCTTAATACCACTTTCATTGTGATGTTTAAGTTTGGGTAGCTTGTGCATTCCTTTGCCCTGAATTCTAAGAAGTCTTTTATTTCTGTATTTCTGTCTTCAGTCAATAGTCATTTGGTAGAGAGTTTTCAGTTCACATGTGTTTGTAAGCTTTCTATTGTTGTGGTTGGCTTTTGTGTGTGAATTTAAAATCCAGGTTTAATCCATGGTGGTTTTATAGAACACAAGGGCTTACTCAATTTTTTGTATCTGTGGAGACTTGCTCTGCTACCAAGTATGGGGTCAATTTCAGAGTAGTTGCAATGAGGGGTTGAGAAGGTATATATGTTTTTTTATGTTTGGGTGAAATGTTTATATACATATACACATACACATACATCATACACATATACATACACATGAACATGCACATGAATATATATACAAACACACACACACACATACATATATATTAGGTACATTTGGTTCATAGTATCTTTTAGCTCCATTATTTCTTTGGTTAGTTTTTTTTATCTTAATGACCTGTCCATTGGTGAGAGTGAAGTGTTAAAGTCTCCCACTATTAATGTGTGAGGCTCAGTGTGAGATTTAAGCTTTAGTAATGCTTCTTTTACCACTGTGGGTGTCCTTTTGTTTAGGGTATAAATGCTAGGATTTGAGATGCCATATTGGTCAATTTTTAAGGACTATGAAATATCCTTCTCCATCACTTTTGATTAATTTTGGTTTGGAGTCTATTTTGTTAGGTATTAGAAAAAGTATACCAATTTGCTGGTTTAGTAATTTGCTTAGATTTTTTTTTCCCAACCCTTTACTTTGAATTTTGAGGTTTGTCACTAGCATGCAGCAGAAGGGTGGATCATGGATGTGTTTCTACTCTGTTTGCCTGTGTCTTCTTTTTGGAAATTGAGTCCATTGTTATTGAGCAATATTAATGATCAATGATTGCTAATTCCTAATGTTATTTTCTTGTAGTTGTTCTTGTTGTTGTTGGTAATTTTGCTGAAGATGGTGGTCATCCTGCTGGTGGTGGTGCTGCTGCTGCTGGTGGAGGTGCATGCTGAGTGTGTGCATGTGTGTGGGTGTATGCTGAGTGTGTGCATGCTGAGTGTGTGCACGCTGAGTGTGTGCATGCTGAGTGTGTGCTCGCTGAGTGTGTGCACGCTGAGTGTGTGCACGCTGAGTGTGTGCATGCTGAGTGTGTGCATGCTGAGTGTGTGCATGCTGAGTGTGTGCATGTGTGTGGGTGTATGCTGAGTGTGTGCATGCTGAGTGTGTGCACGCTGAGTGTGTGCACGCTGAGTGTGTGCATGCTGAGTGTGTGCATGCTGAGTGTGTGCATGTGTGTGGGTGTATGCTGAGTGTGTGCATGCTGAGTGTGTGCACGCTGAGTGTGTGCATGCTGAGTGTGTGCATGCTGAGTGTGTGCATGTGTGTGGGTGTATGTGTGTGTGTTTGCTCTCTTTGGGTTTTGTTGGTTTGAGATTATTTATTGCCTATGTTTTTGTGGGTGTAGTTAAACTCCTTGTGTTGAATTTTTCTTCTACTACTTTCTGTGAACTTGTGGATAGATACTGTTTAAATTTGTCTTAATGATGGAATTTTTTTTAATCTTTTTAACATATATGGACAATGAAATTTTTCTGTGTATATTAGTGTGGGCTCACATCTATGGACTCTTAGAGTCTACAAAATATCTGTCCAGTTCTTCCAGCCTTTAGTGTATCTGTTGTGAATTCAGATATAATTCTAATAGGTTAGTCTTTATATGCTACTTGGCCTTTTTCCCTTTCAACTCCTAATATTCTTTCTTTTTTCTCTGCATTTGGTGTTTTGACTATTTTGAGGTATGGGAACTTTCCCTTCTGATCCCTTTTTTTGGTGTTCTGTAGCTTCTTGTACCTTCTGATAGTATACAGCCAATCTCATTAGCTTGCTCTCAGAGACCTAGCAGCTGCTTATGTCATCCTCTATTGTACAAAGTATGTACTGTGCTGGAGATAAAAGGGAATCCAGCCATCTCAGAGTTCTCACTGCATTCTCTCTGTACTCCCCACCCATGTCCCCACCCATGTCCCTGTCTCCAAGGAGATTTCTCTAACCTCATTCCTTGATACTGGTGAACCAGCCTGAGAGCTGCCCCCAATAAGCCTCCTTTTATATGTTTTAAAATTGGATTGATTAAGTTTATTACATTGGTTGAGACACTTATTATATGAGACAAAACCTTACTACTTTTTATGCACATCGTTCTTTAGGTTCAAAAATTTTTCTTTTACAATTTTGTTAAATATATTTTTTTAGGGTCTCGAGATGGGAATCTTCTCTTTCTTCTATTCTTACTATGCCTAGGTTTAGTCTTTTCATAGTGTTCCATTTTCCATGGATGCTTTGATTTAGGAATTTTTTTAGATTTGACTTTTTTTTCTTTACTGATGAATCTATTTCTGCTGGCATATTTTCATCCCTTTGGATTCTTTCTTTCATCTCTACTTTTTAGATGATGTTTGCATCTGTAGTTCCTTTTCATTTACCTAGATTTTCTATTATCAGATTTCCTTCAGTTTATGCTTTCCTTATTTCTCATATTTCTATTTTGCAGTCTTGAACAGTTTCCTATCCCCTTTCATCCTGTTTGGTTTGTTTGTTTGTTTTTCTTGGCTTTCCCAACATACATTAAAAGATTTATTGACTTCTTCCTTTTTTGTCTTTTTTTCATTACTTTAAGGGTTTTTTTTTTCATTTATTCTTTAAGCACCTCTATCATCTTCTTAATGTCAGTTTTAAGGTAGTTTTCTTGTGCTTCTACTGCATTGAAATATTCAGGTCTTGCTGTCATAGGATAGCTGAGCACTGGGGGTATCATATTGCCCTGGATATCCTTCCTTACATTTGTATTTAGGTGTCTTGATTTGGGATGATTATAGTTCTAGGTGATGATTTCTGAGTGTGTCTCACATGAATGTTTGTTTTGCTCCTTGGTTTCTGTTTATTTCTTGGCCTTTGAGCAGGTCAAGGTCTTGGCATTTGCCAACTTCTTTGGCATTTATTACAGCAGGGAGATCTGTGTTCTTCTGACTCATATGCCTTGCACCTGACATGTGTAGTGTGCCAGAATTGGGAATAGGGACCTAACCAATGGGCAGGTTATGAGGTGAAAGGAGGAAAGGTGGTAAGATGGGGCTTGGGGAGCCAAGTCTAGGGAATGAGGCAGTTCAGCGGTTCAGACATCACTTATCTGTCCTTCTGACTGGTGTAGCCTGAAATCAAGCACCTTTACAGTTCAGTTTTATGCAGTGTGATTAGGGTAGTTATTTTTGGATTTTCTTACATACAATCACCTAGTTTGACCAGTATCATTTTTAAAAAGTTGCTGCTTTATTTTTTTTTTTTTGTTGCTTTCTTATCAAATTAGGAGTCCGTGAGTTTGATGATTTATTATCTGGTCTTTAATTAAATTCTGCCTCAAGATCTAGCTATGTTATTCTTGTGTATATCTCTAAATTATTCACTGTATTACTACAGAGACCACTGCTCAACCATGTTCAGTGCTGCTTTATTATGGTAGCTAAAATTTTGAAACAACACAAATGTCTATAAGCTGATAATTGTGAATAAATACAATGTGTTACATTTACCCAATGTTGTATTATTTAGATGCTAAAATGACAATCAGGAAGTTCACAGAAAATGGATGTAACTACATGAGGTAACTTGGACTGTGAAAGACAGAAATGTATGTATTTATTTGCTTTTATGTGGATGTTAGCTCTCATATTGAAAAGGATGCTACAATCTATATAATCATTGAAGTTAGGTTCAGAGTTAGAGACAATGAATTAGGAATAGATCCAATAAAGAGGAACTAGAATAGATAATTAAGGATTGGTAGAGTAAGGGGATACAAGTATAAGAGGGACTATCAAGCTAGAAATGGAGGGGACCAGGGTCAGTAAATACAGAGAGAGACTAGTCAAACTAAGGACTTGAAGGTTCAAATAAAAACCTAATACAGTAGTCTACTTAATTAGAATGTATTATACAAAATATATTGTAAATTAAAAGGTAAATACTGTCAAGGATTTCTAATGAATTCAGCCTCATGTCAAGTAACACAATATAAATTCAAGAATAGGAAAACACTAAATGCATCAAAAAATAGAATGTTTGTAGCATCAATTATCATTCACGCCCATATTATATAACCAGAATTCATAAAAATGATTAATTATGTAGGCATTATTTACAGTTTCTTCATGGTATGTAGCTTTCAGAGTCTTGTCTGGATTCCTCAGAAAGAAACAATTCAAAGTCCCTCAGTGTACTAATGACTTAGCAAATTTGAGTTGTTTAATGCCATAGAAATTCAGGCTGCTTCTAAACTGATGTACTCTTAAAAGATAACATATTTTTCTTATATTTAAAACAAATGCTATTAATTTATGATTTGAAATACCAAAGAATCCTTTCCATTAATTATATTTCAGGTCCTTTGATATAAATTTCAGCTAATTAGTGTTAGTTAATTTGTCTTTATTATCCAGAATATTTTATAATACTCTAGTCTGAAGTATAAATTTATCATTCAGTTTTCATCTCAAAACAAAAAAAAAATCTCAATATGATAGCATTGATTTTATTTCTATCATACTGTGCTGCTGATGAAAAATTTGTTTGCTTAAATAGATAGCATTTTCTGAGGTACTACAGTTTCAGTTTCACATTAGTACCTTTTATTTTGCAAACACAAGAAAGGCTGATAATTTCTAAAATTATGCTCTAGGATAACAATGATATATTTGAAGTTGGGAAAAAAGGCCAGTGAATCATAAATATTTTAAGATATATTGTTGTCATATAAGACTTCCTCTGTAAAAATTCCCCTTATTTTGTAGAGAAGTAGTTTCTAAATAAATTACATATTGTGAAACAAGTTTTCTATTCTAGAAATCTTTGTTATAACTTGTCTCTATGATAAATAGGCCATAAGATACTGCAAAAATATGTGCTTATAAATTTAACTGTGGGAAAACAGAATTCTAGCTAAAAATGAATCTTTTATCATTTCCAGATTTTAAGTTTAAACACAGTTCCATATTATGTAGGATTCATTATTATTTTTGTTAGAAGCCAAGTTTTATGAATTAAAAAGGTCTGTGGTTTACTTATAATTTTAGTTCAATTCCTCTCTTTATGTCTGTTAAAATGTTCAATTTGTTATTAAAAGTATAAACAGATTTTTCTTATGAGAAAATAAAATTCTTTATATCTTGACATTTAGAGAATTTTAATTAATTTATTTTGTAACTTAACTCTTTTTCTTTTCTTTTTAAAAGAGATCTGTTATTTAGCCAGTTTGTCAGATATTACTTTGTAGTTCAGATTGTACTTGAGCTCACATTGATTCTCCTAACTTAGACTCTATGTCCTAGGATGACACACATATGCCACCATATTAAACTTAAGTTTTTACCTTATAAAATACACTGTAGTCTATGAACAATATATCACTCATTCATCAAATATTGTTATTTCATATCCATAAGGTTATAACCAAATAACCAACACACAGAGTGTTCAAATGAAATGATCAATGATATGGTGATTTAATAAGATTTATATTTTGCTTCTCTTTATTAGTTATTGTTAACATCTTTGATAATCAGTTACCAGATTTATATTTATAGATTTGAAAAATTGTTTCTATCATGATTTTAAAAATTCTTTCTATTGTGCTTGCTACAAAACAATCCCTAAATATATAATTCATCTTTATTTAAGTTTCAACCTATTAATATTATTTTGCTAAGTGAACCTAGTAGTAAACCAATTCCTAAATACTTGTTATTATATATGCAAATGAATGTATGTCTCATACCTCATTTGAGAAGCTTTATTTTCAGTAGATATTGTTAATCAATATCTGAGATAAGAATATTCTGAGATAAGAATATTCAGTATTCTGAGATAAGAATGAAGAATGTTCAAACTTGAATGGAATCTCTCTACTGCACTCTGTTTTTCCGCCCAAGGCTCAGGGATCATGGTGGAAGAGGGGTCAGAAATTGTATAAGGACAAGGGTGGGGATGAACATAAGCGAAGATTTTGTGGACACAGTAGAACATCTGATATTGATTCAGGGAGGTTGTAACATCATTCAGATGACTTGTTCAGGCTTATAATAGAACATGAGAATGAAAAGAACAGGAGAGCAAGAGGTCCCAGGAGGTGATGGAATTGAGGATATAATCACAGAGCCTACATGGTTCTTCTGGCTATGTCCTATGAATTCATTCTGTGGATGTTTAGATTGTTTTTTTTTGTAGGGCTCCTAACAGTGGGGCAATTAACTCTGACACTTTTGCCTATTCATAGGACCATTTCCCTTGTACTGAATTGTCTTGTCCAGCCTTTATATGAGGATCTGTTTCTAGTCTTAATGTAACTCATTATGCAGTGTTCCATTCATATAATTGTGAGGTCTACTGTTTTTTGACGAAAAATGAAGGAGCAGTAGATTCAGGGAGGGTGAGATGGTGGACTGTAATGAGTGGAAAGAGGAGAATATAGTCAGAATTTATTGTATTAGAGAAGAATTTTAAAAAACATACATCTCATCCCTAACAGAAGAGTTATTGACTTCTACTAGGTGTTGGCAAATGGAAAGATACTTTTCTCTGTAGCAGTGATTCCCATAGGTGCACTACTCTGAAGGGCAAACTCCAAACTAAGAAGAATATGGGTAAAACAAATTAGTTTTGGTTGGTTGATTGGTCCGCAATTCAAGTATACCCATATTTAGCTGAACTCCAAAATTCTTTTGGGAATAAGTTCACAAGAAAGTAGTTGGCATCTCTTCTAAGAATGCTAATTCAAAGATATAATTTAGAGCAGGATGGGCTTATTTATTTACTTCATTTCTGAAACTCCCATACCTGACTGATTCATGATAAGACATCAATTTTAGGATGTGAATCAATGTGGCAAAATGTCATGTCTCAGATTTCAAATATAATTAATAATTTGACTTGTAAAATGTAGATCTGTCAAGCATTAAAAATATTATGTAATAATCAAGAGCTGATTCTACCTTCTTGTTTCTCTGGGAGAATGCTGTGATGTGATTGTCCTATTGCCTACAATAGTCCATGTGACTTGATATAACACAAAAATATTTTTCTTTTGAGTCTAACTCTTAAGCCCATTCAGGGAGAAAATGGAACTTTTATTTTACTTATCTCTGTAGTCACTGTAAGAAATTCCTGCCATTTTTGATATGTTGTATTTCATAACAAATGAAGAGTTTTTGTACAGATAAGAGAAGTAGAGCTATTCCCCACAGTTCTTTCAAATTAACAGTGTAAATACTATGGATAGTGTAAGTGAGTGACAGTATAATAAAATTCTGAAATGCTACATGATCAGTATAAACTACTGTTAACTCAGGGCACCAGAAAGAAGACCAAGGTAGTGGTAGCCATGCATTGCCTTGTGATGTAGGAAAAATATACATATAGATATACATATACATATACATATATGTATACACATATATCTTAGATTTCAAAAGAACAGTCCCCACAATAGAAGTCAAACCATAAGAGTACATTTCTTCAAGGTACTCAAGTAAAGTTTGTGTGAGAGCAGTAAGACTACCTTGTGATTGTAGAAAGGACTACTGTGTTCCTGCTGCTAAAAATAAGCCAAAACAGGAAATAATCAAACTAAGAAGTAGATCTAAAAGTCAGCCAAAGAAAATAAACATACAGAACTGAAAAACTGACAACACTAACAAATGATCAGTGGACTGGCTTAAAGAGAGTGACTGTGATATTATACACAATCAGAAACATGAAGTCAGAGAGATCAATACACTCTAAAGAAAAGAAATATGCAATGAAATAAACAATGAAAATAGACAGTGAATAGCTTCATGAAGCTGTAAAATAAGAATTAAAAATTAAACAGAGAATCAAAAACTCAACAATTCCTAACATCAAGTCTCATAGAGAAGGGGCTAAGAGAGTATGGAGAATATTTGTTCATTCTGTGAAGTGTTCATGAAGAGTGAATACTGAAAAAAAACTGAAGGTTTTAAAATATGAGAATAGCTCTGTTCTGGTAGACTGCACTGAAGAGACAGGTACCCAGGCTCTCCCCAATATAACATCACTTGGGACACTGCCTGTTGGGGCTTCTGCCTGCGCCCAAGAGCGGGACAGCACTGTGGGCGTCTGGGTGCCAGATCTGCAGGCCATCGCCTCTGCAGGGTGAGCAGCGCCACGGAGAGAGTGCAGAGTGCACTCCGCCATCTTTGCTCCAGTGGCCGGGAAGTTGGGACAGCCAGGCTCTGAGACAGACAGGCATAATATTGCGTGGGTCTCGGGAGGCTTGTGTGTATGTGGCTCCCAAGTGCTGGGCTGATCTGCAGTAACCAGAGCGCCAGCTCTGCTGTGGGACTTCTGCCTGGCGGAGGGATCCCACACTGGGCGGGAGCCTACCAGCTTTCTTTCCGCGACCTCTGTTCTGGTAGACTGCACTGAAGAGACAGGTACCCAGGCTCTCCCCAATATAACATCACTTGGGACACGGCCTGTTGGGGTTTCCGCCTGCGCCCAAGAACAGGTCAGCACTGTGGTCATCTGGGTGCCAGATCTGCAGGCCATCGCCTCAGCAGGGTGAGCAGCGCCACAGAGAGAGTGCAGAGTGCACTCCGCCATCTTTGCTCCAGTGGCCGTTGGGACTGCCAGGCTCTGAGACAGACAGGCATAATATCGCTTGGGTCTCAGGCGGATTGTGTGTACGTGGCTCCCAAGAGCTGGCAGATCTGCAGTAACCAGTGTGCTAGCTCTGCTGTGGGACTTCGGCCTGGCAGAGGGACGCCCCCTCCCCCCCCAGGAGAGATCACACAACCCTGCACAGGGCAGGAGCCTATCAGACTCCCTTTGGCGACCTCTGCTCCAGGAATCCACTACGCTGAGCCTTTGGATGTGCAAGGACTCCCCAATATAACATCACTTGGGGCAAGGCACATCAGGGCTCCAAAGTCACTCAGGAGCAGGGCAGGCCCCAGAAATCGGTGCGAGGGGAATCCTGGTAATCCGGGGGGGGGGCAGAAATAGCTTTGCAGGCTCACAGGAGGTCCAACCAACAGCCAGTGACAACAGGACCAAATAACATCAGAGGTATCCAGATGGCAAAAGGCAAACATAGGAATGTTACTAACAGAAATCAAAGTAATATGGCACCATCCGAACCCAACTCTCCAACAGCAGCAAGTCCTGGATACCCCACGACACCCGAAAGACAAGATCTGGATTTAAAATCACTTCTCATGATGCTATTAGAGGATCACAAGAAGGTCACAAATAAATCTAATAAAGAATTACAGGAGACCATGAATCAACGGTTAGAAGCCCTTACAAAGGAAACACAAAAATCTCTTAGAGAAATGCAGGAGAACATGGATCAAAAGATGGAAGCGCACAAGAAGACAACACAAAAATTGCTTAACGAGATGAATCAACGGGTAGATGCACTCACAAAGGAATCACAAAAATTGCATAAAGAAATGCAGAAGAATATGGGTCAACAGACGGATGCCCATAAGGAGGCAACACAAAAATTGCTTAAAGAAATGAATCAACGGTTAGATACCCTTACAAAGGAAACATGAGAATTACTTAAAGAAATGCAGGAGACGATGGATCAACAGATGGATTCCCATGAGGAGGAATCACAAAAATCGCTCAGAGAAATGCAGGAGAACGTGGGTCAACAGGCAGAAATCCTGAAAGAGGTAATGCAAAAATACCTTAAAGAAATACAGGAAAATACAAACAAACACGTGAAGGATCTCAGCAAATCCATCCAGGAACTAAAAAAGGAAGTAGAAACAACTAAGAAATCACAAAGGGAGACAACTTTGGAGATAGAAAACCTTGGGAAGAAATCAGGAGTCATAGATGCAAAGATCAACAGTAGAATACAAGAGATGTAAGAAAGTATCTCAGGTGCTGAAGATTCCATAGAAAGCATCGACTCAACAGTCAAAGAAAATGCAAAATGCAAAAAACGTGTAACCCAAAACATCCAGGAAATCCAGGACACAATGAGAAGACCAAACCTAAGGATTATAGGTATAGACGAGAGTGAGATTTGCAACTTAAAGGGCCAGTAAACATCTTCAACAAAATTATGGAGGAAAATTTCTCTAACCTAAAGAGAGAGATGCTGATGAATGTACAAGAAGCCTACAGAACTCCAAACAGACTGGACCAGAACAGAAATACCTCCCGTCACATAATAATCAAAACACCAAATGTTCTAAACAAAGAAAGAATACTAAAAGCAGTAAGAGAAAAGGGCCAAGTAACATACAAAGGAAGACCTATCCGAATCACATCAGACTTCTCACCAGAGACTATGAAAGCCAGAAGATCCTGGGCAGATCTCATGCAGACACTAAGAGAGCACAAATGCAAACCTAGACTACTATACCCAGCAAAACTCTCAATCACCATAGATAGAGAGACCAAGATATTCCATGATAAAACCAAATTTTCACAATATCTTTCCACAAATCCAGCCCCGTGACGGATAATAGGTGGAAACCTCCAATACAGGGAGAGAAACAACACCCTGGAAAAAAATGAGATAACAACTTTCTCAAATCAAACCCAAAAGTAGATAACCACTCAAACATAAAGATAGCGTCAAGAATGGCAGATGGCAATAATCACTATGTTTTAATCTCTCTTAATATCAATGGTCTCAATTCCCCAGTTAAAAGACATAGACTAGCAGACTGGATACGTAAACAGGACCCAGCATTTTACTGCATGCAGGAAACGCACCTCAGTGTCAAAGACAAACACTACCTCAGAGTGAAAGGCTGGAAAACAATTTTACAAGCAAATGGCCCCAAGAAACGAGGTGGAGTAGCCATCCTAATATCAGATAAATTTGATTTTCAACCTAAAGTCATCAAAAAAGACACAGAAGGACACTACATACTGTTCAAGGGAAAATTCCACCATCAAGAACTCTCAATTCTGAATATCTATGCTCCAAATGCAAGGGCACCCGAACTCGTAAAAGAAACTTTACTAAAACTCAAAGCACACATCGCACCGCACACAATAATTGTGGGTGACTTCAACACCCCACTCTCTGAAATGGATCGTTCAGGAAAGAAGAAACTAAATAGGGACACAGTGAATCTAATTGAAGCCTTGGACCAAATGGAACTAACAGATATATATAGAACATTTCATCCTAGAGCTAAAGAATACACCTTCTTCTCAGCTCCTCATGGTACCTTCTCCAAAATTGACCATATAATTGGTCACAAATCAGACCTCAACAGATATAAGAAGATAGAACTAGTCCCATGCCTCCTATCAGATCACTATGGAATAAGGGTGGTCTTCAATGGCAACAAAAACAAAAGAAACCCACGTACACATGGAGGCTGAACAATGCTCTACTCAATGATAACTTGATCAAGGTGGAAATAAAGAAAAAAATCAAAGACTTTTTGAAAGTTAATGAAAATGAAGGCACAACATACCCTAATTTATGGGACACAATGAAAGCAGTGCTAAGAGGAAAATTCATAGCCCTGAGTGCCGCCAAAAGGAAACGCCAAAAAGAAACGGGAGACAGCATACACTAACAGCTTAATGGCACACCTGAAAGTCCTGGAACAAAAAGTAGAAGGCAGGAAATCATCAAACTCAGGGCCTAAATCCATCAAGTAGAAACAATTAAAACCATACAAAGAATCAACAAAACGACGAGTTGGTTCTTTGAGAAAATCAACAAGATAGATAAGCCCTTAGCCAGACTAACCAGAGGGCACAGAGATAGTATCCAAATTAATAAAATCAGAAATGAAAAGGGAGAGATAACAACAGAAACTGAGGAAATTCAAAAAAATCATCAGATCCTACTACAAAAACCTGTATTCAACACAACTAGAAAATCTTGAGGAAATGGACAATTTCCTTGACAGATACCAAATACCAAAATTAAATCAGGATCAAATAGACCATCTAAACCGTCCTATAACCCCTGAAGAAATAGAAGTTGTCATTGGAAGTCATCCAACCAAAAAAAGCACAGGTCCAGATAGTTTTAGTGCAGAATTCTATCAGACCTTCAAAGAAGACCTAACACCAAATCTCTTCAAACTGTTCCACAAAATAGAAACAGAAGGAACACTACCCAACTCGTTCTATGAAGCCACAATTACACTAATACCAAAAGCACACAAAGATCCAACACAGAAAGAGAATCTCAGGCCAATCTCTCTTATGAATATCGATGCAAAAATACTCAATAAAATTTGTGCCAACCGAATCCAAGAATACACCAAAACGATCAATCACTACGATCAAGTAGGCTTCATCCCAGGGATGCAGGGATGGTTCAATATAAGGAAATCCATCAATGTAATCTACTATATAAAGAATCTCAAAGAAAAAAACCACATGGTCATCTCATTAGATACTGAGAAAGCATTTGACAAAATTCAGCATCCTTTCATGCTAAAGGTCTTGGAAAGATCAGGAATCCAAGGCCCATATCTAAACATAGTAAAAGCAATTTACAGCAAACCGGTAGCCAGCATCAATCTAAATGGAGAGAAACTTGAAGCAATTCCACTAAAATCAGGGACTAGACAAGGCTGCCTGCTCTCTCCATATCTTTTCAATATATTACTTGAAGTTCTAGCTAGAGCAATTAGACAATAGAAAGAGGTCAAAGGAATACAAATTGGAAAGGAAGAAGTCAAACTATCACTATTTGCAGACGATATGATAGTATACTTAAGCGACCCAAAGAACCTCACCAGAGAACTCCTACAGCTGATGAACGACTTCAGCAAAGTGGCCGGATATAAAATCAACTCAAGCAAGTCAGAAGCCTTCCTATACTCAAAGGATAATCAGGCTGAGAAAGAAGTAAGAGAAATGATACCCTTCACAATAGCCACAAACCATATAAAATATCTTGGCGTGACTCTAACCAAACAAGTGAAAGATCTGTATGACAAGAACTTCAAGTCTCTGAAGAAAGAAATTGAAGAAGACCTCAGAAGATGGAAAAATCTGCCATGCTCATGGATTGGCAGGATTAATATAGTAAAAATTAGCATCTTACCAAAAGTAATACACAGATTCAATGCCATTCCCATCAAAATCCCAACTCAATTCTTCATAGAGTTAGAAAGAACAATTCAAAAATTCATCTGAAATAACAGAAAACCCAGAATAGCTAAAACCATTCTCAAGAGTAAAAGAATCTCTGGGGGAATCAGTATTCTGGATCTCAAGCTGTACTACAGAGTAGTAGTGTTAAAAACCGCATGGTATTGGTACAGTGACAGGCATGTAGATCAATGGAACAGAATTGAATACCCAGAAATGAATCCACACTCCTATGGTCACTTGATCTTTGACAAAGGAGCTAAAACTATCCAGTGGAAAAAAAATAGCCTTTTCAACAAATGGTGCTGGCTCAGCTGGAGGTCAACATGCAGAAGAATGCAAATTGACCCATTCTTATCTCCTTGCACTAAGCTCAATTCCAAGTGGATCAAGGATCGCCACATAAAACCAGACACACTGAAACTAATAGAAGGGAAACTAGGGAAGAACCTTAAACATATGGGCACAGGGGAGAATTTCCTGAACAGAACTCCAATAGCTTATGCTCTAAGATCAAGAATAGACAAATGGGACCTCATTAAATTACAAAGTTTTTGCAAGGCAAAAGACACTGTCAAAAAGACAAAGCGGCAACCAACTAACTGGGAAATGATCTTTACCAACCTTACATCCGACAGAGGGCTAATATCCAATATATACAAAGAACTCAAGAAGTTAAACTCCAGAGAGGCAAGTAACCCTATTAAAAATGGGGTACAGAGCTAAACAAAGAGTTCTCACCTGAAGAATATCTAATGGCTGAGAAGCACCTAAAGAGATGTTCATCATCCTTAGTCATTAGGGAAACGCAAATCAAAACAACCCTGAGATTCCATCTCACACCAGTCAGGATGGCTAAGATCAAAAACACAGGAGATAGCAATTGTTGGCGAGGATGTGGAGAAAGAGGAACACTCCTCCACTGCTGGTGGAATTGCCAGCTGGTACAACGACTCTGGAAAGCAGTCTGGCGGTTCCTCAGAAAACTAGGCATGACACTCCTGGAGGATCCAGCTATACCACTCCTTGGCATATACCCAGAGGCTTTACCTGCATGCAATAAGGACACATGCTCCACTATGTTCATAGCAGCCTTATTTATTATAGCCAGAAGCTGGAAAGAACCCAGATGCCCCTCAACGGAGGAATGGATTCAGAAGATGTTGTATATCTACACAATGCAATACTACTCTGCAATTAAAAACAATGAATTCATGAAATTCCTAAGCAAATGGTCAGAACTTGAAAATATCATCCTTAGTGAGGTAACCCAATCACAAAAGAACACACATGGTATGCAATCACTGATAAGGGGATATTAACCTAGAATCTCGGAATACCCTAGACACAATTCACATATCAATAGATTTCTAAGAAGATGGAAGGAGAGACCCCTGGTCCTGGAAAGACTGGATGTATGGGAACGCCAGGACAGAGAAACGAGAGGGGGTTGAATGGAGAAAAGAGGGAGGGAAGTGGGCTTATGGGACTTTCGGGGACGGAGGTAACGGGAAAGGGGAAATGATTTGGAATGTAAATTAAAAAAATAAAATAAAATAAAATAAAATAAAATATGAGAATATACCATGCCAGAAATTTATGAAGGTGTATGACTAGTCATAACATAATTATGCCAACAAAGGGATGAAAAAAATCATTAAAGGATTCTAGTATAAATTAATACTTACTTTCAGAAGAATGTAATGAATTTCTCATTGGAAATCATCAAAAACAGAAGGGAAGAATGGCAGAACATTTTGCTAATTTGAAAGAAAAACACTAGCATTCACTACAAAACTGCTGTGTTTGTTCAGTTTTTCTTAGGCAACGAACAGGAGACTAAGCCATATTAGCCTAGGAAAAACTGAAATAAAAAAAATAGAAAAATAATGTGATTCTTAAAAGACTATTATTTACTACAAATGTTTCATATATTATTATCATAAAAATCAAAGCACTATCTGGTTTCAAAAATAACTCTTAAAACTGGGAAAAAAGGAGAACAGATGGAAAGGAGAATTCTCCAATATTCATAGTGGAGAATAATTTATTAGAAACCACATGAACATTTTTTATTAGATATTTGCTTTATTTACATTTTAAATGTTATCCCCTTTCCTCATTACCCTTCTAAAACCCCCTATCCCATCCATCCTTCTCCTGCTTACCACCATCTCCCATTTTCCTGACCTGACATTCCCATACACTGGCGCATTGATCCTTCACAGGACCAATGGCCATTCTCATTGGTATGAGCTGGAATCTCAGGGTTGCCTTGATTTGCATTTCACTGATGATTAATGATGTTGAACATTTCTTTGGATGTTTCTCAGCCATCTAGTATTCCTCAGTTGAGAATTCTTTGTTTAGTTCTGTATCCCATTTTTTAGTAGGGTTATTTGTTTCTCTGGAGTTTAAATTCTTGAGTTCTTAGGATATATTGGATATTAGCCCTTTGTTTGATTTAGGATTTGTAAAGATGTGTTGTTTTTTCTAATCTGTTGGTTGCCATTTTGTGCTATTGACAGTGTCCCTTGCCTTACAGAAGCTTTCCAATTTTATGAGGTCCCATTTGTCAATTCATGATATTAGAGCATAAGCTATTGGTGTTCTGTTCAGGAAATTTTCCCCTGTGACCATGTGCTCCAGGCTCTTCCCCACTTTCCCTTCTATTAGATTTAGTGAATCTAGTTTTATGTGGAGGTCTGTGAACCACTTGAAATTGAGCTTTGTACAAGAAGGTAAGAATGGATCAATTTGCGTTCTTCTAAATGTAAACTTGCAGTTGAATCAGCACCATTTGTTGAAAATGCTGCATTTTTTCACCACTGGATGGTTTTAGCTCCTTTGTTAAAGATCAAGTGACTATAGATGTGTGTGTTCATTTCTGGGTCTTCAATTCCATTCCGTTGATCTACCTGCCTGTCATTATATGCATACCATGGAATTTTTATCACTATTTCTCTGTAGTATAACTTGAGGTCAGGGATGATGATTCCACCAGAGGTTCGTTGATTGTTGAGAATAGTTTTCACTATCCTGGGTTTTTTGTTATTCCAGAAGAATTTGGAAATTGCTCTTTCTAAATCTATGAAAAATTGACTTAGAATTCTGATAGGGATTGCATTTAATTGCTTTAGGCATAATGGCCATTTTTACTATATTAACCCTGCCAATTCATATCATGGGAGATCTTTCCATCTTCTGAGATCTTCAATTTCTTTCTTTTTAGTATTGAAGTTCTTGTCATACAGATCTTTCACTTGCTTGGTTAGAGTCACATCAAGATATTTTATATTATTTGTGACTACTGTGAAGGATGTCATTTCTCTAATTTCCTTGTCAACCTCTTTATCCTTTGAGTATAGGAAGGCTACTGATTTGTTTGACTTAATTTTATATCCAGCCACTTTGCTGAAGTTGTTTATCAGGTTTAGGAGTTCTCTGGTGGAATATTTTAGGTCACTTAAGCATACTATCATATAATCTGCAAA
The DNA here is from genome assembly GCA_036184795.1 of Tokudaia tokunoshimensis. Taxonomy (NCBI): domain Eukaryota; kingdom Metazoa; phylum Chordata; class Mammalia; order Rodentia; family Muridae; genus Tokudaia; species Tokudaia tokunoshimensis. The sequence continues at coordinate 140,073,936 of BTHU01000003.1, forward strand.
CAGTGACACTTGGAATTCTTCATTTCCAATTTGTATCCCTTTGACCCCCTTTTGTTGTCTAATTGCTCAGGCAATGACTTCAAGTACTATATTGAACAGGTAGGGAGAGAGTGGACAGCCTTGGTTTGTTAAAAGAAGATTATTTTCTTGCTTTTCCTAAGGTGTAGTTTCTTCCTTTTGTTGGTGTTTTCCATTCACTATCCTTTCAAGACTTTATTTGTGGAAAGAGATTGTGTAAATTTATTTTTTGTCACAGAATACCTTGGTTTTTCCATCTCTGGTAATTGAGAATTTTGCTCAGTATAGTATCCTGGGTTGGCATTTGTGTTCCTTTTGGAGCTGTATGAAATCTGCTCAGGATCTTCTGGCTTTCATAGTTTCTGCGAAGAAGTTTGGTATAATTTTGATAGGTCTGCCTTTATATGTTACTTGATCTTTTTCTCTTACTGCTTTTAATATTCTTTCTTTGTTTAGTGCATTTGGTGTTTTGATTATTATGTGACAAGAGAAATGTCTTTTCTGGTCCTGTTTATGTGGAGTTCTGTAGGCTTCTTGTATGTCCATGGGCTTCTTTTCATTTAGGTTAAGGAAGTTTTCTTCTATAATTTTGTTGAAGACATTTACTGGCCTTTTAAGCTGGAAATTTTTGCTCTCCTTCATACCTATAATCCATAGGTCTGGTTTTTCATTGTGTCCTGGATTTCCTAGATGTTTTGGGTTAAGGGCTTCTTGCATTTTGAATTTTCTTTAACTGTTGTGTCAATGTTTTCTATGGTATCTTCAGCACCTGAGATTCTCCCTTCTATCTCTTGTATTCTGTTGGTATGTTCGCATCTATTACTCCTGATTTCTTTCCTAGGTTTTTTATCTCCAGAGTTGTCTCCCTTTGTAATTTCTATATTGTTTCTACTTCCATTTTTAGATCCAGGATGTTTTATTTCCAATTCCTTCACCTGTTGGATTATATTTTTCTGTAATTCTTCAAGGGAGTTTTGTGTTTCCTCTATAAGTACTTCTACCTTTTATCTGAGTTCTCCTGTATTTCTTTAATGGAGTTATTTATGTCCTTCTTAATTTCCTGTATCAGTGACATGAGATGTGATTTTAAATCCAAATCTTGCTTTTCTGGTGTGGAGTATCTAGGATTTGCTCTTGTGTGAGAACTGCGTTCGGATGATGCCATGTCACCTTGGTTTCTGTTGGTAATATTCTTGCCTTTGTCTTTTGCCATCTGGTTGTCTCTGGTATTAGTTGGTCCAGCTGTCTCTGGTTGGAGCTTGTCCCTCCTGTGGTATTAAAATTTAAATGAAATTGTTTTTAAAAGGGTATAACTGCAAAGAATGGATAAAGTCTCACCAGATAAACAAAATAAGAACAGAAATAAAAGGGATAACACATACAATAGGAAATAAGTAAATAATAAAACATTGGATATTGTTAATGACAGGGGTACCTTGTATGTATGTCATTTAAAGACGGGTAAATTTCTGAGGCTGTGAGCGGAAAAACAGTGTAGCTTAGATATGTTCTGCTATAAATGAACTCAATCCAAATTTAGTCATTTTTGCTGGTTGAAATGTAGAGGATAGGGGAAAATATACTATATTGGCATAGATCTAAACAAAGCAAAAGGACTGACAATACATCTCAGTGGTACATCAATTTACTAGCATGCATGTGGTTCGAGGTTCAATGCCCTGTGCCATGAAAAAACAAACACAAAGAAAAGAATACAGAAAAAAGGAGTTTGGGTACCAGTATTTTATAACATATGTATCAGTGGAAACAAAATAACCAGAGTCAAATAAATCAATATTGTGCCATGAAACAAAATTACATTACCCTTTAGAAGTATGATCTTCAATATGTGCTAAAACCATCAAGAGTTTACATAAATAAAATGCATTCTGATACAACTGAAAATCAAAACATGGCAATGATAGCTAAGAATTTGAACATTTTTGTTCTTCCAGCAATGGATAGTATCTGTAGATAAAAATCAGGGAAAAAATAAGTACAAGTTTAACAAAATTTAATCCCATATAGATTTATCATTCTATTCGACAGAATGCTCATATTCCAAACATTTGTGAAAAACTCATATAAATAAACTGTATTCTTGACCATGGAGAGATTCCAACAAATTAAAAATGGTTCATAAGTTGTAGAGTAGGTTCTTTGTTGAGTTAAGGAATCAAACACAAAGCAAGGGGCAAAAATACTAGTTATTACTAATTGTGAGGAAATTAAACAGTACACATCTAAATAAATCCATGTAAAGAAGAAATATCAAAGAAAATACAAAACTAAAAAGAAAGAAAAAATAGAAACAAAATATGTGGAATGTTTTAAAGAATTTTTATGATAGAAATTTACATTACTGAATTAACAGGTAATTTTTTTGTGTACCTCTCATTTGTCTCATTTTTATTAGTTCTTTGAGACTTTCCTACAATGCATTTTATTCAAAATCACTAGAATTCCCATAGCCATATCTCCTTTCCTACCCACTGAACTTTGTGTCCTCCTCTCATTAATTACACTTTTGAATGCACATATATTCTTAGATATTTGACCTTAATTTGAGGGTGGTCTACTCACCATGGGTCACAGTCTTTAAGAAAACTAACTCTCTCATTCCCAAAAGCTCATTAAACAGAAAATGGTCTTTTGCTTACTTTCATTCATCATGCTCAGATTTTGTGTGACCTGAACCTGCACAAATTTTGTACATTCTGTCTCAACTACTGAGATGTCATATGTGCAAGTGCCCTGCTATGTCAAAAGGACTCTGCTTCCACTTAGTCATCCACTGTCTCTGGCTCTTATAATCTTTCTGTCTCCTCTTCTACTAAGTGATACCTGAGTTTGAAAGAAGAAGTTATGTCTTAGGTTTTTTATTGCAGCTACTAAATAGTGTGACCAATGGCAACTTGAGGAGCAGGGATTTATTTGGCCGGTGCTGACTGGTTTCCTTCCCATGGCTTGATCAGCCTACTGAAAATTTGATGACCCCCTCCTCAGGGTAGCACCACTACCAGTGAGCTGGGCCCTACCAGAAAAAAAACATGATCTAGAAAATGCACATTAGACTTGCTTATAAGCCAATCTTAGGTTGGTAATTTCTCAATTAAGATACCTTTCTCCAGGATATGTCTATGCGTGGTTCCAAAATCTGTTTCCTTCCTCGGGGTATCCAGTTGCCACCACACATCTGGTGGAAAAGAATGAAGTGTTGCCTGAAAGAGGTGGGTCAGTAGTATCTGGGTCTGATTGTTATTTCCTGTGGTCAGCAGGAGGTGAGGGGTAGGAGAAAGGAGGGGTGCAGCATCAGCGTGGATTTCAGTGTTCCAGCTCTCTTAGATGATATTCAGTATAAGACAGTGTGTTCTTTATTTGAGGTATAAAGGGGGTATCCATACCTTTGAGAGTGGGAAAGGGCTTTTCCTAGGGTGAATTAAGGAACTGGGGATGCCTCATATGCACAGGGAGACATTCCAGATGCACGAATGGCATGCTTTTATGAGGAGAAAGGGAATTGAACCTATCATTTTGCCAAGATCTACATGACTTTGATGGTCAGCATCCACAGATAAGGTCACAAAGGGAAGAGGAAGTCTTGCTGGGAAAGGAAGTCCTCCATTTTGCACTGAGCTCAGGGAGCTGTGTGCTCATGGTAAACTACAACCTTAATAGCACTGTTTTCGAACATCTCCATTTGTGTCATATTGATAACAACAAACCAGAGGAGTATATGTTATTAATGATTGGGTTAAGGATTTGTATTCTGTATACTCTTATTCTGTATGCCTTGATCAAGTCAGGGTTTCAGTTCTAATTTCCATTTATTGCAGAAAGATGTTTCTCTGTTGGGAGTTGACTGTACAGTTATAGCTGTATATCACTAGGAGATGGATATTTTGTTTTAGATATAGGGTATCATGAAGCTTAGGCTCACCTCAATTTTCCTGTAACACAAAACATACTTGAGCTCATCATTGCCTCTCTGTATTCTGAATGCTGGGGTTATAGGCAGTATCATACCAGGTGTGAGCAACCCTGATAAACTGATCTACAATTCTGTAATGGTATGAATATGCCTGGCCTAGGGAATGACACTATTATGAGTTGTGGCCTTGCTAGAGTAGGTGTGTCCTTGTTGGAGTAGGTGTGTCACTATGGGCATGGACTTTCAGACCCTTGTCCTAGCTGCCTGGAAGCCAGTCTTCTCCTAGCTACCTTCAGAAAAAGAGTTGCTACTCTCGGTTCCTCCAGCACCATGCCTGCCTGATGCTGCCCTGCCTTGATGAAAATGGACTGAACTTCTGAGACTATAAGCCAGTCACAATTAACTGTTGCCTTTTATGAGTTGCCTTGCTGATGAATAGCAGTAAAACTTTAAGACAATCTCCAACCAACCAAATGCAGCAGAATTTTAAAGAAATACTTAAAGTATTCCTTAAAAAAACACCTTAGAAAATGAAGCCCAAATGAATTCAAAAGAAAATAATGAAATAATGATGAAGGGCAAAGGCAATAAAATGGTTATATATGAAAATAAGAATGGAAATTAGAATAAAAAGCTATTTCTGTAAGAAGAAATTGAAATTTCTAAACCTCTACCTAGAATGATGAAATATAACAACCTAGTACACCTAAGTAAAGATGAAAAAAGCAAGGTGAATAGCCAGGTTAGCATTAATGAAATTCAACTGGTAACTTAAGAACTCCTAAAATAATTTCATTCTTTAAGAATATGCAGTAACTTGGTTAATTCCAGCTACAGCCAGGTTTGAAACCAAAAGGAGGTCATGGGAAATATTTGGAAGAAGACCTGGAGAAGTGCAATTCATACACTCTGGTACTGAGACAACTCAGGTTACCTTTATACATTTATTTTTTCACAGTTGAAAAGGCTTTACCTTTATTCTCTCATTTTTTCACATGCAATCTCTATTAAAACTTTCAAATTTAAACAATAATATGCACACTGTATGCTTTCCCTTCTTTTTCATCAATACCTTATGGTGGTTTCTTGCTAACCCATGATCTGTATCAGGAGAGAGGAAACACAGTCTCAGCAAAGAGTTAATATGGAACCCACCCCATTGGTACATAATCTAGTGACCTGGGTTGGTAGCAATTGCAGTTACAGTGTAGAGAGGTGATAGACCATGTACCAAGTAAATTTTAATTTAATTTATTGACAAAAAGTATCTTCACATATTCAAATCACAAGATCTAATTCCTCTAAGACCAAGGCCTTTCAGTAAATTAGTAACCTGAATCAATTTTTCCTTTTGCTTGACTGACCTCTGAGTGTCCCTGCTAAGTCTTGAAATCAATGGGCCAGCAAGATTTTCTTAATTTTTGATAATCATCTAACTGTTATGTGTGCAAATTGCTGTCAGAACCAAGTTAAAATCCAGAGAGAGCATTGGGAAGTTAGCTGATGTACCCAGACCAGTGTTGACTCAACCACATCATCATGATTAACACAGGAGTAGTGATCTGCTCCATTCATGCAATCCTTAGAGACAAATAAGAATGAATCACAGTCTGAGTTTTCTTTTTTCTGATTCTGGGGAAACATTTGTCACAGACAAAGTGAAAGAAAAATGTTAATAGCAAAGCCAAAAATGCAAATGCAGAGCAAAAGCGAACCAAGTATTACCTCTGGAAAGGCCAGAATATTTTGCACAAATATCCTCCCAGGTCCTTGCCATGTGGGGAACCAAGTCCTCTTTTAGACTTGGGATTAGTGAAGACTTTTTTCTAATCTGTAGGTTGCTGATTTGTCCTATTGGCTATGTCCTTTGCCTTACAAAAGCTTTGCAGTTTCATGAAGTCCCATTTATCAACTCATGATCTCAGAGCCTGAGCGATTGGAGTTTTGTTTATGAAATTTCCCGCTGTTCCAAAGAGTTTGAGGCTCTTTCCCACTTTCTCTTCTATTAGGTTCAGTGTACCTGGTTTTATTATGAATTGCTTGATCCACTTGGACTTGAGCTTTTTGCAAGGTGACAAATATGGATCTATTTTCATTTTTCTACATATAGATTGCTAGTTAAACCAGCATCATTTAATGAAGAAACTTTTATTGTCTATTGTATATTTTTTGGCTTCTTTGACAAAGATCAAGTGTCTGTAAGTGTGTAGTTTTGCTTCTAGGTTCTCAATCTATTCCACTGATCAACATGTCTGTCTCTGTACCAATACCATGCAGTTTTTATTACTATTGTTGGTGACCCCTGTGGTTGAATTAGGGGAAAGTTGGAAGAAGCTGAGGAAGAGGGAGACCCCGTTGGAAAACCAGTAGTCTCAACTAATCTGGACCCCTCAGATCTCTCAAACACTGAGTTATCAACTAGGCAGCATACACCAGCTGATATGAGGTCCTGAACACATATACAACAGAGGACTGCCAGGTCTGCACTCAGTCAGAGAAGATGCACCTAAGCCTGGAAAGACTTGAGGCCCTAAAGAGTGGAGGGCTGGTCAGAGGGGATGGGGTGGGAACATCCTCTTGGAGCAGGGGGTGGGTGGCAAGATCGGGTGTGGAAGGAGGTGTGGGATATGGAACATTCAGTGGGTGAACCTGGAGGGGGATAAAGTCTGGACTGTAAAAACAAGATTAGAGAAAAAACAAACAAACAACAGAATACTACAGACAAACAGAAATAAACAAACATACACACAAAAAAGTTCCTAGATTAGAAAAGAAACAATACCCAAATCTGTTTTGAAAAATACATGGCATTCAATACTATTATTCAATTCCCAACAAACACCTGCAAGAACTAATAAATTGGTTTGGAAAGGTTAAAAACTCCAAAATACATTAACAATTGATAATTATATTTTAAAATTAAGAACAAGTTAATCATCTTAGAACAAATATAATTACTAGTGTCTCATAATAAAGAAAAATGTTTAATGACAATAAAATATGTATGGATTATGATTAAAAGCAAAAATCTATAAAATGCTCATAAAAGTAATAAAAATGATGTTATTTCCTTTTTATTGGATGCTTTCTTTATTTACATTTCAAATGTTATCCCCCTTCCTGGTCCCCTCCCCTCGGAAACCCCCTATACCATCTTCCTTCGCATTCTTCCTATGAGGGTGTTCCTCCACCCACCCACCCCCTCTCCCATCTCTTTGCCCTCAGTTCCCCTACTCTGGGGCATCTATTAAGCCTTCATAAGACCAAGGACCTCTGCTCCCATTGGTGCCTGAAAAGGCAATCCTCTGCTACATATGCAGCTGGAACCGTGTGTACTCCTTGGTTGATGGCTTAGTTCCTGGGAGCTCTGGGGAGTCTGGTTAGCTGATATTGTTGTTCTTCCTATGTGGTTACAAACCCCTTCTGCTTCTTCAGTACATAGTCTCTAACTCCTGCGTTGGGGACCCTGTGCTCACTATAATGGTTAGCTGCAAGAATCCACCTCTGTATTAGCAAGGTTCTAGCAGGGCCTCTCAGAAGAAAGCCATATCAGGCTCCATTCAGCAAGCATTTCTTGGCATCCACAATAGTGCCAGGGTTTGGTGACTGTATATGGGATAAATCCCCAGGTGGGACAGTTTCCAGATGACCTTTCCTTCAGTTTCTGCTCTATGCTTTATCTCCATATTTACTCCTGTGAGTATTTTGTTCCCCTTCTCAGAAGAACCAAAGCACCAACACTTTGGTCTTCCTTCTTCTTGAGCTTCCTGTGGTCTATGAATTGTGTCTTGGGTATTCTGAGCTTTTGGGCTAATATTCACTTATCAGTGAGTGCATACCTTGTGTGTTCTTTTGTGTTTAGGTTACCTCACTCACAATGATATTTTCTAGTTTTATCCATTTGCCAAGTATTTCATGATTTCCTCGGTTTTAATAGCTAGAGCAATTAGATTACTAATGGAGTTCAAAGGGATACAAATTGGAAAGGAAGAAGTCAAAATATCACTATTTGCAGATGATAGGATCGTGTACATAAGTGACACCAAAACTTCCACCAGAGAACTCATAAAGCTGATAACAACTTCGCCAAAGTGACTTCAAAAACAAACTCAAACAAATCAATAGCCTTCCTCTACTTGACAAACAAGATGAGAAAGAAATCAGGGAAACAACACCCTTCACAATAATCACAAACAATATTACACACCTTGGTGTAACTATAACCAAACAAGTATAAGATCTCTGTGACAAGAGCTTCAAATCTCTGAAGAAAAATTGAAGAAGATCTCTGAAGATGGAAAGATCTCCCATGCTCAAGGATTGGCAGAATTAACATAGTAAAAATGGCCATCTTGCCAAAAGCAATTTACAGGTTCAATGCAATCCCCATCAAAATTCCAAACAAATTCTTCCTAGAGTTAGAAAGAGAAATTTGCAAATTCACTTGGAATAACAAAAATCTCAGGATATTGAACAATATTCTCAAAAACTAAAGAACTTCTGGCAGAGTTACCCTTCCTTATATCAAGCTGTATTAAAAGCAATAGTGATAAAAAAAACAACAAACAGAAAAACAAAAACAAAAAATCCTGTATGGTATTGGTACAGAGAAAGACAGGAAGATCAATGGAATAGAACTGAAGACCCATAAATGAACCCACACAGCTATGATCACTTGATCTTCAACAAAGGAGCTAAAACCATCCAGTGGAAAAAGACAGCATTTTTAACAAATGGTGTTGGTTCAACTGGTTGCTAGCATGTAGAAAAATGAAAATCGACCCATTCTTATATCCCTGTATAAAGCTTAAGTCCAAATGGATCAAGGACCTCCACATAAAACCAGATAAACTGAAACCTAAAGAGAAGAAAGTGAGGAAAATCCTCAAACACATGGGCACAGGGGGAAATTTCCTGAACAGAAAACCAATGGCCTATGCTTAAGATCAAGAATTGACAAATGGGATCTAATAAAATCCCAAAGCTTCTGCAAAGCAAAGACGCTGTCAATAGGACAAATCGGAAATCATAAGATTTGAAAAAGATCTTTACCACTCCTACATCCAATAGAGGGCTAATATCTAATATATACATATAACTCAAGAAATTAGACTCCAGAGAATCAAATATAATTGGGGTACAGAGCTAAACGAAAATTTTCACCTGAGGAATATCAAATGGCTGAGAAGCACCTAAAGAAATGTTCAACATCCCTAGTTATCAAGGAAATGCAAATCAAAACATCCCTGAGATTCCACCTCACACCAGTTGGAATGGCTAAAATCAAAAACTCAGGTGCTGTGGAGGATGTGGAGAAAGAGGAACACTCCTCCATTGCTGGTGGGATTGCAATTGGTACAACCACTCTGGAAATCAGTTTGGTAGTTCCTCAGAAAATTGGACACAGTAGTACCTGATGACCCAGCTATACTACTCCTGGGAGTATACCCAGAAGATGTACCAACATGTACTAAGGACACATGCTCCACTATGTTCATAGCAACCTTATTTATAATAGCCAGAAGCTGGAAAGAACCCAGATGTCCTTCAACAGAGGGATGAATACAGAAAACGTGGTTTATTTACACAATGAAGTACTACTCAGCTATTATAAATAATGAATTCATGATACATTCTTTTTAAATTATTTATTTATTTTATGTACATGAGAACACTGTAGCTGTCTTCAGATATACTAGAAGAGGGCATCGGATCCCATTACAGATGGTTGTGAGCCACTATGTGGTTGCTGGAAATTGAACTCAGGACCTCAGGAAGAACAGCCAGTGCTCTTAACTGCTGAGGCATCTCTCCAGCCCTCATGATATGTCCTTAATAAATGGAAAAATGCATCTTAGTCACTGATTGAAGTCTCCCCATCATAACCATAACAGTTAATGAGTTAAACTGTAAATTCTGCCAATTTCTCATAAGTTTTGTATAAATACAGATAAGCTTATTTTTTAATCCACATGCAAAGGTATAGGCCATAAAATAAGTCAAATAATCATGAAAAATAAGAGTACAGTGAAAAAATCATTCTTGCTAATCCTAAGGCTTCTATGAAACTAAAGTCATGATGGGGACAACAGAGACTGAGAAGAGAGTAATTCAGTAGTATGAACCCAATTGTGATCACTTGACTGCTTTGCATTTTAAGAAATGCAGTGGAGAAAAGGCAATAAATGTTGCTTCAGCATTAACATTCATAAATATAAAGTTAAATTACAGCTCTATGCAATATAGAAATTAATCAAAATGCTTTTACTTTAGATCTTATAAAATTGTTACAAAGAAAATAGAAAATATTTAAGCATCTAAGGTCAAGCAACGAGTTTAAATGATACTTACTGAGTTACTCATAATGGACTGGTAACTTTTCAATTAATTGATTAATTCAATCTCCTCAAAGTTTAAAGATTCTCATTTTGCAAATACCAATGTGAATGCAACAAAAATGTACTAAGCAAATATGGTAGAAATGAGAATAACATTTGATTTACTTTAGTTTAATTAAGGAGCCTGGCATGCTCACACCAGTACTAGAAAGAAAAGTTCTTTGCAGCTGAGATGAGTCTAAGGAATTACACTGGATGAAAAAGCAGTGACTAAGGATTACATACTACAATAATCCATTTCTATAACATTCTTTAAATTCCGAGCCTAAGGTGAAAGAAACATTATTGTTTTTTGCTCTAAATTAGAAATGGGAAAGTTGTTTGAAAATTAGTACATTTGGCAAAGAGATACAGATAATCCTTATAATTAGAGTTGGTTTTAGTCTTCATTGTGACAATGGCTATATAAACAGGTGAATATATACATATATACATATATATATATATATATATATATATATATATATATATATATATATACACACACCATAATTTATCTACACATATTATATGCATGAATGACCTCAAATGAAAAAGGAGAAATCTAATAAACATTGATGAGTTGCAGAAGTGTCAATAATTTCCTTACACTACTACACCTGAATGTTGCCAAACAAAACCTAATGGGAAAAATTAGACAAGACACATTACAGAGTTCTCTCTATGTGATTTTTGGAAGTGAGTGGGAATACACAATTAAATGAAATTGAATTAAAAGTTTAAAACTAAAAATTGTGAACTTTTATTTGATAGCCCTGACCCATTCTTACAATCTTAACTACAAAAACATAAAATTAAATACTAAGAATAAAATAAAATGTTATTCACTAGTCAACTAAATTAAGTAAAGTCACCTGTGATCTGCCACTGATCTACTTTCTGTGGATGGGACAAAGAGATAACATAAATAAAGAAAAGGTTTATTTTTTTACTGGTTTCTAAAGTTTTCTTGGCTAGTCTTAATGTTTCAGAAATAGAGTAACCCAGGATACCATTACAGAAATCTGTGATGGAGGAGCCCTATTCATCTCTTGGTAACCAGGAAGAAGAAGAGAGAGAAAGAAAAAGGCTTTATCTCAATATCCCTTTCATGTGTGCATTCCCCATGACATAAGTTTCTTACAGTAGTTTCACTTCCTAATAGTTCATCCCCTACTCACAAACCTGTAATTGGAAGTATGCATGGGTATTGTGGTAGCACTCTAAATCCAAGCTGCAGCATATATTTTTGCTCAAATTACTAATTTCTCAACCAAGTTTCAACTTATCCAAATAGAATTTGTATTTGGTTTTGAGTTTTGTGTTTAGTTTTCTGTGTGTATGGAGAGTGCTAAAGTGTGAACACAAGAGTTGGTATATTATAATCAGGCTCTCTTCTGAGTGATGTGTTTGGATGGTAAGGGAGGAGTCAGGAGTCTCACAAAAAGTCTCCAGGACACCCTCATCCTCTAGCATGATTCCCTAGCATTGTTCATCTTTTTAAGAAAAGTTTTGACAGTTCTGATGTCTTTATTTTTATTATCCACACTAACGTATTTCCCATGCTCATTAGTTTCTAAAGTACAATGATAACGTATTTGAATAAAAAGAGAGAAAAGAAAGACTAAGTCATTCTTTTCAGGTATTGGAAGATTTCTTCAATAAAACCAAATGAAGTAAAAATAAAGTCCTTTCTGATGCTACTAGCAGATTCTACTGTGAAGACTTTAATAGAGTAGAAATTCAATATATATTACTAAGGACATTCTCTGGCACAAGTTGCAATATACTCTTCAAAATATCCCTAAAATTCAGAGATACCTATACAATCACTCTAAACTGGGAAAGCATGTGTACAGTACATGGCAATGATGATTGTAAAAATGGAGTTACAAAAGTGTATCGCATCATGAAAGACTCAAGTGACTGATGGGGTAAACAATGGTTACCTTCTAAAATGTACTTTGATAAAACCCTTTGGAAATCATTATTGCTTGTAATCAGTGTACTTCAGCACACACTAAGGATGAAGAGACAAATAATATGTAGCAGCTTTTCTTAAGGATTTGGGTGCTTTTATTGAGGAAACACATAAGAAGACAAGAAAAATGTAGAGATATGGAGAAGTAGTATCTATTGCCGAAGAAACAACAGCAACAACAACAAAACCAGAAAAGCTACTCAGGGAACAATAGACAACTGCAATATAAATGGGGCCTGTATAATGAGGAGAGTACTGGAGTATAAACCAATATGAAATATTCACTGTATTTCTTTGTTTAATTATGAGAGGCAGCAATTTTTACATTTACAATGAGTGTAGCATAGAGTTCAGGACACTGTTTAATATGGCAGGAAGTTTGGTTAAGTGGATAGTTTCAAGGGCTCTTATGGAAGTATATTGATAAGAAAATTTCATGACTACTGAAATTTTGTGTATAGGTACAGAAGAAGACAAGCATTTTTTTTTTTATTGGAGCACTTGAATGAACAACCACTTTCTGTTCTCACAGGCTACTCTGGAAAATTAACACAGGTCCCTGGAATCTTCCAGAATGTCAGTGTCAATAAGCAGAACTAAAAGTTCTGCATAAATCCAGTGATCCATGTTGCACTGAGTTTTCTTGAAAGAATATTGTTAGTTTCAGTTATGTAGAAGGAGAATAATGCAGGGACCCTGGGTTGGACAGAATCAAGCTTAAATGGGAATTAGCAACTACTGAACCTACTGTCAAGAGAAAAAACTTCAGAGACAATCATATCAGTATAACAGGAAGAAAAATTAATCCAGAAGAGAAAAGAACGTGAATTTCTGTGCCTATAAACTCTTAGAAAGAAAAATGTTTGCTTTTTAAATAGAAAAAAAATCAGAGATATAAATTCAGGGATAAGATGCAGAAAATTGAAGCACATTTGATACTCATAACAATGTATATATTGATACATGCATGCTCACACATGCATGAGGAATCAACAGATCAAACACTTTTTACTCATAAGGAGACCTGTATTTCAAATGATGTATAGGGTTATTTTTTAAAAAATCATTTAAATATCTATAGTATGTGAGAGTCATTCTGTTGCATTAAAGCAAACTGACCTGCTCTCTGAAAGGCAGTTTAAGAGTTTATGAAGAAAAAAAATTAAATACTGTTGATACCAAAACACAGAAGGAGTTCTAATTAAAACACATACTAATATTGTAAAAGAGGTGAGTCCATGGTTAACCAAGGAGAACAGAATAATTCAAGGGAACTTCTTAGGAGCTTCACATAGCCTTTCTAATGCAGTTTTGATATGAAACTGATATTTGATACTTGATAACATCTTGTATATTTGAAATGAAGAATGGTATTTAATGAGAGAAAATAAAACCCTGTGGTAAAGGCTGCCAGCACTCAATCAAACTCAACTTATTCCTGTGTTCTTAAGCTCAACGGTCTCCTCTAGGTTTGGTGCTTACCCTCTTTTCCATGGTAATTCACAGGTAACACAGGAGAGGTAGATGTAACACAAAGTGGGCAGAATTTGTTCAGACATGAGTCACTCTATCATCTAATTTATTATCTGTGTAAATCTACTATAATCCAGAACCATATCCTATAGATATTAACCTAATCTGATGATAGGTTATTCTCTATTAGTGTCTTAGCAACAAGTGATTTAATTACACACATGTATTTGGATGCTGCTGATTGAATGTCTTTTTTTTTAATCATTACAGAGTGGACTGCCTAATAAATATTTATAGATTATTTTTAAGAAGAATATTCATTGACAAAGTTAATATCATCATATAATTATACATTAAATATCTGATTTGCTACTAGTTGCAAAACTACAATTTGAACATTAATAAATTCCCTTACTTATATTACATAATTACATTTCAGTTTAGAATAATTAGTGCACTGTTCATATAAAAAATGTTTAACACTTACTCTTTTTATGGTCTCAGAGTTTCTTTTTTTAATTGGTAATTTTATTTATTTACATTTCAAATGTTGTCCTCCTTCCCTGTTTCCCCTCCCCAAACCCTCTATCAAACCCCACCTCCCCCCTGCTTCTATGAGGGTCCTCCTACACCCACCCACCCACTTCTAAGCATCCCCTACTCTGGGGTATCCAGATTCTATAGAACCAAAGCTCTCTTCTCCCATTGATGCCAGATAAGGCCATCCTCTGCTATATATACAGCTGGAGCCATTGGTCCCCCATGTGTACTCTTTGGTTGATGGTTTAGTCCCTGGAAGCTCTGGGGGTTCTGATTGGTTGCTGATGTAGTTGTTCTCTCTATGGGGTTGCCAACCCCATCAGCTCCTTCAGTCCTTGCTCTAACTTCTCCATTGGGGATCCTGTGCTCAATCAGACAGTTTGCTGTGAGCATATGCATCTGTATTGGTCAGGCTCTGACAGAGCCTCTCAGGGGACAGCTATACCAGGCTCCTGTTAGCAAGTACTTCTTGGCATCAATAATAGTGCCTGGGTTTGCTGGCTGCATATGAGATGGATACTCAGGTGGGGCAGTGTCTGGATAGCCTTTCCTTGAGTCTCTTCTCCACACTTTGTCCCTGCATTTCTTTTTGATAGGAGCAATTCTGGGTTAATATATTTGAGATGGGTGGGTGACCCCATCCCTCAATCGGGGGCAGTGCCTAACCACTGGATGTGTTCTTTGCAGGTTCTATCTCCCCTTTGCTGGGTATTTCAGCTAATATCATCATCATTGGTTCCTTGGAATTTCTTGCTTCACTGGCATTTGGGACTTTCAAGTGGCTATTCCTAGCTCCCCATTCCCCACTGCTACATACCTCTGTTCAATTTTCTGACCCTCTATATTTCTCTCCAGTCTCCTCCCATACATGATCCTGACCTCCTTTACCCTCTTCTCCTCTCTCCCTCCCAGACCCCTCCTTCCCTTTACCGCCTGTGATTATTTAGGTCTGCTCCCCCTTCTAAGTAGGACTGAAGCATCCACACTTTGGGTTCTTTTTAAAACATAGGAAATACTATTACATCTAAAGGGAAGAATTACAGGTAGCCTTCATTTTTGCCTTCTGAAAAAAAAAGTACAAACTTTTGTAAAATAATTCCTCTCTATTAAATACAGTAAATGAAGTTTGAAACATTTAGTGTTGGATGCTTTTGTCCATTAGTTCGCACTGTGTCACTATTTGGAAAATTCATGATTTGCATTGGTTCCTAGTTTGAGAGGATTCAGTGTGCAGATCCCTGACTCCATACACTCTAGTAGAACATAATGACAGCAGGAACAGTAGCAGCATGAGTTGTCATCTGCTCCAGACAGGAATCAAAAGAAAGGTAAAGGAACACCAGGGGCACCATTCCTTAGGAAACCATCCTAGTGCCTCCTGCATCTAGCTAAATTGACTTTTAAACTACTCAGGACTTATTAGAAAGGTCTTTGTAGAATAAGCCTTGAAAACATGCAACTGCTGGGGACAATTCAGAATTAAGAGACTGTTTTATAAATTTTGGATATTTTAGAAAATTGAAAACCTTTCATAGCTATTTAAACAAATTACTCCCAGGACAACCATTTTATCATTCAGTTGTGTTAGTTCTTGACATATTTATGATGAATTCTTTTGAAAACATTTTGTTGATATCCAGAATAATAAGCCCTAACTCACTGCCAATAATGAGCTGCAGTACCAACCATGGCAATCATTGTGATAATCTCTTATTTATGTATTTAATTAATTATTTACTTCACAAATGCTGCTCTCCCAAGTTCCCCCTCACAAAAGTCTTTCCTCTTCCCTTCCCCTTCCCCCTCCTCTCTCCCCTTTCCCTCTGATGGGGCAGCTTTCCCATCTTCCACTATAATTCCCCACCCTGGTACATCAATTCTCTGCAAGATTAGATGTACCCACTGATGCCAGACAAGGCAGCACTATGATAGCAGGCCTCACACCAGCCTGTGCATGCTCTTCAGCTGGTGACTCAGCCTCTGGGAGTTCCCAGGGGTCCAGTTTAGTTGACACTGTTGTTCTTCCAATGGTGTGACCATCTTGTCAAGACCTTCAATCCTTCCCATAATTCTTCCACTGGAAACCCTGACCTCTATCCAATGGTTGTTTGTGAGTATCTGTATCTGTCTCAGTCAGCTGCTGTGTAAGGCATTTCAGTGGGCTGCTATGCTAGGCTCCTGTCTTACAATACACCATAGCATCAGTAATAGTGTGAAGGATTGGTACCTGTTCATGGAATAGGTCTCAAAATGGGCTGGTTACTAGTAAGCCAGTCCTTTACTCTCTGCTCTATCTTGTCACTTCATTTCATTCAGACAGGAACAATTTTGGGTCAAAAGTTTTGTAGGTGGGTTGGTGTCCCCATCCCTCCACTGGAGGTCCTGTCTGGCTATTGGCTGTCCCTTCAGGTTCTATATCCCAACTGTAGGACATTTCTGCTAAGGTCATTTGCATACCTCCCTCATCCCAGGTTTCTGGGAGTATCTAGAAAATCCCCCCATCTCTGGACTCTGAAATCCAGCAGCTGCACATTTCCATTCTGGCCCTCTCGGACTCTCGACTCTTTCTCCCCATGACAGATCCTAGTCCTCCACTCTCCCATGATTATTGTATTCCCCCTTCTAAAGGGGTATTCATGCATCCTCAATTGGGCCTTCCTTCTTGTTTAACTTCTTTGGGTCTATGGGTATCCTGAACTTTTGTCTAATATCCAATTATCGGTGAGTCATACCATATATGTCCCTTTGGGTCTGGGTTACCACACTCAGTATGACATTTTCTAGTTCCATCTATTTGCCTGAAAAATCTATGATGTTCTTATTTTATTAGCTGAATAATATTCCATTGTGTAAATGAGCCACATTTCTGCATCCATTCTTCAGATGAGGGACATCTGGGTTGTTTGCAGTTTTTTGCTATTACACATAAAGTTGCTATGAACATAGTGGAGCATATGGTGGGGCATCTTTTTGGTATATGGACAATGGTAATGTAGCTGAATCTTCAGGTAGAACAATTTCAAATTTTCTGAGAAACTGCCAGATGGATTTCCAGAGTGGCTTTACACATTTGTACCCACCAGCAATGGAAGAGTGTTCCCCCTTTACCACATTTTCACCAACACGTGCTGTTGCTAAAGTTTTTTATCTTTGTCATTATGATTGATATAAGGTGTAATCTCAGGATCATTTTGATTCGTATTTCCCTGTTGTCCAAGTATATTTAACAGTTCTTTAAGTGGTTCTCAGCTATTTGAGATTCTTTTTTTTAATTAATTTATTTTTTACATTCCATATTTTATCCACCCCCTGTCATCTACCCTCTGACTATTCAACATCCCAAACCTTCTCCTCACCCCCTAACTCCATGCGGATGTCCCCATCTACCACCCCACCTGAACTCTATACTCCCTGGGTCCTCCAGTTTCTTGAGGGCTAGGTGCAGCATATCTGAATGAACACAGACCCAGCAGTCCTCTACTGTATGTGTATTGGGGGCCTCATGTCAGCTGGTGCATGCTGCCTGTTTGGTGGTCCAGTGTTTGAGGAATCTCATGGGTACAGATTAATTGAGACTGCTGGTCCTTCTACAGGGTCGCCCTTCTCCTCAGCTTCTTTCAGCCCTCCCTAATGCAAGAACAGGAGTCAGCAGCTTCTGTCCACTGGTTGGGTGCAAATATCTGCATCTGACTCTTTCAGCTGCTTGTTGGGTCTTCCAGAGTTCTGTAATGCTGGGTCCCTTTAGGTGAGCGCTCCATAGCCTCAGTAATAGTGTCAGGCTTTGGGACCTCCTCTTGAGCTGGATCTCACTTTGGATCTGATGATGGACCTTCTTTTCCTCAGGCTAATCTCCATTTCCATTCCTGTAATTCTTTCATACAGGAACAATTATGAATCAGAGTTGTGACTGTGAAATTGTCCACACCTTCCACATTTGAGGACCTGTCTTCCTGCTGGAGGAGGGCTCTAAAAGTTCCCTCTCCCTATTGTCAGGACATTTCATCTAAGGTACCTCTCTTTGAGTCCTGAGAGTCTCTCAACTCCCAGGTCTCTTGTTCATTCTGGAGTATCTTTTGGTTATATTTTCAAGAGTGGTATAGCTGGGTCTTCAGGTAAATCTACTTCCAATTTTCTGAGGAACCTCCAGACTGATTTCCAGAGTGGTTGTACCAGTTTGCAATCCCACCAGCAATGGAGGAGTGTTTCTCTTTATCCACATCCTCACCAATATGTGTGTTCACCTGAGGTTTTGATCTTAGCCATTCTGATTGGTGTAGGGTAGAAGAATCTCAGGGTTATTTTGATTTGCATTTCTCTGATCACTAAAGACTTTGAACATTTAGTTAGGTGCTTCTCCACCATTCAGAATTCCTCAGTTGTGGAACCTCAATTTAGTTCTATACCCTGTTTTGGATTGGATTGTTTGGTTTTTTTTTTGGTGATTAGCTTCTTGAGTTTGTTATAAATTTTGGATATTAGCCCTCTATGGGATGTGGGGTTAGTGAAGATTTCTTTTCCAATCTGTAGGTTGCCGAATTGTCTTATTGACTATGTCCTTTGCCTTACAAAAGCTTTCCAGTTTCATGACATCCCATTTACTAATTCTTGATCTTAGAGCCTGAGCCATTGGAGTTCTGTTTAGGAAATTTCCTCCCTATGCCAATGAGTTCAAGACTCTTTCCCACTCACTCATCTATTAGATTCAGTGTATCCGGTTCTATATTGAGGACGTTGATCCACTTGGACTTGAGCATTGTGCAAGGTGATAAATATGTTTGTTTCTTTTTATTCTAGAACTTTAAGGTGTGCTGTTAAGTTGCTAGTATAAGGTCTCCCCAATTTCTTTATGAAAGTGCTCAATGTTATTAATTTTCCCCTTAACATTACTTTGTGTCCCAAAAGTGAGAGTATTTTATGTTTTGATTTACATTGAATTGTATAAACTCTTTATTTTCTTTCTTTATTTCTTCTCTGACCCAGTGATTATTGAGTAGAGAGATATTCAGTATCCATGAATATGTAGTCTTTCTGTTATTTTTATTGTTGTGGAAGTCCAGCTCTAATCCATGGTGATGTGATAACATGCATGAGGTTATTTCAAACTTCTTGTATCTGTTAAAGTTTGCTTTGTGGTCAGTTTTGAAGAGGATTCACTGAGGTATTGAGAAGGTATATTCTTTTGTTTTGGGGTAAAATGTTCTATAGATATATGTTAAATCCATTTGAATCAGAACCTCTGTTAGTGTTTCTGTCTCAGTGATCTGTATATTGTTGAGAGTAGCATGTTGAGGTCTCCCAATATTAATATGTGGGATTCCATTTGTTTTAGTAATGTTTCTTTTATGAATGTGGATGTCCTTGCATTTTGGGACATAGATGTTCATAACTGAAATGTCATCTTGGTGGATTTTTCCTTTAATGCGTATGAAGTGTCCTTCTCTGTCTCTTTTGATTACTTCTGGTTTGAAGTCTATTTTATTGGATATTAGAACTACTACTCCAGTTTAGTTCTTGGATCCCTTTACTTTAAAACCCTTTTCCAGCCCTTTATAATGAGATAATGACTATCTTTATTACTGAAATGTGTTTCTTGTATACAGAACATTGATGAATTCTGTTTACACATCCATTCTATTAGCCTGTATCTTTTTACTGGGGTATTGAGTCTATTGATGTTCAGATATCTTAATGACCAATAATTGTTACTTCCTATTATTTTGAGGTTTGTGGTAGTTATATGAGTGTGTGTGTGTGTGTGTGTGTGTGTGTGTGTGTGTGTGTGTGTGTGTGTATTCTATTGGTTTTAATGTTGTTAAATTATTTAATTCTTGTGTTTTCTACAGTACAGTTAGCCCTATTGGGTTGGACTTTTTCCTTCTAGTATTCTTTGTAGGCTTGGGTTAGTGGAAAGGTACTGTTTGAATTTGTTTTTGTCATGGAAGATCTTAGTTGCTTCATCTATAGTGATCATAATTTTTTCTGGTTATAGTACTCTGGGCCTCTATGCTCTTCTTGGATCTGTAAGACCTCTGTCCAGGCCCTTTTAGCTTTGAAAATCTCAGCAAAGAAATTGGGTGTAATTCTGATAGGTCTGCCTTTATGTCACTTGGCTTTTTTCCCTTGCAATTCTTTCTTTGTTCTGTATGTTAAGTGTTTTGATTAAGATGAGGTGGGAGGATTTATTTTTCTGATTTATTCTGTTGTTTTCTGTCAGTTTCTTGTACCTTTGGAGGCCTATCTTCCTTTAGGTTAGGAAATTTTGTTCTATGATTTTGTGAAAATATTTTCTGGGCCTTTGAGCTAAGAACCATCTTCTTCTATTCCTATTATTTTTAGTTTTGGTCTTTTCAAATTGTACCAAATTTTTAGGATGTTTTGTGTCATGGACTATATAGATTTTCATTTTTATTGACTGATTATATTAATTTTTTTTCTATCATTTCTCTTATACCTGAGATTCTCTCTTCCATCCTGTATTCTGTTGTTGATGCTTTAGTTCTATAGTTCCTGTTATTTTTCTTAGGTTTTCCATCTCTAGGATTGCCTCAGTTTGGCTTTTCTTTATTGCTTCCAATTCCCTTTCCAGTTTTTGCACAGTTGTTATCATTCTCCTGTTTGATTATATTTTCCTGTAATTCTTTTTATTTATTTGCATCCTCTGTTTGAGTGTATTTTCTTGTATTTCATTAAGGGATTTATTCATGTCCTTTTCTAATGACTTCTATCATATTTATAAGTTTAGATTTAAAATCCTCTTCTTCATTTTTAGTGCTTCATTTTTGTGCTTCATTTTCATTAGGAAATCCAGAGTTTGTTGTAGCAGGATAGCTGGGTTCTGGTGGTACCATAACACCCTGAATCTTATTGTGTTTCCTAAACTGTCTAAAAGACATCTGTTTTTCCCTGGGATTAGATGGATAAGCCTGATGGCAGCAGGGAAGGTGGGGTGAGATGTGGGCTACATAATGGAGATCAGGCTATCTCACTCTGCTGGCTGTGCCTCATGCAGTCCCCATGCTTCAGGCCATGTTCCAGGTATATCCTACTCTGTGTATTGTGTCCCACTAAGATCTAGGTGGGATGGTGGGTGGTTCCAGTTCTGCAGTCTGTCCTAGACTGACCAGCTGGAGTGGCAGTTTAATTCAACTTGCAATTATCTTTTTTTAAAAAAAAACACAAGTAGATTTTCCACATGACCCAGATATGCTGTTCCAGAACACACACAAAGAAATTGCATACTCCTGTATTCTTGCCTATACCTGTTCATTGCTGCAATATCAAAAGTAGCTGGGAAACTGAAGCAGCTTATATATAAAACAACATGAATGGACGATGAAAATGTGTAACGTATAGAGTAAATTTAACTTTTTCATTTATGTTAAATAAAAATGAAGTTAGTACTAGGAGGAGAAATCAGATGAACACAAAAAAGTAACAATTAGGGGTAGCACTAGTACATCATTCTGAGGTTCTCTCAGATGCATTATTACATCCAGTTCTCGCTCTTGAATATCCTCTTCTATCATTCAGATTTTTCCTGAAGTCTTACAGCATTGGTGTTCTGTATAAGCTTCATAGATCATCAGTAACATTATTATGTTATTTTTTACAATAAATTCATTATAAAGCATCTTTTTACTCACGTTGCTTGAGAAATGTTCAGTGTCTATATTCTAACAAATCCTTCATATTCCTTTAATATATTCAAGAGTTTTAAAATCACTGTCCCTGGACACCTAAACTTTCAGAACCACCCTTTTTTTTTCCTGTGACATTTATCACTTGCTACCTCACACTGACAAATTCCTTCTCATGTAAATCTCTTGATTCTCAGCTGGAAAAATAACCTCTTTGAATGAAGTATGTTGTATCATCATCAAGAGTTTAATAGACTTGTTTTCTTCTTACTGCCGAATACTCCCCACATGCCTCTGGCTTTGATGTCTCATTCTCATGCATCTAAACATTTATCCACCACCTCATCTGTCTTCCTGGCAATCACATATATACCAGTTCCTCCTGAAGCCAATTTCACAAGTCTTAATATTCACCTTGGTAATTTTAAACTTTAGAAGCAAGCTAATCTAAGGCAGTATTCAATACCCATCTCCCTTTTTTTCCCCTTAGAAATGGTCAAGAGGTATACTGAACTCCTATAAAACACATGGTAGTGTGCTATGGCTAGAGAGGTTTGGAGGGAATTGAACAAGTTAGAGAAAGAATCAATAAAGAAGATAGCACCTCACAGAGTACAGAACACATATTCATAAATGGTACAGTAAGAAATGGAGTCTATTCTTACATGGTAAGAATTTTTTCTATAGGTTTTCCAAGGTAGAAGAGATTATTAGTGTATCAGAGTTTTGTGGTCAGGATTGGCAGCAGAATATTAAGAGAAATTGAATCAGAATTTCAAAGACTTTAACGAATTTGAATATTACTTCTAACAAATTAAAATTTCACAATTGTAATTGACTTACTTAGTGTAAATAACAAATTTTCTTGTTAAGAAAGGTTTTCTGGCCTGCAGATCCTTACTATAGACAGTACAGGTGAATAGCAATTATATGTCAAACTTGGTTGTCTTATACTCTAAGGATGAAGTCAAGATATACAACTGAACAGCTAGATCAATTTCCTTTTCTAAAAATATGGCCAACTCTAAAATAAGTAAAGAACATCAGTGATAAGGTTTTCACTGGAAAACCACGATCATTAAATAATCCCAACACTTAAAAAAAACTATAAAATGTCATTAAAATCGATTGAATTTGAAATTTACATTAAGAAGTGCAAACCAGTTTTGGAAACAAATAACCTACATGCACTCCCCTCACATGCAGATATAAATTCTAGTTTTTATATGTGTGTTTTTATGGATGTGTGGATGTATTAAGAGTACAGTAAGCAAGAAAGGAAGCATGCAGCAGGAAACAGGTTTTGTTCATCTGTTCAAAGAACCATTGGGTATGTGGGCATCCCTGCTCTATTTAGAAGATATTATCTCAGAACAGTTGTTCTTGAGCTTTTACAACTTTCTGCCTCTTTTCATGATCTACCTTTCATTTGATATTTGCAGTACAGGTATCCTATTGTGGTTGCATTCCTCAGAGTTATTTAATTTCTCTATTTTGACCATCTGTGCATTTCTCTGATAACCTCTATTGCTGAAAGGGGAATTTTATTTCATGAAGTATGAAAGTTGCACTTATCTATGAATATAAGAATGAATACATATAAGTCACTGCAAAACTATATTACTTTAAAATACGGTAGTTGCAAGTTCTCTTCTAAGGCCCAAGACCTCCCCAGTTATATGCTATTGGGTAAATATATAGTATTTGGCATGAATTCCTTGCAGTTAACTGCATTATATGTCCAACTAGACAAATGTTGGCTACTCCCAAGATAAATGTGCCACTATTGTTCCATTGAGGATAATTTCTGATCTTGTTATCATATGAATGACTGTCCATAGGCTTTACAACTGTGTAACTCTATTACAGCTGTAACCCTAAGTGCTAGCATGGTTGGTTCAAGATAATACTTTGCATATGATTAAAGGATAATTTATAAACACAAAGCCAACTACAAACCATTTGATCTACAATGATTTCTTTCCTGTAAGACATGCTAGGTCAATGGTGGCACAAAGCTTATGGAGCTACCAACCAATATGGAATTGGATTGAAGGTCCATTTAACAAGATGGAATCTATATTCACCACTCCTTGTGTGACCAAGAGCAAGAGGCAAGATATCCCAGGAACCAAGTATAAAACCAACATCACTTTTCTAAAAGTGTAGCAATAACATAACTTCTAATTATATGATGCTATGTTCATAGATCAGTGCCATGTTCAGCCATCATCAGAGAGGCTTCCTTCTGCAGCAGATGGGAACAAATACAGAGATCTACAGACAGACATTATGGAGAGTGTGAGAGACATGGAAAACTAAATGTGATGCCTCCATCAAATCATTCCTTTCAGAGTTCAGGGAACCCTGCTGAAGGGGAAGAAGACATTGTTTAAGAGGCAGAGGGGATGGAGACCAAGAAAACAAGGCTCTGTAAAGCAACATAAACAAAATTCATATGAATTCAGACTGAGGAAGCAAGCACAGGACTTGCACAGGTCTGTAGAGGTGAATAGTTAATCCACACTAAGCACCCATTGGGTGAACATGCTTCTAGCCACCCTCCAGAGTTCTCTGTATATGTGAATGAAAGACAGACATCAGCTTAATTTTGATATGCCTTGATTAGCTCAATGGCTAAGAACTTCCAAACATTCCCATAGCTTACTCCTTAGTTAACATTTTCTAACCCTGTAGTTTATCTTTGCTACCCCAGAACCAAGCAGGGAAATGCTCATTGGGACTGCTTAATTCTTAGTTCCCTTGGGGCTCTTAATTTTGATCTCTCTGCTCCCCCTTCATGGTGTGGTCCATCCAACAGCCCTCTCATGGTGTATTCCTTCTTCCTTTCCTCTGCTTTTCTTGCCTAGGAATCCTAAAAGTCCTCCCTCTTTCACCCTGCCCAGCCATTGGCCTCTAGCTCTTTTATAATCAATCAAAAACCAATTGAGGACAGGGAACTTCCACATCTGGACATGCAAATTTTGGGAACACAGACTACTTTGTTAGAACAATCCCCAACACAGGTCTGCCTCAGATCCTCTATGTTTATAGTTTGGCTTAAGGTTTGGTTTTTTCAAAGGGATTCTTGAGTGTTGGAATGAATTTATCTTTGACTCTTGTGCTTTCTCTTGTGCTCTTTCCTTCTTTTGGGTTGTCTTGTCCAACATTGGTGCAATAGTTTTGTGTTATTTCATATTTTATTTTATTTTATTTTATTTACAAAAGCAATGAGTGAACAGATGAATAAATGAATAAAAACTTAACCATTAAGGTAGAGGTTAAGAACTGACTGGCTGTTTATACCTGTTGGGAGAAAGAAACTAAATTTTCTCCAATAGACTGGGACTAGGTACATCAACCACTCCAGAGCAGTCCACATATTCAGGAGTAGTTGACCAACATCTAATGGTCTCCTCAATCTTTTTGCGTTATTTTATTTGGCTACAGATTGGTGTGGTTCTCTGTTGGTTTATTTTTATTTTTGCATACGATTTTATATTTTTTTGTTTTGTTTTGTGGGTAGGCTTTGTATACTAAGATTTTGTTTAAAATTTTGAGAAAGAACTGAAAGATGGATGGGTAGAGAGATTGGGAGAGGATCTGAATGGACTTAGAGGAGGGGAAGAATATCATCAAAATAGGTTTAAAGTATTGTTTTAAATATAAAAAAAATCTCAATGTTACAATACTATTTCAAATTTATGAAATATGGTAAGTTAACTGCTTGACAGCACCATTGTAATTGTGATCTCTATATACATGTTAAAGCTAACCAATGAGTATGCTCTTGAGAATAAATAGTTTCTACTTTTTGAAGGACCATATAAACACCAGATGATGGGCACACCTGTGTAGATCAGTGTGGATTTTGTGGTCCAAACCTATGGAACTTTGGGTAAGTATGTCTTGAGATTTGCTATTGAAAATTTGACTCTTTCCAATATCTCTATAGGATTCAAAAGAAGCAACATTCTATTGCAAGTGATTCATGCAGAAGACCACATGTGTATACTACAAACCATAATGTATATAGTATCATGACTTCAAAATCCATATTTTATTTATACAACTAAATTATCAGATTATATTAGCCCCTGGATAGTCTTTACTATCTACATGTGTACAGAAATTGGTACTAAAGTACAACTAGGTTTTAAATTCAAATTCATTAAATATACACCATTTAAATTACTCAATATTTTATTTTCTAAAAACTTAGTACCTAGAGTATTTTTAGATAGGGGCTGTGGGATTAAGCAATGACATACAGCACTTAGGCTGGCAAACATGAGAAGTAGCCAAAGGCCACTTACAGTATTATATACAAGATTGAGTTGCCAGTGTATGTACCATGAAAAAAATTAAGACCACATTCATAACTAAACAGTTAGTATACAGACAACACATATACACACCGACACATAAACATACACACACAGACACACAGACACATACAAACACAAACATGTATGCAAATATGTACACACTAACAAATATAATATATCCATAAATAATGTATCCAAGCACATATAACACATATCCATTCTTATACACAAAATACACATATAAACTCAGAAGCACATATTTATGCATATATGATGTGTATTATGCAGAATAAAATTAGATGTATAGTAAAATAATTGAATATAAGTGATAATGTATTTTTCTTCTCTAAAAATATTAATTTTATGGAGCCAAAAGACTAACTGGTTACAAGGTTAATTGCAATGACTTTAAGAATAAGAGATTTTTCTTTTGGTCTGTATTCTTTGATAGTAAACTATTTCAATCTTTTAAAAACATAAAATGACTAAAGATGAATAATTGTAATAGTGATTTCTCTATTCAAAGAAATTTTTCTTCATCTCCCTGTGGAAATCACAGGAAAGTGTATGATTTCCCATAGGGTCTTCACTCATTGTTAGAGAGTCACCCAAGGACCCTTTCTACAGACTTCTGTTTCGCTCAGCACTCAAAATTGCTATTGTTTACACTTTATGAAATTCTGATCATCTTTTTGTACCCAAAATTTTCTTCAATAAAAGGTTGCTTATACTCCACGGAATTAATTGAAACATCTGGCCAGATGTCGTACTTAATATAGAAGTGATAAATACATATGAAATTTAGAGAAGGATTCATTAAATCAACATGTTTATAAGTAGAATGGTTAAAACAGTGTGTTTATGATTTCTAATGTATTTTATACAATTTATAATGAGCTGTGAACATAGTGAGGGCTGAGATGATGGCACCTTCCTCGGTTTGTTTACTTCATGTTTATCAGTGGACAGTACAATATGCCAGAAATCCTTGGAAGGCAGGCTGATAATACCTTTATGATTACTGCCATTCTGTTTAACTCCAAAATTATCCCTGATATTGTTTAAGTGACCTTAAAAAATATCACAAGATAGTTTTACATTTCTATCTTACTCTACAATTCTGTGGACCCATAATTTTGTAACTTATTTATTTTTACTTTAGAAAATGGTATAAGTTTAAAAATTTGTGACTAAATGTAGATACAATCTGACCAAATATCAATTGTTCCTCCTTACTGTCCTAAAATTTTGAATATTGTAAGGAAATAATTTGGTAAAACAAGTAGAAATCTAGTAACTTATGAGGTTAATTAATAGGTGTATGTAAACTTGAAATAATGAATGCTGCACCATCCATATTTATCATATTTTTAAAAATAAACTGCTCAGAATTCCAAATATACTATCTGGAATATTTGACCATCAATCTAACCTCAATATATCAATTTATAATCAGTTTTCATCTATATGTTTTATTATCTTTCTATCTATCATCTGTCTATCTACCAATCATCTGTCTGTCTGTCTGTCTGTCTGCCTGCCTGCCTGCCTGCCTGTCTACCTATCATCTCTTTATCTTCCTCCCTACTTATTTTTCTCTACCTTTCTTTTGATCTGTTAATGACCATATAGGGCATTTTATTTTTTTTCATATAGGGCATTTTAAAATGCAATCCTTCAGAACTCAACTCACAAGTGAAAGAACTCTTAGCTACTCCTAGTTTCAGCTTTTTATTATGGCATCACAGTGCTTTCTGTCTCTGAAGGTAATTTCAAGTAAATTATCAATAGTGAGCTATTCTTCTTAAATGAATTGTTATTTCATTCACACACCTCTCCATAAAGCATTTTGTAGCTTTTTCAAAATATTAATCTTTTATTATAATATATTTAGCATGAGAACAAGACTTATTTTTTAAAAAAAAATTTATCAGTTTATTGAGGTCTCGGATCCTTGCCTATTGCATACTTGAGTGTTGCTTAAAAGTTTCTTTCCTTTTGATTTTGTAAATATCTACAATAAGGCAACTATATCTAGTTGCTTACTTTAGAGGTATTATCTAGTTTTCCTTAGACATATAATGTCTCCACATAGAAGAATATCTGAAGTTTTTAATCATTTAAAACTGAAATGAAAATATTGTATACAAGAAAAAAGTACATATATTTTCTACTTTTTGTTGTAGATTAACTATCTTATTACAATTGTCATTGTTCTTTAAAGGAATTATAACTACAATACCATGTTACTAGCTATGGTTTAAGTTTAGGCAATAAAATTGTCTGTTTAAAATATATTAATGGGGTCTGGACAAATGCCTCAAAGATTAAAAGTACTCTTGCAAAGGATCTAGCTTCAGTTCTCAGCACCCACACAGTAACTCAAAGAAGGTCTTCTAACCTTCATATGGAATATATATACATATACATACATATATATATATATATTTGTATATATACACACACACATATATATCATATATATATCAGTTTAATCTATTGTATATATATATATACACACACACACACACACACACACACACATATAGCATTTGATAACTTGGGTTTTATTCACCTTTTAGACTTTCTTGAGTATCTATAATAAATTTAATACTGTTTAATTAATACATGCCAATTTTGTTCTTATGTATATTTATGCTTTGTCTTAGACAACATGCTTCTAACATAGTATCAATACTGTTTGCTATAGTATACTGTCCATTGATATGTCTCTAACATATACAAGTTTTTTATTAGAAATTTTCTTTATTTACATTTCAAATGTTATCCCCTTTCTGGTTTCCTCTTCAAAAACATCCTACCCCATCCCTCCCTTCCTTCTCCTCACTTACCCTCCCTCTTATGCTTCCCTGTCCTGGTATTCCCTATACTGGGGCAAAGAGCTTTCTCAGAGCCAAGGGCCTCTCCTCCCTTTGATGTCCAACAAGGCCATCCTCTGCTACATGTGCAGCTGGAGCCATGGGTCCCTCCATGTGTACTCTTTGGTTGGTGGTTTAGTTCCTGGAACTCTGGGGGTACTGGTTGGTTCATATTGCTGTTCCTTCTATGGGGCTGAAAGTTCCTTCAGCTCCTTGGGTCCTTTCTTTAGCTCCTCCATTAGGGACCCTGTGCTCAGTCCAATGGTTGTCTGAGAGCACCCACCTCTGCATTTGTCAGGTACTGGCAGAGTCTCTCAGGAGAAAGCTGTATCAGTTTAATCTATTGTTTGCAACATGACCAGTTTGAATTGGATTATAACATGGACTGTAAACATATGATATCATGAATTATCAAACACAATGCAAGTAGACATTAACAAAAGATGGAATGTAGAATTAGTAAAGCAATTGTATTATTAATTAGGAAAGTAAATGTACAATCCTATTAGATAAAATGTATTTACAGTATGCTGGCAGTAGTACCAAGGTATTCAAGAGGTCAAAAAGGAAAATGAGAACTGGGGAAATTTTGAATCAATAATAAAACATGGCTTCCACACACTAAGGAGTATTCCTTGATTAAAAAGAGAAATTTCTATAATATGCTGATAAGTTCTTTATATAATGATATAATATAATACTGTTGAAACTCTGTAAATTTTGTCAGTGCTTTTGTTGCAAAAGAATAATAGCAAATTTAAGAACAAAATCAATGATTTTTACATTACAGTTATCTCTTTGAATTATCATTATTTTAAAACATGAAAGTCACTACATTTCTCATCAAATCTATAATTCTCTAGGCATTTACAAATAGACAAACTGGAAAAAAAACTTCTAATATTTCATTCTATTTGCTGGCCCCCATCCTTCCTTTTGAGTGAAATACTTTGAAAAGTTTGAGTTGTTAATTCATTAGTTGGAAAAAAACAAAACAAAACAAAATAACTCAATTCCTGAAATTTAAATTTTTAAAGTTGACTTCCAAGAGCAGCTCAACTCGTCAGCAAGCTCTAATTACAAGCTAATTGAGGAATTAAAATATATTTATTTATTTTGCAATGTGACATGTTATACATTTCACATTCCTCTCCTCTGGTTTTTTTTTTTTTTTTATTTTCTTCCTCTAGGATTTGTTTTTCATATTAAATAATCAGTTTTGGTCCTCACAGTGGTGATGGTGGTGGTGATGGTGGTGATTTTTTTTCAACACAGACTATGAGGACCCAGGAGATGGCTCTAGGGGAAGAAATAATGCTGCTCAGTTCTCAAAACCTAAGTTTAAACCTGGAATGGGGTAGAAAAAAAACACCAAAGAAATAGGAAACATAACCTTTGTCTTCCACTCTTAAGTGAGAGCACAAGTGTTCCTGAACTCACACTTTAAGTACATTTGCAAATATTTAAAATGATATGTTTATCATCAAATTTGTTTTCATGCATGAAACTATCTAAAACACTTCATATTCTTTATTGTTAAAGTATATGTTTTGTTTTCAGTATATAATTCAATAAATGTAATAAGCATGTAGACAAAAACAAAACAATACATTATGAATAAAATCGTATTGGTAATAATTTCAATATTTTTCTAAATTGCCCTACTACAATTTAAGATGGATGGGTGGTGTGGGAGCAGAACTGGTAGTTTTGTCTCTTCATGTAGACACCCATTTCCTGATTTTTCCCCTCTGAGGGTAAGAACAAAACTAGTGTAAGCTAATATCTATTTGTGTAATACTACTACTACTACTACTACTAATAATAATAATAATAATAATAACAATAATAATGAAGAATGTATTAGTTAATTACAGTCCCAGTTATGTTTCAAGTGCTGGTGTGGATCTTGATAAGCTACTCTGGGATGTAGACATTAGCATATGAACTCACAGGATGCATATAACTATCTCACTCTATCTTAGGGTTCTCTTATTGTGAAGAGACGGTATTACCAGGCTAACTCTTTAAAAGAAAACATGTAATTGGGGATAGCTTAGAATTTCAGAGGTTTAGACTATTAGCATCATGGAGAGAAGCATAGTAGCATCTGGGCAACATGTTGCTAGAGAAGGGGATGAGGTTCTACACCTTGATCCAAAGGCAGCCAGGAGGAGATTAACTCTTTCTCAGGAGCAGATCTTAAATACTAGTAGACCTCAAAACTTGACTGCCCATGACATACTTCCTCCAACAGGCCAAACCTATTCCAACAGGGCCACATTTCCTAATAGGGTCTGAAGCAAGCATATTCACTCCCTGGTTCCCATCGTCTTGTTCAAATACAAGAATCTATGGAAACTATATCTAGACATAGAGTAATAAAAAGTATATTAGGCCAATGCCAAAAGTCCCCATAGACTATGGCAGTCCCAACAATATTAAAAGTGAAATGTTCAAATCATCTTCTGAGATTTATCCAAACATTTAATTGTAGAGCACTATAAAATCAAAATCAAAGAGCAGATTATATACTTCCAAAATGACAAGAGATGTACTACCATTCTAAAATGTCATACTGAGGAAAAGCTGGATCACAGCAACACCAAAAATCAACTGGGCAAATTCCAATCTTTGCATCTACATGTCTGATGTCAAAGCTCTGTTCAGATTTCCAACTCCTTTCATCTTTTATGACTGAGATGAACTTCTTTCTCTTGGGCTGTTTCCACTCCCTGAGCTTTCCTCAGCAGGCATCCCACAACTCTTAACATTTTGGTGTCTTCAAAAAAACTTTACAGCTTCTTGTTCAAATACCTTGAATACCCACATGACTTCTGGGCTACTCCTAAGGACTAAGTCACTTCTCCAGCTCTTTCCTCTGTAGCACTCTAAGCTCAGGTTGATTCCACTCTACTGCTGCTGCTGTTCTTGGTGGTCACCTCATGGTACTGGCATCCCCAATATTCTATCATCTTCTGCTTCTTTTTGTGCTCATAAAACACTTCCCAGAATATTTCACTTCAGTTATGCTGGTTTTTACTTTATCACTCTTAACTTTTTAGTTCCAGTTAACCAGTATCAGTTGTCTCGGTAATCTCTTCTACTCTTGACTTTAAACCCAGAGCCACATGGCCAAAGGTATAAACTTCTGCTGCTTCCTGTGGTTGGAACATGGTCCATCTCCTTGTTATAATATATTATCACCATCTTTCTGTTTTCCACCTCCCTCACTGCCTAATCTTGACTGTCCTGGAAGTTACTTTGAAGACTGACCTTAAACTCAAAGATTTGCATGTCTGTCTCCTACGTGCTGAGATTAAAGGTTTGTTGCACTATGTTAGAACCTAAACAACCAAACAGACAAACAAACAAACACCACTCATCTAAAAACAAAAAGTGAAAATGAAGAGCTGAGGGGTCATATTTCTAATGTTTGCATGTGAGACTAAACATGCTTAGAATCTCTTTACCAACTTAAGTGAATGGGGGAGAAAGCAGTTCCAAAGTAGGCACAAGACTCTCTGGAGTACAGAGATTCTCACTGTAATCATCATGTGCACTAACATTTCTCTGTAAGGGTTGAATGAGCTAATTAGATACTACTATGCATATTTGTTGCAAATGTTGGCATGTTCCTTAATCTAAAATACACGGATTTCTTTTATTTTCATAACATCAGAGATCAATTTTTAACAATCTTAGTTGGGAAATGAAATGGCTTGTTATAAAGCATATATAATTGTGTAATTGCCTCTATATATTTAAAAAAACTCCAAAATCTTCCTCCTCTATTAAAAATAAAACTTTTTTCTCATATAGCATATCCTAATAATGGTTTCTGCTCCTTCTGTCTGTCTTAGTTCCTCCTCCCTTTTCCTCAAATTTGGATTTTTCCCCCTTCTCTTTCTGTTACCATAGGGAGGAATACTGTTCCAAATGAATATTTTATCCACAAAATATATCTGAAATGAAGAAAATATGACTGGATAATAGCCCTTAAAATATAGGATAGAAATATTTTCCTAATTTTATTTCATAAATGTTTTAATAATCTTGTAAACATCACCTCTGGCTGTCACATCTATACATCATTTCATGACAGAAATTAAACCCAATTGTTGACCTGACAAATTAAAAGGAACGTAGATTGGTTTTTCTCTGTTAACCTTACTACTCTCAAGATTACTACCTCATGTTTTTCTGAATAAACATTTTCTAATTTCTTCATCAAGATCCCAAATAATAAGAATTCATGATGAACAAGTCCAAAATAAAATTTGAAAGTATCCATTTATAATTTTCTTAGTGATCTCTGGTTAAAACAATTTAGAAGATGTGCATCTTTAAAGTTCATAATCTAAGATAAAAATAATACTCAAGTCACATCAAAATCATGCATACAAATTATTAATTTCTAATAACATATTCCATATTTCCACATATATATAACTTAAATAAATATACATTTAATTGATTATGTAAAAATGAAACAAAAAATAGATAAAACTGTATTCTTACAAGCTACATGTTCTGTAAGAAGAAAGTGTTAATACTGACTGATCTTAACATGAAGTCAGAACAATTAGAAAATTTTACCCTCCTGGCAGTATATCCTATACCAATTCAATTATTTGTTTTATTTGAATATAATATCATGATTATAGATAATGAAAATGAAGTTCCTATATAACACCTACAAAGAATAATGTTAGATTTATTTGTATCTGTTGTCACAGGTCAGAGGATGACATCAATTGTATTTCAAATGTAGACATACATACATACATACTACATATGTACAAACATTGCCAATTATAATGTTAATAATTTTACAAGAAAAATATTTCCATCTTCAAAAACTAAGATGATTTGTTGCTATGATTTTTATCATAATTAAGAAGGACAGCTAGATTAGAAGTGATGGAATTGTATGCTACATCTGGATATAAACTTGGTCTGTTTCATAATCAATAATAAAATACCTGAAAATTTACAGTGAATAAATGTGTTTTCTTATCATTCTTTAGTCTACTAAGTCAATGATGAAGGTGGCATCACCTAGGCCCTGAATGCGAGGACTTCACAGGGTGGAATTCACAGTGAGATGTGAAAATTTGTTATCAAAAAAGACATGGAAGGACACTTTATACACATCAAAGAAAAATCTACCAGGAAGAACTCTCAATTCTGAATATCTATGCTCCAAATACGAGGGAACCACCATTCATAAAAGAAACCTTACTAAAGGTGAAAGCACACATCGCACCCCATACAATAATTGTGGGTGACATCAACACCCAACACTCCTTAATGGACAGATCAGGGAAACAAAAACTAAACCGAGACACAGTAAAATTAACAGAAGTTTTGGACCAAAGGGATTTAATAGATATTTATAGAACATTTCATCCTAAATCAAAAGAATATACCTTCTTCTCAACACCTCATGGTACCTTCTCCAAAACTGACCATATAATTGGTCACAAAGCATGCCTCAACAGATACAGGAATAGTGAAATAATTCCATGCCCCCTATCAGATCACCATCGCCTAAAGCTTGTCTTCAGTTCAAACAAAAACAACAGAAAACACACATACACATGAATGTTGAACAATGCTCTACTCAATGATAGATTGGTCAAGGAAGAAATAACAAAAGAAATTAAAGACATTTTAAAATGTAGTGAATATGAGGACACATCATACCAAAACTTATGGGACACAATGAAAGCAGTGCTAAGAGGAATATTCATAGCTCTAAGTGCCTCCAAAAAGAAATTGGAGAGAGCTTACACTAGCAGCTTGACAACACCCCTGAAAGCTCTAGAAAAAAAGAAGAAGAAGAAGAAGAAGAAGAAGAAGAAGAAGAAGAAGAAGAAGAAGAAGAAGAAGAAGAAGAAGAAGAAGAAGAAGAAGCAAATGTACCAAGAGGAGTAGATGGCAGGAAATAAACTCAGGGCCAAAATCAACAAAATAGAAACAAAAAGAACCACACAAGGAATCAACAAAACAAGGAGCTGGTTCTTTGAGAAAATCAACAAGATAGATAAACCTTTAGCCAGACTAACCAGAGGGCTCAGAGGCACTACCAAAATTAATAAAATGAGAAAGGAACAGGGAGATATAACAACTGAAACTTTCAAACTTCAAAAAATAATCAAATCCTACTATAAGAGCTTATACTCAACAAGATTGGGAAATCTGGAAAAAATGAACAATTTTCTAGATACATACCAGGTGCCAACATTAAAACAGGATCAGATAAACTATCTAAATAGTCCCATAAGTTCTGAGGAAATAGAATCAGTTGTTAATAATCTCCCCCCTGGGGGCAAAAAAATTCAGTATCAAATGGGTTTAGTGGAGAATTCTATCAGATCTTCAAAGAAGAGCTAATACTAATACTCTTCAAACTATTCCACAAAATAGAAACTCAAGGAACACCATCCACTTCATTCTAGGAAGCCACAATAATGCTTATACCTAAAGCAAACAAGGACCAAACAAGGAAAAAGAATTTCAGACCAATTTCCCTTATGAACATTGATGCAAAAAATACTCAACAAAATTCTGGCCAACCATATCCAAGAATGCATCACAGCAAAAATTTATCATGATCAAGTAGGCTTCATCCCAGGAATGCAGAGATGGTTAAATATACAGAAATCTATCAATGAAATCCACTACATTAAGAATCTCAAAGAAAAAAAAACACATGGTCATTTCACTAGATGCTGAAAAAGCTTGTGACAAAATTCCAAATCAATTCTTCATAGATCTGGAAAGAGCAATCTGTAAATTCATTTGGAATAATTGAAAACCAAGGATAGCAAAAACTATTCTCCACAACAAAAGATCTACTGGGGGAAATCACCATCCCTAACCTCAAACTCTACTACAGAGCAATAGTGATAAAAACTGTATTGTATTAGTATGGAGACAGACAAGAAGATCAATGAATTAGAATTGAAGACTCAAATATGAACCAACACACATATGATCACTTGATATTTGACAAAGGAGCTAAAAACATCCAGTGGAAAAAAAGACAGCATTTTTAACAAATGGTACTGGATCAACTGGAGGTCAGTATGCAGAAAAATGCAAATCGACCCATTGTTTTCTCCAGTAAAAAGTTCAAGTCCAAGTGGATCAAGGACCTTCACATAAAACCAGATACACTGAAGCTTATAGAGGAGAAATTGGGGAAGAACCTTGAACACATGAGCACAGGGAAAAAATTCCTGAATAGAACATCAGTGGCTTATGCTTTAAGATCAAGAATCAACAAATGGGACCTCATAAAACTGCAAAGCTTCTGTAAGGCAAGGGACACCATCAATAGGACAAAACAGCAACCAAAATATTGGGAAAAGATCTTTACCTATCTTACATCTGATGTAATAAGGGCTGATAGAGGGCTAATATCCAATATATACAAAGAACTCAAGAAGTTAGACTCTAGAGTGTCAAATAACCCTATTAAAAATGGGGTACGTAGCTAAACAGGGAATTTCCAACTGAGGAAACTCAAATGGCTCTGAAGCACCTAAAGAAATGTTCAGCATCCTTAGTTATCAGGAAAATGAAAATCAAAACAATCCTGGTATTCCACTTCACACCAGTCAGAATGGCTAAGGTGAAAAACTCAGGAGACAGCAGATGCTGGAGAGGATGTAGAGAAAGAGGAACACTCCTCCATTGCTGGTGGGATTGCAAGATAGTAAAGCCTCTCTGGAAATTAGTTTTTTTGTTCCTCAGAAAATTTGACACAGTACTACCTGAGGACCGAGCTATACCACTCCTGGGCATATACCCAGAAGATACTCCAACATGTAATAAGGACATATGCTCCACTATGGTCATAGCAACCTTATTTATAATAGCCAGAAGCTGGAAAGAACCCAGATGTCCTTCAACAGAGGAATGGATGCAGAAATTTTTGTATATATACACAATGAAGTACTATTCAGCTATTAAAAACAATGAATTCATGAAATTCTTAAGCAAATGGATGGAACTAGAAATTGTCATCCTGAGTGAAGTAACCCAATCAAAAATAACACACATGGTATGCATTCACTGATAAGTGGATATTATCTCAAAAGCCCAAAATAAACATGTTACAATTCGCAGACGACAGGAAGCTCAAGAAGAAAGTAGATCAAAGTGGGAGTGATTTGGTTCCTCTGAGAAAGGGAACAAAATAATCACAGCAACAATTATGGAGACAAAGTGTGGAGTAGAGACTGAAGAAAAGGACAGCCGAAGACTGTCCTACCTGGTGATTCATCCTGTAAACAGTCACCAAAGCTGGAAACTACTATGGATGACAAGAAGTGTGTTCTGAAATGAGCCAGTTATGGTTGCCTTTTGGAGGGGTCCTCCCAGAGCCTTACAGATACAGAGGCGAATACTAGCAGCCAACCACTAGACTGAGCACAGGGTTCACAAGGGAGGAGTTGGATTGCAGACTGGAGGAGCTGGGGGGAGGTGGTTGCAGCCACATGGAGATGACAATGTTGGCAAACCAGACACCCCAGGGCTCCCAGGGACTAAGCCATCAACCAAGGGATACACGTGGTTCCAGCCAAAAGATTGGCAGAGGAATGCCTTGTTGGGCATCAGTGGGAGGAGAGGTCCTTGGTCCTGTGAAGGCTCAATAGAGACCTCAGTGTGGGAGTGGGTCATGGGAGGGGGTTGGGTGGAGGAGCATATTCTTGGAGGCAGGGGGGTGGGAGGATGGTTTGTGGTTTTCTGTAAGGGGGGGAAACTGGGAAGGGGTATAGCATTTGAAATGTAAATGAAGAATATATTCAAATAGTCTTCAATAGTTCTTCTATCTACTTTTTAGAAAAATATTCTATATTACACAGAGATATTAATTATAGAAGCAATGCTCTATGATGAAACACTATTCTACAAAACCTACACTCACATATTTTACTGAAGCCAAGTAAAGACTTCAAAGAATGGGTTCAAAATCTTGAACCCAGAGGCTGTTTGTGTCAAGACCTAGGATTTCTTCTGCATTGATTAGTACATTTCTTTCTAGTGACATACAAACACAATGAATAAAGGAAAAATAAAGGAGTATTCTACTTCTAGTTTTATGGAAGCTGTTGATTCAAAGACACTATATAAATCACTACAGATCAGATATTTTAAATACAGCCATTTTAAATTTGTATAGGACAACCAATCAGTCTACTGAGGGCTCTAGACACTTCTTACAGAAAGCTGAAGTTTGAAAAAATATTACAACTGGGGAAATCTAGGCATTCTGTGAAGTCTAGGTTTCTCAAAAGCATCTAATCACAGAGCACAGATAGGATTCAATGGAAGTGGTGGACCTGTCACTACAGTAGGAGGGAAGGAGTTAGTGATAAGAGATTAGTGAACTTTACACAGAGTACAAAGAAAACAAATTTAGAACACTAGAAAGGACAATTTGCTGGGGCTCAACAGGAGAAACATGTGGTGTGTATGCTTTCATAAGGAGAATCTCCATTTTGCAGAAGGGTTTTTCCAGTTAGTGTAACTTATGTTGTATGTAGTTACTAAGCCTGCATATATTACCATGTGAATGATGGCATTTTGCTTTGGTTTGTATTCAGTTTTGGGAACTTGAGGTGAGTGTGAGACACTGCATATCTCTATTATTTAAAGAAGCCATGTAAACAAAGACTGTGAAAATAGTGACAGTCCTGTTTAATCCCTGTTGGTTCTTGGAAATGGAGCTACAATTTTGTAGAGTCCCATGAGAGTAGTCTTAGGTTCAAAGTTTGTTTGGAGGCAAAGATTTTCTGTTTGTGACATCTGGAAAAGCTTGTAAGAGCTTACTGTTGGGAAGCCATTACATTTTCTGGTGCTAACAGCCTTGAATATACACTGATCAAAACCATAGAAATCCCACATATACATGGAAGGTGAACAAGACTCTACTCAGTGATAACTTGGTCAAGGAAGAAATGACAAAGACTTTTTAGAATTTAATGAAAATTAAGTCACAACATACCCAAACATTTTACACAATGAAAGCAGTGCTAAAAGGAAAACTCATAGATAAGAGTGACTCCAAAAAGAAACTGGAGAAAGCATGCAACTATCAACTTGACAGCAAATCTGAAAGCTCTAGAACTAAAAGAAGCAAATGCACCCAACAAGAGTAGACAGTAGGAAATAAATTCAGGGCTGAAATCAACCAAGGAGAACCCAGGAGCTGGTTCATTGAGAAAATCAACAAGATAGATAAGCTCTTAGCAAGGCTAGCCAGAGGGCACAGAGACAGTATCTAAAATAACAAAATCAGAAATGAAATGGAAAGGGAGATATAACAACAGAAAGTGAGAAAATTAAAAAAAAAATCAGATCCTATTACAAAAGCCTATACTCAACAAAACTGGAAAATCTGGATGAAATCCACAATTTTCTAGAAACCAGGATCAGATAAATCATCTAAACAGTCCTATAACCCCTAAAGAAATAGAAGCAGTCATTAATAGTTTCCCAACTAAAAAAGCCCAGCACCAAATGGGTTTAGTGCAGAGTTCTATCAGACCTTCAAAGAAGACCTAATATCAATACTCTTCAAAATATTCCACAAAATAAAAACAGAAGGAACACTGCCCAATTTGTATAAATCCACAATTACTCTGATAACTAAACTACACAGGACTCAACAAAGAAGAACTTCAGACCAATTTCCCTTATGAATATCAATGCAAAAATACTCAACAAAATTCTCACAAATGGATTCCACGAACACATCAAAACCATCATCCATCATGATCAAGTTGGCTTTATCCCATGGATGCAGGGATGTTTCATTATATGGAAATCCATCAATGTAATCCACTATATGAACAAATTCAAAGAAAAAAATACCTGATCACTTCATTAGATGCTGAGAAATCATTTTACAAAATCCAACACCATTTCATGATAAAAGTCTTGGAAAATCAGGATGACAGGCCCGTATCTAAACCTAGTAAAAGTAATATACAGCAAACCAGTAGCCAACATCAAACTAAATGGAGCGAAACTTGAAGCAATCCCACTAAAATCAGAGACTAGACAAAGCTGCCCACACTCTTCATAACTATTCAATATAGTACTTGAAGTCCTAGCAAAAATAATTCGACAACAAAAGTAAGTAGTAAAAATGGCCATCTTGCCAAAAGCAATATACAGATTCAATGCAATCCCCATCAAAATTTCTACTCAATTCTTCATAGAGTTAGAAAGAGCAATTCTCAAATTCATTTGGAATAACAAAAAACCCAGGATATCAAAAACTATTCTCAACAATAAAAGGACTTCTGGGGGAAATCATAATCCATGATCTAAAGCTGTGTTATAGTGCAATAGTGAGAAAAACCATATGGTATTGGTACAGTGACAGGCAAGTAGATCAATGAGATAGAAATGAAGACACAGAAATGGCCATAGTCACCATTTTCTTGCTCTGTATGTGGAAGGCTTCTTACTATTAACTGATATTTTGATGATAATGTTATATTAGCTGTGGGATTTTAGTAGCAGAATTGAGGCCTTTTACATGTAGAAAAATATCACTAGAAAACATAGATATTTATTGCTTTGTTTGTATTTCTTTTGTTTTTTCCCTATTGCAGCAGCTAGAACTTCATTGTCTATAGTGAACCAGAATTGTAAAAATAGGCACTCTTGTCTTCTTGATAATATTGGGATGCTTCCAATGTTTTTTTTTCATTTGACGTGATGGTGTTATCAGTTTTACATAGGCAGTCTTTACTCTGTCAACTTATGTTCTTTCTATATTCAATATCTCCATGATGTATTTTAAAGGTATATTTTATTTGTTTTCAAATTATTCATAATTGGGATAGGGAGAATGGCAATAATATCAGGAACGCAGGTAGTCATGGATGTCAGAGGCATCAAATCTTCTAGAGTTTGGCAGTTTTGAACTAGCCAACTTGAATCCTGCAACCTAAGTCCTTTGCAATATCAGTATACAACCATAACTCCTGAGACTCTTTCCAGGGAGCTAATCATCTAGATGTGTTATATTTTTGATAAAGGGATTTCCTACATTAATTGAAATGATCATATGGTTTCTATTCTATCAATGTGATGCTTAACATTTATTTTTCTGTCTATCACTCTATTATCTCTCTCTCTCTCTCTGTCTCTCTCATCTATCTATCTATCTATCTATCTATCTATCTATCTATCTATCTATCTATCTATCTATCTATCTATCTATCATCTATTTATATATCATCACCTATCAGCTATCATCTATTTATTGGTGTTGCACTGTCCTTACATCTTTTAAAGAAAGCCAGTGTAATCATTAATTATGGAGAATGATCTTTTAAATTTTCTCTTGTACATATTTTACTGAAAAATTTTGTTTCTGTTCACTAGGGAGACTGAAATATACTTCTACTTTTCTTTGGACTTTAATTTGGTTTTGGTATATTGGTAACATTAGCTTTATTAGGAGAATTTAGAAATGTAACTTTCTTTTTCACTTTATGGAATAATTTGAGTTGTGCTGCTATTTGCTGTTCTTTGCATCTCTAGTAGAGTTAGTCACAGAATGAATCTGGCCCTATGCCCTTTTAGTTAGATTTTTAATTATTCCTTCTATGTCATTTTTTTCATGTCACGTTTAAATTATTTACTTTAGTTTAGCTTACCTTAGATATGTCAAGGACATATATATATTCATCCATTTCTTTTAGATTTTTGAATTTCACTTAATTCAAAATATTAAGATATGCTCTAGTGATTCTTTGAAATATTTGGTATATGCTACAATTTCTCCTCAGTAATTTCATCTTAAAATCAATACCTTTCCTTAATATTCATTATTTATGAATTTTTTATGTATGTTTATGTACATTTGTAAGTAAATTGACATAGTTACTTCAAATAGTAATGACTCAGTGAAGTATTATTTTAAATAATGTAGCGCTTTTCTTCTTTATAAACATTTGTTTCTCTATTTATTTGTTTATTATTTAGTGTGTGTATGTGTGTGTGTGTGTTTGTGTGTACTCTTACCACAACACACATATGGAGATGAGAGAACAAACTATAGCAATTGATTTGGGGGACTAGAGTGTTATCTCCAAAGTTAATTGAATGTACTACTCCTGTGGAGGACTAGAGTTTTAGTCCCAGAATGCATTTGAGGGATTCTCCATCCATTTCTTGCCTATATGGATACTGTACTCATATATGCAAAATTGCAATCAGATAAACACATAAACAATATTAAAATTTAAAATAATAAATCAAAGAATAATTTGTTCTTTCCTTACACTGTTAGAAAACTGGGTGTCAAACTCAAGTTATCAGACCTAGCTGGAAGCTCCTTTACCCAAAGAACTATAACTCTCAGGCTCAAATAATGTATTTATAAGTGAAAAACTCTAGTTGTGTTTTTATTCTCTTTCTAAGATATGATTAATGTACAAATTAAAATTTAAGTAAAGAATGTTGATTTTTTTCTAATAATCAGGTATTTTTTAAGCAGTCTTAAAATGGGCATTATATTTTCTTGAGTTATTAAAGCCTCTAATTATATCTTTGATGATTTCATGATATTTAAAATAAATAAAAATAGTCTACTTTGCTTTCACTTCCATTTTCTTTCTAGGCTGATGGGTGCTCCAGCACAAAGTACAACTGTCTCATAGCTTGTGAGAATGAGAAGCCCCATGGTGCTAGTTCTCTCAAAGGCTTATGTGTTCTACCCATAGATGCAAAAATAGTCCTACCTATGGCTCTTGACATGTTGTCATCACAGATGCAAAGACAGCTGCCTATCTATGGTTCTGGTTAGTGTCACCCTTAAACAAGCTAGTATTAAATACACTAATTTTTAAGTATTATTTTGTTGTTTGTAAAAGTGTCTCTACATTTCTCATTCCTTCTCTTATCCCAGATGGTTGTTCACCAAACAGTGCACAGATTACACAACAACAGTAACCTAAGAACTGGAGCCATGTGTACCTCTGAGTTAAGGGACAGTAGCCTGTTGCTTATGGAAACCAATTGTTTTCCTGCGCTGATCACTGCTGTTTCTCATGTCCTTTTCAAAATGCAGCAACATTTGCTCTCAACAAGTTTCAGTTGTAAACAAGAACAGATTAGCACAGTGGCCTTGAAAGTGTACTACCTACTCAGCCACACATGTAGCAGAGGATGGCCTTGTCAGACCTCATTGGGAGGAGAGCCCCTTGGTTCTATGAAGGCTTGATGCCCCAGTATAGGGGGATGCCAGGACATGGGGCCAGGAGTGGGTGGGTGGGTGAGGGAACACCCTCATAGAACCGGGGTGAAGAGGGATGGGATAGGGGTTTCTGGAGAGGTGGGGTGGAAAAGGGAATAACATTTGAAATGTAAATAATGAAAATATCCAGCAAATTTAGAAAATACTGAATATTTTACCCAAGGAACTGTGCTACTGACCATATATGTATAACAATTTCATTATTTTCTGTTAATAAGAAAGAATTAAGGGAGCTGGAGAGATGGCTCAGCAGTTAAGAGCACAGACACAGCTCTTCCAGAGGTCCTGAGTTCAATTTCCAGCAACCACACGTGACTCACAACCATACATAATGAGATCTAGTGCCCTCTTATGGCATGCAGTCATACATACAGGAGGAACGCTATATACTGAATAAATTTCCCTAATGACTAAGGATGATGAACATCTCTTTAGGTGCTTCTCAGCCATTAGATATTCTTCAGGTGAGAACTCTTTGTTTAGCTCTGTACCACATTTTTTAATAGGGTTACTTGCCTCTCTGGAGTTTAACTTCTTGAGTTCTTTGTATATATTGGATATTAGTCCTCTGTCGGATGTAGAGTTGGTAAAGATCATTTCCCAGTTAGTTGGTTGCCGCTTTGTCTTTTTGACAAAATCTTTTTTTAAAAAAAAAAAAGGAATGCTATATACTAAATAAATAAATAAATCTTTTTTAAAAAAAGAATTAAGTTAGTTTTATCCCAATTAAAATAAATAACATGATATTAACAGAATAAAGCAACATACTATTGAATAATTCTTCATTTCTATCAATTTGGGAAAAACCAATGTATAGTGTTTGTTTGCTGAGCTTAAAGGTACATTCAGACTCCTAACACCTGGATAGGAAATAATTAGATTCCATATAAATGACCTTATATATGCTGCAAGTGGTTTTAAAATTTCAGGGAAATACTAAGTGCTAAGTGGTAAAATGTTCCAGATTGTTTAACTTCTCTTATGTAAATAGTGTCACAGACTA
Source organism: Tokudaia tokunoshimensis (assembly GCA_036184795.1). Taxonomy (NCBI): domain Eukaryota; kingdom Metazoa; phylum Chordata; class Mammalia; order Rodentia; family Muridae; genus Tokudaia; species Tokudaia tokunoshimensis. The sequence goes on from BTHU01000003.1 coordinate 140,118,396, forward strand.
TGCTGCATTAGGTCTGTACATATGTGTCATTTTTTATATCTAAGAAATGAGACAATATTGATTGTCTTTGTATGTTCGAAAATATTTGAGAATTTTAAGCTAAAACCAGTTCTGTCATTTCATATGGCCTGAAGTAAGCATAAATCAAAATGTTCTCCCCTCTATTTCCTTATTTTTTTATTTTATTCTAAATAAACATTTTTCACTCTAAAACAAATATTTCTTAAAACTTGTCCAACTCTGTTTTTGATCTGTTATTGAGGTATCCTTGTGCCTGTAGAGAGATTTTATCTTCCATTAATGTGTTTAGACATAACAAAAATGTCTTCTTCAGATCAGTAGCAATGGTGTTGGGTATACCCATTGTCTTATGTATTTTAATTTGCATAAGGACTTTTTCACACCAAGTTTTACTTTTCTATGGTGTGGTTTATCCCAAATTGTTTTTAACTCACCAATATTTTAAAACTGTTGATATTTCACAATTTTCTTGACCTTTAATATTTCTATATATTTCATTCAAATTAGGAGGTTTGGTTGAATATTTAATGTTACATATGGATTCAGCTTTCTTGTTTGCAAAGTAATTTACATAAGGATTAGTATCAGTAAAAACAGCATTTCATTCCATCCTTATCAGTCAAGTCTAGCCAAAAGAGATGCAAAATATTAACCAAGCTGAACAACCTTACATCCAAGTCGAACACTTTGTGCTGAATAAGAACTAGAGAATAAACTTTGGATAGAAATGCAATAATTCCTGCCAAACAGACCCAGTTAGCTGTTGTTGCTCGGTGTGTTTGACATCTGGTAAAGACAATTTTTGTTTGGTTCTTTTAGTGTTGTATTTATTTTGGCTGTACTCCATATTTGCTCTGCCAGAGAAATTTAGAGAGTCAGCATAAAAGAAAATTAATTGTGTCATCATGTTTTCATTAATAAACAAATTATTTTATATCTGTGATATGATTTATTTCAGCTTACCAAATGCATATAGCTGTATTGAGCACATAGATGCAGCTTTCTGTAGTATAGCCTCTTCTCTCTTTGTTTGTCTTGGATTCTTCATTAAGCTATCTTAACCTTCAGTGTCACTTCTGCATCTTAATTTTCAATATTATGAGCAATAAAATAGCTATTGCCAGCTACAGATACTTTAATATTTGACTTCCTTTATAGAAGCTACCCTTGAATATTCCTTTCCCATTTATTTCTGTGATGTTTGTTATTCACAAGTAAGAATGATTTTCTCCTTCTCTAGTTTCCATCTCCACTCCTTAATAAGCAGCAACCATATGGAAATATTTACTTAAAATGTCTGTACTATGCTAGTATTATTTTTATTTGAGATAACTATTTCTTATATTTTTCTGAGAAAATTTATTTCTAAGTTTAGAAGCTTGTTGTTTTGAGAAACCTGATCTCAAACTTGCTGTGTTTCCAAGCTGACCTTAATATCTGGATCCTTTTGTTTTATCTCCTGACTACTGAGGTGAGGGATATGCACCACCTGTCTCTTTTTAGGTTAATCACAATGTATGTATTAACTTCAAGACTTTCTCACAGCTCTTAATATGACTTTTATTCCATTTCCTTTTTTTGTTATTGTTGTTCATTTTTGAGAATAAATTGAAAGTAATGTGTCTTGATCAAATACAAAATTTAAATATAATTACATTGAACTAATAATTATAATAGGATTCTAGATGTATAACTGCTTTTCAAATATGTGAGAAGCTGCAATATTTTTTATAATATAACTGAAATGCATGCCATTGTGTTTTATTTAGTATTATATTGCAAGTTAAAACAGATTCCTGCTAATGGCTTGGAAAGGGGGTCATGCAGAAGGAGTGTTTGGTAGTGGCAAAAAGACTCAAATCCATCATGGGGTACAAGCTGTCAGCCTTGTGTTCTGTCCCAGACTGCTCTCTTGAGATCTCCAGATGACTTATCCAGATAGCTCAGCTCTAACAACCCAAAGTCCAGTTGTTTACTTGTTTATCAGTTCAATCATCCACGCCCCGTTCCCTTTTGATAATCCATGAATCAGCAATTTTATGACCTTAGCTGCTTGACTCTTAGAAAAGGACAAGTACTTTTTTTTGTTTTTAACCTGGCAAATAAATTCAGAGATCTGCTTTGTAAACACAAATAATAAGCTACCTGGGTGGGATCTCATTCTGAGATCACCATTCTAACCACTCCTCAGGCAGAACTTGCTGTCTCAGGCTGACCTTGAACTCAGGAATCTGCCTGCTTTGTAAGCACAATGCCAGGAGCCACTCTCTTTGCTACCCATAGCCCCTTACCTTGACTTACATACTTGCTAAATGGAAAATTACTGCCAAAAGCCTTAGCCAAACAGGATACATGCTTACAGAACAAATGTAGCTCTCCTGCAGTTGGGTTGCCTAGTGACATAACCTTGATTTTTAGCTAGCCAATATCCTGCACCTGCAGCCAACTTCCCTCTAAGGTCTTGAAACAAGTCAAAGCAAGCCCCTTCCTGGGAACAAGTCAAAGCAAGTGCCTTGAGACAATGTCTACCCCCTCCCAAAATTCTGCAACTGTTGCCAAGCCCCTGGAAGTTTCTAGAACAGAACATAATCTTCTAGTGCCTCACCCACTCCCCGCTCCCTGTTTCTTGTTTGCTACTCTTTATAACCCCGTGTGAGAAAAATAAAGTTGGCAGCTTGATCTGAATTCCTGTCTTGCTGTAATTTTTCCATGTCTCTTGTCCCCATTCTCCCTCAGGTGACCCTAGGATCCCCGTGGACTATCCTGCGGGTTCAGGACAAAACAATATACTTAACTGGGTGGGATCTGGCCCTGCAATCACCAGTCCCTAAATCTCTATCTGCTACCTTAATGGATCATAGTATATCTAACTGTTCTTTTAAGTCCCTGAAACCACCCCCTCCCCATAATTCATATTGCACCCTTATATTTTGTATAGTTGAGAAATCTTGTTTATATATTTTTAAACTTTTGTTTTCGGAATTATTTCCCAGAATCTTAAGAGCTGGCCTGAAGGTGTCAACATTTACAGTTTTTGCTAAGGACATAGATACACTCTCACCTCCTGAACTCATTCTGCTTTTAATTATCATGGAGTCTCTAGCATTGGCATGGAGAACATTCCCCAATAAGTTTGGCAGGAGAATATTCCCTGAAGGAGGTACATAAAATAAACTATGTACATTATTAACAAAGAGGCCCTATGCCCACAGTTATGCTCCCAACAGAGTTCAACTAGTATGAACACTAGTAGAGGCCCATGTCCTGCTGCTCTGCTCTGGGAGCAGGAACCATATCAAACCATCCTGACCATGGTCATGCAGGACTGGGCAGATTTCTAATTTCAAAACATCATAATTAATATTTATTGATATGGTTACTTTGTAGTGTTCTTACTACTGGCTACTAAAATTTTCTTATTAGTTTTATTGCTTCATATTTGAAAATCATTACTTTCAGCTTTAAATGCTTTACTTTTTGCTTCTAAAGTTTTAAGTATATGCTAATCTTTCACTTTATTATATTACTAAAGTTTTCATTTTAACTTGTTAGATAATAGGAATTATTGTTTTGAGATTATAATATAATTACATTTATCCCTTCCCTAGTCTCTTTCCAAACCTTCCCATATAGCCCTCCATCATCTCCTTCAAATTAAAACCCCTGGCCTTTTTTTCACTAATTATTAGGGCATGCATATGTGTATATGCATATATATGATCTGTTCAGTTCTGATATAATTGTACTTGTTTGTATATTTTCAGGGCTGAAAATTTGGCACTGAATAAACAACCGGTGGGATCTTCCTTTGGGAAAACTTTCTTTCCCCCTCCAAGTTTCTAATTGCTTATAGATTTTTGTATAAGGATGATTCTATCTGGGCTTTCTCAGCTCACTGTGTCATGTTCATTGTGCATCATATAAGACTTCAAAGGAAAGTAGCAACCAATATTCGTACCCAACTGTGATATTTATGAACCACATCAACAGCCAATATGGTACAATAATCCTAAGGATGAGATGGTGGCATTCATAGCTTGGTGGTTCCCAATGGAGCTCAACAAGAAGAAACTTATGCGTGATACTGCAAATGTACTTAACTACTTAGTTCTAGTAAAGTCATTGTTACTGCTGAAGAGTCTCCAACTATCAATTTATTAATCCAGCATACCCATAACAACAATTTGCAAGTATTTGTTCTGATATCCAGACATTTGTGTATTCATCACCCCTCATCAACATAACTTCTATATACAATAGATGGAAACAGTTACAGAAAACTATGACAAATTAAAATGTGAAACTATGGAGCCTAGTCCCAATAAATCTACAAAATTGCTCCCAGGGTTAAAGCTCATGGAACATTGCAGAAGAAGGAGTATGCACACACACACACACACACACACACACACATGCACACACCCATATATATATATATATACACACAATTCCATATATATATAATTTATATAGAAAGAGCCAGAGTTTGCTGTAATATTATATCTTATAGTGATATAAGAAGCTATACATTAAAATTTTAAATTATAATTTTGTCAGATTTGTTGATATTTATCTCTGTTTTTTCCTTGCATTTTTATTTTGTTTACAATATAGTTTTTACTCTGTGGAACATGTAATTATTTTTAAATCTTTTAATATTAATTTTTGTTTGTAAGGCTTGAAATGAGGTATATGCATTCCTTAGCCTATAAGTGGAGGTCACAGGACAGATTTGTGAAATCAGTTCTTTCTTTCTATTATTAAGAAAGTTCTTGTAATAGAACTGAGGTTGTCAGAACCAGCCAGCATGTCTTTACTCCATGGTCCATCCCGCCAAACATCCTATTTTATTTATAGCATTTTAGAAATAATGTTTAGTAGAACTTGCTGAGAAATTGGAGGAACTATTTACTAACAAATGTATTATTTAATATTAATCAATATTTTATGCATTTTTCTTTTATTTAGTATTAAAGTTATTGTGTCCTTTTCTCTACTTAATCCTACCAAGACAATAAAATATTAAATAAATTTGCAAAATTATATTTAAATAAGTCAATTTTCATTTCTAAAATATATTCAACTATAATTGCTAGACTGTATTATTAAATCAAATGTTAATTTTTATCTGGATTTATTTTTATTAGTTTAAAAATACTTTTACAAATTGATCTTTTCTCACTCTCTTTAAGTATTATTCAGGCATGTAATTTGTAGTCTGTTTTAATTTTTTTTGTAACGTGTTTTCTTGATTTTTTTTCTTCTGAGGCTTTTCTATAAAATTACTTGGGGTGAAGCGTTGTGTGTATTATACAACTGCTATAAAATAAAGCTGTACCTACAGTCCATGGCAATGTTTTTATATTGCTTTTGGTCAGATAGAGATTTGTTGTATCATGATGAGAAAATGTTAATTATTACAGATTTCTAATAATTCATATTTATATGTATATTATTGTTAATATTTACATACACTAAGTAATTATATATTTAGTACTTAATTTAATGTATACAAAACTTGGACTTAAAAATGGTGCTCATCTACATTTCTAGACTAATATTTATTTTCAATATAGTTATGATATAATTATATATATTACAAACATATTGTTATATATTTCATTTTTATATATAATTTATATATGTATATATAAAATGAATGTATAATTAATAATATTAATTTAGATAAATAAAGATGCTTTTTCATTTTGTTGCCTGTAACTATCCATAATAAATTAGAAGGGCTATTATTGTCTGGGTAAAAATGACTACCTCAATTCAGTCATTAAATACCATTTTAATTTTTTCAATTTTAGGAAATAAATAATTCATTTTAATTTAGATTTTCTTATATATGCAAGGTTTTAGTCGACTTAAAAATATTTAATCATCACTAATTCTTTTTCTCATGAATGTCTGAACAGTGTCAAATATTTTTGATGTAATGTTTGCTACTTAAAAAAGAGTTTGGATTCTATTACAATTTTGAAAAGACAGAAGAAAAGAGAAAAAAAGTGTAAAGAAAGTATCTTAGTTCAGTTTTATTGCTTTGATTGGAAATCAAGACTATTTATAAAAGAAGGACTTTAATTGGGCTTACAATTTCAGATGGCTAGCGTCCATTGGCAGAGCAAAGACAAGGTGGCAGGAACAATTGAAAACTCACATCTTTCTCAAGTAAGAAGGGAGAGATTTCTTTTTGAAATTCAAATTTACCTATCTCTAGTGAGTCATTTTCTCTACCAAGCAGACATCAGCATCTTCTAATCCTTTAGAAGTAGTTCCATCTACTGAGAGCCTAGAATCCAAATATATGATCTTCCATAAAATAGCCTCCACCAGCTCATATGAAATGGCACGAGTACCAGGTATGGCCATGTTGAAAGAAGTGTCTCACCAAGGGAAGGTTTGAAATTTCATATGCTCAAGCCAGGCCCAGAGTCAGTCTTTCTTCCAGCTACCTGAAAATGCAGATGTAGAGCTCCCAGGTACCTACCTCTCCAACACCATATCTCCCTGTTGCCATGCTTACTATCATGATGATAATGGACTCTACCTTTGAACTAAAAGCCAGCTCTGGTTAAATATATTCTATTATAAGTATTTCTGTGGTCATGGTGGTTCTTGTAAGCAATAAAAACTTAACTAAGACAGAAGGCGAGAAAAGTGAAGGGTAAGTGTGTGTATTTATCAATTTTTTTTCCCTTTTCAGTGGAGAGTATGGAATTATACTACCTTCAGCTGAGGGTTCGGAGGTAAGGAAATATGTAAAGATGGCATCAAATTATGGATTATCCTTACAGGGCCTAAAACTGGTAGAATTCCAAGTGCTTATTATGATCATTTTATGTACATGTTATGAATGTATTCTTTCCACCATTAACACCATTAATCACATGATTCACTGATAATTTAAAGAAATCTTCTTATAGATTTATGTTCTAGAACAGTATGTCAACATGCCATAGCCCATGTTCTAGCTAAGGCAGCAGTCTTTCTTTTAAACTATTAGACTAATATTACAAAAAAAAAATCTATTGATTTTTGAGAGCCCACTAAAAGATACTGCTCTTTTGAAAAGCAATGTTTTTTATTATCTAGAATGAAGCCTGCTCTCTTTCAGGTGTAATTGAGGTATATAGTAGTGAAAGGATGTTGGACCTTTTTTGGCCAGATACTGAGGCCTAGTGAGGAAGCCTGAGCCTTTGCTCGAGTTTAGAGACCTGTCCAGGTCACTTCCATACTGGAGCTGCTTAAGCCCGCCTTTGTCCACCTAACAGTGAAGTGGAATAACTTTGTTGGTTCTGTACACTCTGTCACCCTCCCGTCTCCCTACATCATCTCACCCCAGCAAAAAACCTGACCACCTCTCTCAGCCCTATATAAACAAGATATTGATACAGTAAAATGAGTTCCTGCTTTGAAAGACTCCGACTTGGGGTGGTTATTCTCACCATCTAGCTCAGTCTTGGAGAGACTTGGCTGGTCCAGGTTCTCTCCTCTCAGCCTGGACCTGCCATCAAACAGCTGGCAAAAAGAGTGAAGAACTTATTTTTGCTTTTTATGTATTATCCAGATTTTAACCTTTATTCTTCAGGAATTTTAGGCTGCATGATTACTTAGTCCTTTCTTTGTCACTAGTGGAATTTTTATGGCAAGAAATAAAATAGACAAAGTTATTAAAATTCCATGGAATCTCTACAGGTAGACATAACAAAATATTCTTATGGAAACATCTATTCTTCACAAGTTCTCAGCCTGGTAAAGTCAATAACTATCTAGTAGATTCATATTCCATAAATAAGTACACTGATTGTTCATATAATTTATTTGACATACATCTGTTTATATTCACTGTGAATTCATTTTTTCCTCATACATATTTTTTGGAAAATTTTGATCACACAATATATTCTGATCCTAGTTTCCCTCCACTGATTCATTCCTGATACTTCTCACTTGCCTCCCCACCTAGTTGATAGCCTTTTGTTCACTTTCTCTTCAGAAAGGCAAATAACAGCAACAAAACAAACAAGTCAGAATTTAAAAAGCAAAGGAAAAAAACCACAAGAGTCACACAAGTCACACACACCACATAAACATCAGAACTCATGCATATAAGCAAAACAACAAACAAAAAAATGTCTAAGAAAATCAATATGAGACAAAATGTATACAAAAATACTGTTGCGTTTGCCTTGTGTTAACCATTTTCTGCTATACATGGACCTGCAATTTAGTGTGGCTAATCTATACTATGAAGTTCCTTTGGAGAAAAGCGTTTCTTTTCTTTGCATGTGGATGTCAATTGCAGATAGTTTCTTGGTTATGTAGCTCATATGCACTTACTCCTCCAAGAGCTAGAATCCCATCTGAATTGAAACTATTCAGGCTACTATAGTCTCTAAGTTCATATGTGCATCAGTACTGATGGATCTGAAAGGCATTGTTTCCATGGAATGATCTGTGTACCTTGCTTCTTACAATCATTCAGCCTCTTGCTCCATATAGTATCCTAACCCTGGAAAGAATTGGTTTGATGAAGACATCTCATTGAGGACTAAGTAAAGTGGAAACTTAAGGGTTCTTTGGAAAGTCAGTTGTATTGAATGGTATTTTGCTGTGGCAAACATGCAAAGGAATGTTTCACTGAAGCATAGGCGAAAAATGTTCTTCTATAGAAAGCACATGAAAGAATATATGATGAAGGATCCTTCACTAAGGACACACATGTATTGGTTTGCCGGACATTTTATAGTTGAGCTCCGTTTGAGGGACTTCATAGAGAGAATGGCAACAAAAACTTCTGGTGGTGTGCTGGTGATTTTTGGTGCTTTGGTGATTGGCAGAGTGAGGTCAGCTGCGACACATTTATGTTTAGTTTTGCTAAGACTCATGTGCTGAAGCAAGACTTGGTGAGGCAAGATCTGTGGGAGACACATGAGAGAGTATAAATAGGACAAATTGACAGTGACAAGGGCTTGGCTGGGTTTTCATGTAGAGCTAGCTGTGTAATCCTTGTCGATCTTTCATCTTCATATCTTCATTTCACAGAGAGAGGCACAGCTGAGAACTTTTCCTAGCATTCCTAATGGCCCTGGTTCCTCCTGCTGACTTATGCCAATTCAGCTGAACCCTGGTTGTCTTGCAAGGTCATGCTACCTCCACTGCTATCCTAACAACACTGATCAGCACTGCTGGTATATCAATGAAGCATTTGCAAGTTGAGTGCTGATGTTGATTTGTGAACTACACTATTTCCTGAAAATACAGACGGGTTTTACTCCAAAAGACCATATCTAAACAGGTTCACTTCCCTGTATCCTTTCTTTCCCACTAACTCTGGTGGGTGGTAGGATAGAAGGGAGGTTAAAGTATTTAAGAACAATCATTGCAGAAGCTTTTCAATTTTATGAAGTCCCATTTTTCAATTCTTGATCATAGAGCATAAGCCATTGGTGTGTTGTTCAGGAAATTTATCCCTGTGCCAATGTGTTTGAGGTTTTTACTTTCTCTTTTATTAGATTCATTGTATCTGGTTTTATGTGGAGGTCCTTGATCCACTTGGACTTGAGTTTTGTTCAAGAAGATAAGAATGGGTTCAATTTGCATTCTCTTACATGCTGACCTACACTTAAGCGAGCACCATTTTTTGAATATGCTGTCTTTTTTCCACTGGAGGGTTTTGGCTCCTTAGTCAAAGATCAAGTAACCATAGGTGTTTGGTTTCATTTCTGGGTCTTCATTTCTATTCTAATGGTCTGTCTTTCTCTTTGCCAATTTCATGTGGTTTTTTATCACTATAGCTCTGTAGTATAGCTTGAGGTTAGTAATGGTGATTTCCCCAGAAGTGCTTTTATTGTTGAGAATGGCTTTTAATACCCTGGAATTTTTTTTTTTATTCCATATAAATTTGAGAATGACTCTTTCAATACCTGTGAAGATTTGAGTTGAAATAGTGACAGGGATTGCATTGAACCTCTAGATTGCTTTTGGCAAGATGGCCATTTTCACTATGTTAATCCTGACAATCCATGAGCATGGGATATCTTTCCATCTTCTGAGGTATTCTTCAATTTCTTTCTTCAGAGACATGACGTTCTTGTCATACAGATTTTTCGCTTGCTTGGTTAGAATCACACCAACATAGTTAATATTATTTTTGACTCTTGTGAAGGGGGGCAATTCTCTAATTTCTTTCCCAGTCCATTTATCCTTTGAATAGAGGAAAGCTACTGATTTTTTTTCTTCTTGTTTTCAATGCCCAAAAATGAAGTTTTTTTAATTTTATTTTTGTTAGATATATTCTTTATTTACATTTCAAATGATTTCCCCTTTCCTGGATCCCCCCCTCCCTGAAAATCCCATAAGCCCTCTTCCCTACCCCTGTTCTCCAATCAACCCCTTCCTGCTTCCCTGTCCTGGTATTCCCCTACACTGCTGAATTGAGCCTTGCCAGGACCAGGGCCCTCTCCTTCCTTCTTGGGCATAATTTGACATGTGAATTGTTTCTTGGGTATTCAGAGCTTCTGGGCTAATATCCGCTTATCAGTGAGTGCATACCATGTGTGTTCTTTTGAGAGGTCATCTCACTCAGGATGACAATCTCTAGTTCCACACATTTGCCTAAGAATTTCATGAATTCATTGTTTTTAATAGCTAAGTAGTATTCAATAGTGTAAATATACCATATTTTCTGTATCCATTCCTTCGTTGAGGGACATCTGAGTTCTTTCCACAGGGATGCTATGAACATAGTGGAACACGTGTCCTTATTGCATGCTGGAGAATCCTCTGGTTATATGCCCAGGAGTGGTATAGCATTGTCCTCCGGTAGTATGATACCGAGTTTTCTGAGGAACTGCCAGACTGATTTCTAGAGTGGTTTACCAGCTTGAAATCCCATGAGCAGTGGAGGAGTGTTCCACTTTCTTCACATTCTCGCCAGCAGCTTCTGTCCCTGAGATTTGATCTTAGCCATTCTGACTGGTGTGAGGTGAAATCTCAGGGTTGTTTTCATTTGCATTTCCTTGATGACTAAGAATGTTGAACATTTCATTAAGTTCTTCTAAGCTATTCAATATTCCTCGGGTAAAATCTTTCTTTAGCTCTGTAGCCCATTTTTAATAGTGTTATTTGGCTCTCTGGAGTCTGCCTTCTTGAGTTTTTTGTATATCTTGGATATTAGCCCTCTGTAAGATGTAGGGTTGATAAAGATCTTTTCCCAATTTGTTGGTTGCCATTTTGCCCTTTGACAGCATCCTTAGCCTTACAGAAACTTTGTAATTTTATGAGATTCCATTTGTCAATTCTTAAATTAGAGCATAAGCTATTGGTGTTCTGTTCAGGAAATGTTCCCCTGTGCCCATGTGCTCAAAGTTCTTCCCCAGATTCTTTTCTATTAGTTTCAGTGCATCTAGGTTTATGTGGTGGTCCTTGATCCACTTGGACTTGAGCTTAGTACAAGGAGATAAGAATGGATCGATTTGCATTCTTCTACATGCTGACCTCCAGTTGAACCAGCACCATTTGTTGAAAAGGCTACCATTTTTCCACTGTATGATGTTAGCTCCTTAGTCAAAGATAAAGTGACAATAGGTTGATTTCTGGGTCTACAATTCTATTCCATTGATCTACTAGCCTGTCACTGAACCAATAACATGCAGTTTTTAGCACTATTGCTCTGCTTGAGGTCGGGGATACTGATTCCCCCAGAAGTTCTTTTACTGTTGAGAATAGTTTTAGCTATTATGGGTTTTTTGTTATTCCAGATCAATTTTTGAGTTGCTCTTTCTAATTCCATGAGGAATTGAGTTGGGATTTTAATAGGGATTGCACTGAATCTGTCTATTGATTTTGGCAAGATGGCCATTTTTAATATATTAATCCTAACAATTCATGAGCATGGAAAATATTTCCATCTTCTGAGGTCTTCTTCGATTTCTTTCTTCAGAGATTTGAAGTTCCTGCATACAGATCTATTACTTGTTTGGTTAGAGTCACACCAAGATACTTTATATTGCTTGTGGCTATTGTGAAGGGTATCGTTTCCCTAATTTCTTTCTCAACCTGTTTATCCTTTGAGTATAGGAAGGCTACTGATTTTCTTGAGTTAATTTTATATCTGGTAACTCTGTTGAAGTTGTATATCAGCTGTAAGTGTTCTCTAGTGCAGTTTTTTGGGTCACTTAACTATACTATAATATCATCTGCAAATAGTGATAATTTGAATTCTTCCTTTCTTATTTGTATCCCTTTGACCTCCTTTTGTTGTCTAATTGCTCTAGCTAGAACTTCAAGTACTATATTGAAAAGATATGGAGAGAGAGGTCAGCCTAGTCTAGTCCCTGATTTTAGTGGGATTGCTTCAAGTTTCTCTCCATTTAGTTTGATGTTGGCTGCTGGCTTGCTGTATATTGCTTTTACTATGTTTAGGTTTGGGCCTCGAATTCCTGTTCTTTCCAAGACCTTTAACAAGAAAGGATGCTGAATTTTGTCAAAAGCTTTTTCAGCATCTAATGAAAAGATTATGTGGTTTCTTTCTTTGTGTTTGTTTATGTAGTGGATTACATTGATGGATTTCCATATATTGAACCATTCCTGCATCTCTGGAATGAAGCCTATTGATCATGGTGAATGATCATTTTGATGTGTTCTTGGATTCAGTTGGCAAGAATTTTTTGAGTATTTTTGCATCGATATTCATAAGGAAAATTGGTCTAAAGTTCTCTTTATTTGTTAGATCTTTGTGTGGTTTTGGTATCAGCAAAATTGGGGCTTCACCGAGCAAGTTGGGTACTGGTCCTTCTGTATCTATTTTTTGAAATGGTTTGAAGAGTACTGGTGTTAGGTCTTCTTTGAAGGTCTGATAGAATTCTGCACTAAAACCATCTGTTCCTATGCTTTTTTTGTTGGGAGACTGTCAATGAACACTTCTATTTCCTTAGGGCTTATGGGACCATTTAGATGGTCTATCTGATCCTGATTAAATCGGGCAGTTGGTATCTGTCTAAGAAATTGTTCATTTCATCCTGATTTTCTAGTCATCTTGAGTATAGCTTTTTGTAGTAGGATCTGGTGATTTTTTGAATTTCCTCAGTTTCTGTTGTTATTTTTACATTTTCATTTCTGATTTTGATAACTTAGATACTGTCTCTGTGCCCTCTGTTTAGTCTGGCTAAAGGTTTATCTATCTTGCTGATTTTCTCAAAGAACAAGCTCATGGTTTTGTTGATTCTTTGTATAGTTCTTTTTGTTACTACTTGGTTGATTTCAGCCCTGAGTTTGATGATTTCCTGCCTTCAACTTCTCTTGTGTGTATTAGTTTTTTTTCTGTTCCAAAGCATTCAGGTGTGCTGTTAAGCTGTTAGTGTTTACTCTCTCCAGATTCTTTTTGGTGGCACTCAGAGCTCTGAATTTTCCTTTTAGCACTGCTTTCATTGTGTACCATAAATTTGGGTATGTTGTGCCTTCATTTTCATTAAATTCTAAAAAGGTTTTGATTTCTTTCCTTATTTCTTCCTTAGCCAAGGTATCATTGAGTAGAGCATTGTTCATTGTTCCCTGTGTATGTGGGCTTTCTGTTGTTTTTGTTGCTATTAAAGACCACCCTTACTTCATAGTTATCTGATAGGAGGCATGGGATTAGTTTGATCTTCTTATATCTGTTGAGCTCTGTTTTGTGACCAATTATATGGTCAGTTTTGGAGAAGGTACCATGAGGTGTTTAAAAGAAGGTATATTCTTTTTATTTTGTATGAAAGTTCTACAGATGTCTATTAAATCCATTTAGTCCAAAACGTTTGCTAGTTCACTGTGTCTCTGTTTAGTTTGTGTTTCCCTGATCTGTTCATTGAGGAGAGTGGAGTGGTGAAGTCACCCACAATTATTGTGTGGGGTGTGATGTGTGCTTTAAGTTTTAGCAAAGTATCTTTTATGGATGAGGGTGCTTTTGTATTTTGAGCATAGGTGTTCGGAACTGAGAGTTCTTTCTAGTGCATATTTTTCCTTTAATGAGTATAAAATATCTTTCTGTGTCTTTTTTGATAACTTTTGGCTGAAAGTCTATTTTTTGGATATTAGAATGGCTACTTCAGCTTGTTTCCTGGTACTATTTGCTTGGAAAATTGTTTTACAACCTTTTACTCTGAGGTAGTGTTTGTCTTTGACACTGAGATGAGTTTCCTGTATGCAGCAAAATGTTGGGCTCTGTTTACGTATCTTGTTCTTAGTCTATGTCTTTTTACTGGGGAATTGAGTCCATTGATGTTAAGAGATACCAAGGATAAGTGATTGTTGCTTCCTGCTCTTTTTTCATGTAATTTTCATGTTTGAGTGGTTATCTTCTTTTGGGTTTGTTTAAAGAAGATTAATTTCCTGCTTTTTCTAGATTGTAGTTTCCCTCCTTTTGTTCGTGTTTTCCATTCATTATCCTTTGAATGACTGGATTTGTGGAAAGATAATGTGTAAGTTTGTTTTTGTCATGAAATACCTTGGTTTCTCCATTTATGGTAATTGAGAGATTTGCTGGATATAGCAGTTTGGGTTGGCATTTGTGTTCTCTTACGGTCTGTATGACATCTGCCCAGGCTCTTCTGGCTTTCATAGTCTCTGGTGAGAAGTCCTTTGTAATTCTGATAGGTTTACCTTTATATTTTATTTGATCTTTTCCCCTTACTGCTTTTATTATTCTTCCTTTGTTTAGTACATTTGATGCTTTAATTATGTGACGGGAGGATTTTCTTTTCTGGTCAAATCTATTTGGAGTTCTATAGGCTTTTTTTTTATATTCATGGGCATCTCTTTCTTTAGGTTAGGGAAATTTTCTTCTATAATTTTGTTGAAGACATTTACTGGCCCTTTAAGGTGGAAATCTTCACTCTCTTCTATACCTATCATCCTTAGGTTTGGTCTTCTCATTGTGTCCTGGATTTCCTGGATGTTTTGAGTCAGGAGCTTTCTCCATGTTTCATTTTCTTTGACTGTTGCATCAATGCTTTCTATGGTATCTTCTGCATCTGAGATTCTCTCTTCTTGCTTTTGTATTCTGTTGTTGATGCTTGGATCCATGACTCCTGACTTCTTTCCTAGGTTTTCTATGTCCCGAGTTGTTTCCCTTTGTGATTTCTTTATTTTTTCTACCCTCCATCTTTAGATCCTGGATGGCTTTGTTCAATTCCTTCACCTGTTTTGTTGTTTTTCCCTTAGTTCTTCAAGGACTTCTCCCTGTTTACTTGTGTTCTCCTGTATTTCTTTAAGGGAGTTATTTATGTCCTTCTTGAAGTCCTCCTTCAGCATCATGAGCTGTGATTTTAAATCCAACTCTTTCTTTTCTGGTATGTTGGGGTATCCAGGACTTACTTTTGTGGGATAATTTGGTTTGGATGGCGCCAAATTGCCTTGATTTCTGTTAGTAAGCTTCTTACATTTGCCTTTTGCCATCTGGTTATCTCTCGTGTTAGTTGGTCCTACTGTCACTGGCTGGTGCTTGTCCCTCCTGTGTGCCTGCAAGTCTATCTCAGCACCCTTGTGTGACTGGCTTTCCCCTGGCACAGATTGCTTTGTGGCTGCCCCGATCCTGGGTGTAGGTCAGGCCCTGGCAGTCCGAGGCCCTAGTGATCTTACATTCAGGTATTCTCAGTGTTCCTGGCTCAGTCTCAGAAGAGGTGTTGGTCTCACCTCTACTTGCAGGACTCAATGCAGAACAGATATACCCTAGCAGACTAGGTGCACAGAAGGCTGTGGCAGTGCTGCTGAGCTCCTGGGTGCGGGTGGGGCCCTGGTGGGCTGTGTACGACGCACTCTTATTATTATTATTATTATTATTATTCCGCCGTACCTGTCTGCACTTGTCTACTCAGTCACAGTAGCAAAGATGATGGCATCTCACCTCTAAACACAGGACTCGCTTTAACTGCGGGACACCCTGCAGGGCAGATGTCCCCTGGTAGTGTAGGTACACAGATGGTTGTGACACTGCCTAGCTCATGGATGCAGGTGGAGCCCTGATAGGACATGTCCCAAGCGATCTTCTTCTCGGGTGATCCCTCGAAAAGCTACTGATTTGATTTAATTTTTTACCTAGCTGTAATGCTGAAGTTGTTTATCAGCTGTAGGATTTCTCTTGTAGATTTTTTGCGGGGGGGTGTCACTTATATATACTATCACATCATCTGCATATAGTGATATCTTACCATCCTCTTTTCCTATTTGTATCTACTTGATCTCCTTTTGTTGGCTAATTGTTCTGGCTAGAACTTCAAGTACTATATTGAACAGATAGGGGGAGAATGGGCAGCCTTGTCTTGTCCCTGATTTTGTGAGATTGCTTCAATTTCTCCTCATTTAGTTTTATGTTGGCTATTGACTTCCTGTATATTGCTTTTACTATATTTAGGTATGGACCTTGAATTCCTATTCTTTCCAATACTTTTAGCGTGAAGGAGTTTGTCAAATGTTTTCTCAGCATCTAGTGAGATGATCATGTGTTTTTTTCCCTTTGAGTTTGTTTTTATAGTGAATTAATTTGACAGATTTCCGTATATTGAACTATCCCTGAATCCCAGGGATGAATCCTACTTAAACACTGTGAAAAGCTTCTGTAAAGCAAAGGACATTGTCAACAGTTTAAAACGGCAATCCACAGATTGGGAAGAGAACTTTACCAACCTTACATCTGATAGAGGGCTAATATCCAATACATATAAAGAACTCAAGAAGTTAGACTTCAGAAAACTATATAACCCTATTAAAAAATGGGATTCAGAGAAACAGAATTCTCAACTGAGGAATCTCAAGTGGCTGAGAAGCACTTATAGAAATGTTCAACATCCTTAATCATCAGAGAAGTCCTAATCAAAACATCTCTGAGATTCCACTTCCCATCAGTCAGAACGGGTAAGATAAAAAATTCAGGTGACAGCAGATGCTGATAAGGATGAGAAGAAAGAGGATCAGTTCTCCATTGTTGGTGGGACTGCAAACTGGTACAACCACTCTGGAAATCAGTCTGGAGGTTCCTCAGAAAATTGGAAATATTTCTACCTGAGAACTCAGCTATACCACTCCTGTGCATACACGCAAAAGATACTCCATCATGTAATAAGGACATATGCTCCACTACATTCATAGCATTCCTATTTATAATAGTCAGTAGCTAGAAAGATCCCAGATGTTCCTCAACAGAGGAAAGAATACAAAATGTGTGGTACATTTATACTATAGAGTCCTACTCAGTTACTAAAAACAATGATTTCATTGTATTCTCAGGCAAATAGATGGAAGTTGAAAATATCATCCTGATTGAGGTAATCTAATCACAAAAGAACACACATGGTATATACTCATTGATAAGCGGATATTAGCCAAAAAGATCAGAATACCCACAAGACAACTCACAGACCATATAATACCCAAGGAGAAAGAAGATCCCACAAAACTGTGGATGCTACAGTCCTATACAGTAGGGGGGAGAGAATAATCTCTAGGAAGTAGAGGGAGAGAGAGATCTGGGAGGTAGAAAGGAGGGGGAGAGGAAAAGGGAGGGGTAGTCCAGATACTGGAAAAGATGAGAGAGAAGTACAATGCATCAGGAATTTGAATGTAGCTGTGTAACAGTAGTGGAGCAGGAAGTGCGGGTAGCCACTTGAAAGTTCCAGATGCCAAGAACTCAAGAGGTTTCCAGAACCCAACAGTGATAACAGTAGCTGAAATACCCAACAAATGGGAGATGGAACCTGTAGAGACCATGTACAATGCATTGGCATGGCTGCCAGTTGTGAGATGGGACCACCCACTATTAATTCAGAATTCCTTCTGTCAAAAGGAAGTGAAGGGACAAACAGTGGCACAGAAACTGAAGGAAAAGCCATTCAGAGACTGCCTCACCTAGGGATTCATCCCATCTACAGACACCAATCTTAGATACTATTGCTGATGCCAAGAAGTGCTTACTTCTTGAACTAGGCAGATGTGGATGTACACAGTCAAATATTGGACTGATTGCAGGGACCCCAATGGAGAAGTTAGGGCAAGGACTGTAGGAACTGTAGAGATTTGCAAACCCATAGGAAGAACAACAATATCAACCAACCAGAACTTCCAAAGATACCAGTGACTTAATCACCAATCAAAGAATACACGGGGGCGGGGGGTCTCCATCTGGATAAATAGCAGAGGATTGCCTTATCAGGCACCACTGGAAGGAGAGCCCCTTGTTCCTGTAGAGATTTGATGACCCAGGATAGGGGAACGCTAGGGTGCTGAGGCAGGAATGGTTGGGAAGGTTGGAGAGCACACTTATAAAAGCAGGGAGGAGGCATGAGGGGATAAGGGGTTTGTGGAGGGGAAACTGGGAAAAAGGATAACATTTGAAATGTAAATAAATAAAATAAAATAATAAGAAAAGAACAATCAGTAAAACACTGTTTTTTTTTAAAAAATTAAAGTTATGGACTGGAGAGATGGTTCAGCAGTTAAGAGCACTGACTGCTCTTCTGAAGTTCTTGAGTTCAAATCCCAGCAACCACATGGTGGCTCACATCCGTAATGAGATCTGATGCCCTCTTCTGGAGTGTGTGAAGACAGCTTACATATGATAAATAAATAAATTTTTAAAAAAAATTAAAGTTACAACTGAATTTTCCAAAATCTCATTTTTTTTATTTTTTATTGAAAAAGGAAGTGAAAACATTTTATGATAGAATTAAAGATTTACATGGAAAATGTTTCTGACAAAATTAAAGAAGCATATAGAAAAACACATTAAGATTGACAATTTTCAAGGAAAATTAAAGAGTAAAATGGTAGACATAAAAACATTACTAAATTAATTGAAAAAGGATGTAGAAATATTTTATGATAGAATTGAAGATTTACATGGGAAATATTTCTAATAAAATTGTAGAAAAATATAGAATAACATTAAAATTGATGATTATCATGGAAAATTACATATAAAATGGTAGGTATAAAAATATTTCTAAGTTGATTGAAAGTAGAATTATAAACATTCTGATAAAATTGAAGATTTACATGGAAAATATTTCTGATAAAACTGAAAAAATATATAGAAAAGCATTAAAATTGAAGATTATCATGGAAAATTATACAGATAAAATGGTAGGCATAAAAATATTCCTAAGTTGTTTGAAAGTGTAATCATAAATATTTTCTGATAAAATTAAAGATCTACAAGGAAAATATTTCTGATAAAATTCAAGAAATGTATAGAAAAACACGTTAAAACTGACTATTTCATGGAAAATTATACAGATAAAATGGTAGGTATAAATATATTGCTAAGTTGATTGAAGATAAAATTATAGACATTGTCTGATAAAATGAAGATTTACATGTAAAATATTTCTGATGAAATTGAAGAAATTTATAGAAAAACGTTAAAATTGAAGATCATCATGGAAAATTATATAGATAAACTGGTAGGCATAAAAATATTTCTAAGTTGATTGAAAGTGGAATTATAAATATTTTCTGATAAAGTTGAAGATTTATATGGAAAATATCTCTGATAAAATTGAAGAAATATATAGAGAAAACGTTAAGATTGGCTATTTCATGGAAAAATTATACCGATAAAATGATAGGCATAAAAATATTCCTAAGTTGAATGAGAGTGGAATTATAAACATTTTCTGACAAAATTGAAGATTTACTTGGAAAATATTTTTGATAAAATTGAAGAAATAGAAAAATGTTAAAATTAAAGATTATTATGGAAAATAATACAGTTAAAATGGTAGACATAATAAATACTGCTAAATTGATTGAAAGATGAATCACAAACATTTTCTGATAAAATTGAAGATTTACATGTAAAATATTTCTGTTTGACTATGTTTTTTGCTGGGGAATTGAGTTCATTGACATTATAAGATAACAAGGAATAGTGATTATTGCTTTCTGTTATTTTTGATGTAATTTTTATGTTTGTATGGTTACTTTCTTTTGATTTTGTTGGAAAAAGATTACTTTTTTGCTTTTTATAGGGTGTAGTTTCCCTCCTCATGTTGGCATTTTCCATCTATTATCCTTTGTAGGGCTGGATTTGTGGAAAGATATTGTGTAAATTTGGTTTTATCATGGAATATCTGGTTTTCTCCATTTATGGTAATTGAGAGTTTTGCTGGGTATCATAGTTTGGGCTGGCATTTGTGTTCTCTTAGGGTCTGTATGAGATCTGCCCAGGATCTTTTAGCTTTCATCCTCTCAGGTGAGAAGTCTGGTGTAATTCTGATAGGCTTGCCTTTATAGATTACTTGACCTTCTTCCCTTCCTGCTTTTATTATTCTTTGTTTA
The DNA here is from genome assembly GCA_036184795.1 of Tokudaia tokunoshimensis. Taxonomy (NCBI): domain Eukaryota; kingdom Metazoa; phylum Chordata; class Mammalia; order Rodentia; family Muridae; genus Tokudaia; species Tokudaia tokunoshimensis. Next base: position 140,138,733 of record BTHU01000003.1, read on the forward strand.
GTGCATTTGGTGCTTTGATTATTATGTGCCGGAAGGACTTTCTTGTATGGTCTAGTCTGTTTGGAGTTCTGTAGGTTTCTTGTATGTTCATGGACATCTCTTTATTTAGATTACGGAAGTTTTCTTCGATAAATTTGCTAAAGATATTTACTGGCCTGTTACGTTGGAAATCTTTGCTCTCTTCTATACCTATAATCCTTAGGTTTGGTCTTCTCATTGTGTCCTGGATTTCCTGGATGTTTTGGCCCAGGGGCTTTTTGAATTTTGCATTTTCTTTGACTGTTGAGTCATTGTTTTCTATGGTATCTTCAGCACCTGCGATTCTTTCTTCTATCTCTTGAATTCTGTTGTTGATGCTGGCATCTATGACTCTTGAATTCTTTCCAAGATTTTCTATATCCAGAGATGTCTCACTTTGTGATTTCTTTATTGTTTCTACTTCCATTTTTTGATCCTAGATGGTTTTGTTCAGTTGCTTCACTTGTTTGTTTGTGTTTTTCTGTACTTCTTTAAGGGATTTTTGTGTTTCCTCTTTAAGGGCCTCTACCTGTTCACCCATGCTCTCCTCTATTTTTTAAAGGGATTTTTGTGTTTCCTCTTTAAGGGTTTTTAACTTTTGACCCATGTTTCTTTAAGGACATTATTTATGTCCTTCTTGATGTCCTATAACAGCATTGTGAGATGAGACTTTAAGTCCAAATCTTGCTTTTCTGGTGTGTTTGGGTATCCTGGTCTTGCTGTGGTGGGAGAACTGGGCTCTGATGTTGCCATGTAGCCTTGGTTTCTGTTGGTAGAGTTCTTGTGCTTTGCTTTTGCCATCTGTTTATCTCTGGTGTTAGTTGATCTTGCTGTCTCTGGCTGGAGTGTGTCCCTCCTATGGGTCTTTAAGCCTGTGTCTGTACTCCTGGGAGACCAGCACTCTTCTGGCAAGGTCTGTGCACAGAAGGCTTTGGAGCTGCCTCGTTCCCTGCTATAGATGGCAACCAGAAGCAACACTGATCATATGCCCTGTGCATTCGTAGCTGTACCCCTCCAGAGAGAAGATGGATATCTCACCTCCACACTCAGAAGTGAAATCACTGCTGGGAGATCACTCTCTCCTGGTGGGCTGTGCACAGAAGGCTTTGGAGCTGCCTCTTCCAAAATCTCTTGCTCTCTGCATTTTGTACAATTCTTTTTACTCCATTATTCTTCAAGAGGTAACTTCTCTGATGATGGCTGAGTAAGGCACTGATCTTTGGGTATAGCCAAATATCATTAGGAATCATTTTATTGTTATCTTCCTTAAGAAAAATAATAGCATTTGTTTTTTTCTCTAGGCCCTTCATATGTCCAGTTAAAGGTCCATGTCTGCCTGATCTGTGTCTGGAACTGGTTTACTCTTTCTGAGTGGGTCTTCAACCTAATCAGAGAGTGGCTGGTTACCCCTACCATGTTTGTGTCTCTATTGCACAGGCATAACTTGACAGCAAGTCACTATTATAGATCAGAGGGTTTGTACATATGTTTGTGTTTACCTTTCTCATCTGATATCCTACAGAGTACCTTTCAGTACAATTAGCAGTAGTCCATAGGAGTGAATATAGTTAGAAAAGTAGTGATGTATACTTTTCTTGTACCCATATATTTCTGTGTCATTCGTGTATATGTTTATATGAGTGAGTACATGGGTATACATGGGTTGATATTATGTGTCCTTTTTGACCTACGAGATCATGAATTTGGTTTCTGGATGGTCAATTTCCTTTAACAACCTGTTTGACAACAATATTAGTAGCACTCAGGTTACAATTCATGCTGTCTAACTCACATATAACATGGGTGCTGAGGATCTGTATTATAGTGTTTCTGCTTGTACAATAGGCACTTTGCCAAATAAGCCTTCTCCCCAGCCCATTTAGCCTGTTTTCCTATTTTATATTTTGTTATATTGCTTGGTTGGCTTAATAGTTTATTGATTTCGAAAGAGGATACATGTGACAAGATGAAGTAGAGATCAAAGGAAAATTCATGGGTTAATGTTCTCCCTACAACAATTATTTCTTTCTTCCACGTCCCAGCTCAAGACATACTCAGTAGTACAAATGTGCTTATATTTTCTGGGTAATAATTAGCTGCATAATTTTACTTAAAGTCCAGTCAATACTAGGGAACTCATGACTGTTACTTTAATCCTAGCTAACTATAAGTGCTGAAAAGGCTACAGACTTTAGAAGAAAACTTTCTATTGCAAATTTTCTTAAATCAATATAGTTCCTAAATATTATCTAAATACTTATCCTCCTGTTTATACATAAGTATAGCTTTCACCCCTCATCAAAGTGGTTATTTGTTTGTTGTTGTTGCTGTTGTATTTTTTTTTGTTTTTTGTTTGTTTGTTTGCTTTGTAGCAGACAAAGGCTACTACAGAGACATCTAGACATATAGGAAAAAATAATCACGACATTCTCAATCCTAATTGATATATCTACAAATAACCCCTACACTGAAGGCTTATGGAACATAAAAAAGAAGGCAGGAGAAAAGATTGTAATATTATAGGATGAGGATGACTGCTATGAGACAGAGTATTCTAGAAAAACAAGAATGGTACACCCATTAAATCTCAACAAGATGGTTTCCCTACAAAGTATACTACTACATTAGTTGACATGGCAAGATGAATGAGATAATGTCATAAGGCTCCAGTCTTAGATGAAAAGCTCTAAGTAGTCAATGGCTACTGAGATAGATAGAATTAGTTTTCCCCAGTGATGATCTCTATGATAGGTTACACAGTCTTAGTTATATGTAAACATTAGCAATATTAAATGAACTTTGTAGAATCCATGTGTTTGGACAGGCAGAGTTTATGTCTGGTTCTGTAATCTAGATGAGAGAGTGATATTGACACTGGTAGAGTTGAATAGGGAAGAGAAATTATGTAATAGAGTAAAATAATGTGTAAAATTCTTAAAAGAATAAAAATATTAAATAAAGATAGATTAGAATGCTTTTATTTGAAACAAAATGAGATCACTTGCCTTGATACTCTCCCTGTAAACCCTATCTCTCAAGTTGTTGGCCTCTTTTTCTTTAGTTATATTTATATGTATGAATATGGACATATATGTGTGTATACAAACATCTGAGTCTATTGTGTTTAAATGGTTTGAAGTCTGATCACTCTGCATTGTACAACCAAGAGGAGTTTCATCCCTGAGAGTGGTTAATTTCCTTTGCTTAGTAGGTGGTGGTGGTTAGAGGAAGAATGTATCCTTTTGGTTCATATATTTGAAAGCGTAGAGAATGGCTCTATTTGAAAGAATTAGCAGGTGTGTCATTGTTGAAGGATGTGTGTCACTGGAGTGGGCATTGAGATTCAAAAAGCTGAAGCCAAACCAATGGCTGTCTTTTCCTACTCTATGGGTCCAGATGTAGAACACTCCTTCCCTAATACAATGTGTGCATGCATGATGCTATGCTTCCAACAATGTTGATAATAGACCAAATCTCTGTAACTATAAGCAAACTTCAATTAAATGCTTTCTTTTATAAAAGATGTTGTGGTCATGGTGTCTCATCCCAGCAATAGAACATTGACCAAGACAGAATTAATAATTGTTTACAGATTTTGTCTACAAATTTTTTGACTCCCATGTTGCCTTTCCTTTTTATGTCAGAAAGATTTAGATTATGAAGGGTACTAATATGTGAAGGTTTTTTACGCCCTAAAAATTATTTTAATTTTTTTATTTTACTGTTAATTGAATCACTTAGATGTAAATGATTCAATTTTTTCAAAGGATTATTTCTCATGACTTTGCTGGATTCACTAAACCACTTCAACTGCCAGTATGATTTAATACTAAAAATTTTTGGAAGCATTGTGTAACAAACTTAGCATTTCACTTCCTTGTTCTTCATTTTGTAGGCTACCTCTATTAATCCAGGTAGCCCTGTTGCCAAGACCAGAACCTGTATTCTGTCAGGCAGAAAAATGATAACCTGCTCTTTGGAGGTGTGTATCTTCACTACATTCTCCTACTATGCAGAACGTGCTTTGTTTTCTTTTTTGAAGCACTGATAATGAACCTCAGGGATTTAGCCATGGTAGGCAACCAATTGAGCTGCCATAGTAAAATTTGGAAGCTTGTAAACATTTTCTTATGAATTCTCCTTCCTCAGTATAAAGAGATATATTGTGTTTATAACTTTAAAAATTGATTTGCTTTTCAATTACACATGTCAACAGCCTAGCAAATAACTAACTGAAAATCTTTTGGATTTTTGACTATATGAAACAACAGAGTGGAAAGTGAAGAGAAAAGGTTGAAAGCAATGTGTAGGGATTCAGATTCAGAATAACATGGATTTGAGAACTATTCAATGGAGGAACAACTTCAGCTCCTCCATTGTTAGTCTTAAGGTTGGCAAGACTAACACTGTGACTTTTGACAGAATACTTCGGCACAACACAACTGGGTATAATTTTCACTCTGAACTTCTGGTGTTTACAAACATTTAATGTTTGCCTTAAATGTCTTTATATATTCACTGAACAGTCAATTTGAAATCCACAAAGCATTATATTTAGTGCTTGATTCATTTGTTAAGAATATTTAAAACAAAACTTTGAGCTATTTACAAAGCTGTTGACATATGTATAATTGAAAAGCAAATCAATTTTTAAAATTATAAACACAATATATCACTTTATATGGAGGAGGGAGAATGCATAGAAAATGCATCCAAGCTTGAAAATTTTATGATGGCAGCATTTAGTGAAGTTTAAATGGTATAAATTCTTCAGTTGCCAAAGAAAAATTGTGCCAGATGGAATTAAACACACAAGGGAGATTTTATTTAAGATGCCTACAAGAGGGTTGAAAGACAATTTAATTCAGTTGCAACAAAATGACAGAAGCCTTTTGGCCTTAGGATGAGCTAATGGAAAATACCAGACACAATAGAAATGAGTCTACTCAGTGTAAGGAGACTATGAGGGTTTACTAATTAACCTTAACATTTTACATAGGCTGGGGAATTGTAATACTGTTTGTGTTTCAACAAGATGTCCCTTTTGTCCTAGAAAAAGACATTTTGAAATTATAGATTTGGCACAAGGCTGGAAGATTTATATCTTGAAGATTCAGAGGAAGAATTTGAAATTGCAAGATTTCTAAGGTAAATCTTCAAAGAAAAGAAAGTTTGGGCCTATACTCAGGAAATAAAATTGCTCTGGGGCACACTAAATCTACAGGGATACATAAGAGTATGATCATAGTATACATAGAAATAGTAAAAATTATTTTCTAAAATGATATAAATAATTACCTTAATCCTTACTCCAGTAAGATCACAGAGTACCATCCTGTCACCATGGCTTTAGCATTTGTCCACAAATATTACACTAGGTCAGCTAAATATTAGAGTTTGAAATGCACATGGTGTCTTAGTTAGGATTTTGCTGCTCTGAACAGACACCATCACCAAAACAAGTCTTAAAAAGGACACCATTTAATTAGAGTTGGCTTAAAGGTTCAGAAGGTCAGTCCGTTATCATCAAGGTGGGAACATGGCAGCGTCCAGGCAGGCAAGGTGAAGGAGGACCTGAGAATTCTACATCTTCATTGAAGGCTGCTGGCAGAATACTGGCTTCCAGCAGCTAGGATGAGGGTCTTAAAGTCTATACCCACAGTGACACACCTACTTCAACAAGCCACACCTACTCCAACAGGGCCACATCCCTTAACTGAGCATATAAAACCTTCACACGTGGCTTCTTCTACTTAACCTAGTCTGGTACACAAAGTGTCACTGAGCAACTCCTCAGAATTTACAGAATATAATTGCATTTAATGTTTCATAGTCATTCAATTGTCAACTGAGCAAAAACAAACATATTGTTTTTGAAGATCTGTGGCAAGCAGTTCAAGTTGCAATCTCCAATATTACATAATTTTCCAATAACTCAAAAGCTGAGAATAGACCAAGAAATGTTATCCTTGAGCTATTTGTCTTTGGCAAAAAAAAAAAAAGTTCATTTAATACAATTACCTATTCTCTACATTTTTACATAGAAAATGATGTCAGTTTCTAAACTAATGTCTCTCTAGACAGTAAATTCTAAATTACATCAAGTAGTCATTTTGGGATCTTAGAGAACAATGTTGAAATCAATATTAAGCTCTGGGCTACCAGCCATAATTACATATCAGTCCTTAGTTTTTTTTTTCTAAAGAATACATTTTATTCATTCATTCCATCAGCTGAGAACTGCTATATTGTACAAATACATTATTGTACAAAAAATAAAAAAAATGTGCAGTATTTAATAAATACACTAAAAGTAGTTAAAATGGCAACAGTACCAAGCCTTACTTGAATAGAAGTCTGCTATTTGCTGATGGCAGAATGATGATTCTGTACTCTGACATTTATAGAGTAGATTGCCTGGTGGTCTTTATTGTGTTCTTTTTATTCATCAACTTAGGAAAGGCATTTATGAAGTTCTGTGAAAAGGGCACTCTCCTGTGTTATACAGCTTCTTGGTTTCAACCACTATTTTTAGTAGGAGGCTATTGTCTTAATATTCTGTCGTTTTAAAGTCCTTCCAAAAGGCAAAATATAATTCACTTTGTGTTATGTAAAAATGTAAACAGCTTGTATGATTTCCTAGATCAAACAGTCTTTCTAACCAAAAAAAAAAAAAATTGTGTTGCCAGTCTTTAGTTCTAATAGTAAGATACAAGTGTGTGAGATGGATTCTTTAAGAGACTTGGGCAATGCTAAAATCCCTGAGTTTAGGAATTCTATGTCTAAACAACGAGTTTTATAAGAGAGAATGTTATATTTAACTATAAATATCTCAAAATCATTTTTAAAAACATACTTTGGTAAATACATGTAGATATAAGTATGCAATGCTCTAATCTGTAATAATTTTTTAAAGTAATATTTTAAAGTGCTGAAATTTACTGTGTTTCTTTGGCTTAAAGGGTAGAGATCTAGCTGAAAATGATTTAACAGAAAAAAATAAAAATATTAATCAAACACTATTGTGACATTTGTGGCTGTGTGTGATTTATGTTTGTATGTGTTTGTGTGTGTAGTGGCTATTCTTGATTTTCAAATTGATTATACTTGGAGTGAACTACACTCCAGAATTAGAAGGCTCACCTGTGATACAGATCTTGAGGCTAAAAGACACATGTTTCTGTCCTGGATCTTGGCATGGATATCTTGAGGCACAGTGGCCATGAAAAGCTGAGGCCCAGGCAAAGTAGTACATGTCTTTAATCTCAGGAGAATGAGATCTCTGAGTTCAAGGTCAGCCTGGGACAAAGAAAGTCACAGATCCAGGCATGGTGGTTCAAACTTTTAATCTGGGCCACACATTCTGCTAGAGAACTACATAAGGACAGCGGAAGAAAGGAGATTGGCTCTTCTTAGTCTGTGTGCCTTGTGGGACTGAGAAACCGCTACATCCTTGGACTTTCTCTCACAGTGGCTGCTGATCATTGTTGGGGAGTTGGACTACAGACTATAAATGATCACCAAATTCTCTTATTATATAGAGACTACCCATAATTTCTGTGACTCTAGAGAAACCCTGACTAATACAGTGTGTATGTGTGAGTGTGAATGAAATGGATGCCAGAAATAAATTTTATATGTCTTCCTCCATTGGTCTTAGCTTTTAAGACAGATTTTCTCACTGAAAACAAGGTTTACTGATTTGGGTAAGCTTGCCAGACCAAGGATTTGTCTGTCTCTTCATCTTTCATTTTGAGATCAAAGATGTATACTGCCTTGCTTAGTTTTTGTTTGCATACTAGGTATACAAAAATCAAATCCCTCTGCTTTTCCTACAAGCCCTGCTTCAACTAAGCCACTACCCTTCCAATCTAATATTAACAACAACCATGGTGAAATAAAGCAAATATATATGTATGCATTCATGAACATGTGTATATGAGCATAGATAAAGTTTAGGAAGCACACATAATACAAATGATTTATAGTTCTTATAGATGAACCTTTACTCTGTGGTATTCTAGAAGACTGGTTTACTTCTTAATTAAGAAATGCAAATTATTGACGTTTCTTCTCTAGGTGATTATAAGAATCACCGCAGAGTTGCCAGCATTCCTACTCCTTTATCACTGAGACAGACAAAATTATTTATGTCTCTCTGAAATTATTTGGCCAAGAATGGAGCACTATAAAATGTAAAATGGCCCAAAATTTAGGACAGACACTTATTGAGAGCACTCATTTTAATGCTTATTATCCCCTTATTATTCACTTTCTATAGCTTTGCTTCAATTTAGCCAAGATGGTAGGGGCTACAAACAGTTGACTTCTTCATTGATAGTGTTGTATGACAGTTGGTCAGGAGATTTTTAGGACCAGGAACCTCTTTTTCTGATGGTTGTTCTCATTCTTGGTGTGCTGGCAGATGTGTGTAGAAGGGAAATTTCTTGAAGATGATGGACTACAACCACCTGTGCTTGCTGCTGAAACACAGCTACTGCTTCAGAAAGTTGTTCTAGCTACATCTGCTTCAAAAACTTTACCTGAAGTTTTGTGACAACATCTAATGACAGACATTCCTATCTAGGCCAGTGGGATTATTTCCCTTGGTGCCCCATTAGAAGGACTAAGACTAATGCCAACCTCATTATTAGCTTGTGTAATGGGCTGTATTTTGAGTAGAACAATTACCTTGTCATATAGCTCTAGAGATGCAAGCTGTTTGGATCACTTATGGATCGCCTTCTCTGTATTGTCTTTCTGAAGTTTGAGTACTAGTCTGTTTCTTTAGAAGTATTTTCTTTCTTACCAACTTTTCATCATTGACATTGGTAGATAAAGTTTAAATAGAAATGTGAAGAGGAATGGTGATGAAAGCTGTAGATTGGCAACAGTGGCAAAAGCAGCAGTAGCTAAAACCTCCTAGTAAGTGTAGCTAAGTTCAGCATTAGCAGTGTTAACATCAGCAACAAGAAGGCAGGTCAAGAATTACAGGTAATCCTAATACACAAAAATACTGAAGGGTGGAGAAAAGACACCATACTGCCTTTGATCTAGAAAAGACTTAAGGTCTGAGGATCTATGTGTTATATTCTGCTCTCCTTCAAGAGGCTGCAAATGAGGAATGAGTCATGTACTCAGGTAATTTCTTGTGACCCACCCTCTAATGAATAAAGGAGCCAATCACTGGGTGAGTAGGCAGGACTTCTGGGTTGGACTGAGGAAGACAGGAAGCAAGAGAGAGTTAGGTCCTTTTGGACAAGGATAGCATGAGGACAAGTTGTAGCTATGAGTGCCTCCTGGTTTCAATGACAGATCCATCAGAATTCACAGCTGGAAGATTTAGATTTAATAAAGTTTACAAGATTAGGATTTTAGTTGTTGTGTCCAGTGATTGAGTTACCATCGTTTCTGAACTAAGTTTGTGTTGTGTGTTCCTTCACTTGGTGGCTCATCCATGTTCAAGAGAGAAAGGTACAGTGGCAAAGAGTGGGTTTGCCTGAAGTGCACCACAAAAGCCATGGGGGATTTGAAGCACGGGGTTGGCATGGTAGCAACCCACCAGTGGGAACCTAGGGAGCTGGGTGGAGAAATTTTGGAACTCTGAGTAAGAGTCTCCACAAGATTAAAACAGGTTAGCCATTACTCATCAGTGCATGGCCAGCCAGGCCACCAGGACACAGAATTGATGACTCAAGAATGGAAATGTGCCAGTTTGTTTTTAATATTTCCTGCAGCACATTGAATTAGCACCATTTTCAGAGAAATCAAGGATCCTGACATACTTGATCTGAGATCTGTGACACTAGCCACTCTAGGAACTGATGGTCCCAAGGAAGCTTACCAAGAAGTTTTAAAACATGCAAGAATTGATTAGCTCTGCCTCTCACTGTTGCTGAGAACTGATAATTACAGCTTAACTGCAGCCAGACCCTGCTGGTAAACATACAAACTAATAATCTTTCAACATAAATAATTGGAGTCTTATGATTCTGATTTCCAATGCGTCACTGGGTCTCAGAGCTTTGCTGATTCAGTCCTTAAGCTTCTCCTCACTAATTCATAATTGTTGTCCAGGTAAAATAAAAGTGACTCAGACAAGTAATAGTGATACCTGTGCTTCACTTATATCAAAAAATCATTTGCTACCATATAAAGTAGATTGTTAACATTTAAAACATATTGTCTCTGTCCTGCCTGTGAGTTCTACCAGGGCAGATCATTCATTGTCTGAACCTCAGGAACAATCACAGTCAGAAGACCTTCTAAGAGATCTGCTGCACCCAGTGCAATAGGTAGGGACCCTCCAAAATAGCCACAGAAGCTGGGACCCCTGAGGAGCCCAGCAGACTTGTGTTCCATTCCCTCTGCTCAAACTTCACCTCCCTCTGCCTGCACCTTCTGCCTGGTCATATTATCAGCTTGTCTGCCTCTCTGAGGACCCCACAGTCTGAAGGCCTTCCAGGAGATCTGCTGCAGCCAAGGACACTGAAGTCTGGCTCCAGACACAGACACTGAGGTAAGTTAACAGCAGAGATAGCAAGATGACTAGAGGTGAGCAGAAGATCATAAGCAACAGAAGTCACTATACTTTGGAACCATCAGAACCCAGTTCTCCTACAACAGCAAGCCCTGAATACCCCAGCACACCTGAAAACCAGGTTGCCAATCTAAAATCCTACTTCATGGAGATAATAGAGTCCTTTAAGGAGGACATAAATATTTTACTTAGAGAAATACAGGAAAACACAGGTACAGACATAGAAGTCCTTAAAGAGGAAACAAATAAATCCTTTAAAGAAATACAGGAGAAAGCAATCAAACAGGTAGAGTAATTGAATAAAGTAGTCCAAGACCTAAAAATGAAAGTAAAAACAATAAAGAAAACAGAAATGGAGGAAACCCTGGAAATGGAAAACCTAGGAAAGAAGTCAGGAACTAAACTTCAACAACAAGCAAGCATCAACAACAGAATATAAGATATAGAAGAGAGAATCTCAGGTGTAGAAGATACCTTGGAAGAGATTGAGACAACTGTCAAAGATAAGGCAAAACATAAGAAATTCTTAACCCAAAACATCTATGAAATTCAGGACACAAAGAAAAGACCAAATCTAAGAATAATCGGAATAGAGGAGAACAAAGATTCTCAGCTCAAAGGATCTGAAAATGTCTTCAATAAAATCATAGATGAAAATTTTCCCAACATAAAGAAAGTGATGGCCATAAAGGTACAAGAAGCCTATAGAACACCAAATAAATGGGACCAGAAAAGAAAATCCCCCTGTCACATAGTAACCAAAACATTAAATGCACAGAAGAACGGAAGAATATTAAAAGCTGTAAGGGAAAAATACCAAGTAACATATAAAGGCAGATCTATCAAAATTATACCAGACTACTTAACATGGACCCTAAAAGCTAGAAGAGTCTGGAAAGAGGCCATACAGGCTCTTAAGAGAACAAAAATGCCAGTCCAGGCTACTGTACCCTGCATAACTCTCACTCATTCTACATGAAGAAAACAAAATATTCCTTGAAAAAACCAAATTTGGACTATATCTATCTACCAATCCATCCCTACAAAGGATTCTAGAAGGAAAACTCCAAGGCAATGAGAGTACCTACATCGAAAAAAACCAAGAAATTAATCATCTCACTCAAAACAAAAAGGAGAGAATCACATATACATAAGTTCACCTACAAAAACAAACATAACAGTCACTGAGAATCATCTTCTTAGATATCTCTTAATAACAATAGACTCAATTTCTCAATAAAAAGACACAATCTAACAGATTGGATATACAAACTGGATACAGCATTTTGCTGTATATAAGAAATATTCAATGACATAGATGGGCACTACCTCAGAGTAAAAGGCTGGAAAAAAGTCTTCCAAGAAAATGGCCTCAAGAAACAAGCAGGAGCTGCCATTCTAATATCCAATAAAAAAGACTTTCAACCAAAATTATTGAGTGAGATGGGGAAGAACCCTTCATATTCATCAGAGAAAAAAATCCACCAGGAGGAAGTCTCAATTCTGTACATCTATGCCACAAATGGATGCACATTCACATTCAAAAGAAACATTACTAAAGCTTAAAACACACATCGAACCACACACACTAATAGTGAGAGACTATAACACCCCACTCTCACCAATAGACCAATCATTGAAACAGAAATTTATCATAGACACAGTGAAAGTAATAGAGGTTATGAACCAAATGGATTTAATAGATATATTCAGGGAATTTCATCCTAAAACAAAAGAATGCACTTTCTTTACCGCATTTCATGTTATCTTCTTGAAAACTGACCACAAAACAAGCCTTAACAGATATAAGAAGATCTGAATAACTCTATGCATCCTATCAGATCATCAAGGATAAAGGCTAGTCTTTAATAACAAAGAAAATAACAAAAATCTCAAATACCTAAGGAAACTGAAGAACTCTCTACTCAATGACAACTTGGTAAGGGAAGAAATAAAGGATGAAGTTAAAGAATTCTTGGAATACAATGAAAATGATGGCACAGCATATGCAAACTTATGGGACACAATGAAAGCAGCAGAAAGAGGAAAATTCATAGCAATTGTCCTTGTAAAAAAATGGGAGAGATCTTACACTAGCAACTTATGGGCACACTCTACAACAAAAGGAAGCAAACACACTGAAGAAGAGTAGAAGGCAGGAAATAGTCAAACTCATTGCCTAAATCAACCAAATAGACAAAAAGAGAATGATACAAAGAATACACAAAATCCAAAAACTAGTTCTTTAATAAAATCAATAACATCGATAAATTTCTAGCCAAACACACTAAAGTGTCCAGAGACACTAAATTAACAAAATCAAAAACTGAAAAGGGAGGCATAACAAGAGAAACTGAGAAAACTCATAAAATCATCAGATTCTCCTACAAAAACCTATACTGAACAAAACTAGAACATCTAGATGAAACGGATGATTTTCTAGATAGATACCATGAACTAAAGTTAAATCAAGAACAAGTAAACTATCTAAGCAGTCCCATATCCCCTAAGGAAATGGAAGAAGTCATTAAAACTTCCCAAACAACAATGCTTAGGACCATTTGGCTTTAGTGCAGAATTCTACCAGACCTTCAAAGAAGAACTTTGAGCTCTCCTCAAAATATTCCAAAGAGTAGAAATAGAAAAGGATACTACCTAATTTACTCTATGAAGTTACAATTAGTATGATAGTTAAGTTACACAAAGACCCAACCAAAAAAAAAAAAGAAAACTTCAGAACAATTTCACATATGAATAACCATAAAATATATTCAATAAAATTCAAGCAAACTGAAACCAAGAACACATCAGAACCATCATTTACCATGGTCAGGGGGCTTCATCTCAGGGATACAAGGTTGGTTCAATATATGAAAATTCATTAATGTAATCTACTATATAAACAAACTAAAAGAAAGAATCACAAGATCATCTCATTAGATGCAGAAAAAGCATTTGACAAAATACAACACCCCTTCATGCTAAAAGTATTGAAGAGACACTAATAAGTGGATATTAGTCAAAATAGTACAGAAAACCCAAAATATAATCCACAGAATTCAAGAAAGTTAACAAGCTGAAGGGCCCAAGTAAGGATGCCTCAGTCTAACATCTGAGGGAGAAGAAATCAGAGGACAGAGCAAGGGAGGGTCCTGGGTGGGAGAGCAGAAAAAGAGGGAAAGGGGGGAACAAAATCAGATATGGGGGGGAACATGATTGAAAACCTGAGACCTGAGGATCAGCAGAAAGAAAGAAAACAGGCAAACTAGAAAGGAAATGGGGGGGGGGTGTTTCTAGAATCTACCAGAGTCCTGGGAGGTGAGACACTCTCCAGTATCAAATGGTGGGACCATGGATGACGTGCTCACAATGGAGAGGGAGAACTTGTAGAGTTCACCTCTAGTGGAGGGACAGGACATCAAGTGGAGAGATGGGGTTGCCATCCCACAGTCAAAAGCTCTGACCCAAAATTGTTCTTCTCTAAACGAACTGCAGGGACAAAAATGGAAAAGAGACTGAAAGATAGGAAGTCCAGTGACAGGCCCTAAATGGGATCCAGCTCAAGGGGAAGCCCTGGCACTTGACACAATTACTGATGCTATGGCATGCATGAAGACAGGAGTCTAATATGACTGCCTTCTGAGAGGCTGAAACAGTCAGATGCAGATTCTAGCACTGCACCAAGCTGGGGACCCCTCTGGTTGAACTGGTGAAAAGCTGAAAGAAGCTGAGGAGGAAGGAGAATGTAAATAAAAAAACTTAGAAAATAAAAAAAAAAGTAAAAAGAGAAAAAAGAATGAGGATATCATGAGTTCTGCAGGCAAATGAATAGAACTAGAAAAGAGAGTCCTAAGTGAGGTAACTCAGGCCAAAAGGACATACATGTAATATACTCACTAATAAGTGGATGTTAGGCAAAAACTACAGAATACCCAGGATACAACTCAAAGAACTCAAGGAGGCTAACAAGCTGAAAGGCACAAGTGACACTTCAATCTCACTTGGAAGGGAGAAGAAAATAATAACAGGAAGCAAAGGGAGGAGGCAAATGATGAGAGAGGGGACAGGAAGGAAAAAGAGGAACATGATCAGGTATGGAGGTGGGCATGGCAAGAGAGAATTCCTGAGGGCCAGCAGAGTGAATGGATACATGCAACCTTGGAAGGTAGGAGATGGAGCAGGCCCTCTACAATGTACCAGAGACCTTGGAGGTGAAAGAATCTCAAGACTCAAAGGGAAGAACTCAAAGGGAGATTAAATGCTCAACAGTGGGGAGAGAGAACTTGTAGAGTCCACCTCCAGTAGGATGAAAGGGCATCTAGTGGAGGGATGGGGTTGCTATCCTACAGTCAAAAACTCTGAGTTGTTCCTGTCTAAAAGAACTGCATGGACAAAAATGGAGCAGAGACTAAAAAAAATGAGGTTCAGTGACAGGCCCAAATTCCGATCCTCCTTAACAGACAGGAGCCTAGCATGGCTGTCCTCCAAGAGGCCCAACAAACAGCTGCATAGCTCCATGCACTAACACAATTGTATTATGCAGATCCAGTTATGATAGTGCTGATATTTTCTGTTTTTTCTTTATTTTTATTTTCAAAGTTTTTTTTAATTGCATTCCAAATGATTTCCCCTTTCCTATTTCCTCCCTCCCCAAAAGTCCCATAAGCCCCCTTCCCAACCACTGTTCCCCATTTAACCCCCACTCGCTTCTCTGTCCTGGCAATCCCCTATATCCACACTTTCCAGGACAAAGGGTCTCTCCTTCCATCTTCTTGGAATTCTATTGATATGTGAATTGTGTCTAGGGTATTCCGAGATTCTGAGTTAATATCCCTTATCAGTGACTGCATACCATGTGTGTACTTTTGTGATTGGGTTACCTCACTAAGGATGATATTTCCCAGTTCTGATCATTTGCCTAGGAATTTCGTGAATTCATTGTTTTTAATTGCAGAGTAGTATTCCATCGTGTAAATAAACCACATCTTCTGAATCCATTCCTCCGTTGAGGGACATCTGGGTTCTTTCCAACTTCTGGCTATTGTTCAAGATTCTTCCCTAGTTTCCCTTCAATTAGTTTCAGTGAGTCTGGTTTTATGTGGAGGTCCTTGATCCACTTTGAATTGAGCTTAGTGCAAGGAGATAAGAATGGGTCAATTTGCATTCTTCTGCATGTTGACCTCCACTTGAACCAGCACCATTTGTTGAAAAGGCTATCTTTTTTTTTCCCACTGGATGATTAACTCCTTTGTCAAAGATCAAGTGACCATAGGAGTGTGGGTTCATATCTGGGTCTTCAATTCTCTTCCATTGATCTACATGCCTGTCACTGTACCAATACCATGCTGTTTTTAACACTATTGCTCTGTAGTACAGCTTGAGGTCCGGGATACTGATTCCTCCAAAATTTCTTTTACTGCTGAAAATAGTTTTAGCTATCCTGGGTTTTCTGTTATTCCAGATGAATTTTTGAATTGCTCTTTCTAACTCTATGAAGAATTGAGTTGGGATTTTGATGGGGATTACGTTGAATCTGTATATTGCTTTTGGCAATATGGTCATTTTTACTATATTAATATTGCCAATCCATGAGCATGGCAGATTTTTCCATCTTCTGAGGTCTTAAATTTCTCTCTTCAGAGACTTGAAGATCTTGTCATACAGATCTTTCACTTGTTTGGTTAGAGTCACTCCAAGATACTTTATATTGTATGGTCTGTGAATTTTATCATGGGTATTCCAAGTTTCTGGGCTAAGAACCCAGATGTCCTTCAACAGAGGAATGCATATAGAAAATGTGGTACATTTACACAATGGAGTATTATTCACCTATTAAAAAATGGATTCAATAAATTCTTAGGCAAATGGATGGAACTAGAAAATATCATCCTGAATGAGGCAATCCAATCATAAAAAACACACATGATATGCACTCACTAATAAGTGGATATTAGCCCAGAAGCTAAAGTTACTTCTTACCAATTTTATGGATATATCATGGCACAGATTTTAGATGGCTATAGATCACAGTGCTAATAAAGAAACTTGTAAGGTACCCTAAGAATTTCGGACCTTTTAAAATTAAAAAGGCATAATTATTGAATGATGTGTATATCAGATTAAAATTAAAAATCTAGAAGTAAACAGCTACGAGTTTATAATAGTGAACAAGTAAATGTTCATTTCTCTTTCATAGACATTGTAAGTTAACTGTGGTAGTCTCAGAGATAATTAATCTTCATCCACACAGATGCTATGCCTTCCAATTAAAAGGCCTTACATATGTTGCTAAATATTTTATAATTAGGATATGATTCTGTATGTGCCTTCTTGGTTAGATTGCAAGGTTCTTTGCAGCAGGAAGGCAAGAAGATCAAATTTGCAAAAGCAGAGTTGTGTTAAGGAGATCTGTGATAGATAGTTGCAGTATGACCCAGGATAGAGTAGGCTTTAAAGCTGAAAAAAAGAGAAATCAATTCTACACTAAAGTTTCTAAAAGAAAAGGTGAAAGTTTAGACTTATTTAATTCCTGTCTTCTAGGACTTCCCAATAGTAAATTGACTTTGTTTAAACTCACTAAATTTGAAGTGTTTTTTTTAACACCATAACAACAAACATCATCAAAATATCTTTACCAGTGATAAACTTAGAATTTGAAAAAAGATTTTTAAGCACAAAAGATCCTCCTCTTGATCTTTTTTTCAATTAGTTTCATTTAAATAATGTATTGATACTACATGATATCTAAAGTTCATTCAATTACAAAATGTACAAATATATGAATAATTAATCAAGAAGATATCATTATAAAGTAGCAAATGACAGGCTTTTAAACTGTGTTGTGTATTAAATAACTGTAGCTTATAAGTATACCCAATTTAAAATGACTTAGTAAACTATTATTTGCAAACAAAAAAAAAGGAAAAAAAAAGAAAAACCTCCTTCTAGATTAAGTAAGGGTTCAGAATTTGTTTACTGGTTAACATATTCTCTTAAAATATGTAATTATACATGCACAAAACCACTGAAAGCCAGAAGCTACTGAGAATGTGAATCAATCAGTATACATTTTAGATAACAGATTGTGAAATCATGGATAGAATCACAAGTTTGCTGAAGTAATTTAATCCCTAATCCACAGTCCTTTATTTTTATATTTAAATTACTAAAAAATATGTACCAAAAATTAAACTATTTAAAGGTATATTAATGGTAACTACAGACAAGAGCAGTTACACTTGGATAAAGCATAGTTCTCATTATTTACATGGTGTCCTGAAAATAATTTTAACTATGAACAAAGCAACAATTATACTTCAGTGAATTTTTAATTTTTCTTTCTGAAGTGATTTGAATAAGGATGGCCCATATATTTCATATAGGCTCATATATTTCAATACTTGGTTATAAAGGAATGGCGCTACTTGAGAGAAATTAGAAAGTATGGCCTCGAACGTGTAGATGAGGCCTTGTTGGAGGAAATATGATCTTGTTGATTAAAGGCTGTCATTGGGGGTAGGCTTTGAGGTTTCAAAAGTCCAGTCAGTGCCAGTGTCTTATTCTTCCTGCTTCATATGTATATAGTAGTGAGCCCTCAGGGACTTCACTAGCACCTGTGTGTCTGCATGCCACCATTCTGCCCATCATAATGACAGTGGACTGTAAGCAAATCTCAATCGAATGCTTTTCTTCACAGAGATAGAACACTGAAGAGGTCACTTCCTCTGGTACTCTATTTGAAAACTTCATTTCTTTTCCTGCCTCACTAACAATTGATAGCAACATGGACTGGACTTTAATCTACTTTTTTTTATTTGTCTGAATGATCATACCACTCCTGGATCTTATTGCATGACTCAATTTCATTGCTACTGTAGGAAGATGCCCTTGTGCAAGGTTCCATATTCTCATTTCAATTTAAGACCTAATTTTATAAGTTTTACCATCTAAAATTTTTGCTTTATAGTCTAAGCATTTCAGGAAACTGGATATTATTATTTTATAGATTCACTTACAACGAAAGTGGATTTTTTTGTAAAAGCTGTCCATATTTCTGATGCACAGTGAAATTATATATGCGAGTCTTGGAAGGCAGCAAATGAGAACAATCTTGAATGAATATGTGATTAGAGAAATATGAAATTAGCACTTTAATTTATTTGAGCTATAATGAGTAATATGTTTCTGGCTTTTTTCCCATTTTAAATTCAGTGGCTCTTAACTTAATAAAATGAAATAAAAGCTAGATTTTTTTTATCTGCCATCAGGGTCTTTCTGTTATAGTCTATCAATGAAGCACTAATGCTCTGACTCTGTGTAATGGCTTTCACTACTCTTACTTTTAAAGCACCAATTGGTGATAATATTCTATCATAGCAGATCATGAAAACCAATTATTAAAGGAAAAGAATTCACCATGCAAAATGCATAACTGGAGGTACTGAGAGAATGAAAGGGATTTTTTAAAAAGCAGATAAGTTCATATTTTATTTCTCCAGTAACATCTCTTCTGGTGAATATAAGTTAAAGCCTTTCTTCTACAACAAACCTAGGTTGTTTGGGAGGTTTAGTCAAAGAACGAAGGCCTCCAACTGGCTCAAAATAGAAGCAGACACTTCTTAGACTAGACTTTGGAACTTTCCCAGTTCTGAGTTCATTAGTAATATCTTCAATAACCTTGGGTGTCAGGTCCTCATAGTAGTTGTCATTTATTTGAATCATTGGTGCATTTACAGGCCTGGAAGCATTCACCTTCTATAACAGTGAACAGTTTTTCAGGTGTAGTCCCTCCACCCTTTGTTCTAAGCTTTCTCTGAAGGGTCTCCAGTATGCTCTCAGAATCTCAAGCATGCAAAGAAAATAGTACAGACCTGAAACTGGCTTTTGATTATACATTGTATAAAAAGTACCTGATGTATATATTCTCATCGGAGGTATTTCTAAAACTTCTGCCACCTTGTTCATAGCAGAGATGTGTAACCATCGACTCGGCCTTTGGGCTAGATCCAGGACAGGAAGCAGCTGCTTTATGCCCATCTGGGTAGTTTGTATTATTGCCTCCATTATCTTATACCTTTCTGGTGTGGAATCAAATGGTGTATCTGGGTAATTCTCAGGAGTTTCTCGATGGACAAATAAGGCTCTCCCAGCACCATTTTGCACTTATGTAAACTCCTCACATGTGTTCCGAACTTGGTCAACCACAACATTCTCCCATCGTGGCTGCTCTAGGCTGGTTCAGAATGTAAAGAGGATATTTTATAGTTAATTAGTGTCTGGCTAGATTATTAGACAAGTAAAACTTGTTATACAATTTCAGTTATAGGTTTTACAAATTTTACAAGAGAAGCCATAAACCATTTTTAAAATACATGCTGAAATGCTTTAAACATCTATATAATTTGTCTTCTGTCCAGTTTTGAAGATTGTATTGTTTGTATAATCTTAGTCTATTTGAGTTTTTTTAAAAACTATATCTCTAGCTTTATTGCAAAATGAATATTTCTGTTGTTTTTAAAAGAATCATTAATTTTGTGCTCACAATTGGAAGTATCATATTATTTAAAATATGAGTATAGTTTTCCAAAAATGCTGTTGTTAAATTAGATGAATTTTGAGCTTAGCTAAATTATATAGATGCAAATTAATCTTGACAAAAGTTTATTTCCATTTATGATGTTAATAAACCTGAATTTATTTATATATATATATATAAAATATTATTAATAATTCCAGTGCATTATATATTATGTTTATAGTAAGTCTTATCAAGAATTAGCATAGAAACTATCATTCATTGCCTTGCCATTTAAAGTACTATGTAATTTTAAAATAAAGTATTTGAGACTAATATTTGTATTTCAGAAATAGATTGATCATTTATTTTCTGTAATCTTTAATGAAAGTGAACTAGATATTTACATCTATCATTCACAGGATCATTTTCAATGTTTCTTTAGAAAGTTCTAGAATATTCTTTGGCTTTGATATATAGAAAATGGAGGGTTATTTCATCTCTTCACATTTTTATTTAAATTATTATACATATAATATACCTGGAGAGTTTGAATATCCCCATTCATGCATGAATTTTATGCCTTATAAACATTATTCTAAATTGTCAATGTTGTACTTAAATGTATATACCTGACTACCTAAAAGTGATAGAACACTTATCCTCCCATGACACCCCTCTAAAGGCTTTATAACTTGGGTTGAACACATTTCAAAAGTAAGCTCTATGAACATTAGTCAACTTCTTTTATTATCCTGGAATATATTAATGTCATTTGAACATGGTATACTATTTATTTAACTTGTGTCTGGTAGGTTTTCCAGGTTATTTTTCACAGGGGGGTGCATTATGATGTGATTAGCAACTTTTACAACATGTATAGTATCTTTCTGCTCTTCTTTTCTTTTTGCGCTTTGAGTTCCATATCTGGAGCTAGTTGTAGAGTGCAATTGAAAACAGGGAATCAATCATTTGTGCACTGTGGCTTGGTCCACATCTGGATCTTAGGGAAATGCAGGCCCAATGTCAGTGTCTGGGGACTCCTTGTGTCAGTACTCAGAGAAAAAGAATGACATAGGAAGTTTGGGATGTATGCTAAGGGTTCAGGTACCCCTAATTGTCAGTCTCAAAAGCACATGGGTAGTGAAAATTGGGTGGAAAGTTTGTGGTTTAGGGTCACTTATGTGTTGTTGGGAAGAACTGGGTAATATGTAGAAGATTAGGCCATGTGTTTGGGACCTGTGTTCCAAGCTCTTTACTTAAGTATTTGAATCAGGTAAAATTTAAGCAAATTTTATTAATAGCATATATTTTTAATCAGTCTAGTGGTTATGTGACTAAGTTCAAATGATGTTTTTAACAGTGCTGTTCAATAAATAAATATTGCATTAACCCTTGGATTGTTAACAAATAGTTCAGCATTTCTACCTTTTTTCTATCCTTCTTGGAGGTAAGTGACCAAAAATGTTTATTAAATTTACTTAACATAAATATATACTATTTAATTAAAGATGGTTACTAGGTATTATACACAAGTACATATATGAGTCCCAGTGATGAGAGCACTACATACCAATGTCCTGTCCTTTACGTATGACTGTGAGCTGAGCATAATAACTTGTTTCTAATGGGCAGAACACAACAAAATGACTGGGTTGCAAACCAATGTGATTGGCCACTCCACTCTCTTCAGCTGTTACTGAGGCCTTCTTGCTTGCTCAGCTCTATGAAATGAACATCCATGTTGTGATGATTTGTATATGCTCGCCTCAGTGAGTGGCACTATTAGAACTTGTGACCATGTTGGAGTAGGTGTGGCCTTGTTAAAGCAAGTGTGTCACTGTAGGTGTGGGCTTTAAGACCCTTATCATACTGCCTGGAGTCAGTATTCAGCAAGCAGCCTTTAGATGAAGATGTAGAACTCTCAGCTCCTCCTGCACTATGCCTGCTAAGACACTGCCATGCTCACAACTTGATGTTAATTTACTAAATCTCTGAACCTGTAAGAAGTCCCAATTAAATGTTGTCCTTATAAGACATAAGTTGGTCATGGTGTCTGTTTATAGAAGTAAAAGCCTAACTAAGAAACATGTTTTAAGGTGCTCTTTAGCAAGGCTGACTCTCAGAAAACAGGCAGAAGCAACTAGTCATGTTATAAGTGTGTGATTAGTGAGTTAATCTAGCAATTTGTAAGAACTCAGAGCCCACCATGGAAGGGAAATCAAGAAGAAGGATCTGTCTTTTTTTTTTTATTTTTTTAATTTTATTTTATTTTCTAAGTTTTTTTTATTTACATTCAAAATCATTTCCCTTTTCCCGTTTCCTCCCTCCCCGAAAGTCCCATAAACCCCTTCCCTCCATCTTTTCCCCATTCAACCCCCTCTCGCGTCACTGTCCTGGAATTCTCCTACATCCAGTCTTTTCAGGACCAGGAGTCTCTCCTTCCATCTTCTTGGAAATCTATTGATATGCGAATTGTGTCTAGGGTATTCTGAGATTATGGGTTAATATCCCCTTATCAGTGACTGCATACCATGTGCGTTCTTTTGTGATTGGGTTACCTCACTAAGGATGATATTTTCAAGTTCTGACCATTTGCCAAGGAATTTCATGAATTCATTGTTTTTGATTGCAGAGTAGTATTCCATTGTGTAAATATACCACATCTTCTGAATCCATTTCTCCGTTGAGGGACATCTGGGTTCTTTCCAGCTTCAGGCTATTATAAATAAGGCTGCTATGAACATAGTGGAGCATGTGGCCTTATTGCATGCAGGTAAAGCCTCTGGGTATATGCCCAGGAGCGGTATAGCCGGATCCTCCGGGAGTGTCATGCCCAGTTTTCTGAGGAACCTCCAGACTGCTTTCCAGAGTGGTTGTACCAGCTTGCAATTCCACCAGCAGTGGAGGAGTGTTCCTCTTTCACCACATCCTCTACAACAAATGCTGTCTCCTGTGTTTTTGATCTTAGCCATTCTGACTGGTGTGAGATGGAATCTCAGGGTTGTTTTGATTTGCATTTCCCTAATGACTAAGGATGATGAACATCTCTTTAGGTGCTTCTCAGCCACAAGATATTCTTCAGGTGAGAACTCTTTGTTTAGCTCTGTACCCCATTTTTTAATAGGGTTACTTGCTTCTCTGGAGTTTACCTTCTTGAGTTCTTTGTATATATTGGATAGTATCCCTCTGTTAGATGTAGGGTTGGTAAAGATCATTTCCCAGTTAGTTGGTTTCTGCTTTGTCTTTTTGACAGTGTCTTTTGCCTTGCAAAAACTTTGTAATTTAATGAGGTCCCATTTGTCAATTTTTGATCTTAGAGCATAAGCTATTGGAGTTCTATTCAGGAAATTCTCTCCTGTGGCCATATGTTCAAGGTTCTTCCCTAGGTTCCTTTCTCTTACTTTCAGTGAGTCTGGTTTTATGTGGAGGTCCTTGATCCACTTGGAATTGAACTTAGTGCAAGGAGATAAGAATGGATCAATTTGCATTCTTCTGCATGTTGACCTCCAGTTGAGCCAGCACCATTTGTTGAAAAGGCTATCTTTTTTCCACTGGATGGTTTTAGCTCCTTTGTCATAGATCACATGACCATAGGAGTGTGGATTCATTTCTGGGTCTTCAATTCTCTTCCATTGATCTACATGCCTGTCACTGTAACAATACCATGCGGTTTTTAACACTATTGCTCTGTAGTATAGCTTGAGGTCCGGGATACTGATTCCCCCAGAGGTTCTTTTACTCTTGAGAATAGTTTTAGCTATCCTGGGTTTTCTGTTATTCCAGATGAATTTTTGAATTGCTCTTTCTAACTCTATGAAGAATTGAGTTGGGATTTTGATGGGGATTGCATTGAATCTGTATATTGCTTTTGGGAAGATGGTCATTTTTTGCTATATTAATCCTGCCAATCCATGAGCAAGGCAGATTTTTCCATCTTCTGAGGTCTTCTTCAATTTCTTTCTTCAGAGACTTGAAGTTCTTGTCATACAGATCTTTCACTTGTTTGGTTAGAGTCACACCAAGATACTTTATATGGTTTGTGGCTATCGTGAAAAGCACAGGTCCAGATGGTTTTAGTGCAGAATTCTATCAGACCTTCAAAGAAGACCTAACACCAATACTCTTCAAACTGTTCCACAAAATAGAAACAGAAGGAACACTACCCAACTCGTTCTATAAAGCCACAATTACGTTAATACCGAAAGCACAAAAAGATCCGACAAAGAAAGAGAATCTCAGGCCAATCTCTCTTATGAATATCGATTCAAAAATACTCAGTAAAATTCTTGCCAACCGAATCCAAGAACACATCAAAACGATCATTCACCACGATCAAGTAGGCTTCATCCCAGGGATGCAGGGATGGTTCAATATAAGGAAATCCATCAATATAATCCACTATATAAACAATCTCAAAGAAAAAAACCACATGGTCATCTCATTAGATGCTGAGAAAGCATTTGACAAAATTCAGCATCCTTTCATGGTAAAGGTCTTGGAAAGATCAGGAATTCGAGGACCATATCTAAACATAGTAAAAGCAATTTACAGCAAACCAGTAGCCAACATCAATCTGAATGGAGAGAAACTGAAGCAATCCCTCTGAAATCAGGGACTACACAAGGCTGCCCTCTCTCTCTATATCTTTTCAATATAGTACTTGAAGTTCTAGCTAGAGCAATTAGACAACAAAAGGAGGTCAAAGGGATACAAATTGGAAAGGAAGAAGTCAAAATATCACTATTTGCAGACGATATGATAGTATACTTAAGCTACCCAAAGAACTCCACCAGAGAACTCCTACAGGTGATAAACACCTTCAGCAAAGTGGCCAGATATAAAATCAACTCAAGCAAGTCAGTAGCCTTCCTATACTCAAAGGATAAGCAGGCTGAGAAAGAAGTAAGAGAAGAAGGATCTTTCTAATTAAAATCTAATGTTAACACCATCTCTGAGGCACTCTGCCATCTTTGCTCCAGCAACAGGGCAGCTGGGACCTCCAGATTCAAGGACAATCAAGCACAATATCGCTTGGGTCTCAGCAAGCTTGTGTGCTCCCTGCTCCCAAAAGCTGGGCAGTTCTGTGGTCACCTACGTGCCAGCTCTGCTGTGGGACATCTGCCCTGCAGAGGGACCTGCACTCAGAGAGAGTGCACCTGCACAGGGCAGGAGCACACCAGGCTCCCCTTGGTGACCTCTGCTCCAGGGATCGACTATGATGAGCCTTTGGATGTGTAGGGATTCCCCAATATAACATCACTTGGGGCAAGGCACATCAGGGTTCCAAAGTCACTCAGGAGCAGGGCAGGCCCCAGCAATAGGTGCCAGGGGAATCCCGGTAATCCAAGGGTGGCAGAAATAGCCTTGCAGGCTCACAGGAGGTCCAACCAACAGCCAGTGACAGCAGGACCAACTAACACCAGAGGTAACCAGATGGCAAAAGGCAAACGTAGGAATGTTACTAACAGAAATCAAGGCAGTATGAAACAATCCGAACCCAACTCTCTAACAGCAGCAAGTCCTGGATACCCCATCACCCCAGAAAGGCAAAATCTGGATTTAAAATCACTTCTCATGATGCTATTAGAGGATTTCAAGAAGGACTCAAATAAATCTCATAAAGAAATACAGGAGAACATGAATCAATGGGTAGAAGTGCTTACAAAGGAAACACAAAAATGGCTTAGAGAAATGCAGGAGAATATGGGTCAACTGATAGAGGCCCACAAGGAGGCAACTCAAAAATCGCTTAAAGAAATGAATCAATGAATAGATGTCCTTACAAAGGAAACACAAGAATCACTTAAAGAAATGCAGGAGAATATGGATCAACAGATGGAAACCTATGAGGAGGAAACACGAAAATCGCTTAGAGAAATACAGGAGAACTTAGGTCAACAGGCAGAAATCTTGAAAGAGGAAATGCAAAAATATCTTAATGAAATACAGAAAAACAAAAAATAACATGTGAAGGATCTGAGAAAATCCATCCAGGATCTAAAAAAGGAAGTAGAAACAACTAAGAAATCACAAAGGGAGACAATTTTGGAGATAGAAAACCTTAGGAAGAAATCAGGAGTCATAGATGCAAACATCAACAATAGAATACAAGAGATGGAAGAAAGAATCTCAGGTGCTGAAAATACCATAGAAAGCATCAAATCAACAGTCAAAGAAAATGCAAAATTCAAAAAAACATGTAACCCAAAATTTCCAGGAAATCCAGGACACAATGAGAAGACCAAATCTAAGGATTATAGGTATAGATGAGAGTGAAGATTTGCAACTTATGTTGAATTATTACCTCTTATATGCATTCAGTAGCTATGTACATAGTGGAATGCATGCTTCTCTGGCAAGGTGGGGTATTGGTTGGATATTTTTTAATAATCTATTTTTTTTTCTGAGGGCAACATTGCCCATCAAGATTTCTACTTTATTTTTATTTTATTAAGATTATAATTTGAACATTCTCCCTTCATGTCATCCCTCCTAACTCTCTTTCAAATCCTCAGCCTCTTTTGTGAAATAAAATTTTTTATGCAACTATCATCTATCTATCTATCATCTATCTATCTATCTATCTATCTATCTATCTATCTATCATCTATCATCTATCTTTCCTGTATTTACTGATCTATCTATACTAATATATGTAATTCTACTTGTATTTACATTTTCAAGACTGATAGCTGGCACTGAACAACTAACTGAATTTTATACATTCACAGGTTTAATGCAAGCAGAGTCTTTGCAATCAGCATGACCAGTAATTCCAGACTACAGACAGATATAAGATAGGTAGAATAAATAACTTTAAATTTGGTTTCATTCTTGGTCAAATTAACACAGGAGGAAGTGAAGTGTTTTCTTACCTTAATGTAACATCAACAAATTTCATTATTCTCTGTGGTTTCTTTAATGTGCTAATGGACACACACACACACACAACATACAAAATAAGCAATTTAAAAATCACTTATATGATTGCATATCATGATATCTATAATTAACAAACAACACATATAGTTGTTTAATTTAAATAATTATAGAACATAAAAATTAAATCATGAAACTGTACTTTGTTGAGATATGCAAATATACGTTTAAAAACTATTTATATATTCAGAGATATTATGGTATATAAAAATGAGGCAAGATTATTTTCTGTTATTTCATTTTTTTCCATATTTTTCTTAAAAATGTGTTTGAAGGTTACAAGTTGAAACCATTAAAAGACCATGTGGTCACATAGTATTGACTTATTTGAACTTTGTAAAGCTTTATGCCAGAAATACAGTATATGTTTTAAGTTTTTAATACAAAATGATTAGAAGCTTTTAAATTTTGTTTGTTTAATTTTACACAATCATCTTGTAACATAAGATTTATAGTTATATTTCCTAACCAGTGACTAAGTAATCATTATTATCCACATCATTAAACCCTATATATGTAGTTCAAACCAATCTTCTATTTAATAAAAATTGAGATTATAAGAAACCAATATTTTTTTATTTCTTCATTTATTACTTTCTGTAGGGCATGTATAAACTTAGAACATCAGTCTATTAAAATTTAGAGAAATTTGAGAATATAGAAAAACTGTTCATTGCCTATAGTCTGATTAGGTGGTAAGGTTTCTTTCTTGGTTAAAACTTTGATGAAAGGATACATCATCAAAGAATATGCTGACTAGTGAAACTAAAAGTTCTATACTCTGGTATTTTCTTGCCACATTCCAGGAACATAAAGAATAGCTAAGAGAACATAACAGCAGAATTGATTTGGAATCTTTTATCATTATTGTGTCAAATACATTAAAGGTTGAAATAATTTTAGAACTTATAGAGGGATTTGCATCTCAAACAACCTTCATCCTGTGAATTTTTTAGCTTAGTGATTTACATCCTAAGCTCTAAAGAGAATTTCAGTTCTCACATGAGTGTCCTCATGACATAATGACAGCTTTAAAGAATAGTCGTGTAAAAATTCAAGTGATAAACCAAAATTCTAGATGATGTCAGAGCCTTCATCTACTTCTAGAGTTCCACTGCAACTATCATTCTTAATGCTCAGTATGTTTTTCTCCTTTTTAAGTTGGCAAATACTTCAGACTCCCCCCTCTCCTATTCTTTTCTGCTGCTATTGCTACAATATAGACAGTAACATTTTCTTCATCTGGCATTTACTAAAATTTGTAAAAATATTTTTCTTCTTTTCAATATTTAAACAACTATAAACCACTCTTCCTCTATTGGTATAAAGGAAACTATTCTTCATGTCTTTTTTTTTCTCCATTTCCTTAAATAACTACAATTGGTTTCATAATAAACTCAACATCAATTAACTTGAGTGTTATGACCTTCATGTTCTGACTTGGGTGAGAATGAACAATGACATCAAATTTCATTAGTAAAACCTTCTGCCTGGTACACTTACACTCACATCTCATGTACTGGGCAGCAGCTCTTCTGTTTCCTTGCATTCTTCCTTGCTAGACTATGTGCATTGCCTGACTTCCTCACTCATTCTCATTAACTCTTAAATGAGAATTTAGCAGTGTCAACTATACAAACATTACAGTATTGATCTTAAAAGGATAATATGGTATAGTAATCACTTTGGTGAAAACTATAAAGTTTCATGATAAAGACTATTATTTTATTTCTCCTAATTTCACCCCAATGTATTTTCAGCTATGCTTCAATTGATCTTCAAAATATCCATCCCTTAAATCACCTTAGTCACTTCTGACAGAAATTAAATTTATTTCTTTATATTTGGACCAAGACTTTTGTTTTCAGTATTTCCAATATATATAATTTTTTTCTATTAAAAGAATATAGGTTGTTGGTTTCTGTCTAAACCCAGAGCTGATCCTGTGCCACAGAGCTCTGGGAGAGAGCTAACCACCCAGGAGTGCAGACAAGTCTTTGAGTGCAGGTAAAACCACCACTGCTGCTAAGAGGTTCCCTCCCAGAACACTCAGAACACAGGAATCAAGGAGCAGCCTGGAAGAGTAGCCTTCCCATTTCCTTTTGCACTCAGAGCTGATCCTTGGCCAAAGGGCTATATACTACCAGGAGAGAGTTGGTCTTCCAGGATTGACGACACTTCTGTGCACACAGGTAACACCACCAGTTCTCTTCAAATTCCAAGGCCAAGAGGAAATCTTCCAGAGCCATCAAGACACAGGAACAAAGGGACATCTGGGGACAGGATCCTTTTGTTTTCTGTTTGCACCCCAGAGCTGACCATGTGCCACAGCTCTCCAAACCTAAATTCCTCCCAGAGAGAACTGGTCTCCCAGAAGTGCTGACACAGAAGCTTAGAGTAGAGAAAAGCCACAGTCAGAGACAGCAAGATCAGTTAAGACCAGTGACAACCAGAAGGCAAAAGACAAGGGTAAGAACATAAGCAACAGAAACATAGTCTACATGGCATCATCAGAACCCAGTTCTACCACCACAGTGAGCCCTGGTTACCTCAACACACCAGAAATGAAAGACTATGATTAAAAATCACATCTCATGATGATGATAGAAGACTTTAAGAGGGAAATAAATAATTCCCTTAAAGAAATACAAGAGTACACAGGTAAACAGGTAAAAGTCCTTAAAAAGTAAACACGGATATTCCTTAAAGAATTATAGGAAAACACAACCAAACAGGTGAAGGAACTGAACAAAACCATCCAGAATTTAAAAATGGAAATAAGAAAAAATAAAGAAATCACAAAATGAGACAAGCCTGGAAACAGAAAACCTAGGAAAGAGATCAGGAGTCATAGATATAAGCATCACAAACAGAATACAAGAGATAGAAGAGAGAATCTCAGGTGCAGAAGATACCATAGAAAACATTGACACAACAGTCAAAGAAAATGCAAAATGCAAAAAGCTCATAAACCAAATCATACAAGAAATCCAGGATACAATGGAAGACCAAACCTGAGGATAATAGATATTGAAGAGAGTGAACATTCTCAACTTAAAGGGCCAGTAAATATCTTCAGCATAATTAAAGAAGAAAACTTCCCTAACCAAAAGAAAGAGATGTCAATGAGCATTCAAGAAGCTTACAGAACTCCAAATAGAACACATGGGTACAGGGAAAAAGTTCCTGAACAGAACACCAGTGGCTTATGCTCTAAGATCAATAATTGAGAAATGGGACCTCACAATATTGTAAAGCTTCTGTAAGGCAAAGGACACTGTCAAAAGGACAAAACGGCAACCAACAGATAGGGAAAAGATGTTTTATCCATCCTACATCCAACAGAGGGCTAATATCCAAGATATACAAAGAACTCAAGAAGGTAGACTCCAGAGAGCCAAATAACCCTATTAAAATGGGGTACAGAGCTAAACAGAGAATTCTCAACTGAGGAAACTCAAAAGGCTGAGAAACACCTAAAGAAATGTTCAGCATCCTTAGTTATCAGGGAAATGCAAATCAAAACTACACTGAGATTCCACCTCACACCAGTCAGAATGGCTAAGATGAAAACCTCAGGGAACAGCAAGTGCTGGAGAGGATGTGGGGAAAGAGGAACACTTCGCCAATGTTGTTGGGACTGCAAGCTGGTAAAACCACTCTGGAAATCAGTTTGGGGGTTCCTCAGAAAATTAGACATAGTACTACCTGATGACTCAGCTATATATCTTCTGGGCATATACCCAGAAGATGCTCCAACGTGTAATGAGGACACATGCTCCACCATGTTCATAGTGGCCTTATTTATAATAGCCAGAAGCTGGTAAGAACCCAGATGTCCTTCAACAGAGGAATGGATACAGAGACTGTGGTATATATACAAAATGGAGTACTATTCAGCTATTAAAAACAATGAATTCATGAAATTCTTTTTTTTTTTCAAGTTTACTGCTTTTTTTTTATTTTATTTTTTTAATTTACATTCCAAATCACTTCCCCTTTCCCGTTTCCTCCCTCCCCGAAAGTCCCATAAGCCCCCTTCCCTCCCTCTTTTCTCCATTCAACCCCCTCTCATTACTCTGTCCTGGCATTCCCCTACATCCAGTCTTTCCAGGACCAGGGGTCTCTCCTTCATGAAATTCTTAGGCAAATGAATGGAACTAGAAAGTGTCATCCTGAGTGAGGAAACCCAATCACAAAAGAACACGAATGATATGCACTCACTGATAAGTGGATGTTAGCCTAAAAGCTACTCAGTTATTAAAAACAATGACTTCATGAAATTGGCAAGCAAATGGATGGAACTTGAGAATTTCATTCTGAGTGAGGTGACTCAGTCACAAAGGAACAAACATGCTTTGTGATAAGTGGATAGTAGCCCCAATGTTCAGAATACCCAAGATTCAATTCACAGACCATATGAAGTCTAAGAAGAGAGAAGACCCAAATGTGGATGCTTTATTGCTTTTTAGAAGGGTGAACAAAATCTTCACAGCAGGAATTATGGAGACAAAGTGTGGAGCAGAGACTGAAAGAAAGGCCATCTGAGACTGTTCCATCTGGAGATCCATCCCATACACAGCCAACAAACCCGGACATTATTGTGGATGCTGGGAAATGCTTGCAGATGGAAGCCTCATGTGGCTTTCTTCTGAGAGGCTGTGCCAGAACCCGACAAAAACAGAGATAGAAGCTTGCAGCCAACCATGGGACTAAGTTGGTGGTTGAAGGAGCTGGAAAAGGGACTGAAGGAGCTGAAGGAATTTGCAGCCACATGGAGGGAGCAACAGTGTCAAGTGGTCACACCCACTAGAGCCCCAGGATACTGGATCACCAACCAACGAATACACATGGAGTGACCTGTGGTGCTGGCCACATATGTAGCAGAGGATGGCTTTGTTGGGCATCAGTGGGAGGATAGACTCCTGGGCCTGAAGGTGCTCAATGGCCCAGTGTAGGAGAATGCCAGTACAGGAGGACAGGAGTGGGTGGGTGTGAGAGTCCCCTTATAGAGGCAGGGGAGGGATGGGGTAGGGGGTTTCCGAATGAGACTCATCAAGGGGAATACATTTGAAACATAAATAAAGAAAATATCCAATCAAAAAAAAGGAATATAGGTCTAGTATTCTACTAGGTTATAAAATTATGCAAATAAAAGTTCTGATAACTCAACTTTATCTCTTGGTAGATTGTAGGCTTCATACCATCCCAACACTATGTTCACTGACATAACATGTTTATTTTGTATATTTGAATTTTTTTGTTAATTTCTTAGTTAATGTTAAAGTTATAAAACTGGAACCATATATACAATTTTAGAAAAATAATCTTATCAGTTACATCAAAAGATAATTTAACAATATGTCTTACCAATGTTGGACTCTGTTAAGTCCCAATGGAACCATTTCTATTTAAAGTGTACAGTCTGTACCTGTACTAAAGAATGTTTTAAAAAGTAGATGGGAAAGTGAGACATCAATTCTGCCCCATCATTTCCAATTAAAAAAAATACTATATATAATATATAGAATTCCACACACATATATGTATTTCATTTTTAAATTATAACACATAAATTCTCAACTTCCCTTTCCTCCCTCCAACTTCTCTCAGCAAGTCCTTTCCCTTTCATTTTCTCTCAAATTCATGGCCTCTTTCTCTTCAATTGCTCTTTTACACACACACACACACACACACACACACACACACACACACACACACACATACACACACACACTCTCTGTCTCACTCTCACACACACACATATGCGCAGAGACAGTCACAATTTAGTAGCTTTAAATCATCACATTTTGTCCTTTGGCACCTCTTTCTGATATAAGTCTGAGAACCTGTTTCACAGGAGTTGGAAATTTCAGTTACTAATAGGTAAAGCCAATTCTTTGGTCATAAATGAAATATGGTTGGATTTTGTTGTTGTTTGTTTTTTGTTTGTTTACTTGTTTTCAATGTGTGTGTGTGTGTGTGTGTGTGTGTGTGTGTGTGTGTGTGTGTGTGTGTGTATTCTAGGGACTAAACCTAAGGCTGGCTGCTTGTAGGCAAGCACGTACACCACCACCACACCAGTGACCTATATATTGTTAGCATGTAAATTGCTTCTCATTTCCAGGTCTTGCTTTTGATTTGTGGTTTGCTTGTTCATTTGTTTGTTTTGGGGGCAGGATCTTGGTAAACTTTTAATTGTCTTTACCCTTGTGCTGTTTTGTTCTAGCTGCCTGAGAAACTGGGATTATGGAAAGATGTGTGTGGCAAGTGCAGATGAACAATACCTATTTCTAAGAGTTGATTCATGAATAAGTAGCCCAAATCTTCCCACTAATCAAACAAAAGGGTTTTAACCTGATTTGCATTGAGCTTATATCTTTACTCCAAACTGAATATGTTTTCAATGTAAAATAAAAGTAGATATTGGGGCAATAAGTTAACTATTTGGAGTTTTTCTACTTGCAGTGCCAGTTTTGTCTCCAGGAAAGCCTAGTAAAATTTCCTTTAGAGTTCAGTCACATAAAATGTGGCAAATTGGTTGCTGTTTAGTTTTATAAATATCTTACTCACATAGTATCAAAATAAACTGTTCCAATAGTTCCTATCATTAATTAAAAATGTCAATAATCCTTGGTGCTTTGTTCTTTCCTGGAATCATGCAATCAGCTTGTTCTTCCACCAGTACACTTATGTAATTGTTTTAGTTATAAGCCAAAGGTTTATAGTGTAGACAATTAAATGGCATAAAGACAGATTGCCCTGAGCGCACATTCATGGCAATTGAAATGGTATCATTTGTAGTATGGCCAGAGGATTGTACAGCTCTGAGCCCTGGGAACACAAACCCCTCTTCATGCTTTGTAGACAAATTACCTGGCTTCTCCGAATATACTCTGTTCTATATACTATCTGGTGATTTTAATTTCCTGTGAAAGCATGATGAATGCTTTATGTATTAATTCTCATTCCTTCTAGTAAATTCAGGGCATAGCCATTAATTAAAATGTGACCATTCAAGTCTATAAAGCATAGCTTTAACCAAACTGGCAGCTGTTACCTTTGCCCATTTCTCTTTGTTAAAGAATGTAGCAAAAAGAAAAATTAACCTTTATGTCACTACATCTACAGAATTTTTATGTCTATTATAATTTACCAAACAAACACTCATTCTCACACACATACCCTGCAAAAGAAAATGTATTATCATTCATATGCTAATAATATATTTGTACAGTTTGTTACTATGACACTAGAATTCTTATGAGTTTATAGGATAAAACTGACTTTGTTTTAAAGTATTCCACTTTTTGCTTCTTTTTTATTTTAAAACAGACTCTTATTAAATTGTAGAAGCTGGCCCTGCATTTGCAATACTCCTCCTTCACCTTCCAACAACTTGGAATGATGGGCATGTATTATTACATCTATATTTAAAGATTTTTATATCAAAAATATTAGACATGGCATTTATACAAATAATAGCAACTGGCTTTCTAATTACTTACAACCAAATACTATTTAACATCAAAGAATAGAATAATGGGTTTAAGTTTCTTTGACACTCATTCCAGAATCAAATTTTATCTTGATAGATAATAACAACAGGAAATTTTTACCAAGGAATTCTATAACTTTTATAAAATTCTTTTTTTGCATAACCACCTAAGCCATTTTAATAATTCAATAGGTAATTAGGCAAAGTGAATGTCTGACAAAGGGAGTTTTGAATCAATTATGATATTTTATTTTATCTTCAAGATAGCCTGAATCTGAGTGAGATTTTAGGTTGCTCCTAAATTTATCCATGAATTATTGACGAGTATTGATTTTCATATGTTGGCTCCCTGTGAGCTGTAGGGGAGAAATATTAAATACTTTCTATTAAGGAAGCAAATCATTTATGTAAATTACCTAACAATTAAGATAATAATGATCTGACTCCTTTTGTAATAGTTCTAAAATGCTCAAGCACTACAGCTGATTGTATATCCATGTCTTGGAGAATGTCTGCATTTGGAATTGTCAGTTTCCTCTGCGGATAAACCCCAGGTAAGAGATACATCAATAATTGATATCACAGACTTTATGTGACATTTTATACAGATTTTTTATATTAAATAAATAATAATCTAGTTCTATGTTTGAGTCATTGAGAAAGAATATTGATTTATTTAAAATTTAAAGTTGTATTTTTATTATGCCACTTTACAAATTTTCTGCCAGTGCTCAAGATTCTGAAAACTCCATTTTTGTCTGTGATATAAAGTAGCTACCATTATAAGGAGTTATACAATCATTTTCAGTTGAAATAATTCTTCTTAAGGAAAGACTTGAAGAGTGTAAGTATGTATAACTAAACTTTTCTCTTTTCTTCTTACTTTAGACACTCTCATTTTCTTCCAATCATTTTTTGGACTGTTATTATCTTTATCATCTTGAAACCATGTTCAGAGTACTGAGCATACTTCAAAATTAATTGACATCCAGAAATCCTCTGAATCATGGCAATGATTATAAATTATAGTGCATCAGGAGGTTTGGTAAATTAAAACAATAGCATAAAGAAGGTTACAGCATGAAGGAGACAACACACATAAACCCCAAACCAGTTAATATTAGTACTCAATAGTACAGATACTTTACATTGCGCTCTCTCCCTCTCTCTCTCTCTCTCTCTCTCTCTCTCTCTCTCTCTCTCTCTCTCTGTGTGTGTGTGTGTGTGTGTCTGAGTGTTTATACAGGTATTGAGTATGTATGTTCATGTCCATGTATGTACATGTATTCAGGTTGACATGTACATATGTGTGAGTGCATGAGTAAGCTAGAATAATTTGGGTTATAATTGCTTAAATGCTGTCTACCTTTTTAAAGGAGGTTTAAATGAGTGATTTTCAGCTTGCTAACTAGACTAGCTTTGCTAACTAGTGAAGCCTAGGAATCTGTTTATATCTTCCCTCCCAAGGTTGGATGATGAATCTGGATTCTATGTTTTTTAATGTGAATTTTCAAGATTGAACTCAGGTACTTACTCTTTCAAAGCAAGTACTTTATACCCTAGCTCTATCCTCAGGCTTTCATCAATCTTTAATGATATTACAACATTTCTTGTTTTGTTTTTAAGGCAAGTTAGAGGCCAATACTGTTACTCTTAGAATATTAAAAAGTTGGATAGAAATCAAATCTTCTTTCCCCTTGAGTTATTTATTGTTAATTATATAGTAGCATTAGAAATCTGTACTCCAGTTTCAGAAGATTTTCCAGGCTGTTAGTAAACAAATAGATCAATTAACAGGAATTTTTAAAATTGTCTGAATCTTGCCTTTAGATAAAGGATAGGACTTATAGTTTCTTCAGTGTGGCAAAAGACTACTTTGGGGGGGGGTCTTTATAATCCACACAAAGGTAATGGGCGATGACCAAAAAATAATTCTTTTGGCCTTTAAATTTTTCATCTTAGGTATCTGTCAAAAGGATAGAGAACTGACTAACATGGAGAGTGATCACCATTTTTATTGCTTTGAACTCATTTATTTTGTTTGTGAACCTTACCAAAAATGGCATAGAGTGGTGGTAGATTAGTGTGTCCATTTCCTTACCTCACAGACTTTGCTGTCTCCCAAGAGGACAGTTCTAACCACGGACTCAGGTGACATGCCGGTCCCAACAACCATAGCAGCTGGAACCCCACAGAGCCTATCAGATTTGACATCTGACCCACTGTGCCTGATGCCGAACACCCTGCCAGAGACTCAACTCCCTTCAAGTCCAGAACTCTAACTGTACTCTGAGCAGATCTGCATGTTCACTCCCCCAACCTACTGCCCAGCCTCTATCCCCTGATGACTGCTGTAACAAAGGACACACGAGAGATCACTGCACCAAGACCCTAAACAGCTGTGACTCCACAGAGCACAGCAGATTTGGACTCTGTCCTGCCATGTCAGAGCCTCATATTTCTCTTGATCCACACCTCTACTTGCACTCCAGCAAATGGGTATGCCTGCTGGGTATGCCTACCCCTGACCCCATAACTCTGCTTGTCCTGTTTAAAAGAGGGACAGAGGAGGCCTGCTGTCAAAGCAAAGAAAAAGCACTGCCTACTCTGTGCGAGATAGGCTCTAATCCATGACACTCAGATCCACGAGCTCTACATGGAGGCTTGTTACAATCCAGGACACTCATGTCAAGTAATACAAGAGGAAACAATATGACAAAAGGCAAGCACAAGGTCAAAACCAAAGCCAATGAAGTTTGGCACCATCAAAACACATCTGCTACTATAGCAAAGCCTAGTGTTACTCTAATCAAGCAAGTGAAAGGTCTTTATGGCAAGAACTTCAAGTCCCTGAAGAAATAAGTGAAAGAAGACATGAGAAGATGGAAAGATTTCCCATGCTCATGGATTGGTAGGATTAATATAGGGTGAATAGCTATCTTACCAAAAGCTATGAATAGATGCATTTTCCATCAAATTCCCAACACATTTTTTCACTGATATGAAAAAAAAAACCAATTCTTAACTTTATATTGGAAAATGAAAAGCCTAGGATAGCCAAAACAAAGCTGAGCAATAATTGAACTACAGGAATCACTATCTCTGACATCAAGCTAAACTGCAGGACAACTATTATCAAAACTACATGGTATTGGAACAGAGACAGACAGGTTGAACAATGGAATAGATCTGAAGACTGAGAAATAAATATATACGCCTATAAGCATTTGAGTTTTGACAAAGAAGCTAAAACCATAAAGTGGAAAAAGAAAGCATCTTCAACAACTGGTGATTGTCTAACTGGTGGCCTGTATGTAGAAGAATGTAAATTGTTCCATATTTATTACCCAGAACAAAGCTCAAGTCCATGTGGACCAAAGACCTCAGCATAAAACCAGATATACGGAATCTAATAGAAAATAAAGAGGGGAATCACCTTGACTGAATTGGGATAGGAGAAAATTTCCTGAACAGACCACCAATGGCTCAAAATCAACAAGTGACAACTGTGACCTCTTGAATCTGAACAACTTCTAGAATGCAAGAACACTGTCATTAGGCCAAAACAACTTACAGATTGGAAAAGATCTTCACTAACAGTATATCAGTCAAAGGGCTAGTATCCAAAATACATAAAGAAGCCAAGAAGCTAGACTCCAAAAAACCAATTAGCCCAACTGAAAAACAGGATACTGTAGCAACACGCAATTAATATATTCAATTTGATCTTGCCTCTGTTTCTCTGTCCAGTAACTTTATTGACCAATAGAATCATACTGGGGGCAGGGTCTCTCTGTGTCTTTCATGTAAGCATGCAGATTCTTGTGCAATTTTGGGTATCAAAATTAACATAATACAAGCAGCATTAGACCAAACACACTACAGGATACAGAGCTAAATAAAGTTCTCAACAATGGAATCTTAAATGGCTAAAAAGCACTTAAAGAAATATTCAACATTCTTAGTCCTCATGGAAATATAAATCAAAAGGAACCTGATATTCAGCATTATGCAGATCACAAGAGCTAAGATCCAAATCTCAAGGGACCTCACATTCTGCTGTGATATGGAGAAAGAGGAATGCTCCACCATTGCTGGTGGGACTTCAGACTTGTACAACCGCTCTCGAAATCAATCCGCTGTTTCTCAGAAAACTGAAAATAGTTCTGCCTGAAGGCCTAGCTGTACTGTTTCTAGGCATATATCCCAAAGATACTCCACCATACAGCAAAGATATGTGTTCTTCTATGATCATAGCAGCTTTGTTTGTAATAGCTAGAAGCTAGAAGTAACCTAGATGTCCCTCAACTAAGGAATGGATACAGTAATAGGTAATAGTAATTAGACTTTGATTTTAATCATATGCTATTACTTTGAGATAGAAATAAAATAGTTCAACAACTCTATAAAAAATGTGAAAAATATTCATTTCTGGAACTGCATCTAAGATGGTGTCTTCCAACTTCTGTGGATTTTTATCATACTATGTATACATATTAAGTCTCAGTTACTCATGTAATATTAGTTCATTACCACCATTTTGTATACACTTTATACAAATTGTTGACTGTATCAAGAAATAATATTGGATAATAATGAAAACTGCTTTTTAGAAATAAAATTTGCCTCTGAAAGGAATATGACTGATGCAAAATTTATGTCACATAGGAAAACCTTCAATCAAATGATAAGTAAGGCCAACTGTATGAAAAGAGACATAAGTTTGTTTACCATTTTGTTTCACCTTTAACTTACAGTTAGTCAAAAGCTGAATGTTAGAAAGAAAACAGAAATAATTATGAATTTTAAAACCACAAATCCATATTCTTAACTCAAACCTTGTGTTGGAAAATTGAAAATGCTTATATTTCTGCATGTAAAGGTTCAATATCCACCTGAATACAATTTCTCTTGAAAGGAATATTGCCATGGTAAACAATAACCACAGCTTGCTATTCAATTCAGTACTTCAATGTGATTGTATTGTTACTTTGAAATATGTTTCTGTCTTTGCACATATTTCTTTGGTTTCCATTATGAAGAACCAAACATTGTTTGAATGGCCTTGTACAATGGCCATTTATATTGTGTAGGAACAGGCCTGTAGAGACTACATGTGTTTCAAACTGCCATAGAGAGGGAAATGATTTCCTAATCTCATACAGAGTTCTATATTTTCAAGGGCAATCAGATAAAACATTTGTGACCTTCCATTTTTATTTTTAAAAATGAACCATGATTGAATCATTTATATATAATATACACTTTCTAAAAGACTTTCTTGATAACAGGGTTTCAAAGATTGATGTTTAGTATAGAAACTATTTCCCTTCACTTCCTAACTTTGCAATGTCTTTGAAAGGAAATCTTTGGAAAACTTTAAAACTTACATTTAATACATAACATATTGAGGAAGGGTATAATCCTATTAAAATAACAATACTGGGTAGAAACTATACTTGTTTAATATTGTCCTTTACTATTCAGCTCAGTAAAAGTCATGTTCACAGACAAATCAGGCAACAGGACAAGCTTTAAAAGTATATTAAAACACATGTGCAATTTACTGCAGAGGAGCTAAAGCTGACTTGCAAATGACAAGAATGCAGGATGTTGACTTTGAGGCAAGCAGAACTGGACTTAGATATTTCAGGCAAAAAATATATTTTGGGCAAATCAATGTCATAAAAATATGACAAATCATAGTATTAATAATCAGAATGAGAGATCCTGTGGTTCTGTC
Source organism: Tokudaia tokunoshimensis (assembly GCA_036184795.1). Classification (NCBI taxonomy): domain Eukaryota; kingdom Metazoa; phylum Chordata; class Mammalia; order Rodentia; family Muridae; genus Tokudaia; species Tokudaia tokunoshimensis. The sequence goes on from BTHU01000003.1 coordinate 140,178,988, forward strand.
CTTCAGCACAAGCAACCTTCAAAATTAGCTTATGATAATGTGTGAAAGAGCATCTTTCTTGAGTTGAAAAGATAGTTCAGGGATTAGGATCCCAGTTCTGTCGTTAAGATCCCTTGATGCTATTGCCAAGGATGTCAATTTGGTTTAGCAACCACAAGACAATTTGCAATTATCTGTAACCCTAGTTGCTAGGGATCTAGTGCTCTCTTCTGAACTCGGTAGGCATGAGGCTTACACTTGGTATACATTTATATATTAAGGCAAAAATCTTATCCATTAAAATAAAATAAAAAAATAAAAAATTGACTTAATTCTTAATTATATATGGAAAAGTCTCTAACATCTCCTTTATGAATAAAAGAACTCACTAGTAACAGCAGAGAAAACCATACTTAACATAACCACTAATTATGAATGATGGAACGTTTTCTAAATTCCCTAATTCAGCAGTTCAGCAAGACCATGACTTTATTCTTAACCATTTAATGACAATCCTTAAATACCTCATCTGAACTTAGAACCACTTCAGCTACTACTGTTAAAGTGACCCAAATAAGGAAATTTGTCAGAGCAAACCTTGGATCTAAAGATGGGTGTCTTGTACTAGATCTAGCAAACCAAATTGAACAACCATATGGCAAAGTCTGAAGACATCTGCAATGGTCTACTCAGAGTTGACAATGTGGGCCTGGCAGTGGCTGGCAATTACTGCTTAGCAAGAAATTGGACAAATAGTGATAACTTCTCCTGAATAAATCAGAGTATCTGCAATTTGAACTCTAGGTGTGATAAGTGATTTTGATTAATGTTGGGGATAGTAGTGAGCATGTAGAGATAATCGGACTATATGAATACACTTAAGAATATGTAAAGAACAGACTGAGTAGAATATCTTTCTGACATGTCAGATATATAATACATACCTTGAATATCTTTAAATTACTTAGCATTTAAGGAAAATGTTATTGTTTTTATGAGTTACTTGAAATTCTTACTGTTGGCAAAAGCCCTTTGGAAAGTTTTGCTTGAATGAGATTTTTGTTGTTTATTGATTTTCTATTTGTTTTAATAAAATCAGAGTCCAGCATTCTTATTTTCTTTCATTGCCATTTGTACAGCTATTTTAACTTATGATGATTTCAAAGCCTGTTCACTCTTTCACAGTCCATTTAAAATGAGTTCTTCCATAGTGAGTAACAAAGAGTAGATAACCAGACTCTCAATTAAACCAATGCAATAAAATTAAAATTAAGTTGCTTTGGAGTTATTATTATATTTTTAAATTTTGGATTTTAATTTAATTGCAAAATGTCTTTGTTTCCTTTCATATCTTCAAACTCTTCCTTTAACTATTCTCCACTCTCCTTCAATCTTGTCCTTATTAAAAAACAATTGTTATTGCATGCAAATTTATACATATATGCATAAGAATATATATTCCTAAATATTATCTGTTTAATCTATAAAATTTTATCTGAATTTATGGTTTCAGAACTAACCAATTCTCACTGGGTTTGTAGTATTCTTGGTGGGAAAATTGTAAAAGTCAGAATATCAGGAAGTTTCTTATGAGATTGTCTCACCAAGTAGTAATATTAAGCTATACCCATAACATCTCATGAATATGACTACCCAAACACACGCTGTAAAAAGATGATGCTAAGGAACAAGTCTTTGACTTTTTCATCTTGATTTACTTTTGCTCTACATCATATTGCTGTGTCAACAGTGACAAGATCATTGCTTCTTCAAAGACAAAACAATTGAAGATATATTTTAAAAGTAACCTTCTGCTCAGTCATTTCTGCTGGGGCATACTCCTAGCTGGTCTGCTCCTTGAAAATATCACATCCCGATTCATCCTAGAGGATCCACTGCACTCAGAGCATGCATCCCCCAACCCCCAAAGTCCAAGGGCATCCTCTGGGAGTCCAGTGGACTTGGGACATACCACCCACCCAAACCCCAATCCCTCAAATACCACTGTCCTTCTGCTCCTTCCAATAGGTCTTTTCTACTATGGCAGACTCCTAGCTGGTCTGCTCTCTTGAAGAAGTCATATCCTGACCCATCCTAGAGGATCCACTGCACTCAGATCAGTTGAGGATAGGCTGCACTTAGAGCAGTTGACTGCTAGTTGGCCTTCTCTTCTGAAGACACCATATCCTGAGCCAAGCCAGAGGATCTGTTGCATGCAGAACAGTTGGCAAAACAGCTTGAAAGCATGCAAGGAAACTGACCAGACAGATTGAAAGCCTCCCTGGAGCTCTGTTGCAGAGGGAATCAGAAAATATAGTCCATAGGCCCTGCTGGAGAAATTCTTTACACAGGACAACAGCTTGACTGCTCCACTGAAGACCCAACTCTCTGAAGGTCCCCCATGAAATCTAATACAGCCAGGGCAACAGATAAGCAGCATCTCTGCTCCTCTGAAGAACCACATGTTGGAAGGCCCCACAGGTGGTCTGCTTCAGCCAGGGCCACAGGTCTACCAGGAGATAGGAAGCAACCCAGCAACAAAAGAGTCAGACTCCAGACAGAGTCACCCAGACCTACAAACACCAGAGATATCCAGATGGCAAGAGCCAAGCTCAAGACCATAAGCAATAGAAACCAATATATGTGAGCATCATCAGAACACAGTTCTTCCACCACAACAAGCCCTGAATACAGCAACACACCTGAAAATCAGGAACCTGTCCTAAAATCCTGTCTCATGAAGCTAATAGAGACCATAAGGAGGATATCAATAACTCACTGAAAGAAATACAAGAAAACACAGGGAAACAGGTGAAGGAATTGTATAAAACAATTCAAGATCTGAAAGTAGAAGAATAAAGAAAACACAAACGGAGGCAAATGTGGAAATGGAAAACCTAGAAATGAGGTCAGGAATCACCAACAGAATACAGGAGATAGAAGAGAGAAGCTCAGGTGTAGAAGAGGTAGACACAACTGTCAAAGACAATTCAAAAAAAAAATTCCTATCCCAAAGCATCCAGGAAATTCAGAACACAATGAAAAGACCAAATCTGAGAATAATTGGAATAGAGGAGAATGACAATTCCCGGCACAGAGGCCCTGAAAATGTCTTCAACAAAATCATGGAAGAAAACTTCCCCAACCTAAAGAAAGAGATGGCCATAAAAGTACAAGAAGACTATAGAACACTAAATAAATGGAACCAGAAAAGAAAATCATCTCTTCTCATCTCAAAACATTAAATGCACAAAACAAAGAATAATAAAAGCTTCAAGGGAAGAAGGCCAAGTAACATACAATGGTAGACCTATCAGAATCACACCAGGCTTTTCAACAGAGACTATGAAAGCCAGAAGAACCTAGTCAGAGGTCATGCAAATTCTCAGAGAACACAAATGGCAGCCCAGACTACTGACTACTATACCTAACAAAACTCTCAACCAACATAGAGAAATCAAAATATTCCAGGACAAAATCAAATTCAAACAGTATCTATCTACCAACCCAGTCCTACAGAGGATCCTAGAAGGAAAACTCCAACACAAGGAAAGTAAAAACACCAAAGAAAGGACAAGATATTAAGCATTTCACAACAAAGACAAAAGGAGAGAACAACAAGCACATAAATCCACCTACAAAACAAATATATCAGGAACCAACAATCATTTCTCTTTACCATCTCTCAGTAATAATGGACTCAACTCATCTAATAAAAGACATAAGTCAACAGACTGGATACTCAAACAATATCCAGCATTTTGCTGCAAACAAGAAACACACCTCAATGACAAAGACATACACTATCTCAGAGTAAAAGGAGGGGAAATATCTTTCAAGCAAATGGTCCCAGGAAACATGCTGGATTTGCCATCCTAATATTCAATAAAATAGATTTTCAACCAAAAGTTATCAAACATAACGAGGAAGGACACTTCATATTCATCAAAGAGAAAATCCTCCAAGAGAAAGGCTCAATTCAGAAAATCTATGTCCCAAATGCAAGAGGTCCCACATTCATAAAAAGAAACTTCAGAGAAGCTCAAAACACACATTGAAGCCCACACAATAATAGTGGAAGACTTAAACACCCCATTGTCACCAATGAATCAGTCACTGAAACAAAAATTAAATAGAGACACAGTGAAACTAATAGAGGTTATGAATCAAATGGATGTGACATATTTACAGAACATCTTACCATAAAAAAAGAATAAACCTTCTTCTCAGCACCTCAATGTACCTTCTCCAAAATCAACCATATAATTGTTCACAAAGTAATCCTCCACCAATACAAGAAGATTGAAATAATCCCATGCATCCTGTCAGATCACCATTGCCTAAGGCTGGTCTTCAATAACTGTAAAAATCAATAGAAAGCCCACATACATGTGGAAACTGAACAACTCTATACTCTTTGAAAACTTAGTCAGGAAAATTAATGAATGAAATTAAAGACTTCCTGCAATTTAATGAAAATGTTGGCACATCATACCCAGACTTATGGGACACAATGAAAGCAGTGCTTAGAGGAAAATTTATAGCACTAATGCTCTGCTAATGAGACTGTAGAAATCTTATACTAGCAACACAACAGCACACCTGAGAACTCTAGAACAAAAAGAAGAAAACTCACCTAAGAGGAGTAGACAGAAGGACATAGTAAAACTTAGGACTGAAATTAACCAAATAGAAACAAGGAGAACAATACAAAGAATCAACAAAACCAACAGATGGTTCTTTGAGAGAATCAGCAAGATAGATAAACCCCTAGCCAAAGTAACTAAAGGACCCAGAGGCAGTATCCAAATTAACACAGTCAGAAATGAAAGGGGGAGATATAACAAGAGAAACCAAGGAAATTCAAAAAAATCATCAGATCCTACTTATAAAACCTTATGCTCAAAAAAAAAAAAAAGAAAAAACTGGAAAATTTAGATGAAATGGATGATTTTCTAGACAGGTACCACATATCAAAGTTAAATCAAGAGCAGTTAAACTATCTAAACAGGCCCACATCTCACAAGGAAATAGAAGTCATGAAAATCCTCCCAACCAAAAAAAGCCCAGGTCCAGATGGATTTAGCACAGAATTCTACAAGACCTTCGAAGAAGACCTGATACCAATATTCCTTAAACTATTCCATAAAATAGAAGCAGAACATACACAACCTAAATCATTCTATGAAGTCACAATTCCTCTGATACCTAAACAACACAAGAAATCAACCAAAAAAGAGAACTTCAGACCAATCTTGCTTACGAATATCAATGCAAAAATATTCAATAAAATTCTTGAATAACGAATCCAAGAACACATCAAAGCCATCACTCACCACAATCAATTAGGCTTCATTCCAGGGATACAAGGTTGATTTAGTATATTAAAATCCATTAACATAATCCACATTATAAACAAACTCAAAAAATATCACATGATCATCTCCTTAGATGCAGAAAAAGCATTTGACAAAATACAACACCCCTTCATGTTAAAAGTATAGGAAGTATCAAGAAGTCAAGGCTCATACCTAAATATAATAAAAACAATGTACAGCAAACCAACAACCAATATCAAATTAAATGGAGAGATACTTGAAGCAATTCCAGTAAAATAAGGGACAAGACAAAAATGCCCACTCTCCCCATATCCATTCAATATAGTACTAGAAGTGGTAGCTAGAACAATAAGTCAACAAAAAGAGATTAAAAGAATACAAACTGGCAAAGAAGAAATAAAGGTATTGCTATTTGCAGATGAGATGATAGTATAAATAAGCTACCCCAAAAATTTTACCAGAGAACTTCTCCAGATGATAAGTAACTTCAGCAAAGTGACCAGATATAAAATTAACTCAAATATATCAGTAGCCTTCCATTATACAAATGATAAACAGACTGAGAAACAAATTAGGGAAACAACACCCTTCACAATAGCCACAAATAATATAAAATATCTTGGGGAAACTCTAATAAATAAAGTGAAAGTCCTGTATAACAATAACCTCATGTCTCTCAAGAAATAAGATCTCAGAAAATGGAGAGATCTCCCATGCTTATGGATTGGCAGAACTAATATAGTAAAAATGGCCATCCTAGCAAAGGCAATCTACAGATTCAATCCTCATCAAAATACCAACACAATTCTACAAGGAAATTGAAAGAGCAGTTCTCAAATACATGTGGAAAGACAAAAACCCAGAATAGCCAAAACAATTCTTAACAGTAAGAGAATGGCTGGGGGATTCACCATCCTTTACCTCAAGCTTTACTAAAGAGCAATAGTGATAAAAACTGCATCATCTTGGTACAGAGACAGACAAGTTGATAAATGGAATAGAATTGAAGACCTAGAAGTGAAACCATACACTTAAGGGCACTTGATCTTTGACAAAAACACTAAAAATATTCAATGAAAAAAAGAAAGCATCTTCAGGAAATGGTGCTGGTCTAACTGACTGTCTGTATGCAGAAAAATGAAAATTGACCCATATTTGTTATCTTGCACAAAGCTCAAATCCAAGTAATTCAAGGAACTCAACATAAAACCAGTACACTGAATCTAATACAGGAGAAAGTGGGAAAGAGTCTTGACTTCACTGACACTGGGGAAAATTTCCTAAATAGAACTCCAATGGCTCATGTTCTAAGATCTTGAACTGATAAATGGGATCTTATGAAACTGGAAAGCTTCTGTAAGGTAAAGGACATAATCAATAAGACAAATTGGCAGCCTACAGATTTGGTAAAAATCTTCACTAACACCACATCCAATAGAGCTCTAATATCCAAAATATATAAAGAACTCAAAATGCTAACCACCAAAAAAACAAACAACCCAATAAAACACGGAGCATAGAACTAAATAGAATTCACAATAAAGGAATCTCCAATGTCTGAGAAGCATCTAAAAAAATGTTCAAAGTCCTTAGTGATCAGAGAAATGCAAATTAAAATGACCCTGAGATACCACCTTACACCAGTCAAGAATTGCTAAGATCAAAACTTCAGGTGACAACACATGTTGGAGAGGATATAGAGAAAGAGGAACACTCCTCCATTCCTGGTTGGATTAAAACCTGGTACAAACACTCTGGAAATCAGTCTGGAGTTTCCTCAGAAAATTGGAAATACATCTATCTGAAGACCCAGTAAAAAACTCTTGGATATATACCCAAAAGATGCTTCACCATGCCACAGGGGCATGTGCTGCACTATGTTCATAGCAGCCTTATTTGTGATAGTCAGAAGTTGGAAACAGCACAGATTTTGACAGAAGAATGGATACAGAAAATGTGGTTCATTTACACAATGAAATACTACTCGGCTATTAAGATCAAGTACATCCCGAATTTTGTATGCAGATGTATAGAGCTAGAAAATATCATCCTGGGTGAGGTAACTCAGATCCTAAAGGACATGCATGGTATATACTCACTAATAAGTGGTTACTAGCCAAAAATAGATGTCCATAATACCCAAGATAAAGTCCACACAACTCAAAAATTCAATAAGCTGAAGGGCCCAAGTGAGGATGACTCAGTCCCACTAGGGAGGGAGAAGAAAGTAACCACAACGGGGAGGGAGGGAGGGACCTGGGAGGAAAAGTTATGGGAGTGTGAGTGTAACAAGATCTAGTATTGGTGGGCTGAAGCCCCGAGCGTGAGCAGAAAGTATGTAAACAGTCAAACTTGGAAGATTGAGGGACCCTCTGGAATCTACCCGAGGCCTGGGAGGTGAGAGACTCTCAGGACTCAAAGTGAGGGAACCTTAGATAAAATACCTGATGACAGTAGAGAAGGGAAGTTATAGAGCCCACCTCCAGCAGGAAGACAGGGCATAAAATGTGGGAGGGGGTTAGCATCCCACAGTCAAACTCTAACCCATAATTGTTCCTGTCTGGAGGAACTGCAAGGACATAAATGGAGAGGAGCCTGAGGAAAAGAAAGTCCAGAGACAGGCCCAAAGTGTTATCCAGCTCAAGGGGAAGTCCCAAGGCCTGACATTATTACTGAGGAGTTCACAAAAAGGAACCTAGCATGACCTCACTCAGGAAGACCCAAGAAGCAGCAGGAAGCACAGATGCAGATATTTGCCCCAAGCCAATGGACAGAAACTACTGACCCCTGTGGTTGAATTAAGGAAAAGTGAAAGAAGCTGTGGAGGAGGGTGACCCTGTAGTAGGACCAGCAATTTCAATTAATATGGATCCCCCGAGATTTCTCAAACACTGAACCACCAAACAGGCAGCATATACCAGCTGATATGAGGCCTACAACACATATTCAGCAGAGGACTGCCGGTTCTGTTCAATCAGAAATGATGAACCTAACCCTCAAGAGACTGGAGGCGCAAGGGAGTTTATAGGTTAGGTGGGTTGGGGATGATGGGTGGGAGGTGGGGGCATCCTCTTGGAGACAGGAGTTTGGAGAGCAGGTATGGGATGTGGAATAGTCAGTGGGTGGATCTGGGGGTGGGAGTACAATCCGGAGTGTAAATAAATAAATAAATTGAAAAAATAATGCTACAGACCAAATACAGAATTTGTCACATAATGTCTAAGTTTATTTATGTTGTAGTTCATGGGCTAAATTATCTATGTAAAGTATCTGTGTATATATATCATTTACCTATCCATTTATACACATTTTGAATTTAATCAGGAATGGCTCTCAGTAATATTGTCTATGTACTTCCTGAATTTCCTCAATTTCATTTTATGAACTTAATTTTATTAGTAATCTCAGTTGATACACACTAAACTTCATGAAAGAACGTTAGTGATTTTAATAAACTTTACTATATACTTTGAAAGAAAAATAATTCAACCACCTGAGTTGCAGATTGAAACAGAATAAAAAGGAAAGGCATTGCCTGAATATTAAAGCAATAATATGGGGCTGGAGAGATGGCTCAGTGGTTAAGAGCACTGACTGCTCTTCCAGAGGTCCTGAGTTCAATTCCCAACAACCACATGGTGGCTCACAAACATCTGTAATGGGATCCAATGTCACAGTGTATTCACATAAATAAAATAAATAAATAAATCTTTAAAAAAAAAGCAATAATACAATTGATCTTGACATTAATATACATACATACCTATCCAGTCAGCTTGAAGAAGATAGTTTTCAGTAACAAATATTTCATGATTTTAGAAAAGCATTTAGTCTGTGTTGATGAATGTTTTCTATTTAACTAAGTGGGATAATTCACTTTTTCAACTTGCCAGTACCTGGAGTCACCTGGGAATAGAATCTCAATTAGAGATACTCTAGTTTGGGTAGCCCTATGAGTATATCTACATGGATTATGTTAACTAAATTTAGTATTGTTGAAAGATCTAATTCACTTTAGGGGAAACCATTATATAGGATAATCATTCTAAACTATAGAAGAACAGAGAAATTAAGCTAAGCATAAGTGAACACACAAATGCAGTACATTCATTTTTCTCTGGTCTTGATTTGGGATGTGATATGATAAGCTGTTTGATGATTCTGCATTGAATCACCCATAATGATGGAATGTATGCTGAAAGAAATAAATCCCTTTGTTACCTAAATCAAGATATTTTATCACAGCAACAGAAATGCAATTAGAAAAACAACTGCATTATTTACATACAGATCTTCATATATTTTTATACCTTTGCAGGTTGAGTTGAAGACAAGATGGTTATTGTACATCTTGATGGTTTAAAGATTACTAATACTTTGGAATTACCCTTATATCCCACTATTCAACTTTGATGAAAAGTTTGTAAATTCATAAAGTTAATATTAGCCATGGTTATTCTGTTATGATTTTATATCCAGATCTACCACTCAAAAGCATGAAGTAATTTACCTATTTTGTTGTTGTTGTTGTTTTGTATTATTTTATTTTCTATATTTCTTATTTACATTCCAAATGATTTCCCCTTTCCCTGGTTTCCCCGAAAGTCCCATAAGCCCTTTCCCTTCCCCCTGTTCCCCAGTCAACCCCCTCCCACTTCTCTGTCCTGATATTCCCCTACACTGCTGCATCTAGTCTTTCCAGGACCAGGGGCCTCTCCTTCCTTCTTTTTGGGAATCAATTGATATGTGTAATTTTACCTTGTAAATACATTAGATTTATTAAATATGAAATTGGAAATTCCGAGTTTCATACCCACTGAAATCTTTTCTTCTTTTCCTTCTCCTTCTTGTTCTTCTTCATATGCATGTATGTATGATTCTGTGAATATAATAAATTTCCTTGGATTTATAATCCCTGGAATTATGTCTTCATCAAAGTTCTTGGTTATTTATAGTTTTTACTGAGTTATTTTAAATGCTGTAATATCTTTCATGAAACTTCAGATAAAATAAAATGGAGATTTTTCTTACATATTTTAGCTAAATATAATCCTTATTTTTATTTTTAAAAGTTTATTTATTTACATATTTTATATTGGGTTATGAATACCAGAGACATGTATGGAAGAAGACAATTTGCATATTTAGTTCTTCTTCCACCAAGTGGGTGATATCAGGTCAGCAGTTTTAATGCCAAATGCCTCTGTCAGATGAATCATTACACCAGCCATACTTGTCTTCTTGAAATTCATTTGGATCACTACTGGTTATCTTGGATGCAGAAAGAACTATATTTAATTTTAGATTTTTTAAAAAGCAAATATTAATTTTATTGAATGATAATGTAATGGAGCATAAACTTTTTGGATAATGAAGGAAAGTGATGTTTTTAATATTTCCTGTCATAAGACATTTAGTGCTTCACACTGGAGGTGGCCTCCATAAGATGCCTCTCTCTACTGTCAGGAATTTCATCTAAGCTCCCTCCCTTTGAGTCCTGAGAGTATCTCACCTCTCAGGCCTCTGGTACATTCTGGAGGATCTCCAAACCTCTACTCCCAGGGTTGCCTTTTTTCATTTTTTTCTGCTATCCCTTTGACTTCAGTTCTTTCCCTTTGACTTCAGTTCTTTTCCCTGACCCAATACTTGACCATGTTTTCCTTTTCCCCTCCCTGTCTCCTTCCCCACTCTGGACACTCTCTTCCTCCCTGCTCCTGTGATTGCTTTATTCTTCCACTTCAAGTGGGATTGAAGCGTCCTCAATTGGACCCTTGGCTGGTTAAACTTTTTGAGATCTATGGACTGTATCCTGGGTATTCTGTACTTTTTTTTTACTAATATCCACTTATTAGTGAGTCCATAACATGCATGTCCTTTTGGATGATGTTTTCTAGTTCTATCTATTTGTCTGCAGAACTCAATGTATCCTCATTCTTAATAGCTTAGTAGTATCCCATTATGTAAATTAATGACATTTTCTGTATTCATTCTTCTGTTGTGGGACATCTGGGTTGTTTTTAGCTTCTGGCTATCACAAACAAGGCCACTATGAACATAGTGGAACACGTGCCCTGCAGCATGATGGGGCATCTTTTGGGTATATGCCCAAGAGTTGTATAGCTTCAGGTATATCTATTTCCAATTTTCTGAGGAATCTCCAGATTGATTCCATGGCTTTCAATAACCAGTCAAGGTTGGAGTTATTTTGAAGTTGTAGTGATGTTGAAGTCCTCCAGAAGAGGAATGGTGGATGAAATGCTGTTGCCAATGATGTCATTTCATGGTAGAATTACCTTATAAGAGATGTTTCTCTCATTTCCCTGATACAAAAAGCTTTCCAACAAGTTGAGACAGAAGTCTTCAGTTAAACAGAAATGATATCAATTGAGAATATAATCTTGCCAATTAAAATTTGATAATTTTCAATATGATCAGTGGAGTAGCTGGGACAGGAGTCTTCCCTTCCAGCACCATTTGCAGCAGGGAACCAGGCAGCTCCAAACCTTCTGTGCTTAGCCCCACCTAGAGAGAGTGATCTCCCAGCAATGATTTCACCTCTGAGCACAGAGGTGAGATCTCCACCTTCTCTCTGGAGCAGTACAGCTAGGAGCACACAGGGCATATGATCAGTGGAACAGCTAGGACAGGAGTCTTCCCTTCCAGCCACCATCTGCAGCAGGGAACCAGGCAGCGCCAAACCTTCTGTGCACAGACCCTGCCAGAAGAGAGTTGGTCTCCTAGGAGTACAGACACAGGTTTACAGGGCCATAGGAGGGGTAATCTCCAGTCAGAGACACTGAGAGACCAACTAACACCAGAGATAACCAGATGGCGAAAGGCAAGCACAAGAGCCCTACCAACACAAACCAAGGCTACTTGACAGCATCAGAGCCCAGTTCTCCCACCACAGCAAGTCCTGGATGCCACAACACACCTGAAAAGCAAGAGTTGGATTTAAAGTCTCTTCTCATGATGCTGTTAGAGGACATCAAGAAGGATATAAATAACTTCCTTAAAGAAATACAGAAGAACATGGGTCAAATGGAAAAGGCCCTTAAAAAGAAACATAAAAATCCCTGAAAGAAATACAGGGGAGCATGGGTGAACAGGTAGAGGTTCTTAAAAAGGAAACACAAAAATCCCTGAAAGAATTACAGGAGAACACAAACAAACAAGAGAAGGAACTGAACAAAACCATCCAGGATCTAAAAATGGAAATAGAAACAATAAAGAAATCAAAAAGTGAGACCTCTCTGGAGATAGAAAATCTTGGAAAGAATTCAGGAGTCATAGATGCAAGCATCAACGACAGAATACAAGAGATAGAAGAAAGAATCTCAGGGGCTGAAGATACCATGGAAAACATTGACTCAACAGTTAAAAGACAAAATGCAAAAAGCTCCTGAGCCAAAACATCCAGGAAATCCAGGAGAAAATGAGAAGACCAAACTTAAGGATTATAGGTTTAGAAGAGAGTGAAGATTTACAACTTAAAGGGCCAGTAAATATCTTCAACAAAATTATAGAAGAAAAGTTCCCTAAGCTAAAGAAAGAGATGTCCATGAACATACAAGAAGCCTACAGACCTCCAAACAGACTGGACCAGATCAGAAAATCCTCCCGGCACCTAATAATCAAAACACCAAATGCACTAAACAAAGAAAGAATATTAAACGCAGTAAGAGAAAAAGGTCAAGTAACCGATAAAGGCAGGCCGATCAGATTTCTTACCTAAGATGATGAAAGCCAGAAATCCTAGGCAGATTTCATACAGACCCTAAGAGAACACAAATGCTAGCCCAAACTACTATACCCAGCAAAACTTTCAATTACCATAGATGGAGAAACCAAGATATTCCATGATAAAACCAAATTTACACAATATCTTTCTACAAATTCAGTCCTACAAAGGATAATAGATGGAAAATGCCAACATGAGGAGGGAAACTACACCCTAGAAAAAGCAAGAAAGTAATCTTTTTCCAACAAACCCAAAAGAAAGTAACCACAGAAACATAAAAAGAACATCAAAAATAACAGGAAACAACAATCACTATTCCTTAATTTCTTATAATGTCAATAGACTCAATTCCCCAACAAAAAACATAGTCTAACAGAGATGTTTTACATGTGGATCTTCAATTTTATCAGCAAATGTTTGTGAGTTCTCTTTCAATTCAGTAATGCTTTTTGTGTCTACCATTTTGGTTGTATTATTTTCCATGAAAATCTTTAATTTTAACATTTCTTCTGTGTATTTCTTCGATTTTGTTGGAAGTGTTTTTCATGTAGATCTTTGGTTTTGTGTGTGTGTGTGTGGGGGGGTGTTTGTTGTTTCACTTTCAATCAATTTAGGAATGTTTTTGTGCCTACCATTTTTTCAGTATAATTGTCCATGATAATCTTCAATTTTAACTTTCCTCTGTATTTTTCTTCAATTTTGTCAGAAGTATTTTCCATGTGGATCTTCAGTTTTATCAGACAATGTCTATAATTTTACTTTTAATCAACTTAGGAACATTTTTATACCTTCCATTTTATCTGTATAATTTTCCATGTAATAGTCAGTTTTAACATGTTTCTCTATGTATTTCTTGAATTTTTCAGGAATATTTTCCTTGTAGATCTTTAATTTTATCAGAACGTGTTTATAATTCCACTTTCAAAAAACATAGCAATATCTTTATGCCTATCATTTTATCTGTATAATTGTTCCATGAAATAATCTTAACGTGTTTTTATATATTTCTTCAATATTTTCAGAGATATTTTCCATGTAAATCTTCAATTTTATCAGAAAATATTTATAATTCTACTTTCAATCAATTTAGGAATTTTTTAATTCCTACCAATTTATCTGTATAAATTTCTTCAATTTGATCAGATTATTTTCTATGTAAATCTTCAATTTAATCAGAAAATTTTTTATCTCTACTTTCACTCAATTTAGGAATATTTTTATGCCTACTATCTTATCTGTATAATTTTTCATGAAATAGTCACTTTTAATGTGTTTTTCTGTATAGTTCTTGAGTTTTATCAGAAATATTTTCCTTGTAGATTTTCAATTTTATCAGAAAATGTTTATAATTCCACTTTCAATCAATTTAGGAATATTTTTATGCCTACCATTTTATCTGTATAATTTTTCCATGAAATAGTCTATCTTAACGTGTTTTTCTTTATATTTCTTCAATTTTATTAGAGATATTTTTCATGTATATTTACACAATAGAATACTACTCAGCATTTAAAAACAATGAATTCATGAAATTCTTTGGCAAATGGGGAACAAGGGAAGGGAAGAGGGCTTATGGGACTTTCAGAAAGGTGGGAACTGTGAAAGGGGAAATCATTTGGAATGTAAATAAAGAATATAGAAAATAAAATTAAAAAAATAAAATTTGATAATTTTCATTGTAGTATGACATAGGTCATATATATGCTACACTGACTAGTTTGCCATCATTAGCACACAGGCAACTCTGAATTTGGATAATTTATAATAAACCTAAAATAGAAAAGTACGTATTACGAACATACATAGAAAGTCTTTTCCAGAACATGCAGATATTTTAATGTGAACTAGTATCTTTATAGCACTTCCGTTAGATACAGATTCCATAGTCATTTTCCCAAGAACTTTTTTTTCAGAAAAAATCTATTTCAATTTTCACAAAAAAGAATCTACATGCTAGTCAATTTGAGCAAGTACAGGCTTTATTGATTACATTAAATTCATCATGCATATTACAATGCCAGATATAATTTTATGGTATCAGAGATGGGTTTAATTTAAGTTCCTATAATTCTGTGTAATTAAGTAATTTGTTTATATCTTTCTTATAACTTCAAAATATGCAGTAAGAATTACCTATCATGTTATGGAAAATTTTGGCCTGGGAACTAAGGGAATGAGTACTAAATAAAGTCTGCTTACAAATGCCAATGGATCTTTATATCCACTGCTATATATTTACACTAGAATCATAAAATCTAGATTTGGAATTATATATTACAAATAAACAAAATATACAAACTTTCCCTAATATATAATAATTTATGATATTTTAAACTTTAATAAAATAAGGTAGAAAAATAGACATATGATTATTTTTTCTAGATGTGGTGACTGTCCTGTTCTTTACTCATTACTACTTTTTAAAGTAGATTTAAAACTTCTGTATGGACTCTAAATGCATTATCTATTCTTTCTCTGTCCAGTTGGTTGGATATTTTGGAGAGTGCTTGCAAGTTCAGTATGTGATAGACTCATTTTTTTTAATTGTAATTTATTTTCTAAGTTTTATTTTTTTATTTACATTCAAAATCATTTCCCCTTTCCCATTTCCTTCCTCCCCGAAAGTCCCATAAGCCCCCTTCCCTCCCTCTTTTCCCCATTCAACCCCCTCTTGCTTCTCTGTCCTGGCATTCCCCTACATACAGTCTTTCCAGGACCAGGGGTCTCTCCTTCCATCTTCTTGGAAATCTATTGATATGTGAATTGTGTCTTGGGTATTCAGACATTCTGGGTTAATATCCTCTAATCAGTGACTGCATACCATGTGTGTTCTTTTGTGATTGGGTTACCTCACTAAGGATGATATTTTCCAGTTCTGACCACTTGCCTAGGAATTTCGTGAATTCATTGTTTTTAATTGCAGAGTAGTATTCCATTGTGTAAATATACCACATCTTCTGATTCCATTCCTCCGTTGAGGGACATCTGGGTTCTTTCCAGCTTCTGGCTATTATAAATAAGGCTGCATTTTTTTATTGCAAAGTTTATTGACCTTGATTTATTGTTTCTATTTGATTTATTCACTCCGTTCTGTCTATACTTTGTTTAATTTAGTCAGGGTTTTAATAGTCTGATGTTTATCCCTATTGCTAAGTTTTATATTACAAGATCTGAAATACTTATATCATACTTTTTATGAGCTTGTTCTTCTATTTCTGCAAACTTTATGACTCACTTCTGCATAACAAAAAACACCCTCAATCAAGAGTCATTGTTGCAACTCTTCAGTTTTGAATTAGAAATAACTATTATTTCACTTCTATTTCAAACATTTTTCCATAAAACAGATCAGAAAAAGTCCATGAAGTTAAAAACACATGATCACAATCTTAATTATTAACATATTATCCCTTAGTACTCTTATATAAATCTTTGAAGAATTCTAGTCTACCTATTTTTGAAGACTAGAAAATTGGAAGGCACTGTGCTGAGTTAATTCATAGGACCCTGACACTACCCTCATCCCCTGTACCATGATTGTCCAGCTTAACTTTATGTACTATGGGTAAGATGTCACCAGTTTATCAAGTCCTCAGACAGGCCTTAATATCTACTTGTTTACTCTAGATAATTTAGAATACATAAAATGCATGTTGGCTATAGTTATTGTACTAAGAATGTATATCCAAATCTACCACTCAAATGTGTAAAGTAATTTTACTTTGTAACTGCATTATTATTTGTTTAATTATATATATACATATATACATGTATACATATATGAATATATACATATATAATGTATTCTGTAGACATAGTAAATCCTCATGGCTTTGACTTTGTAATCCCTGGAATATATTCATATTATTCTTTTTGCATCCTTGGCATTCTATTTCTGCAAAACCTTATGACTTATTTATAATAACCACCACCTAGAATCAGGTGTTAGACAAACATTAAAAACTATTACTTTTCACTAGGTTTTGTTGTTGTTGTTGCTATAGTTATTGCTTGTTTTATTTTTTGTAGAAGAATTTTAATCCAGACACATGAAAAGAGATTACATCCAAATAAATGATGTAGCTGGAAATGTAGATACATTCTGGATTTCAGTATGATCTGGCTGAAATAAAACCTGCCCTTAGTACACAGTTTAATCCTTCACAATGAAATCAAGGTTAATTTGTAGAAGGAAAAATGCATGTTTGAAAATGATGTCCAATTGAGGGGCAGAGAAAATCAATTAGAGAAAAATTTGGCAGAATGAGTCAGAGAGAGTATAAACTCACATGATAAAAGCAGAGGAAGAGAGACTATTTAAGACCAGCAGGAGAGAAACAAAGGTGTGTGTTGTGGTGGATGGTGGGTTTTGTGTTTGTATGGCAGCTTTATCTGACAGTTTTACAGAGACTAGCTGCAGAGAAAACAAGCTAGACACAGGTAAAGACAGAAAGAGTCAGAGAATGAGAAGCAACCAAGAGATATGAACTTATTGTCATTGTTACTGTGAAACCAAACAAAGCAATTTGATCAGAAGCTAAGGGAAGTTGAATTGAATCAGTCATCTTGAAAGATTAGATTGTATGGAGGCTAGAAGATTATAGGTTTGTGCTTAGGGATAGTTTGAACAGAGAAAGAAATTTTCTGGGATTAGCTCAAGCCATGCATTCTCATAGATTGGGTACAGTTCTCATCTCATCAATTTATCTGAGGAAATAATAGCAACAATTCTAATTTTTTTTTAATTTTATTTTCTAAGTTTTTTTTTATTTACATTCAAAATCATTTCTCCTTTCCCGTTTCCTCCCTCCCTGAAAGTCCCATAAGTCCCCTTCCCTCCCTCTTTTCCCCATTCAACCCCCTCTCGCTTCTCTGTCCTGGCATTCCCCTACATCCAGTCTTTCCAGGACCAGGGGTCTCTCCTTCCATCTTCTTAGAAATCTACCACATGTAGTATGTAACTCATGAGAAATCACATGGTATTTCTCATGGTTATTTCCCTGAACATTAAATCTTATGGTTGCATCTATTTTGTTGTAAATGGTAGGTTGTCTTTATTTCTGAAGCATAAATAAGTTTATTCAATGTATATACATGGCACACTTTCTGTGATATGTCATCTGTTTTCAAAATACTCATATTGTCTTTGTCATGTCTTGATCAGTATAAATAATGCAATAAACATGGGAGAAAATTTCCCTCTTAGTCATTCTGATTTTCTATCCTACAGGCTTAGCTTGCTTGAAAAGCAGCTTTTTGACTCTACAAATAATTTTATAGATCATTGATATGATTTACATTCCCAACAACACTGTATTAGTATACCATTTTTACGAGGTCAGAGTTATATGGAAATTCTTGAGAAAAACCTTCCCTTATGGAAAAGATAAAATGGCTAATTTCAAAAAATGTTAACAACATTTTACTTGAATGTTAAGAATATACTGAGAAGCAACGGAGAGCACGCTGACTCTCTTTACTAGAACTGTCTTTTTGGCATCCCTTGGATGGATGGGTCCTAGTGGCCAAGATTGTTCATGGGTTGAAATCTCAGCATGGGTGTGCATAGGAACAAAATGGTTCTGAAATCTGGTTTGGTAACTAGACCGACGCTCAGGGTATTAGTACCTTGTTAATATATTGATTACAGAATATGAGGTACAAGGAATGCTATGATGCTGAGTCATCTGCCACTAATATGCTGGTAACAGAATGTGAGATTCTGGTACTTGTAAAATCAGTGGAGTTGAGGCATGGCCCTTATCTCAATGGCAGCTTGCAAGACTGGGCTGTGGATTTTGAATGTAAACTAGCTTATACTCTTAATAGCTCAGGTATTTGAGGTGTGAGCTCATTGCAACCACAGCCCACAGCAGATGGCACTTTATGATCAGGTATGAACCAGACGGGAGAAGACAGCTCCTTTCCCAAATAGGAATTGTGAACACCCCATGGAAGGATGGCAGTGTTAAGAAGGGGCCTCTTCTTTATGCAATTAGGCATAATGGAAGATTCAACACACTTTCAATACATATATGTACTTGAGTATCAATTTCAGAAACATTCATTTTTGCATAGAAAGTTGTCTTGTAAATGAATGTTTTGTTATTAAAAGTTATAAAATGAACTAAACCTAAGCATAATGAAAATTACCCTCTTAAGTATCTACAGACCAAATTGGTTAAAATTTATGGAAATATTATAATATTAAATATAATGAAAAAGTCAGCATTATAAGTAGATTCCTTTTATGGTTTAATCATTTCAATTGGTTAAAAACAATAAACAATATTTTAAAAATTATTGAAGAAGATGACCCATTGAATCAACCATTCAGAGCTCATTTGGGCTCCCAGAGACTGAAACAGCAAGCACTGGGGCTCCAGTGGTGTGTACCAGGTCCTCTGCATCTATGGTATGGCTGTTAGCTTGGTGATTTTGTGGGACTCATATATGTGATTCTTTTGCCTTCCTTTGGGACCCTATTTCTTCCTATTGTGTTGAATGTTTACCCTCAGTATGAAGGCTTTTGTCTTGTCCTATTTGCCAAGTTGTGTCATCATCTCTTAGAGTCCTGCCCTTTTCTGAAAGGAAACAGGGAAGTGGTTCTAGGGGAGAGGGGAAATTCATGTGGAGCTGGGAGGTGTGGAGGGAGAAGAAACTTGGTTGGGATGAGAAAAAGTCGATTTTCAATGAAACTATTATTATTTTGAATATGATTATGATAAATACTTTTGTGGAAACAAACTCATCTAAAATTCTATTAGAATAACTTGTAGAACTATATATCATGCCACTGATCTTATTTTCTAACATATTCATTATGATAAAGACAGTAAAGGTTTGACAAAGTTGTAACAGTACAAACATTTAAACAGTTTTAAGGGATTGAAAGAGGGCTCACAAGTTGAATATACTTGTTCTTTCAGAGGACTCAGGTTTGAATTCTAGCTCCCAGGTGATCTAGACCATCTTTTGGTCTCCTACAGCACCAGGCATGCAGGTGGTACACAAGCACATATGCAGGCAAAATATTCATACACATAAAAGATAAATCTCAATATATATTAAAATACAAAATCTTCAACTAACTTTCCAAAAGTTTCTAATTGTATTGTGGTTCAGCTATCAAGCACTTGTCCTTAAGACAGATGTACTTAGCATTGTATTTACCTTCCATATTTCAAGCTTCATTTTCAATGTTCACAGCCATTTGGAATTATCTGTCTTTCATTAAAGGTGTATTGTTATAAAGATAATAAGCTATTTAAAATTTGAATATTAAAAATACTCTGCTTCTGACTATTAAAACCAAATAAGAAGCAAACAAAAATTTCATTTTATTCCTGTAAATCCAATCAGAAAGTTAATGTAATCTCTAAAACATATTTCAATTATTTTGATTCTTGACATTGAGTTAAGCAGATCCTAAAGCACAGAGAATGTTATAATAGTTTCTTTTATCATATAATACCCACTCTTAAGATTCCATTAGCAGAAATAATAACATTAATTTCATAGTTAACTGATATGCATCTTTCAAAGTACCCTGTTTTTCTCATGCTACTATTATTTTCTGAATGAGCAATTTCATATAATTGACATATTCAAATACATCTTCATGAGATAACTCATATTTTATAATCTAGATTATTTTCACATTAATTTGAAATAGATAAAATTTTTACATTACAAAATAAGATATTAAAACTTGAATATTATATTACCAGTAATCCTAATAGTAGTACAATATCTCTCTTTTAGTTTTCCCAAATATATTTCTAATTATTAATATTTTCCTCAAATGTTATATTTCCTATTTGACTATAATTCACAGACCATTATCATTTTTTCTATTATCTACTCATTATTTAATTATACAAAATGCTATATGTCTACCGCTAAACCAAAAATATAAAGATAAGGCCTCAATAGTAGTGTCTCTGACGTAAGTTTTATGAAAGGTTTTATTAAGGTTTATTAATTGAACTATTAATATGCAGAATTATATTTAAACTAGAAATAATCTCCATTAGTAGAACTTGGCTTTAAAATAATGTTTAGATATAATAGTTTATATACTTATTAACTTGATACAATGATTATGTTTGAGACTTTAAAAATTGTTTTATCTTGAATTGTGTATGAGATTTGAGGCAATAATTTCAGAACTAGTATACAGTTTGTCAGCTTTGGTGTGAAAGATGTGTGGGAAACCACAATGAAAGCAATCAAGACATAACAAATGTTCTGAGCTGGAAACTTCCTTGAAATATTTGGAAGATAAATTATTAAATGCTCCTAATCTGGAACAGAACTGAATATGATATAGAGGAAGACAAAATATTCTGGGTGTCATGACCAGACATTTAAATTCCCTGTCTGTCTGTCTGTCTGTCTGTCCGTCCATCCATCCGCCCGTCTGCCTGTCTGTCTACCAACCTACTTATCATCTATCTATCTATCTATCTATCTATCTATCTATCTATCTATCTATCTATCTATCATCTATCTATCTATCTATCTATCTATCTATCTATCTATCTATCTATCTATCTATCATCTATCTATCTATCTACCTATCTTCTATGTATTTAAATATATGTCTGCCTATTGTCAAGATATCATTTTATCTTGCTGATTATTTCTCATTAAATTTTTCCTGTCTCTTATTAATTAGTTTATCTATTTGCATTTTGACTGCAGTTGCTCCTCCCTTTTCTCCTCCCAGTCCCTACTCTCCACATACCGTCCCCAACCCCTGTGCAATCCCCATCCACTCCTTCTCTCTTTCTCTTCAGAAAATATCAGGAGTCTTGTGAATATCTAACAGACATGGCATTTCAAGTTTCAGCTGACCGGGTTAGTGTCCCAATTCCTCCACTGGAAGTCTTGCCTGGTTAAAGAAGATGGACAGTTCAGGCTCCATACCCTTTATTGCTAGGAGTGTTAGGTAGGGTCAACCTCATAGATTCCTGAAAGTCTCCATTACATTGCGTTTCTAGCCCATTCCAGAGATACTTTATCCTCATTCCAGTTGTGTCTTCCAATGCTCTGTTTATTCCACCCACCTGATCCTCCATGTCCCCAATCCCAACCACTCCTCCACACAGTACCCTCCTCCATCAACTTTCAATAACTATTTTATTTCACTTTCTATGTGAGATTTATGCATTCCCACACGAGACCTCCTTGCTAATTTCCTCTTTTGGTCTGTGGATTGTAGCATGAGTTTTGTTATATGTTAGAGAATCCTTTGGGTATATGCCAGGGGATGGCATAGCTGGGTCTTAATGTAGCACTATTCCAAATTTCTGGGAAACTGCTCAAATGATTTCCAAAGTGACTGTATAACTCTGCACTCCAATCAGCAATGGAGAAGTGTTCCCCTTGCTCCAAATGCTAGCGAGCATGAGCTATTACATGAGTTTTTAATCTTAGTCATTCTGACAGGAATAAAATGAAATCTCAGGGTCATTTCAACTTATATTTTCCTGGTTGCTAAGAGTGTTAAACATTTTTTAAGTGCTTCTAGGCCATTGGAGGTTCTAATGTTGAGAAGTACTGATTTAGATCTGTATACCATTTTTTAATTGGGTTATTCAGTTTATTGGTGTTTATTTTATTGAGTTCTCTAAATATTTTTGATTTCAACACCCTTTCATATGTAGAGTTGGTAAAAACCATTTCCCATTCTGTAAGCTGTCATTTGGCATTTTGAAGATGTCATCTGCCTTACAGTAGCTATTCATTTTTATGAAGTTCTATTCATTAACTGTTGATCTTTTTGCCTGTTCTGTTTGGGGTTCTGTTCAGAGTTTTTTCTCTTGTACCAAGGAGTTCAAGGTTAATCCTCAATTTCTACTTACTCTTCTATTAGATGTAGTGTATCTGGTTTTAGGTTTATGTCTTTGATCCACTTGGACTTGGGTTTTCTTCAGGGAGATACATGAAGATTTGTTTACATTCTTTTACATGATGAAATCTAATTAGACCATCACCATTTGTTGAATAAGCTTTCTGTTTCCTTTATATGAACTTCCTTTGTCAAAAAAATGAATGTTCATGGGTATTTGAGTTTACTTCTGCATATTTGATTCAATTTCATTGAACAATGTATCTGTTTTATGGCATTACTCTGAAGTCTTCATTATTATTTCTGTGTAGAACAGCTTGAAATCTGGAATGGTGTCGCCTCCGGAAGTTTTGTTTTGATGGGGATTGCATTGAATCTATAAATTGCTTTTGGCAAGATGGTCATTTTTACTATATTAATCCTGCCAATCCATGAGCATGGCAGATTTTTCTATCTTCTGAGGTCTTCTTCAATTTCTTTCTTCAGAGACTTGAAGTTCTTGTCATACAGATCTTTCACTTGTTTGGTTAGAGTCAGACCAAGATACTTTATATGGTTTGTGGCTATCGTGAAGGGTATCATTTCTCTTACTTCTTTCTGAGCCTACTTATCCTTTGAGTATAGGAAGGCTACTGACTTGCTTGAGTTGATTTTATATCCGGCCACTTTGCTGAAGTTGTTTATCCGCTGTAGGAGTTCTCTGGTGAGGTTTTTGGGTCACTTAAGTATACTATCATATCGTCAGCAAATAGGGATAGTTTGACTTCTTCCTTTCCAATTTGTATCCCTTTGACCTCCTTTTGTTGTCTAATTGCTCTAGCTAGAACTTCAAGTACTATATTAAAAAGATATGGAGAGAGAGAGCAGCCTTGTCTAGTCCCTGATTTTAGTGGGATTGCTTTAAGTTTCTCTCCATTTAGATTGATGTTGGCTACCGGTTTGCTGTAAATTGCTTTTATTATGTTTAGATATGGGCCTCGAATTCCTGATCTATCCAAGACCTTTAGCATGAAAGGATGCTGAATTTTGTCAAATGCTTTCTCAGCATCTAATGAGATGACCATGTGTTTTTTTTCTTTGAGATTGTTTATATAGTGGATTACATAGACGGATTTCCTTATATTGAACCATCCCTGCATACCTGGGATGAAGCCTACTTGATCGTGATGAATGATCGTTTTGATGTGTTCTTGATTTCGGTTGGCAAGAATTTTATTGAGTATTTTTGCATCATTATTCATAAGAGAGATTGGCCTGAGATTCTCTTTCTGTGTTGTATCTTTGTGTGCTTTTAGTATTAGCGTAATTGTGGCTTCATAGAACGAGTTGGGTAGTGTTCCATAGAGTTAGAAAGAACAATTCAAAAATTCATCTGGAATAACAGAAAACCCAGGATACCTAAAACTATTCTCAAGAGTAAAAGAACCTCTGGGGGAATCAGTATCCCGGACCTCAACATTTACTACAGAGCAATAGTGTTAAAATCTGCATGGTATTAGTACAGTGACAGGCATGTAGATCAATGGAACAGAATTGATGACCCAGAAATGAATCCACACTACTATGGTCACTTGATCTTTGACAAAGGAGCTAAAACCATCCAGTGGAAAAAAGATAGCCTTTTCAACAAATGGTGCTGGCTCAGCTGGAGGTCAACATGCAGAAGAATGCAAATTGACCCATTCGTATCTCCTTGCACTAAGCTCAATTGCAGGTTTATCAAGGACTTCCACGTACAACCAGACACACTGAAACTAATAGAAAGGAACCTAGGGAAGAACCTTGAACATATGGCCACAGGAGAGAATTTCCTGAACAGAACTCCAATAGCTTATGCTCTAAGATCAAGAATTGAAAAATGGGACCTCATTAAATTACAAAGTTTTTGCAAGGCAAAGGACACTGTCAAAAAGACAAAGCAGAAACCAACTAACTGGGAAATATTTACCAACCCTACATCCGACAGAAGGCTAATATCCAATATATACAAAGAACTCAAGAAGTTAAGCTCCAGAGAGGCAAGTAACCCTATTAAAAAATGGGGTACAGAGCTAAACAAAGAGTTCTCACCTGAAGAATATCTAATGGCTGAGAAGCACCTAAAGAGAAGTTCATCATCTTTAGCCATTAGGGAAATGCAAATCAAAACAACCCTGAGATTCCATCTCACACCAGTCAGAATGGCTAAGATCAAAAGCACAGGAGACAGCAGTTGTTGGCAAGGATGTGGAGAAAGAGGAACACTCCTTCACTGCTGGTGGGATTGCAAGCTTGTACAACCACTCTGGAAAGCAGTCTGGTGGTTCCTCAGAAAACTGGGCATGACATTCCCGGAGGATCTGACTATACCACTCCTGGGCATATACCCAGAGGCTTTACCTGCATGTAATAAGGACACATGCTCTACTATGTTCATAGCAACCTTATTTATAATAGCCAGAAGCTGGAAAGAACCCAGATGTTTCTCAGCGGAGGAATGGATTCAGAAGATGTGGTATATTTACACAATGGAATACTACTCTGCAATTAAAAACAATGAATTCACGAAATTCCTAGGCAAATGGTCAGAACTGGAAAATATCGTCCTTAGTGAGGTAACCCAATCACAAAAGAACACACATAGTATGCACTCACTGATAAGCGGATATTAGCCCAAAATCTTGGAATTCCTTAGACACAATGCGTATATCAATAGATTTCCAAGAAGATGGAAGGAGAGACCCCTGGTCCTGGAAAGACTAGATGTAGGGGAATGCCAGGACAGAGAAGCGAGAGGGGGTTGAATGGGGGAAAGAGGGAGGGAAGGAGGCTTATGGGACTTTCGGGGAGGGAGGAAACGGGAAAGGGGAAATGATTTTGAATGTAAATAAAAATATAAAAAAAATTAAAAAAAGTTTAGTTTTGCTTTATTTTGTATTGTTTTGTTGTTGTACAAGACTGTTTTAGATATCTTGAGAATTTGTCTTTCTATTTGAAGTTGAGTATCATTCTTTCAAGTTCTAAAAAGAATTGCATTTGAGTTTTGATATGAATTTTCCTGAAGCTGTAGATTGCTTTTAGTAAAATGGCCATTTTGTCTATATTAAATCTGCATATTTATTAACATGAGTGTCCTTTCCATCTTATGGCATGTTCTTCAATTTCTTTGTTCAATGAATTTATGTTCTTGTCATACAGGTCACAATATTTTGGTTAGTTTCTCCTTCTTTCTCCTTCAATTTAGATGCTACTTTTTTCCAGTTAGGACTGAAATTCAGGGCTGATGGGAAAATGAATTTCCAGATATTCTTCATAAGTAGTATATAACTTGCCTACAACTGTTCCTATTCCTGCAACTAACGTAGTCAGCTTTGATAATTGTGTTTCATATGTAAAGGATCCACTGAATATATATAATGGATCGAGTTTCTGAATGTCTCAAGAATTAGAATCTCAACATGAAATCATTTAACACATCTCCTTTTCAGAAATATTATAGTAGTCTTCTAAATTTTCACATCTTTACTGTAATCATATAGTGATATTGTGTAATAAACACAGACAATACATACATGCACAAGGAAATGCCAGGTGTGCAATATTCCACTTCCCTGTTAAAAACTCTAGTTTTTTATCTATATCAAAATAAAATCCAGTGTCTTTAATTTAAACTGACTTCCTGATGGCACTTAGATTGGTTTTTTCCATACCCTGACTGGCTGACTTATTTTAAGTCAGTCCCACAGATATCTTGATGTTATTAAACATAGCAGACAGTCCAGGGCTTTTCTTGTCTTTATTTTTAAAGGTCATCCTTAGATATCACCATGATTCAGGTCTCCTTAATTTTTTTTTTTATTTTATTTTTTAATTTACATTCCAAATCACTTCCCCTTTCCCGTTTCCTCCCTCCCCGAAAGTCCCATAAGCCCCCTTCCCTCCCTCTTTTCTCCATTCAACCCCCTCTCGTTACTCTGTCCTGGCGTTCCCCTACATCCAGTCTTTCCAGGACCAGGGGTCTCTCCTTCCATCTTTTTAGAAATCTATTGATATGCGGATTGTGTCTAGGGTATTCCGAGATTCTGGGTCAATATCCCCTTATCAGTGACTGCATACCATGTGTGTTCTTTTGTGATTGGGTTACCTCAGTAAGGATGATATTTTCAAGTTCTGATCATTTGCCTAGGAATTTCGTGAATTCATTGTTTTTAATTGCAGAGTAGTATTCCATTGTGTAGATATACCACATCTTCTGAATCCATTCCTCCGTTGAGGGACATCTGGGTTCTTTCCAGCTTCAGGCTATTATAAATAAGGCTACTATGAACATAGTGGAGCATGTGTCCTTATTGCATGCAGGTAAAGTCTCTGGGTATATGCCCAGGAGTGGTATAGCCGGATCCTCCGGGAGTGTCATGCCCAGTTTTCTGAGGAACCGCCAGACTGCTTTCCAGAGTGGTTGTACCAGCTTGCAATTCCACCAGCAGTGGAGGAGTGTTCCTCTTTCTCCACATCCTCGCCAACAACTGCTGTCTCCTGTGTTTTTGATCTTAGCCATCCTGACTGGTGTGAGATGGAATCTCAGGGTTGTTTTGATTTGCATTTCCCTAATGACTAAGGATGATGAACATCACTTTAGGTGCTTCTCAGCCATTAGATATTCTTCAGGTGAGAACTCTTTGTTTAGCTCTGTACCCCATTTTTTAATAGGGTTACTTGCCTCTCTGGAGTTTAACTTCTTGAGTTCTTTGTATATCTTGGATATTAGCCCTCTGTCGGATGTAAGGTTGGTAAAGATCATTTCCCAGTTAGTTGGTTGCCGCTTTGTCTTTTTGACAGTGTCTTTTGCCTTGCAAAAACTTTGTAATTTAATGAGGTCCCATTTGTCTATTCTTGATCTTAGAGCATAAGCTATTGGAGTTCTGTTCAGGAAATTCTCCCCTGTGCCCATATGTTCAAGGTTCTTCCCTAGTTTCCCTTCTATTAATTTCAGTGTGTCTGGTTTTATGTGGAGATCTTTTATCCACTTAGAATTGAGCTTAGTGCAAGGAGATAAGGATGGGTCAATTTGCATTCTTCTGCATGTTGACCTCCAGCTGAGCCAGCACCATTTGTTGAAAAGGCTATCTTTTTTCCACTGGATGGTTTTAGCTCCTTTGTCAAAGATCAAGTGACCATAGGAGTGTGGATTCATTTCTGGGTCTTCAATTCTGTTCCATTGATCTACATGTCTGTTACTGTACCAATACCATGCGGTTTTTAACACTATTGCTCTGTAGTACAGCTTGAGGTCCGGGATACTGATTCCCCCAGAGGTTCTTTTAATCTTGAGAATAGTTTTAGGTATCCTGGGTTTTCTGCATTTCCCTAATGACTAAGGAAGATGAACATCTCTTTAGGTGCTTCTCAGCCATTAGATATTCTTCAGGTGAGAACTCTTTGTTTAGCTCTGTACCCCATTTTTAATAGGGTTACTTGGCTCTCTGAAGTCTAACTTCTTGAGTTCTTTGTATATATTGGATATTAGCCCTCTGTCGGATGTAGGTTTGGTAAAGATCATTTCCCAGTTTCTTGGTTGCCGCTTTGTCCTTTTGCCAGTGTCCTGTGCGTTACAGAAACTTTGTAATTTTATGAGGTCCCATTGGTCAATTCTTGATTTTAGAGCATGAGCTATTGGAGTTCTGTTCAGGAAATTTTCCCCTGTGCCCATATGTTCAAAGTTCTTCCCTAGTTTCCTTTCTATTAATTTCAGTGAGTTTGGTTTTATATGGAGGTCCTTGATCCACTTGGAATTGAGCTTAGTGCAAGGAGATAAGAATGGATCAATTTGCATTCTTCTGCATGTTGACCTCCAGTTGAACCAGTACCATTTGTTGAAAAGGCTATCTTTTTTCCACTGGTTGGTTTTAGCTCCTTTGTCAAATATCAAGTGACAATAGGAGTGTGGATTCATTTCTGGGTCTTCAATTCTGTTCCATTGATCTACATGTCTGTTACTGTACCAATACCATCCATTTTTGACACTATTGCTCTGTAGTACAGCCTGAGGTCCAGGATACTGATTCCCCCAGAGGTTCTTTTACTCTTGAGAATAGTTTTAGCTATCCTGGGTTTTCTGTTAGTCCAGATGAATTTTTGAATTGCTCTTTCTAAGTCTATAAGAATTGAGTTGGGATTTGAATGGGGATTGCATTGAATCTGTATATTGCTTTTGGCAAGATGTTTATTTTTACTATATTAATCCTGCGAATCCATGAGTACCGAAGATTTTTCCATCTTCTGAGGTCTTCTTCAATTTCTTTCTTCAGAGACTTGAAGTTCTTGTCTTACAGAACTTTTACTTTTTTGGGTAGAGTCACAGCAAGATACTTTATATTGTCTGTGGCTATCGTGAACCGTATCATTTCTCTTATTTCTTTTTTTTTTTTTTTTTTTTTTTATTTTTCGAGACAGGGTTTCTCTGTGTAGCCCTGGCTGTCCTGGAACTCACTTTTTAGACCAGGCTGGCCTCGAACTCAGAAATCCTCCTGCCTCTGCCTCCCAAGTGCTGGGATTAAAGGCGTGCGCCACCACCGCCCGGCTTTTTTTTTTTTAAAGATTTTTTTATTGTTTTTATGTAAGTACACTGTCGCTGTCTTCAGACACCCCAGAAGAGGGCGTCAGATCTCATTACGGATGGTTGTCAGTCACCATGTGGTTGCTGGGATTTGAACTAAGGACCTTTGGAAGAGCAGTCAGTGCTCTTAACCGCTGAGCCATCTCTCCAGCCCGTTTCCTCTTATTTCTTTCTCAGCCTGGTTATGCTTTGAGTATAGGAAGACTACTGACTCGCTGAATTTGATTTTATATCTGGCCACTTTGCTGATGTTGTTTATCAGCTGTAGGAGTTCTCTGGTGGAGTTCTTTGGGTCACTTAAGTATACTATCATATCGTCGGCAAATTGTGATAGTTTGACTTCTTCCTTTCCAATTTGTATCCCTTTGATCTCCTTTTGTTTTCTAATTTCTCTAGCTAAAATTTCAAGTACTATATTGAAAAGATATGGAGAGAGAGGGCAGTCTTGTCTAGTTCTTGATTTTAGTGGAATTGCTTCAAGTTTCTCTCCATTTAGATTGATGTTGGCTACTGGTTTGCTGTAAATTGCTTTTACTGTGTTTAGATATGAGCCTCGAATTCCTATCTTTCCAAGACCTTTAACATGAAAGGATGCTGAATTTTGTCAAATGCTTTCTCCTCATCTAATGACATGACCATTTGGTTTTTTTCTTTGAGATTGTTTATGTAGTGGATTATATTGATGGATTTCCTTATATTGTACCATCCCTGCATCTCTGGGATGAAGGCTACTTGATCGTGGTGAATGATCGTTTTGATGTGTTCTTGGATTCGATTGGCAAAAATTTTATTTTTTTGCATTGATATTCATAAGAGATATTGGCCTGAGATTCTCTTTCTTTGTCGGATCTTTGTGTGCTTTTGGTATTAGAGTAAATGTGGTTTCCTAGAACGAGATGGGTAGTGTTCCTTCTGTTTCTATTTTGTGGAATAGTTTGAAGAGTATTGGTGTTAGATCATCTTTGAAGGTCTGATAGAATTCTGCAGTAAAACCATCTGGACCTGAGATTCTTTCTTCCATCCAAGGAGAGACCCCTGGTCCTGGAAAGACTGGATGTATGGGAATGCCGAGACAGAAAAGTGAAAGGGGATTGAATGGGGAAAAAAGGAAGGAAGGGGGCTTATAGGACTTTCAGGGAGGGAGGAAACGGGAAAGAGGGAATGATTTTGAATGTAAATAAAAATAAAATAAAAGATATTTTTACATTTCCTCTTTCAGGATTTCTGCCTATTGACCCAAGTTCTCCTGTATTTCTCTAAGCAATTTTTGTGTTTCCTCCTCATGGGCTTCCATCTGTTGATACATATTCTTCTGCATTTCTTTAAGCGATTCTTCTGTTTCCTTTGTAAGGACATCTACTCGTTGATTCATTTCTTTAAGCAATTTTTGTGTTTCCTCCTCATGGGCTTCCATCTGTTGATACATATTCTCCTGCATTTCTCTAAGCAATTTTTCTGTTTCCTTTGTAAGGGCTTCTACCCGTTGATTCCATGTTCTCCTGTATTTCTTTATGAGATTTATTTGTGTCCTTCTTGAATTCCTCTAATAGCACCATGAGAAGTAATTTTAAATCCAGATTTTGCCTTTCGGGTGTGATGGGGTATCCTGGACTTGCTGCTATTGGAGAGTTGGGTTTGCATGGTGCCATATTGCCTTGATTTCTGTTAGTAACATTCCTACGTTTGCCTTTTGCCATCCTGTTACTTCTGGTGTTAGTTGTCACTGGCAGTTGGTTGGACCTCCTGTGAGACTGCGAGGCTATGTCTGCCCCTCCCGTATTAACAGGGATCCCCTGGCACCGATTGCTGGGGCCTGGCCTGCTCCTGAGTGACTTTGGAGCCTTGATGTCCCTTGCTCCATGTGATGTTATATTGGTGAATCCCTGCACATCCAAAGGCTCAGCGTAGTAGATTCCCGGAGGAGAGGTCACCAAGGGGAGGTTGATGTGCTCCCTCCCTGTGCAGATATGCTCTCTCTGAGTGCGGTTCCCTCTGCAGGGCAGATGTCCCACAGCAGAGCTGGCGCATAGATGACCACAGAACTGCCCAGCTCTTGGGAGCAGGGAGCACACAAGCTGGCTGAGATCCAAGGGATATTATGCTTGATTGTTCCTCGTCTGGAGGTCCCATTTGCCCTTTTGCCAGAGCAGAGATGGCGGAGAGCACTCTGCACCTCCTTGGTGCTGATCACTCTGCAGGGCAGATGTTCCCTAGCAGAGCTGGTGCCCAGACGACCACAGAGCTGCCCTGCTCTTGGGCACAGATGGAAGCCCAACAGGCTGTGTCCCAAGCGATGTTATATTGGGGAGTCCCTGGGTACCTGGATGCTCAGTGCAGTCCATTCCCAGAGCAGAGGTCGCCAAGGGGAGCTTTTCTGTTTTTTCTATTTCTGAAAATATCAGCTTAACAAGTAGAAAAGCTGTAAAGCACATTATCAAATAAAATAATTATCATCTTCATAATACTTTTATAATTAGAAACCAAAATTAGCATAACAATCATCTTCTGATCCTTCTTCAATTAAGTAACTTTTCATAAAGATTTTGCAAACTGGCATTCTCATTTGAGCTCTTTATAGCATATCAATAGTGATATGCTGGTTGTAGTGTTTTGTTTTTTTTTTTTTTTTTTTCTTTCTTAGTATTTTGTCCAGATTCCTTGACCTTCTAGAATCTCTTCCTTATCTTTTTTTTTTTTTTTGGTTTTTCGAGACAGGGTTTCTCTGTATAGCCCTGGCTGGCCTGGAACTCGCTCTGTAGACCAGGCTGGCCTCGAACTCAGAAATCCGCCTGCCTCTGCCTCCCAAGTGCTAGGATTAAAGGCGTGCGCCACCACCGCCCGGCTCTTCCTTATCTTTTTACTGAATGAATAATTTCTACTGTATTCACCTAAAATGTTATTCCATGAGTCTTGATTATTGGTATATGCATGTAATGTTGATATCGAAGATTTGCTGTGATAGTATTCTTAAGACATTCTCTTTATGCTTTACAATGATTTTATAAAGAGGTTGAAGACTATGTAATCTTTTTCTATTCTTTACACAATCATATCTAAATTGACATTAGTTTTCGATAGTAAAGTTTGATGAAGAAAGTCATTTTTTCCTGGAGATTTCTTTTTATGAAAACTCATAACCCAACTTAAGCATTATGACTAGTTAATTGTTACCTTGATTTTGTTTCTTCTGTTATTTTTTTTATTAAAAAATTCTGGCAAGTAAAAATAATTTATTTCACATATTATTTTAAGTTTATTGACAAAATTCATTTATGACATACTCAAGAACTCTGTGAATTTTAAAAATTAAAGTATTTTATCCTTTCCATCCCTAGTATCTACAAGAGTGACTTTTCTCAACTTTTCTATACAAGTCTTCTTAAAAGCTTATCAGCTTTTGGTTTTAATCTATCAAACAAGTGTATTGTACAACTTATACATAATTCAAGAAATTTAAATACTGAGATATCAACAATTTTTTGAAGGATATATGTACAGTCATAAGCTAAACCCAGAAATTAGAAGTAAACCCATTCATCTTAAATCTAGCCTTGAAAATTTCCTATTATAAGATATTATACAAATGTTTCATGTGATACTTTTATACAAAAATAACTTTAGAAAAAACGTTTTGCCAACTTTAATACATATTCAATTATATTCAAGTATATTCTTGACATCTTTCTATATGTATGACTTATTTTAAAGGACGCAATTTGCTAGTAAATTCTTAAATCAACAAGTATATAAATAATAATAATACTTAAGTAAAATGTTTTAAATCTGAATTTTCCATTAATAAGTTATCCTTAAAATTCTTTCTAATCTGTGTACATGTCACAGTCTTTCCTCAATGCTATTGAAAATATATGATTGTTCACATATTTATTAAGTTCCTTTTAAAATAGTAGAAAAATTTTCAAAATTCACATGAAAGTTATTTCTGAACAATTGAGAATTGTACTCGCTGAAGTTATAATCATTTTATTTTACTTTTTATTTTCTATCTATAATCACTTTTTAAAAACTTTATTTATTTTCATTTCCCAGTTCTAGATTGTTTTATTATATCTAATTATTTTAAACACACACATATACATAATATATATGGTTATTTAAATATATAAATATATATTTTTATAAGTATATAAGTATAAATAGATACAAATGTAGGCATTTTATATTTTCCTATTATTTCTTGTCAAAAGTTCTCATTCTCTTTTTCTGTTTACCCAACATTCCAGATATTTTTGTTTTTTAAAATGTATTTTTATTGGTTAGTTTATTTGCTTACATTTAAAATGTTGTCCCACCTTCCCGATTTCCCTTCTGTAAGCATCCTATCCCATTCCCCCCTCTCCTTCTTCTATAAGGATACTCCCCCACCCACCCATGCACTCTCACCTCACTGCCCTGACATTCCCTTACACTGGGGTATCAAACTTTCACAGGAACAAGGACCTCCCCTCCCATCAATGCCACTTAGTGTCATGCTCTGCTTCATCTGAAGCTGGAGCAGTGGGTCCGTCCATGTTGAATCTTTGGTTAGTGTGTTAGTTCCTGGGAGCTCTGGGGGTCTATTTGTTTGATATTGTTGCTTTTCCTCTGGTGTGGTAATCTCCACCAGTACATTCAGTCCTTCCCCTAACTCTTCCAAGGGGGTCCCTTTGTTCAGTATGATGGTTAGCTGCAAGCATCTACATCCAGATATGTTTCTATCTTATAATAACAGATGTACAAAGCAGTTGACAGTCTATTATGCTGAGATGGCATAATCTCTAAAACTACGTTTTCTTCCATTGAGATGAGTACAGAATTATAAAATATATAAAAAATGATAATAGTATCATAGAAGTAGGGGTGCTTTTTTTTTTACATGACTCTTCTGAGTAAGTCTAAAGCGAAGGTCATTTCTTCAAGTAATTTTAACATTTTAGTAGGTTATTGAGACATTTTGAAGGGGTCAACGGAAAAAGGACAGTAATAAAAACACATTACGATCTTTGGTCTTAGGCAATAAATATTCTCACATAGAAAACTATATATTTTACAATGAGCTGAAGCAGAGGAGGAACACATGAGTGCTTTGAAATTGAGACTTAGCTATAGAAAGAAACAGGCATAAAAATTTAACCATGATTTTAAGGCAAATATAGCCTGCTAGGGAACTCATGATAGAACAGTTTATTTTGTAAATTGAGCTTCTTGTAAAGGAAAATAGGAGGTATAAAAATCCAGACAGAGTATGCTAGAATCTTGTATGTATTATAAAACTGAAGAAATGCTAAAATTATGTATTTAGGTCATAGGACGGAAGAAGTAACTCAGATGTTCAAATCAGGAATTCTGTGTTTAGGTTATTTCTCAGAACAGAACAGCATGGGCCCTCCATAATAAGAAATTTCTGGGGAATAAATAATGAACAGTAATAAAATTATGCTTTACCAAATAAAACAAGAAACAGCATAATTAAAATCTTGGAGTACTTGAACATTTCTGAAATCAAAGCCTTATGGAAATTTTCAAAACTATAAACATTCATTTCTGTTTGTTTCTACCTGTAGTTTAGACAAAGAAGAGTAGCAATACAGTTAATGAGAATTATCTTTACAATATTGTCTGCAAATCTCTATGCAAATATGTGTGTTAGTTGTATGTGTGCATCAACAAAGAAAACATGTATGTATATTATTTATTCATAAGTGGTGATCATTATTTAGAATATGACAGTGTTTACAATTAAACTATTTAATTGTTTAATATTTACTTTGAATCTTAATGTTGAGACATAGACATCCTCTGCATCCCAGATAGCTTGGGAACTTGCAGTCCTCCTGTCACTGCCCTTAATTGCACAAGTAAGTCAGACAGAGCTGGTTACTATTCATAATGTGATCATTTCAGACAATTAAAGAGGATTTATATGAAAAAATACCAAGAGATTATTCTTACCCCAGCTGAAAACAATTATTTCTTTTAAAAAAAAATTGGTTTTATTTCTGGGTATTTTTTTACTAGTAAATTTAACTCAAGCTCAGAATTTTTAACGTTTATAACCTCTAGCCATTTTGTTATTTGAGGCTCCTTATTGAATAGTTGAATCAATCTCTCACAGCTTCTTTATTTGAAATCTGCATATTTAAAATATATATAGGATATTGAGATAGCTGTATAATCCTGTAAGTAAGTATAGAAGAAATGCTAGTGGAATAGCATGTAAAAGATCAAATAATTTCAGAAACATGTTTGTCTTTCAAAAGGACACACTAGTCTGAAGATCAAGTTAAGGATTCTATTTGATAAAATGAGTTGAATTTCCATTTTCTAGAATTATATACAATTTCAAATGGAGGAGCTGGTGAATAATTGTTAAGGAGAGAAATGAAAAATCATATAAATATCAAGAAATTGTAGTGGGAATTGCATATTTCACTATGTGAAATTATAGATACTCCACTGTACTGGACTATGACTATAAATTCATATGGCTAAGACTATGAAAATATGATATTGATAATAAGGTCAAAATTAAATTAGAAAATATCATATCTTTAATTTTCGATGCTATAAACTTGAGTAGTTTGGTATTGACTTTAAGCCTAGAGTCTATAAGTAATATTATATATATATATATATATATATATATATATATATATATATATATGACAGAACATTAGAAAAAAATCACTAATTTTTAATAACTTGGAAACTATCTTTTGAAAAACTGTGATACTATATTCTTATCTATATTCATACCTAAAAGGGATTATGGTTGCAATACTACAAACATTAAGGAAAAGTGTAAAGGTTGTGAAAGGGTCATGACCCTTACTAGGCTCACCAAATCCCCATGAGGCCCCTCCTCTCGCTGACATTCCAAGTGTTACTATGCAAAGTTAAATATTCACTTGAGGGGGGGGATGTTGGAGTTTTCATTAAGTCTCCCAGAAGATTTTTTTGCTGATATTCCGTTCTTTGTTTCCTTCTTTGTTCTTTCTTTGTTTCTTCCTTTATCCATTTTTCTTTCCTTGTTTGTTTCTTTCTTTCATTCCTTACTTTTTCTCTCTATTATTTCAATAGGCAAGGTCTTACTTCACAGCTTGTTCTATATGTTTATGGACTAATATAGTCTAGAACTTATAGAGTTCTTTACAGAGTTCTGCTGAAGGAGTGCTTGGATTAAAGATATGCCATTTTTGAGTTCCGAGTACTGTATTTGGGTATTTTGTACTTTGTTTTTTGTTTTGGTTTTGTTGTTGTTGTTTGTTTATTTGTTTGTTTGGGTTAATATCCATTGAAGGTTCAGTGATAGGCCCAAAGCAGAATCCACCTCAAGGGGAGGTACCAAGGCCTGACACTAGTACTGAAGCTATGGAGTGCTCACAAAAATAGACCCAGCATGAGCACACTCTGGAAGACCCTACAAGCATCTGCAAGAGTCAGATGCAGATATTTGTACCCAAGCAATGGACAGAAGCTGCTAACCCATGGTTGAATTGGGGAAGGCTGAAAGAAGCTGAGGAGGAGGGAAACCCTGTAGGAGGACCAGCAGTCTAAATTAATCTGGACCTCCAAGATCTCTCAAACACTGGACCACCATCCAGGCAACATACACCAGCTGATATGAAACCCCCAACACATATACAGCAGAGGACTGTAGGGACTTTGTTCAATCAGAGATGATGCACTTAATCCTCAAGAGACTGGAGGCCCCAGGAAGTTTAGAGGTCAGGTGGGGTGGGGTTTGGCGATGCATCCCATATACAGTTGCCAAACCCATACACTATTGTGGGGGCCGACAAGTGCTTGCTGATAGGAGTCTGATACAGCTGTCGCCTGAGAGGCTCTGCCAGTACCTGACAAATATAGAAGTGGATGCTCACAGCCATCCATTGAACTAAGCTCAGAGTCCCCAAATGGAGGAGCTAGAGAAAGAACCCAAGGAGTTGAAGGGGTGTGCAGCTTCATAGGAGGAACAACAATATGGACCAACTGGTACTCCCAGAGCTCACAGGGACTAAACCACCAACCAAAGAGTACACATGGTGCGGGGGGTGGGGCATGGCTCCAGCTGCCTATGTAGAAGAGGATGGCCTTGTTGGACATCAAAGGGAGGAGAGGTTCTTGGTCCTGTGAAGACTGGATGCCACAGTATAGGGGAATGTCAGGACAAGGAATTGGGAGTGGGATAGGGGTTTTTAGAGGGGAAATGAGGAAAAGGGATAACTTTTGAAATGTAAATAAGGAAAATATCTAAAAGAAAACTTCATAGGCAAGGGGACTGAGAAGTAAGAGAGTCACAATGCCAAGAAAGGAATAATATCCAAGCTTGAGAGCTGAAGAAGAGAGAGCATAGCAATCATGGAAGGGCTGGGAAAGAGTGGCCCCAGCCTCTCCTCTCCCCAACATGGTAGCCAGAATGGCATATAGGTTTTATTAGGTAATAACTCAGGCATATCAGAGGGAAGAATATGTTAGCCATGTAGATTTTTAGGAATGACCTAGCCATTGAACTGATTAAGGCATATGAAAATGTAATACCGTCTTTAAGTCCCTCATTCAATGATAAAAAATCTTGTTTATCAATTAGAACTTGTGTCAAGTTTTTTTTCTTGGTGAGTCTATGTATTCTGAATCTTAGAGAAATAGATGTTTTATTCATCTTTCTCTAAGAAAGTCATGTAGCATATAACATCAGGTTTATTCTTCCCAAACTCAACAGTGGGAATGCTTTAATGGGCACGGACTTACGATTTCCATGATAGAGTTTATTATTTAATTGGGTACCTCCACCCACAAAGACGGTGAACACATTTCCTTCAGGAAAACAAACAAATCACAAATTATATGTCTGATTATATGGCACTTGACCTAGCACGAAGTAACTGGTAAATCAGTATTGTTAGATTTTATACTTAATGAAAATTTGATGTTTCAATTATATAAAAGTAAGGAGACAATGTTCCTCACAGCTTATTGTGAATTTTCAGATACATTAAAATCTGAGAGTAGTGAAGAGAGAATGTTGTTAAAAGAGAATGTTGTTAAAAATGTTTTGTTTTGTTATTGTCCTTGTTTTTTTGTTGTTGTTCTTTTGTAATAATTGGATTGCATCAAGGACATGATGCATACATTCATGCAAGGGAAGTATTCTACTCCTAAGCTGGAGTACATCTGTTCCTTAAAGTAAGTATTATTAGAGAGTTTTATAATAAACAAATACAATGTACATGGATATCAATGATGATGGATTTTACTGAAAATAAAAAGATATTCCCACTTTACCGTGTTTAATGTTTGGACTTTGAAGCTCTATTTATGATCTTAGCAGACTGCATTTTACACCAGGTGTCATGTATGTAGAAGAGGATGAAAAAGGCTAAATGATGAAGGTTTCAAGTTCCTGAATGGTTCCTATCCTTGTAGGTGAGGGAAACAAGATCATTTTAGAGATCTCTCAAAACTTACCTCTTTTTTTTTAATGTAACCAAAGACCCTCTGTCCATTTAACTGAAGATGATATTACAATTAGATATAAGATTTGGTTAATCATTGCTCTAGTATTATGAAAGATTTTAATGGTGAAAATATCATAACCAAGATAGTGATATTTTAAAATGATTACTTAAAATAGGAGCTAATGCCTTATATGGCTAAACTTAAAAAGCTAATGATGCTATTTGTGTCATTACTGGACAAATAATATCAAGGTTTTTTGTTGTTGTTGTTGTTGCTGCTGCTGTTGTATCCTGTTATATTTCAGTACTTGATAATAGAATAAATTTACAGACTTTAAATGGCAACGGTATATAGAAAGGCAAAAATATTTAATACGTTGGTAAATTATAAAGGTGCATTAATCTGAGGTGGCTTAAAGGTGGCTAAAACATCGTTTAATAATAAACACATAGGTTACTATTTTGTTTATATATGAAATCACTCTTCAACATTTTAGACAATACTTAGTGAGGTTTTTCATCATCTAATTTAAGTCTGAAATAATATTAATTTTAGTATCATTACTTGGTTTCATCTTTTTTAATTGAAAAATAGTCTATAATATAAATATCATTTCTCTAGATTATCACTATTATGTTCTGGTAATCCAAGACCAAGTTCTATTATAGCAAGGACAATGGCTTTTGACAGAAAAAAGCAGAATCTAACTTATGTACGTCAACATTAATCACCACGGTTGCATCACTTTGGAAGACAGTAGAAATGTGCTGGAAACATATATTTTAATATCTTTTTATAACTTCATAATGCTCTTTGATATCTGTGTTTGCATTCTCTGTTAAAATGTTGCCAATATCAAAATTCTAAAATAGAAAAGAAAATGACTTCTGAAAACAATTCATATATTTTGCATTAAGGTAAGGTTACAAAAGAAATGATTAAGAATTTAAGCAAATATAGCTGCATTTTGTATGTCTAATATCCTGTGTTCTTTGTTCTCCTGCATACCACCTCTTCCCGTAAACATGAAGTAGATTTACTTATACAAGTATGTAGTGTTGAATGAAATGCTTTTAGATGCTGTCTCAGAAACTGGTAAACACTACAAACTATATTTTTCTTCCTATGGAATGCAATGGATGCAAAACATCCTGAGTATTTGTTGCAAAGAAAATAAAATCTTTAAAAACATTTTCAAGATCTTTGTCCCGCTTGGTAAACTCAAGAATTCAAGAATTTCTTATTTGATTTCAAACTTTTTCCTAGGTTATCAGTACTGATATTTCAAAATCAAACACAACTGAGCTTACCTAAATAT
Source organism: Tokudaia tokunoshimensis (assembly GCA_036184795.1). Taxonomy (NCBI): domain Eukaryota; kingdom Metazoa; phylum Chordata; class Mammalia; order Rodentia; family Muridae; genus Tokudaia; species Tokudaia tokunoshimensis. The sequence goes on from BTHU01000003.1 coordinate 140,219,275, forward strand.
TGTAAATTTTTATTTAAATATTGACTTATTATTCAATTATTATATATTATTTAAATTATTGAATAATTTATATTGTTTTATTTAAATATTGAATTATTATTCAATTATTATTTAATTTATTAAATAACTCATTGTTTATTACTAACATGTACTCAAAAATAAATAAGTATTTACATTCATGCAATAATGCAATATTTTTATTATTCTTTAAATTCTGCAATGTTCTCATTTGGTTAAAGATTGTTATATTCCTGCCAGGCAATGATGGAGCTTGCCTTTAATCCCATTACTTGGGACACAGAGGCAGGCGGATTTCTGATTTCAAGGCCAGCCTGGTCTACAGAGTGAGTTCCAAGACAACCAGAGTTACACAGAGAAACCCTGTCTCCAAAATTAAAACAAGACTTTTATATTTGCCTACTGGGTAACATCACTATGAAGGTAGCAGTCCCACATGAGCAGATGGCTTTCAGAGCTTGGCACAAAATGGGGGACTCCCTTTCTTAGTGGGGCTTCCCTGTTCCTGTTTCTGTCTGGAGATTGTTCCTGAACACAGGCGATTGACCCTTTCTGAAAAGTAACCATGTAGAGAGAGCTTTCTTCAAGGCTACATCAGGTGACATATAATAACCAATCAGTTCTTCCTATTCTCTTGATACTATGAGCAATTATCCCTTTTGACCAATACTCCTACAAAAGCCCTTATTTGCCCTATCCTGGAACAATGAAGTAGTCTTGTCTTGCTGCAGCAGTCTCCAGAGATCATTCTGTCCACATGCACAGCCATCTGAACCCAGCTCTCCACCTCTGTTCCTTTTGTTTTCTCAGATTGTTAGCCACAGCCTCCAGAGAGAAAATGGGACCCACATTCTCCAACAACCATCTTCTACTACACCTAATCTTCTAAAACCGTTTCATTAGTTTTTCTAAGTCTATATAGTACATCGTTGTCTATTATCACACTATTTGGTAAAAACACACTATATCCTACCCCCTACTCCTATTTAACTACATCTTCATTTTACCATCCAAATTTGCCTATACTCTACTTTTTCATTCTCTCCTCAAAAATATTCTATTTATTCTTTGAAACTTTTATACATTTATGCATGTGTCTTGGTAATATCAAACTCCTACTCCTTTCAACTTGCTCCAAGAACTCTCTAATCTAACTCTCAACATTATGTGTTTTTCTTTTTCAGTTGTTCACTTAGTTGTTTTGTTTTAACTAAGTACAATGCTATCCTCTATGCATAGGTGTGGTGTTCATACTTGGGAATTGGCTCCCTACCAATGGCTAAACCCACATGTATCATGCTGGCTTTATCTTATGCAGGTCTTGTGGAGGTAGGCAAAACTACTGTAAGTTCATGTGTGCATCAACAATGTCAGGTATAGAAAGCAACATTTTGTAACACCACCTGCCAATCTCAGTATCTGACAATATTTTCCTTCCTTTTTATGAAATATTCCCTGAAAATGGAAGATGGAAATGTAGTTTGCTGTAAATGTCATTTCAATGGATGAGCACTCCCAACCATTTACTTTCAGATGTTTAAAGCTAATATTCTCTGCATATGTAAAGAGAAGCTTCTCTGATGAGGAGTAGCTCAAAACTATGGACATGAACAGATCTTTGGTTAGTATTTCAGTCTCTGGGATCCCCTAAGGGTCCAGGCTAGTTGACTCTGTTGGTCACCTTCTGGATCTGCTATCTCCTCCAGGTTGTTCATTCCTTCTTCTAACTCTTCCACAATATTTTGAAGGAATTTTGACAACATGACTACTTAGTCAAACAACAAAAAATAACAGGTTCCCCCTAAGGGCTTATGACTTTCCTATTCATTAGTTTTGACCATATTTACTGTTTCAGGGATACATATCGTCTGTGGAGTTTGCATACACTTAGGGTAAAGGAATAAAATATATGATCCAAGCACTATATTAAATAAGTATGGAGTGAATGAAAACTCTTGTTCTCAATTTTGGAGGAATTACATTGAGTTCCTCTCTATTTAATTTGATGTTGAATCATATGCTAGCTGTGCATTGCTTTATTATGTTTACATAGGCCTACTCTATCCTTAATTTCCCCAGGACTTTTTATCATGAAAGGACATTGGATTTTGTCAAAGACTTTTTGGCAATGTTTTATTGTTGTTGTTGCTATTTTTCTTTCAATTTATTTAAACAGTAGATAACACTCACTGATTTTTATATGTTAAAACATCCCTATACATCTGGGATAAAGCTTACTGGAAACAGCAGATGAATTTTTGTTGTTGTTTTTGGGGTTCGTTTTTGTTTGTCTTTATTTTTTAAATAAACTTGTGTTTTATTTATGTTTTTATTTATTTATTCATTTATTTATTTAATATTCTGAATATAGCACCACATTTTCTCCCATTATCCCTCACAAGGGCTCTCCCCCATTCTCCCTCCCTTCTACTTCTCCAAAGGGGGAGGTCCCTACAAGGAAACCAATGCATCCTGATACCTCAAGTCACTTCAGGTCTAGGTACATCCTGCCCCACTCATCAGAGAAGACAGCCTAGTTAGGGGAGCAGGATCCAGAGGCAGTCAACAGAGTTAGGCTAAGCATCTGCTCCAGTTATTGGGGGACCTGCATGAAGGCCAAGCTGCACACTGGCTACATATATGTGGAGGGGCTAGGTCGAGCCCATGCATGCTCTTTGGTTAGTAGTTCAGTCTCTGGGATCCCCCAAGGGTCCTCATTAATTGGCTTTGTCTCCTTATGGATCTGCTATCTCCTCCAGGTTGTTCATTCCTTCCTCTAACCTTTCCACAAGATTTCCAGAACTCCATCTAGGGTTTGGCTCTGGGTATCTGCATCTGTTTCAGTCAGATGCTGGGTGGACTTTCTCAGAGGACATTTATGCTTTGATTCTGTACGTGAATTCAGGTTGATAGATGCAAACATAACTTGAATCTCCACAGTGGTTGAAGGAAGAAGCAGGCCAGTAATGTGTCTTTAGAGATCTTCTGAGGACAGCTTGACACATTTCTCCTCAAACTGGCAGAGGTTGCTGCTGCATTCATTTATGACAATCTCACATAGGACACCTGTGCATCCAGGCCAGAAGTGACAAATTTAGCTGTCAACACTGTCTTCACATATTATGTTATTGTGACAAGTCTTTGACCAGTAAAGAGGCACCATTGTCTCAAGGTGTGTCCCTGTGAACCCAGTACCCACGCAGTCACAGAAGGTGTTTCCTCCATCCAAACATAGACCCCTATGGAGACATTGCTGATTAGCAGATGATCAAAGTTGAGTTCACTGTGGTCTCCAAGGAATCTATGTGCACAGTCACAGAAGTAAATCCCAGGGGTATCTTGACACATGGCACCAGGTAGAAGGAGCTGGCATGCACATTTATCCATTTCCAAGTGACAGTTCACACAAGAATACTCTTAAGGACACATGTGAGTAGGGCGGTGGTGGCACACACCTTTAATCCCAGCACTTGGGAGGCAGAAACAGTAGGATTTCTGAGTTCAAGGCCAGCTTGGTCTACAAAGCGAGTTCCAGGACAGTCAGGGCTACACAGAGAAACCCTGTCTCGAAAAAAAAAAAAAAAAGAGGACACATGTGTATCTTTCTATATCATTGAAGGCATATAGCCACATTCATGCAGGGTTAAGAAACACATTCATCTGCTTCCAAGTCACAATGTCTGCCTTGGTATCCAGTCACACAGAAGCATGAGTAGCCACTGATTCCATCCTGGCATACAACCTCATAGTGGAGTTTGGATTCACCCTCATTATGATCTGCCTTACAGAACCTTCCAGCATTTTAAGCAGAGCAGATATAGATAGGGTGCTCAAGGTCTTTATGACAGGTGTCGCAATTTTGGCAGGAATTTCCTCCACAGAAATTAGTGGCATTTTCACAGGTCATCCCATTGTACAGAGAAAGACATTGGCACAGGAGGATCTTTTATCCTGAGGTATTCACAGAAGTGGAAATTCCTTGGCAGGGACTCAAGAATCAAGTGTCTTTTAGATATTCACTGTCTTTGCCCAAATTATTGGGAAGTTCTAAGACTAAATTGTTGTCTTGTGGAAAACAAGCCAACATATAATTGTTTTGACAAGATTTTAAAAGATACCTGGTATTGGGGAATTTTGTTTGTTTGTTTATTGTTTTTATTTTTGTTTTGTTGTTGTTTGTTGTCTTTGTGTTTTGTTTTGTTTCGAAATGGATCCTGGAACCTCACATCAATGCAGAACTAATTATAACCTTTCCCACTGAGGTCAGACAAGGCAGCCTATATAGGAGAGTAGTATCCAAAGGCAGGCAACAGAGTCAGGGTAAGCCCCAACTCCAGTTTTGAGAGGGTACTCATAAAGAGCATGCTTTATACTTTTTACATATATGTGGTGCCTGTCTTCAGATTCGATATGCACTGTGGTTGGTGGTTCAGTCTCTGGGAGTCCCCAAGGGACCAGGTTATTTGATTCTGTTCATGTTCTTATAGAGTTCCTATCCCCTCCAAGATCTTCAATCTTTCCCCCCAACTCTTCCACAAGACTTCCAGAGCCCTGTCTAATATTTGTTTGTGGGCCTCTGAATTTCTTTTGGCCATATGCCAGGTGGAGTCACTCAGAAGATAGTTATGCTAGGCTCATGTCTTCAGGCATAACAGAACAAGCATTAATACTGTCAGGGAATTGTTCTTGCCCATAGGATGGATTTCAAGTTAGGCAAGTCATTGCTTGGCCATTCCCTCAATATCTGCCACGAGTAGATAATCTTTTCGATGTGTTCTTGGCTTTAGTTTACAAGTTTTTTTTTTTAGTATTTTTCATCCATGATCAAGAGGAAATTTTGTCGTAATTACTTTTCTGTGGGTTGATTATCAGGGCAACCTTGCAGTCATAAAATGATCTAGGCAATATTCTTTCTGTTTCTATTTCATGCAATATTTTGAAATGTATTGCTAGAGAAATAAGATAACTAAAGGAGATCAAGGGGATACAAATGGGTAAGGAAGAAGTCAAAGTATCATTATTAAAAGAAAATATGATAGTATACATTAGTAACCTTTAAAAATTCATTAGGGATTTCCTATAGATGATAAACAGTTTAAGGGAAGTGGCTAGATACAAAATTAGCTCAAAGAACCAATAGCCATCATATGTAAAAATGACAGCTGATTTAACAAAGAAATCATGGAAACAAAACCCTTCATAACAAAATCTCAAAAATATTATCTTAGAGTGACTCTAACCAAAGAAGTGAAATATTTGTATGATAAAAATTGAAGTCTTTAAAGAAAGAAAATGAAGACAATCTCAGAAGATGGGAGGACCTCCCATGCTCATGGATCAGTAGGATTAACATTAAAAATGGCTATCTTAACAAAACCAGTATATAACACTATCCCTGTCAAAATCACAACACATTTTTTAAAGATCTTGAAAGGACAGTTATCAATTTCATATGGAAAGTCCCAGGCTAGAAAAAAAATTCAATCCTGGACAATAAGATACTTACTGGTGGTGAAATCACCTTCCTTGATATCAAATTGTACTACCCAGCTACAATAATAAAAAACCACAAAGTTCTGGAACAAAAAAAAAATACTAGTTGATTTGTGGAATGGAATTGAATATCCAGACATAAATCCACACACTTATCTAAACCTAAGCTTTGATTTTAAAAGTCCAGAAATGTACAATACAGAAAGAGAGAAAGCATGTTAAACAAGTTATACTGTCTAAACTGTATATCCACTTTTAAAAGAATATACAAGTAAATCCATATTTATCATCCTGCACATAACTAAAGTCAAGTCCAAGTGGATCAAAGATCTTAGCATAAAACCAGATACATGGAACCTGATAGAAGAGAAAGCGGGAATAGCTTTGAATATATTGGCACAGGAGATGAGTTTCTGAATATAACAGGTACAAACATCAACAATTAATAAGTAGGACCTCATGAAACTGAAATGCTTTGGTAGGACAAAGACTATCAATAGGAAAATATGTCAGCCTCTACAACTGGAAGTTTTGAGTTGGTTTGGTTTCTTGGTTTTGTTTTTTCCAATTTCATATCCAATACAGGGCTAATCTCAAAATACAAAAAAAAAACCTTAAAAACTAGATATCAAAAAACAAATAGTCAATTAAATATCCTAATTAAAAATTGGTTACAGATCTAAGCAGAGAATTCTCAATAGAAGTATCTCAAATGGCTGTGACAATGCAAACCAAAACTACTTTGTGTTTCTATTTTATGCTGGTCAGGATTGCTAAAATCAATAACACAAGTGACAGCTCATGCTGGCAAAGATATGATGAAAGGGGAACACTCCTCCAACGCTGGTGGGAGTGCAAACTTCTACAGCCACTATGGAAATCAATATGGTAGTTCTTCAGAAATTTGAAGTTGATCTACTGGAAGACATAGTTGTATCACAAGGGATGTTTCATTGAACTACAAGAACACACTCAACTGTGTTCATTGTCACTTTATTTATCATAACCAGAGACTAGAAATGATTTATATTTCCCTCAAATGAAGAATAAGTAAAGAAATGTGGTTCATTTGTACAATGAATTATTACTCATCTGTTTAAAAAATGATATTATGAAATATATAGACAAATGGAATAGATTCCCTGTTGGAATAGATGTGCCACTGTTGGTGCAGGTTATAAATATCTCATTCTAGCTCCCTGGAAATTAGTATTCTTCTAGGAGCCTTGAGATAAAATGTAGAACTCTGAGCTCTTACTGCACCATGCCTACCTAGATGCTGCCATGTTCCTGCCTTGATGATAATGGACTGAATCTATGAACCTGTAAGCCTGATTCAATTAAATATTGACCTTATAAGGGTAGGGAGGGAAGGGGACTTATGGGACTTTCGGGAAAGGAGCAAATGGGAAAGGGGAAATGATTTGGAATGTAAATAAAAAACTTAGAAAATACAAAAAAAGAAAAATGAATAAAATAACAAAGTAATTACATGTTTTAAGACCCCCCACAAAAAAAAAGAGTAGCCTTGACCACAGTGTCTGTTCACAGCAGTAAAACCCTAAGTAAGACACTTTATAATAATAGATGATGAGACTGAGATGCTTAAATACCCTAATGAAACATACTTGTGCAGATACAGTGCTAGCTAGAAGACACATTAGCATGGTCATTATTCTTAAGAAGAGCCACACATATCTAGGATCTTAGAAGTAAGATAATTTTATCAGTAACAAAAATGACACCCACTGAATTTTCTAACATCTAAAGTGAAGTTTGAAATTATATCAATTTTGTTTTTCATGAATACAGAAATCTCTCCAAAAATCTTATGAATAGAGTTAGGCAAGGTTCATGTAGGCCTACTATTAAATTATTTTTTAGAGAAAATATTTTCAGCCAATTACTATTGTTTATAAACATATGAGACCAATTTCTACAATCTTATATTTTAGATTTAGATATTAGTATTTTTGAGATTTTAGTGTCCTTTGGTCCTATCATTAACAGCTCTTGTATGTTTAGATTGGAAATAAATATGGCTTATGTGGCAATTACTACATTTAAATATTGTTCACCTTCATTAGTCATGTTCTTCACTTATTTATTCAAACATTAGTTTTTACAATTTCTTTTTCATCTCAGTCTGCATTTTTCAATATTTGCTTTCAGTCATCAGTTTTCTAAATAATTATAATTTTCATTTGAATGCTTTCTTTCGTCTCTATATACATCTATTTTCACATTTCTGTTTCCATGTTAAAAAAAAAAGCATCTCTTTGAAGATTTTCCTAATTTTATAATATAGTTATTTCTAATTTTGGCTAACAAGGACATTGCTTTAAAAAAAAAAAGACAAGCCCCATATTATAAATAACCAAGTCTCCTGAGACTTCTGGATCCATTCAACAATGAATGAGTTTGATATATTAAAGATTTCTCCAGAAGAGAAAAATTCATTCACTTTCTATGCCATAGCTGCCATTCTTAGCTAGACTACTTCCAACAGTGACATAGACCTTCATTGCCTATAGGCTAATTTATGCTTGTATATGGAATGTAAATCCTTTCAAGGTGAGATGAATGAGAGCTTAAAGGAGACAGTGATGACAACTGGTAACAGCTTGCAAGTGACATTAATTGGGTAATTGGGGACATTGATTCTTGAAGAAGAAAAGCCCAAATATTCATTAAGCTATTCATACCAAAGAGTGTTAAAGAAACATCATTGTGGGACTAGCCTATATCTCAAAAATTTTCTGATTTAGAGTTGATGTTTTCCATATTTCCTTTTTGTTTGAATATTCCAGTTTAATCATTTTCATTTAAAAATTGTTTTATTACTGTGGAATAGTACATGTTCCATGAAAAGAAACTTTAATTATCAGAATAATAAATTCAAATTATCTATTAGTTGGAAAGTCTAGTTATATATTATCTTCATCTTTGAGACATTCATGAATATCTATCATAAAATAAGACCATATCCTTCCCCTCAGTTCCTCCTTCGAGTGTCCCCAGTATCCCACATAATGATTCCCTTGCAACTTCTTGTATTTATTTTTCTTCTTCATTTTTTTTGGCAGGGGTATCTCATTAATGCAATTTAGTGCTGCACATGTACATATGCTATATATGTTGGAGTATACACTGGAACAAGAAAACAGACAAGAAATTACACCTCAAATATGTATGATTCCTCCTCCTCTGAATCTATCAATGTAAGATAACTTCTCTATAGGGTGAAGCCTGGAGAGGACTTTTACCATTTGCTATAATGGTGGATTGCTAGATATTATGCAGATAATAGCTGATGAGACATCACGTGTGTTACGGTAATGTCAAGTCTAGAGGACAGTACTTCACTGCATGTCTTTCCATCTTCTACCATTGGCTGGGGTAGGAGTATGTGTAGGCCACATACTCCTGGTATTCAGTTACTTTTATTTCTTGTTTTGATATATGAGTATTAGCCTTTATTTATTAATAAATCTAATAAACCACATTTTCAGATCAAGCCATACATGGAGAGCAAATGTCTGAACAGAATGTTTCAGCTTTCTGGTCTTATCTTCTAAAATATGCAGGTAAAATGGACTGTCTTTCATTACCTTATGTGGAGTATTTGGCAGGAAGGTCTGGGATATACTACACTCCCTGACTGTCCATTATGGAAGAGGTCAGAAATTTAATGTGACAAACTAATTGATAATTAAACTATCCAGGAGAAACGGTATGTTATTTTGTTTGTTTTTGTTTTTGTTTTTGTTTTTGATACATGGATACATGAAGGATTGAGATACAGCTTGTGATAAGCAATTAAATTAAGACCAATATATAACATTTGTCTTCAGACCTCTGCCTATGAGCAAATGCTTACCAGTCTGAGAAGACTAATTCAGTGGTAACTACCTTCTTTCGTGACAGTTAATTTTAAGAGAAAAAGAAGCAAACCTCCAAACAGGCTTCTTGATGCAACTAAGTTGTTTTGGTTTTTTTTTTTCTCTTGTTGCTTTATAACTTTACCAGTTGGCTTCCACAGAGTGGGAAAGCAGCCTAAGTCCTTTACTCAGTTTCAAAACCTGCTGCGGACACACTGGAGATCTCATAAAGTACAGGGTCATAAAAGACCTCACTAGTAATTTTACGACTTCTATTAAAAACCATGAATTCAACTTACATATTTTGCTTTTCAAATCACCATTTGCACTGTGAGGGCATACATTTGCTTTGGCCTGGAGAGTTTAATAACATTTTACATAATCCCTTAGTAAAGGAGCAGAGTCACCACTAGTTTTCCTTCTTCTATGTTGGTCCCACTGATAAAACTCAGGTCTTCATGTGCCGTTACCTGTCAAAAAAAAAAAAAAAAACAAAAAAACAAAAAACAAAAAAAACCCAACAAAAACAACAAAAAAACCCCTTTCAATCTTCTCAGATGTTTTGGGGATCAAATAAACAAATTAATCAATCAATAAGAAAGCATCAGTTCTATTTGGATGAGGGAAACTAATACTTAATGCTGTTCAAAAAAGGGCAAGTGTATAAAGTAGGTTAACCTGTGTTCCAGTCCATAGTTAAGGATTTTTGTGTTAGCAAAAAGAAAACAAAAACCCAACTCAGTCTGCAGGCAGAGCTAATTAGGCAAAGGCTTATTTAGAAAGCAAATATTCCAGAGCACAAATGACATGGGCGGCACCTAAGAGCAACCCTGTGGGTTTTGCACTGTCATTTGAGATAACATGTGATTATTTTGAGATAGTTGTCATACTCATGGAGAAAGACTTCCCATTATCTCTCCCAACACATAATGGGCCTGACCTTTCTTTAGAAGATTTACTTTTGTGGTCCACTAGATAATCCAGATTAAGAAACACAAAGAAAATAATGTTCCAATGAAAGCTTAGGTCTTTTGAGAATTCAGAGCTTTCCTTAGTGCTTGTGTGTGGAAAAGGCTTGAAACCTAGTTTTTTGTTTGTTTCTTTTTCTTATGTTAAAAATGCAAATTAAAATATAATTATACCATTTACTTCCTTCCCTTTCATTCCTTTAATCCCTCTGGTCCCAACCCTATTCAATCTCAAATTTCTAGTACTTTAGTTTTTAATATACCAAGAACAACCTATCTTTGGTCACAGGTTTTGAAATACAAAGGACATTATAGCTATCAGGAGGTATAGCTATTGTGGCCAAGGAACTCTATGTCAATTTTGCAGGTTTTTAGTCTTCTAGGTAAAATAATTTGAAAACAGACTCAGAAGGAAACACAACAGTATTTTCTTAGAGTATGAAAGAAATAAAACCAATGGAACAGAAATGCTAGATAACTCAGTACTTTCTAGAGAAAAAGTTGATAAGAGGAAGGCAAAAAGTGATGGTTCCTAAGTTATAGGCCAGGAAAATATGCAGAGGCAGCAATGGGAATGTATAAACATCTGCCTGCTAAGGAGAGAATCAGAGCATCAGGGTAGTCCAAAGACTACCTAGTGTCTGAATAAAGGCAATTAAAAGATGTTAAGAAGAAGTTTTTCTTTGTTAGAATTCAGAGAGTGGGAGACTTAGCAGTGAGCATTCTTCATCATGGATTCAGATAGAACAGAGAGTTTCATTGAGAAGAGGTCTTTTGGACAATTAACTAGTTAGAATATTTTGATAAGTTCTTAAGAGAAGGAGGAGAGACATACATTTCTAGGAGATTTATCATATCTTCCTTGAAGGGAAGTATGACATATTTTTTCTTTTTTATTATAAAAATCATTTAAATATAGAAAAAAGAATTAATAAAAAATATTCTTTAAAATAGCCATGGAGGAAATTGCCTTTCATTAAACACTGTAAGTTCTTGCTATGTCTTTCTTCCCTCTTATAAAATATTTCAATCCTTGAGGAGGGACAACTGGGTTGCTTTCTCTCTCATTGTACATGACATATCATTTTTTTTGTTTGTTTGGGTGTTGAAATGTAACCTCACTCTAATTTTCTTGTTGGTCCTGAACTTAGGAGATCTTCCTTCTTTTACCTCTCAAGTGCTGGAGATATAGGTTTACATTAGTACTTTTAGCCTCAAAAGATACTTTGAGTTTTCAATTCTGTATATTGAGTGTATTACTAGAGACACTGGAGGTGCTGTGGAAAGCTACCAAGTCAGAGGAGTTTGCCTTCATTGGGCACAAAAGACAGCTAATGTTTGACCTACTTGTCACTAGATAGGGCTGCAGTGATGATGACATCCTCAAATCTCTCCTTTTTTGAGTCTGCTCCATGTGCAATTCATTGTATTGAAGTTAAGATATTTTTCTATATTTTTCTAAACAAGAGTCCATCATGGAGCTGGATCAGCATCTTACAATAGCTTGTCAGACTGTAAAAGCAGGAATAAGGCTTGGGACTTCTATCTGGCTTCTATGATTATCTTCTTCCAGCTATGACTTTCATGTATATCTTCTTTCTAGCAATTCTATCTGTAAAAGTTCTTTGAGTCGTGAACTATTGACACCCTGTTACAGCTAAGAAAAATGTAACTACACTTATAATTGAAATCAAATAAGAAGTATAAAATGTAAATGTTGCAGAAAATCAAATACACCTCTTTTCTATGTGAAGTACTGAAATTTGGTAAGCACTGAGATAAATTAGTTTCCTATTATGACTTAAAAAACTGAGCTACTTTAGTATAGGAAAGTTGTGACATATCTGTGTCTTTCATCAAACATGTCAAACCGTGGTGCTATTTGAATCAAACTTCTTTCCAGATCATTCTCTATATCACAAGGTTTTGGGAGGCAATGATGTACCTGAAACTCCAATAGGTCCTAATTATCTTGCCAGCTGTCAAGCAGGGGCTGCTCTTAGCTTGTGAAGCTGCCTGTAGTCAGTCCCTTCTCCTAACACTACCATGCAACCTCTGGCTGCAGCAACTTCTTTTTTGCAACTTCTGTTAGAGAAGATTTTATTCAACTCTCCTAACAAGGTGTTTAGCACTTTGTGACCTGATGAGGTCAGGGGATACTCAGTATTACCTTTGCTACATTAACCTCCTTGAGAAAGCTACAGTTTCAGGCAATTCACTGGGAGAGGGAACTAGTGAAGGTCCATTCCATTGGAGTTAGCTGGCATTCAGTGATCACACTGATCACTGGTCATTCCCACCATAGTGTCTTTTCCTTGGGATTGTGAAAATTATTATTGCTATTAGCAATAGTTCATTCTTAGAAATCCCATCTGCTCCAACACACAGCAATGGCAGTGATGTACTTGTGATGATTACCCACACACCCAGATGTTCTGACGTAAGGAACAAGAGACAAGTTATTTTCATTTTACATACACAATATTCAATATTTGAGGGTAGGAAATATAAACTAGACAAAGCTAACTTAGGGAGGAATCATGGCACAAATGTGTCACAGGGAAGGCATTGCTGTCTTAAAATCTAGTCTATAGAGTATCCACATCTCTTCATTGGGCTACTCTAGGCACCTCACTCTGTTTTCCATGTTCTATTGTGTGAGCTGGGAAACTTTTTCACCATAAATGCAAGAGCCTTCGGCTGAGTGCAACCCATTTCTGGATGGTAGAATATCATTTTATTGTACACTCTTATTATTTTCATTTTATATTCTCTGTTACTCCCAGACCAAGCTAAGGATATGTCAGCTAACATGAATTTCTCATCAGCTCTGTTGGTATTGCCTATATGTCTCTTGAATTTTAATAGGAGAAGCTGCCCACAAGTTTTTCAAGTTGACCTCTTCTTCATTTTTATCTCTTCCATAGATAGATAAAGCACAGTATCTTTATGTTTCCTAGAGGCCATCTAATTTACTTGTGATCTCAAGAATATTTTAGGTTCTAAAAAAAAAAGATGTTATGTAACTAGAAATGCAAACATTTTGGGATAAAAGAAATTTTAGTAAAAATATACATTTATATGTTAAAAGATGGTTTTTACACTGTTTAGTCAGATGATGATTACTCTACCCAGATATCTGGTTGCAGTTTGGATATTGACATTTTGAAGGCTCTTCTCTCTCAATGTTGTGTAAAAAGTGTTTTCCATCACCTCGATTGGTTAAAAAAACAACAAAAAAAAAGAGGATCTGATCAGCCAATACCTGGGCAGGAGACGAAGAATCAGTACTTCCAATCCCAGTGAAAGGGTCTCAGGTAGGGACCATAGGAAGATAGAATTGCCATGAGCTTCATCAGAGAGTTTTGCCATGGAAGGATGGATGGAGCAGGAGAAGCCAGAGTGAGACTAAGGTGGCAAGCAATAGGACACATGGTTAGATAGTATGTAGTAGTTAGAGTAGATGCAAACCCTGCCCAGCTACAGTGCAAGAAACTTTGTAATAAATATACCAGGTCTCCGTGTCATGATTTCAGAGCAAGGGTGATGTAGAAAATATCTGTACTTTTATATTTACCCTCTTAGCTTTAGACCATAGTAGTTGACTTCATTTCTGTCATGTCATTATTTACTTGTTTGCTGTCAAATGCAGAGCATTGCAACTACCCAGTACAGTGGATTTAAAAAATGACAATTTTGTAACTTACACCTTAAATTTCATTTTAAAATCTAGAAAAAAATATCCCTGTAGAACTTGCAAGTCTTTTCTGAGATTTCTCCATATTAATGTAGGCTGAGTTTTTATATTTGTTATTCTTTATATTATTTCAAGAAATAATTTGGTTAAGCTACCTGCCAGTAAATAGCAAGGATGCTCCTTTATCTAATACTAAACATGATTATTATTATTTCATGACTGAGCCTTTACAAACAGCAGTTTCCAAATTCAGATTTCAATTGATAATCTGCACTGTGGGAACAGGGACCTGGAAGTGGGGGTAAATGGAGATGGACTATACCATGATGCTCAGGATCAGAATCTGGAGATTAGCATCACAGTGCAGATTTAACTTTATTGTTTATTACATGGGCTTGTTATCACTTTTTAGCTAACTAGGGGATGTTTATGTATTTAATGTCAAATACAGGTGCAAGAGGTGTTCTTTAGTAGAATCTGTCTCACCTTCACCTATCAATGAGTCTATAGAGAAGAGGCTAGTCTCACATGGAGATTTGAATGAAGACAGGGTAAGCAGGCCCCTACTTGGCTTTAGACACTTTTTGTTGTCTCATCCGTATTCCAAGAGCCATGTCAGATCATACACTGTGTATAGTGGATCAGGATATTTAAGGAGTCTTTAGGAGCATGTGGTACCTCTCTTCAAACCCCTTCTTCCTCTACCAGGTTTATCTCCACATTCCCCACACTGTGCTAATCAATTAAGATATTTTCTATTATTTATATCAAGATTCTTCTGGCCTCCAATTCCAAAACATTGTAAAAAAAACTTTAATGCCTATTATAGTTGTACCTTCTTTCCTTTTACAATTCCCAAATTGGTCAAGTTGAAGTAGACAACATATACACACATGTATTACACACACACACTTACACATGCTTGATCTCTCTCTCTCTCTCTCTCTCTCTCTCTCTCTCTCTCTCTCTCTCTCTCTCTCTCTCTCTCACACACACACACACACACACACACACACACACACAAGCACTCACACACATACACACAAACACACACAACTGATTGTGATGTTGGAGTGAGGAACTTGATTTGCTGACATATTTTTTCTAGAGAAGTGATCTATAATGTGGATAGACACATGCAATGTTTACACATGTCTATCTTGTGCTGGTGCCAAAACAATAGAACCCAGGTTGAAACCTTAAACACCAATATTTAGGAGAGAAGACTAGGAGGATGACTTTCCTAGTACTCTTATATTTTACACTAAATTGAATGGGTTTTATAATACATATATGTTTTAGTCCACATGATAAGATTAGTTTATATGATGCTTATCGGTTGAGAGCTCCAGAACTAGACTATAGGAAGGCAGAGTAATTTAGCTAATTACTGTGGGTGTTAAGCCTCAATTGTGTATGTAACTAGGGGATATGTTGCCAAAAAAGTCTTTGAGCTATAGCACTTTTATTAGACATACTCAATGACATATATGTCACAATATTTGACAAGCATTGTAGAAATAAAACATTTATTAGAAGTTTTCATTCTGTGCTTAAATCCTGTGAAAACATCCATACTACCTATAACCTAGACAAGTAGTTGTGCCTGATTTTAGTCTAGCAGGGATCATTATTATGGGATTCATTTCCATAAAGAGTTAGGATACTGATTCCATTATAGTCTTAAAATAATTTTTATTTACTAATTGGCATTCCCTACTGTTGTTTTTGTTAATCTATACAAATGACCATAGAAATTGATTTTAATTCCATTAGGTTCCAGACATTAAAGAAAACTGTGTTTATGATGTGTTTTAGGCTCAACTGAATTCCAGGCCAAAGAACTTATCTTTGATTCATGGAACAGTCATTAGTTAGCCAGTGATATGGAATATGGTCCAATTATCTGGCTTCTAACTCTCCTGGAATAAGAGTGCATACAGAAAAAAAATAAGGAAGAAGTTAGGCATTAATATAGGAATCCCTGTTATAATGAATACTATAAACATAGAAGTATGAGGCATTCCACTAAGGAAATAAAAAAAAAATTAAAAGTTACTGGAAGTCAATTACCTAGGCACTTTACTAAGAAAGACTAAAGCCTAGAACTCCATCCATGACCGTATTTTGCATTTTGTAATTTAGCTAGGTTTGTTGTTGTTGCTCTTGGTTGTTTTGTTTTGTTTTTGAGTTCCAGAAGACTTTTGAAACCAGGCTCTTTATATATTTCATGGAGTGAAAATTTTATTTGACATCATTTTCAGGAACCTACTTGCATCTGTATGTTGAGGTATGAAATTATGTTGTTCACAGCTGTGTAATATATGGATGAGACATTGCAAATGTCACTATGATGAATCTTCACTAAGTAAATATTGCAAGAGTAATTAGCATTAGATCAGAAAACTCAACATTTAGCACTAAAGTTCACAATACCTTCTTGCACAATAGAATAGAATAACAAGAGTAGATTTCATCTTTTTAGAGAATAGTGTTTAACAGATGGAGGGGAGACATAGTGGCAGATGATTCTAAGCACAGATAATAAAATGAGGATACATTATGAAAATTAATTCTAGGAAGAAAGAACTGGAAAACATGTCCAACTCTTTTAGTAGGTGAAAGAGGTCTGTGCTTTAAAACTCAAAGCTGTCTTTCATTTGATTTCTAGAAGACTTAGAAATTTCATGTTGTATTTGATCTGGAAAACTGAGAACAATTTCAAAAGATTTTTTCTGTGGGAAAGTGACCCTCTGTAAAATGATATGCCAAAAAATGAAGACTAAATTGTTAAGAAATATGATGCTGAGAGACACACCTAAGGCGATTACTCTTCCAAGTGTTCATACTTTCTGATATTTAACTAGGTCCTGTGAATCATTTGAATTTTATGTAACAGTATCTATGGAATATGAAATTCTTTTAGAGGATGTTTATATTCTAACATTTTAAAAGTCTTATATACAGAATATATATGCATATCTTCTGGACTCACTAAAGTTTGAAACAAAGTAGATTCTAAGAGGAGCTTTTAATAAGCCATTAGGTGATTCATGAAAATGAATTTCAATAAAACCTTTACGAATAATAAGTGTTTAATAAATACTTCTTGTATGTTTATATTATGCAAAATATTTTACAAAAGAGAAATAGCCAGAGCAACAATAATAGGAGATGCCAAAATCTTTGTATGAAGTTGCTTGTAAGTTGTTTTATTGTTCTATAAACAATACTAAAGTCTACACATTTGACTTTATATACCTATACCTTTACCTTTATATACCTATATCTTTATATACCCATACCTAAACCGTACACAATTGAAGAAGTACTTGAAAAAAGATTCTCTTGTGAATAAGTTATATGCAATATAGAGTTTCCATAAGGTTGCTTATGTATTTTTTGAAGTGTCAGGAACTACCATGAAATGGAGGTGAAAGAGAATATCTTTCTTTTGCACTGTGAGTCAACTTAGTGAATTGTTAACCACAGTGGATGATGTGAATGTCCATGTTTGGGTTTAATTTTTCATAATGAGAGTCACTTTGGGACCCCTGCCTCCTTGAACTTGTTCATAAATTTAAAACAGATTTGTAGTAGATAGGCCCATTAGTTCATGCCCTTAGGTTTATAAAAATTCTGTGTTGGTATATACTACATAGATTTAGAGATATCTCAACTAAATTCATCATAATAGACATTAGTTTACTAACTAAAATTTTGTGATTAATGTTTGGTTTTGGCCTTTAAATCATCAGAAAATCAAAATGAGGATTTAATAATGAAAAAGAAACCATCTTAATATAGGAATTTTTAAACTCTCATATCATAATTGAAGTATTTGAAACACTTAAAATTCAAGTGAATATATGATTTTAAGTAAAAATATATATTCCAAGATAAAAGAACTTATTTTTATTGCCTGCCTGTATTTAGTAAATAAAATAAAAGAAGTTTCAATGGTAGTTCACACTAGAGAACTTTGATTCAGACTTGAAATTTTTAATAAGGAAGTTCAAAATTGGTTTCAGGTCAAGTCATAAAACCAACATCAGTATTTGACAACTCCATATTTTGTTCTGGACCTTGTTAAGTTGCATGAGTTAACTGACTCTCCTTACATATGAAGCCCAGTGTTAAGACCATCTCAGAACCCACTGTAAGCAGTGATTCAGTTCATCCTCTGTCCACCTTCATGCTCCAGTGACCGGATCACTTCACAATTTACAAATTGATTGATGTTTCCTTGAATTGCTGTTATTTTTGAAAGCGTAAAAGTGCTTTTTAGGCCAAAAATAGAATTAAGCAAGCTTTACTGACAAGATAAAGATGCAAGTTTCAGCTTTTCTCTGTAAAATGATGCAGATTAATTCAATCTAAAGGTTTTCCCCTTTAAATGCTGTAAAAAGTAAAACTGCTGAGAAAAATCTCATCGGCACAGTAAGAACTTAACTGTATAAATAGACTGAAACCTTTTAGAAATTATCAAGAAGTTCAAGAAAAGAGGCATTTAAAATAAACATTATAAACAACACAAAACAATAAAATGGCAAGTGGTCCAGCTGAGGCTGGGGTTATTCAGTACATCCTGTGAGGCCTTACTCATCAGTTTCACATTGAAACTTGAGAAGCACTTTAAGAATAAGTTGTATTTAGAGATAAAGTAACATTCACAAGACTTGAGCACTAAATAGACTTATTAAGTATTCATTTATATAGGAAATAAAAAGTGCTTTACTGCAACTCCAGAAAAAGATATCATTAAAAAAATTAAGAAATGACTGTTATTATTTTATTTTAGTTTTTTTCTAGTGAAATGAGAGGGGAAGCCAACTGAAACCTCATCAGAAATAATTTGAAAGCATATACATAGGTAAGAACAGTCTGATATGCTGTAGTAATCTATAATATAATAAGACATAATTTCATAAGGAAACTACTTAGCAGTTCTTGAGAATGTGTTATAGCAATGTAGTTTTCCATGGTAAATATCTTATAATATTTTATTTATTTTTCAAATTGTGTTAATGCATAAAACACACAATGAAAGTTATTATCTTCTATAGTTAGGGTTAGCTTTAGGGTGACAAGAGAAACATGAAGCCAAGGCTATATTTCCTGCTCAAAACTCAAAGGTTAATGGGTTTTTCCAAATATATATAGGAGGGGAAAATGGAAACAGGTCTGCAGAACTGGTCTGGCTGTTCACTGGTACCACTGCTCTAGCAGCTGGACTGGTCACCTGCTTAATTCAGGAATACTTAAACCTGGAGGAACAATGAATTTCACCTTCACTCCACCCGAGGTGGGGCCAGATTATGGCTAGCACAGGAATTCCAGCTCACAGGCTGGGAGAACTTCACCTTGGTCAATGTCACGTTCCTGCCAGGTGACATGACACCCCAATATGGCTCTCTACAGAGAGTGACTGAGGAACACTATTCCAGCCTGTTTTCTAGCCTCTACAAACACATTCACACATATGTGAGGATGTATGCCCATACATACAAACATGTGAACACACACACATGAAAAATATAATAAAGTAAAACTTACAATATGGTTGTCAAATGTCCCCAAAGGCCAATATATTAAAGGACTGATTACATCCAAGCAAAAATATAAAATAAAATAAAACCTAGAGTGTGGTTTTAAAATCCCCTCAAAGGCCACAGTGTTAGAGAATTGACCCAGATCTATACTGGTGAAAATATGAAAATGTATGTACTAGTGAGGGGTTTTTAGAACATTGGACTGTGCCTTTAAAGAATCTTATCAGAAGCTGCCCCTTCTTTATCTTTGATTCTAAGCTATGTTGTAAGCAGTTCTCTCCACAATACACTCCTAAAAAGATCAACCACCATCACAGGTTCAAATCCCCATCTTCCAAACTTGTAATTCAAAAGAAGTCATCACTCTTTGGGAATGTTATAATGATGGAAAGCTAGCTAACAGACACACGTGAATTTGGGAGGCTATTTCTTCCAAGTTCCTATAAAAGCTGTAGGTTTCCTTTTCTCTTTTTATGACCTTTATTCATGGACTCTCATATATTCTTGAGTTCCCAAAAGCAGACCAATTTTACTGAAGTACTGACTCTATAAAATCTTACTTCAATGTAGTTGGTTTATATGTTAGTTATCTTTATATTTGTGACAAAATGCCAAGATCAAAAGAACTTATAGATAAAAGAGAAATTTTGGATCACAGAACAGGAAGGTTAGAATTCATATTGTCAGTCTTAGTATAGCAACAATTGGAATAGAAACTGAGAGATCATGTGCCCAACCACTCCCAGAAAGCAGAGAAAAAAATGAAAACACAGTGCAATAGAATGATCCTGAAACCTACCCCTAGTGACATATTTCTTACAGCAAGGCTGAATCTCCTCAATTGTACCCACAGGGGACCATATTTTAAAATACATAAACCTATTAGTGCATTTCTCATTAAAACCACCACATTCCATTCCCTGGTACCCACAAGCTCATGGCTATATCATAATGTGAAATGCATGTAGTTCATCTTAAAAATCCCATAAACTTTAATATTTTAAATACTGTTTAAAATCCAAAGCCTAAAGTCTCTTATAAGACTTAAGGCAATCTTGTAATTATAATTCCCTGTAAATTTAAAACTAAATTGCACATCTCAGCAATACATCACCAATCCCAGTGAGAAGAATAGGGGCATAGTGAAAAAATATTGTACAAAAAACAAGATAAAGCCAAGATGAGCAAAAAGCAAGTACTCTAGCTCAGGAGTTCTCAACCTTACTAATGTTTCAAATCTTTAATGCAGCTCCTCATGTTGTGGTGACCCCCACACACCATAAAATTGTTTTCATTACCACTTCATAACTGTAATTCTGTTACTATTATGAATCATAATATGAATATTTTCGAAGATAGAAGTTTTCCAAAGGTTGAGAACCATTGCTCTAGCTCCTTGACTTGAATGTGAGACTTCAAAGAGCTGATGACTCAGACATTCCAAAACTTGATACTTGGAACATAGATCACCCTTGAACTGCTTCCATTTCCTTTATTCAGCTCTCTTTGGAAGGTATCTCATGACTCTGTAATTACCAACACCTTGTTATCTGCAGTTGAACTCAGGCCTTACTTTCATGGCCTCACAAAACATTCTCAATGACTCCATGCATGAACAACCCCATCACATGCTGCCTGACCTCATCATTTCTCTGAAATCATGGAGAATGTATCCAGGAAAACTCACTCTTGCATCTTTCATATCTTCAAAGTTAGCACAGTTTAAATTACACTGGCAAGTTTAGCTTCCAGGTAGTGATGGAACCTCTCCCCTAGAATCGTCTTTCCATCAACCTTAGTGTGCTGTTTCTTTCCAAGAGCAAATAAACATGCTAGAACTTCTCCTTTCATAAGTTGAAAGTAATGGTGGGGTAGGCTTACCAGAGAGCATTCTTCCTTTCCTTAAATGCTGACAGAGGCAGTAGTGTGCATGGACTTTAGCACCAGAGAATTTGGCACAGAACTGATGTATGTATATGTATGTGCATAGGTATGTGTATGTATATGTGTATATGTAAAACCTAAAGTATTTTTATACAGTATAAAATGAAATTCTTTGTATCTCTGATGATTATAGCTTATACTCTTCCTATTAGCATTTGTTTTTCTAAATTTATTAATTCCTATTTAAGAACCTTGATAATTTTATTTATTAAACAGCTTTATGATAAATGAGGACAGTATTCAAAATGACAGTAATGGTAAGTACATTTCAGAGCAATAGGTCTAGATATGTGAAGAGAAAGAGTGGCTTTATTTCTGTAATTACCATCATAAGCAAAGAGTAAATTCATAGCCATAAAAATTCATTTGGTATTTTCTCAAAAAGTGCTTCTCAGTTCAGGTGGGTAAAAGATATTTAATTGATGTTTAGTTTAAGTAAAAATTATGCAACTGAAATAGAAGAATATAAAACAAACACTAATAAAAAATACTTAAAATTGAAACTAGCAGAACACATACCCTGTGCCCTCAGTCAGAAGAGAAGTGGTATCTCCAAATGGATATTCAAAATAGAAACACAGATACCAATCAGTGTTGTCACCAGTGAGGACAAATACCAATTATACGAATTATCAGATACAAATTATCAAAAATGTGAATGAACTGTGTAGAAAGCAACTTTAAAACTCCATTTATATAAGCTCCCCTTAAAGCAAATCCAACAGCACTAAACTGTACCATATCCCCTAGGCACCATTTTCTGGCCTACAACTTCAGTAGATCTTCTTTTCCTGGCTCAGGCCAATTCTTTCAACCCCAGGCTCAGTATTAGCACCCAAAACCCCAAAGGGCACAGTCCACAAAAAACGCAGCAAAGATACCCTACTGGAATTGAAGACTTGCTAGTCACCAGAATTCCAAGCAACTCAAGCCTGAAGATCATATGGGAAATAGAAATCAAGGCATATATCAAACCAATCCAAAACAAAACTACCCATATGACCAAGTTAAACTTAGAAATTCCCACCTAAAAATATAATAACTCTAAAACCCAGATTACTAGGGGCCTACCTAAGAACAAAATCAACACCAACCAAGACAATATGGCACCAACAGAGCTCAGCTATATCCTACCACAGCAAGTCATAAATATTTGACTATAGCTGAAGCACAAGAAAATGAACTTAATTCAATCTTATGAATATGATAAAGAGAAAAGAAATAGATCCCTTTAAAATATAGGAAAATATAATCACAGAGGTGAAGAAAATGAATATAACATGACTTGAATGAAGATAAAAGCAATAAAAAATTTACAAACTAAGAGAATCCTGAGAGGTGGAAAATCTAGGTAAGCAAACAGGAACCACATAAGCAAGTATCAACAACAGAATACAAGAGGTAGAAGAGAGACTCACAGTCAAAAATGATCTGATAAAAAGAAATGGATACATCTGTCAAAGAAAATGTTAAATCTAAAAAAATTTCCTGACACAAAACATCTAGGAAATCAGAGATACAATGAAAAGAGCAAAACTAAGAATAATAGGAGTAGAGGAGTGAGTCCATTTCAAAGGCTCAACAATATGATCAATAAGTGCACATAAAAATATTTCTTAGCTGGGCAGTGGTGGCACACGCTTTTAATCCTAGCATTTGGGAGGAAGAAGCAGGAGGATTTCTGAGTTCGAGGACAGTCTGGTCTACAGAGTGAGTTCCAGGACAGCCAGGGCTATACAGAGAAACCCTGTCTCAAAAAATCAAAAAAAAAATTCTTAACCTAAAGAAAGAGGTGCCTATAAACATACAAAAGACTTACAAAACAACAAATAGGTTACGCCATGAAACAAAATCCCCTACCCCATAATGATCAAAGCACTAAACCTACAGAACAAAGAAAGAATATTTAAAGGTATGAGACCACAATAAATATAGACTGACCTATTGGAATTATACCTGACTTCTTCTTCTTCTTCTTCTTCTTCTTCTTCTTCTTCTTCTTCTTCTTCTTCTTCTTCTTCTTCTTCTTCTTCTTCTTCTTCTTCTTCTTCTTCTTCTCCTTCTCCTTCTCCTTCTCCTTCTCCTTCTCCTTCTTCATCATCATCATCATCATCATCATCATCATCATCATCATCATCATTATTATTATTATTATTATTATTAATTTATTTATTATTCTCCCACTAAGACCAGACTAGGCAGTCCTCTGCTATATCTGAGTTGGGGGCCAGAGACCACCTCATGTATGCTATGTGTTTAGTGGCTCAGTGTCTGAGAGACTTCAAGGGTCCAGGTTAGTTAAAACTGCTGGTCTTTCTATGGGGTCATCCTCCTTCTCAGTCTTTTCCTAATTCAGTCACAGGGGTTCCTGACATCAGTCCAATGATTTTATGTAAATAGCTACATCTGTCTCAGTCAGCTGCTTGTTGGGCTTCTCAGAGAACGGCCATGGTAGGTTCCTGTCTGTAATCACACCAGAGTAAGCATCAGTAGTAGTGTCAGGTCTTGGAGTCTCCCATGAGATGGTATAAGAAAAGATCATCTTGAGTGAGATAACCCGGTCACAGAAACACAAACATGGTATGTGCTGTACACATTTATAAGTGGATATTAACCATGAAGTAAAGGATAAACTTTCTGCAATCAACCAATCAAAGAAGCTAAGTAACAAGGAGGTTTCAAAGCAGAATGTGAATCTCACTGAGAAGGGGAAATAGAACTTACATCATGGGTGGACAGGATGTGGGTGGGATTTGGGATGGGAATGGAAGGGGTCAGGAGGTGGGAAGACTGAGGGGAAAGAGTACAAGACAATACAATTGGAATAGGGGTGGGGCATCTATGGAACAAACTAGAAGCCTAGGAAAATGGAAACTTCCAGGCAGCTTTAAGAATGACCCTAGCTAAGATTCTTAGCAATCAGGCATTTTGAGCCTGAACTGTCTTTCTCCTATAATCAGGCAAGATTTCTAATGGAGGGACATGGACACCAACCCAGCCACAAAACCTTCAACCTACAATTTACTTGGCTTACAATATGAGCAGGGGTAAAGATGGAGTACAAAGTAAGGGAGAGGACAACCAGTGACTGGTCCAACTTGTGAGTCATGCCCTGGAAGAGAGACCACCCCTGACACTCTTAATGAGATTCTGCTATACTTGTAGACAGAAACCTAGCATAACTGTCATCAGAGAAACTTGACTTACTGACTGAGTGGAATAGATACAGAGACCAATAGCCAAACATTAGGTATAGCATTAGGAATCCTTTAGAGGAGGGGGTGGGGGAGGAAGGAGTTTGGAACCAGGGATGTCAGGTTGCCACAAGAAAATACAGAATAAATTTACCTGGTTTTACAGTGGCTCATAGATATTTAAAGAACAAATAGGAAGCCTACATGTGACTGACCTAGACCCTCTGTATATATGTTAATGCTGTGTAGCTTGGTCTTGTAGAACTCTAACAGTGGTAGATGGGGTTTCTCTGACTTTTCTGTCTGATTTTAGAACCATTCTTCCTATTTGGTAGCTTAAGTCTAGCCATAAAAGAAGGGAGATATCTCATCATATTGCAACTTGATATGCCAGGACTGATTGAGATCCATGGAAGATCTCTCCTTTTCTTAAGAGAAAGGGAGGAGGAATGGATTGCAGGAAGGGAGAATTGGTGGAGAAGAGTTGAGAGGAAATGAGGGAAGGGAAACTGTTGTCTGTATGTTAATTTAATTAATTTATTAATGTAACTCTATACATAGGAGTAATCACTAAGAGCCAAAAAATTGCATGCCTTGACAAGTCTGGTTCTGATGAGGTGTCCTAATTTGTGATCATATATTGTATCTTCATTTCTCCCTCTTGAACTCATTGGGCATTATATTAGAGAACATTCAAATCAAGTAATTTTTTTAAAGTAAAGTTATAACTTTCAAATACATTAAAATATATGTACACAATTGTAGAGCTCAGTTCAATTTAATTATTTATGGACCTTGAAAGTTAGTATTTTTCTATTTATTAGGTTTATATTTTACTCCAGAGCATTATCTGGGATTGTTTTAGGTAGTTTTATTTTGTTGT
Source organism: Tokudaia tokunoshimensis (assembly GCA_036184795.1). Lineage (NCBI taxonomy): Eukaryota > Metazoa > Chordata > Mammalia > Rodentia > Muridae > Tokudaia > Tokudaia tokunoshimensis. Next base: position 140,244,905 of record BTHU01000003.1, read on the forward strand.
TATTTTTAATATTTGTAAATCTAAATATGTCTAAAACTTTTTCACTATCACTTATTGCAATATTCATGACAGTGGTCAAGTTGAAGCAGCTTTTAGTACTATCAACCTACCTGCCTCTCTCCATACATGTCCGTATGAATACAACAAAAAGTGTTAGGAAAAATAGCTAGCTTTCCCTTTTATTGTCTATTTTATGATAATTTTATATATGAGTGCTACATTTGTTTATCATCTTACATTCATGAGTCCTTTATTGTTGTTGTATAACCTATTATTTAACCGATTGAGCCTACCTAGTCTTTCTCTTATGTATGGGTATTTATGACTGACTCCTTGAGTTTGGATGGCCTATTAGCAGCCTCATCACATAGAGAATACTGGATCTCCCTCTGACTTTCTTAACATAGATTGATTAAGAAAAAGCAAAGAGATATGGTTCAGCAGGATTGCTAGACTTGCAACCTGGCCACTTGACTTGGTCAAAGACATTAGTTGTCCATCTAGTCATTAGGAAGTGTACTTAAAACAAATATTTAAAATCCTCTCCTTACTGTCTTATACAGTCCTCTGTTCCCTGGGCAGATGCATTGCTCCTAGCTTCAGAGTTAGATAGGGTCATGCCTTCTTCAGCAAATTAGGAAAGAATCAGAAAAGGAAATGTGGAAATGGCAATTTTACAATATGCCTCAAAGACACAAATCATAAAGATCTAGTATAAAAAAATTTCATAGAAAAGTTAATGATATGGGTACTGATTCCTTTAAAATATCAAGTGCTAAAAATTCTGCAAAATTTCTTCAAGTAGCCTGAGGGGTACATGTTCTCCAGCTAGAAAACAATGTGGTAATGTTTTTCAATAAACAAACAAGGCCTAAGAACTTTCTGGAACTCATTTGATTGTTGGGTCTACAATCACCATGGCTTGTGTATTAATTTTATTTTTTAAGTTTTAGCTCTATGGAATTTTAATCAGCAAAGATTTTACTTAATATATGCTTCTAATTACATATTCCTTTTATTGTCATTCAACATACAGCTTTAGTTTGGTGACTTAAATGGGAATTTACACTCTTCAATCTGATTAATAATTTAGATAAGATATGAGTGTATTAAAGAGTACAAATTTTATTTTCTATGATTTCTCTAAACATCTTAGTGTAATTAAGATCATAGAAATTACTGAGGAGAGTCAAATACTGAAAAGAGATGATTTTCCAGACATGACAATCACTTTGAGCAGATTCTTTTTCAGATGCTTGTGAATGTGTACAATTATTTTAAAGCATGTATGAGAAAAATACTGAAACTAAGGGCAGAAATGAAGCCTAAGGAAAAAAAGTCAAAATTAACTGAAGATATTGGCTAAGTATAATGAAGAGAAATGTATTACTCTTTTTTAAGAGGTTGAAAATAGCTATCTAAATTGCTATAATTTCTATTGCAGTCAAGTAGTAATGGTTTTAAAAAGATACTTTAAATCTAATTAAATGAGCTATGTACTTTTCAAAAGTGAATATATTCTGAAATGAAATAATTATGGTTAACATTTTCAAAGACTGACCTTAAAATATCACTTCCTGTACTAGTCATGCAAAATGGCAAGCTATACTGGAACAAAAATCACACTTATTACTTACATAGGCAGATTCCTTTAAGATGATACCCATTATTTTCTCCAGTTAAATTATCTCAAATGGAAGCCACTTTGTTTATGCTGATAACACTCAGACAATTCTCTTTGATTCAAGCACATAGTTTGTTAGAAGTGAGGTGTTTTGCCCTGGGTTCTTCTTTCATCTTACAGAAACTTAATGTACATTTCACGGATAAGAGTTGGAAATAAACAGAGGAGAATCAAAATGAACATGCAGAGGTATCTAATGTGGGGCACTAGAAATCCCACACGGTATTTAAGAACAGTTCCTGAAACTTAGCCCTTCACATCTCCATTTTGCAATTTCTAGGATCTTGTGAGTGTATGTCTCATAAAAGAAGACTTCAAGTTTTGCTTTTTTAGTTACTGTAAGTATTTGTTTTCAGTAATGTATTTTTATCTGCCATATGTAGATCATTAGGCTAGAGTGGCCAGTTAGCCCATGATTATTCTTGAGATTGCTTAGGTAGTGGTGCAATTTTCTTCTAAGTTAGGAAAATAAGAATTATCATATTATATTCATGATATTGTTTTAGAATGAACATTAGAGAATGCATATATATATATATATATATATGATTTGTCTAAGAATAATTAATATCAAATGAAATAGTTAAGAGACTTTAGATGACTGGGTTTATTAAAATTAACTCAAGACTCTTTTATACTAGAAATTATTTTTAATAACTTCTGGGGTTTTCTCATTTCCAACTGTTGACTGAAAAGCATCCTGATTATAATAAACTATTGCCTGTATCATTACAGAATCTCAATCAGCAATGCAATGCACAGATTTTGAAAATTTGATGTTTCTAGACATTTTTTGACATCATGTTTTTTTTACCTTAGCAGTTGACATTGTTCAATTAGTATGTGCCTCTCTTTCTCAATTTTGTTCTTGTAAATATTTTCCCTTCATAGATTATATTTACATAAATTATCTTTTCAACATAATGACTGCTTTAAATAAACACAGCTAAATAAAGTGTTACAAAAGAACAATAGAAAAAAAGATGAGGTAGCATAAAATATATTCCTATTTCTTTTGTCCATTCATTTATCCCACAGATTCCTAACATTTGTAAAGGTTTGTGTAATAAAAATGAAAACCAAACAAACAATGGATCTCAGCCTGTCAGAAGCAACTTCAAAAGAATAAAACATTGTCAGAACTAGGCTGCCTTAAGAACTTTCAAAACATCTACAATAAATATTTATTTTTGTTCTTTTAACTTGAGTTGAAAATACTATTTTCCAGCATCTGTGATAGAATGGCAGCTGTGCCGGTATCATAAAGCTGAACGAAAATGTTGGAAACGTGACTCATAAAAGGGCAGTTGAAGGATTGAAAATTACACACAACATTAGAGGTGGTATTTGGGGCCTATAATTTGTGTACAGATATATACAATGATAAATTCACTGTAACCAGCTAATTAGCTTACTATTAATCGAGTCTGTATAGTCTGAAATAGCAACAGTGTATCCAAAATTAAACTCAGTTATAAGCCAACTAAAAAATATAGAAGAGCTTTTACAAGCTTTTAAATTTCTCTCACTGCTGTGCTCTTGTTCATTGATGGATGAGAAGAAAAAGAGGAAACCAGGGAGTTTTCCTTTAAAAGTTCTTGTTCATATATCTTGGATTATGGTTTGGGATTGGGTTTTCTCTAGTGTACAATGCTAGACCTTAGTTCACAAGATTTGATTAACTATAAGATTTTTCAAGAGATTCAGTGAGTCATCCCCATGTATAAATAGCAATGTATTAGTAATTTCATGTGTTATAATAAGGCAGTCAACAATGGTGCCTCTATTTTAAATTGTTTTAAATGTTTTCTAACACCGTAAAGAGTATTGTCAATATAGTCACTAACTATACAGACTGTAGAATATTTTATGATCTTTTAACACTAAAACTGCACCATGGTTTTATCTACCAAAAATGCTTGTTTCAGGTTTAGTTAATGAAATATGTATTGGATGACCTATGGTAAATAGGATGCTTTGACTTGTGCCAAATTCCGTAGCTATATAACTTAGGGTCAAACTTTGACTATTATATGCTATATATTACATATATTACTATTATACGCTCCATATATGCTATACATTATAGGTTATAGAACCTAATCTTTATTTGTATAGACCTGGGTTGGCCCAGTGCTTGCCATTTTACTCCCTGTGTGGTCATATGAGCTTCACTCCATTGATTTGATTTTCTTGATATCCTTCATCCCCTCTTGCTCAGACATAATATTTCTGCCACCTATTCCATAGGTCCCCTTTGATCTGGAGGAGGGATTTAATATTCTAGATTTCATAACCTATTCTTGACAGCAGTAGCATGCAGTATTCACTGGTTAATTTATACTATTACAAAATCAATAATACTTAAAGTGGCCATACATTTGAGAGAAAGTTAGAAGACATAGAGGGGGTTAGAAGAGGAGCAAATTGTATAATAATGTTTTAATTAAATTTTAAAATTGAAACCATAAAGTAAAACTTTGTAGGAAAATTTTATTTTCCAAAAAGAACTATTCTAAAATTTAACCCAGGTCAGATAAATGCTATTGTTAAATAATGAGTATGCCAAAGTGTGCAAAGAAAATACCAGCATGCACTAAAGAAACTATGAAATATGAAATATTTTATATCAGATATCATTGATATCAGTTTCCTATTCTAAAAGGAATCTGGCAGAGCTGAGAGTATTGGCACAAAATTCTAAACTCAAGGCAGAAGCAGATGTATCTCTGAAGTCATAGCACCCTTATCTACAGAGGGAATTTCGGGACAGCCAGGAATACAAACAGAAACCATGTCTTGAATACCCCCAAGTAATTTTTTGATTAACAGTAAATAACTAATTTATTCTGGTAGCATTGACTTTTATGGTTTAACATTAATTTATGTCTCTTGTAAGAAACATATGATATTATGATTTTGATTGCATTGTATCTCTGCATTGTCAGCAGCATCTCTTATTTTTGAACTCACTAAATTGTCATAAGTTTCTGGTGGACAAAGTCTCATCTTTCTGAATCACTTTTGTTTTAATTTTTTCTATCTCCTGCTAGATATTGAAAGGTACTCCATAAATTATTTAATAAATTTTTCAATAGAAAATATGTTTTTAATATTACATATATATATATATATATATATATATATATATATATATATATATATAAAAATTTTGTTTGGTATTTATGTTTCTCATTTGGTAGCCTGTAAATTACCTTCCTGTAAAAACACTAGAACATAGGGGTAAAGGTTCTATGTAGCCACTAGTTCTGCCTCTCCATGTTAAGCAAGATGTGTGGTTGTTGTCTTCAACAATGGGACCTTAATATCAGCTTGCCAATTGTTTTGCCAACAGCCTCAGTTGTTTGAGGATTACCCTGGGACCCTTTTATCCAGACTCAATCAGATATATCACAGTTCTGGTACTCAAAGCTTCCTTTGGACTAAATTATCATTGACAATTTTTCAAATATTTCCTTAAATTATGTAAAATATTTAGAGTTTATTTAAATCAAAATTTTCTTTTTTAGATACTTCAATTTGAGTAGCTCTCTTTAAGTAAGTATTTTATGGATTTTCAGATCTTGTGCTTCTTATCTGAGTTAGCTTAATGCTTATGAGTATCTACTTGAGCCCACATACATCTCTCTTTCAGAATTCTACTGAAGGAAACTGGAGAGATAACTCAGCAGATCAGAACACATGTTGATATTACAGGGGACACAGGTTTGGTCCTCAATACCCACACCGTGCTGCTCAAATGCATTTGTAAAGCATTCATCATCCTGTAATGTGATCAACAGGAAGAAACTACTGCTTGGTAATGGAAACCTGGACTACTACCCAGAGCTGCTCATGGGGTCATGGATCTCAGAGGACATTCCATGATGTGAAGATCCTACATTCTCTTCTTGCCACTAAGGACTAGCACATATATGTGGTGTTTACTCATAGAGTCACAGACAATCATATAATTAAAAGTAAATTTCTAAAAAAACATGAAAAATGAAATATATAAATACAAAGAGATAAAAGGACTGATATAAATAGCTCGAAAATATCAGACCTTATGTTAAATATAAGGAATTGTTGCATTACAAAGGGGAATGACAAATGTAACATTAAAATTATTGATGGGAAAGGGGAAATGATTTGGAATGTAAATAAAAAAACTTAGAAAATTAAAAAAAAATATTGACAAATGATTTGCTATATAATAAAGTTTTCACATATCTCCCCAATATATCTCATGAAGAAATATTGTCATTTCTTTTTGACAAAATGCTGAGCTTAAATCTAATAATGAGGGAATAAAATACAGACACTAATAACTGTACTTTACAAAAAAAAATCCCCCAAACAACAAAACTTGTCTCAAAGTTAATAAGTGTGAAAGTTTTAAATAAAGATAAAACAGATAACATATGATATGTCAAAAATATTAAAGAGGCAATCTTCTTCTATGAGAACATGGTTTGTGGCTTGGGCTGTGAAAAAAAATGATCAAATTCAAATTCTACAAACTAAGTATTAGTGTATGATATCTAACCTCTTAATTCCACCTGTTAAAGGGGAAAAATGGTATACAGCAACATTATTTTTAACTATTTCTTAGTTATTTTACAATATCATATATTTATACATGTTTATTTTTATTTTTTACATAAAGCAGTTTTAATTTATTTTGCCTACCTAGTATTATTTATTTTTATTTATTTATTTTTCTTTTTCCATTAATTAATTTATTTATTCACTTTACATCAATATTGAAGTCCCCATCCTCCATCCTCCCAGTCTACCTACATACTGGGCTGCTCCCTTCCATCTCCCTGTCCCTTTCACTGCTGACAAGAGGGAGGACCTCACTGTGCACCAACCCACCCTGGCACCTCAAGTCCCTGTAGGACTAGATACATCCTCTCCCATTAAGGCCAAACAAGACAGCCCAGTTAGGGGAACAGGATCCACAGACAACAGAGTTATAGTTCTGATAAGCCCCTGTTTCAGTTGTTGGGGACCCACAAGAAGATCAACTTGCACATCTGCTGAATATATGCAAAGGGGCCTAGTTCCAGTTCTTATATGCTCTTTGGTCCATGGTTCAGTCTCTGGGAGGCCCAAGGAGTCCTGATTAGTTGATTATGCTTGTCTTCTTGTAGAGTCCCTATCTCCTCTGGGTTCCTTAATCCTTCTCCCAATTCTTCTACAAGACTTCTCGAGCTCTGTCTACAGTTTGGCTGGGGGTCACTGAATTGTTTCCATTGGCTGCTGGCTGGAGCCTCTCAGAGAACAGTTATGTTAGGCTCCTGTCCTAGAGCATAACAAAATATCAGTAATGGTGTCAGATACTGGTGCTTGCACATGGGATGAGTTTCAAGTTGGGCCAATCATTGGTTGATCACTTTCAGTCTCTGCTTCATCTTTGTCTCTGACTTCTTATATACAGGACATATTTTGGGTAGAGGGATATGTATGTGACTTGGTATTCTTATCCCTCCACTGGGAGTCCTGCCTGGGTACCAGAGAGGGCCACTTCAGTTTCTATATTCCCCACTGATATGAGTCTCAGCTAGAGTGACCCTTATAGACTCCCTGGAGCCTCCCTTATTCCAGCTCATTGGCACTTTCTAGAGATGCCCCCTTCCCTTTAGTTTCTGTTCAATCTCCAGCCAATTTTCCCTGGTGACTCATCCTACATCCAATCTCCTGATTGTTCTTCTACCTACCTCCTCTCTCACTCAGTTACCTTCCCCCTCCACCTCTGATGACTATTTTCTTGCCTCTTCTGTGTGAGATTAAATCATCCTCCCATAGGCATTTTTGTTACTTAGCTTCTTTGGATCTGAAGATCATGGTAATCCTGTACTTTATGCTTAATATCCATTTTAATTGAATATACACCATTGCATACCCTTTTGTTTCTGGGTTACCTCACTCAAGATGACATTTTCTATTTCCATCCATTCCACTTCAATTTTCATGATTACCTTGTTTTTAATGGCTGAGTAATATACCATTGTGAAAATGAACCACATTTTCTTTATTCTTTCTTCAGTTAAAGAGCATCTATGTTGATTTTAGTTTCTGGTTATTATAATGAGTAAGACTGCTATGAAGGTACTTGAGCAGTTGTCCTTGTGATATGGTAGAGTATTCTTGGTATATCTGGGTTTTCTGATAGATCTATGCCTAATTTTTTAAAGTTCATTTATTGTGTTCCTATATCTCTACTTCCCTTTCCACCATAATCCTTTCACCTACCCCAAAACTAAGTAGGAGAAAAAGAAACTTAGAAGGGAAAGAGGGTATAGACTTCTATAGGCTACTTCCTGCTGATTAGGGAAGTTGTGTTCCATGGGTCCAAACCAATCTTCATTGTCAAGGTGTTTCCAACTTCTTGTCCTCAAACTGAAACAACAAACAGTAACTGGGAGCCGAAGGAGTAGTAGCTGCCACAGGTCCTCTTGGGGTTCTCTTATTTATATTCTCTCTAGAGTTACTAGAATTTAACTGTTTGCAACTGACAAAAATTATTCCCACCACTAAAGCAGAAGACCATCATAGTTAAGGGCTGTGGACAAACTGAAGCAGCCCCATGTATTTTTTGTTAGTATATTATTAACAAAAATGAGATGGACTAGAAATTTACTGTAATGTACAATGCCAAATATTACTTAACCATGTGATTCAATTCATAAGAACTGAAAAACTGCACGATTTTATTCAGTTGCTTACCATGTGTATATAATAATATATTAATATTTTAGAATGTTAATGTTAGGCATTAAAAATGCTACAACTATATTAAATTGTTTTAAAATGTTTTCTACAAAAATAATGAGTACTGTTATTACAATTACTAGCTTTACAGACTAATGCTTACTATGGAACGCCTCTTGATCTTTTTTTAATATTAGAATTGAACAATACCTTTATCCACCAAAAATGTTTGTTTCTCTTCTAATAAAATATGTAATAAGCGATGCCTGGTAGGAAGGATACTTGAAGATATATCAAATTTTCTTTGCATACACTCTATTTGTACATCAGTCTTTCAGTGTAGGCCAACCCTTGAATATCACATGGTACGGCTATTCATCAGAATGCTGCATTAAATATAAAACCAGTATACACATATATGTAAAGTTCTGTTTAGAAAATACCTACAAGCAATATTAACCATAAAACCTGTATTGTCAGACTGTTTGCTTTCTGCTTAATTTTTATTTATTTTCTGAATAGAACTTTTTTCTGATAGATTACTTTATCCTTTTCTCATATAATACCTCTTATAATCTAAAATTCTCTTCATATATGCTGGGATTTCAATCTCTCCCATAATTTTATCTAAGTGTTTTCTTATTTGATTCACTCTTTTGGTTTTTTGGTTTCAATTTATTATTATTATTATTATTATTATTATTATTATTATTATTATTATTATTTCTTATTTTTATAGTCCAGTCATTACCCTGCTTCCTGTCTGGCCTCTGATGTTCCTCATTCAATTCTTCCTCCCAAGTATCCAATAGGATGTCTCTTGCCCCCTTCCACTCCACCAGACCTCTCTACTCCATGGGACATAGTCTCTTGACAGTTAGGTGAGTCTTCTCTCACTAAGGCCAAACCAGGTAGTCCTCTGCTGTATGTGTGTTGGGAGCCTCATATCAACTGCTCTATGCTACCTGGTTGGTGTCTCATTGTCTGAAAGATCTCAGGAGTTCAGGTTAGTTGAGACCACTGGTCTTCTTATGGGGTTGCACACCTTCTCAGCTTCTTCAAGCTTTTCCCTAATTCAAACACAGTGGTCTTCTGCTTCTGTCCATTGGTTGGGTATAAGTATATTCATCTGATTATCTCAACTGCTTGTTAGGCCTCTTGAAAGGCAGCCAAGCTTGGTTTATGTTTATGAGCACACCATAGCATCAGTAATAGTGCCAGGCCTTGGAGCCTCTCCTTCAGGTGGAGGCAGTTTGAAGCAGAATAATGTTGTTTCTTCTTAACCCTGCTGCTTTCTTGACATTTTTTAGAATGAATCTCTTTGGTTTCATCAAATAAGAGGTCCAGGAACCATAAAAGCACACACAAAATCTTTTAAAATATTCACTTGCTCATACACCCATACCTGAATCTGATATCTATTTTGCAAGAAACTAAAGATAGGTTGATGGATATCATTATCACCTTCTGCATCTTCTGCACTGGAGAATATAGGTTAAGGAGGAAGTCACGAAGACCACACAATGATTTATGCTCCAAAGCATTTTACTTCATGTTTTTCCAGTATATGTGCCAGAACTTCTCAACAAGAGAAACCCTTCATTGCAGATACACTGCCAGTGAGAGTTGGCTGATGTTAATAAGAGCCTACATGGGCTTGTTGACTATACCATATTTAACCGTTTGTTTGCATGTGGTTTTAATACAATTTATTCCTTGTTGATTATTTAATAAATATCATCTCAATTCTGAATCTTATTGAAACATTATGCAAATGATGAAGCATATTTATTCACTTGATATTACTGAAAGTGTTCACAGTACAGATTCAGTTTTATATTTTTAACCAACCTATGGAAGTTTAGCACCATAACCTAATTCTTTGTAGCCATGAGGCTGAAAATCAGTTATCCTGCAAATAACCATAGATAGGTATGTGCATTATGACTTTTATTTCACTCTAAAATAACTTCAGCTCTTTTGTTATGAAGTTTATAATTTATCCATCAAGTAACATATATTAGATGATTCATGCATTCTTTATTTCTTGCTGCACTAAAAATTTTGACACACAAAATTCCATAGCATGGGAAAGATGTTTGCATTCTTTACATGTATTTAACTTGTCATGTACATGAAAGTGCTATAGTTAGAAACTTTTGAGTGACTTAACACAATGAGTAGAAAAATTATGATTACAATGGAACTTTGTATATTGGAATAATATAATTAATTTAGCATATACTGAATTTATCACCACTGATTTCTTATGTGCAGTTTGGCTCTTCAAGGAGTTGTATGAAATGTGCCAAGATTGAAACCATAGAATGTGGGAAGATTTCCAGGACTCACTCTTCCAATTATTTTGTTTTTAATTTTATTTTCTAAGTTTTTTTATTTACATTCAAAATCATTTCTCCTTTCCAGTTTCCTCCCTTCCCGAGAGTGCCATAAGCCCCCTTCCCTCCCTCTTCCAATTATTGAAGCAGGGTTAAAGATACTGGAAAGACATAGAAATGGTTTAAAATAGTGATTGAGTCAAAATTTGAGACTCCCTTCACCCTTCCAGTTGGTTTGTTGTAGTCTCCAAAGGCAGCAGACACTCCTTAGGATCCCATAGACCTCAGGGGCTAGGGAAGAAGGAAGGTTAACTGTGGATATCCCCCTCTCCATCTGTCATTTAAATGTAATCCAGAATCTCTTTCCCATCTCCATAGAGACTTTCTGCTGCAGCATTTCTTCATTTTCTGCTCCCATTCCCAGGGGACTAACTAAGCAGATATTGGTGAAAAACACTCCTTTTTTCCTTCCCATGGACATCCATATGCCCTATAGAAAGGTCAGCAATCAATACTCACATTTGATCTGGTAAACCAGTGGCCACATCTGGCAGGATACCAGAAGACTATATATCCAACAACACACAGCTATGATACTCTAAAATCCCAGAAAGAAAATGGAAATCAAAGAACAAAATGCCCACCCAACAAATACAAGACCAGAGAACAGCACCTAGAATTACAATATTCCTACTCCCAGATGCTTAAACACCAGCATAATAGCACAATCAATAGCATCTAGGAAAGTAGGACTTAGCTAGAATCAGCAATTCTACCATAGCAAGCCTGAATATTACAACATAACTGAAAAACGAAAAAAAATCCTTAAATTATGCTTTATGACTATTATAGAGGTTCTCTGTAGAGGAATTTTAATATATGGCAGCTCTGAGAAGTGATCACATCTAAAGATCTAGGTCTGTGTTATTCAGTTGGAATGAAGATATGTCACACATCTTTAATCCCTCTGACTGGAATATAGAAATGCCCTTGGTACATATCTTTACTCTCAAACAATGTAGGTAAGGTTAGTTTAGAGAAGGAAGCAGCCATCTAATTAAGGGGCAGCAATGTGATGAATCAGAGACAGAATGAGTCAGAGATAGGATTCACTCAAATCTTATGAGAAGAGCACAGAAAAGATAGTTGACTTAAGGTAGCAACACAGAAAGTAGAGAGAGGGAAAGGGAGAGGGGAGGGGGGAGCAGGAAAGGGAGAGAGGGGGAGGGAGGGAGAGGGAGAGAGAGGTTACCAGGACAGTTTTATAGAGACAGTTGAAGACAGAATGAACCACAAAATGATAAAGATCCAGAAGATTAGACCAGATTGCCAGAGTTCCTTTGAAGCTAAGCAGAACAATTCAATGAGAAGCCTAAAGAAGGCAGATTGAATCAATCAGGTTGACAAGCAGTTTTTGGCACAAATAGCTGAGATGAGCCAGTCAGCCAGATTTCAGAGAATACTAAAAAGGTGAGCTTATTCAGCAGTAAGCCTCTGAAATAACAAATACATCTGCTGAATAAGAGTTACTTTTACAATTCTGAAAGAAGAAATGAATAAACCCCTTAAAGAAATTTATTGCAACCCAATTAGAAAAAAATGAATAAAACTGTTCAAGATATGAGGATGAAAATAAAATCAAAAGAGAAAGCTCAACCTCATGGAAATCTGAAAAAGAAAATGTAGTAACTTGAACATAAACCACAGAGACAAGTATCACTCAAATATGTATACATACATATGAGAAACACTAAATGGGGTCAGTAGGTTATAAGTATGAATGTCTAAAACTAATGAATATTAAGGAAAGTTCTTGATTTTAAGATTAAATTACTGAAAGGAGAAATTGAGGCATATACCAAGGAATTTCAAAGAATTATTAGAGCAAACCTTAATATTTTGGATAAAAAGAAATTAAAAAAAATCTAAAAGAAATGGATGAATATATAAATGCCCCTGACATACATAAGGTCAGCCAAACTAAAGTAAATAATTTAAACAGAACATGAAAAAAAGACATAAAATGAGTAATTAAAAATCTAACTAAAAGGGCATAGGGCCAGATGCATTCTCTGAATAACTCTATTAGAACTGCTAAGAACAACAAATAGCAATACAACTCAAATTATTCTATAAAGTGGAAAAGAAAGTTACATTTCCAAATACTCTCAATGAAGCTAATGTCACCAATATACCAAAACCAAATTAAAATACAAAGAAAAATAGAAGTGTGTTTCAGTCTTTCTGGTGAACATAAAATTTTTCAGTAAAATACATACAAAAGAAATTTTAAAAGATGTAAAACCAAAAGTAATCACCATGATTACTGATTATACTGGCTTTCTTTTAAGGATGTAAGGAAAGTGTAATACCAATAAATGAATGATAGCTGATAGCTGATGATAAATAGATAGATAGATAGATAGATAGATAGATAGATAGATAGATAGATAGATAGATAGATAGATAGAAAGATAGATAGATAGATAGATAGATAGATAGATAGATAGATAGATAGATAGATAGATAGATAGATGATAGATAGATAGATAGATAGAACAAAGACAGACAGACAAATAATAGACAGACTGACAGACAGATAGAAAAATAAATGCTATGTATCACATTGATAGAGTCTATGGCAGAAACCATATGATCATTTTAATTAATATTGGAAATCCCTTTGACAAAAATCTAACACATCTGATTGACTGGATACCTGGAAAGAGCCTCAGGAGTTATGGTTTTGCACTGCTACTGCAAAAGACTTAGGTTGCCAGACCCAAGTTGGCTAGTTCAAATCTGACAATTTCCAGAAGATTTGATGTCTCTGACATCCATGACTACCTGCTTTCCTGTGCAGATTGCCATTCTCCTTATCCCACTTACAAATAATTTGAAAATGAATAAAATGAACTTTTAAAATAAATCATGGAGATATTAAATATGGAAAGAACATAACTTGACAGAATAAAGGCTGCCTATGAAAACTAATAACCCTATCATGTCAAATAAGAAAAACATTGTAAGCATCCCTATATTATCAAGAAGACAAGAGTACCTATTTTTTAGAATTCTTATTCACTATAGACCCTGAAATTCTAGCTGCAGCAATAGTGAAAAAAAAAAAAAGAAATACAAGCTAAGTAATAGATATCTTTTTTTTCTGGTGATATTTTTCTACATGTAAAAGGCTTCAATGACTCCACCAGTAAAGAACCACATCTAATACAACATTATCATCAAAATATCATTTAATAATAAGAAGCCTTCTACATACAGAGCAACAAAATGTTGACCTTGGCCATTTCTGGAACTTCAGTTCTATTCCACTGATCTACCTGACTGTCTGTGGACTAATACCATATAGTTTCTCTCACCATTGCTCTGTAAAAAAGCTTGAGATCACAGTACATAGCACCAGTTTCCAGATTGCTCTCCAACAAGTACTGCGTCTAGCACCAGTTTCCAGGTTGTTTCTTTTTTTTTTTTTTTTTTTTGGTTTTTCGAGACAGGGTTTCTCTGTGTAGCCTTGGCTGTCCTGGAACTCACTTTGTAGACCAGGCTGGCCTCAAACTCAGAAATCCTCCTGCCTCTGCCTCCCAAGTGCTGGGATTAAAGGCGTGCGCCACCACCGCCCGGCTCCAGGTTGTTTCTTAACAAATCTTCAGCCCCAGGTTACAAGTTTTCCCCTGGCTCTTTACTTCCTAACAACCACCAAATTAGGAGGAAAGCAGAAGTCTATGGTTTGGCTCCCAGCAACAGCCAATCATGCTAAATGTCATAATGGCCTGCTCCTCTGAAATATGCCAGGTTAGATGCCCCCTTCTTGTCTCTATAAATGCTTACCTGAAACTGGGCTTGGGGCAGCCCCCTCCCTTCCCCCGCAGTGGTGTGGTCCAAACTCCTGCTTGAATGAAGAGACCCTAATAAGATTACATAGAATTTGGCTTATTGGTATTTTTTTTTGGGGGGGGTGTTCAAGAACACTTCCTGGTTAATTAAATAAAAGAGATGGTATATCGAAATTAACAACCTTAAAATTAAAAAAGAGGTTCATAACAACAGACACCAAGGGAATCTGAAGAATAATTTGGACATTTCTTAAAAACTTGTACTCTACCAAATCTAAAAGACATAGGAAAAATGTCTTGATACTACTTACATAGTTAAATAAAGGTCAGAAAGTTAACTGTTATAGCTAGTGAAAGGTAAGCAGTTATTAAAAGTTCCCCAGATCCCATTAAAAAAGGCAAAAATGGTTAGATGGTTTTGTATGAAATTCTACTAGACATTCAAAGAGTTCATTTCAATACTCAGATTATTCCATAAGACAGGAATCAAATACACATTAACCAAGTCATTTATAAGGTCATAGTTACCCTGATACTCAAAACACATAAAGACTTCAAATAGAAATACAGTAAAAGATGTTTTGATTATGAACATACATTCAAATGTTCTAAATAAAATACTTTCAAACTGAATCTAAAAACACATCAGAAATATCAATAACATTAACAAAGTCTGTTTTATTCAAGATATGCAAGGGTGGTTCAACATATGAAAATTAGCTAAAATAATCTGCGATATAAAGAAAGCAAAAAAAAAAAAAAACCCACATAATCATTTCATTAGATATAGGAAAGGCCTTTGGTAAATCCAACACCCCTTCATAAAGGCAGTAAACAGCTATCCATAACCAACAAGAAGGTAAATGGAGAAGTTTAACCAATTTCACTGAAATAAAAAGCTTAGGTTTTCAGTTCTTACCTTCTTATTAAATATTGTATTTGAAGCCTTAGATAGAACAGTAAATCAACTAAACAAGAAGGTAAAAGAATTTGAAGCATTTTTATTTTCACATGATCTGACAGTAGGCATAAGTGATCCAAAAAGTTGCACTGATGAATTCCTACAACTGAGAAACATGTTCAGCAATGAAAAACAGACTGTGAAAAAATCAGCAAAACAATTCCTTTCAAAATAATCACAAATTATATAACACTTTGTAAGGCATCTCTGACCAAGTAACATTAACACTTGAGTGATAAAAATTTCAGGTGTTAAGTGAAAGAAATAAAAGACTATATCAGGGGATGAAAGTATCTCGAAAGATCATGGATCTGTAGAATTAACCTAGTAAAAATGATCATCCTACCGAAAACAATATACAGATTCAATGTAAACCCCATCTAAGTTTTATCACAACTATTCATATATTTTGAAAGTCCAATTCCCACCTTCATATGGTCACAGAAGAAAATGAATAATTAAAACAAACCAAATACCAAAAGAACTATGGGAGGCTTCACCAAGCCAGATATCAAGTCCCACTATAAAACTATAGTAATAAATTCACATAAAAACATAAAAATTTATGAATGGAATTCAACTAGAACTCAGATGTACATCTATATACTGATGGAAACCCAGTTTGGGTACAGTATCCAGAAATACCAATTATAAAATTATAGCATGTTCAAAAATGCTTCTTGTCAAACTGAATTACTACACATAGAAGAATCTAAGTAGATTCATTCTTATTGCCCTATGAAATACTCAGCTACAGATTATTCAAAGACTTCAAAATTAAACCAGAAACACTGAACATGAAAGAAGAGTAAGAAGGGAATACCCCTTGAACTCATTGTTACAGGAGAACACTTTCTAAACAGAATACTCTTAGCACTGTCACTAAGATCAAAAGTTAGTAAAAAGAATGTCATGAAACTAAAACGCTTGTACACAGCAAAGAACACCATCATTCAAACAATACATCAGACAACAGAATGAGAAGATATGTTTGCCATCTATACATTCAATAGAGGGCTATAATCTAAATTATATAAAGACCTGAAAAATAAGGTATCAAGAAACAGTCCAATTTGAAATTCTTACATATCTAAACAGAACTCTCAGTAGAAGAACCTCAAACGTCTGAGGAACAAAGAAATGTTCAACATCAATAGTCATCATTGAAATACAAATGAAGACTATTTTGAGATTTTTGTCTTACACCCATAGGCATGGATAAAATCAGTAAAACAAGAAAGAAATCATTCTAGCCAGGATGTGGAGTAATCACTCCATTGATTATGGAAGTGAAAACTTGTATAGCCACTATGGACACCAATGTGCCAGTTCCTTAAGGAGACAGGAATCAATCTACCTCAAGATCTACCTATATTACTCTTGGGCACATATTCAAAGGACACTTCATTCTGCCATTAGAAAAAGAAAATAACCTTGCTTGTCCATATTTACTGTTGTTCTATTCATAATAGCCAGGAACAGAAAACAACCTATATGTCCCTGAACAGAATAATGGATAAAGAAAATATGGTACATTTTTACAATAGAATATTTGTCATTTTAAAAAATAAATAAATAAATTTGCAGGCAAATTAATGGAGCTAGAAAATCATCCCATTAGGTAACCCAGACTGAAAACAAAAGTATGATATGTATTTGCTTATATTTAAATATTCACTCTTAAGTCATTAACAACTAAGCTACATTCCATAAAACCAAAATGTATAGAGTAAGGGACAAGAAGGTATAGACAGGAATGGGAAAACAAAATAAGTATTTAGGAAATCATGGGGTAGAAATGGGTGCTGGAACAGGAGGAGGAAAAGTGCAACAGCAAGTGGGAAGGGGAAAGAAAGAAACTGTTGTAAGAGAGAATGCAGAGATAGAGAGCAAATTTTTTTTTTTTGTCAAAAAGACAAAGCGGCAACCAACTAACTGGGAAATGATCTTTACCAACCTTACATCCGACAGAGGGCTAATATCCAATATATACAAAGAACTCAAGAAGTTAAACTCCAGAGAGGCAAGTAACCCTATTAAAAAATGGGGTACAGAGCTAAACAAAGAGTTCTCACCTGAAGAATATCTAATGGTTGAGAAGCACCTAAAGAGATGTTCATCATCCTTAGTCATTAGGGAAATGCAAATCAAAACAACCCTGAGATTCCATCTCACACCAGTCAGGATGGCTAAGATCAAAAACACAGGAGACAGCAGTTGTTGGCAAGGATGTGGAGAAAGAGGAACACTCCTCCACTGCTGGTGGAATTGCAAGCTGGTACAACCACTCTGGAAAGCAGTCTGGCGATTCCTCAGAAAACTGGGCATGACACTCCCGGAGGATCCGGCTATACCACTCCTGGGCATATACCCAGAGGCTTTACCTGCATGCAATAAGGACACATGCTCCACTATGTTCATAGCAGCCTTATTTATAATAGCCAGAAGCTGGAAAGAACCCAGATGTCCCTCAACAGAGGAATGGATTCAGAAGATGTGGTATATCTACACAATGGATACTACTCTGCAATTAAAAACAATGAATTCACGAAATTCCTAGGCAAATGGTCAGATCTTGAAAATATCATCCTTAGTGAAGTAACCCAATCACAAAAGAACACACATGGTATGCAGTCACTGATAAGGGGATATTGACCCAGAATCTCGGAATACCCTAGACACAATCCGCATATCAATAGATTTCTAAGACGATGGAAGGAGAGACCCCTGGTCCTGGAAAGACTGGATGTAGGGGAATGCCAGGACAGAGAAACGAGAGGGGGTTGAATGGAGAAAAGAGGGAGGGAAGGGGGCTTATGGGACTTTCGGGGAGGGAGGAAACGGGAAAGGGGAAATGATTTGGAATGTAAATTAAAAATAAAATAAAATAAAATAAAATAAATAATAAAAAAAAGAAAAAAAAGAGAGCAAATTTTAAAGAACATTTGAGTGATAGTATGGAAACCTTATAGAGTTAAAGCTTCGTAATATCTATCTATCTATCTATCTATCTATCTATCTATCTATCTATCTATCTATCTATCTATCTATCTATCTATTTATCTATCTATCTACATGTAAGCAATCTAAATACAATTACAAAATACTGAGGTAAGCAGAATTCTGATTGGCATTTTCTTCTCACCAAATAAAACTTCCTGAACCAGAATTGAGTCATATCTAAATTGACTGTTAGCTGCACATGATATTTAACCATGGAAGTCACAAAAGAGCATAGGATGTTGGCAGTTCTATAGATTGCTCTACAGAAAGAAACATCAATGTTTCATTGCTGTAGATAACAGCTATACCATGCATTGAACATGGAGAGCATGGAGGAAGTCTCGGGTATCTGAAGAGATCCTTAATCCCCATGTTCTAGTGTGTTGGATTCAGGAATGTATTCTGACAGTCGCAAAAACAAACTAGTATTTGATTTGACATAAGGCTCGTTCTACCAGATGGAACCCATACTTAATGCTTTTTGTGTGACCAAAAACCAGAGACCAGGTCACCAAGGGACATATGGTAAAAACTAGCAATCCAATTTAAGCATACATACTGAAAGATTCAAAGCCAGAATCTACAAATGACTGAGAATATGGTATTTTTTTTTTACTTCTGAGTTTCCTCAGTCAGAATTATTCCAAGAACTGTACATATACCTAAATATTTTTCTTTATTTATTTTGAAGTTGAATACTACACCATTGTATATATGAATCACATTTTCTTTTCTTTTTATCATTTGATGGATTTCTAGTGTATGTGTATTTCCTGGGTATTAAAGCATCAATGAACATGGGTGAGAAAAGATCTCCATAGTAGAATGCAAAGTCTTTTGGTGATAAGTCCAATGTAATAATCTCTTGTAAAATGTTTTAAAATTCCTCAGAATAATTTAAACCCTTATTCCAGTACATATTAACATTTTGTGGGATTGTAAAATACCAATAAATAGCTTAAAGAACATATTCACTATTAATCATTTATGCTATATACCTTAAAGAAAAGTAATATAATAATGATGATATAGTAGTCAAATATTCTTTATTTATTCTGTCTTTCCCCATAATATAGTAAAGAAAAATAATATAATTAAGGATTTTTTCAAGTCTATTTCATTGTATATGATAGCAAGAAAACTAGAGCATGCTTGCACAGTCCAATTTTTCATTAACTATCTTGTCTCTTTTTTTTTGCTTGTTATTATCAATTTATTGCTTAAATATAAATCTATATTGGACAATTATGCCTAAAGTAGTACAGTAAGACAATTTTGCAACTTGATGGCAGAAATATTATATATTTAATTTGACTTTATAGAACATACAATAATTGCATATCAAGGGCACAATTTTAGGCAATTAAATTATTTAATGAATGCCTTTGCTGTTTCCATACTATTAAGGTATCAAACAAATGAAAATGTGGACATGGTGCACATGAAATATAAGGGGTGGTTAAAATTTTGAGTGAATGTTAAATTAACTAGTAATATGTATTTCTTTTTTTGTTGTTGTTTTTTGTTTTGTTTTATGGGACAGGCTTTATTTATTTATTTATTTATTTATTTATTGCATCTCAATTTTGCTGCTCCCTTTCCTGGTCCCCCCTCACAGAGTCCCTTCCCCACGTCTCCCCTCTCCTCTGAGCAAGCTGCACTCAAACTCAGGATCATTTTGCCATAGACTTCCAATGCTTCAATCATAGGTGTGGTCTACTACATCTGGATTTCAAGCAGATCTTTTTATAACGTAAAATATTATTTTTTAAAATGAATTATTTCTTAAATTTCACACTAACAAATACTAGCTACTCCAATCTGTTTGAAATATGCTACCAAGCCAGAAATAGCTGAACATCCTCAAAGAGTCACCTGATTTGAGAAACCAAACCAAATCAAAACAAAAAAATAAAAGATCTTTACATTATCTAATTGGCATGGTGTTAAGTTGAATTGCTATAATAAAAAGTTTTATTGTACCTTATTTGAGTTGTGAGACTTTATATTGCTGTTCTTGAACTAGTTTATTACATTTCAGACTTCCCTAAGTACAATTGGGTGTAGAAAAAATACTCAAAAACTGTAATCATAAGAATTATTTCCCAAGGCTGTCAGCAACAAGCAACAAGAAATACCTACTTAAATCATTTAAAAAAGGAAGAAAAGTTAAAGTACACATATAATTCAGAGGTAATTTAACTTTATAAAACCTGGTATGAGGAGAGTCTACTTTCAGCGTCTCACAGCTCTGTCTGTAGTTTCCCCTTCATTTTTTCTTCGTATTGCCTATGTGGAAAAAGTATTTTATTTCTACTGATTTTTTTCTATATTTTTTTTATTTACATTCCGAATGATTCCCCTTTCCCTGTTCCTCCCTCCCCGAAAGTCACATAAGCCCTCTTCCCTCCCCCTGTACCCCATTGAACCCCATCTCGATTCTCTATCCTGGTATTCCCCTACATCCAGACATTCCAGGACCAGGGGTCTCTCCTTCCATCTTCTTGGAAATCTATTGATACGTGAATTGTGTCTTGGGTATTCCGAAATTCTGGGTTAATATCCCCTTAAGAGTGACTGGATACCATGTGTGTTCTTTTGTGATTGAGTTACCTCACTAAGGACGATATTTTCCAGTTTTGACCATTTGCCTAAGAATTTCGTGAATTCATTGTTTTTAAGTGCAGAGTAGTATTCTATTGTGTAAATATACCACACCTTCTCTATCCATTCCTCTGTTGAGGGACATCTGTGTTCTTTCCAGCTTCTGGCTATTATAAATAAGGCTGCTATGAACATAGTGGAGCATGTATCCTTAGTGCATGCCGGGGAAGCCTCTGAGTATTCCTGACCTCAAGCTGTACTACAGAGCAATAGTGTTAAAAACTGTATGGTATTGGTACAGTGACAGGCATGTAGATCAATGGAACAGAATTGAAGACCCAGAAATGAATTCACAATCTTATGACCACTTGATCTTTGACAAAGGAGCTGCAACCATCCAGTGGAAAAAAAGATAGCTTTTTCAACAAATGGTGCTGGTTCAACTGGAGGTCAGCATGCAGAAGAATGCAAATCGATCCATTGTTTTCTCCTTGCACTAAGCTCAATTCCAAGTGGATCAAGGACCTCCACATAAAACCAGACACACTGAAACTAATAGAAAGGAAACTAGGGAAGAACCTTGAACATATGGGCACAGGGGAAAATTTCCTGAACAGAACACCAATAGCTTGTGCTCTAAGATCAAGAATTGACAAATGGGACCTCATTAAATCACAAAGTTTTTGTAAGGCAAAGGACACTGTCAAAAGGACAAAGCGGCAACCAACAAACTGGGAAAAGATCTTTACCAACCCTACATCCGACAGAGGGCTAATATCCAATATATACAAAGAACTCAAGAAATTAGACTTCAGAGAGTTAAATAACCCTATTTAAAAATGGGGTACAGAGCTAAACAAAGAGTTCTCACCTGAAGAATATCTAATGGCTGAGAATCACCTAAAGAAATATTCAACATCCTTAGTCATTGGGAAAATGCAAATCAAAACAACCCTGAGATTCTACCTCACACCAGTCAGAATGGCTAAGATCAAAAACACAGGATACAGCAGTTGTGGGCGAGGATGTGGAGAAAGAGGAACACTCCTCCACTGCTGGTGGGATTGCAAGCTAGTACAACCACTCTGGAAAGCAGTCTGACGGTTCCTCAGAAAACTGGGCATGACACTCCCAGAGGATCCTGCTATACCACTCCTGGGCATATACCCAGAATCTCCCCCTGCATGCCATAAGAACACATGCTCCACTATGTTCATAGAAGCCTTATTTATAATAGCCAGAAGCTGGAAAGTACACAGATGTCCCTCAGTGGAGGAATGGATTCAGAAGATGTGGTATATTTACACAATGGAAAACTACTCTGCAATTAAAAACAATGAATTCACGAAATTCTTAGGCAAATGGTCAGAACTCGACAATATCATCCTTAGTGATGTAACCCAATCACAAAAGAACACACATGGTATGCAGTCACTGATAAGGGGATATTAACCCAGAATCTCAGAATACCCAAGACACAATTCACATATCAATTGATTTCCAAGAAGATGGAAGGAGATTCCCTTGGTCCTGGAAAGACTGGATAGGGGAATACCAGGACAGAGAATCAAGATGGGGTTCAATGGGGAACAGGGGGAGGGAAGAGGGCTTATGGGACTTTTGGGAGGGGGAGGAACAGGGAAAGCAGAAATCATTTGTAATGTAAATAAAAAATATAGAAAGTATAAAAAGAAAAAAAGTATTTTGTTATATTAATCTTCAATTTGTCAATGTTCATAAAGTAAAATTCTAAGTTACAGTATACATACTTTTAAATCTTGCACTTGGTAGTGATAAAAATATTAGTATGTCAGATAATGATTGCCAAGAACCTACTTATACAAAATCATCACCACAAGTACAAATTCTTTCTCCTCTAAAATAAATTAAATTTTAGAGGCTCTTAAATAAGCAAGAACAAAACTTAAAAATTGTTTTTATTAAAATGATCTTCAAAAAGATTCTTAAGTCATTTAGGTGATATAAGCATATTAATGTGCTGCAAGTAGTATTTTGGTTAGTTTTGATTTTCTGGACAAATAATCTCTTTTGGATAGATTGAGATTTCTAAATTATGTTTTTAAATAGGCAAACATCATGAAACTTTGAAATGGAGGGTGTGGGTATCTCTAAGTCTGTCAGGGTGCACTTTCTGCAGCCTTTACCTGGAAGCATTCTTACCCTGCACAGTGGCAATTTCTGAGTACAGTGTATCTGTGATTTCTGAAGTCATGATCACTTACTTTTGTATATTCCTGCTGAGTCTGATGATGTATAAACACATGATGATGACTAATTAATTCAGGATATGCAATGTGAGTAGGTATCCTGTTTGCTTGAAATGCAAACAATTTGAAGGTTGAAAGGAAGATAAAAATAACTTTAATTTATTGAAAGATTGGTCAATTATTATGAGATTTATTTATGTGCCTCTGTGCCATATCTTTATTGAGTTCTCTAAGAGAATTATAAAAAGATAAAGATATATTTACCATCTCTACTTCATTATATCTATAATGAAAAATTGATTTCAAGAGTTAGAAATTCTAGACTATGAGTATATGACTACATATTCAGACATTTTCACATGTTTATATTTATCTACTATGATAATGAACATTTTGTGGTTTTCAGATTTTTTATATACATATAAAAAATTTGGGTAATTACTGCTTTTACTAGAGTAAAGAGATAGATTCTTGTCTTTTATTTGCATTTCCCTCTAAATTAGTGACATTTTTCAGTATTTTGTATGCCTGCAGGTCATTTTTGTCCTTTATAACTTGTGATCAGAACAGGGGAATATAATATTTGATTAACAGAGCATATTTTCTTTCAATAATTAATTCTTTTTGATTATTCATTTTATATTCTGAACACTGTCTCCCCTCCCAGGTTACCTATCCACAGTCCCTTCTCCCATTTTCTCTTCCCCTTCTCCTCTGAGAGGTTGAAGTACTCCTCCTTCAGTATCGCCCCCAACCTGGCACATCAAATCTCTGCAGGGCTAGGTATTTCTCCCATTGAGGCTAGACAATAGAGCTGAGTCAGAGGAACAGATTCCATAGACAGGGAGTAACTTTTGGAATAGCCCCGCTCCCTTGTTCTGGATACACATGAAAACCATGCTGCATATCTGCTACATATGTGCCAGGTGTCTAGGTCTAGCTCACTTATGCTTTTTGATTGGTGGTTTAGTCTCTGATAGCCCCCAAGCATTCAGGTAAGTTGACTCTGTTGGTCTTCTTGTAGAGTTCCTATCCCCATATTAGCCCTCAATTCTTTTCCCCATCCTTCCATACAAGTTTCCAGGCTCTATCCAGTATTTGGATACTGGATGGTAAGCTCCTGTTAGCAAGCATAACAGAGTATCATAAAAAATAGTGTCAGGGATTGGTGTTTTCCCATGGGATGGGTCTCTGTTTGGGCTGGTTATTGATTAGATATTCTTCCAGTGCTGCTCCATCCTGTACCCCTGCATTTCTTGTGGTCAGGAAAAATTTTGGGTTAAGAGCTTTTTGGGTAGGATTTTGTCACTATCACTCCACTGGAGTTCCTGCCTGACTACAGGAAACATATCACTACTGCTTCATGTTCCATATTCAAACTGTTGTGAGTCTCATCTAAGATCAACCCCATTTATTAATGGTAGTCTCTCCTATCTCAGATCGCTGACTGGAGACACCCCTGCTAGCTGCAGATTCTATTCATCTAATTGCCATATGGCCATTTCCTCTATCTCTCCCCACAACTGATCCTGTTTCCCCCCCCCATTCCCCTTTCCATCTTCTCTACCACAAATTTGCCTTCCTTAATCTGCCTCCTACAGTTACATTATTACTGCTTTTAAGTGAGATTCAAACATCCTAGCTTGGGCCTTCCTTCTTGTATAGCTTCTTTGGTTGTGTGGAGTGTAGTATGGGTAACTTATACATTATGTCTAATATTCACATAAAAGTAAGTACATGCAATTCATGACTTTTGGGGCCTGGGTTTCCTCACCCAGAGTGATATTCTCAAGTTCCATCCATTCTGCAAATTCAAGCAATTGATTTCCAAGAAGATGGAAGGAGATTCCCTTGGTCCTGGTCATTTTATTTTTATTATTATTATTATTATTATTATTATTATTATTATTATATTTTTATTTTCTATAATCTTTATTTACATTCCAAATGATTTCCCCTTTCCCAGTTCCCACCTCCCCGAAAGTCCCATAAGCCCTCTTCCCTCCCCCTGTTCTCCATTTGCCTAAGAATTTCATGAATTCATTGTTCTTAATTGCTGAATAGTATTCCATTGTGTAAATATACATGGAAAATATTTCTGACAAAATTGAAGAAATATATAGCAAAACATGATAAGATTAACTATTTCATGGGAAAATTATACGGATAAAATGGTAGGCATAAAAATATTCCTAAGTTGATTGAAAGTGGAATTATAAACATTTTCTGATAAAATTGAAGATCTACAAGGAAAATATTTTTGATAAAACTCAGAAATGTATAGAAAAATATGTTAAAACTGACTATTTCATGAAATATTATACAGATAAGATGGTAGGCATAAAAATATACATAAATTTATTAACAGTAGAATTAAAAACATTTTCTGATAAAATTGAAGATTTACATGGAAAATATCTCTGACAAATTGAAAAAATTTATATAAATAAATTGGTAGGAGTTAAAATATTCCTAAGTTGATTGAAAGTAGAATTATAACCATTTGGTGATAAAATTGAAGATTGACACAAAAAATATTTCTGATAAAATTGAAAAAATATATGGAAAAACATTAAAATTGAAGATTATCATGGAAAATTATACAGATAAAATGGTAGGTATAAAAATATTTCTAAGTTGATTGAAATTGAAATTATAAACATTTTCTGATGAAACTGAAGATTTACCTGGAAAACATCTCTTATAAAATTGAAGAAATATCTAAAATATGCATTAAGATTGAGTATTTTATGGAAAAATTATACAGATAAAATAGTAGGCAGAAAAATATTACTATGTTTTTTGAAAGTGGAATTATAAAAACTTTCTGATAAAATTGAAGATCTACAAGGAAAATATTCCTGAAAAATTTCAAGAAATATATAAAGAAATATGTTAAAACTGACTATTATGTGGAAAATTATACAGATAAAATGGAAGGTATAAAAATGTTCCTAAGTTGATTGAAAGTAAAATTATAGACATTGTCTGATAAAACTGAAGATCCACATGGAAAATACTTCTGACAAAACTGAAGAAAAATACAGAGAAACGTTAAAATTGAAGATTATCATGGGCAATTATACCAACAAAATTGTAGGCACAAAAACATTCCTAAATTGATTGAAAGTGGAACTACAAACACATCCCCCGACGAAACCAAAGATCTACATGAAAAACACCTCCGACAAAATCCAAGAAATACACAGAAAAAAATGTTAAAATTAAAGATTATCATGGAAAATAATACAGTCAAAATGGTAGACACAAAAAGCTTTACTGAATTGAAAGAGGACTCACAAACTTTCTGATAAAATCGAAGATCCACATGAAAAACATCTCTGCTAGACTACGTTTTTTTTGTTGGGGAATTGAGTCTATGGACATTATAAGATAATAAGGAATAGTGATTTTTGCTTCCTGTTATTTTTGAAGTTCTTTTTATGTTTGTGTGGTTACTTTCTTTTGGGTTTGTTGGAAAAAGTTTACTTTCTTGCTTTTTCTAGGGTGGAGTTTTCCACCTCATGTTGACGTTTTCCATCTATTATCCTTTGTAGGGCTGGATTAGTGGAAAGATATTGTGTAAATTTGGTTTTATCATGGAATATCTTGGTTTCTCCATCTATGATAATTGAGAGTTTTGCTGGGTATAGTAGTTTGGGCTGGCAGTTGTGTTCTCTTCGGGTCTGTATGAGATCTGCCCAGGATCTTTTAGCTTTCATAGTCTCAGGTAAGAAGTCTGGTGTAATTCTGATAAGCCTGCCTTTATAGGTTACTTGACTTTTTTCTCTTACTGCTTTTAATATTCTTTCTTTGTTTAGTGCATTTGGTGGTTTTATTATTATGTGCCCGGAGGACTTTCTGGTCTGGTCCAGTCTGTTTGTAGTTCTGTAGCCTTCTTGTATGTTCATGGACATCTCATTCTTTAGGTTAGGGAAGTTTTCTTCTTTAATTTTGTTGAAGATATTTACTGGCCTTTGAAGTTGGAAATCTTCGCTGTCTTTATACCTATAATCCTTAGGTTTGGTCTTCTCATTGTGTCCTGGATTTCCTGGATGTTTTGGCTCAGGAGCTTTTTGCATTTTGCATTTTCTTTAACTGTTGAGTCATTGTTTTCTATGGTATCTTCTGCACCTGAGATTCTTTCTTCTATCTCTTCTGTTGTTGATGCTTGCATCTATGACTCCTGAATTCTTTCCAAGATTTTCTATCTCCAGAGATATCTCACTTTGTGATTTCTTTATTGTTCCTATTTCTATTTTTAGATCCTGGATGGTTTTGTTCAGTTCCTTCACTTGTTTGTTTGTGTTCTCCTGTAATTCTTTCAGGGATTTTTGTGTTTCCTCTTTAAGGGCCTCTACCTATTCACCCATGCTCCCCTGTATTTTTTTCAGGGATTTTTGTGTTTCCTCTTTAAGAGCCTTTATGATTTGAACCATGTTCTCCTGTATTTCTTTAAGGGAGTAATTTATGTCCTTCTTGATGTCCTCTACAAGCATCGTTAGAAGAGACTTTAAATCTAACTCTTACTTTTTCGATGTGCTGGGGCATCCGGGACTTGCTGTGGTGGGAGAACTGGGCTCTGATGTTGCAAAGTAGCCTTGGTTTCTGTTGGTAGGCTTCTTTTGCTTGCCTTTTGTCATCTGGTTATCTCTGGTGTTAGTTGGTCTTGTCTCTGGCTGGAGCTTGCCCCTCCTTAGGGCCTGTAAACTTGTGTCTGTACTCTTGGGAGATCACTCTCTCCTTGTAGGCTAAGCACCGAAGGCTGTGGAGCTGCCTTATTCCCTGCTGCAAATGGTGACTGGAAGGGAAGACTCCTGTCCCTGCTCCACTGATAGTATGCCCTGTGTGCTCTTAGCTGTATCCCTCCAGAGAGAAGGTGGAGATCTCACCTCCGCACTCAGAAGTGAAATTGCTGCTGGGAGATCATTCTCTTCTGGTGGGCTAAGCAGAGAAGGCTGTGGAGCTGCCTAGTTCTCTGCTGCAAATGGCTGCTTTTACATTTTAAAAACTAAATGGTATAGCATTGTTTAGATGTACCAAATTTTCCTTATCCATTCTTCATTTGAGGCATATCTAGATAGCTTCCAGTTTCTGGTTATTATGAATAAAGATGCTATGAACATAGTTGAGTACATGTCCCTGTGGTATAGTGGGGCATCTTTTCGGTATGTGCCCAGGAGTTGTGTGGCTGGGTCTAGAGTTAGAACTATTTTCTGAGGAAACCGCCTCTCTTAGTCAAGGTTTTCTAGAGTCACAGAAGTTATGGAATGTCTGTATATATTATGGGAAATTGTTAGAATGACTTACGGTTTGCAATCCAAATACTCCAAAAATGTGTAGATGTGATTGGGACTTTCAAGCATCTATTAGTTGCTCAGTTCCATGAGGCTAGGTATTTCAGCTGGTTTTCTGTTTAAGCTGGAATCCTGAAGAGGTAGGTCCCAACAGATGTGTTGGTAAGTAAGTGGAAGCAGGAAAAGAAGGATGCTTGGAGCCTCCCAGCCTGGAGCAGGCTAAAAGGGGACAGAGTTGGACTTTTCTTGTGGCTTTAAAGACTGATAGCCTCCAGATACTCTAGCTCTCTAACTATACTGAAATGCTGATGAACTTCTGAAAGATCCTAAAACTTTCTTGCTAATTCTGAGGGCTAAAAACCATAGGCTTAGGCAATTAACACCTGTAGCCTAACAGTGGGGGATTAAGAAATGTAGCCTTTGTTCTATCTCAGCAGGAACTGCACAGATATAACTTTTGGCCTGCTAGTCTAAGTAGTAGGAAGAAAAAGAGACACTTCAAATGTGATATTATATTTATTTCTAAATTATTAAAAGTTTCCTATGAAAGCTCTCTAAGAAAAGAGGAATAATGGAATGAATGAAAAAGAAGGAAAAGGGAAATAATTATTCATCCTCATTTATTTGTCCTTAGCACTTATTACACAGTAAAAAGTTTGCCACAAGTTTACACATAAAATAAAATCATAAATCAAGTAAGTTTATAACAGTGAATGTTTCCATTTATATTGATTAGAAGTATTTATCTGGCTGAACACTCATCGCCTGTCACAGCTCCACAGGGTCATTGATGGTTAAAAAACCATAACTAAGTTATTAGTGAAGTTTTGTATAGATAAACTCAGTCAATATTATATCTTCTGTTCTAGCACCTATAATAAATTGTTAGTTCCCTTCATATGATCTTTGGTTAATTGTTTTACAACCTTCTGAAAACTGCTCTGAGTAGTAGAAAGTCTGTTTACTATCTAGAAGCAATTAACTATGGGATCCTGTCAGAGTTCTCATTGCAGTTTTGACTATCATAAAAGGCCTAATATTAGCCCCATTATAACAGAGATTAATAAATACCAATATAATTTAGGGATTCTTATAGGATCATCATTAATAGTTAAGAAGTAATCTATTTGTCTATATAGCATCGCTAAAAGACAGTACATCTTTGTAGTTCTTCAGAGATCTGCTCAAAAGGGAGGATTAATACCAAGTGATTGTTGTATATGTTTAATAATAACAGAAAAGCATATTAATAGCAGATATCTCTCCTAAAATGATTTGCTCCTGGACCTCACTTATAGGAGCAAATCTGCTATGGATTATTATAATCCAAGGCAGACCATCTCGGGAAGATCATCTGCTAGTGATTAGTTTGTCCACTGATGGCTCCGTACAGAAGGAAAACTTGCTTTTTCCATTTTCCTTATTTAGGTCTCTAGCTGAAGGTATGGCCCAGATTAAAGGTGTGTACCAACAGGCCTAGACCTAAATTATTCTTTACTTGGAATTTGATCTGTTCGAGGCTGGCCTTGAACCTGGAGATCTGTTTTCCTCTGTCTCCTGGGATTAAAGGCATATAACACCTCGCCTGGGACTAATCTGTTCATGTCCATTGTGCTTTAAGTACCAGATCAAAAGTCTGTGTTTTCCAGCCTCAAGATCTAGATCCCAAGTGTGGTCTCCATTTCTGGATTGTAGTTCATTCCAGATATAGTCAAGTTTACACCTGGGAATAGTCATCACATTGGTAAATTGATTTCCAAAGTGGTTGTACAAGTTTGCACTCACACCAGAAGTAAAGGAGTGTTCCCTTTGTGTCAACATGAGCTGTCACTTGCAACTTTAATCTGAGCCATTCTTATGAGTATAAAATGGAATCTCAGTGTCCTTTTGATTTGCATTTCTCTTGTGACTAAGGACTTTGAATATTTCTTTAACTGCTTCTAGGCCATTGGAGATTCTTCTGTTGCGAATTCAGTTTTACTCCGTACCCCATTTTTAAATTGGATTATTTGGGTTGTAAATGTCTAACTTCTTGAGTTTTTAAATAATTTTGGTTGATAGTCTTCTGTCAGATGTAGAGTTGGTGAGGATCCTTTCCCAATCTGTAGGCTGCCTTTTAGTCCTAATGACAGTTTCCTTTGCCTTACAAAACCTTTTTTGTTTCATGAGGTACCATTTATTGATTGTTGATCTTAGAGTCTGAGCCACTGGTGTTCTTCTTTTCCAGAAGTTATCTCCTATACCAGGGAGTTCAAGAAAATGTCTTGACTTTCTGCTCTATTAGATTTAGTTTTATATTGAGGTATTTGATCCACTTGCACTTGAGTTTTGTTCGGGATGATAGATATGGATCTACTAGCATCCATCTCCGTGTAGACATCTATACAGACCAGTACCATTTGTTGAAGATGTCTTTTTTTTTTATATTGTATAGTTTTACCTTGTTTGTCAAAAATCAAGAGTCTATAGGTATGTGGGTTTATTTCAGTGTGTTCATTCCATTAATCAGGAGGTCTGTTCCTATACCAGTATCTTGCAGGTTTTATTACTATTGTTCTGTAGTACAGCTTGAAGTCTGGGATGATGAAACCTCCAGTTCTTCTATTGTTCAGGAATATTTTAGCAATTCTGGGCATTTTTTTCTTTCTTTCTTTTTTTTTTTTTCTATATGAAGTTGAGAATTGCTCTGTCAAGGTTTATAAAAAATTGTGTTAGAATTTTGGTGGGAATGCCATTGATTGATAAATTGCTTTTGGTAAGATGGCCATTTTCACTATGCTAATCCTATTGATCCATGAGCAGAAGAGACATTTCCATCTTCTGATACTTTCCTAAATTTCCTCTTCAGTGGCATGAAGTTCTTGTTATAAATTTTTTTCACTTGCTAGGTTAGAGTTACTCCTAGATATTTTATATTATTCATGGCTATTTTAGAGGGTATTATTTCCCTAATATAAGCTTTAGTGACATTTCTTTTACAAATGTGGTTGCCCTTATAATTGAGGCACAACTATTCAGAATTAAGATATCTTGGTAGATATTTTTTTCCTTTGATGAATATGAAGTTACCATTCCTGTCACTTTTGATTAATTTTGGTTTATGTCTATTTTATTAGATATTAGAATGGCTACTTTGGCTTGTTTCTTCAGTTTATTTGCTTGGAATTTTTTCTTTAAGCCCTTTACTGTGAGGTAATATCTACCTGAGGTGGAAATTAGCAATTTCATTAACAATTCACTTGTGTCACATGCTGTTCCTCTGGAAGCAGTGTTGTGAGAAAGACTTTGGTATTTTGATGAAAACAACCACTTGTGAGGACACATAATGGTTAGAAAGAATATAAATGTAACCCCACAAATAGTGAGATTGATTTTCCTTTGCTTGGCAGTGCAAGGCTTCCCTTCTTTGCTGATCTTTGATGGTTTGCTTCTTTATTAATCTATGCTGTTCTTAACCTTGTGGAGAAAAACATACCAAAGAACTACTGATGTTATTCAGGCAGATTCTGGTCACTTCTGCTAAATTATGTCAATTCACTGAAGTCTTGCTGTTTCTGCTGGATCCTGCAGCTGCTATTGATTTGTGTTTGGTGTTTACTATTAAACTGGATTGCTGATATCTTGACAATAGAGTGGAATCAACCCAAGGAACTACTTTTGAACAGGTCTATAGCTCACTTTTTCTTTTTTTTGCTTTGTTTTGTTTATACATGTTTATTACAACAGATAC
Organism: Tokudaia tokunoshimensis; assembly: GCA_036184795.1. Lineage (NCBI taxonomy): Eukaryota > Metazoa > Chordata > Mammalia > Rodentia > Muridae > Tokudaia > Tokudaia tokunoshimensis. Next base: position 140,277,325 of record BTHU01000003.1, read on the forward strand.
AATTCACATCTGATTAGATTTGTTTCTCACTTTCCCTCCCACAACCATGCTCATTGGGCCACTTCCTTGTATATGAACAGTCAATGTTCTTTGGGCACACTTGCCTAGCAGTACTTTTAAGTCCATTTTTACAGGGTGAAAATGGATTTCAATAATTTATACAATCATGGGTTATGCTCGATCACTGCAACTTCCAGCTACTGTACATAGGAATGAGATGGTTATAGAGAAGTGCCACAGCAACAGTGCCCCCTTCTTTCTCCCCTAACTCTGATAGATAGTCTAGAAGGGTGGCTGAAGTTTATAAGACCACTAAATGAAGTTTTTGAAGAATCTAAGCTTACATGCCTCTTTACTGCTGAGGTATTTTTCTTGAATGCAACAGAATGATGGATCGATCCTCTTTTCAAATGCATTCTGTTGGCCTCTGTCTTTTTATTGGGGAATTGAGTCCATCGATGTTGAGAGATATTAATGACCAGTGATTGTTAATTCTTGTTATTTTAATGTTAGTGGTGTGGTGTGATCCTGACAGGTAGATATCCTTGGGCTCTATGGCCCTGGATCAACAGGTCTGATGAAGGTGGAGGAGAGATACTGGGAAAATTGTGGTCTGTCAAGGATAGCAAGTGGCTCAGGTTAGCTGTGGAGTACCCCAGAGGACTCATAGGGTAGGAAAGATGGGTGCAGGAAGGGAAACTAGTGTGTGTGCTTCATTGTCCACAGATCTGATGAAGGTGTGTAGAGAGTTGGCAAGATAATGGTGGTCCATGGGGATAGCAGTTGGCTTAGGGCAGCTGTAGATGCCACATATGACCCCATAATAATTAATTCTTAAGGCCACAGAATTCAAAATTAAATTTTCTTTTTCCTTCTCTTTTTTCTTTCTTTCTTTCTTTCTTTCTTTCTTTCTTTCTTTCTTTCTTTCTTTCTTTCTTTCTTTCTTTTTTTCTTTCTTTCTCTCTCTCTCTCTCTCTCTCTCTCTCTCTCTCTCTCTCTCTCTCTCTCTCTCTCTCTCTCTCTTTCTCTCTTTCTTTTTCTTTCAAGACAGAGTTGCCCTGTATCACTGACTGTCATGGAACTCATTCAGTAGACAAGATTGTTCTGGAACTCAGATAACCACCTGGCTCTGCCTCCTGTGTACTGGGATTAAATGCTTATGCCACCATTCTGGATAAATTTTGCTTCTTAAATTAGTTTTGGTTTTTGAAATTAGCTCCTAAAGACATATTTGGATGGTATATATTGTTTCAAATATATCATGCTATAATAAATGCCTGGTATGCAAAAATAAAAAATACCACTTATATAAGGTAAAAGTTTATATTATCAATATGTTGAAGAAATACTGTATGTATGGCAACTAAGGCTTGGGTTTTGATGTTTGCTGATTTTACAATGGAAAGGAAAGTCAACACTACTATAATCTATTTATATAATAGACACACCTTTGCCTTCCCAGAGTCATTTCACAACATTACAACAGAATATCTAAGAGTATGAGAAACATTCTAATGAAGATAGAATTCCAATAAAAATTAGAATCAATTGTATTCTTTAAAGGGAAATAGACATTACTTTTATGTAAACATACCAATTAAAATCTATTTTTATGAATGAATCACTAAACAAATATTTTTGAAATTTAATTACATTTAATGAAATGCACCTCAGTGCTTGCTCGCTGATGACCTGCATATTATTTTAGCTTCAACATAATTGATGTTATCTGTGTTTCTAGAAAATTTCTGACACATGTTTACAATGTGATTTTCATGCAATTATTTTTCTTGGATTAACATATTTCATGATTTAAGGTGGAAAACTACATTGCACAGGAGGAGTCTAAGCTGTCAGAAGAAAGGAAGAGAGGCTGCACACTCCCTTGTTTTTGCTTGAATAAATATTGAAAGAAACATAGCCACCACTCAGTTTATTCTGAAGGCATTTTGATTATCTACTTACTATGATTGACTAACTTTTTTTTCTGAAAAGATAGAAATTTATATTGCCTTGAGAATGGATATTGAATAGTACTTTCTTCATATCATTGATAAATTCAGAAAACTATTTGTAGTTGCTTGCAGTAAAATACTGTGTCCTGCTGAGCCTAAAGATCAAGAATCATTCATCACCTCCTTTCCCCTTGTAAATTATCTCCAGAGTCTAGTGGGATATATTGATTTTTTGAAGAACATTGTAATACCAGTAATGCTAACATCTATTCTTTTATTGACATATGTTTTATTAAGTTAATTTTCACCATTCTGAAATTAAACTGTTAATAATTTAATCTACAGATATACTTTCAAAGCAAATAAGTATAACAAAAAAATAGAAAGCAAGACCAGTCAATCCATATTCAAGTAATCTTCCTGAATTATGCACAATGCTTTAAGAAAATTCCACAAGGACCTTAAAGAAGGAATATGATGTATGCATTTGTAGGAAAGTCACCAAAATGAGGTTGTAACAAATGGAAGTATAGTGTATTTGGAACTAGTTTATGGCATGGTTCTCTAAAGGAAAGCAAGAAAGAGTACTGCTAAGTAGATCTTATTTTATTTGCTTTTCTTTGAGAAAACTTACATTCTAGGATCATCAAAACAGCAACAGATTGAGTATTAATATTAAATAAGGCTCCTTAAGTACAGAGGCTGTCAGTCTCTAATAAAATACAAGTTATGCAGTTTCATGTATTCAAAAACTTATTAATTCATATTAAGCATACATATCCTCAGGAGATGAGCTATAGTGGTTGTTTTCTAACAGAAAAACAAAGACAAACAAACCAAACCAATGTATAAGAAAAACTTCTAATTCTTCATCCCACAAGCATTTTAAAATCTATATGGAGACATGAAATCTACATTTAACAAATACAAAGAATTACTAACCTGTGTCATAACAGATGCTTAGTGAATGAAAAATTAAGGGGGTTATCAATAAAAATCCTCAATTAATAATGTTTCCTTGAAAAAAGTAAATGTAAAACCAAACGGAGGTTTTATATAGTCAGTGATGTTCCAAGTAGCTAAGGATCATCACAATCAGACATGGAAGAATGTGCAGTGGGCACCAATGTCTTTTGATTACAACATAAACCTAATGATAAGTAGGTAGAATGGCTGTTGACTATGCGGTTATTCAAATAAATAAACAACTCTGAAGTAAGTCAAGCTCTGGAGATGCCTTCAATGCACTTTACTTATGAAGAAATACAGTGAACAAACTGTTCGTGATATACTTTGAGAGATTTTCACTATGTGCAGAATACATGTAAAACTACACATGGCTTAAAAGGAAATGATTTAACTGGTCATTTTGTTTGGATCTAAGTTTATTTAAATACATGGTGGTGGGGAATTGCAGGCTAATTTTGGAGATTTTGAATGAAAATAAAATGCTGACAAATACTAAAAAAAAAAAAAACTTGAAAGCAATCCTTCTTTTCCTTTAGAGTATGTGTGTGTGTGTGTGTGTGTGTGTGTGTGTGTGTGTGTGTGTGTGTGTGTGTGTGATTGTGTGTATGTATGTATGTATGTATATGTGTATATGTTTGATTATTCTGTTTGGTGAATTTTGATCAATGCATATTATATTATTCTCTCCAATTTATTCTTTCACTTAGTTATTTATATCAGTACATCTCATGAACACTCACAGTTTTGGTTACTGTTTTTTATAGCATAATTTTCTTGTTAAAAATATCTTATATCTGGCCATTGAAATATGTTTCAATTGAATTATATGTTGTTATCACTTATGTCTATATGAGAGAGAAAGAATGTGTGTGTCTGTCTACACGAGATTGTGTATGCCTGTGTTCTGTGACCTGCAAGGCATTGGGATTGATGTGACTAGACTGACCGGGAAATGGAGAAACAGAGGCCATAAGTACAAAGTATCTGGGATATGGAGGGTTGTGTGTTCTGATGGAGATACAGTAACAGCAATTAAGAAACTCAGCACATTTATTACATACTGCAAAAAAAAAGGTGAGGTAGTCTAGATTATCTCAGTAGATAGTCTCTTTAATGGAGTGATCTCTGCAAATTCTTCCATATACTCTTGAATTTTCCAGCCGTCATTGGCTCATTGCTCATTTTTAAATGTCAGCAAATTTCTTCACCTTAGCATACACAATGCCAGGTGCATGTGTGGGCAGCTGTTTCCTGCTCTGCTCTGCTCTCACACTGTTTGGAAACTTGTCATTTCCAACCACTCAGCAAGTTTTTAAATCCCCTTGCAGATTAAGTTTCACTAGCTGGTACTTTGTACTGACTAGAATTCAATAGGCTTCAGAGAAGTCCTAGATATGAAGAATTTATTCATCCCACTTTTTGCCTTGTTCAGATGATGTTGCTGTATGGAACAGCACAAATACACACTCATACACACATACCCACATACACATGAACACACGCTACACACAAACTTACACCACACATACACAAACGTACACACATACTATATCACATGACAAACACATAAATCCACATATCACACATCCCTATAACACATAAGCTCATACAATCACATATACACACATCACATACATACACATGTATACACACACTTCACACATACATACTCTCACCACACATACATGCATGCACATACACATACAAACATGCCACACATGTGAACACATACATACACTCAAAACATACTCGCACATGAAAACACACGCAAGTAGGCACAAAAAACATTAATATAATTTCATTCATATCTTTCCTCAATATCAACCCTTTCTCTGTCTGATAAACAGGACAGGCAGAAATGATTTTCTGTTAGTGCTGCCTCAAACTATATAGAAAGGACTAAAAGACATATCGTCTTTCTGTTTATTTGAGACTGTTTACCAGTCTTATCCTAAAACTGTGCTGTATTTCTCTTGATAATTTGAAAAAGAATTATCATAAGTTAATGCATTGTACATGGTCAGTATGCAATTGAACTTTCAAAAATATTTTGTACAAATTTTCATTTGAGTGCCAATTTTGCCATAAAGATTTTTCTACAACCATTGAGTTTTGAAGCTTTTGTTTCTAATGAAATCTATTGGCTGTCTAAATAGTGTGATACACAAAAAATATTTTATTTTAGAACTGCACAATTGTATCCTTTCAATAAGTTGAACCTCACAGCTGCTTCATGATGAAACATCACTATTTTTGTAACATTGAAAAAAAAATAAATAAATAAGTCTTCCCTTCCAGCCTTCATCTTCAGTGGGGAACCAGGCAGCTCCAAAGCCTTCTGTGCGTAGCCCACCAGGAGAGAGTGATCTCCCAGCAGCGATTTCACTTCTGAGTGCAGAGGTGAGATCTCTACCTTTTCTCTGGAGGGGTACTGCTAGGAGCACACAGGGCATACTATCAGTGGAGCAGCTGGGACAGGAGTCTCCTCATCCGGTCGCCATTTGCAGTAGGGAATCAGACAGCTCCACAGCCTTCTGTGCACAGACCCTGCCAGAAGACAGTTGGTCTCCCAGGAGTACAGACACAGGTTTACAAGCCCATAGAAGGGGCAAGCTCCAGCCAGAGACAACAAGAGCAACTAACACCATAGATAACCAGATGACAAAAGGCAAACACAAGAACCCTACCAACAGAAACCAAGGCTACTTGGCAACATCAGAACCCAGTTCTCCCACCACAGCAAATCTCGGATACTCCAACACACTGGAAAAGCAAGAGTTGGATTTAACAGCATCTCTTCTCACGATGCTGTTAGAGGACATCAAGAAGGACACAAATAATTCCCTTAAAGAAATACAGGAGAACATGGGTCAAATGGTAAAAGACCTCAAAGAGGAAACACAAAAATCCCTGAAAGAATTACAGGAGAACACAAACAAACAAGTGAAGGAACTGAACAAAACCATCCAGGATCTAAAAATGGAAATAGAAACAATAAAGAAATTACAAAGTGAGACATGTCTGGAGATAGAAAATTTTGGAAAGAATTCAGGAGTCGTAGATGCAAGCATCAACAACAGAATACAAAAAATAGAAGAAAGAATCTCAGGGGCTGAAGTTACCATAGAAAACATTGACTCAACAGCTAAAGAAAATGCAAAATGCAAAAAGCTCCTGAGCCAAAACATCCAGGAAATCCAGGACACAATGAGAAGACCAAACCTAAGGATTATAGCTATAGAAGACAGCAAAGATTTCCAACTTTAAGGGCCAGTAAATATCTTCAACAAAATTAAAGAAGAAAACTTCCCTAAGCTAAAGAAAGAGATGTCCATGAATGTACAAGAAGGCTACAGAACTCCAAACAGACTGGACCAGACCAGAAAGTCCTCCCGGCACATAATAATAAAAATACCAAATGCACTAAACAAAGAAAGAATACTAAAAGCAGTAAGAGAAAAAGGTTAAGTAACCTATAAAGGCAGGCCTATCAGAATTACACCAGACTTCTCTCCTGAGATGATGAAAGCCAGAAGATCCTGGACAGATCTCCTATAGACCCTAAGAGAACACAAATGCCAACCCAAACTACTATACCCAGCAAAACTCTCAATTACCATAGATGGAGAAACCAAGATATTCCATGATAAAACCAAATTTACACAATATCTTTCCACAAATCCAGCCCTACAAAGGATAATGGATGGAAAACACCAACATGAGAAGGGAAACTACACCTTAGAAAAGGAAAGAAAGTAATCTTTTTCCAACAAACCCAAAAGAAAGTAACCATGCAAACATAAAACGAACATCAAAAATAACAGGAAGCAACAATCACTATTCCTTAATATATTATAATGTCCAGAGACTCAATTCCCCAACAAAAAAACATAGTATAACAGAGATGTTTTTCATGTAGATCTTTGATTTTATCAGAAAAATGTTTGTGACTCCTCTTTCAATTTAGCAATGCTTTTTGTGTCTACCATTTTGACTGTATTATTTTCCATGATAATCTTTAATTTTAACTTTTTTTTCTGTGTATTTCTTCGATTTTGTCAGAGGTGTTTTTCATGTAGATCTTCGGTTTTGTTGGGGGTGGGGGTGGTGTTTGTAGTTCCACTTTCAATCAATTTAGGAATATTTTTGTGCCTACCATTTTGTCATTATAATTATCCATGATAATGTTCAATTTTAACGTTTTTCTGTATTTTTCTTCAATTTTGTCAGAAGTATTTTCCATGTGGATCTTCAGTTTTATCAGACAATGTCTATAATTTTACATTCAATCAACTTAGGAACATTTTTATACCTTTCCATTTTATCTGTATAATTTTCCATGAAATGGTCAGTTTTAACTTGTTTTTCTATATATTTCTTGAATTTTTTCAGGAATATTTTCCTTGTAGATCTTCAATCTTATCAGAAAATGTTTATAATTCCACTTTCAAAAAACTTAGGAATATTTTCATACCTACCCTTTTATCTGTATAATTTTTTCATGAAATAGTCAATCTTAACATGTTTTTTCTATATTTCTTCAATTTTATCAGAGATATTTTCCATGTATATTTACACAATGGAATACTACTCAACAATTAAAAACAATGAATTCATGAAATTCTTAGGCAAATGGGAAACAGGGGGAGGGAAGAGGGCTTATGGAACTTTTGGGGAGGGGGGTCCGGGAAAGGGGAAATCATTTGGAATATAAGTAATAAATATAAAAAATAAAAAAAATATCTTAAAAAATAGCCTGGAATATTGCTCCAGGTATTAAGTTGTACTCCCATCTTATTTGACTGAATTGCATCCTTTAAAATGTTTCTTTACTCAACTTCATGTATACAGTAAGGGATTCATGCTAGATGAAGAACTAACATCCGGGGGCTGGAGAGATGGTTCAGTGGTTAGGAGCACTGACTGCTCTTCCGAAGGTCCTGAGTTCAAATCCCAGCAACCACATGGTGGCTCACAACCATCTGTACAGCTACAGTGTACTCATATACATAAAATAAATAAATTAATTAAAAAAAAAAGAACTAACATACATTGTGTCTCCCAACATGCTTCAGAATAATTAATGCTTTACTTTTACTAAATAAATACAAGAATTAATGTCTTGATAATTGTATTATGTTACTTTTAGAAAAGATTTATGTAAATGAAAAATATTTGTATTTATAATTATAAAATTGAGATATTTATAAGATAACACCCAAAATTTAGCCTTAAGGAGGTTCAATAAGAATATTGAATTTATTGTTTGATTTTAATCAACAATGTACAATAGATTATACAAGAACTCAAAATGTAGGAATGATGTTGTTAGTAAATTCTGGGTATTACCCTCTTGGTTCTTTGGACTCTTAAGAAGTGCCTCATAACATCTATGTATAATTCCCTTAAGCTGCTCTTGATTTATACTAAATGTATATTCAGATTTCCATTAAAAATGACAACTCTAACTATCTTAATTTACGTAAAACCTATTTAAAAATTAAAACAAATATGAATTTTGTATTTCCTCACAGATTAACATGAATCAGAATGGGCTAAATTTTTGTTATGATGTTATTACATAGAATGTTGATCCAAAACCAGGATTGTGGTGATACAGACAAATTGAGTTTCTGAAGCAGATTGTTCATGCATAGATATCTGTTCCTATTTCAAAGTCAAAGTTTCCTTCTAAAGTTGAACTTCAATGGAAGCAGACTAATGCACATTTTAATTATATCAGGTTGCTTTTAACAAACACACAAGCAGTTATAAGTTTCAGGAAATAATTTTACGGGACTTAAATGCACCTTAGGATATGTATGGCCTGAGTTATATTTTTAATTTTTAAAATGCTAGTTCAACATTTGAAAATTTAAATTTGAAAAGAGGTCAGCTATATCCTAGGAACACAAATGTTGCAGGCATAGAATCTGAGCAGAATACAACTGGCTAGGATTCACTTAGAACTTTCAACCCAGTTCTTTCTTCTGCCATCCATATCTATGTAGTGCTTGGCTTTACATCATAATCTTGTTAATAAAAATCTTAGGAATTAATAATGTGAAGGGAAAAGACTCCTGCTAGGGAATCAGATAGGCAGACTGCATAGCTTCACCTCTCACTGTTTCCTCAGGGTCGATACCTCAGCCTCATACCCAGCTCTGCAGAATGCCTATGGCAGCTCTTTGCCCCATATATAGTGGATTGCATAGATATTCCACTCCTAAATCCATTGCCTTCACTTCCTGGTTTATCCCAAACTCCAAAGAGTGATCCCTGCTAATCCAAAGGTTACTTCTGTCAGGTAAATATGCTGAGTGAAGATCTTGAGTTCTTCCTCTGTTCCTTGAGAACCAATTGTCCAATATCATCTTCATCTCTGCAAGAGAATACCTGTTGAAGCCTTCTCACTCCTCACTCTCATTTCTTCTGGCTCACCCACATCTTCTACTCCTAACCTCTCTACTTAATTCAATGATTTATTGCATCCAACTCTACCTGCTAAGTTACACTTCACAGTGAGAGGGAAGCAGGTATTCTGACTTCAGATTTTCCCCTCTTCTTTTCCTCCAGATCTATTTCCCCAGTCTCATTCACAGCTCTGTAATAGACTTTCTGGGGTCACATCACTTAACTTTCCATCCCCATTTTAAGGAGAATAAATAAGTAATTCATGAGGGAACACTCTGCTGTCTTCCTTCCTATGAATGTACTATGATCCCTAGTCTCTTTCAGTTCCTAAGTGTTACCTCCCAATACAGACAGACATTTAATCTGGCACTCCAAGTGGCCACGTGTATCAGGTCCATAGCCATCATACTTTTCTAAATTCCAGAAAAGAAACAAAATCCAAAAACCAAAGCAACTACCTAACAAAGAGAAAAATAGATATCAGCATCTAGACTAATCTTCTTAATCCCAGACATCTAGACTTGGGCATAAAAACACAGTCAACAAAATGTCTCCTCAGGAGCACAGAAGCTCTAACACAACAGGCTCCAAATTTTCCAGCATATTTGAAACCAACAAACAAACAAGCAAAAACCTTAAAGCAGCCTTTATGAATATGATAGAGGTTGTTAAGGAAAAAGTCAATAAATCCCTAAAAAGAAATAAAGGAAAACACAAATGGTAAAAAAAAAAAAGAGAGAGAGAGAGAGATAAATCAGAAGACCAGAAAATAGAAATAGAATCAATAAAGAAATTCTAAGCTGAGGGAATTTTGCAAATGAAATATTTAGGAATTTGAACAAGAACTAGTAAAGAGCCATGCTTTAAAATCTAAATGCAAGAAATAGAAGAAAGAATTTTAGGCCTTGAAAAACCCAATAGAAGAAATGTATGTGTTGGTCAAAGAGAATATAAAATCTAAACAAAGCCCTGGCACAGAATATGCAAGAAATCTTTGGGACCATGGAAAGGCCTGAGGTAAAAATAAAAGGAATAGAAGAAGAAGAAGAAGAAGAAGAAGAAGAAGAAGAAGAAGAAGAAGAAGAAGAAGAAGAAGAAGAAGAAGAAGAAGAAGAAGAAGAAGAAGAAGAAGAAGAAGAAGAAGAACAAGAACAAGAAGAACAAGAAGAAGAACAAGAAGAAGAACAAGAAGAACAAGAACAAGAAGAAATAGAGGTCAAAAATCCAGAAGATAATCTCTTTTTCTAAAATATCATAGAAGAAATATGTCCTAATCCAAAGAGAACATGCCTATAATAATAATTTCATTAAATGTACAGAATACAGAAAGAATATTAAGAGATTGAAGGGAGAATGACCATGTGAGACATAAAGGCAAACCTAGTAGAACTAAAACTGACTTCTCAATGAATACTTGAAAAAATAGGGCCTCAAAAAGAAGTACTACAAATTCTAAAAGACCAGAAATGCTAACTAAGATTTCTATACTGAGCAAAATATACAATCAGTATATATGAAGAAAATAAGGTATGACTTGATAAAACTAAATTTAAGGAATTTAGTTTATAAACCCTGCAGAAGGTGCTTGAAAGAAAATTCCAACCTAAGGAAGTTCACTACTACCATGAAAACACAAGAAATAAATAATCACAGATGAGCGAATCAAACAAAAGGAAACACACACATGAACATCCACAGTATTAGTATGACCAGCATCATCACCATCATGACCACCATCAAACAACAAAATAGGAGTCAATGATCAATGGTCATTGCTATCTCTCAAAATCAATGGTCTCAAATCCCCATTAAAGATGTACAGACTGACAAAATTGATAGGAAAACATACACACACACACACACACACACACATATACACGAAATGAAGAAGCAAATTAAAACCTTTCTTGAAGTAAAATGAATACACAGTATACCAACTCTCATGGAACACAATGAAGATGGTTTTAAACGACATGTCCATAGCACTAAGTGCATACAATTAAAAAAAAAACTATACAGATATTTTATAGTTTCAACTTAATAGAACACCTGACAACTCTAGAACAGAGAGAAGACAGAAAGAAATAATAAAACTCAAGGCATATACGAATACTAACAAGCCAGGCAGTGGTGGCGCACGCCTTTAATCTCAGCACTTGGGAGACAGAGGCAGGCGGATTTCTGAGTTCGAGGCCAGCCTGGTCTACAGAGTGAGTTCCAGGACAGCCAGGGCTATGCAGAGAAACCCTGTCAAAAAAAAAAAAAAAAAAAACCAAAAAAAAAAAAAAAGAATACCAACAAAGAAAACAATACAAAGTATCAATGAACCAAAGAGTTGGTACTCTTAGAAGATCAGCAAGTTAAACAATGCTTATCCAAACTAACTTAAAAGCAGAGAAAGAATATCTAAAGTAATGTAATCAGAATCAAAAGCTGAGATATAACAAAGTATACTAATGGACTTAAAAAATCATAACAACATAGTTTGCTCCACCAAATTAGAAAATCTACAAGAAATGGATAGTTTATTTGATATGCAGCACTTACCACAGCTAAATCAAGATGAAATAAGCAACTTAAACAGACTTAGAGAAGTAGAAATAGTCACTAAAATATCCCAACAAAAAGTAACCCAAGGCCTCATGGATTTAGTGTAGAATTATTCTAGATTTCAAAGAAAAGTCAATGCTAGTACTCCTCAAATTATTTACCAAAATAGAAATAGGAAAATAAACACATTGCCCAATACTCTTATGAGACCACATTTACCTTTATATCAGAACACATAAAACATCAACAATAATTTTACTAATGACTAATTTTACTTATGAACATAAATGCAAAAATACTCAATAAAATATTGCAAACTGAACTCAAGAACAAATTAAGATAATGCACTATGATAGGCTGCAACCTAGAGATGCAAGGAGGACTCAACATACATACCGTTAAACTTACCAGATAAACTATCTGAAATACAAAAATCACATAATGAGCTCATTTGATGGAGAAACATCCTTTGATAAAATCTATAATCCCATATGAGAAATGGGATACAAGAGACACCATTAGACTTAATAAAAAAAGTTTATATCAAGCTTATAGCAAATATCAAATTAAATGGACAGAAACTGAAAGCAAATATACTAAAAGTGGGATAATGTCAAGATTGTCCACTCTCATCATATATAGTCAATATAGAACTTTGCAACTTAGCTATCTATAATAATAGATATCTGAAGGAGACAAGGGAATCCAATTTGGTTAGGAAAAAGTTGAAGTATCGTCATTTGTAGATGATATGATAGTATATATGTGACCCTAAAACTTCCACTAGGAAGCTCCTACAGTTGATAAAGATTTTAAAAACGGTAGATTGATAAAAAATTAACTTAAAAAGTTCAGTAACCTTCCTACATACAAATAGCAAATGATCTGAGAAATAATTTGAGGAAAGAGCATCTTTTATAATAGTCTCAAATAATAAGAAATACTTTGGTGTAACTCTCTCCAAGCAAAGGAAAGTCATATTTAATAAAAACAAAAATCAAGTCTTTGATGGATTAATTTGAAGAAAATCAATTTTGTCAATTGAAAGATCTCTTATACTCAAGTATCAGTAGTATTATCATAGTAAAAATAGTCATTCTACCAGAAACAATCTACAGATTCAATACTCTAACATCATTATTCACAGAACTTGAAAGGATAATTTTCAGCTTCATATGGAAAAACAAGTAACCCAGGATTTCTAAAACAATCCTGAACAATAAAAACAAACAAACAAACAAACAAATGTTCTAATAAAAACAATATATACTGTTATGAAAATAGACATGTTGATCAATAGAATCAAGTTGAAGATTCAAACATGAATACATAGAGCTATGGACACATAAGTGTTGATAAAGAAGTCATTGATACACAGGGGAAAAAATAATATCTTCAGCTATAGGTGGTGGTCAAACTAGATCTCATGTAGAAAAATACAAATAGAGTCATACTTACCATGCCATACCATACTCAACTCCCAACTAAACAAAGACTTCAGCATAAGTCTAGATACACTGAACTCAGTAGAAATGAATATGGGGCATAATATTGAACTCACTGGCACAGAACAGAGTTTTGTTAACACAGGCACTAACATCCACAATTAATAAAAGTGACTTCATGAAACTGAAAAGCTTTTGCTAAGGCAAAGGACACTAACATTGACTCAAAGTGGTACACAAAATTGGAAAATATTTTATTAAGAATACATTTAATAAAGGACAAATATCCAATATATACAAAGAACTTGAGAAACTAGATATCCAAAGATCCATAAATAGTCCGATAAAAAAATGTGCAGATATAAATATAAATTTTTCAATAAATCAAACTTGATTGGCTGAGAAACAGTTAAGGGAAAGTTGAACATCCTTAGCCATCAGGGAAATGAAAATCAATATTGCTTTTGAAATTCCATCTTATACCTGTCAGAATCATTAATATCAATAACTTAACCAACAGTTCATGCCAGTGAGCACATGGTGCAGAGTGAATATTCCTCCATTGCCCATGGTAGTGAAAATTTATACCCCTAATATGACAATCATTATGGTTATTCCTCAGAAAGAAGAAAATCAATCTACTTCAAGATTCAGCTTTATACCTCTTCAGTATATAACCAAAGGATATTTCACTCTACCAGAGAGGACACTTGTTCTACTATGCTCATTGCTCCTCTGCCAATAATAGCCAGAAATTGAAAACAATTTAGATGTCCCTCAACTAAATCATTGGTTAAGAAAACATGGTACACTTATAGATGGAGTATAATGTTAACTCAGGGTTTAATAAAATGATGTGTTGAAATTTAAAGGCAAATATCATTCTGAGTGAGGCAACCCAGACCCAAAAAGAAAATCTCTCTTTCTAATTACGTATTTTCTTATATGTGGATATTAACCATTAAGTAAATGATAGCAAAGTTACAATCTGTAGACCTGAGGATTTAGGTATAGAGGAAGGGAATTAGGGCAGACATACAACTCTCCCTGAGAGGGTAAAATAGATTTGATCTTATGGGTAAACTTGTGTTAGTGGGTGCTGGTATAAGAGAATCAATAGTAGGAAGGGAGATGGGGTTGAGGAAAGGAATATGAGGAGAAACAGGAAGAACTGAGGGGCATTTCTGGGATTGTATGGAAAGCTAGTACTGTGGAAACTTACTAAAATATGTGAAGGTGTTCATGAAGTCTCTATAAAATGAGGGAGATGGAATCAAAACTTTCCATCTCTTGTCACTAAATGAAGCTTCTAATACTGGACTGATTTACATCAAGTTGAGTTGATAGCCAAAGAGGTCACATGAAAATCTTCCCTAAACCCAACTGTTGCTAAGGCAATAGGTTGCTTTCAATGAACTGATAACAACGTTCCATTGTCAAAGACAACACCCAAACAATTTACTGAACAGGAAGAGGTGAGCTAGTGCCTACAAAGAATCTTCTTTGACACAGGAAGGTACTGTTAAGGTTGCCAAAAGATAAATCTAAAACTATCCAATTCACAAAATCTGTCTCAAAATATTCTAGGTCAATGGTGGTAATAGCTTATGGGAGTAAACCAACTAATGTTCAATTTGACATAAAGCCTACTCCATGAGCAGAATCCCACATCTGATACTACTTGGGTTACTAAAAGTAAGAAACTAGATAACTCATAGACCTAGGGTAAAGATAAATACTATTGGTCAAAAAAAAAAAGAATTATAAAAGAACTCCTAATTGTACCATGCTATACACATAGATAGAGTTATTATTCAGTCAACATAAAAGATGTATCCCCCTGGAGCAGAAAGGGACAAATATAGAGATACAAAACCAGACATTACATATATAAAAAGAGAACTTAGAACACATAACTGCAAGTTTGATTTCTTAATCAGCTTCCTGCCCTCAGAACTCAACCCCACAAGAAGAGAAGTAAAAAAAACAGTGTGAGAGCCAGAGAGGATGGAGAATACAGCAGAGCAAGGTTACCTAAATCTAAAAAGCAAAGTTCACATGAATTCAGAGACTGAAGAATAATCACAGAGCGCACATGTCTGATATATACATATGCACACACACGCACACACACACACACACACACACACATATGTTATAGCTTTTAGTTTAGAATTTTTATAAGACCCCTTAGTGTGTGAAGAAATGGGTCTCTGATTCTTGTGCCTTCTGTTTGTGCACTTTTCCTTCTGTTCGTTTGCCTTGTCCAAATTTGATGCAATGATTTTTTTTTTTATCTTATGCTGTTTTATTTTATGTTGTGCTGTTGACATCTGTTAGAATTCTATAGTTTTATAATGAAAGACAGAAAAGGAGTGGATCCATATGGAAGGAGAGGTATCAGGAAGTGAGCATAATAAGAGGAAACGTTTATTTAGGATATCTTTTGTAGGAAAAAGATGTATTTTCAATAAAAGGAGAAATAAATGGAATGAATTTCTAACAGAAAAAATGTAAATGTGTTTCTTGTTGACAACAAAAAGATGGACTTTGTTTGTTGATCAGTTCAGTTATTCTATGTACAGAAAAAAATTTTAAAAAAATAAATATGAGATGGTTACTGCATCCATGAAATTTCAGCAACATGAATACCTGCAGAAGATCTATACAAGATCTACTTGTTAATATAAACTGCTCTCTAGGACACATAATTAGTTTACTACTCACAATGTGCTGGTTGACATTTAACCCCTAGATGATATGTGAGGTGTAATAATAATAATCAGACTCAGTCCATTGTCAATATGTGTGTGTAAATATATTTAACCATAATACACTTGGCCAAAGGCAAGGGCAAGATCATAAGCAAGAGAAGTTAATATAGGTGGGCGTCGTCAGAACCCAGTTCTCTGACCAGGTCAGCCCTGACTACATCAGCACGCCTGAAAATCAGGAAGCTGATATAAAAATCCTATCTCATGAAGATAATAGACTCCTTTAAGGAGGATAAATATCTTATGAAAGAAATACAGGAAAGCACAGGTAAACAGGTAGAAGCCCTTAAAGAGGAAATGAAAAAATCCCTTAAAGAAATATAGGAAAACACACACACACACACACACACACACACACACACACACACAAAGGTGAAGGAATTGAATAAAGTGTCCAAGACCTAAAAGTGGAAGTAAAAACAATAAAGAAAACACAAATGGAGGCAAACCTGGAAATAGAAAACCTAGGAAAGAAGTCAGGAATTACAGATATAAGTATCACCAACAGAATACAAGAGATAGAAGAGAGAATATCAGGTGTAGAAGATACCATGGACAAGATTGACAGAAAAGTTAAAGAAAATTGAAAACATAACTCCTAACCCAAAGCATCCAGAAAATTCAGCACACAATAAAAAGACTAAATCTAAGTATAATCAGAATAGAGAACAAAGATTCCCAGCTCAAAGGACCTGAAAATGTCTTCAACAAAATCACAGAGAAAACTCCTCAACCTAAAGAAAGAGATGGCCATAAAGGTACAAAAAAATCTATAGAATGAAACCAACAGTCATCTGTCTTTAATATCTCTCAATACTAATGGAATCATCTCACCTATAAAAAGACATAAGAAAACAGACTGGATAGGCAAACAAAATCCAGCATTTTGCTGCATACAAGAAACAAACCTCAATAATAAAGACAGACACTATCTCAGAATAAAAGGATGGAAAAAAGTCTTCCAAGCAAATATTCCCAGGAATAAATACTGGTATTGCCATCTAATATCCAATAAAATAGACTTTCAACCAAAAGTTATCAAGCATGATGAGGAAAGACACTTCATACTCATCAAGAGGAAAATCCACCAAGAGAAAAATCTCATAATGTCTCATGAGAGACTTTAACACCCCATTCTCACTAATGGACAGGTCATTGAAACAGAAACTAAGCAGAGACACAGTGAAACTAAGAGAGGTTATGAACCAAATGGATTTAACAGGAATCTACAAGACATTTTACCCCAAAACAAAAGAATACTCCTTTTTCTCAGCACCTCATGGTATCTTCTCCAAAATCAACCATATAATTGGTCACAAAACAACCCACCACCTAAATAAGGAGATTGAAACAATTCCATTCATCCTATCAAATCACCATGGCCTAAGGCTGATCTTCAACAACAGCAAAAAAAAAAAAACAAACAAACAAAAAAAAAAAAACCAGAAATCCCATCCCACATACACATGGAAAATGAACAAGTCTCTACTCAATGATAACTTGATCAGGGAAGAAATAAATTAAATACTTCCTGGAATTTAATGAAAATGTCAACACATACCCAAACTAATGGGACACAATGAAAGCAGTGCTAAGGGGAAATTCATTGTACTAAGTGCCTTGGTAAAGAAATTGAAGAGATGTTACAATTGCAACTTAACAACACACCTTAGAGTTCTAGAACAAAAAGAAGTAAACACATCCAAAAGGAGTAAGCCGCAGTAAATAGTCAAATTCAGGTCAGAAATCAACCAAATAGAAACAAAGAGAACAATACAATGAAAAAAAAAAAAGCTGGTTCTTTGAGAGAATCACCAAAATAGATAAGTCCCTAGCCAAACTAACTAAAGGGCCCAGTGGTAGTATCCAAATTAAAAAAAATCAGAAATGAAAATGGAGACATAACCACAGAAATGGGGAAAAATCAAAAAATCATCAGATCATACTACAAAAGCCTATACTCATCAAAACTAGAAAATCTAGATAAAATGAATTGTTTTCTAGACAGATAACACATACCAAGGTAAAATCAAGAGCAGATAAAAAATGTAAATAGGCCCATATCCCATAAGGAAATAGAGGAAGTCATTAAAAACCTCACAACAACAACAATAACAAAAACAACAGCAACAACAATAACAAAAACAACAAAGCCAAGATGGATTTAGTGCAGAATTGTACCAGACCTTCAAAGAAGACCTGATACCAATATTCTTCAAAGTATTCCATAAAACAGAAATGGAAGGAAAGCTTCCTAATGGAAGGACCTAACCAAAAAAGAGAACTTCAGATCAATCTCACTTATGAATATCGATTCAAAAATACTCAATAAAATTCTTGCAAATTGAATCCAATAACACATCAAAATCCCTTAATGTAATCCACTATATAAACAAACTCAAAGAAAAAAAATCACCTAATCATCCCCTTACATGCAGAAAAAGCATTTAACAAAATACAACACCTCTTTGTGTTAAAAGTATTGGGAAGATAAGGAATTCAAGGTGCATCCCTATACACAATAAAAGTAATATACAGCAAACTGACAGCCAATATCGAATTAAGTGGAGAAATACTTGAAGCAATCCCACTAAAATCAGGGACAAGATTGGGATACCCACTCTCCCCATATCTATTCAATATAATATTCAAAGTGCTAGCTAGAACAATAAGACTACAAAAAGAGATCAAGGGGATACAAGTTGGCAAAGAAGAAATAAAGGTATTGGCTATTTGCAAATGAAATGATAGTATACATAAGCAACCCCAAAAATTCTACCAGAGAACTTCTTCAGGTAATAAACACCTTCAGAAAAGTGTCCTGATATAAAATTAACTAACATAAATCATTTATTTCTATAAAGCATTGCTTTATAGAAATGATAAACATGCTGAGAAAGAAATTATGGAAACAATTTCCTTCACAATAGCCACCAAGAATATAAAATACCTTGGGTAATTCTAATAAAACAAGTGAAAACCTGTATGACAATAACTTCAAGTCTCTCAAGAAAGAATTTGAAGATCTCAGAAAATGGACAGATCTCCCACGCTCATGGATTGGCAGAATTAATTTAGTAAAAATGCCCATGCAACCAAAGACAATCTACTGATTCAATGTATTCCCCATCAAAATCCCAACACAACTCTTCAAAGACATGGGAGGAGCAATTTTCAAATTCATCTGGAAAGGCAAAAACACAGAATAGCGAAAACAATTCTTTTTTTGTTTGTTTGTTTTTTTGTTTTTAATTCACATGTCTTTGTGTGTACCTATGTGAGTTTTTTTTTCCCAAAGATTTATTTAATGTAAGGACACTGTAGCTGTCTTCAGGCACACCAGAAGAGGGCGTCAGATCACTTTACAGATGGTTGTGAGCCACCATGTGGGTGCTGGGATTTGAACTCAGGACCTTTGGAAGAGCAGTCAGGTGCTCTTACCCACTGAGCCATATCTCCAGTCCCGCGAAAACAATTCTTAACAATAAAAGAAAGCAGGGGGAATCACCATCCCTGATTTCAAGCTTTACTACACAGTAATAGTGATAAAAACTGCATGATATTGGTACAGAGATAGACAGGTTGATCAACGGAACAGAACTGAAGACCCAGAAATAGAACTACACACTTATGGACACTTGATTTTTGACAAAGAAGCCAAAAATATACAGTGGAAAAAAGAAAGCATCTTCAATAATGGTGCTGGTCTAACTGGCTGTCTGTATGTAGAAAAATGAAAATAGACCCATATTTGTCACCTTGCACAAAATTCAAGTCCAAGTGGATCAAAGACCTTAACATAAAACCAGAAACACCGAATCTAATAGAAAAGAAAGTGGAAAAATCCTTGAACTCATTGATATAGTGGTAAATTTTTCTAAGCAGAGCTCTTGCTGTAAAATCCAGAATTGATAAATGGGACTTCCTGAAACTGGAAAGCTTCTGTAAAGCAAAGTACTGAGTCAATAAGACAAATCAGTAACTGACAGATTGGAAAAACATCTTCACTAACCCCACATCCTACAGCGGGCTAATATCCAAAATATATAATGAACTCAAGAAGCTAACCACCATAAAACCAAACAACCCAATCAAAAAATGGGGTTTAGAACTAAACAGAGAAATCATAATAGAGGAATCACCAATAGCTGAGAAACACCAAAAGAAATGTTCAAAGTCGTTAGTGATCAGTGAAATGCAAATCAAAACGACCCTGAGATTCCACCTTACTCTAATCAGAGTGGCTAAGATCACAACCTCAGGAGACAGCACATGTTGGCATTAGAGAGGATATGGTGAAAGGGGAACACTCCGCCATTGCTGATGGGATCACAAACAGGTAAAATCACTCTGAAAATCAATTTGAAGTTTCCTCAGAAATTTGGAAACTTATCTACATTAAGACCCAGAAATACCATTCTTGAGAATATACCCAAAAAATGCCCCTACAAGCCATAGGGGCACATGTTCCACTATGTTCATAGCAGCCTTAATTGTGATAGCCAGAAGCTAGAAACAACCCAATTTTCATGACAGAAGGATGGATACAGAAAAGGTGGTTCATTTACATGGTGGAATACAACTAATGTATTAAGAAAGAGGACATCCTAATTTTTCAGTCAAATAGATGGAACTAGACTCATCCTGAGTGAAGAAATTCAGACTCAAAAAGACAGGCATGGTATGTACTCACTAATAAATGCATATTAGCCAAAAAGAAAAAAGAAAGAAAGAAAAGAAAAGAAAAAGTACAGAATACCCAAGATACAGTCTACAGAACTCAAAAAGTCCAACAAGCTGAAGGGCCCAAGTGAGGACGCCTAAGTCCTACTGCATGGGTGGTGGTAGAAGAAAAAATCACAAGGGTGGAGGAAGGGGGCACCAGGGAGGAAAAATGGACAGGGGTGGGAGGGAACCAGATCTGGTCAGATCTGAGTTTGGGTGAGGGAAAAGGACTGAAGTCCTGAGGGCCAGCACAGTGAACCTCAGGAGTTAGAAGGTTGTGGAGGACCCTCCAGAATGTACCAGAGATCTGGGAGGTGAGAGACTTTCAGGACTCAAAAGGAGGGACCTTAGATGAAATGTCCTACAGTGGGGACAGGAAAATTATAGAGCCCACCTCAAGCAGAAAGACAGGGCATCAAGTGAGGGAGGGGTGCTGCCATCCCACAGAAAAAAAACCTCTGATCCATAATCGTTCCTGTCTGAAAGAACTGCAGGGATAGAAATGGAGAGGAGTGTGAGGAAAAGAAGGTCCAGTGACAGGCCCAAAGTGGGATCCAGTGCAGGAGAAAGTCCCAAGGTCTGACACTATTACTGAGGCTATGGAGCACTCACAAAAAGGAACCTATCGCTGGGCAGTGGTGGTACATGTCCTTAATCCCAGCTCTTGGGAGACAGAGGCAGAGGCAGAGACAGAGGCAAGTCAATATCTGAGTTTGAGGCCAACCTATTCTACATAATGAGTTCCATGACATCCAGGAATACTCAGAGAAACAATGACTTGGAAAAACAAACAAACAAAAACAACAAAAACAAAAACAAAAACCCAAGGGTGACTGTACCTTCCAATGGATTTGATGGACTATTGGGTATCTTGCAGACTTGAAGTAAACCTCATTTAAAAAACAGCCAGAAGGCAATGTTCAGAACTCAAATGCTGAATGCAGAAGAACAAACAATTTCCTAGTCTCTGTTTGGTAAGCTGTGACAGATGAGCGTCTGGTTGTGATAGAAAGCAGGACTTTAAAGCTAATGTTGAAATATGCCCATGTGAATAAGATAATCCATTCTCTGTAATTAAGACTAACAACTGTGTATCTGTCATAAGCAAAACTAATACAGATTAATTCAAAACCCTTGGAAGAGACACGCTATGCTGATTTGTGTAGCATGACCCTGAAGCAGACATTTTATTATGAGTAAGATTTCATTGTCAAATAAGAAATGTCATTCTGGAAAATGTTGAACAATGCAAGTAAGTATTTCAGAGGGTAAAGTGCTTATCAATTAGATCTGAATTAGCATGCTGAGGGCTCTACTTGATAAATGACTGTTTTCAAAAAGTCAAATGATATCCTCTTCTAATATCCTAAAAAGTGAGGACGTTAACTTGACAGAACAACCTGGTTCCTTTAATATTTCATGAATGTTCTCCTTGAGGAATGGCATGTAAACTCAGTCATTTTACATTTGAAAGTGTAGATTGGAGGGCCAAAGTGAAACCTTCTCAGAAAGCTTACCTAGAACCATCAATAATATCAACAGGAGTGGGACAAAGCAGAAAAAAATGGAGATCCAATTTTCATAAGACTATAATTTTAGCATCTTTATAATCTCAGATTACAAAGTGACTCAAGAAAACATTATATCATAGAGAGCAGTCATATATATGTTTAAGAGTTCAATTCACATTGCACCATTAACTATATAGTGCTTTTTTGAGGGGTAGTCGTTTTTACATTAACATTCCAGAGTAGTCCTACCACCCATACAGTTAGCCTTCTGCATACGAACTGTCTAGACTGATCGAGAAAGAGGCAAATTTGGAAGAGTATATGCTTTTGTCCCTAAGAAATCTATAAAAGGACATCTGCAAAGCTATCTCTTACTGCTGATTTGTACTCTAGATTGTCTTCTACTTTTTCTCTACTTTTCCACTATTTTGGCTCTTTCTTCTGTGCCTGTTTTAGCTTTATCTCGTATTCATTAGTGTCTGCTCATTCTTTGATTACCTTGGTTTTAAGCAGTGTCACCTTCATCTCTGAGTTTCTATTCTTCATATTCTCTTATTCTCTTTTGCCTATTCCTCTGATTTTCCACCTTAACCTTTACTGTTATTTTCTTGTTTTACTGATAACTTTGCTAAGATATGATTGAGAAAATAGTGAGCATTTAGATTAGAGAATATAATGTTTATGTAGTTATTATATATTGTAAACTAAGAAAATCAGATTAACAACTCCATTACCTCACTTAGCCAATATCTTTTCAGAAGCAATAGCATGTCATGTCTGTTCTAGTAGCAGTTTACAAGTATGTATTGTTAACAATATTCACTACACACTCTGTAATAAATTGCTAAATTTTTTCATCACACATGATTGAATGTTTCCACAATCTGATCAATATTCCATCACCCTCAGTATACCCTTAATCCTTTGCAAATATGAGACTGTGATCGACTGTCTGAAAATTTGTGACACAGTACATAAAGTGATAATTCAGTTCAAATATAAGAGCCTGACAACCAAGGGAGAAAATGTTACAAGTCTCTGTCCAAAGAGAATAGAATAAAGGAAAGAAATCCCAATTTAGACAAGAAAGCAGGAAGCAAAGGAAAGAAATCCCCCTCCTTTTATTTTGTTGCATTAAAGTCTAAATGAATGAAATCTAGCCTCACTAAAGAGTAGTAGCTATTTTACAATAACATTCCATAATCTTATCCAGAAATATCTTCACAGGCATAAGCATAAGTAAAGCAAGCAGTATTACTCAAAAATGATACATAAAATGAATTATTATACCCCTCTAAATGTCCATCATGTGGGTTTAGAATTTTGTTTTTTATTTTTTATTTTTATTTATATTTTTTATTACTTTGATTTTTAATGGATATATTCTTTATTTACATTTCAAATGTTGTCCACTTTCCTGCCCCTCCCCGAAAATCCCATAAGCCATCTCCCTTCCCCCTGTTCCCTAATCAACCCTCTCCCTCTGCTTCCCTGTCCTGGTATTCCTCTAGACTGCAGCATTGAGCCTTTCCAGAACCATGGGCCTCTCCTCCCTTTGGTGTCTAACAAGGCCATCCTCTGCTGCCTATGTGTCTAGAGCCATGGGTAGCTCCATGTGTACTCTTTGGTTGATGATTTTGTCCCTGGGAGCTCTGGAAGTACTGGGTGGCTCATATTGTTGTTCTTCCTATGGTGCTGTTTTTTAAAAGCAATTTGTTGTTACTGTTTAAATAGAAATTTTTATTTATTTAAAAATGTATATTTAGCATCATTTTAACTATTGATAAAAGCAAACAAATTATTTTGCTCATTTGTTCTTTTGTTTAAAATTTTTGATAATGTTTTACTGTTTGATCATATTTGTGTGTATGTGTGTGCATGTATGTATATTTGTGTGTGTAGGGTGTGTGTGTGTGTGTACACGATGAGCATTCACATTCATGCCTCAATGGCATGTGCACATATGGCACTCAGAGGAAAACTTGTGTGAATCAATTCCCTCTTTCCACTATGTAAAAACAAAGTTGGAGCTCATATCTTCAGGCTTACCATCACCTACTGAGTCATCTCATCAGTTCCTTTCTACTCCTTTTTAAATACGTTGTAGATTTTCCCTAGTAGTCAAGAGTGCTTATGAAAGTTGTTCAATACTGCTAGGCAAACAGATAGGAGTTAATTAAAAAAGAAACTTTTTCTTTATTTCTATTTTATGATGAAGTCATAACTTCTGCATACAGAAGTTCAAATAGTCCAGGGAAAAGTTAGTAGAACAGCCAAGTTCAACTTTACTAATACATGGTTTAATTGCATTCAGAATTCTCTATATAAATAGGGCTATGTTTAAAAGCACAACCCTGAATCCAATTTAAAGTAGCTTCACAACTTAAGTATGAGAAAATATTTCTAAGGATTGAATTTCTTGTCTTTGTTTTTTGTTTCTTAAAGGTAATCAATTCATGATTAATGGCATTGTTTTAATTAGCAGCTCTGTGTGGTAGATCTAATTTAGTCAATTGAAAGGGTTCTCTACTGAATTTCCAGCAGAAGACAATGCTTTGGAATCTTTTTGCTGTCTTATACAACAAAATTATTATCTGTGCTTTATTAGTTGTCTAAATACTCTTCTCATTAGTTAAATCAACCCTTAGGCTTATAACCATGAAATTATGTCAAAGATAAGAAAGCTCTGCCTGATATTTTATTAATGCAATTGCCAATCTGATTAATGAGAGCATATCAAGTTCCCACTTAGTAATATGGAGGAATCACAATCATACAGAAATAAAATGGTAGTTGATGATTATAGTATAATATGATAATTCATCTTATTAGTGATAATTTTTATGATTAAATGAACTTTTATATAGATATTCAAGTTCAATGACCTGACTTATTAATGCATACACAAGATTTCAGATTTATTGTTCAGTACAAAAAATAAAATCTATCATCTATCTATCTATCTATCTATCTATCTATCTATCTATCTATCTATCATCTATCTATCTATTTATCTATGTATCTCTGTGTGTTCACATTGTCCACTTTGTCAGGCTCTATTAATTAGTTGGATAAGTTTGATATTTTAATCAATGACAGGGATCAATATCAAGTAGGAAATCAGAGTGAGCTTTAGCAAATCAAAAAAGACTTGCAGGAGAGGGTTCTAGTTGAAACATAACTTCATGTTCATCTAACTCATGTCTCTCCACTATGCTGCTAGATCTAACTCATTGCTTTTCTTCATTACCTATGCTTCTTTTACTTACACTCTAAAATTTGACCTGGTTTACCTAAGTGGTTATTAACTTTGGCAGTTATTACCATGACGTGTTATGGAAAATATGGCATTTGGAAAATAAATTTAAGACAGGCTCTCAATTCTGTCAACTAATAGTCATAAACATGGAACTCTCTAAAGACCAACTTGGACCTTTATTTTGTCATTTCAGAATTACACTTAATAAAAAACTATGTCTCACCAAAGTATTATAGATATTAATTAACATTGGATAATATTTTATAAAAGTGCTACAAATGTTGTTGATATTATTTGTTGCTTTGCTGGAGATCAAACTCAGGCCTTTGTTAGAGAAGGGTTTTACCCTGAACCTCACCTTCTGAAGCACTGCTGGTTGTTAAATTTGCTTGCTTATTTCTTTAAGAATGCATAATACCATTGTTTAGTTGAAGCCATTGAAATTTTGTTGAAGCCATTCCAAGATCAGTGTATGGTAACATAAATATAGCAAGGGAAGATATTTTCTTCCTTGGCATTGTAGAACTGGAGGTTAATAATGGCTGCAATTTTTCTATTAATTTTGACCATGAGATCTTAATAACAACTGCCTCTTATAGATGTTGAATAGAAATGTTCTAACAACAAACAATATTTCAAAGAATAATTAACCTCAAAGCAGTAAATAACATATAAATCATTTTTGCTTCCTTCTTAAGTATCTTACTTATGAATGAAAATTTTAAGCTATTGATGAAAACACTTGACTAAAATGGAAACCTCAAGTGCATCAATGGGTATTATCAGCAACTGAAATGAGATTTTCAGTTTCCCACAAAATAATAATAATATATTTATAAATCATATGTGATAAGGGAGTAATGTATCACTATCCAAAAACTTCCTATACTTCAACAATAGTAAAAAATATCCATCTTAAAAATAAAACACCAGCAAAGCATATGAGTAAGTAAATTTCCAAAGAAAATATACAAATGACAAAAGAAATATAAAAAGGCATACCAAATCAAGTGTCCCAAGGAAATGCAAATGACAGCCACATCCAAATTAAATGCCATTGGATATCATTTACATTTATTGTTGTAATGGAAAACGGAAAAGTTGATTACTAATGAAGACAAGTTGAAAGTTAGCTAGGACCATTGTACAATGGTTTTAAAATGATACACCCCCTGAAGAAAGCAATATGGATATTTTTCAAAAAATATTATAGGACTCTTGTAGGATATATATAACTATATATATCCTCAATATAACCATATTTCAGAAGAGACAAATACTGAAAATCCCAATTAAACTTCCTCACTATTATGCCCAGAAATATCTTGATCATTGATTAAATTAGATAATCATTCATACTTTGAAGTATAATAAAAATCTTTCAAGTTTTCATCAAGAATAATCTCTATAGGGCAGAGGCAGATGTATTATTTTGAGTTTAAAACCAAACTGGTCTAATGTAGTGAGTTACAGTACAACAAGGGTAATAGAAGAGCTTGTTTTGAAATAAAATAACGAATCTGTCCGTTTTTGTACCTATCCATATATCCATTTATGTATATATATTTAATTTTTATAAACAAATTTTCCCCTATTATATCATGGAAATTATCATTATATATCTATAAGCAATGAACACTTTTAACAGTTTAGGTATATATAGATTACAGTGTTACTAAGTGTTGTTAATTTCAATCAGTTTGTTTGTAAAGACAGTGCTGTGAGGTAAATAAGAGTAGAAGAAATGGCAAGTGAAATAGAAAGAATTTAAAACTTTTCATATTTTTTTTCAAATCATGTTAAATAATTGTAGATGTATATTTTTAAACCAGTAGATACATACACAGAAATTTTAGAATTTGTTTTAATAAACTTTGTTCATTGACATGCTTCATAATATAATGATAATAACTTACAGCTTCATGGGATTTGTAGATGGGATTTCTAGACGTGTAAACAGGTCAGATAGGCTTTTTTTTCTAAGTTTTTTTATTTACATTCCAAATCATTTCCCCTTTCCCGTTTCCTCCCTCTCCGAAAGTCCCATAAGCCCCCTTCCCTCCCTCTTTTCCCCATTCAACCCCCTCTCGTTTCTCTGTCCTGGAGTTCCCCTACATCCGGTCTTTCCAGGACCAGGGGTCTCTCCTTCCATCTTCTTGGAAATCTACTGATATGTGAATTGTGTCTAGGGTATTCCGAGATTCTGGGTTAATATCCCCTTATCAGTGACTGCATACCATGTGTGTTCTTTTGTGATTGAGTTACCTCACTAAGGATGATAGAGTACCTATCACTATAGCTGAATGGAATGAAACAGAATTGATCAAGACGGAGGAGAACCTATGCTATAGTGCAGTCTCAAAAAGGGCATAAGCATATTTTGTAGGAAGTTTGGGAAGTTTTAAGTAGAGGAAATGGTATAAAGTGTGAATATGGTATGTCTGGCCTTAGAAATGGGATGGGAATTAAAACCTGAATTCAATGATATCTAAAACTGACACCTGAGTTTCATTTGGTGGCAATGATATTAGCATCAGAGAAAATGTGATTATGGAATGGAATCTGGGCAGAAAATCGTAACGACACCAAAGAATTTTCCTAGGTCAAATATTATCTGTTTTTGATGACTGTGAACTTCCGAGCCCAGGAATGAAACAAGTTGATAATTGGAGTTGACAGTTAACATATAAGCTAATAATTTTTATTACATACATAATTAACTCGCGTTAAATATTCATAGAAATAGAACACAAATATACATACCAACTGATGCTGGAACTTCTGATATGTATTTGAGTAATTTAGAGGTAATGCAAACAAAAAGTCTCATAGAAAACATAACCAGAAAAATAGAATAGATAAATTTATAATCATTGATGCATACTGTGAACAGTGTACAATGATAGGGACTGCCTGCAGCAGGCCAGGTTGGAAACATCTCAGAAGCCTGCTGCAGCTCCTTTTAGAAAGGATGGTGTCTGGGACCCTGAGAAGCAGGAGACATGTCCCTCCAGGGGGCCTGTCATCTGAAAGAAGGGATTGGACCACCTGCAATAGGCTAGGATGGAGACATCTCAGTAGTCCACTGCAGCTCTCTGTAGAAAACAGTTGATCCCAATTCTCTTAACCTTAGCCCTGGACAACAGATGTATAGATTTCATTTGTACATGCCTGCTTTTCAGTTGGCCTTGGTGTGCATAATTATTCTATTATATTTGGCTTTCTTACTTCTTTCTTCTTCTACTCTGACAAATAATGTGAAACTAGATGTTCCCTGATGTAATGAGTCTTGAACAATCAAAACTTGAGGCATGGGGCACAGCACAGCACAGTCCTAATGGTCCAGGTAAATGCTGTGTGTTTTCATCTTGGAAACAATGTATAACTGCAAAATGGTAGTTCCAGATTAATGCTTGACTTGTAAAGAAAGTCTGAAGAAATTATTAGAAAATTAAATAGAGGCAACATTGGGACCCCAAGAAAGGAAAAAATATTGAAGTTATGAAATAAATTTTGCATAATATTTGAGAATGTTTCCTAGATAAGCAAGTGTAGAATATATAAAATCGTATACTAGTAATACTAAGTCAAAACACTGGGACTCTTAGGAGAGTCATTGTGTGCAATGTGCAGAAGCAGTCAGCTAGTGGAACTACTAAGTAAAAGGTTAACTTGATTCTTTCTGACCACTCTCTGACAGCTTTGGCCGTGTCATTTATCATACAGCTTCACAAGAAAATGCAAGTAGCTGGCCTCAGAGCTCTGATCTCTGAAGTATAATAAGTTAAAAGTTAAAGTTTAAATAATAAGTTTGCAATTATTTTTTTTTTTGGTTTTTTCGAGACAGGGTTTCTCTGTGTAGCCCTGGCTGTCCTGGAACTCACTTTGTAGACCAGGCTGGCCTCGAACTCAGAAATCCTCCTGCCTCTGCCTCCCAAGTGCTGGGATTAAAGGCGTGCGCCACCACCGCCCGTTTTTTTTTGTTTTTTTTTTTAAAGATATATTTATTTATTATATGTAAATACACTGTAGCTGTCTTCAGACACCAGAAGAGGGTGTCAGATCTCTTTTCGGATGGTTGTGAGCCACCATGTGGATGCTGGGATTTGAACTCGTGACCTTTGGAAGAGCAGTCGATGCTCTTATCCACTGAGCCATCTCTCCAGCCCCAAGTTTGCAATTATTATTGCAATAATTTGTAATAATTATTAAAATAATTAAAACCCTAATTGGCTATTGGCCTGGGAATAGGGAAGTTTGAAACTTTGGGGAACAATTGTGATTCTTGATTCTTTGTGGGAGGTGGATATTCTTTTGAATTTGATTTAGCAATGATTATACAACGTTTTTTTTTTTTTAACCAGTTTTTGGAGTACAAATAAATGACAGGGACAAAAAAAATAATAAATGGTGGGCGAGAATGAGAGAAGCACATAAAAAGTAAGTGGAGAGAGGATGTGAAGAGTGAGTGAAGAGAGAAAGTGAGGTGTGTATGGAGAATGTGTGTGTGAGTGAAAAGAGAATGCACAGAGGTGTGCATTAATGTGGGACTTCAAGAAAAGCAAAGTACATGGAGAATGTAGTGTGTGTGCAGCCATAGGCTGTAAGCAAGTGAGAGAGAAAGAGAGCAGAGAATGATAGAGAAGAGAGAGAGAAACTTTAAGCCTTGAAAAATTGCCTGTCAGCTTGTACCCAAAGAAGTAGTCTGTGTATATTTATTATGTGCCTTCCAGATATCTCTGCTTCCAGTTGAGAACCCCAGTCCTTTGTCAAGGCTGAACCACAAAAGATGCAGAAGCTCAAATTTCTGAAATTGTATAACATCTGTAGTTAATATGTAAACTAAAATACTTGTAATGACAGTGTGACTAAATTAAGCATTTCAGTAGCAGATAGACACTATTCTTTGCCTCCTATACTTACTTATTTATTTTTTGTTTCTTTTACATTTTATGCATTTACATGTGCTACATTCAGAAAGCTCTTACTGAGAAATGAAAGGTAGCCACAGCTTCATATTTTTGACAAGCCTAAAACTTGACAATCTATGCACAATATACTCACCTGCCACCTTTTGTCAATATCTTGACAAGGTCATCATGCATTAAAAAAACTTTCAGATTCTAACAATCTAATGCTCACTTTTTCTTGGGGAAAGTACACAAAAGGTATAATTTTAACATATCACCATTATTTCTGACTTCATAGTAGGCAGTTTTGTTCAACTTAAGTGAACTTCTTGCATACAAATACATCAATCAGACACTAAAGTGTTCCAAGTAATATCAACAACAACACACAATGATTTATTGTCTGACCTCTAAGTATCATTGTGTTACAGAGCAAAACCATGCATTTTTCCAACATGCTTAGTGTTAGAACCCGTTCATTAAATAAGGGTTAGAAACAGTGTTTGTTCCTAAGGGTATGATCCATCTATCAGATATATAAACCATCAGAACATAATAAAGGGGCCAGAAATAAAGTCACACATCAATAGATAATAGATTGTTGAAAAACACTAAAAGATATAAAACAGAAAAAGATTATCTTTAATAAGCAGTATTAGAAACATCTCCTATTCACATACAGATTTGTACAAAAACTATAAATGTGTTTATAATATGTATGTATGTATGTATGTATGTTTGTGTTTATGTGTGTGTATGTCTCCAGAGTTTGAAGTTCACAAAACAATTGTCAAATTCAAGTGTGTAAGAAAATTAGAATGTCAGTATTCAAAGAAATAAAGAGAATACTGTGAAACATCATATAGAATCAGAATGAAAGAAAGAAAGAAAGAAAGAAAGAAAGAAAGAAAGAAAGAAAGAAAGAAAGAAAGAAAGAAAGAAAGAAGAAAACAATTTCAAGTAACTTGCATGTCCCTTTTTTTGTTTCACAGGTGTGGCTTTATTATTAAGAATACCAAGTTACTCTTAAAGCAAATTAGAAAAATAGCTTATTTTTTGTTAATGCTTAGAGCATATATACCACTAAAGTTCCACTGTCTCTAACTTACTATCAACAAAATTACACCATCTATTTTGGTACTAATGATTATATAAGATAAATTGATAGACATTTATTACTTACCTGCCTATATTTTAAGTCTCAGTTGTACCTTTGTTTACTTTTAGTGTATCTCTTTACCTTTTAACTGAAGGAAAGTTGCATAATTACAGTCAAATCTACAGAATGAAATATGATGAATATTTTTCTACTATGGATATTAAGCAGTTTATGTTAAATCACATTCCAATATTACTATTCATGATACAAAATCTGAAAAATTATATGGAAAAACAGTGATTGTAAATATTTAATTAATGCGCAATGGTGTCTTCTGTAGTGCCTATGTTTTTCACAGGTTTAAATGCTTATATCTAAATTAATCACAGTTTCCACCAATTATTAAGTAAGATAAAGGAATCTGAAGGCAGTTTTAATTCCAAAAGGAACATCTTATGCAGATCTCTCAGAATTGGCTACTAGAAAACAGAACACAATATGGAAATTAAGAATGTACAAGTTCAGCAACTATGTTGTTCATAGTATAATCAGGCAATCCTATCTCACATAAACTCAAAGACTAAACAAGACTTTACTGAATGGTTGTAGAATTAATGAAGAAACCAAGAAGTAAATTTTAAAAGTTAGTAGAATTGAACAAAATGAAGTCACAGCACGATAAAATTGATGAGACATTCTTATATCAGTCCTTGGAGCCAAATCTTCAAAGAAAGCAAAAGGGTAGACTCATACATATTAAATGATAAAATAAAACCTAAAATTCTTCAGATAAAAACTATTAATTTAGTGGTGAGCATGAAGGTCTTGGGAAAACAGGAAAAACAAAAGCAAATAAAAATAAAAAAAACCTAACATATATATTAATAAAAATTAAGTTTGATCTTTGAAAATACGATGAAGAGTGATAAACTCTTAACCAAGTTAACCAAAATAATTAAAGATCAATAAAATGAAAAAATATAAAGTGAATATTAAATTCATATTGTGAAGACTAGTTTTATGTAAATTTGACACAAGTTAGAGTCCAAAAGGAGGGAACCTCAATTCAAAGAATGTTTCCACACAATCCAGCTGTAAGGCATTTTCTTAATTAACGATTGATGAGGGAGAGTCTAGTCCATTTGAGGAGAAGCCACCCCTGACCTGCTGGTCCTGGGTTTTATAAGAAAGCAGGCTCCCCAAACCATAAGGAGCAAGTCAGGGAACATCAGTCCTCTATGACTTCAGCATCAGCTTCATCTTCTGGATTCTTGTCCTGCTAGAGTTTATGTCCTGATTTCTTTTAGTTATCTAATGTGATGATGAATTGCAAATCAAATAAATAGAAGACTGGGCTTTGGTCTTCATGGGCTGAGCTATCTATATGTCTGTCCAGGGAGTCAGCTCAAGCAGCACACAGAGCTGTCAGCTTGTATCCAGAATCGATTAGAGAAGTTCCTTCCACTGATATAAACATCACTTTCTCAAAATCTCTTCAAGCCTAGGCTGGTCTTTGGCAGGTTAAGAATCACATGAATAAAGTTATAATCAAAAGAACAAGCTATACATGGCAAAAATCATGTTTTACCACAGAGTCACATAAACAAATAATGTACTTAGTTGAAATGAATATCTGAACTGGACTCTCTCCTATGGTAACATTCCTGGCAGGGCCATGAAAGCACATCTCAGGAACAATTAAGTGTTTTGAGGAAACTGAGGTCACGGTTCTGGTATTTATTTATTTATTTATTGCATTTTCCAATAAGCACTCATAATTGCCACCACACAACTCTATTCTTGGACCTTGTTCCAATAGTCATGTTATTTCATCACAGCAATGGTGTCCCTAACCTCCACACATTTTAAATTCAGAATGTGCTAAGATCATATTTTAAGAACTCTTCTATTCTATAAAATTGGAAAATAAAATGAAACATAAATTCATGAAAACATACTGTATTTAAGATCAAACCAATATAAATAAATTATTTGAATTAATTTCCCACAAAAACAGCTTTGAACAGTAGTAAAACTTCTAAATATAAGGAATATGGAATTAATTCCATATTATTCAAATTATTTCATGTAATAAAAAGACAGGAAGTTTGCTAAATATGTTTGATGATTTCAGCATCACCTAATACCAAAATGGATTAAAATATCAAAACAAAACAACAAAATACAATATATTCTTCCTGATTAAGTGAAATACTGCTCATCTAAAAATGGCATTCTTAATAACCAAGTATGCAAGAATGTTTGAACATGCACTATACATTATTTATCATATAGTGTTAAGACACAAATGAAAGATCATCTCATTAGGTTCAGAAATAGTCTCTGGCAAAATCCAGCATACTTTTATAATAAAAGTTAAGCAATCTCTAGAAATAGAGGGAGCATATCTTAAATTATAATGTCTTTTTATTCAACATATATATATATATATATATATATAATTAGAGAGATATAAACATGAAAATAATTCAATATTATTTATATAATTCAATAATATTTATATATTTATATATATTTATATATATTATATTTATATATTATATATATGAAATTCATATATATATGAAATTCATATATATATGAAATATATGAAATATGAAATATATATAATATATTTATATATATTATATATATATGAAAATAATTCAATAATATTTATAGACAATAGTACTCTTCAAATAAAAGATCCGAAAGACACACACCAAGAAGAGAAAAGAAAAAGACGTCTAAGAGCTGATAATTTCAGGAAAGTATCTGGTTATAAAATTCATACATAAAAATCTATAAAAATACAGTGTGTAACAGTACAGGAAGCATTGATTTGGGTGGAGGACCTGGTGGTTGGACCATGTGTGGTTACAAGAAGTAGCTCTCTGTTTCCGGTCACAAAGGAGGTTGGTGGGTAGTTCAGCTCATTTTATTGGAGGAGGAGGACCACATTGTAGTCATTTGTTTCAGATGTGACAGGGACCCTACTTACACAAAGTTGGACGATGTTCTATAGAGCATGACCAAAAAGTTAAAAATTGTGCAGTTATTTATCTTGTGAAAATTACAGAAATACCTGACTTCAACGAGATGTATGAGCTATATGACCTTGGCACTGTCATGTTTGCCTTCAGAAACAAACCCATCGTGATTGATTTGGGCACTGTAAACAACAAGATGATCGACGGTTCCATGGAAGACAAGCAATAAATAGTTGCCATCATAGAGACCTTGTACCATGGCAGCTGCAAAGGCCAGGGTCTGGTGGTGTCTCCCAAAAACTATTCTACAAAGTACAGATACTGTGCACTGCCCTCAGGTTGTGCTAAGGATACAGGGAGCTTCTTCATGTAGAAATATTCTGCTCTTATAACCTCTGAAAGGGTCTGCAGCAGAACATTGTTGTAGAGCTGGTGGATATTTGACATGAAGGTTACTGGACCTTAACTATCTGAAGTAAATAAACGTGGTATAGGAAGAGTATTGCATCTCTTATATGTAATATAAATCAATGGTGAAATGCCAAAAATTGAAAAATGAAAATCAATCCTTTTCACAATAATACACAAACACACACACACACACACACACACACACATAGAGAGAGAGAGAGAGAGAGAGAGAGAGAGAGAGAGAGAGAGAGAGAGAGAGAAGAGGGAATAAAATACCTAGAAATAAATATAAACAATGAAAGAAAGTCATATATAATCAAAACTTGAAAGCACTGACAGAAATAAAACAAGTTGGGAAATCAGAATATGTAAAGCTTCTCCATTCACAGTTTGGCAGAATGAATATTTTGAACATGGTGGTTACATCAAAAGCAACCCACAGATTCAATACTATGTTAATCAAAATACTAGGATCTTTCTGTACAGATAAAGATAATGAATTTTCAAAATGCCATGTAAATTGAAAGATCAAAGATAACCAAAATAATTTGGAACAATAGCAAAATGGTGTGAAGTACAATCCCTGAATCTGAGTTAAGCTATACTACAGAGGATAATAATATTAGAACTGTACTCACGTAAAATAGACATGTAAATCAATGAAACACAATAGAGCAAACAGGCATGTATACATTAAACTACAGCTATGTGATTTTGACAATGATACTAAGAACATAAATTGAGAAAAAGCATCTTCTACAGATAGTGCTGAGAATCATTTATTTCAACATGCAGTAAAATGAAGCTATATTTTTACTCCATAACTCTGCACAAGACTTATCTGCAAATGGATCAAAAGTCCCATCTTAAAATGTAAAAATATTCTGAAATTTTTATAGAAAATATATGTGGTCTACACTTCAAGTTACAGGTATGAGAAAGCCTTTCTAAATATAACTAAAGTAGCATATGGAATAAAATTAGAAATTGACAAGAAATATCACGTGAAACTAAACAGCTTCTGTAAAGAAATTATGAATTGGATGAGTGGGCAGACAAAAAAATGAAAAGAACCTTTGCCATCTACCATATCTGACAGGATTTATGTATCATGTGTGTTTGTCTGTGTGTGTTTGTGTGTGTGTATGCCCTAAACCATGAATGCATACTTCAAATGATTACATGGCCTACTGAGAGTGCTGACTGATTAGCTAAGAACACTTGAAAACCACGTGAGGACTATGGTTCAATATACAACATTCACTTGGTGGTTCTAAGCCACCTGCAACCCCAGTTCAAGGGACTCCAAGGCCTCTATCCTTCTCAGACATAGGCACATGTATGGAAATAACACATGTGGACACACACATGCACATACTTAAATAAAATAACATAAAATAAGATAAACACACCATGATATCTGAAATAAAAGAATACAGCTTGCACCCTAATATAGAATACTAAATGATAAACATCTTTTAAAGCCTATACATGTAAGCCAATAAAAAATTAATTCATTACATCCCTTTTAATAAATCATTTCTGCATTCCTTCTAAAAAGATAGTACAATTGCTGAGGATTTAGTTCAGTTGAAAGACTACTTGCCTAGTAGGAATAAAGTCTTTGATATGACCCATTACCACATAAACTAGATCAGTGGTGCAGAGCTATAATATAAAATACTGAGAGGTAGAGAAAGAGTAATTAGAAGTTTCAGGTCACCCTAAGACACAAAACACTGTGTTAAATTTCTCAAAATTAGAAAAGAAAAAGTAAGAAACAATGAGTGTAGAAAGGGAAGGATGGAGAAGAAAAGAAAGAAAGAAAGAAAGAAAGAAAGAAAGAAAGAAAGAAAGAAAGAAAGAAAGAAAGAAAGAAAGAAAGAAAGAAAGAAAGAATGTGCCTCTAACAGTAACATAATTATCAGTGCTATGCAGCCAAATTGATAGTTATCATGATTCTGCAGTTACCAGTTCAGATTTGCAAGCCACTGAGAGTTTTCATAATTTTCTGATTATGAAGAGAGTAGGCATTTTTCTCATTGAGATGAATTATTAGCCTTTCTCAAGGACACTTAATATTGGACACTGTTACATGAAGGGTATAAAAATGATACTCTAATGGTACAATTTATATTTAGAAAATGTGGCTTGAAATTTATTTATTTTATAGTACTATCAGTGACTTAATTTCATGCCTGTGAAATGTAAATCAATTTATAAGACTACATGGAACTTATAAATCTCGCTTCCTTCTTGAGACTCATTCTGTATATACTTTGCATTAAGACTTCAAGTCTTGACAAATATTGGAGAATGGTCTAACTGCAAGCACAATTTGAGTTCAAAATCCAAATTATTTTTTCAAAATATGTATCTCTGTTTGAATATAATCTAGGACATACTGTCAATATTGAAGTAAAGGCTTATAGATTTATAAAATAATGAAGTTTAAAAATTTGTTTACATTACATAATTCAAATTTTTATTTTCACAGCTTAGCAAGCTTGAAAAATCAAGTTTTTAATTGCTATTTTTAATATACAAACTGAATCTTATTGTGTGTTCTAGCCAGGTCCAAATTGTACCTATAATTTCTCATGAAAATGTTCCTCCAAACATGACTTGAACAAGGACACCCACAAACATGCAAAATTGTAGAGAGTCATATTGAAGTGCTTTGTCACATGGCAGCTATCATTCAGCTCCAGATCCCAGTGAGCTACACCTCCCCCTACCTAGCGGAGCTGGCAGAGCTCCTGGAGCAAGTCTTTTGTCACACCTCAGTCTCCCACAGAGCAACAGACCTTATGGGGTCAAAATCCTCCAGGAACAGTGGAGCCAAGGCCCTGCTGAGAAGCACTGAGAAGACTCTGCAACCCTGGGAAGGAGGGTCACGCCCACAGAACATATATTGCCATGCTTATTCCCCAAGTAAAGAGAGATTTTGTACAGCCATGCACTAATGTCTCTATGTATTCTCTTTCTCTTGACCCTCTTCGTTTCACTTCCCAGCTCTCCATTCATGGAAAATCCACTCGTGTGCAACTCCCGGGAAGCTTCACAAAGTTAGTTGTGGTAAAAATCCCAAAATGTCTCAATCTTACACAATAAGCAGTAGGAATTGTGTAAAGTTGGATGTAGGAGAGGTAGCCCTTCCAAAGGAAGAATATCCCACTGCTTATCAAGTACTTAACAGTCAACCCTGAACTCATATATACAAGTAACATTAAATGTAACCAACATGTTGTATTTTGGACTAGATATGTATATACAAAGACATATATGCATGCAATAACATGTGACGAAAAAAGAGGCCATGAATTTGAAGGAGCATAGAGAGTGTTGTATGGAATACTTTGGAGGAAAGGGAAGGAAAAAAATTAATTAAAACACAATTTCAAAAATCAAAATAAAAGGAAGAAATGCATTTCCAAGTTATTTGTTGTTTTGAGGGAAGAATGGGCCCATAGACATATATTTGAATGCATAACAACCAAGGATTGTCACTATTTGAAAGAATTAGAAAGGTTAGGAGGCATGGAGTTTCTGGAGGAAGCAGATCCCTGGAGGTGGACTTAGTGGCTTCAAAATTCCGTGGCAAGCCAAGCCCCCAATCCCTTCTCCCTCTACTTATGGATCAGTATATCATTCTCAACTACTGCTTCAGCACTTGCCTGCATGCCAATGGGCTCCCTATCAAGATGAGAATGAACTAAACCTTGGAATCTATATACAAGCTAGCAGTTAAATGTTTTTTTTTTCTAAAAACTTCTTATGGGGCCTCATCACAGCAACAGAACAGTAACTAAGGCAGAAGATGGTATCAGGTAATGAAGTATCATTGTGATTGGCCTGGCCAGGCTGATTGTTGGGAGAATCTTGACTTCTGATTAGAAAAACAGTTGGAAGCCATAAGCAGGGCTTAATGGTCCATACTAGCATGACCAATACATAGGATGACTAGTATGGAAGAAAGTTGTGCTGAGAGGAATGTAGATTTTGACAGGTCAAGAGGTTTTTGAAAAGAATATTAGTGTATGGCCTAGACACCATTCTTGAAATTTTTTCGGTGAAGAATGTGGTTGGTTTTTGTCCTTTTTTTAAAAAAAATCTGCTGGGCACTAAATTGAAGAGCTTGAGATAAATTGCTTTGGCAGAGTAGATTTCAAGGCACCCTAGTATCAGAGATGTTTTGTGGTTTTTAATAGCCAGTTTTATATAGATCTATAGGAAAAAGGAACAAACTAGACAAAAAGAAAGGCAGAATGTACAGTTTTAGACGAGAAAGAGTACCAGGAGTTATAATAGAACTAAATCCACTGCTCAAGGAAATAAAATGTTTAAAGAAAATGCTGCTGATAAATGGAGCAAAGGAAGAGCTGCTCTCCAGACAAGGCAACACCCAGATTAGATTTAAAATTTAGAAAAGGATCTAAAGAGGAGCTTCAGACATGAACCACAACACCAAGGACATATAGCTTTTATGGTAGGCAAGGAGATATAAAATCTGGAGTTTGCACTGCTAGTTTTTGTGTTTATGTTTCAGACAAGTATTTTCTCACAATGTTTTTTCCTCCATTGCCATTCGAATGGCAATGTTGCGTATTAAAAACCACTGTATTTTAGAAGTATCTTATCTATTTTTATTGTAATTTACAGGAGTTATAGTTAAGAAATTGTTGCTGCCTGTAGTTACATCGAACTGGTTACCTGAAAGGGAAGCTGGGGATGTATGGGAAGTCTGTGAGGGAAGAACGAGACCAAGACAACAGTTGCTGATCAAGATTGCAAGGTTTAATGGAGAACTCAGAATTTAAAGTTCTAGGTGAGAT
Source organism: Tokudaia tokunoshimensis (assembly GCA_036184795.1). Taxonomy (NCBI): domain Eukaryota; kingdom Metazoa; phylum Chordata; class Mammalia; order Rodentia; family Muridae; genus Tokudaia; species Tokudaia tokunoshimensis. Next base: position 140,317,172 of record BTHU01000003.1, read on the forward strand.
CCCTCCTTCAAATTCCAAGGTCTGTTCAGGAGAACTAGTCTGATAGCTCAGTGGGCTTGGGCTGCACTGCTCAGGTGGCTGGGCTGGTCACCTGCTTAACTCAGGAATTTGCAGATCTGGAGTAACAATGAACTTCACCTTAGTCTGAGAGCTCCACCCTAGGTGGGGGGGATTATGACTAACACAGGTCTGGAATTCTGCTCAAGGGTTTGTAGTGGAACGCACAAGAAATTGGTGTAAACTTCAGAAAAAATGAACTTTAAACTTCTAAACAGTGTTGAGATTGTATTGAAGTTAAACTATACAAATTTTGCATTATGATTGGGTTATAAGCCTTTGTTGTCTGGGAGTAAAATGTGGTAGATTGAATAAGAATGGCCCCTATAGCCTCATATATTTGAATGCTTATTTACAAGGGAATAGCACTATTTGAAAGAATTAGAAATATTAGGAGGTGTGACTTTTTTGGATGAAGTATCACTTGGAATGTGTTTTAACATTTCAACATCTACACAAATATCTCTCTCTCTCTCTTTCTCTCTCTCTGTGTGTGTGTGTGTGTGTGTGTGTGTGTGTCTCACTGTCTCTCTCCTCTGTCTGTCTGTCTGTCTGTCTGTCTAATATCTCTATCTATCTATCTATCTATCTATCTATCTATCTATCTATCTATCTATCTATCTATCTATCATCTATCTATCTATCTATCTATCTATCTATCTATCTATCTATCTATCTATCTATCTATCTATCTACCTAAATAACAGAATATAGCTCTTAGCTATTGTTCCAGCACCTGTCCATCATTATGGTAATGGACTAAAACTCTGAATCTGTAACCAAGCCCCAAATGAAAGGTTTTCCTTCATAAATGTTTCCTTGGTCATTGAGGTAGTTGAATAAAATGGCCCCCACAGGCCTATTATGAATATCACTATTTGAAGGTTTAGTCTTTTTGGAGTAAGAGTGACTTGGTTAGAGGTGATTGTCACTAAGAGGTGGGCATTGATGTCTAGGACCAGCCTTGCCTGAGAAAGAGGAATTGGGAAGAGGTGCAAGAAATGACTCAAAGTCAGTGATGGAGTGTAAATTGACAGCTCTATAGTCTGCTTGAGATGGAATTCCAGACTTCTCTCTGCTTGAGAGAGTTCAAGATATCTGTTGTGTTTTCCAACCAAATCAGAAAACCTGTTAAAAAAAATTCTAAAAGAGCTGTAACAACTCTCTAGGATCATTTTTGGATTTGCTTAGAAAAAATTCTTGGGTTTTCTGATCCAAGTCAGAAAACCTGCTAGAAAAATTCCAAAAGAGCTTTGTTAGTTCTGTAAGTAGATTTTTGGTTTACCAATGGAGATTAAAAAAAAATGCTAGAAAAATTCTGAAAAGTTCTCTGGATGGCTCATGGGTTTTCCAACCATAGTCAGGAAAACTCACCTGACAAATTAAAAACAAAAAACTGCAATTCCTATCCAGACAGCTCATATCTTGAAGCGCTAAACCCAATCTTTGATTTATATATTAATTTAGTTGTATAACTGAGGCTCCCTTTTTATTATCTCAGGAATCAGTATTTTATGACCATAGTCCCTCACTCTTAGAAAACAAAACAGCAAATTTTATATATATAAATGAATTCATAGATTTTCCTTCCTTTGTGATCTCAAACAATAAGCAACCTGGGTAGGACCTTATCCTGGAATCCCAACTATCAAAATCTCTTCAACTTTCCTAATATCTGACAAATGGCTCATTAATATAGCTGTCTCGTATTTCTTAGGTCCATGAAGACTGTCATGAAATTTATAATGCATCCTATATTTCACATGATGGAGAAATCCTGTGAAGGGCAGCTCGTATACTGTTTTATGAATATTTGAACTTATGTTTTCAGAGTACTTTCACACAGCATTAAGAACTGTCCTGAAGGTCTCAGCATCATAGAAACCCATTTTTTGCCTCCTAGGATCATGATGTTTCCAATTATCATGTAATCATTAACCTTCACAGCAAGAACATTTCCCAAAGAAGGAACATGAAGTAAAATATATACTTTATAAACAAGCTTTATGCCTAGCAACCATCAGCACTCATGAAGGAGCACATCATTCTGACTTTGCTACAGGGACAGGAAATGTGTCACATCATCCCTTCCATGGCCATGCAGGGCTTAGCACTTTGAGATCTCAGAATCTTAAGCCTGGCTAGTGTGCCACAGTTCCTTCCTGCTACCTGCCTATACAGAGGTAGAATAAAAATCTGGGCTACCTTTCCAGCAACAAGCCAGCTTGCATGCTACTATGATTCTATCTGTGATGATCATGGACTAAACTTCTTGTTGGTAAGTCAAACCTAATTAAACACTATTGTTTATAAGAATTGTTGTGGTAATGGTGTTTCTTCATAGCAATAGGACAATGATTAAGACACAATGGGAAAAAGAAAGGATAAAGAACCAAAAGCCAATGGGAGAAGGAGAATTTGATTTGATTTGATTTGTATGTCTGTATGTTTCACATAGCATTAATATATTTCATTAAAGTAATTTTGAAAAGAAGCATCAGTTTACACATATTGCATTCTATTTCTGTGCTTAACAAATGCCCTTATCAATCATTTGTGACACAAAGATTCAGTCAAGATTAAACACTGGGCTTGGACTCTTACTATCCTATCCTCCAAAGTAAGAGGAGTCAAAAGAGATATCCAGAGAATCATTGTCATTACAACAAGCTAATAGTGCTAATAGCTGGCATAAGGAAGCACAACAGTGATGAGCCAGGCACTGCAGCATCTAGCATCTTGTTTAGCATTGAAATCCCATGCAGAATGTTTGGCTCACAGTGCTACTACTACTGAGAGGGTGGTGTGTTTATTCATCACCTGGCAACATCTTGCTTCTTTGTAATTGTCTTGATGGCCTTGTCTTTTACAGATTTCAGTCTTAAGAAGAAAAAAAGTGAAAAAATATTCATAAGCCCTCAAAATTTGCAAATATTTGAGTGTCTAATAATAGAGTTCTGGTGCAGGCAATGCTGGTAATGGTTAAGATTAATCAATAAACTTGACATCGCATGAAGCAATCATTGAGCTTGAGTATATTTCCTGATCCCTGTCATTCAGGCACTGACAACCTGCATTGCTAATGCTATTCCTGAATTTCCTTCAATATTTTACAAAGCTATGTCTCTCAAAATGACAGCAAGCAATAAGAGGCTGCACAATGCTTTTCTTCCACAATTTAAATGGAACATTTTTAAGTGATAAAAAAGAAAAAAATCCTTGGGTCAAATAAATGATATAAACCAGCAGTTTTAATTGCTTTTAGCAGAATATAAAATGAAACCTATAAAACATTATTATATGGTCAACATTTATGATGATATGCTCAAGAAAGTCAGGACTATTTATATATGCTTTTAGAGAATTCTGTGAAATACATGGAACACATTTATGATTTTAATTCAAACAGAAATTCCTTTTAACAGTAAAATGTCAGGTAGAAAAGGCAAGAGGATGCTAACAACAGCCAGCACAAAACAGATATTCAGGGACCTAAAGAATTTCAAATTACATAGGCTTGGACATAGTGTCTTAAAACACATGTTGTGGGTTACAGACAAAGCCACAAGTGATACTGAGTCAGGTTCATTTGGAATGAACATTGCAGGGTGCATTACAAGGTTCTCAGTTTCAAAAACCCTATAGAATATTGTATCAAAATGTAATATTAGAGTATGTTTAATGTTCCATATGAACATGAGAAAACAAAATCTCCTAATTAAATTAAACTAAGTTATAACAACAATGCAAATATAAAATATCTTCTAAATCTGATTCATAATGTCTTATCTCTATATCTAGCCACAAAAGAAATATCTCACCTCAAGTGAACTAAATAGATAACTTATGCTTGAGTCAAATATAAGTGGCTTTTGATTGGAAATTGAGAATTATATGTTAAATAAAAGGGAGTAATTTCATGAACTTTATAGAGTAGCATAGCAAATGATGTAACTCAAGACATTTTTCAAATACACCAGTGTATTTGTTAAGTAAACACACCAGGTGTCCACATCATTTCTTGGATTTATATTGCACATTTCTATTTATTTCTCTCTCTTGTCTGCTATACTTCTTTTAGCTTATTTCAACCGTCTCTTTCCAGGTCTTCTACACTTGGTCCTTTAATCACTGAGATAAGCATGCTGTTTTCCCAGTATTTCTTTACATTAGAACATAAAAGAAGAATGGTAGATGTATCATTTAATGTAACCAGTTTCACTCTTTATAGTAACGAATGAGACCAATAAAACTGTTGACAGTTTGAATATGAGCTTCAAAAATTGTACATGTATATATGCTATGTGCATATTACACAGTATGAATCTTTGCCTCCTCACAGAAAAAGCTACATTGGCAATTGTTGATGGTGACACCAATGTCAGTTTCATACTTAATTCCATGACATTTATAGTGACTTGTAGAAAGAATAAATTGTGGAAGATTGCAACTAAGAAAATTTTGTCAATCCATTGATTTTTTTTCGACCTACATGTTACTGCAACAAATGGCAACAACACTGCAAATAATCATAGTTCACTACAGACAGTAGGTATTCTCTTTTTGTATTATTATTAGTAATTTACATTAGATAAATTATTATTATTAGTAGTAGTAATTTACATTAGATAAATGCCTTGAAGCAGGAAACACACATTTTTTCTATAAAATACTGGAGCCCAGAAAAGGCTCTATGACACTATTCAGAATTCTGGTGCCTAGCTTTTAGTCCTATCATTAAATGTGATAATATTTACCATAACACTATATTATTGTTCTGAAAATATACATGAAGTAACTGAAAGTAATCAATAATCACTGTGTAGGGATAATGTCTTGGTCACTGCATAGGAGCATCATCTATCACAAAACTGATCAGCGTACAGCAGGAGAAGAAAGAATAGAAGTGAGTTTCAGTAAGATATGGGAACTCTGGGAAAGGGTCAGGCATGGGAAGATTTGTCAATATGATGTATAAAATTGAGGAGAGGTAACCATCCACATGGCAGACACAGAGCAGTATGAACTCGATAATTTAACCATGAACTCATTGGAGAATAGTTCAGCTTAAGATCTAGGCATTTACTAATAAATAATAAGCCTCTGAGTCATTATTCGGGAACTGGAGTATAGGTAAAAAGTTCATGGTTACAAACATGCATTTATTCCTCAGGAAGGTAGAAATCAACATAACTCAGTATCAATTTCATATACTCATTTGTGTCTCTCTGTGTGTATATATATATACATATATATGTACATACTAGACATATAAAGCATATATGCATGTAAAACCATAAAATTTATATAATGTATGTAACAGATCTATATAATGTATTTAAAATATATATATAAATGTATATATAATACATATACAAATATAATGTATTACATTTTAGTGAGGGAGCTTGAACCTGGCATTTTAAACATAAAGAATAAACACTCAGCTACTCAATACCATCCTCAATTCCTTAACTTAAATAATTAACTCCATACATGAATTTGATCTTAACATTACTGCTAACAAGGTATGCCTCATAATTACTAGGTCCATAGAGAACCCATGTAAAAATTTTGATTACATTCTTCTAATAGCTTTGGTACACATTAAGTAACAGACTGTAACATTTATCACCATGGGTGAATGTCTGCCACTGAAAATTCTGTCCTCAGTTACAGGTGAACTGCTGACTCTCTCACATGCCAAAGAAGAAAAGCAGTGCTATGCTTATATTAAAAATTATTTTTAAAAAATTTCCAATAAATATTGAAAATAGCTTTTTATTTGTATGGGACTTCCAGATTGCTTCTGGCTTCTGGTTATTATTAACAGGGCAACGATGAATATGGTTGAGCAAGTGACTTTGTAGTAGGATAAAGTGTGTTGGTGAATGGTAGCACTGCATATTGAGGTAAGTTGATTTCTATCTTCTTAAGGAATCATCACACTGATTTCCAGAATGAATGCACAATTTTAGACTCCTTCAGCCCATGTTCCTTTCCTTCTGCATCCTTGCCAGCATGAGCTGTCTCTTGTTCTGTGGATCTTAGCTATTCTAATGTGTATAAGACTAAATCTCAAAGCAGTTTCGATTTACATTTCTCTGATGACTAAAGATGATCAGCATTCCTTTAAAAGTTCCTCAGCAATTTGAGTTTTCTCTTATAAGATTTCTATGTATCCCATTTTTAATTGTTTGTTTCCTTAATGACTAGTATTGAGGTGTTGTTTTTCTTGTTTGTTTGATTGATTTTTGTTGTTCTTTACACATTTTGGATATTGCCCTAAATACAATGTATAGTTGGTAAAAATCTTTTCCTCTTATTTAGTATGATGCTCTGTCTGAAAAACTGTGTTTTTTGCCATGCAAATGTATCTCAGCTTCATGTGGTCCCATTTACTAATTCTTCATCTTAGTGCCTGTGCTAATGGTGTTCTCTCAGAAAGTATTTTCCTGTGCTAATAAGTTCAAGGCTCCTCACTACTTTTTTCTATAGACATTTAAGTATATTTGTTATAATGAGGACTTTAATCAATTTGGAGTTGATCAATTTGAAGTTGAACTTTATGCAGGTTAATAAGTATGAATCTGTTTGGATTATAATAAATGCATCTAGTTTGAGCAACACTATTTGGTGTAAGGCTATCTTTTATCCAGTTTGTATTTATGGCTTTTTTCTCAAACAGCAGATTTGTAGATTTATGTCTCAATCTTCAATTTTATTTCATTGATCAATGTATCTGTTTTGTGCCAATACCATGCTGTTTTTATTACAATTGGTCTATAGTACAACTTGAAAACAGGGATGGTAATAATACTACCATCAGTTCATTTATTGTTCAGAATTGATTGAGCTATCCTGGTTTCTTCTGTCTGTATTGTGTGTGTGTGTGTGTGTGTGTGTGTGTGTGTGTGTGTGTGTGTGTGTGTGTGTGTGCTGAGGTTCCCTAATTGTCTCTTGTTTGGGTCAATAAAGATGGCAAAGTCAATTGATGGACAAAGAATAAGGCTCGATTTCTGTGCAGGACAGGAGGAGAAGGGAGGGGACAGAGTCAGACCAGGCTGTGGCTCAGAGAGGAAGACAGACACATAAGTCTCTGGGACAGATAGATTGTGGTCTTCGCAGTGGTCAGAGCCCAAGGAGGATGTGCCTGAATAGTCTTCGCCCAGTCTTTTGAGTTATTTGGTCAATTTTAAAATACAAAAGTCTCTAGTATTTTCCTTCCGGGGGCTAAAGGGAGCTGGGTGAGATGGCACCAGCCAAGGAGGAAAGGGTGGATGCTCTCTGGAAGAGAGGTGGTAACTGTTCTCAGAGCATAGCTGGGATCTTGGAAAAGCTTTAGCCAGCCATGGGGCTGACTACACAGCAAGTAAGCGACTGTTGATCACAGAGATTAGCTGGAACAAGCGCGTTTTCGCAATTACACACATTATTTCTTTGTTTGTTATGTGTGTGTGCTTCCACATGAAACTGAAATCTGTTCTTTTGTGATTGGGTTACCTCACTAAGGATGATATTTTCCAGTTCTGACCATTTGCTTAAGAATTTCGTGAATTCAGCCGGGTGGTGGTGGTGCACGCCTTTAATCCCAGCACTTGGGAGGCAGAGGCAGGAGGATTTCTGAGTTCGAGGCCAGCCTGGTCTACAAAGTGAGTTCCAGGACAGCCAGGGCTACACAGAGAAACCCTGTCTCGAAAAACCAAAAAAAAAAAAAAAAAAAAAAAAAAAGCCACGAAGAATTTCGTGAATTCATTGTTTTTAATTGCAGAGTAGCATTCCATTGTGTAAATATACCACATCTTCTGTATCCATTCCTCCGTTGAGGGACATCTGGGTTCTTTCCAGCTTCTGGCTATTATAAATAAGGCTGCTATGAACATAGTGGAGCATGTGTCCTTATTGCATGCAGGGGAAGCCTCTGGGTATATGTCCAGGAGTGGTATAACAGGATCCTCTGGAAGTGTCATGCCCAGTTTCTTGAGGAACCGCCAGACTGCTTTCCAGAGTGGTTGTAGCAGCTTGCAATCCCACCAGCAGTGGAGGAGTGTTCCTCTTTCTCCACATCCTAGCCAACACCTGCTGTCTCCTGTGTTTTTGATCTTAGCCATACTGATAGGTTTGAGGTGGAATCTCAGGGTTGTTTTGATTTGCATTTCCCTAATGACTAAGGATGTTGAACATTTCTTTAGGTGTTTCTAAGCCATTCGATATTCTTCAGGTGAGAATTTTTTGTTTAGCTCTGTACCCCATTTTTTAATAGGGTTATTTGGTTCTCTTGAGTCTAACCTTTTGAGTTCTTTGTATATATTGGATATTAGTCCTCTGTCGGATGTAGGGTTGGTAAAGATCTTTTCCCAGATTTTTCATGGTATGCAGTCACTGATAAGGGGATATTAACCCAGAAACTCGGAATACCCAAGACACAATTCACATATCAATTGATTTCCAAGAAGATGGAAGGAGAGACCCCTGGTCCTGGAAAGACTGAATGTAGGGGAATATCAGGATAGAGAAGTGAGAGGTGGATGAATGGGGAACAGGAGGATGTAAGAGGGCTTATGGGATTTTCGGGGAGGGAGGAACCAGGAAAGGGGAAATCATTGGGAATGTAAATTAAAAAAAATATATAGAAAATAAAATTAAAAAAATAAGTTTGGCAAGAACTGTGCATTTCTACATATAGACAGTTACAGTTTTGGTAGCTTATATATGAAATAACCCTGGAAACAAACTACACATTTAAAAATGGACCTGTGAATTTAGTTCATTAAAAAAGAATATTTTCCTTGGTAGAAGTTCTTTTCCATTGTTCTAAAATGTACTTTTTTGGTATCAATCCATTTTCTCTAAATTTGCAATAATAAAAGACTTTGGCAAATAAAAAAAGAAAAAAGAAAAATCTTACAATCTTTGAAGGACTGTATTATAATTTTTTTACAGGGTTGTATTGAATCTATAGATTGCTTTTGATAGCATGGCAATTTTATTATATTAGTTCTACAGATCTGTAATCATGTGAGATCTTTAAATCTTTCAAAATTTCTTCAATATCTTTCATTAATGCCTTAAACATTTTATTGTTACAAGTCATTCACTTGCTTTTTTAGAATCACCCCAAAATATTTTATATTTTTGAGGCTATTGTGAAAGATACTGTTTTACTAATTTATTTTATTATCCACTCTCTTATTTGCATATAAGAGTCCTACTATATTTTGTAATTTAATTTGTAACCACCTACTTTTCTGAAAGTATTCATCAGCTGTAGGAGTTTCTCTGTAAAATTTTAAGGACTCTAATGTATACTATTGACTGTAAAAACAAAAACAAACAAACAAGCAAAACATTTGTAGGACTTCTTCCCTTCCAATTCAGATCTAAATTTTGTGATTTAATTTTGTATTCACCTATTTTGCTGAAAGTGTTTATCAGCTATAGGAGTTTCCCAGTAGAATGTTAGGGGTCCTTATTTTACTAGTATGTCATCTGGGAAAAAAATAGTTTGACTTCTTTCTTCCTGATTTGTACCCACATTATTTCATTCAGTTGTTTCATATCTCTAGCTAAGACTGCAACTACTATTTCAGGTAGGTTTCAAGAAAGCAGAAAATCTTGTCCTGTTGCTGATTTCACTGGAATTTCTTTGAGTTTCTCTTCTTTTGTGTTGATGTTGGCTATGAGCTTTATATAATCTGTCTTTATTATTTTGAGGTATGTCCACTTTCTTCCTAATCTCTCTAGGACTTGTATCATGAAAGAGTATTGGATTTTGTCAAAGGACTTTTTTGCATATATATATGATTATATAAATATGTTTATATTTATATAATCAATTTATGTTGTTAAACCATCTCAAAATCTCTGAAATCTAACTCGATCATGGTTCATGGAATTCTTTGCATGTTATTGGATTCAACTTGCATGTATGTTACTGAGAATTTTTGTTCCAATAATTCTTTGTAGTTTTATTGTTTTTGTTCATTTTTTTTTTTAGTTTAGCTCTTAGTTTGATCATTTCTTATCTTTCATTCTTTTGGGTATGGTTTATTTATTTTTTTATTTTAGAAATATTTGGTGTGTTAATAAGATGCTAGTGTGAGATCTATCTACTTTTTAATATTGTAGAACTTACCTCTTAGAACCATATTTATCGTATATTGTAAATTTGGGTATGTTATGTATTTATTCTCAATTAACTTTAGAAAACCTTTCATTTCTCTCCTAATTTCTTCTTGATCTATTTTTTCTTTCTTTTGAATTGTTCATTTTCCATGATTTCTTAAGCTTTCTGTTGTTCAGCCTTTTGGTATCCAGCTTTAATATGTGGTGGTTAGGTAGGAAATAAGATGTTATCTCAATTTTCTTGCATCTCTACTAGATGGATTCCTAGAGCTGACACATGTGCTCTTCCCTAACTCATAAACTATTTCCAATAAATAACCTCTTAAGAATCAAAATTCAGCTACTTACAAGTTAATATAACTAGAGAAACAAATTATTCTTAAGAGTAGGCTGTATGTTCACCAGTCAATGGCCAACAGAAAATGAACTCAAGTGCATGTCTGGAGGGTTTTTTTCTCATAATATTATGAAAGTTTTCTTTAATTTTTATTATTTTTCATTTTAAGATGTATGTTATATTTTCTCCTGTTTACCATATAGATCCTTTGTGTATGTGTGTGTGTACACACACACACACACACACATATATATATGACTTACAATTTGTGTTTTTATGGGATTCCTGCACATGTGAACAAATTAGTTGTTGCATCTATATCCACTTCCTGTGCTTTTTTTATTTTCTCCTGTTTGTTTGTTTCGTCCTATTCTGATGTTCTATGTTTTTAATTTAGTATAGTGTGGTATGGTATTGTATGGTATGGTATGGTATGGTATGGTACAGTATGGTATAGTATAGTAATTTTATTTTTCTCCTTTAGAAAACACTTTATTTCTAATGAGAGCCTGCAAGTGGGTAGATATAGATAGGAAGGCAGGTGGAAAGAAACTAGGAAGTAGAAAGGAAAAAGTAGGTAACAATATCAGGATATATATATATTATGTGAGGAAAAGTATATTTTTCATAAAATGGTACATAAATCAGTTGAATAAAAGAATAAAAAGTAACTTTATAGTGATATTAGGAAACAACTGAACCTGATATGTTAGTGAGTTTTAACATATTGAGGGTCTGATTTCCTTAGATATAATTGGATTAATTATTGTTCCTGATTTTCAGGTTCACAGTGGCAGCACAAATACCCCAATTTCTATGAAGAATGTACTCACCATGAATGACCTGACTGCTGGGGGTTAGACTAGCATGTAATGTTGAGCTGATTTTATCCTATTTCTGTCTATTAAAAAGAAATTTTTTCTTTGAGTTGAATACAGAAATATCTTATATAAATACATGTGACATGTAGCCTTTAAGAAACTTAGGAACTATGGACACACCTCATTATATCTTCACTGCTACCTTAGTATACTCTTCAAAGTGCTGAATCTTTCCAGTATTGAAGACATTTTTCTGAGTAACAAGACAAATACTGTGCAGAGTCTAATACATAAAAGAAAATAGTGTCTGCTATCAGTACCCTACATTTCATAATTCAGCCTGCTACTAGGAAGTTTTTCCAAATGCTAAGGTCATCTTTTTACAAACTTTGTTAACATTCCTTAATTGCTTAGCATAATATGGTTTCCAATGAAGCCTCCTCTACCATGACTACTGAATAATACTGTTGAAGGCAGCATAGACGACACCCCCAGAAGAATCCTGAATTCTTTGGATGGATGAGTGGAGAAACTATATGCCTTTTTTGTTTATGATTTCTGCCTCATAGAATAGAGCAGAAAATTCCAGTGTTATTTAAGAAGATTTTGGCTTGTGGTTAAGATATATGAAACATTTCAGCCTTCATGCTTCTTAGCTATCTTTTGTACCCAGTCCTGTGAAATGGTCACAGGTCCTCAATGACTCTTTCCTCTGATAGAGCCAACTGTCTTCCAAACTCAATATATGCAAAAAGTCCCAGATCTTGTCTAAATTAGGATGGCCTTATTCTAGGCATTCAGAAAGGAGTATTTCAGTGATTTGAATTTACGAAGTGGTATTTCTTGGTTTTAGCACATGCTTTGTTCCCTAAGGCCTACAGTTGAGTTACTTCCCATCCCCTATCAACTTAGCCTTATTGCATTAGAAAATATACTATTATATACAGTATATGAATGAGCTGTGTCATTAAATGAATTATATAAAAATGGGATGTTTTCATGAAACGTGGTCATTCATTTTTAAACATACAAAGTTATGAAATTATTAATTATTAATATTTTAATATTAATAATTATTAACTGTCTTCTATACTTAACCACAAATTCCTGAAAAGAAAAACGTAGAAGCTCTAATTGTGTGTATTCCTTGAATTTAGTACACTGTATAAAATAATACAGAAATTTGAACACATTTTAAAAGTATATAATTGGACTCCACCATCTTTGCTCCAGTGGCCGGGAAGTTGGGACTGCCAGGCTCTGAGACAGACAGGCATAATATCGCTTGGGTCTCGGGCAGCTTGTGTGTACGCGGCTCCCAAGTGCTGGGCAGATCGGCAGTAACCAGCACGCAAGCTCTGCTGTGGGACTTCGGCCTGGCAGAGGGACCCTGCACTGGGTGGGAGCCTACCAGCTTCCCTTCTGTGACCTCTGTTCCGGTAGACTGCACTGAAGAGACAGGTACCCAGGTTCTCCCCAATATAACATCGCATGGGACACTGCCTGTTGGGGCTTCTGCCTGCTCCCAAGAACGGGACAGCGCTGTCGTCATCTAGGTGCCAGATCTGCTGTAGGCCATCGCCTCTGCAGGGTGACCAGTGCCACGGAGAGAGTGTAGAGTGCACTCAGCCATCTTTGTCCAGTGGCCTGGAAGTTGGGACTGCCAGGCTCAGAGACAGACAGGCATAATATAGCTTGGGTCTCAGGCAGCTTGTGTGTACGTGGCTCCCAAGAGCTGGGCAGATCTGCAGTAACCAGTGTGCCAGCTCTGCTGTGGGACTTCTGCCTGGCAGAGGGACGCCCCTTTCCCCCCCCACTCTAGGAGAGATCACACACCCCTGCACAGGGCAGGAGCCTACCAGCCTCCCTTTGGCGACCACTGCTCCAGGAATCCACTACGCTGAGCCTTTGGATGTGCAAGGATTCCCCAATATAACATCACTTGGGGCAAGGCACATCAGGGCTCCAAAGTCACTCAGGAGCAGGGCAGGCCCCAGAAATAGGTGCAGGGGAATCCCGGTATTCCAGGGGGGCAAGAAATAACTTTGCAGTCTCACAGAAGGTCCAACCAACAGCCAGTGACAGCAGGACCAACTAACACCAGAGGTGAACAGATGGCAAAAGGCAAACGTAGGAACGTTACTAACAGAAATCAAAGTAATATGGCACGATCTGAACCCAACACTCCAACAGCAGCAAGTCCTGGATACCCCACCACACCCGAAAGACAAGATCTGGATTTAAAATCACTTCTCATGATGCTATTAGAGGATCACAAGAAGAACACAAATAAATCTAATAAAGAATTACAGGAGACCATGAATCAACGGTTAGAAGCCCTTACAAAGGAAACACAAAAATCGCTTAGAAAAATGCAGGAGAACATGGATCAAAAGATGGAGGCGCACAAGGAGACAACAAAAAAATCGCTTAACGAGATGAATCAACGGTTAGATGCACTCACAAAAGAATCACAAAAATTGCATAAAGAAATGCAGAAGAATATGGGTCAACAGACGGATGCCCATAAGGAGGCAACACAAAAATTGCTTAAGGAAATGAATCAACCGTTAGATGCCCTTAAAAAGGAAACATGAGAACTGCTTAAAGAAATGCAGGAGACAATGGATCAACAGATGGATTCCCATGAGGAGGAAACACAAAAATCGCTCAGAAATGCAGGAGAACGTGGGTCAACAAGCAGAAATCCTGAAAGAGGTAATGCAAAAATACCTTAAAGAAATACAAGAAAATACAAACAAACAAGTGAAGGATCTCAGCAAATCCATCCATGAACTAAAAAAGGAAGTAGAAACAACTAAGAAATCACAAAGGGAGACAACTTTGGAGATAGAAAACCTTGGGAAGAAATCAGGAGTCATAGATGCAAACATCAACTATAGAATACAAGAGATGGAAGAAAGAATCTCAGGTGCTGAAGATTCCATAGAAAGCATCAACTCAACAGTCAAAGAAAATGCAAAATGCAAGGAACATGCAACCCAAAACATCCAGGAATTCCAGGACACAATGAGAAGACCAAACCTAAGGATTATAGGTTTAGATGAGAGTGAAGATTTGCAACTTAAAGGGCCAGTAAACATCTTCAACAAAATTATGGAGGAAAACTTCCCTAATCTAAAGAGAGAGATGCCAATGAACGTACAAGAAACCTACAGAACTCCAAACAGACTGGACCAGAACAGAAATAACTCCCGTCACATAATAATCAAAACACCAAATGTTCTAAACAAAGAAAGAATATTAAAAGCAGTAAGAGAAAAGGGCCAAGTAACATACAAAGGAAGACCTATCCGAATCACATCAGACTTCTCACCAGAGACTATGAAAGCCAGAAGATCCTGGGCAGATCTCATGCAGACACTAAGAGAGCACAAATGCCAGCCTAGACTACTATACCCAGCAAAACTCTCAATCACCATAGATAGAGAGACCAAGATATTCCATGATAAAACCAAATTTTCACAATATCTTTCCACAAATCCAGCCCTGCAACGGATAATAGGTGGAAACCTCTAATACAGGGAGAGAAACAACACCCTGGAAAAAATGAGATAATAACTTTCTTGAATCAAACCCAAAAGTAGATAACCACTCAAACATAAAGATAGCGTCAAGAAAGCAGATGGCAATAATCACTATGCCTTAATCTCTCTTAATATCAATGGTCTCAATTCCCCAATTAAAAGACATAGACTAGCAGACTGGATACGTAAACAGGACCCAGCATTTTGCTGCACGCAGGAAACGCACCTCAGTGTCAAAGACAAACACTATCTCAGAGTAAAAGGCTGGAAAACAATTTTACAAGCGAATGGCCCCAAGAAACGAGGTGGAGTAGCCATCCTAATATCAGATAAAATTGATTTTCAATCTAAAGTCATCAAAAAAGACACAGAAGGACACTACATACTGATCAAGGGAAAAATCCACCATCAAGAACTCTCAATTCTGAATATCTATGCTCCAAATGCAAGGGCACTCTCATTCGTAAAAGAAACTTTACTAAAGCTCAAGCACACATCGCACCTCACACAATAATAGTGGGTGACTTCAACACCCCACTCTCTGAAATGAATCGTTCAGGAAAGCAGAAACTAAACAGGGACACAATGAATCTAATTGAAGCCTTGGACCAAATGGAACTTACAGATATATATAGAACATTTCATCCTAGAGATAAAGAATACACCTTCTTCTCAGCTCCTCATGGTACCTTCTCCAAAATTTACCACATAATTAGAAACAAATCAGACCTCAACAGATACAAGAAGATAGAACTAATCCCATGCCTCCTATCAGATCACTATGGATTAAGGGTGGTCTTCAATGGCAACAAAAACAAAAGAAAACCCACGTACACATGGAGGCTGAACAATGCTCTACTCAATGATAACTTGGTCAAGGTGGAAATAAAGAAATAAATCAAAGACTTTTTGAAAGTTAATGAAAATGAAGGCACAACATACCCTAATTTATGGGACACAATGAAAGCAGTGCTAAGAGGAAAATTCATAGCCATGAATGCCGCCAAAAAGAATCGGGAGACAGCATACACTAACAGCTTAATGGCACACCTGAAAGCCCTGGAACAAAAAAAGCAAATACACCAAAGAGGAGTAGAAGGCAGGAAATCATCAAACTGAGGGCTGAAATCAATCAAGTAGAAACAAATAAAACCCTACAAAGAATCAACAAAACGAGGAGTTGGTTCTTTGAGAAAATCAACAAGATAGATAAGCCCTTAGCCAGACTAACCAGAGGGCACAGAGATAGTATCCAAATTAATAAAATCAGAAACAAAAAGGGAGGGCTAACAACAGAAACTGAGGAAATTCAAAAAATCATCAGATCCTACTACAAAAACCTGTATTCAACACAACTAGAAAATCTTGAGGAAATGGACAATTTCCTTGACAGATACCAAATACCAAAATTAAATCAGGATCAAATAGACCACCTAAACCGTCCTATAACCCCTGAAGAAATAGAAGTTGTCATTGGAAGTCTTCCAACCAAAAAAAGCACAGGTCCAGATGGTTTAAGTGCAGAATTCTATCAGACCTTCAAAGAAGACCTAACACCAATACTCTTCAAACTGCTCCACAAAATAGAAACAGAAGGAACAGTACCCAACTAGTTCTATGAAGCCACAATTATACTAATACCAAAAGCACACAAAGATCCGACAAAGAAAGAGAATCTCAGGCCAATCTCTCTTATGAATATTGATGCAAAAATACTCAATAAAATTCTTGCCAACCGAATCCAAGAACACATCAAAATGATCATTCACTACGATCAAGTAGGCTTCATCCCAGAGATGCAGGGATGGTTCAATATAAGGAAATCCATCAATGTAATCCACTATATAAACATTCTCAAATAAAAAAACCACATGGTAATTAGATGCTGAGAAAGCATTTGACAAAATTCAGCATTCTTTCATGCTAAAGGTCTTGGAAAGATCAGGAATTCAAGGCCCGTATTTAAACATAGTAAAAGCATTTTACAGCAAACCGGTAGCCAGCATCAATCTAAATGGACAGAAACTTGAAACAATCTCACTAAAATCAGGTACTAAACAAGGCTGCCCTCTCTCTCCATATCTTTTCAATATAGTACTTGAAGTTCTAGCTAGAGCAATTAGACAACCAAAAGATGTCAAAGGGATACAATTTGGAAAGGAAGAAGTCAAACTATCACTATTTGCAGACGATATGATAGTATACTTAAGTGACCCAAAGAACTCCCCAGAGAACTCCTACAGCTGATAAACGACTTCAGCAAAGTGGCCGGATATAAAATCAACTCAAGCAAGTCAGTAGCCTTCCTATACTCAAAGGATAAGCAGGCTGAGAAAGAAGTAAGAGAAATGATACCCTTCACGATAGCCACAAACCATATAAAGTACCTTGGCGTGACTCTAACCAAAGAAGTGAAAGATCTGTATGAAAAGAACTTCAAGTCTCTGAAGAAAGAAATTGAAGAAGACCTCAGAAGATGGAAAAATCTGCCATGCTCATGGATTGGCAGGATTAATATAGTAAAAATGAGCATCTTACCAAAAGTAATATACAGATTCAATGCAATCCCTTTCAAAATCCCAACTCAATTCTTCATAGAGTTAGAAAGAGCAATTCAAAAATTCATCTGGAATAACAGAAAACCCAGAATAGCTAAAACTATTCTCAAGAGTAACAGAACCTCTGGGGGAATCAGTATCCCAGACCTCAAGCTGTACTACAGAATAATAGTGTTAAAAACTGCATGGTGTTGGTACAATGACAGGCATATAGATCAATGGAACAGAATTGAAAACCCAGAAATGAATACACACTCCTATGGTCACTTGATCTTTGATAAAGGACCTAAAACCATCCAGTGGAAAAAAGATAGCCTTTTCAGTAAATGGTGTTGGCTCAACTGAAAGTCAATATGCAGAAGAAAGCAAATTGACCCATTCTTATCTCCTTGCACTAAGCTCAATTGCAAGTGGATCAAGGATCTCCACATAAAACCAGACACACTGCAACTAATAGAAAGGAAACTAGGGAAGAACCTTGAACGTATGGGCACAGGGGAGAATTTCCTGAATAGAACTCCAATAGCTTATGCTCTAAGATCAAGAATAAAAAAATGGCACCTCATTAAATTACAAAGTTTTTGCAAGGCAAAAGACACTGTCAAAAAGACAAAGCGGCAACCAACTAACTGGGAAATGATCTTTACCAACCTTACATCCGACAGAGGGCTAATATCCAATATATACAAAGAACTCAAGAAGTTAAACTCCAGAGAGGCAAGTAACCCTATTAAAAAATGGGGTACAGAGCTAAACAAAGCGTTCTCACCTGAGGAATGTCTAATGGCTGAGAAGCACCTAAAGAGATGTTCATCATCCTTAGTCATTAGGGAAATGCAAATCAAAACAACCCTGAGATTCCATCTCACACCAGTCAGGATGGCTAAGATCAAAAACCCAGGAGACAGCAGTTGTTGGCGAGGATGTGGAGAAAGAAGAACACTCCTCCACTGCTGGTGGAATTGCAGGCTGGTACAACCACTCTGGAAAGCAGTCTGGCGGTTCCTCAGAAAACTGGGCATGACACTCCCGGAGGATCCGGCTATACCACTCCTGGGCATATACCCAGAGGCTTTGCCTGCATGCAATAAGGACACATGCTCCACTATGTTCATAGCAGCCTTATTTATAGTAGCCAGAAGCTGGAAAGATCCCAGATGTCCCTCAACGGAGGAATGGATTCAGAAGATGTTGTATATCTACACAATGGAATACTACTCTGCAATTAAAAACAATGAATTCACGAAATTCCTAGGCAAATGGCCAGAACTTGAAAATATCATCCTTAGTGAGGTAACCCAATCACAAAAGAACACACATGGTATGCAGTCACTGATAAGGGGATATTAACCCAGAATCTCGGAATACCCTAGACCCAATTCACATATCAATAGATATCTAAAAAGATGGAAGGAGATACCCCTGGTCCTGGAAAGACTGGATGTAGGGGAACACCAGGACAGAGAAATGAGAGGGGGTTGAATGGACAAAAGAGGGAGGGAAGGGGGCTTATGGGACTTTCAGGGAGGGAGGAAATGGGAAAGGTGAAATGATTTGGAATGTAAATAAAAAAAACTTAGAAAATAAAAAAAAATGTATATAATTGATGCATTAATTATTTGCATTGGTAGACCTAATAGTATTTATTTTCTTTTTAGGTAACTATGCATTCATGCATCACATACATATGCACTCTTACTGCAGGATATGATTTAGCATGAAGATAATAAGGAATGCAAAATTTATGATTTGTGATTGCAATATTCTGTGTGTTATCCAGGACTATTACTGTACAGAAAAATATACGGAGGAAGAAAAGTAAACTCTTTGTTAGAAATCCAAATAGGAGTACTTACTTAAAAGATGCTTCTAATATATACATAAATATATGTATATAGATAGTTATTTATATATACTACGTTACACATATATGTTATATATGTTAATATGGGACATTTCATATTATATTATATAGTATGTGCAGTATAATTATATCTGAACATATAATTACATATTGTATATTTATATATTTATATTTATTTATATATTTATATATAGACATACATTTATTTAGATATATGTATTTATATATGTATGTA
Source organism: Tokudaia tokunoshimensis (assembly GCA_036184795.1). Lineage (NCBI taxonomy): Eukaryota > Metazoa > Chordata > Mammalia > Rodentia > Muridae > Tokudaia > Tokudaia tokunoshimensis. The sequence goes on from BTHU01000003.1 coordinate 140,336,717, forward strand.
TAATGTAAATATAAATATAAGTATAAATGAAATTGTAATATGATCCATTACATTTATATTATAGTAAATACCTCCCAAATCCCAGCAGAGGAGGCTTAAACTTGATAAACATCATCAGCATAGTGACTGGATATAAAATTAATTCAAATAAATCAGTAGCCTTCCTCTCCTCAAAGGATAAACTGAGAAAGTAATTAGGGAAAACTAAAACACCTTTCACAATAGTCACAAATAATATAAAATCCTTGTGTGACTCTAACGAAGCAAGTGAAATGTCTGTGTGACAAGGACTTTAAGTCTCTGAGGAAAGAAATCAAAGAAGGTTCAGTAGATGGAAAGATCTTCCATGCTCATGGATTGGCAAGACTAATATAGTAAAAATGACCATTGCGCTGGAAGCAATCTACAGATTCAATGCAATCCTCATCAAAATTCTCAATCAATTCTTCATAGAGTTAGAAAAACCAATTTGCAAATTCATTTGAAATAAAAAAATACCCAGCATAGCAAAAACTATTCTCAACAATAAAAGAACTTCTGGAGGGATCACAATCTGTGATTTCAAGCAGTATCACAGAACAACAGTGATAAAAACTTTACAGTATTGGTACAGAGACAGACAGGTAGATCAATGCGATAGAATTGAAGGACAAGAAATGAACCCACACACCTACAGTTCCTAGATCTTGAACATAGGAGCTAAAACATTCCAATGGATAAAAGACAACATTTTCAACAAATGATGCTGGTTCATGTGACAATCATCATGTAGAATAATGCACATAAATTCATTCATATCTCCTTGACAAAGCTCAAGTCCAAGTGGATCAAAGACCTCCACATAAAACCAGATACACTGAAACTACAAAAAAGATAAAGTGGAGAAGAGCCTTGAACACATGTGTAAGGAGAAATGTTCCTGAACAGAATCCCAATGACTTATGCTCTAAGATCAACAATAGACAAATGGAACCTCATAACACTGCAAAGCTTCTGAAGTCAAAGGACACTGTGAATAGGACAAAACAGCAACCAGCAGATTGGAAAAAAGATCTTTACCAATACTACATCCAATAGAAGACTAATATTCAATATATATACACAAAGAACTCAAGAAGTTTGACTTCAGAGAATGAAATAACCCTATTAAAAATGAGTACCAAGCTAAATGAAGAATTCTCCACTGAAGAATATCGAATGTCTGATAAGTACCTAAAGAAATGTTGAACATTCTTACTCATCATGGAAATATAAATCAAAACAACCCTGAAATTCCACCTCACACCAGTCAGAATTGCTAAACTCAGATGACAGCAGATGTTGGGGAAGATGTGGGAAAGAAGATACTTCTCCATTGATGGTAGGATTGCAAGCTGGTACAACCACTCTAGAAAAACTGAATATAGTACTACCTGAGAACCCAGTTATAAAACTCCTGGTCAAAAGATGCTCCAACATATAACTATGACACATGCTCCATTATGTTTATAGAAGCCTTATTTATAATATCCAGAAGCTGGAAAGAACCCAAATGTCCTTCAACAGAGGATTGGATACAGAAAATGTGGTACATTTACACAATGGAGTACTACTCAGCTATTACACATAATGATTCTGTGAAATTCTTAGTCAAATGGTTGGAACTAGAAAATATCACCCTGAGTGGGGTAACTCAGACACAAAAGAGCACACATGGTATTCACTCACTAATAAGTGGATATTACACCCAAAGTTCGGAATACTCTATACAATTCACAGAACACATGAAGCTCAAGAAGAAGGAAGACCAAAGTGTGGGTGCATTGGTCCTTCTTAGATGGGGAACAAAACCATGGGAGGAGTTACAGAGACAATGTGTGGAGCAAAGACTAAAGGGAAGACAAGCCAGAGACTACCCCACTTGGGATCTATCCCATATACAGTCACCAAACCCAGACACTATTGTGGATTCAAAGAAGTGCTTGCTAACAGGAGCCTGATATAGCTGTTTCTGGAGAGACACTGCCAGAACCTGAACAAATACAGATGCAAATGTTCACAGCCAACCATTGGACTGAGCACAGGGTCCCCAGTGTTGGAGTCAGAGAAAGGACTGAAGGAGCTGAAGGGGTTTGCAACCCATAAGAACAACAACAACCAGCCAGAACCCCCAGGGCTTCCAGAGACTAAACCACCAACCACAAAGTACATATGGAGGGATCCATGTTTCCAGGTGAATATGTAGCAGAGGATGGCCTTGTAGGGCATCAATGAGAGGAAAGGCCTTTGGTTTGTGAAGTCTTGATGCCCCATTGTAGGGGATGCCAGGGCAGGGATGCAGGAATGGGTGAGTGGGTCAGGGAACATCCTCATGGAAGAAGGGGAAGGAGTAATGGGATTGAGTGTTTCTGGGGGGTGGGGATTGGGAAACGGGATAACAATTGAAATGTAAATAAAGAAAATATCCAATTAAAAATAATAAATGTGAATGTAATATGAATACAAAAATGCAATGGGAAAATTAATTCAAATATTATTCACTTTCTTATGATTTTTAAGACAAAAGCCCTATGTACTTTATCATCTGCTTATAATGAGAATAGAAAAAAAGATGGGACTATAGTTATTTTTCTATACTTAGATCTAAATATGTTTTCTCTTGTTCTCTTCCTCTTCTGCCAACACCCTTCTCTTCCTACAAAGTCCTCTTTCTCCTTTCATATCGTTTTCTTAAAGGCTGAATGATTGCCATAGAGATGCTAACATATGTCAAACTTTACCCTCAGGAAACAATGCAGAGCATGAGGTAGAATGAGTGGAACCAACAGAGAAATATGATAACATGTCCTCTGCACTCTTGAATTCACAGCAACTACTGCTACTTAGACAAGATGTGCACAAGGTTGGGATGATGACATGCTGTCATTGAGGAACCAGAAGCTCCTGAGTGCTTTCACTCTGAAGGTATATGTGCAGTGAATGATAGATGAGGAAGGACACACTTTCTTCAGTGGTTGACTATTGGTAAGTGATCTTATGATTATCTTGCCTTTTTGATCATCACTGGAATCCTATGCATGTTTTATATCCTTCCTGTATTTACAATGTTACCTTCCTTCTAGTGTCTGCCATCTTTCAAACATACTCACTATTATACTTACAAGCTAATATAATTATTATTGCATATATGTGAAGACACATACAACCTTCTGTAATTTTTACTTGAATATGTGTTGATGTGTTTGTATAAGTATGTGCACATGTGTGTGCATGTCTGTTTGTGTTTGCATATGTATGTGTGTGCATATTTGTGCATGTCTATACGCGTGTGTTTGTGTAGGGTATGTTTAAAGCTGATGGCTGAAGAATGGATAGCCTATCATAGTGTTCTCTAAAAAAGAATAATTTTCTCTCTTTCAGCAGTCATTAATTTGGAGAATACCCTTCTATCATAAGGTGTACTTAATTATTTTTTGAAATGAAGCAACTTTTGAATCTGATGTATATGTATATATTTTCTTCATCACGTTTTTGCCATTGTTCTTGTTGCTGATTTCTTGCTTTTGTTCAACATTCCCGTCCTCCAACATTGTATAGTAGTTTTTGTTTTGTTTTGCTTTTAATCTGGATACCAGAATATTACAGTGTTAAAGGCTCATCCTGTGCTTTCCACCCACTCCTCTCCCTCACAGTGCCTTGCATAGGCATTAGATATGTTCTCAAAATTATGGAAATAATATTTTGGATAAACGTTCATCACGATTTTTCTAAAATTTTCATTAATATTTCATGTATACTTACAAAGTTACTTTGGGTTATATAGGAAAACATAAAAATGTGAAAGAAAAATTATCTTAGGAAGTGACACACACAGTATATATTGCACTGAGCATTGAATGTTCATGGTAGTTTTTATTAAGAATATATGATGCATAAAATAATTTAAATATAATTTTGTTTTTTTTTCTTTTTTCACTATTAAAGGAAGCATTTAATTGGAGCCTTGCTTATAAATTCAGCAATATAATTTTTTGTGATCATGTTGAAGGGAATAAAGACATGAGTGGCACCCACAGTCCTAGGGAACAAGCTGAGAGTTACTTCCTGATCTGCAGGCAGAAAGAGAAAGCCAGTGGGCCTACCATAAATTTTTAAAACTCAGAGTCTATTTCCAGTGACAACTCCTCTAAAAAAGACCACACCCACTCTAACAAGGCTCTACTTCCTAAGCCTTCCAAATAGCTCTTCAACACAGGGCCAAACATGCCTAGAGAATCTATTCTTATTTAAACTACAAACCTGAGAATTGGATGGTTATTTTTATTCTGTGTCATCCTATTGCTTGTCTTATATTTCCTGACTATTCTAAAGCTCATTGGAAAGCTAAGGTTACAGCCAGAATTTCCATCCGATTAAAATGATGGTACACAGTGACCAACAGGAAATAGGCATAAGAGTAAAATAAAACTATCTATGCCATACATCTGATGCTGTATATCCTTGAAATACCCACCTAAGGAAAGAAGTAAGGTGTGTCTGTGAAAGCATGTTAAGCATGTTTTCAGTGCAAATTATTATATCTGGGCAGTACAGTAGATGCTGCATATCCCTGAATATACATCTAAACAAATACATAGGGTGTGTCTACTAAAGGGTAGCTAGAGTAAATTGATTTGCCTTTGGAAAAAGTGAAGACTGAGTATAGAATCATACTATGATAGTGCAGATGTGGCCAATTTTGTCCTTTGCTGTGGTCCTATAACTGGCCAGATTGGAATGGGAAGTTGGAGATTTGAGAACATATAAACATGGTGAGCTTCACAAGCCCATAATAACACTAACAGGTTGTAACATCAGCATATTGGCAGTACAGGAGGAACTGGCAGGATTGCATGTACTTCACACCTACAAACCTTCACTGGCAAGTCCATAAATGTGTTAACTATTTCTAAATAATCTTGTGAGCCTGTAAGTGAACCAAGTCATACTTTAAGCAGGGGAAAAAATGAAAAAACAATGGGGATTAAAGGCGTGTGCCACCACCGCCCGGCCTTTATCTACATTTCAAATGTTGTCCCCTTTCCTGGTTCCTTCCCTCCCCTGAAAATCTCATAAACCATCTCCTTTCCCCCTGTTTCCCAATCAACCCTCTTCCACATTCCTGTCCAGCTATTCCCCTACGCTGCAGCATCGAACATTTCCACAACCAAGGGCCTCTCCTCCCTTTGGTGTCTAACAAGGCCATCCTCTGCTGCCTATGTATTTGGAGCCATGGGTAGCACCATGTCTACTATCTAGTTGATAGTTTTGTCCCTGGGAGCTCTGGGAATATAGGGTGGCTCATATTGCTATTCCTCCTATGGCATTGCAAACCCCTTCAGCTCCTTGAGTCCTTTCTCTAGCTCCCCCATTGGGGACCCTGTGCTTAGTTCTATGGCTGGCTGAGAGTGTTCCCCTCTGTATTTGTCATGCACTAACAAAGCCTCCCAGGTGACAGCTCTATCATGCTCCAGTCAGCAAGCACTCGTGGGCATCTATAATAGTGTCTGGATTTGTAATTGTATGGGATAAATCTCTAGGTGGGCTAGTCTCTGGATGGTCTTTCCCTCAGACTCTGCTCCACACTTTGTCTCTGTATCACCTTTGTTCCCCCTTGTATGAAGGACCAGAGTATCCATACTTTGTTCTTAATCCTTCTTGCACATCATTTGAAATGTGAAATGTGTCTTGGGTATTCCAAGCTTCTGGGCTATTGTCCACTTATCAGTGAGTGCATACCATGTGTGTTCTTTTGTGATTGGGTTAACTTATTCAGGAGGAGATTTTCCAGTTCCATCCATTTGCCTAAGAATTTCATGAATTCATTGTTTTTAATAGCTGAGTAGTATTCCACTATGCAAATAAACCACATTTCTGTATCTATTCCTTCGTTGAGGGACATCTGGGTTCTTTCCTGCTTCTGGCAATTATAAATAGGACTTCTATGAACATAGTGGAACATGTGTCCTTATTACATGCTGGAAAATCGTCTGGGTATATGCCCAGGAGTGGTATAACAGGGTGCTCCAGGAGTACTATATCCAGTTTTCTGATGAATCATCAAACTGATTTCCAGAGAAGTTGTACCAACTTGCAATTCCACCAGCGGTGGAGGAGTGTTCCTCTTTCTCCACATCCTCTCCAACATCTGCTGTCTCCTAAATTTTTGATCTTAACCATTCTGACCAGTGTGAGGTGAAATCTCAGGGTTGTTTCGATTTGCATTTCCCTGATGACTAAGGATGTTGAACATTTTTTTAGGTGCTTCAAAGCCATTCGATATTCCTCAGGTAAAAATTCTTTGTTTAGCTCTGTACCCCATTTTTAATACAGTTATTTCATTCTAGAGAGTCTAAATTTTTGAGTTCTTTGTATATATTGGATATTAACCCTCTGTCAAATGTAGGATAGGCAAAGATCTTTTCCCAATTTGTTGGTTGGCATTTTGTCCTATAGACAGTGTCCTTTGTCTTACAGAAACTTTGTAATTTTATGAGGCCCCACTTGTCAATTCTTGATCTGAGAGCACAAGCTATTGGTGTTCTATTCAGGAAAATTTCCCCTGTTCCCATGTGCTCAAGGCTCTTGCGCAGTTTCTTTTCTATTAGTTTCAGTGTGTCTGGTGGAACACATTTGTGGAATGATTATGTGGAACAATTTGCATTCTTCGGCATGTTGACCTCCAGTTGAACCAGCAGCATTTGTTTAAAAGGCTATCTTTTTTCCACTGGATGGTTTTAGTACCTTCCTCAAATATCAAGTGACCATAGGTGTGTGGGTTCATTTCTGGGTCTTCAATTCTATTCCACTGATCTACTTGCCTGTTGCTGTACTAATACCATGCAGTTTTTATCACTATTGCTCTGTAGTACAATTTGTGGTCTGGGATACTGATTATCCCAAAAGTTCTTTTATTGTGGAGAATAGTTTTAGCTATCCTGGATTTTCTGTTATTCCAGATGATATTGAGAATTGCTCTTTCTAACTCTATAAAGAATTGAGTTGGAATTTTGATGGAGATTGCACTGAATCTGTAGATTGCTTTTGGGAAATAGCCATTTTTATTTTATTAATCCTGCCAATCCATGAGTATGGGAGATCTTTCCATCTTCTGAGGTCTTCTTCGATTTCCTTCTTCAGAAACTTGAAATTCTTTTCATTCAGATCATTCACATGTTTGGTTAGAGTCACACCAAGATACTTTATATTGTTTGTGACTGTTGTAAAGGGTGTCGTTTCCCTAATCACATTCTCAGCCTGTTTTTCCTTTGAATATAGTAAGGCTAATGATTTGTTTGAGTTAATTTTATATCTGGCTACTTTGCTGAAGTTGTTTATCAGCTGTAGGAGTTCTTTAGTGGAGTATTTTGGGTCGTTTTAGTATACTATCGTATCTTCTGTGAATAGTTATAATTTGACTTCTTCCTTTCCAATTTGTATCCCTTTGACCTCCTTTTGTTGTCTAATTGCTCTAGCTCGAACTTCAAGTACTATATTAAATACATATGGAGAAAGAGGGCAGACTTGTCTAGTCCCTGATTTTAGTGGGATTGCTGCGAGTTTCTCTCCATTTAGTTGATGTTGGCTACTGGTGTGATGTATATTGCTGTTACTATGGTTAGGTATGTGCCTTGAATTCCTGATCTTTCCAAGACTTTTAATATGAAAGGATGCAAAATTTTGTCAAATGCTTTTTCAGCATCTAAAGAAATGACCATGAGGTTTTTTTCTTTGAATTTGTTTATTTAGTGGATTACATTGTTGGATTTCCATATATTGAACCATCCCTGCATCCCTGGGATGAAACCAACTTGATCATGGAGAATTATCCTTTTGATGTGTTCTTGGATTTGTTTAGCAACAATTTTATTGAGTATTTTTGCATCGATATTCATAATGGAAATTGGTCTAAAGTTCTCTTTCTTTGTTGGATCTTTGTGTGGTTTTGGTATCAGCATAATGGATCCTTCATAGAATGAGTTGGGTAGTGTTCCTTCTGTTTCTACTTTGTGAAATAGCTTGAAGAGCATTGTTGTTAGGTCTTCCTTGAAGGTCTGACAGAATTCTGCACTAAAAGCATCAGATTCTGTGCATTTTTTTTTTTTTGGTTCTGTGGCTTTCAATGACTGCTTCTATTTCTTTAGGGATTATGGGGATATTTAGATGGTCTATTTGATTCTGACTTAACTTTGATTTTGGTATCTGTCTAGGAAATTGTCCATTTCATCCAGATTTGCCAGTTGTGTTGAGTATAGGCTTTTGTAGTAGTATCTGATGATTTTTTGAATTTTCTGTTTCTCTTCTTATATCTCTCTTTTCATTCCTGATTTGGTTAATTTGGAAACTGTCGCTGTTCCCTCAGGTTAGTCTGGCTAAGGGTTAATTGATATTGTTGATTTTCTCAAAGAAGCAGCTCCTGTTTTTGTTGATTCTTTGTATGGTTCTTTTTGTTTCTCCTCAGTTGATTTGAGCTCTGAGTTTGATGATTTCCTGCCTTCTTCTGCTCTTGGGTATAGTAGCTTCTTTCTGTTCTAGAGTTTTCAGGTATGCTGTTAAGTTGCTAGTATATGCTTTCTCTAGCTTCTTTTTGCAGGTACTCAGAGCTATGAGTTTTCCTCTTAGCACTGCTTTCATTGTGTCCTATGAGTTTGGGTATGCTGTGCCTTCATTTTCACTAAATTCTAAAAAGTCTTTGATTTCTTTCCTTATTTCTTCCTTGACCAAGTTATCATTAAGTAAAACACTGCTAAACTTCTATGTGTATGTGGTCTTTCTGTTGTTTTTATTGTTATTGAAGTACTCCATATTCCCTTACTCCATAGTGATCTGATAGGAGGCCTGGGATTAGTTCGATCTTCTTATATCTGCTGAGGTCTATTTTGTGACCAATTATTTGGTCAAGTTTGGAGAAGGTACCATGTGGTGTTGAGAAGAAGGTATAATCTTTGGATTTAGGAATGAAATGTTCTACAGATATCTGATAAATCCATTTAGTCCAAAACTTCAGTTAGTTTCACTGTATCTCTCTTTAGTTTGTGTTTCCCTGATCTGTCCATTGAGAAGAGAAGTCACTGACAATTATTATGTGATGTGAAATGTGTGCTTTGAGATTTAGTCAAGTTTCTTTTACAGATGAGGGTGCCCTTGCATTTGGAGCATAGATGTTCAGAATTGAAAGTTCTTCTTTACAGATTTTTCCTTTGATGAGCATGAAGTGTCCTTCTGTGTCTTTTTTTTTATAACTTTTGGTAGAAAGTAAATTTTATCTGATATTAGAATGACTACTCCAGATCATTTCCTGGGACCATTTGCTTGGAAAATTGTTTCCAGCCTTTTACTCTGAGGTAGTGTTTGTCTTTGAAACTGAGGTACATTTCCTGTATGCAGCAAAATGTTGGGTCCTGTTTATATATCCAGTCTATGTCTATGTCTTTTTATTGGGGAATTGAGTCCATTTTTGTTAAGAGATATTAAGGAATAGTGATTATTGCTTCCTGTTATTTTTGATGTAATTTTTATGTTTGTATGGTTACTTTCTTTTGATTTTGTTGGAAAAATATTACTTTCTTGCTTTTTATAGGGTGTAGTTTCCCTCCTCATGTTGGCATTTTCCATCTATTATCCTTTGTAGGGCTGGATTTGTGGAAAGATATTGTGTAAATTTGGTTTTATCATGGAATATCTTGGTTTCTCCATCTATGGTGATTGAGAGTTGTGCTGGGTACAGTAGTCTGGGCTTTCATTTGTGTTCTCTTAGGTTCTATATGAGATCGGCCCAGGATCGTTTTGTTTTCATGGTCTCTGGTGAGAAGTCTGGTGTAATTCTGATAGGTCTTTCTTTGTATGTTACTCGGCCTTTTTCTCTTACTGTTTTAATATTCTTTCTTTGTTTAGTACATTTGGTGTTTTGATTATTATGGGATGGGAGATACTTCTGTTCTGGTCCAGTCTGTTTGGAGTTCTGTAGACTTCTTGGATGTTCATGTGCACGTCTCTGTTTAGGTTAGGGAAGATTTCTTCTATAATTTTGTTGAAGATATTTACTGGTCCTTTAAGTTGGAAATCTTCTCTCTCTTCTATACCTATAATCCTTATGTTTGGTCTTCTCATTTTGTCCTGGATTTTCTGGAAGTTTTGGGTTACAAGCTTTTTGCATTTTACATTTTCTTTGACTGTTGTGTCAATGTTTTCTTTTTTGATGCTTGTATCTATGACTCCTGATTTTTTTCTAAGGTTTTCTATCTCCAGAGTTGTCCCCATTTATGATTTCTTTGCTGTTTCTACTTCTATTTTTAGATTCTGGATTTTTTTTTTTTTTTTTTTTTTTTTTTTAGTTTCTTGACTTGTTTGTTTGTGTTTTCCTGTAATTCTTTAAGGGATTTTTTTTGTTTCCTCCTTAAGGGCTTCTGCCTGTTCCCCAATGTTTTTCTTGAAGTATTTCTTGAAGTGATTTTTGTGTTTCATCTTTATGGGCTTCTTCCTGTTGATCCATGTTCTCCTGTATTTCTTTAGGGTTTTTTTTTTTTTTTATTTCCTATTTAAGGGCTTCTTCCTGTTGGCTCATGTTCTCCTGTACTCCTTTTCATTTATTTTTTCTGTATTCTTTATTTACATTCCAAATGATTTCTGGAATCTCCTGTACTTCTTTAAGGGAGCTATTTATGTCCTTATTGAAATCCTCTATCAGCGTCATGAGATGTAATTTTAAATCCAGATCTTGTTTGTTGGTGTGTTGGGGTATCCAGGACTTGATGTTGTGGGAAAACTTGGTTCAGATGGTGCTATGTTCTCTTGGTTTCGGTTGGTAATATTCTTTATTATTATTATTATTATTATTATTATTATTATTATTATTATCATTATTATCATTATTATCAATTTCTATATTCTTTATTTACATTCCAAAGATTTCCCCTTTCCTGGTTCCCCCTCCAAAAAAGTCCCATAAAATGTTTATATTTCTACATACACTCAACTTAGGAATATTTTTTTATTTTATTTTATTTTCTAAGTTTTTTTAATCTACATTCAAAATCATTTCCCCTTTCCCATTTCCTCCCTCCCCGAAAGTCCCATAAGCCCCCTTCCCTCCCTCTTTTCAACATCCAAACCCCTCTCGCATCTCTGTCCTGACATTCCCCTACATCCAGTCTTTCCTGGACCAGTGGTCTCTTCTTCAGTCTTCTTGGAAATCTATTGATATGAGAATTGTGTCTAGGGTATTCCGAGATTCTGGGTTAATATCCTCTTATCAGTGACTGCATACCATGTGTGTTCTTTTGTGATTGGGTTACATCACTAAGGATGATATTTTCAAGTTCTGACCATTTGCCTAGGAATTTTGTGAATTCATTGTTGTTAACTGCAGAGTAGTATTCCATTGTGTAAATATACCACACCTTCTGAATCCATTACTCCCTTGAGTGACATCTGGGTTCTTTCCAGCTTCTGGCTATTATAAATAAGGCTGCTATGAACATAGTGGAGCATGTGTCCTTATTGCATGCAGGTAAAGCCTCTGGGTATATGCCCAGGAGTGGCATAACAGGATCCTCCAGGAGTGTCATGCCCAGTTTTCTGAGGAACTGCCAGACAGCTTTCCAGAGTGGTTGTACCAGCTTGCAATCCCACCAGCAGTGGAGGAGTGTTCCTCTTTCTCCACATCCTCGCCAACAACTGCTGTCTCCTGTGTTTTTCATCTTAGCCATTCTGACTGGTGTGAGATGGAGTCTCAGGGTTGCTTTGATTTGCATTTCCCTAATGACTAAGGATGATGAACATCTCTTTAGGTGCATCTCAGCCATTAGATATTCTTCAGGTGAGAACTCTTTGTTTAGCTCTGTAACCCATTTTTTAATAGGGATAATTGCCTCTCTGGAGTTTAACTTCTTGAGTTCTTTGTATATATTGGATATAAGCCCTCGGTCGGATGTAAGGTTAGTAAAGATCATTTCCCAGTTAGTTGGTTGCCACTTTGTCTTTTTGACAGTGTCTTTTGCCTTGCAAAAACTTTGTAATTTAATGAGGTCCCATTTGTCAATTCTTGATCTTAGACCATAAGCTACTAGAGTTCTATTCAGGAAATTCTCCCCTGTTCCCATTTGTTCAAGGTTCTTCCCTAGTTTCCTTTCTATTAGTTTCAGTGTGTCTGGTTTTATGTGGAGATCTTTGATCAACTTAGAATTGAGCTTAGTGCAAGGAGATAAGAATGAGTCAATTTGCATTCTTCTGCATGTTGACCTCCAGCTGAGCCAACACCATTTGTTGAAAAGGCTATCTTTTTTCCACTAGATGGTTTTAGCTCCTTTGTCAAAGATCAAGTGACCATAGGAGTGTGGATTCATTTCTGGGTCTTCAATTCTGTTCCATTGATCTACATGCCTGTCACTGTACAAATACCATGCGGTTTTTAACACTATTGCTCTGTAGTACAGCTTGAGGTCCGGGATACTGATTCCCCCAGAGGTTCTGTTACTCTTGAGAATAGTTTTAGCTATCCTGGTTTTTCTGTTATTCCAGATGAATTTTTGAATTGCTCTTTCTAACTCTATGAAGAATTGAGTTGGGATTTTGATGGGGATTGAATTGAATCTGTATATTGCTTTTGGCAAGATGGTCATTTTTACTATATTAATCCTGCCAATCCATGAGCATGGCAGATTTTTTCATCTTCTGAGGTCTTCTTCAATTTCTTTCTTCAGAGTCTTGAAGTTCTTGTCATACAGATCTTTCACTTGCTTGGTTAGAGTCACACCAAGATACTTTATATGGTTTGTTGCTATCGTGAAGGGTATCATTTCTCTTACTTCATTCTCAGCCTGCTTATCCTTTGAGTAGAGGAAGGTTACTGACTTGCTTGAGTTGATTTTATATCCGGCCACTTTGCTGAAGTTTTTTATCAGCTGTAGGAGTTTTCTGGTGGAGTTCTTTGGGTCACTTAAGTATACTATCATATCGTCTGCAAATAGTGATAGTTTGACTTCTTCCTTTCCAATTTGTATCCCTTTGACCTCTTTTTTTTTGTCTAATTGCTCTAGCTAGAACTTCAAGAACTATATTGATAAGATATGGAGAGAGAGTGCAGCCTTGTCTAGTCCCTGATTTTAGTGGAATTGATTCTAGTTTCTCTCCATTTAGATTGATGTTGGCTACCAGTTTGCTGAAAATTGCTTTTACTATGTTTAGGTATGGGCCTCGAATTCCTGATCTTTCCAAGACCTTTAGCATGAAAGGATGCTGAATTTTGTCAAATGCTTTCTCAGCATCTAATGAGATGACCATGTGGTTTTCTTTCTTTGAGATTGTTTATATAGTGGATTACCTTATATTGAACCATCCCTGCATCCCTGGGATGAAGCCTACTTGATCTTGGTGAATGATCTTTTTGATGTGTTCTTGGATTCGGTTGGCAAGAATTTTATTGAGTATTTTTGCATCGATATTCATAAGAGAGATTGGCCTGAGATTCTCTTTCTTCGTCGGATCTTTGTGTGCTTTTGGTATTAGCATATTTGTGGCTTCATAGAACGAGTTGGTTAGTGTTTCTTCTGTTTCTATTTTGTGGAATAGTTTGAAGAGTATTGGTGTTAGGTCTGCTTTGAAGGTCTGATAGAATTCTGCATTAAAACCATCTGGACCTGTGCTTTTTGTGGTTGGAAGACATCCCATGACGACTTCTATTTCTTCGGAGGTTATAGGACAGTTTAGATGGTCTATTTGATCCTGATTTAATTTTGGCATTTTGTATCTGTCAAGGAAATTGTCCATTTCCTCGAGATTTTCTAGTTGTGTTGAATACAGGCTTTTGTAGTAGGATCTGATGGTTTTTTGAATTTCCTCAGTTTCTGTTGTTATCTCTCCCTTTTCATTTCTGATTTTATTAATTTGGATACTGTCTCTGTGCCCTCTGGTTAGTCTGGCTAAGGGCTTATCTATCTTGTTGATTTTCTCTAAGAACCATCTCCTCGTTTTGTTGATTCTTTGTATGGTTTTATTTGTTTCTACTTGATTGATTTCAGCCCTGAGTTTGATTCTTTCCTGCCTTCTACTCCTCTTTGGTGTATTTGCTTCTTTTTGTTCCAGGGCTTTCAGGTGTGCCATTAAGCTGTTAGTGTATGCTGTCTCCCGTTTCTTTTTGGCGGTACTCAGGGCTATGAATTTTCCTCTTAGCAATGCTTTCATTGTGTCCCATAAATTAGGGTATGTTGTGCCTTCATTTTCATTAAATTTCAAAAAGTCTTTGATTTCTTTCTTTATTTCCACCTTAACCAAGTTATCATTGAGTAGAGCATTGTTCAGCATCCATGTGTATGTGGGTTTTCTGTTGTTTTTGTTGCCATTGAAGACCATCCTTATTCCATAGTTATCTGATAGGAGGCATGGGATTAGTTCTTATATCTGTTGAGGTCTGATTTGTGACCAATTATATGGTCGATTTTGGAGAAGGTACCATTAGGTGCTGAGAAGAAGTTGTAGTCTTTTGCTCTAGGATTAAATGTTCTATATATATCTGTTAGTTCCATTTGTTCCAAGGCTTCAATTAGATTCACTGTGTCCCTGTTTAGTTTCTGCTTTCCTGAATGATCCAATTCAGAGTGTGGGGTGTTGAAGTCACCCACTATTATTGTGTGAGGTGCGGTGTGTGCTTTGAGCTTTAGTAAAGTTTCTTTTACGAATGATGTTGTTCTTGCATTTGGAGAAGAGATACTCATAATTGAGAGTTCTTCTTGGTGGATTTTTCCCTTGATCAGTATGTAGTGTCCTTTTGTGTCTTTTTTGATGACTTTAGCTTGAAAATCAATTTTATCTGATATTAGGATGGCTACTCGGGCACGTTTCTTGGGGCCATTTGCTTGTAAAATTGTTTTCCAGCTTTTTACTCTGAGGTAGTGTTTGTCTTTGACACTGAGGTGCATTTCCTGCATGCAGCAAAATACTGGGTCCTGTTTACGTATCCAGTCTGTTAGTGTAGGTCTTTTTATTGGGGAATTGAGACTGTTGATATTAAGAGAGATTAAGCCGTAATGATTATTGCCACCTGCCCTTCTTGACGCTATATTCATGTTTGAGTGGTTATCTACTTTTGGGTTTGAAGCAAGAAGGTTACTATCTCATTTTTTCCATGGTGTTGTTTCTCTCCCTGTATTGGCGATTTCCACCTATTATCCTTTGCAGGGCTGGGTTTGTGGAAAAATATTGTGAAAATTTGGTTTAATCATTGAATATCTTTGTCTCTCCATCTATGGTGATTGAGAGTTTTGCTGGGTATAGTAGTCTAGGCTGGCATTTGTGCTCTCTTAGTGTCTGCATGAGATCTGCCCAGGATCTTCTGGCTTTCATAGTCTCTGGTGAGAAGTCTGATGTGATTCGGATAGGTCTTCCTTTGTATGTTACTTGGCCCTTTTCTCTTACTGCTTTTAATATTCTTTCTTTTTTTAGTACATTTGGTGTTTTGATTATTATGTGACGGGAGGTATTTCTGTTCTAGTCCAGTCTGTTTGGAGTTCTGTAGGCTTCTTGTATGTTCATCGGCATCTCTCTCTTTAGGTTAGTGAAGTTTTCCTCCATAATTTGGTTGAAGATGTTTACTGGCCCTTTAAGTTGCAAATCTTCACTCTCATTTATATGTATCATCCTTAGCTTTGGTCTTCTAATTGTGTCCTGGATTTCCTGGATGTTTTGGGTTACACATTCTTTGCATTTTGCATTTTCTTTGACTGTTGAGTCGATGCTTTCTATGGTATCTTCAGCACCTGAGATTTTTTCTTCCATCACTTGTATTCTATTGTTAATGTTTGCATCTATGACTCCTGATTTCTTCCCAAGGTTTTCTATCTCCAAAGTTGTCTCCCTTTGTGATTTCTTAGTTGTTTCTACTTCCTTTTTTAGATCCTGGATGGATTTGCTGAGATCCTTCACTTGTTTGTTTGTATTTTCCTGTATTTCTTTAAGGTATTTTTGCATAACCTCTTTCAATATTTCTGCCTGTTGACCCAAGTTCTCCTGTATTTCTCTAAGCGATTTTTGTGTTTCCTCCTCATGGGAATCCATCTGCTGATCCATTGTCTCCTGCATTTCTTTAAGCAGTTCTCGTGTTTCCTTTGTAAAGGCATCAATCCGTTGATTCATTTCTTTAAGCACTTTTTGTGTTGCCTCCCTATGGGCATTCGTCTGTTGACCCATATTCTTCTGCATTTCTTTATGCAATTTTTGTGATTCCTTTGAAAGTGCATCTACCCGTTGATTCATTTCTTTAAGCGATTTTTGTGTTGTCTCCTTGTGGGCCTCCATCTGTTGATCCATGTTCTCCTGCATTTCTCTAAGCGATTTTTGTGTTTCCTTTGTAAGGGCTTCTAACCCTTGATTCATGGTCTCCTGTAATTCTTTATTAGATTTATTTGTGTCCTTCTTGTGATCCTCTAATAGCATCTTGAGAAGTGATTTTAAATCCAGATCTTGTCTTTCGGGTGTGGTGGGGTATCCAGGACTTGCTGCTGTTAGAGAGTTGGGTTTGGATGTTGCCATATTACTTTGATTTCTGTTAGTAACTTTCCTACGTTTGCCTTTTGCCATTTGGTTACCTCTGGTTTTAGTTGGTCCTGCTGTCACTGGCTGTTGGTTGGACCTTCTGTGAGACTGCAAAGTTATTTCTTGCCCCCCTGGAATACCGGGATTCCCCTGCACCTATTTCTGGGGCCTTCCGTGCTCCTGAGTGAGTTTGGAGCCCTGATGTGCCTTGCCCCAAGTGATGTTATATTGGAGAGTCCTTGCACATCCAAAGGCTCAGCGTAGTGGATTCCCGGAGCAGAGGTCGCCAAAGGGAGGCTGGTAAGCTCCCACCCTGTGCAGGGGTATGTGATCTCTCCCGGGGGGGAGGGGTGTCCCTCTGCAGGAAGCTGGTAGGCTCCAGTCCAGTGCGGGGGGTCCCTCTGCAAAGCAGAAGTCCCACAGCAGAGCTGGTGCGCTGGTTACTGCAGATCTGCCCAGCTCTTGGAGCAGGTTACACACAAGCTTCCTGAGAACCAAAGATATTATGCCTGTCTGTCTCTGAGCCTGTTGGTCCCAGCTGCCCTTGTGCTGGAGCAAAGATGGAGGAGTGCACTCTGCACTCTCTTGGCAGTGCAGGTCACCCTGTCTCCTCAGTGCAGTAGATATTGGAACAGAGGTCTCCAAAGGAAAGCTGGTAGGCTCCCACCCAGTGCGAGGGTCCCTCTGCAAGGCAGAAGTCCCACAGCAGAACTGGTGCGCTGGTTACTGCAGATCTGCCTGGCTCTTGGAGCAGGTTACACACAAGCTGCCTGAGACCCAAGCGATATTATGTCTGTCTGTCTCTGAGCCTGTGTCCCAACTACCTGGCTACTGGAGCAAAGATGGCGGAGTGCACTCTGCACTCTCTCAGTGGCGCAGGTCACCCTGTCTCCTCTGTTCCAACTTAGGAATATTTTAATTCCTACCTATTTATCTGTTGGTAATATTCTTGATTTTGCCTTTTGCCATCTGGTTATCTCATGTTAGCTGGTGTTGTTCTCTCTACCTGTGGCTTATCTATCATGTAAGCTTCTGTATCTGTGCTCCTGGAAGACCCTTTCTCTTTGTGTCCTCCTGTAGATAGGTACTCCTGCGAAACCTGCTCTCTTGGGGTTGTATATGGATATATAGCTCTATGGCCCCAGTCATCTCTGGGTGCAGGCAGAAATCGGAAGACTCCTGTCCCAGGCTGCTTCTAGGCTCTTGTGTCATCAGGGTTTTCGGGTGATTCCTGTGAGCAACAAGGTTGGTCCTACCTGTGTTCTTTGGCCTCTCTGCACTCCTGAGTGGTTAGATACCTCCATATGTCATTTGGATATGGTGCGCGGTTGCAGAGGGTGGTCCCAAGCCAGAGATAGAAACCAAAGGGCTTTCATCAGAGGGTTCAGGGCGTGATCATCTGAACAGAGGGGGTCGTTCTACCTGTACATGCAGGCCTCTCCACATTCCTGGATGGTTAAGCTGCCTCTCTGCACCACTAGGGTATGGTGTGCTGTGTCAGAGTTATTTTTAATTTTATAATTTTTTTATAAAATTGCAAACAAAACCATCTCATGTAAAAACGAAGCACACCAAAACTGACTTTTATTAATAGAGAATACGTGTAATTATTATGAAACTTTATAATAAATCTTTGTGATATGAAACGAATGACAATTCTACATTTAGAGATACATATTAATCTTAACGTTTTGTGGTTTATTTTTGTTTGTATTTATATTTAGCCATTTTTAATCCATAGTGTTTTTTTCTAGAGTCCCCATGGGGCATTTTAATTTATTAGCATAACAAAGTGTAGTATGATAAAACAAAAGATGTCCTGTAAATTAGAAATGGCAAATCAATAGGAGAAAAATGTCCCAAGAAATTCCCAAAATAAGATAACCACTCATTCACACACTCATGAGTCCCACAAAAGTATTAAATTTAAAAATATAGTACATAAGCAGAGGGCCTGGTGAAGATCTATCTCAGGCCTGTGTTTGCTGCTTCAGTCTCTGTGAGTTCCTAAGAACTTTGCTAAGTTGATTAGAGGTCCTTGTTCTCCTGTTGTCCTCTATACCCTCTGGTTCCTACACCCTTTCTGTTTCTTTTCCTTGGGGTTCCCTGAGCTATGAGGGAAGGGATTTCATGGAAATGTATCACTGAGTTTTCTGTTTAACAGGATTATCCCCTCCCCCACCCTCTGTCTGCTTGTATGTCTGCCTGTGGGTCTCTGTATTTCATTCTATCTGCTGAAAGAAGAATCTTCTCTGATGATGGCTGAATCTAGGACCATAACAGAATATCATAAGGGGTGATTTTATTGTTACTTCTTAATTTTTTGACAAGGAGTATTTGGTTTTATTCTAAGTCTGTGGGCTATCTGGTCCATGGTTCTTGGTCACCCAAGTAGTACTAGGTATGTATTACATCACTGCCCTAGTATATTTTGCAGTCAGAATAGATTGTAGATCAAAGATTCTATGGCTTCTTGGTATCTACATTTCTTTTTTGGTAGGTTCCAAAATACCGTCCCATACCAAAAATACTAGAATATGGGGTAAAGACTTTATATAGGGCCAGCTGGACCTCTCCATGTTCAATGAGTTGTGTGGGTGTTGATTTCAGTAATGGGGCCTTGCTGTCTGTTTGTGGAGAACAACATATTCTAACAACAACCTGGATTATTTGGAGCTTTACATGGTACCTCTTTGGCCAACAAATCAATTGGTATAATTCAGTCCCTGTGCTGGAAGTTTCCTTGGTTGACAAGATATTGGCAATTCAAGCTCTGTCTCTCTCATTATTTAGAGACTTGATAAGGATCACCTTCATAGATGTTAGGAAGTTTTCATTGCACCAGGTTTCTATGCCACCCCTGTAATACCCCTCACTTCTCACAGTTTCTTTCATATTCCCTTTCTCAAGGGAATTCCAATCCTCTTCTTACCTGATCATCAAGTTTCTTTTACCACCCTTTCCCATGTCAGTCCACCAGTAAACTCTATAATACTTCACCCTTCCAGAGAGACCCATGTGATCCCACTAGTCCCTTCTTCTATATATAACCTCTTTTGGTCTACAGATGTAGATTGGCTATTATTTAATGATTAATAAAGTAGAAACACACTATATTCATCTTATCAGGTTAGAGTTATCCAGGATGGTTAATGTTTATCTATTTCCAGCTATTTCTCTGCAAAACTGATGATGTGATATTCAGCAGCAGAGGAATATGACATTGTATAAATGTACAATGTTTTCTTTATCACTTCTTCTGTTGAGAAGCAATTATTAT
Source organism: Tokudaia tokunoshimensis (assembly GCA_036184795.1). Classification (NCBI taxonomy): domain Eukaryota; kingdom Metazoa; phylum Chordata; class Mammalia; order Rodentia; family Muridae; genus Tokudaia; species Tokudaia tokunoshimensis. The sequence continues at coordinate 140,356,542 of BTHU01000003.1, forward strand.
GATAGTGAAGCAATGAGTATGGCTGAATAAGTGTCCTTGTGGTAGAAAAGTGTCTCTTGGGTACATTTCCAAGAGAGGTATACTTAGATCCTGAGGTAGACAGATATGAATCTTTTTGAGCAACCTCTATACTGGTTTCCATAGTGTGTGTACAAGTTTACACTCCTACCAAAAATAGAGGAATGTTCTCCTTCCTCCACATCCTCAACAGCATGAGCTGCTATCTTGTTTGTTGCTGCTACCTCGTATTGTTATCCTTTTGGAGAGATGTGAGATGAAATCTCAAAGCAATTTTGATTTGCACTTCCCTGTTGGCTAAAGATACTGAACATTTCTTTAAATGTTTCTCAGCCATTCCTTTATTAGGAACTTACTGTTTCTATCTGTACCTCAATTTTAATTTGGATTATTTGGTTCTTTGTTTCTTGAATTCATTAAACATATTAGATACTAGTTAACTATCAGGTATGGTGTTGGTAAAATTTTTTCCCTGTTATATAGATTGCTCCTTTGCCTGAATGATAATGTCATTTTCCTTAAAAGACTTTTGATTTTATGAGGTCCCATTTCTTATTCATGGATATTAGTTACTGCTAATTAAGGGTATTTCCAATTTTTCCTTCTCTCAAGTTTAATGTATCTGATTTTATTTTGAGATCTTTAATTCAAATAGAGTTGAACTTTGAGGAGGGTTTTATGTATGTATTTATTGAATATGCTGCTGTTTTCCATTATTTCTTTTTGGCTTCTTTATCAAAAATCAGGTGCCCATGCATGTGTGGACTTATGTTTAGATATTCAATATGATTCCATTGATAAATGTGTATTTTTGTATGTGAACACCATGTAGATTTTTTATCACTATAACTTCTGTGTTACTTCAAAGCAGAGAATAGTGAGAACTCCACCTGTTTCATTATTGTTTAGGATTCTTATAGCTGTTCAAGGTCTTTTCTGTCTCCCTATGAATCTGAGAATTGTCCTTCAATGTCTTTGAAGAATTATGTAGGAATTTTGTTTAGGATTTCATTGAATTTGTATGTTGTTTTAAGTATAATAGCCATTTTTACTATGTTAATTCTACTGATCCATGAGCATGCAAAAATTTCGTATCTCCTTATATCTTCTTAAATTTATTTCTTTAAAGACGAGATTTTTAATGAATCTTGACTTTCACTTGCTTGATTAGAGTTATTGCATCATATTATATATTATTTGTGACTATTGTGAAAGGTGTTCTTTCTCTGATTTTTTTTTGTCTCAGACTGTCAATTTCATATAAAATACTTTTACTGAATTTCATGTATTAGACCATCGAGGTATTGCTCAGATAATGCCTGCTTGGTCATATTGGATTATCTTTTTTATGTGTTCTTGGATTTTGTCTTCAAATATTCATTGAGTGTGCATCAATTTCAATTGTGTAGAATAGTGTGAGGATTATTGGCATTAACTCTTCATGAAAATATGGTAGAATTATGAGCTACAACAATCTGGCCCTGGGATCTGTTCTTGTGGTTGTTGTTCTTCTTGTTCTTATTATTATTGCTTTTGTTTTGGTTGACAGACATTTAACGACAACTTAATGATGGTTTCTGTTTCAGTAAAGGTTAGATATGTGTTTAAGTTGTTTACCTATTCCTAATTTAACTTTGGTAAATTGTACCAATCAGGAAAATTATCTATTTATTTCAGATTTTTCCAATATGGTAGAATATAGTTTTTTGAAGTATGTATTTACAATTGTCTGAATTTCCTTGCTGTGTTGAGATATGTCCCCCCTTTTCCTTTCAGATTTTGATAATTTGCATATTCTCTCTCTGCCTTTTGGATACTTTGAATAAGTTCTTGTCTATCTTGTTGATTTTCTAAAAGCACCAACTCTTTCTTTCATTGATATTTTACATTGTGCTCTTTGTGTCTATTCTATTTATTTCAGCCTTCAGTTTTATTATTTCTTTTCTTCTATTCCTCTTGAATGTGCTTCTTTTACTCCTATAGTTTTAAAATGTATTGTCAAGTTGCTAGATCTCTCCAAATTTCTAATGTAGGAAAATAATGCTATGAATTTTCCTCTTAGCACCATATTAATTGTGTTCCATAAGGTATATTATGTACTCAATTTTATTCAACACTAAAGAGTCTTTAATTTCTCTATTTCTCTCTTGACCCATTTTTCACTAAGTTGGGAGTTGTTCAGTTTTCACAAATTTATAAACTTTCTGTTATTTCTGTTTATTTTGCTATCTAGCTATATTCCACAGTAGTTTTGTAGGATGAAGGGAGTTATTACACTTTCTCTGTTTCTGTTGAGACTTGCTTTGTATCTGAGTATTTGTTCAATTTTGGAGAATGTTCCATTAGGCATAGAGAAAATATGTATCATCTTTTTGTGTTTGGATGAAGTATTCTGTAAGTATAGATTAGGTGAATTTAGTTTACAATATCTATTAGTTCTACAAATTCTCTTCAAACTTTTATCTGAATTACCTGTTCTTTGGTAAGAATACAGTATTGAACTCTCCTAGCTTCAATGTGTGCACATCAATATGTAATTTAAGCTGTAATTGTGTTGCTTTTACAAACTTGGGTACCCGTGTGTTTGGAGAATAGATAAAAAGAATTGAAATATAATTTGGTGGAATTTTTCTTTGATGAATATGTAGCACTCTTCATGATTTCTTATTAGTCAGAGAAGGAAGCAGAACCATGGATAATATTCTGCCAGAAGGCTGGAGATGAAACTAGAACTATTAGGTCTGCAGGAACAGAAGGAGAGTGGGAAGATCAGCAGTCATCCTACCTATTTCCTTTTAGGAGTGTCTCTTGGGGTCGTAAGGTGTATCTGCTTGTGTTAGGATCTGGAACAAATAAACAAGTAAGGATATGGAGAATAAAAGAGGATCCACAGGAGATATGGACAGTGGCAGGGAGCAAAAAATGTGATAAATGCTGTTTTGCTGCAGAGCTGGGAGTGTAACAAGTGAATTGACACTAGAGAAGAGTTGAAGATCTGCAATTAGTCTACTTAACTCTGTTCTCTGGCATGCAAGGTCTGCAGTTGCTGACAGAGAAAAAGCAATGGATTCAGGAAGAGTGATTAAAACACAATAGTCTCAGGCATCCACAGGAAAGATGGGCTGGAGATGGAGATTGCAGCAGGTGCTTTATTGCCAAGCTAGGGATGACAATGTGGAGAGGGCGATTAGAGGGGAGAATGTACTGATAAACTTCTTCAGTTTGCTTACCTTTTTCTCTGACATTCTCAGGTGGTATGTTCCCAAGTAAAGCATTCTGCAATTAGAGACTGAGAAAAATGAATTAAGTTGGGGAAAGAGGGTTATAATAAAAGATCTTGAGATCAAAAAGGAAAAAGAGACTGCACAGGTGGAGATGAGAATTGAGGAACTGGGAGCAGGGCAGTGAGGCTGCCATAGGCATTCTGCTAAAGAGCTGGGTATAAAAATAGGAGGTTGCATTTTGGAGAACACAGGAAGAAGAGGAGTTCTACACGTACTCTGCCAGGTTTTCAGATAGGAGGTCATTAAGTAAATGGATACACAACAATTGTTCAACTGCAGAGTTAGGTTTGAGACAGTGAGGACTGGATTTGCAGGGGAAGAAGGAAAGGCAAAAATCAGCAGTTAGCAGATCTCCTTCCATCATGCTTTGTGATTTCAATACATACTTGTGAGATCTGTTCTATTTTCCTTCTTTTAGTCCAAATGTTATATAGTACTTGATTTGTGAAGACTATTGTCTTTATTTGACATGTGGTATACTATAATTTGCTTGAATAATTTAAGAATAGTTTACAATAAAATATTAAGTATTATATATAGAACAACTAACACACATGGTATGCAGTCACTGATAAGGGGATATTAACCCAGAAGCTCGGAATACACAAGACACAATTCACATATCAATTGATTTCCAAGAAGAAGGAAGGAGAGGCCCCTGGTCCTGGAAAAGCTGGATGTAGCAGTGTAGGGGAATACCAGGACAGAGAAGCGGGAGGGGGTTGACTGGGGAACAGGGGGAGGGAAGAGGGCTTATGGGACTTTCAGGGAGGAGGGAACTCGGAAAGGGGAAATCATTGGGAATTTAAATAAAGAATATAGAAAATAAAATAAAAAATAAAATAAAAAATAAAAAATGTAATCTAATGCTTTTTAGCAAGGGGGAGAGAAGGTTAAAAACCAAAACCTGTTAAAAAAAATCATGACTTAAAAATCACATGAGAAATAAAAAGAAAGACAAGTGGACCAGTGAGATGGCTCGGTGGATAAAGTTACCTGTTTCTAAGATTGATGTCTTGAGTTTTATCACAGGAACTCATTCACATTTTAAAATGAGTCGCCTGATTCTACACTTGATCTTAGCCAAAAAGTCGAGAAGCGATGAGTCACCTGATTCTACTAAGTTGTGTTCTCCACATACATGTCTTGTAACATGCATATGTACAAACATATAGGCACACTACAAAGTATGTGTTAAATAAAACATTAGTCAAAAATAAGAACAGTTAAATAGTTTGTGTTATGATATTTTAAGTTGTGGAAAAGATTAAAAATATCTTTCTTTCAAAATGTTTAATATGATAGATTTATATTCTAAATTAGTAAAATGAGAAACAATTTGAAATAAATTTGGCTGAGTATACCCAAGCACTTTGGAGAATTAAGAGAGTTCTGAACAAAATATTTACCCCCTATATCAAGAATTTTGTAGATAAAATTGTATTTAGTAGCAGTTGTATTGTGTTTAAAAATATCATTGAATCATGTAGCATATATTCTATGGAATGATCCTTTCTCTGTCTCTGTCTCTCTGCCTCTCTGTCTGTATGTGTTATATTTTCTCCTCACAACAAGAAATTGGACTCAAATCACCATTTCAAGAGTTATAAAAAAGAAGTGTATTTTATTTGATGATCAATATTCAGACAAAGTGTGCAATCACTATCACTGAGCTAGAGACCAGAAATGGATAAGTATTATTTTTTAAAGATATGTAGACAAGTTGTAATCTATTTATGTAGTCAAATGAAACAACAACAAAATCATACTGTGTTTTATATGAATAATGTATTTTGTTTGTTTTAAAAGATGGTAGAGAGCCCAACACAGAAAAATCTCTCAACAAAGTACATCATTCTATTGAATCATCCTCAGTAAAACTGTGTGTCATCTGTATTGAGGAAGTAGCAAACAAACCAGGAGATTTTTCATTTTTAAGAGTTTATTATTAAATTCTTTTTCTTTATTCTTTTCTCATATGATACATCCTCATTGCACCCTTTCCTCCCTCTCTTCCTCTTAGTACCTTCCTTTTCCCCATCCTCTGCCATTTCTCATCTCCTATCTCCCCTGGATCCACTGCTTCTTCATTTTCCTTCAGAAATGAGGACAGTAGGTTTTTTGATTCTGCAAGGTTCAGAGAAAACTAGAACAGTATATACCATAATTGCTAATCACACTGTGAGGGATAAAGTACAAAATGCAAAGCAAGAAAAAGGAGAAAAGTGGTAGGATGGGGAAGACGAGGAGCTGAAGAAACAGAGGAAACCAAAGGAGTATCAAAGAATTTTGTTGTATTTTGATTTTTCTTTTGCCTTTTTACAGACAGTAAAAAGCCTTTGAGAATTCACATCGATTGTGAACATTTGCTGATCAAGAATGTTATACACCTTATAAATAAAAATTGTACTTTTCAAAGGTACTATACTTCTTAGCTAAAAACCATTCTAGTAATTCATGTGTTTCATAAAGTGTCTACTAAGCACAAAGAAGAGAAAAAGCAATGAATTCAGGAAGAGCGATTAAAACGCAATAGTCTCAGGCATCCACAGGAAAGATGGGCTGGAGGTGAAGATTGCAGCAGGTGTTTTATTGCCAAGCTAGGGATGACAATGTGGGGAGGGCAATTATTGGTGATACTAATATTCTACAATTGGGAGAGAATAGGCATAGAAATAGTAGGAAGATTCAAACAGAATTTGGTAGTATTTATTTGAAGAAGGCATTAAGAAATCAGAAATGATAAAAAAATCAGAAACAAAAACAAAACAAAAGAAAAAGAAAAGAAAAGAAAACCTATCCAGCTCTTCCACATCAGTAATTCACAGAAAATTTTCCCATGGTACAATAGATGCTCAAGAGCAGCAGGAAAGAATTACATGACAAAGACTTTCTCTGTATGAAAAATAAAATTCTAGAGACATATTCCAGAAGAAGATATAGTAGTGAAAGCAGTAACTCTTCTTGACTATGGCATTACCAAATGAAGAAAATATCCAGGGATTTAAAGAAATTGCCTCTGTTACCCACTAGAACTATAAATAACAGTGTTATACAGGGCTCTTATAATTTAGATCTATAAACAATTTATGCTTTGCACTTACCCTAGTTATATGTAGTCAAATGGATTTTGGTTCTAACTTATCATGTATATATTCTCTCTTGAGGGGTTAAATTCATGATTAGTTACAACCACCTTTTTATTGTTCAATTGTCAATAGTTATCTAACTTCATTTTTGTCTGTTGGTCGCACTAAATAATCCTTGTCTGCTGAGACAAAAAATAATCTTGCTAAAGTAAAATAACATTTTAAAACATATTTTGTGATAGATAACATAACTGCAAAAGCATAGACAGCTAAATCCTATTGAAAAATTCAAGCTTAGAAATATAAAACATACTGAGAAATAGATGACAAACAAAAGATGAGCCAAAGCAGAACTAGGTTTCTTGCCAAATCAAAGTTTACATATTTTGGTGATAATTACAAATGTTAATGATTCTATTTTTGGATCCTTTTATATTAATTAAAGCATACACTATCTGTATGAGATAAAGATTATTTTTTTTTATCATTTTAACATGAGTTGTATTTTCACGAAAGCAAAAATCATGTCATATACTATTCTCTGTTTTCCATAGGACCTCATGAGATTGTAAACCATGGGCTCAAATATTAAAATTAATTTATCCCTTCAGTTGATATGCTGTGATATTGGGAAAACTTAAAACAGTATAAAGTAACATGATTATGCTTAAATATAAAGTTTTTCATTAAGCTGAATGCCTATTAACATTTTTGTTATTTTTTTCTATTACAGAGTAAGTATTATGAAAACATTAAATATAATTTTCAGAGAGAAAAAAAATGAAGTTGCAGATGGCAATTTACAAGAAAAGCCATTTATCATTCTGTGATAATTAAAATTATGTAGCTCTTTCTCATTAGCTTTTTCTTCAAACTTAGTTTCTATTTATTTTTGACTGAGATAATTGAAGAAAATTATAACTAATTTTACATACTCTTGAATACTGTTCTTAAACCAAAGCATAATTGCTAATTTTTATCTTCTCTGTTCATCAAATTCACCTGGATTGCCATTATTTTTCTCTGCTGTAATTAGACTCTATCCAATATTGTCAATTTATCTTAAAGACTCAGGGAAAGTTCTCAGGCTAATTTTTTAGCTCACTATATATATATATATATATATATATATATATATATATATATATATATATATATATATCGAGAGAGAGACTGAAAGAAAGAAAGAAGAAAGAAAGAAAGAAAGAAAGAAAGAAAGAAAGAAAGAAAGAAAGAAAGAAAGAAAGAAAGGAAGAAAGAAAGGTAAATAGGTAGATAGGATAGATAGATAGATAGATAGATAGATAGATAGATAGATAGATAGGTAGATAGATAGATAGATGGATAGATGGAAAGATGGAAAGATAGACAGAGAGACAGAGAGACAGATGAAAAAAATGAAAACAAAATCTCTGCCATTGCACACAACCTCTTAGTATCACCTAAGATCACCAATGAATGAGCACTATGAAACAGTCCTTCCTGGAAATACTACTTAATGCCAAACTTGGTATCTAGCTAATTACATGTCCTCAGTTCATCTAAACACTAGGGCATTCAAGAGCCTTTCTATTAAAAGTAGAAATAGTACAGCTACTAAATGAGATTCTTCCACATAGTTGCTAGGATTACCTTCCACCATTAGGTGAGCATTTATGGTGGCTAGGGAGAAAATACTCTGAGAAAAGCCAATTGACAGTTCATAGCACTCCTGTGTCTTGGACTACTCTCAAAATATTATTATGATTAGAAGTTTTGTATTTGGTAGTTGAGATTGAAATTTGTGTGTGTGTGTGTGTGTGTGTGTGTGTGTGTGTGTGTGTGTGTGTGTGTGTGTTTTAAACTATTTTTCATCTGGTATATTTCTAGACCTTTCATCCCTACTGGTTTGCTTTTAAGGTGTGGGAAGTTACTATGCAAATTACTAATCAAAGAAAGCAGTCACCTATCTTATATATACTTATGAACTCTACAAATCTTCACAGTGACTGTCTTTCCAAGTCATGAAAGATGGGCCTGTAAAAACTCCGATGCATGTGATCAAAACATATAGAAAGCTTTAAATGCTAAAAGACTTGATATTTAGAAAATTATAGCTGTTAACTATTAAATTGATATTACTAAATTAAATACAAATATAACTTCTTAATAAAGTTACTTTACAGCCTTTTTATCTTTTAATAAAGGGACTCAGATTTGTGATATTTAACAGCTAATATTTGCTGAAGAAAGAGAATATCTTAATCAGCTGTAAAGTCAGGAGATTTACACTTAATCGTGATGTAAAGTCAGGATGATGTTCTAAGTGGTCTTCTTTCTTTCCCCAAGTATAACGATAGGGAGACACCTCCTCATCTATAACAGACATATTAAAAAATGTTGGGCTTGCAAATTCTGTGTAGAAACTTCTGGGATCTTTACAATTTTTCTGGGAGGGGGTGATATCTGACACAGGATTTCTCTATATAGACCTGGCTGTCCTGGAACTCACTCTGTAGACCAGGCTAGCCTCAAAATCAGAAATCCACCTGCTTCTGCTTCCCAAGTGCTGGGATTAAAGGCGTGCACCACCAGTGTTCAATCTTTAAAATTTTAATTTGGCATCTTCATGTTTTTGTTTATTTATTTTATTTATTTATTTATTATATTAAGTTACACTTTGGTTACTCAGGTGGTCTTAAATCACATCCTCAGATCCAGAGTAGAGATAACTGCAAGTATATACTCCATGTTTAGTCTGTCAATTAGTTTACTCTTCCTTTATTTTTTGCTTTGTTTTGTTTTGTTTTCTCTCAGGCAGAGAAATGGATAACATGAATGTTTGGTTATAAAATTTACAAAAGATCTTCCAGTGGGACAAGAAGGGCCTAAAGAGATAAATTTTCATTGTCTTCCACAGAAGGAATCTACTTTACATTAACTACAAGCTTAGGTTTACTTGAAAAATACATGCCCAGCCTATAAACTCTGTGCATAGGGTACTTGCCTAGAAATGATATGAAATACAGTAACAGACATGTAGATCAATGGAACAGAATTGAAGACCCAGAAATTAATCCATACTCCTATGGTCACTTGATCTTTGACAAAGGAGCTAAAACCATCCAGTGAAAAAAAGATAGCCTTTTCAACAAATGGTGCTGGCTCAGCTGGAGGTCAACATGCAGAAGAATGCAAATTGACCCATCCTTATCTCCTTGCACTAAGCTCAATTCTAAGTGGATCAAAGATCTCCACATAAAACCAGACACACTGAAACTAATAGAAGGGAAACTAGGGAAGAACCTTGAACATATGGGCACAGGGGAGAATTTCCTGAACAGAACTCCAATAGCTTATGCTCTAAGATCAAGAATAGACAAATGGGACGTCATTAAATTACAAAGTTTTTGCAAGGCAAAAGACACCGTCAAAAAGACAAAGCGGCAACCAACTAACTGGGAAATGATCTTTACCAACCTTACATCCGACAGAGGGCTAATATCCAAGATATACAAAGAACTCAAGAAGTTAAACTCCAGAGAGGCAAGTAACCCTATTAAAAAATGGGGTACAGAGCTACACAAAGAGTTCTCACCTGAAGAATATCTAATGGCTGAGAAGCACCTAAAGAGATGTTCATCATCCTTAGTCATTAGGGAAATGCAAATCAAACAACCCTGAGATTCCATCTCACACCAGTCAGGATGGCTAAGATCAAAAACCCAGGAGACAGCAGTTGTTGGCGAGGATGTGGAGAAAGAGGAACACTCCTCCACTGCTGGTGGAATTGCAGGCTGGTACAACCACTCTGGAAAGCAGTCTGGCGGTTCCTCAGAAAACTGGGCATGACACTCCTGGAGGATCCGGCTATACCACTCCTGGGCATATACCCAGAGACTTTACCTGCATGCAATAAGGACACATGCTCCACTATATTCATAGCAGCCTTATTTATAATAGCCAGAAGCTGGAAAGAACCCAGATGTCCCTCAATGGAGGAATGGATTCAGAAGATGTGGTATGTTTACACAATGGAATACTACTCTGCAATTAAAAACAATGAATTCACGAAATTGCTAAGCAAATGGTCAGAACTTGAAAATATCATCCTTAGTGAGGTAACCCAATCACAAAAGAACACACATGGTATGCAGTCACTGATAAGGGGATATTGACCCAGAATATCAGAATACCCTAGACACAATCAGCATATCAATAGATTTCTAAAAAGATGGAAGGAGAGACCCCTGGTCCTGGAAAGACTGGATGTAGTGGAACGCCAGGACAGAGTAACGAGAGGGGGTTGAATGGAGAAAAGAGGGAGGGAAGGGGGCTTATGGGACTTATGGGGAGGGAGGAAACGGGAAAGGGGAAGTGATTTGGAATGTAAATTAAAAAAATAAAATAAAATAAAAAAAAAAGAAATGATATGAAAAAATAAAGAAAAAAATAAATAAATAAAAACACTTTTCCCCAAAGGTTTCAGTAAAAAATTTATGTTCATACAAGATAAGAGATAAAGTTCAAACTTCAACCCTTCTATATATAGACATTTAAATCTTCATATATCCATTTGTTAATAAAAATGTTTTTCTGTCAGTGTAGGTTTTATTGTTTTGTTTTGTTTTAATTCTTTGCATCTTTGTTAAATTTTAAGTGGAGATTTTAAATGGAGAGATGGCTCTGTGTTAAGATCACTTCCTGCTTTTTTCAGATTACCCAGGTTCAATACCAAACACCTACATGGTTTCAACAGCTGCAAGTGATGTCAGTTTCAAGGGATCTATTATGCTCTTCTTGACTCTGTGGTCACCAGAAATGAAAATAGTCTACAAACAAAACATCAATGCATATGAAATAAAATGTAAAATTTAAAATCAGTAAGCTATAGTTGTCTGCATTTTTATTGGGGTCTTCCATTTGAGCTTATTGATATTTATGTATGGTTTTCTTGCCAGGCCCATTTTTTTAATACTAAATATTTGATTAATAACTTGAGTGGGAGTATGGAATTATCTCCAGCTTCATTCATTTTTCTCAGTATGTGTTTTCTTTCTTTTCTTTTTTCAGTATTTAGTGCTTTCATTGTAAAGATAATTTACTTTTGTCCCACATGACTCTAAAAAAAATTTGAGGCAATTATGAATTATGTTAATTTCCAAAAATATTTCTCAGTGTGGTTATTTTGTTGTACATAAAGTATAGCAATTCTTTGTAATGATACTTTTATATCCAGTCACTAAAATTATTGAGAAGTCTTAGATGATTTCTGATAAAGTTCTTAAAGTCCCTTGTGTATCATATCATATAATATCAATCATATCATATCATATCACATCATATCACATCACCTATAAGCAGGATATTTTGATTTCTATTCTACTTATATCCCTTTTTACTGTCTTCTCTTGGGTTACTCTAAGAACTCAAGTATTATATTGAATAGGAAGGAGACAATGGTAGCTCTTAATATTCCTGATTTGAATTATATTGCTTTAGATTTTTTCTCAATTTCAGTTGATATTGACAATGGGTTTGTTATAAATAAGCTTTAATATGTCTGTTCTTTTAGATCTTGAAGGAAAAATGCACCAATGTTATTTTGGCTTTTAATATTTCTACTGAGAAATTATAATAATAGACCAGCCTCTGCCTGTGAATTACCCCTTCTCTAAGCTTTCAGTGCCTTTCCCTTGTCCTACACATTTAATATTTTCAGTATAATCTGGTATGCATAGTTCATTTCCTCATCCTATTTTTTCAGACTACATGTGCATGGGTTTCGATATTAGAAATTTTCTAGTATGTTTTTACTAGAGATATATTTTCTGCTTTTGTCCTTGAAATCTTAATTTTGGGTAACAATAATTAATAGATTTAGTCATTTTATCATTTTTCAGAGTTCCTGCAGGTTTTATTAATCTTTTAAATGTATCATTTTTATCAAATAAATCAATTCTTCTACATTGTCCTCAAGCCCTGAAAATACTGTTTGCTACATAATATATTCTGTTGAGGAAGATTTATACTAATGGGTTTTTATGTTGCTGTTACTCCAAATTTTATTCCCCTCCTGGTCCACCCTCCAACTTTTCCATATTCCATACCTCTTTCCAGGCTTCTCTCCATGAAGATGTCCACACCCCTCACCTCCCAACTCACAAGAACTCTAAACTCCCTGGGGCCTCCAGTCTCTTGATGGTTAGGTGCATCTTCTCTGACTAAACGTAGACCCAGTAGTCCTCAGTTGTATATGTGTTAGAGGCCTCGTATCAGCTGATATATGCTACCTGGTTGCTGGTCCAGTGTCTGAGAGATCTCAGGGGTCCAGGTTAATTGAGACTACATGTCCTCTTTCAGGGTTGCCCTCTTCCTCATTTCATTTCGGCTTTCCCCTAATTCAACAAATGGGTCAGCAGCTTCTGACCATTGGTTGTGTGCAAATATCTCCATCTAGTTCTTTCAGCAGCTTTTTGGGTCTTAAAGAGGGCAGTTATGATAGGTCCCTTTTTGTGAGCACTCCATAGCCTCAGTAGTAGTGTCAAGTCTTGTGGCCTACCCTTGAGCTGAATCCCACTTTGGGCCTGTGACTGAACCTTCTTTTCCTCAGGCTACTCTCCATTTCCATCCTTTAAGTTCTTCCAAATAGGAACAATTATGGATCAGAGTTTTGACTGTGGGATGGCAAACCCATCCCTCACTTGATGCCCTGTCTTTCTGTTGGACGTGGCTCTACAAGTTCCCTCTTCCCAGTGTAGGACATTTTATCTAAGGTTCCTTCCTTTGAGTCCTGAGAGTCTCTAACCTCCCAAGTCTCTAGTACATTCTAGAGGGTCCCTCCAACCCCCTACCTCCAGAGGTGCCTGTTTCTATACTTTCTGCTTGCCATTAGGGTTTCAGTCCATTTCCCCCACCCAATACTAGAGCATGTTCCCCTCTCCCCTTGCCCCATACCTTTCCCTTCCAAGACCCTCCCTCCCACCTCCCACGTTGTGGTTGCTTTCTTCTCCCTCCCAAGTGGGACTGAGGTATCCTCACTTGGACCCTTCAACTTATTAAACTTTATGAGTATTCATTATGGGTATTCTGTTTTATTTGTTTTTGTTGTTCTTTGGTTTTTTTTGTTTGTTTGTTTTTTAACTAATATCCACTGATTAGTGAGTACATCCTATGCTTGTATTTTGGGTCTGAGGTACATCACTCAGGATGATATTTTCTAGTTCCATCCATTTTCATGCAATACTCAGGATATCCTTGATCTTAATAGCTAAATAGTATTCCATTGTGTAAATGAACCATATTTTCTGTATCCATTCTTCTGTCCTGGGATATCTGGGTTGTTCCAGCTTCTAGAATTTACATAGTAAAGAGCACCATTCTATCAAAGGCAATCTACAAATTCAATGCAATCACCATCAAAATCCCAACACAGTTCTTCAAAGAAATGGAAAGAGCAATTCTCAAATTTATCTGGAAAGGAAAAAACCCACAATAGCAAAAGCAATATTTAACAATAAAAAACTTCTGGCAGAATCACCATCCCTGACCTCAAGCTTTACTACAGGGCAATAGTGCTAAAAATTGCATAATATTGGTACAGAAACAGATATGTTGATGAATGAAATAGAACTGAAGACCCAAACATAAAATCACACAATCACAGACACTTAATCATTGACAAAGAAGCCAAACATATACAATGAGAAAAAAAAGAAAAAAGTATATTCAACATATGATGCTGATCTAACTGACTGTTGATATGTAGAAAAATTAAAATAGACACATTTATTTGTCACCTTGCACAAAACTCAAGTCCACATGTGTCATGGACTTCAACATAAAACCAGATACACAGAATCAAATTGAAGAGAAAGTGAGAGTCTTGAACTCATGGTACAGGAGGGAATTTTCAAAACAGAACTTCAGTGGCACATGCTCTAAGATCAAAAATTGATAAATGAGATCTCATGAAAGTGGAAAGCTTCTGTAAGGCAAAAGACATAGCCAATAAGACAAATCAGCAAACTTCAGATTGGGGAAAAAAAATCTTCACTAACTTCACATCTGAAAGAGGGCTAATATCCAAAATATATAATGAACTTAAGAAGATAACCACCGAAAAATCCAAATAACCCAATCAAAAATGGGCTTTAGAACTAAACAGAGAATTCACAAAAGAGGAATTTGAATGACTGAGAAAAACCAAATGAAATATTCAAAATCCTCACAGAATAGAGAAATGCAAATCAAAAGAACTCTGAAATTTCACCTTACACCAATCTGAATTGTTAAGATCACAACCTCAGGTGACAGCACAAGTTGGCATTAGGGAGCATGTGTGCAAAGAGGAACACTACTCCATTGCTGTTGGGATTGCAAACTATTACAACCACTCTGGAAATCAATCTGGAGGTTCCTCTGAAAATTGGAAATAGATCTGCCTGAAGACCAAGCAATACCACTTTTAGCAATATACCCAAAAGGTGCCCTACCATGCCACAGGTACATGTTCCACTATGTTCACAGCAGCCTTGTTTGTGATTTTAAATCTTAAGTAAAATGTCATCATATCCTCTGAAAAGGGTAACTTTATATATCCATATAAATGTTCTTCATTTTGTATAAAATATTTGGACAAACTCTTGAAACATATGTGTTGTGGATAGCCCTAGGGCTAATTGTATTTGATGCTACTTCCATTCTCCTGTGAGGGGCTTTGAACAAGGAATAAGTCAGCACTCAACTGATTTCCTGTAAACCTGCTTCCTACCTTAATTTATAAATAAAGACTAGAGCCAGTGATTGGACAGGAGAAGAAGGATGATCTTGGTGAGAAGGAGAGAAAAAGAGGATGAACAGGAGGAGAAGAAGGTTTTAGGTAAGGAGAGAAGAGAGGATGGGGAGGAGGAGAAGAAGATTTTGAGTGAGGAGAGAAAGAGAGGATGAACAGGAGGAGATTGAGGAAGAGGAGGAGAGAAAGAGAGAATTTGGGAGAGGGAGAGAGGAGAAGCAGAAGTACATGGCTTGGAGATACTGCTAGTTATTAAGGGTCTCATAGATGGGAACGATGGTAGTGTAGTGGTAAATCTTCCCAATCTAGGCAGCTTGTATTCATATTATTTGAATTGTGTTTTCCTTGCCAGGGCATGATTAGATCAGAGATTTTATGGCAACACATATGTCCTTCCTCATAACAATTTTATTTAGGAGACATGCATAAATAACTAGTTACTTGGTATAGAAGTTTGAATAAAATTAGACTACATAGGTTGAAATGCTTGAATACATGGTCCCTGGCAGGTAGAACTCTTTGGGAAAGACTAAAGTTGATGTATTTTAGGAGGAGATCTTTTACTATGAGTGGAGTTTGAGATTTCAAAGTCTGAAGCCATTCCCAGTTAGCATCTCTCTTTGTCTCCCACTTGGTTTTACCTAAAGATGTGAGTTCTCATATAATGCTGTAGCACTACTCCTGTCAACCTGTCTACTGGCATGCTCCCTAATATGAAAGCCTTGGTCTCTTTGAAATTATAAGTCCCAATTTAAAAATTCCTCATGTGGGGCTGGAGAGATGGCTCAGTGGTTAAGAGCACTGACTACTCTTCCAGAGGTCCTGAGTTCAATTCCCAGCAACCACATGGTGACTTACAACCATCTGTAATGGGATCTGATGCCCTCTTCTGGTGTGTCTGAAGACAGCTACAATGTACTCACATACATGAAATAAATAAATCTTAAAAAAAATTCCTCATGTGTCTTCTTATAGCAACAGCAATGTAATTAAGAAACTTAAGAGTGAGACCAGTAAAATAAAATCTAAAATTTTCAATTCTCCTACATGATTTGTTAGTAGATAGAATTTTTTTCTCACTTGAGGTAGACATTTGTTTTTCAAAAATGTTTATTTCAGTATTAACAAGTCTGCATTGTGTTGTTGTACTCTTGTACTTAATCTGACATTATATCCCAATTATTTGTCTCAACATGTCAAACACGATTTTGAATGTTTTTTTATATTTAAAGAAGAAAGAGATTATTGTTTAATATTCTATTCTTATATGTAAAGAATATGAATAGTATTTTTAAGCCAGAAAGTAAACCAAAAGATTTATTTTATTAAATAAAACTCATGAAGCTACATTACATACAGAAGTGTTATGAGAGAAAAATATATAGTACTATGAGCCTAAAAATAATTATTTTGGAGAAACAAGTCCAGTAAAATACAAAAATTGATTTATTATTAATTTTATAACCAATGGAGTGATTTATAGCATGTCTGAATAACAAATATACCAATAGATTCACAGATAAGAAAGAATGGTTAGAATATAAAGAGATAGTATTCCTGGCTAAATCCAAGTGTGGTGCATTATATGTGCTTGTGCTCAGTGGTTCTTAAAGCATATCTTAAATGCAATGAGGCTCTGACCCTCATTGCATTTAAGATATGCTTTAAGAACCACTGAGTATATAGTGAATGCCTATATTCAGCACTTGGTAAACTAGAGCACGATTGTGATTTTCTATAAGCTCTGGTTTTTACTTACTTAACACTCCTGATATGATCAGTAGGAATGGAAACCAGGACAGTTGGAGTGGACTCAGCAAGATTGAGATTGACACGAGTATATTTCAAATTGCTTTAAAGTTAGACATTTTATACACTTGTAAAAAACAGAATAAAATTGTGGTTCCCAGGAATTAATGGTGATTGCAAGCTATACATGGAACATAGGATTAATATCTAATATTGGCTATTCTGTCGAATTTCTACATACTTCCCCAGTTTCTAAGGAATACACAGGTTACCTGAATGCTTCACTGCCTAAGAGATTGTCAGGTTTTTTCAGGAATTGAAATGCCCATAGTGTACCAGGAGCCATGAATTTAAGCAGGCAGACCAGTCCAACTCTATCAGTCCCTGTAAATTTGAGGTTAGTGTATGGACCTTTCCTTTTTCTTTTTTTTTAAATTTTATTTTATTTTCTAAGTTTTTTTATTTACATTAAAAATCATTTTCCCTTTCCCATTTCCTCCCTCCCCAAAAGTTCCATAAGCCCCCTTCCCCCTCTTTTCGACATTCAACCCCCCTCTCGCTTCTCTGTCCTGGCGTTCCCCTACATCCAGTCTTTCCAGGACCAGGGGTCTCTCCTTCCATCTTCTTGGAAATCTATTGATATGCGAATTGAGACCTTTTCTTAGAATACAAAATAAGTTTAAAAATTATATGCTGTGTGATAGTTTTTATTTTAGTTACAAAATATTTATGATATGCATGCATGTGTATTCATAAGAGTATAACCACATGCATAGCTATACACACTTTCAAAATATTGTAGAATACTATCATTCATTGCAATTTCTGTGGAATATGACTAGAATGCACCTTACAAAATGATCAGTTTTCAGTTTTCATTAGATATCTTTTCTATTACTGGATATATATATATATATATAAATATATATATATATATATATATATTTATATATATATATATATATTGATAGCTTTAATATGCACATACAAAATCATGTCACCTATCTAAGGCAGTTCTATAATCTACATTTCTGTGACTAAGATCCAGCTCCAGTCAATTAGTACAAATTATCTAAGATTTTTCACATCTTAGTTAGATATTATTTTATTAATGTTCCTCTTTTAGGCAACAACATCATTCATAAATCTAGGAAAATACTTTGTAAACTTTTACCTTTCGTAACTTCATAAACTTCATGAAGATAAATTTGAAATTATTAAAATTTATGAGTAACTTATAAAAGCCCTTTCTAGTTTTTAAAAATTAAGAATCTTTTACTTCAGGTGAGCTTTAGACAAATTTTAATCCAACAACATGTCTGCTCTGGCAAGGGCTCACATCCAAAGATATAATCAGCAGGAAGATAGACATGACCTGAATTACAGTATGATCTTGCTGAGATATAGACACACCCTTAATACACATTCTTAGTGTCCAGTAATGAAGAAAAGTTAGTTTGTAGAAGGAAGCAGCCATTCTTGAAAGTGTTGTCTTATTGAGGGACATACAAAGTGACAAATAAGTGAAAGATTTGAGAAAACAAGAACTGCTAATCCATTTCTCTAGGTCCCGAAGAGTAACTTTTCCATTCAACCATTTCTGTATCTTTGTCATTGGGTATTCAAAAGAAGGCATACAATTATAAAATTTTATCAAATATAAGCAGAAAACATAATTATATAATGTAACCATGAAATAAGTAAAAATTAAATGATATACATTTATGGCATAAGAAAGGATCTAAAAAGAATTTACTCATTTAACAAGTACATTTTTGAAGTTACCTATCTTTATCGTTATCTTTTTATTATAAAACATGGTTTAAAGTGGTGAAAAGTGACTAATATTGACTTATTAATAAAAAATTAACTCTAACCAAAGGAGACGGATGTGTCCTATCATAAAGTAATTCAAATACTACAATTTACTAAAGATTTGCCAGGAAAATTTAAATGCCAATACCATTTTAAAGCAAACATCTGAACATCGCTTGGGACATGGCCTGTTGGGGCTTCCATCTGCTCCCAACAACTGGACAGCGCTGTGGTCGTCTGGGCGCCAGCTCTGCTGTGGGACTTCACCAGCTTTCCTTTGGCGACCTCTGCTCCAGTATCTACTGCACTGAGGAGACAGGGTGACCTGCACTGCTGAGAGAGTGAAGAGTGCACTTCCGCCATCTTTCCACCAGCACCAGGGCAGCTGGGACCACCAGGCTCAGAGACAGACAGGCATAATATCTCTTGTGTCTCAGGCAGTTTGTGTGTAACCTGTTCCAAGAGCTGGGCAGATCTGCAGTAACAAGCACACCATCTCTGCTGTGGGACTTCTGCCTTGCAGAGGGAAACCCCCGCACTGGAAGGGAGCCTACCAGTTTCCTGCAGAGGGACGCCCTCTCCCCCACCTGGGAGAGATCACACACCCCTGCACAGGGTGGGAGCCTACCAGCCTCACTTTGGTGACCTCTGCTACGGGAATCCACTACTTTATCCAAACTTTACTAAAGCTCAAAGCACACATCGCACCACACAATAATAGTGGGTGACTTCAACACCCCGCTCTCTGAAATGGATCGTTCAGGAAAGCAGAAACTAAACAGGGACACAGTGAATCTAATTGAAGCCTTGGACCAAATGGAACTAACATATATATATATATAGAACATTTCATCCTAGAGATAAAGAATAAACCTTCTTCTCAGCACCTCATGGTACCTTCTCCAAAATCGACCGTATACTTGGTCACAAATCAGACCTCAACAGATATAAGAAGATTGAAATAATTCCATGCCTCCTATCAGATAACTATGGAATAAGGGTGGTCTTCAATGGCAACAAAAACAACAGAAAACCCACATACACATGGAGGCTGAACAATGCTCTACTCAATGATAACTTGGTCAAGGTGGAAATAAAGAAAGAAATCAAAAACTTCTTGAAATTTAATGAAAATGAAGGCACAACATACCCTAATTTATGAGACACAATGAAAGCAGTGCTAAGAGGAAAATTCATAGCCCTGAGTGCCGCCAAAAAGAAATGGGAGACAGTATACACTAACAGCTTAATGTCACACCTGAAAGCCCTAGAGCAAAAAGAAGCAAATACACCAAAGAGGAGTAGAAGGCAGGAAAGAATCAAACTCAGGGCTGAAATCAATCAAGTAGAAACAAATAAAACCATACAAAGAATCAACAAAACGAGGAGATGGTTCTTAGAGAAAATCAACAAGATAGATAAGCCCTTAGCCAGACTAACCAGAGGGCACAGAGACAGTATCCAAATTAATAAAATCAGAAATGAAAAGGGAGAGATAACAACAGAAACTGAGGAAATTCAAAAAACCATCAGATCCTACTACAAAAGCCTGTATTCAACACAACTAGAAAATCTCGAGGAAATGGACAATTTCCTTGACAGATACAAAATGCCAAAATTAAATCAGGATCAAATAGACCATCTAAACTGTCCTATAACCTCCGAAGAAATAGAAGTCGTCATGGGATGTCTTCCAACCACAAAAAGCACAGGCCCAGATGGTTTTAATGCAGAATTCTATCAGACCTTCAAAGTAGACCTAACACCAATACTCTTCAAATTATTCCACAAAATAGAAACAGAAGGAACACTACCCAACTCGTTCTATGAAGCCACAATTATGCTAATACCAAAAGCACACAAAGATCCGACAAAGAAAGAGAATCTCAGGCCAATCTCTCTTATGAATATCGGTGCAAAAATACTCAATGAAATTCTTGCCAACCGAATCCAAGAACACATCAAAACGATCATTCACCAAGATCAAGTAGGCTTCATCCCAGGGATGCAGGGATGGTTCAATATAACGTAATCCACAATATAAATAATCTAAAAGAAAAAAAACCACATGGTCATCTCATTAGATGCTGAGAAAGGATTTGACAAAATTCAGCATCCTTTCATGCTAAAGGTCTTGGAAAGATCAGCAATTCAAGGCCCATATCTAAACATAGTAAAAGCAATTTACAGCAAACCGGTACCCAACATCAATCTAAATGGAGAGAAACTAGAAAAACAATAGCACTAAAATCAGGGAATAGACAAGTCTGCCCTCTCTCTCCATAACTTTTCAATATAGTACTTGAAGTTCTAGCTAGAGCAATTAGACAACAAAAAGAGGTCAAAGGGATACAAATTGGAAAGGAAGAAGTCAAACTATCACTATTTGCAGACGATATGATAATATATTTAAGTGACCCAAAGAACCCCACCAGAAAACTCCTACAGCTGATAAACAACTTTAGCAATGTGGCCGGATATAAAATCAACTCAAGCAAGTCAGTAACCTTCCTATACTCAAAGGATAAGCAGGGTGAGAATGAAGTAAGAGAAATGATACCCTTCACGATAGCGACAAACCATATAAAGTATCTTGGTGTGACTCTAACCAAACAAGTGAAAGATCTGTATGACATGAACTTCAAGTCTCTGAAGAAAGAAATTGAAGAAGACTTCAGAAGATGAAAAAATCTGCCATGCTCATGGATTGGCAGGATTAATATAGTAAAAATGACCATATTGCCAAAAGCAATATACAGATTCAATGCAATCCCCATCAAAATC
The DNA here is from genome assembly GCA_036184795.1 of Tokudaia tokunoshimensis. NCBI lineage: Eukaryota > Metazoa > Chordata > Mammalia > Rodentia > Muridae > Tokudaia > Tokudaia tokunoshimensis. Next base: position 140,378,054 of record BTHU01000003.1, read on the forward strand.
CCAACACAATTCTTCATAGAGTTAGAAAGAGCAATTCAAAAATTCATCTGGAATAACAGAAAACCCAGGATAGCTAAAACTATTATCAAGAGTAAAAGAACCTCTGGGGGAAATCAGTATCCCAGACCTCAAGCTGTACTACAGAGCAATAGTGTTAAAAACCGCATGGTATTGGTACAGAGACAGGCATATAGAACAATGTAACAGAATTGAAGACCCAGAAATGAATCCACACTCCTATGGTCACTTGATCGTTGACAAAGGAGCTAAAACCATCCAGTGGAAAAAGATAGCCTTTTCAACAAATAATGCTGGCTCAACTGGAGGTCAGCATGCAGAAGAATGCAAATTGACCCATTCTTATCTCCTTGCACTAAGCTCAATTCCAAGTGGATCAAGGACCTCCACATAAAACCAGACACACTGAAACTAATAGAAAGGAAACTAGGGAAGAACCTTGAACGTATGGGCACAGGGGAGAATTTCCTGAATAGAACTCCAATAGCTTATGCTCTAAGATCAAGAATTGACAAATGGGACCTCATTAAATTACAAAGATTTTGCAAGGCAAAAGACAATATCAAAAAGACAAAGCGGCAACCAACTAACTGGGAAATGATCTTTGCCAACCATACATCCGACAGAGGGCTAAATCCACAAAGAACTCAAGAATTTAAACTCCAGAGAGGCAAGTAACCCTATTAAAAAATGGGGTACAGAGCTAAACAAAGAGTTCTCACCTGAAGAATATCTAATGGCTGAGAAGCACCTAAAGAGATGTTCATCATCCTTAGTCATTACGGAAATGCAAATCAAAACAACCCTGAGATTCCATCTCACACCAGTCAGAATGGCTAAGATCAAAAACACAGGAGACAGCAGTTGTTGGCGAGGATGTGGAGAAAGAGGAACACTCCTCCACTGCTGGTGGAATTGCAAGCTGGTACAACCACTCTGGAAAGCAGTCTGGCGGTTCCTCAGAAAACTGGGCATGACACTCTTGGAGGATCCTGTTATACCACTCCTGGGCATATACCCAGAGACTTTACCTGCATGCAGTAAGGACACATGCTCCACTATGTTCATAGCAGCCTTATTTATAATAGCCAGAAGCTGGAAAGAACCCAGATGTCCCTCAAAGGAGGAATGGATTCCGAAGATGTGGTATATTTACACAATGGAATACTACTCTGCAATTAAAAACAATGAATTTACGAAATTCCTAGGCAAATGGTCAGAACTTGAAAATATCATCCTTAGTGAGGTAACCCAATCACAAAAGAACACAAATGGTATGCCGTCACTGATAAGGGGATATTAACCCAGAATCTCGGAATACCCTAGACACAATTTGCATATCAATAGATTTCCAAGAAGCTGGAAGGAGAGACCCCTGCTTCTGGAAAGACTGGATGTAGGGGAATGCCAGGACAGAGAATCGAGAGGGGGTTGAATGGGGAAAAGAGGGAGGGAAGGGTGCTTATGGGACTTTCGGGGAGGGAGGAAACGGGAAAGGGGAAATGATTTTGAATGTAAATAAAAAAAAACTTGGAAAAAAAGCAAACCTCTGTAGTATGTAGTAAAGGGATTGATGGAATTTTTATAGGGTCATCTGCACTAATACGACCTTGGTAAGATCACCCAACAGATACACTTTGGTAGCAAAGGGAAAGAATAAAGAAAACCAAGTGCTGGGAGAGTCCAGTGATGAACATTTGCAAGATATATAGTTTATAAGATTAGAAATAACTTAGTTTCAGGTCTGAGTCAATGGTAGTCCTGTAACAGTACATCTCATTCTTTACCCCACAGTTTGCCTGCCTCCCAAGATGCAGATCTAAACTGACACACAGGAGGTCTGCCTGTCCAAATTCAAGACACATAGCTCCACCTGACACCCAAGATACTTAAGTCAACTCCAGACACTTAGGCTAACTAGCACCAGAGGCAACTAAATGAGAAAATGTAAGCACAAGAATATAATTAACAGTAGACAATATGATATGGCTCCATCAGAACCCAGCTCAGCTACTACAGCAAGTCCTGGATATCCTAACACAGTTGAAAATAAGATGTTAAAATCCATCACATGAAGGTCGAAGGGTCCTTTAAATAGGATATAAATAATTCCCTTAAAGAAATACAGGAATGCACAGTCAAATAGGTAGAAGCCCTTAAAGAAGAATCAAATAAACCCTTCATTGGATTTAAATCAAGAAACATTGGAAAATAGAATCAAACAGATGAAGGAAATGAATAAATTTATTCAAGACCTAAAATTGAAAATAGAAGCAATAAAGGGAACAAAAATGGAGGTAACCCTGAAAATGGAAAACATAAGAAAAAGAACAGGAAGTACAGATGCATGTATCACCAATACAATACAACAAATGGAAGAGAGAATCTCAGGCAAAGAAAATATCATAGAAGAATAGATACATTAATCAAAGAAACTGTCAAATGCAAAAAGCTCCTAACCCAAACATCCAGGAAATATATGTTCACTATAAAAAGACCAAACATAAGAATAATAAGAATAGAAGAGGGTGAAGGTCCCCAGTTTGATGGGCCAGAAAACATCTTCAACAAAATTACGGATGAAAACTTCCCTAACCTAAAGAGATGGTGATAAAAGTACAAGAAGCTTACAGAACACCAAACAAATTGCACCAGAAGTGAAAAATCTTCCCACTGCATAATAATCAAAACACTGAATGTACAAATCAAAGAAAGAATATTAAAAGTAGCAAGGGGAAAATGCCAAGTAACCTGTCAAAAAAAATCTATCAAAATTATACCTGACTTCTCACAGAGACCTTAAATGACAGAAGATCCTTGATTGATGTCTTGGAGATGTTAAGAGACCAGAGATGTTAGCACAGACTGCTATATCCTGCAAAACTCTCAATTAAGATAGATAGATAGATAAACCAAGACATTCTATGACAAAATCTAACTTAAATAACATCTTTCTACTAATCAAGCCCTTTAGAATATATAACAAGGAAAACTCCACCACAAGTGGAGTAACTACACCCAAGAACACATAAGACATTAATCATCTAACAGCAAAAGTAAAAGAGGAGAAACACACACACGCAAACACACACATACACACAGTAACACCTGAACATCAAAACAATAGGAACTAACAATCATTGCTTAGTAATATCTCTGAATATCAATGGGCTCTATTTACCAATAAAAAGTCACAAGCTAACAGACTGGATATTTAAACAGGATTCATTGTTCTGATGCATACAAGAAACATACCTCACCAAAACTGACAGTCACTACCTCAGAGTAATGGCTTAGAAAATAATTTTCCAAGCAAATGGACCAAGGAAACAAGCTATAGTGGCTATTCTAACATCTAGTAGAATAAACTTTATACCAAAAGTTATCAAAAGTGATGGGAAAGGACACTTCATTCTCATCAAAGGAAAAATCCACTAAGATGATGTCTTAATTCTGAACATTTATGCCCCACAATGTAAGGGTACCCACATTCATCAAAGAAACTTTACTAAAGTGAAAAATACACATTGACATCCACACAATAACAATGAGGGACTTTGCCTGGCAGTGGTGGCGCACTCCTTTAATCCCAGAATTTGGGAGGCAGAGGCATGTGGATTTCTGAGTTCAAGGCCAGCCTTGTCTACAGAGTGAGTTCCAGGACAGCCAGGGCTACACAGAGAAACCCTATCTCGGGGAAAAAAAAAAAAAAGAAAAAATAAATAAACAAAACAAAACAAAAAAAAAAAAAAAAAAAAAAGAGGGACTTCAACACCAGACTCTTACCAATGAACAGATCATCAAAGAGAAAATAAATAGAGAAAATAATGAAAACACAAATGTATAGGGAGTGGTTCTGATGCTTTTAGAGCAGAATCTGCATGTGAATGCTAAAGGTCCTATTCCTCAATTGGTTCTTGGTTGATCTATAAAGAGGTCAGTGACCAATGACTGGGTGGATGAGGCCAGGCTTTTAGGTTCCTGTAGGTAGGCTAGGAGACATAGGAAAACCAAAGGGATTCACTATGTTTTGGTGGGAAAGTGTCAACAGCCACGTGAGATCTCAGGTGGAGTGGCCATTGGCTGTTCACCCAGGTAGTAAGTTAAAAACACAGTTAAGATGAGGGCAGATGTAGGGTATTGAGCAAGGAGTAAAAAGGCACTTTAGCTGCAGGAGACTTAGAAAAGCCTACCCACTGAACCATGCGAGGAGCCATGGTAGGCTTAGAAGAACCCAGCTGCTGAGCAACAAGGCAGGTTAAAATTAAACTATGTATGTGTGCGTTTCATCTGTGATCCAAAGGAACCAGGGCAGTGGCTGGCGTAGCAGGGTTCAGAGGTAGATGCTACACGATACACAGATGCTGGAGGCCAAATCAAATTAACAGATATCTATAAAATGTTCCACCTCAAAACAAAAGAATGTGCCTTCGTCTCATCATCTTATGGAAACTTCTCCAAAACTAATCATGTAATTGGCCATGAAGCAAGTTTCAACAGATACAAGAAGATTAAAATAACCCCTAACATCCTATCAGCTCACAATAGATTAAAACTGGATTTCAACAATAACACAAAGCTTGCATATTCATGGAAAGAGAAAATTATCTATTCAAAAATAACCTTGATCAGGGAAGAAATATAAAAATTAAGGGCTTCCTCTTATTTAATGAAAATGAAGGCACAACATACCCAATCTTATGGGACACAATGAAAGCAATGCAAAGATAAAAATTCATAGCACTGAGTACCTTCATAATGAAACTGCAGAGATCTCATGCTAGCAACTTAATAGCACACCTAAAAGCTCTAAACAAACAAACAAACAAAAAAAACGAACAAACCCACATTCAAAAAGAATAGAATGCAATAAATAGACAAACTCAAGTCTGAAATCAAACTATTATACATAAAGAGAACAATACAAAGAGTCAACGAAACCAAGATGTGGGTCTTTGAGAAAATCAATAAGATAGACAAATCCTTAGCCGAATTAACCAAAATGCACAGAGACAGTATCCAAATGAACAAAATCAAGACTGTTAAGGGAAACATAACATAAACTGAGAAAAAAAAAAAATATATATATATATATATCTTCTTCTAAAGTTCTTACTCTTCACTGGGGCCCTGTAGCTTTAAACCTTCTTGAGTGAAGCTTCCCGGGAATTGCTCACAAGCGGGTTCTATGTGGAGGGAGAGCTGAAAAATGAAACAGGGATCTAGAGAAAAGAACACACAGAGACATTAGTGCATGGCTGTACAAAATCTTTCTTTTTTCTTTGGGGATAAGAACGACAATATATGTGCTGTGGGCGTGACCCTCCCTCCCAAAGCTTCGAGTCTTGTCAGCAGGTCTCCACCAGGCTGAGAGATGTTGCCATAACAGCTCTCAGGAAGATGTAACTTTCACAGGGTCTGCTACTCTGCAGGAGATGGCAACTGACCCCCTTTCGCAGGAAACTGCAGCTCCTTTGAAGACAAAAGCTTGTTCCCAGAGCTCTGTCAGCTCCGCCAGGTGGGGGGAGGTGTGGCTGGAATTCCTCAACTAGGTGTAGATGAAATACAGGCAGCTGAATTATGCCTAAAGGCTATATGGCATTATGATGACTCTCTACAATTGAGCTCTGTGGATTTATCTGGGTATTCTGTAATTTGGGGGCTAATATTCACGTAATAGTGAGTATATACCATGCATATCCTTTTGCATCTGAGTTACTTCAATCAGGATAATATTTTCTAATTCCAACCATTTCCCTCCAAACTCATGGTGTCCTTATTCTAAAGACTTGAGGAGTATTCCATTGCATAAATGAACTACATTTTCTGAATCAATTTTCTATTGTGAGACATCTAGATTGTTTCAAGGTACTGGCTATCACAGATAAGGACTCTATGAACATAGTGGAAAACATGCCCCTGTGGCATGGCGGGGTACCATTTGGGTATATACTCAAGAGTGGTATAGCTGGTTCTTCAGGTAGATCTATTTCCATTTCTCTGAGGAAACTTCAGATTGATTTCCAGAGTGTTGTGCCAGTTTGCAACTCAACCAGCAATGGAGGAGTGTTCCTCTTTCTCCACATCATTGTCAACATGTGGTATCACTAGAGCTTTTGATCTTAGCCATTCTGATTGGTATAAGGTGGAATCTCAGGGTTGTTGTGATTTGCATTTCCCTGATGACTAAGGACTTTGAACATTTCTTTAAGTGCTTCTCGACCATTTGATCATTAGATAGTATTATGTTGGGAATTCTCTTTTTACCTTTGTATTCCATTTTTTTTTGATTGGGTTGTTTGGGTATTTTGGAGGTTAGCTTCTTGAGTTCTTTATATATTTTGGATATTAGCTTCTATCCGATGTGGTGTTAGTGAAGATTTTTTCCCAATCTGTAGGTTGCCTGTTTGTCCTATTGACTATGTCTTTTAGTTGCCAACACTTTTCAGCTTGATGAGGTACCATTTATCAATTGTTGATCGTAGAACCTAAACCTTTGGAGTTCTATTCTAGAAAAATTTCCTGTGCCAATCTTTTCAAGGCTTTTTCCTACTTTTTCTTCTATCAGATTCAGTGTCTCTGGTTTTACTTCAAGACCCTTGATTCACTTGGACTTGAGCTTTGTGCAAAGTAAAAACTGTGAATCTATTTAATCTATTTTCCTTTTTCTACATACAAACTGACAGTTACACTAGCAATATTTATTGAAAATATTTTTCTCTCCATTGTATATTTTTGGCTTCTTTATCAAAGATCAAGTGTCCATAAGTGTGTGGGTTTATTTCTGGTCTTCAGCTCTATTCAGTTGATTAACCTGTCTGTCACTGTACTTATACCATGCAGTTTTTATCACTGTTGCTCTGTAGTACAGCTTGAGGACAGGGATGGTGATTTTCCCAGAAGATTATTTATTGCTAAGAATTGTTTTCTCTGTCATGGGTTTTTGGTTTTTTTGTTTGCTTTTCCATTTGAAATTGAGGATTGCTATTCCCATGTCTGTGAAAATTGTGTTGGAATTTTGATGGTGGATTGTGTTGAATCAGTAGATTTCCATTTTATTATGTTTATCCTACCAATTCATGAGCATGGGAGATCTCTCCATTTTCTGAGGGCTTCTTAGATTTCTTTCTTGAGGGACTTGAAGTTCTTGTTATACAGATCTATCACTTGTTAGGTTAGAGTTACATCAAAATATTTTATATTATCTATGACTATTGTGAAGGGTGTTCTTCCCCTTTTTTCTCTTTCAGCCCAGGTATAAAAGAGGGCTACTGGTTTGGTCGATTTAATTTATCATCCAGCCACTTTGCTGATGTTGTTTATCAGTTGTGGAATTTCTCTGCTAGAATTTTTGTGGTAGCTTATGTATACTATCATATCATATCATATCATACCTTGACTTCTTCTTTACCAATTTGCATCCCCTTGATACTCTGGGATGAAGCCTACTTGATCATGATAAATGATATTTTTGATGTGTTCTTCAATCATTTTGCAAGAATTTTATTGAGTATTTTTGCATAGATGTTCATAATTGGTCTGAAGTTCTCTTTTCTGAATATTTGTGTGGTTTAAGTATCAGGATAACTGTGGCCTCATATAATAACTTAGATAATGTTCTTTTTGTTTTTATTTTGTGGAATAGTTTGCACAGTATTGGTATTAGCTCATGGGAAGGCAGAATCAGTTTCAAGGAGTGACAACAGTACAGGAGAATGAATAGAAATACATAATTACTAGGGATGGAGGAGGGGAGAATCTCTAGGAAGTTCCAGACACCTGGAATAATGGGCCTCCCAGGAGTCAAATTGGGTGGCCTTAGATAAGATGTCTAATAGTGGGGATATGGAGACTGAAGAGGCCATTTCCTATAGCAAGGCAGGATCCCCTGTCATGGGATAAGGACACCAACCCACCCAGAACACTTTCAAACCAAATTCCAGGATGGAGCAGAGACTGAGTGAAAGGCCATCCAATAACCTGCTCTACTCAAAACAAATTTCATGGAGAACTAATCCCTGATATTATTAATGGTTTTTTGTTATTCTTGCAGATAGGAACCTAGCATAACCGTTCTTTGAGAGGCTTTACCCAGAAGCATACTGAAACAAATGCAGATGCCTACAGCCAAATATTAGACAGAGGTGGGGGACACTTATGGAAGACTTGGAAGGAAGGATTGAAGGCTCTAAAGTAGATGGGAAACTCACAGGAAGTCAACAAACCTGGACTCCTGGGATCTCTCCGAGTTTGTGCCTCTAACAAAGGACGTGCATGGGCAGAAACAAGAACCTTGGCACATATGTAGCAGAGAGTAAGCTCAGTCTTCATGACTGTCTTGTTTCCTCTCAGAAGAGGGTGTATCTTATTAGGTTGAAACTTGATGTGTCATAGTGAAGAGATGCCAGGATACAGGACACCCTCAACACTCTCAGAGGAGACTGAGAGGAGAGAAGGGAAGAAGCACCCTGGGAGGTAAGTACCAGGAGTAAGAACAGTGTTAGGGTTGAAAAGAAAGAAAGAAGGAAAGAAAGAAGAAAAGAGAGAACAATTTGAAAGGACTACCCTTTAGGATATAAGAATTTACTTTCCAGAAAGTCATGAGGAATGTATAAAAGTGGTTCACAAAATACTAACTTATTTAAATGTATTTATGAATGAAGAAATATGGAGAATGACTTGATTATTAGTCACATGTGATCTTTGGAGGCTAGAGTAAAAGGATTTCATTATTTTTCTCAAGCTGACTTTGAATTCAGAAAAATCTCCTCCCTAGTTTTAAGACTGGAAAATATCAAACCATGTGCTTGAGACTTTTCAGTTTTGAAAAATAAAATGGTTGACAGAATACTCATCAGTCACACTTCATACACATATTAACCGTAAACACATTTTTAGTTTATTTGAAAAATTATACACAATGTAAGTAAATAAAGGAAACGATGAGTATTAGTATTTCAACCCAGAAAAATGTCATTAAATATCCAATATAACCATAATGTCAGTGTTGGAAAGTAATTAAAAATTAATAAACGTATATGTCTTATATCTTCTAAAAATACTTTTCACAAACCTAACAAAATCTTTATAAATATTTTATATAGACTATTTACCATTATACAACTTATGAATAGATTCAAGCAAAATCTCAATCTTTCATAGTAGAACTGAAAGATCAATTTTATTTACTTCTAAGAAACAGCAAAGATTTCAGAAGTACATTAAAGTAGTGTTCAGAAGCAAAAAAAAAAAATGTTTTCAATCTTATCAGAAATTTACTAAGACAGATTTTGTAACCACTAAGGCAATACTGTCAACCAGATGACATTGTAATGAATATATGGGGAAAATAGAACAATAAATTTGATGACATATTCCTTAATAACAGTGTCTTGTCATGATAATATACATTATTATTCATGAGTAAAATATAGATAGTAAGACAAGGAAATTGATATCTAAAATCCAGAGGTTTCAAAAACTGCTTTTACTAATATTGTGAAAATAATATTGAGAATTCACAAGATTATATTTTGAACAAGCTAGCATGTAAAATAATTTTCTAATTTTTATATAAATTTAGAACAATGGCCAAGTGATATTTAATGGCAAAAGTACAGTCCTAGGCACAAGAATGTTAGGTATAGTCAAACACTTGATAAAATGAAACTCATGCATGCAGAGTTTAACAGTCTAAAACAGTTTTCGTGAAAACTCTTCATCATGGTAAAAGTTAATCAAATAATGAATAATGTGCATGAAGCAAATGTGATACAGTCTCCATTCACATCTACACCATATTCAAACATGTTTAAAATCAATCTAACTAGAGCAAAAATATTTTTGAGATATTTTAAAATACACTTCATAAGAGCAAAGGTATTGGGATTCTTCAGAGTAATGGAAATTATAGAATAAATCTCTCTCCATATATATGTATACATTATGTGTGTGTACATATACTATACATGTGTGTTTTGTGTGTTTTTGGGTATGTTTGTATATATATATATATATATATATATATATATATATATATATATACACACATGAGTTACAAACTGTATGACATTTTAATAAATCCTACAGATATAAATATAGATAGATATAGATATATACACACATATATACATATGCAGAATCATATGTATATACAGAATAATGTTATAATTATCCCTCATACCATTGCAAATGCATTTAAATTTGGAATAGTTGGCAATGTTCCTTGCTGGCATTCTTTTAATATCTCAAAATAAATACAATAACCAATGATATTCTTTTAACTGCTGTTATATCACATAATACTAAACTTGAGGAATGCAAATGCAAATATATGTATAAAAAATTCTTACCAAGATATGACAGAAACACTCATGTCAATTATAATCTTCTTTTCTGCAACTGATCATGTGGCCTTAGCTAGTATTTATAACTACCTTTATTACCCATGTCATAATAGCCATTCCACTGAATATTGCTCCTGACCAGGAAACTCATGAAGTAGCCAGAGAAGTGCATTGTGTATCAGTGGGCCCATGATCGTGAAATTGACTACTCTTATCATGACCTACACCATCCTGGATCATCTGGTCATACAGAAATTATAATTACCTTTGGAAAAACAGTTAACATGCCAATTAGGTATCAGCAGCCTGGAAAGCTGGGGCAGGATACTCCAGTTTCAATAAGCATCTTAACAGGTTTTTGTTATTTTCCTGAAGGAGTCATTCATACCTTTATTCACAATGGATTTATGGCCATTGTCATCCTGCCTGGATTAGATTGTTATAATTTCTCATTCAGTTTAATCACAGAATATAGTAGCATCAAAAGATGACCTAAGGGAACTCTTGCATTGCAGGGACAAAGTTTGTTGCTTCTATTGTGGCAAAGCAATTTAATATCACCATGGTAATCTGAGTTAATTACCCATCCTAATACTGTTACTCATTTTCTTAGCCTATTTGGTTTTGAGGGCTTCAGAAGCCCAAAGTGGCCAGGGATAGTTTGAGCTTTCAGTTGAATAGAATGATTGCTATGTCTCTCCAGTAGCTTTGTGGCAGGTTGTCTACATTTGGCCACTTTCTCCATGGAAAGGTCAATGCTTTATTCTTGCTGGAGTAGATATTCCTTCAAGTTATACATTTATTTTTGTTGCATGTAATGATTCCTCCAAAACCGCAGTCCATGGGCTGGCAAATATCAGCTATTTCACTCAATACTGCTTCTGAGCAGGAAACTCACATAATAACCAGAGAAGTGAAACAGTGGGCCCATTATCATGAAATTGATTAGTCTTACCATGTCCCACACCATCCTGAAGCATCTGGCCAAACAGAAGATATAATTACCTTTGGAGACACAGTTTCCACGCCAATTAGGTATCAGCAGCCTGGAAAGCTGAGGCAGGATCCTCATGAAGGCAGTATATGATTTCAATTAATGTCCAATAAATGATGTGGTTTGTCCCATATTAGGCATCCATGAGATATGGTTCCATATTTGGGGCTTGGTGTTTTACCCTGCTTTTGGCAGATTTGCCACTCATCAACAGTTATCACCAGGTTGGCCTAGGTGAGTGGAAGTCCATATTGTTGAGCATATGCAATGCATAACCCCCATCTCTACCACCAAGCTATTTTTTCATTATCTGACTGGGCAGTGACAAAAATGGCTGGGAAAAGAATCTAACTACAGATTTAGCCAACTTATCTACTTGATTATTGAGTTCCTCCTCAGCTGAAGCCACTTTTGATGAACATGTACATGGGATATCTTTATTTTTTTTTGCCCCTTTTGGAGATATCTATTCACATACTACTTCCCCAGATGATATTGTGACCAATTTTCTAATTATGCTCTTTACAATGTGATGGTCAATCAGTCAACCTATTGATTACAGCCCATAAATCAACAAACAATCTCACATCTTGCCCTTTCTTCTTCCAAACAAAACGTATAACCATATGTATTATCCAAGGATCTGTCATTTGTGAAGATGATTTTTTGCTAATGTATTTAGGGTTGTCTCAGAAAGGGCTTGTTATTCTGCAATTGTCCACTTTTGTGTAATGCCTGCATAAAGGAGAAAAATATCAATAAACCAAGCCCTAGTCTTTCTTCCTCAGTCAATCAATTATACAGCACATCTCATGAGGCTACAGGTACAATGCTAGCATTGTCATGGGACTTAAAACCTGTAGGCTATTGAGTGAATTTTTTACGTAACCTACTTGTGTTTTCAGGTCCTGTTTGGGTCTGATCTCATATACATATGCATATACGTGTGTGTGTGTGTGTGTGTGTGTGTGTGTGTGTGTGTGTGTGTGTGTTTGTGTCTGTGTGTCTGTGTATCTGTGAATCTCACTTTCTTTTAATAATAGACATCTCTGGTGTGAAACATCCTTTATGACTTTCAGAGGAGTGAGGTCTAATAACACCCAGTTTGTGAAGAGTAGCTCAGGTCTCATGGTAATTTGATGGTCTACTGTCCATTGCTCATTTCCTACAATGACTAAATAGCAAGAGAAGAGTTATCTTTCAAAGGAAGAATAGTTGCCTGTAGATGATGGTAAAGGCTTGCTCCAAAGTCATACTGGTTGCTTCAGTGGTTTGCCTATAGTGGCATTCTGCAAATATCAAAAAGCATTTTTCTCTGCCACTGTAACCTAAAGTACCATTGGGTTTGCTAGATCATATGGTCCAAGAAATAGAACAATATGCATAGCAGTCTGAACCTGTCGAAGAGCCATCACCTATTCCAGGCCCCACACAAAGCTAGCACCATTCAAATTTACTTGGTATAAGGGTCAGAGTAACGCACACAAGGAAAAAAGATGGCAGATGACTCTGCCATCTCCAGAGTCCAAATATGTCCACTAAATGTTGTGTTTCTATCTTTATCATGGGGAGAGCCAGGTAAAATAACTTATCATTCACCTTGCAAAGAATATCTCTAAGGCTCTACCAACTGGGCTCTTAAGAATTTCATGGAGGTAGAATGTTCTTGAGTTCACTTTGTGTTTCTATTCCTTGTGATGTGAAAATGTGTTACTGTTGGCATAATGTTGTTGTGTACTATGTAAAGGTTATTATTATATTATTCAAATGCTGATTTCTCTATCCCCATATCTGATTGCAATCTGGACATATAAGTGCCATGCTTATTCTAAGAAGCTTATGTCTTAATGTTGTGTAAACATTGCTTCCCAATTATTCCCTGATCTGCAAATAAAGTGCCCATTAGCCAATAACTGAGCAGAGGAGAGAATAGAGCTGAATTTTCCATCCCAGTGAGGGGAGAGGGAGATGTGTGTGTGTGTGTGTGTGTGTGTGAGAGAGAGAGAGAGAGAGAGAGAGAGAGAGAGAGAGAGAGAGAGAGAGAGAGAGAGTCACCATGAGGAGAGTCCAAGAGTCACTATGACAACATTCATTCATGGAGCACAGAGAGCAATATGAATACTAAAATGAAAGCATCATGGGAAATTTGATTAGGAGGTAGCCTGATAAGATTAGAGGATTAGAATAAATTAATAACTGTTCAGTTATTGTGGCATAAAATTTATTAAATACATCTAATGTCCCATGACTCAATTATTTGGGTGCTAGTGGTAATAAAGAAAAACATTGTCACATTTTTGAGGCTTTTTTAATAGGATATTTTCTATATTTACATTTCAAATATTATCTCCATTCCTAGTTTCCTCACCAATAACCTGATACCCCACCCCCCTCCCCCTGCTTCTATGAGGGTGTTCTCAAACCCACGAACCCACTCCAGACTTTCCACCCTAGCATCCCCCTACACTAGGTCAAGGAGCATTCCCAGGGCCAAGAGCTTCTCCTCACATTGATGTCCTACAAGGCCAATCTCTGCTACATATGCAGCTGGAGCCATAGGTCCTTCCACGTATACTCTGTGGTTGGTGGTTTAGTCCCTGGGAGCTCTGGAAGGTCTGGTTGTTTGATATTTGTGTTCTTCCTATGGGTTGCAAACTGAATCAGCTCCTTCAGTCCTTTCTCTATCTCCTCCACTGGGAACCCTGTGGTGCTCAGTCCAATGTTTGGCTATGGCCATCCTCCTCTGTACTTGTCAGGCTCTGGCAGAACCTCTCAGGCGACAGCTATATCAGACTCCTCTCAGCAAGCATTTCATGGCATCTACAATAATGTCTGGGTTTGGTGACTGTATATGTGGGATCGATTAGCAGGTGTGTCAGTCTCTGCATGGCCTTTCCTTCAATCTCTGCCCCACACTTTGTCTCCATATTTCCTACTAATAGTATTTTCTTTCCCTTTCTAAGAAGGACCAAAGCATCCAAACTTTTGTGTGCCTTGTTCTTGAGATTCATGAGGTCTGTGAATTGTATCTTGGGTATTCCAAACTGTTGGGTTAATATCTACTTATTAGTGAGTGCATGCAGTGTGCTCATTTGTGACTGGTTTACCTCACTCAGGATGATATTTTCTAATTCCATCCATTTGCCTAAAAATTTCATGAATTCATTGTTTTTAATAACTGAGTAGTACTCCATTGTATAAATGTACCACATTTTCTGAATTGATTCCTCTGTTGAAGGACATCTGGGTTCTTTCCAGCTTCTGGCTATATAATATATGGCTGCTATGAACATAGTGGAGCATGTGTCCTTGTTATATTGGATATATGCTCAGGAATGGTATAGCTGGGTCCAATTTTCTGAGGAACCATAAAACTGATTTCCAGAGTGATTATACAAGCTTGCAATCACACCAGCAATGCTGTCTCTGCCTGAAGCCTATCCCTCCTGTAATCCTTGTTGTATCAGAACTCCTCAGAGGGCTGATATTTCTATTTTCCTGTGGTTTTGGGATTCCGTGATCCTGAGATCCTGAGTATGTCAATGTCTCTGAGATCCTGATATCCTGGTGTGACCAAACTCCTGAGATCCTGTTATGTCAGAGCTGCTGAGAATCATGCTTTCTCTTGATGTTGCAGGGGTGGGTGGGAACCAGAGTCCTGAGTTTGCTTGTACACAGGTACAAGCTAGAAGGAACCCATACCTCTGGCTGGGTGGGGGTTTGTGTTTCCCTGGTTCCTGTGTGGGTACCAGATCCTCTGCTTGTTGAGAAATATGCTGTAGCTTCAGCTGTAGTCTTGAGTGTGACAGAACTCCAGTGTCCTTGGTGTTTCTGATCTCCTGGGAGTAGAGTTTCCTCTGTGATCTTGTGATCCTGGCGGTTTCAAAGCACCTGGGGGTTTCAAAGCACCTGGGGCTCCCTCTAGGTTTTATAAGAATGTGTGCAAAGCCAGCACCCTAGGTCTGTTCCAGATGCAGGTTCAGATTAAAATGAACCTGTGCCACTGGCTAGGCAGGGTTTCCAATGAGTTTGCTTTATAGGTTCTATAAAATTAGCTCATTAGGGGCAAATGCTTTACAGTTATCAGGATGCAACCCCCCCCCCCGGGATTGGAAAGGAGATCTCAGTGGTAATTTATTTGGTATCAAACAGGCTCCTTTTGAACTATTTCAGAAATTTGTAGGTAGACAACTAAAAATAGCTAGTAGAATTTTTCTAGAAACCCTCAAACGCAGGTTCCTTTTGCTATTGGACCCTCATACAATGGGGTCTGGTTGCAGGCTGCTGCCCTGCAGAATTGGTAGGATTTGGGCCTGGCCTTGGACAATAGGCTGAGATTAGAAAATATTTACAATTTGCAAAGCTCAGAACTGCCTCTGAGGAGGCTTGTGAGGCACTGCTTTCGTCTTGCAAACCCCACCCAGGAAGTTTCAGGCTGAAGCAGAATTATTGACAGATCTATCCAGGTGTGGTTCAAAATAAATTTCAAACAATATCTATGGAAGGTTAATAAGGCTGTGTAGAAGATATGAAGGCATTAAAGTCTGGTCTGCCTTACAGAAATTGTACAAAATTATTATGGAATAGAAGGTTGGTTTTGCTTTGCATCCTGATAACTGTAAAGCATTTGCCTCTAATGAGATAATTTTAAAGAACCTATAAAGCAAATTCATTGGAAACATTTTTCCTCAAGAAATGGCTGATAACCTTACCTTATGTGAGAAAAAATGTTTTGTCTCTGCTTCAATACAAGAAGTTAGGATTTTAAATCTTTCAGTGTATATTATTCATGGAATTTTATTACAGGCCTTCACTCTTACAATGTGCTTTAAAAAATTTTTGGAGTAGTTGTTGCTCCAGAAAAGATTCAACAGGTAATATATCAATTGTATCCTAAACAAATTGGCACCAAAAGTTCAAATAAAAGATAATTTACTTAATCTAAATGATTTTCAAAGTTGCTAGGATATATTAATTGGCTAAGACCTTGCTTTAAGTAACCTTTGATGTTCTCAAGGTGGATGCAAATTTACTGGTGAAAGACAAATAATGCTACAGATATTAGAGAAACCTACTGTAATCAGTTGTTTATGTTATGTATTCACAGTAATTCCTTAGAAAAGGGAGCATTAATGTAGTGTCACCTTTTTTCGTCTCCAAGTAAATTTTTAACATCCTACTATAAAGATGTTGTTGTGTTAATACAGTATTGTAGGATAGAATCATGAAAGTTTTTTGAAAAGAATATCTTAAGAACCTGATGAAACATTTGTTCCTTTGAACAAATTGTGGCTTGCAATTGTTGGAAATTGTTGCTATTTTAGATACTGCTAATTCTTAAATTTTGCAATTATTTATACAAATACAACTCAAGTTAAAAATAAAAAAAAAAAGTACTGTTCCTTTAAAAGACTGTCTCATCCCTGGGCTAGAGAGATGGCTCAGTGGTTAAGAACACTGACTGTTCTTCCAAGGGTCCTAGGTTCAATTCCCAGCAACCACATGGTGGCTCACAAACATTTAAAATGAGATTGGATGTCCTCATCTGGTCGGTCTTAAGATAGCTACAGTGTACTTATATATAGTAAATTAGTAAATCTTCAAATAAGAATCCATCCTAAATTGTCTAGACAAGACCCCTTAAGGTGATGCCACAAGAGATTTGTATCCCAGGCAGATTATAGGCCTTACATAGGAACAATTGGTCATACAATCATATTCTTTTCATCATCAAAATAGTAATGGCTTGAGAATAATTTGATATTTTTAGAGAATGTACACATCAAATTTTAAAGACTTGTATTCAGTGTCCTCAATTTCTACCTGTTCCACATAATGTTTTTAATTCTAGAGGACTTAATCAATTATTATAAATGAATGGTACTCATATTTCTGATTTTAGAATACTAAAATATTTACATGTGACTAATGATACATTTTCAGACTTTCTAGTAACAACTGCTCTAACAGAAGTAACTAAAAATGCTACATGTATTTTCTATGCTTACATAGTCATTGCCTACATTATTGCCTATATTGGAGTTCCAACTCAGATTAAAACAAACAATGGATCTGGCTATTTATTACAGTCTTCAAACATTTGAGATGTTTTGACAATAATTTAATAAAAATTTAATTCTTTATCATTCTCAAGGACAAGATATTATGGAACTTTAAAACAATATCTTCTTAAAAACAAAATGGGGGATTTATATCCCTGTGTACATTATTTCAATCATGCTTTTATATTTTTAAGAAAATTTTAAAATTTGGATGCCAAGGATATCCTTGCTGAGTCTATCACATTCTACAACTAGGCATACTCATGCCTAGATGAAATGGAAGGATTAACTTATTGACATATGGCATGATCTTGATCAGGTATTTAATATTGGGAAGAGGGCATGTCTGTGTTTTTTCTGCAGAATGCTGCAGAAGCATGCTAGCTGCCAGAGTGTTTGGTGTAGCATGCTGAAGATAACACTGACCTGTGAGCTTGCTGAGGGCCCTGAATGGTGACAGGAAAGCTGTATTGGGTATTTGTTCTTGACCCACCTTTACTTGCCTATGTCCCAGATTAGATAAACTGCCTTGCTTCAAGCTTTTAGACCTTGTGGGATAGAGAATATGGAGACTGTGAAACTGAGTTAGAAAAATTAATCTACATGAGGAGTTATAATGACTCTTCTCGTTCCTTTAATGTGATCAGTTATTCTGACTCAGTCATGGACTGGTCTAGAAATAAATCCAATATTGGAGATTCCAATTATGAAGATGGCTAATAATCTTTATCAGTCAACTAATTTAGAATATAGTCTCCATTTCTTCTGAGAAGTAACAGTTTCTTTGTTGATTCTCAAAGCTACCTCCCACATCCCAGAGGCCAGCCTTTGTGTCTGATAGCTGCTAATTTGCAACTAGATTGGATACCTTAGGACATCAGCAGACAAGTTAATTCTGTTTTGTGTCTAACTTCTGACTTTGTATTTTAAGCAGGCTGGTTGTTTCCACCCAGACTCACCTGGCTCAGCAACTCATCACAACAATTTTTCATTGCTATGAAGAAATGCACTGAGTGCATATTTATAAGTCCTTGTGGCTTGGTCTGATATTGGGAAAAAGGCCTGTAGCC
The DNA here is from genome assembly GCA_036184795.1 of Tokudaia tokunoshimensis. NCBI lineage: Eukaryota > Metazoa > Chordata > Mammalia > Rodentia > Muridae > Tokudaia > Tokudaia tokunoshimensis. The sequence goes on from BTHU01000003.1 coordinate 140,396,544, forward strand.
AAAAACGGACAACTGAAATTCTATGACCTTTTGTCATCCTAAGACAGAAACTTGTGCCTATAAGCCACATTTATTTATAACAAAAGCTAAAGGCCGTGTTTTTGCAAATAAACACAAACAAGCTACACATACATTTCCAAAGACGGGTAAGAGAAAGAGTCTAGAATTCTGACCTAAGACAGGCAGGGCCATGAACCACCATAATTCCCAGACAGGACAATGGAGCATAAGTAAATCTTTTGCCCCAGTCCAGTCAATTTTAATAAATCAAAAGGGAGCAATTGTGCCCCCCCCACAGCCTTTGAGTAGGAATTTCAGACCTTGATGCTAACCACTACTTCCCACCTAGGGTGGAGTTCTCACCCATTGTTCTTCAAGGACTTACAGTTTCCTGAGAGGAACTAGCCACTTGCTGAGCAACCAAACTGGTTTTGCAGACAAGTTTCCAGCCTTTGGGGGAAGGGTCCCCCCCTCTTGCCTTTATATTTGGAGCCCCCATTAAACTTTGAGCCTTGGCCAGAAAACTAGTCTTGGCTCCTTATTTCTCTCACAAGCCCATTCTATTTCAGCCCCAACTTTCCTTCCAGGTGACACTGATTCTCTTAACCACAGGTAACTACAGGTAGGTCCTGAAGGACATCAATATTTTCTTGCCTGACATTTCCTTCAGATAAAGTCAGTGGTGGTTTAAGAGACAATGACGAATTAATTTCTGAGTCATAGGTCAAAAAGACTCAAGCAGTGGGGTTGAGGTGAAATGACTACTTCCTGAGGTAAGATAAATCCTTGAGAACCTGGGGTTTCAAACTTCTCGGATTCAGTAGGGTCTTCCCACACATTCCCATCTTAAATTACATGATTCCATTCTTTACCAACAATACTCTTACTTTAAGGGCCTACAAGTTCCAAAGATGGAACTTGAAATTTCACTGTAATTTTGCTAAATTTATAATGAGTGCATCAGCTTGATTTTCTACAACATGAACTCTATGGTTATTTCTAAGAAAATTTGCTCCCAGGACACTCTTAGAAATTTTTAAAATGTATAATCACATCTGGACGGATTTAATTTCATTAAATTATCCTTTACCATATTTTAAGATGCTAGAAGACTAATTTTATTAGGGAGCTCATTCCTATCCTTTTTCAATTAATCCAGAAATGATAAGACGAACTAATCAAACATCATTAATTTTGCTTTATTTTCAACAAATTTTTACCTGTTTTACATACAGAGTTATCAAATCTATTGCCACCCAATGATTGATGAATAGAATGAACATAGGGTCCCCAGTGGAGCAGCTAGAGAAAGGACACAAGGAGCTGAAGAGGTTTGCAGCCCTGTAGGAGGAACAATAATACATACCAACCAGTACCCTCAGAGCTCCCAGGGGCTAAACCACCCACCAAAGAGTACACATAGAAGGACATATGTAGCAGAAGATGACCATTTCAGATATCAATGAGAGGAGAGACAATGGGTGCTATGATGCCTCAATTCCCCAGAATAGTGTCATGCAAGTCAGGAAATTGGGAGGGGTGATGATTAGGGAAAGGGGGATGGGATAGGGGATTTTTGGAGAGGTAATGTGGAAAGGGGATACCATTTGAAATTTAAAAAATATCTAATTAAAAATATCTAATTAAAAAAAGGGTAATCAAAAGCATGTATCTACTTAAGTTTACAATATTTTTCACACCAATTCCTTCTAGTCATTTTTTGAGCTCCCAGAAAAGGCTTGAGTAACTGGAGAAGCTTGATAATTGTAGGGTAGCAGCCTATTTCGGTTATTTTAATTCAGTACAGTTTAATTCATAAACTTTCAGATTCATTCTCTGGTAGGTCCCAGAGCTCCTGTTTTGTCTGGATGAGTGAAGGCGGCAGAAGGTGAGGGGTGAGAGGAGTAATCTCTCAGAGGCAAAGGAGAGGGTAGATGGGAAAGAAAAAAAAATACTTGGAGAGGAACCAGGAAGCAGGGCAACATTTGTAGTGTAAAGATATAAAACAACTTTTTTAAAAAACTGAAAAATACATAGAATAATGGAAATAAGAATTGATACTAAACAAAAATTTATTCTCTCGCTCTAGAACAACTTGGGATATAAAAATCTGTATTAGTCTGAGTTCTCTAGATTAGCAGAACTGATAAAATTAATAGATGGATGGAAAGATAGATAGATAGATAGACAGACAGACAGACAGACAGACAGACAGATAAGCACACCATGAACATACATACATACATACATACATACATACATACATACATACACACATACATACATACTTACATACGTACGTACACACAAACATACAGGCAGGCAATTTATTAGAAACACTTACACTCTGATCACCTAATCCACCAATGGCTAGCTATCATCTGAATGTCCAAGAATCCAGCAGTTGTTCAGTTAACAAAACTGAATGTGTCAACTATGCTCTATTGCTAGTGAAGGAATGGACTTACTAACAAGGTGAGAGCAAGCAGGCAAAGAGTAGACACTTCCTTTTACTTTATATAGGCTTCAATGACACAGATTAGATCTTGATTAATGGAGTGTCTTCCTACTGCAAAGATCAAAATTAGAAGACAAGTTTTTCACTTAAAATTAAGCAGAAATTCCTTGGAGGTATGCCATTCATTTTGGGTTATTAGTTCAATTCAGATGTACTCAAGTTGACAATCAAACATATAGTCCATTTGATAAATTTATGCAAGAAAGATATTTACTTCCTTAATATGGTGTTAATATTATAAGAAAAACTTCACTTTTAAACCAGATGTTATAACTGCCACTGCATCTTAAGGAGACAATTTTGAGCTAAGAGCTGATCAAGTAGTAACTTTTATTGCATAGAACTATATACCTACCACTGAAGACACTTCCATTTAATGGAAACATTCTTATGAATTTGTCTAATGCAAATTATCCAATATGCTTCAGTTTTAGATGGTTTATTTATGTGTATTTATATGAATCTGTGACTGTATATGTACACGTGCACAAGTACCCAGGGAGACCAGTAGAGGAAATCTAATATGTTTGACCTAGAGTTCCAGGCAGTTGTGAGATGCCTGACATGTGCTTTGAGAACTGAACTTCAATTCTCAGCAAGAAGACCATGACCTTTTAGTTTCTAAAAAAAGCTTACTTACTCCCTTGTCCTATGAAAATACTTAACTTCCATATCTTTACAATAAAAGTTGACTTTAGAAATAATAAAGACTTTAGTATGGACCTATGGAGTCATAACAAATATGTAAAAGGTGGGGGAAAGTTAATAACGACTGAATTAGCGCGTTATCTCCCTATGTTCAGATTTCCTTCTACCACTGCCATTTGAGTTCTTCTCGCATGTTAATTTTCCCTTTGCACTGAAGGGACAGAAAATGCAGCCTAGCCCTCCAATGGCCCCAATAAGTCAGAAGTTTAGAAATACCTTCTCACTCCTAAGTAGCCCTAAATAGCTCAAATTCCAGACCCTGCTCTCTGCCAGTGAAGTGGGTAAAAGGTCACACTTCTTGCTATTCCAGAGACTGCTTTCTGTATAGAACTAGGTGAAAGGGCGTAAGACAGACCTTTGAATACGTGATCCTGGCCTAGTAAGATAACAGGAAATGAGCTGACTAACCACTTATCTGTAAATTGCTGGCGCCATAGAGGGAAGATATCATGCTGAAACCTCTGGTCCTATCTAAACTGTAATTTGTTACCCCCACTCAAATGCGAACCTCTGAGACTATAGGAAACTGGTTGGTTCACAAAACGCGGGCTTAGATGTTTTAAAATGATTGGCCTAGAAACTATAGAATGGTACAAATCGATTGGCCCTCACCGTGCGGGCTCTGGATGCTGTGAAATGATTGGCTTGCAAGGCACAGGCTTTGTTGTAACCCTATAAAAGCTGCCCCAATTCTGCACTCAGGGTCCACAGTCCTCCACCCCTGCATGGCATATGACTGTGGACCCCAGCACGCTTAGTTTTAAAGTCCTCTTGCTGTTGCATCAAGACCATTTCTTGTGAGTGTTTTGAGCTGTCACCTTTCCTGAGTCGGAGCGTGGGGGTTCCTCTCGCTTTGAGGGCCTTTCATTTGGTGCGTTGGCCGGGAAATGGTGACCAGCCCTCACACCCGAGAACCGACTTGGAGATAAGGGGATCCCCATTGGAATGAGAGCGTGATGGCTGGCGTCTCTGTTCTGAGTGTTCTAAGTATCTGTCTTCTGGGGTGCGCTTTCGGTTTGCAGCTGTCCTCTCAGACTGTAAGAACCAGGGGACTGTGATCAGCAGACATGCTTGGAGGATTACAAGCTGCCACCCCGGGGGACGCCCCAGGGGGTGAGGAGAGCCAGGGACGCCTGGTGGTCTCCTACTGTCGGTCAGAGAACCGAATCCTGTTGTTGAAGTGGAAGCTTCCCCCTCCGCAGCCCTCCGATTCTTTTGCCTGCTTGTGAAGGCACAGACGGGGTCGCTGGTGCCTGGACCTGTTGGTTTCTGTTTCGTGCATCTTTGTCTTATGTGTCTTTGTCTACAGCTTTATTATGGGACAGATGATGACGACTTCCCTTAGTTTGACTCTTGACCATTGGACTGAAGTTAAGTTTAGGGCTCATATTTTGTCAGTTGAGGTTAAGAAAAAACCCTGACAGACTTTCTGTGCCTCTGAATGACCGTCATTCGACATTGGATGGCCATCAGAGGGAACTTTTGACTCTGAAACTATCCTGGCTGTTAAAGCAATTATTTTTCAGACTGGACCCGGTTCTCATTCCGATCAAGAACCATATATCTTTACTTGGAAAGATTTGGTAGACAACCCTCCACCATGGGTTAGACCATGGCTAAGCAAACCAAGAAAACCAGGTTCCTGAGTTCTGGCCGTTGAAAGTGAAAGAAGCCAAACCCTCCCCTCTCATCTACCCCGATATCGAGGAGCCGCCAGCTTGGCCAGAACCCCAACCTGTTCCCCCACTCCCTTACCTGGCACAGGGCGCTGCAAGAGGACCCACCACCCCTCATGAAGCTCCGATGGTGGAGGGGCCTGCTGCAGGGACTTGGAGCCAGAGAGGAGCCACCCCAGAGCAGGCAGACGGGATCGTGACATTACTGCTGCATACCTTTGCCTCCCTTCCCTCCTCCCCCCCCCCCCGTGCCAGGTGGTCAATTGCAGCCCCTCCAGTACTGGCCCTTTTCTTCTGCAGATCTTTACACTTGGGAAATTAATCATCCCCCTTTCTCAGAGGATTCCCAACGCCTCACGGGATTGGTGGAGTCTCTAATGTTCTCTCATCAGCCTACTTGGGATGATTGTCAACAACTGCTGCAGATGCTCTTCACAACTGAAGAACAGGAGAGAATTCTACTAGAGGCTACTGCGAGGCGCCTCGAGACGGTCCACTAATTTGGCTAAGGTAAGAGAGGTACTCCAGGGGCTGGCTGAACCACCATCTGTGTTTCTTGAACATTTAATGGAGGCTTACAGGCGTTATACTCCTTTTGACCCAACTTCTGAGGGTCAGCAGGCAGCGGTAGCTATAGCCTTCATAGGGCAGTCAGCATTGGATAGTAAGAAAAAGCTACAGTGGTTAGAAGGGTTGCAGGATTATACCTTGCAAGATTTGGTTAAGAAAGCAGAGAAAGTGTTTCATAAGCGAGAGACTGAGGAAGAAAGATTGGAGAGAGAGAGAGAGAGAGAGAGAGAGAGAGAGAGAGAGAGAGAGAGAGAGAGAGAGAGAGAGAGATTAGGAAAAGTAGGACAGGCCCTAGACAGTCAGGGAACCTGGGCAACAGGACCCCACTCGACAAGGACCAGTGTGCTTATTACAAAAAGAAAGGACACTGGGCAAGGGACTGTCCGGAGAAGAGAAACAAAGGACCGAAGGTCCTAGCTCGAGAAGAAGATGAAGACTAGGGGAGAAGGGGTTCGGACCCTCCCTGAGCCCAGGGTAACTTTGAAGGTGGAGAGGCAACCAGTTGAGTTTCTGGTTGATACCAGAGCAGAGCATTCAGTTCTGCTACAGCCATTGGGAAAATTAGAGGACAAGGAATCCTGGGTGATGGGTGCCACAGGGCAACGGCAGTACTCATGGACTACCCGAAGAACTGTTGACCTGGGAACGGGATGGGTAACCTACTCATTTCTAGTGATCCCTGAATGCCTGGCACCCCTATTGGGCAAAGACCTCTTAACCAAAATGGGAGCCCAAATTTCATTTAAAAAAGAAAAGCCAGAGGTGTCTATAAATGACAAATCAATCACAGTATTGACCCTAAAGCTAGAAGAAGAGTACAGACTGTTTTCTCCCCGAATGAAACTTGACTGGGATATAGAATGTTAACTAAAACAGCTTCCACAGGCCTGGGCAGAGACCACTGGAATGGGACTCGCAAAACAAGTCCCGCCTCAAGTTATCAAACTTAAGGCCAGTGCTATGCCCATAGCTGTGAGACAGTACCCCATGAGTCTAGAAACCAGAGAAGGAATTCGACCTCACATCCAGAGATTAGTCCAACAAGATATCTTGATACCTACTAAGTCACCATGGAGCACCCTGCTATTACCAGTCAAAAAGCCTGGGATAAATGATTATAGACCAGTCCAGGACTTGAGAGAAGTCAGTAAGAGGGTACAAGATATACATCCTACTGTCCCGAACCCTTACAATCTTTTGAGCTCCCTCCCACTGGAACGGGTTTGGTATACAGTCTTAGATTTAAAAGATGCTTTTTTCTGCATAAGACTACATCCAACTAGTCAACATATTTTTGCTTTTGAGTGGAGATACCCTGAGACTGGGTGAATGGGACAACTGACCTGGACCCGACTGCCACAGGGATTTAAGAATTCCCCTACCATCTTTGATGAGGCTCTCCATCAGGATCTAGCCAGTTTCAGGACCCAATATCCCCAGCTTACCCTTCTTGAATACGTAGATGACCTGCTCTTAGCTGGAGAAACCCAACAAGACTGCTTAAAAGGAACTGAGGACCTATTAAAGGAACTGTCAGAGCTAGGCCCAGATGTGCAGGAGAGAGGTAACTTACCTGGGGTATAGCATAAAAGATGGACAGAGGTGGCTGACAGAGGCTAGAAAAAAAAAACTGTGACTCAGATTCTGGTTCCATCAAAGGCCTGGCAAATAAGAAAATTTTTAGGGACTGCCGGGTTTTGTAGACTATGGAAACCTGGGTTTGCTACCCTAGCAGCCCCGCTTTACTCTTTAACAAGAGAAAAGGGAGAGTTAACCTGGGGCCCAGACTACCAGAAGGCCTTTGACAGGATCAAAAAGGCCTTACTGACTGCTCCAGCCTTAGTTCTCCCAGATGTGACCAAACCCTTTATCCTCTATGCGGATGAGAGAAAAGGAGTTGCCAGGGGCGTGTTGATTCAGACTCTGGGGCCCTGGAAGAGACCAGTGGCCTACCTATCAAAAAAACTTGACCCAGTGGCTAGTGGGTGGCCAACCTGCCTAAAGGCCATCGCTGCAGCGGCCCTCCTAGTTAAAGATGCTGATAAACTGACTTTAGAACAAGATTTGACTGTGGTAGCCCCCCATGCCCTGAAAAGCATCACCAGGCAGCCCCCAGACTGGTGGATGACCAATGCTCAGCTGACTCACTATCAGAGTTTGCTCCTGATGGAAAGAATCACCTTCACCCCGCCGGCCATCCTCAATCTCTCTACTGTTACCCAAGGAAACCAAGGAATCTGTGACACATGATTGCCACCACCTGGAGGAGACTGGAGTCCGCAAAGACCTGGTTGATCGGCCTCTGACAGGGGAGGCATTGTCCAGGTTCTTGGACGGGAGCAGCTATATAGTAGAAGGTAAGATGGTGGTGGGGGCGGCGGTTGTAGATGGGACCCGTACCGTCTGGGCTAGCAGCCTGCCAGAAGGAACTTCAGCTCAGAAAGCAGAACTCGTGGCTCTTACCCAGGCCCTGCGCCTGGCTGAGGGACAGTCTGTAAACATCTACACAGACAGTAGGTATGCTTTTGCCGCTGCCCATGTGCATGGGGCCATTTACAGGCAAAGAGGGCTACTCAATTCAGCTGGACAAGATATTAAAAACAAGGAAGAAATCTTGGGCCTGTTAAAGGCTCTCCACTTGCCAAAGAGGGTGGCCATTATACACTGCCCTGACCATCAGAAAGCCAAGGATCTGACATCATGAGGGAATCAGATGGCAGATGCCTTTGCCAAGCAGGCAGCTCAGGGGGCCAACAACTTACCCGTTCTTAAAGGCGTTAGCCCAGAGAACCCCAGCTTCCAGTATACCTTAGAAGATAAACAAGAGATGGGCAGGTTAGGGTACTTCTCTGAAACTTCAGAAGGGGTGCGCTTGACCAAAGAAGAAAAATGGATCTTACCACAAAATAGAAGGCCTTGAATATGTCCAACAATTACATCGGTTGACCCACCTGGGGACCAAACATTTACAGAAACTAGTTAGGACTTCACCTTTTCATGTTTTAAAGTTAAAGGAGATAGCAGAATCCATGGTCAAAAACTGTGTGCCTTGCCAAATGGTTAATTCCAGCTCCTCAAAGGCCCCACCTGGAAAGAGATTGAGAGGAGACAGACCAGGAACCTACTGGGAAGTGGACTTTACAGAGATAAAACCTGCTAAGTATGGTAACAAATATTTGCTAGTTTTTATAGATACGTTTTTAGGATGGGTAGAGGCTTACCCCACCAAAGAGAGACTGCTACTGTAGTAGCCAAAAAGATCCTAGAAGAAATTTTTCCGAGGTTCGGAATACCTAAGGTAATTGGATCCAACAATGGTCCAGCTTTTGTTGCCCAGGTAAGCCAGGGACTGGCCAAGATATTGGGGATTGATTGGAAATTGCATTGTGCATACAGACCCCAAAACTCAGGACAGGTAGACAGGATGAATAGAACCATTAAAGAGACCCTCACCAAATTGACCACAGAGACTGGCGATAATGATTGGATAGCTCTCCTACCCTTTGTGCTCTTTAGGGTCAGAAACACCCCTGGACAGTTTGGGCTGACCCCCTATGAATTACTCTACGAGGGACCCCCCCATTGGTTGAAATTGCCTCTGTACACAGTGCTGACATGCTGCTTTCCCAGCCCTTGTTCTCTAGGCTCAAGGCGCTTGAGTGGGTGAGGCAGCAAGCGTGGAAGCAGCTCCGGGAGGCCTACTCAGGAGAAGGAGACTTACAAGTCCCACATCGATTCCAAGTTGGAGATTTGGTCTACGTTAGACGCCACCGTAAAGGAAACCTTGAGACTCGGTGGAAAGGTCTTTATATCGTACTCTTGACCACATGAACAGCTGTGAAAGTCGAAGGAATCTCCACCTGGATCCATGCGTCTCATGTCAAGCCGGCGCCACCTCCCGACCCTGAGTGGAGAGCTGAAAAGACTGAGGATCCCCTCAAGATCTGTCTTCATCACCTGGTTCCTAACTCTAATAGTAACTCCCCAAGTTAGCAGTAAACACCTTGCAGAGAGTTTGAACCCCCATAGACCCTTGTCCCTTACCTGGCTGATCATTGATCCTGATACGGGCATCACCGTTAACAATACTCAAAGTGTCACCTAAGTGCCTAAGGGAATACATAAAATTCTCAGGAATGGAACAGATGCCATGGACTCTAACCTATGGAAAATCCTATGATGAATACTTCTCAAGGCAGTTAGGACAAGCTAACTGAATGATTTCCTGGAATTTAGTTTCTTGAATTTATTATATATTTTGCATGTGAGTCTTCTATCAGATATGGAGTTGGTAAAAATCTTTTCACATGTTCTAAGTTGCTGCTTTTTCCACTTGACAGTGTCCTTGCCTAATAGAAGCTTTTAAGTTTCCAAACTGTCACATTTGCTAGTTGTTGATCTTATAGTTTAGTCTATTATTTTGTTTAAAAAGTCTGTTCCTATGTCAGTGCAGTTGGGACTATACCACTATCTTTTTAGTGTATCTAGTTTTATATTGAAGCTTTGCTCTACTTGGACCCAAGTTTTGTTGATTGTGTGCCTATTCTAATGCATGCAGACGTAGCAGAGCAGCACCATTTGTTCAAGATATCTCTTTTCACTGTATATTTCTGGCTTATTTAAAAATAAAACATCAGGTATCCATAGGTGTATGAATTTATGTCTGGGTCTAAACATCAGTTCCATTGATCAATGTTTTTATTTTTATGCCAATACCCTGAGGTTTTTAATATTATATTTCTCAAGTAGAACTTGAAATCATGAATGGTAAGACCTTCAGGAGTTCTTATTTTTTTTTCAAGGATTAGTTTAGCTATCCTCTTTGTTTGCTTGCTTGCTTGATTGATTGATTGCTTATTCATTTGTGTAAATGAAGATTAGCATTGTCCCTTCAAGGTCTATAAAGAGTTGTGTTGGAATATCAATGTGGATTCCATTGAACCTCTAGATTGTTTTTGTTTCGACGAATATTTTTACTCGGTAAATCCTATTGATACATAAGCATGAACATTCTTTCAATTTTATGATATCTTCTTCAAATTCTTCAAAGAATTGAAGGGTTTTTTTTTCCTGTTGGTTATTTTACTTATTTACATTTCAAACAGATGCAGATGCTTGCAGGCAACTATTGGAGTGAACACAGGGACGCCCAATAGAGGAGTTAGGGGAATGACTGTAGGAGTTGAAGGGGTTTGCAACATCAACCTACCAGACCCTCCCCACCAGAACTCCCAGGGACTAAATCACCAACCAAAGAATACACATGGAGGTACCCATGGCTCCAGCTGCATATATAACAAATGATTGCCTTATCAGGTATCAATAGGAGAGGAGACCCTTGGTTCTGTGAAGGCTAGATGCCCCAGAATAGAGAAATGGTAAGGTGGTGAGGTGGGAGTGGGTGGGTAGATGAGGGAACACCCTTATAGAAGCTGGAGAGGGGATGAGATAGGAGATTTGTGGAGGATAACATTAAACACCAAGTAGCAGTGATGGCAAGATCAATCAGAAAACAGCCGGAATGCAGCCAAATTGACACAAGTCAGCAGAAGCAACTAGAACCAGTTGGAGTGCCAGAAGTTCTTGGTGGTGCCTTTCTGAACAAAATGAAGATCAGTGAAGAACAATGAAGCATTTCAGGGTTAGCTATGCAAACAACCCATCAGTGTCTATTGGGTCCTACTTATATTCTTTCAGAGAGATCCTACAGCTTTGAGTCAGCAGGACTTACCTTTTCACTCCTCAATACCACCTGCTCTCAGATAGTTTTGGTTTTGGTCTGAGTCACTTTAGAGCCCTAGATCAAAGCCTGAGTAATAGTTGACATGGTCTGCTTACCAGCTTTCCCTTATCTGAACCATCAGAGTGAGCTCTCAAGCACTGCTCAGGCCAGGCCACCTAATGTCCCCATCCGACAGGAGGCACGGTGGTCAGCTCTCCTGTTCTCTTGCTCTTGGGGGCCTGTTAACTTGTACCTATGCCTCCAGAGACAGCTCCATTGTGCTGTGCAGTCAAGATACAGGGCCCACTCCTCAAATGCTACAGCCTGTGAGGTGTTAGGCCAGCTCTCCTGCTCATACACTTGGGTCTGGCTCACTTGTGTCTTCACCATTGGGGTCATCTCTACTGTGTTGCCCAAGAAAATGTATCAGTAAACAATCATAAACCCCAAAAGACCACTAAGGTACTGTTTTGTTTGTTTGTTTGGTTGGTTGTTTTTTTTTGAGTTTTTTTGTTCTGTTTTGTTTTATAACATCAGGGTGTTTTTATTATAAACTCGAGTTTGGACTTACTCACTGATGACCCACAGGATGGTTTGGTGAAGCAACCCAGAACTCTTATCAGGACAAGGTTTTACAGAAAATCCAAGCAAGTGTGTGTGTGGTCCATCCTGGCAAGCATCTAATTTAATGTCTATTGTAAGCTGACTGGTGAATGCTCTGTCTCCCTAGATTGAGTAGGTTTGTCTTTTCATTCCCCACTCTCTCTGCTAGCTAGAGGGCTAGTTGTCAGCTAATCATGTGGCTTCCTAGAGCGTGTAGGATTTGTTATGGAGGGACTGGCAGTATATTTAATTTCATTAAAAAAAAACAGCTAGTAACAGGATTATGATCTGGTAATACAGTTAATTTAGGCCTGAATGTATTGGTGACCTAAAAGGACTGGAACATTGCATTTCGGAGGGGCTCAGTGTTGTCATTATCTAGTTCTCCTGGTGTCTCTGGGGCTTGGGTACTGGCCCCATCAGTCAGAGACAGCGTGTGTGTCCTAATGCTATTTTCTCCTGCTGGTCCTGGTTATCTTTAACTGTAAACAGGTGTGTGTTGCATTCACACTGTAATTCTGTCAACCTTCAGGATAATGGGTGTGATCAAGATGATAATTAGGAACCTTATAACAAGGCTTTAATGAACCTTGGCCAGAGGGAGACCTGTTTCATAGAGAACACAGAGTTTAGGAAAAACATGTTTATGAGTCCATTGGATGTCTTTGAAATCATGTAGCAAATGTAGATCCTCAAACTCAGGGATGATATTTGCCTATGTGTCAAGAACAATGGGGGGGGGGGCGTATTTTGAATAAGACTTAAAGGGGTTGATTTACGTCTGTTAAGAGGAGTTTCATAAAGGGTAGAGAGCAAAGGGAAGTAGAGTTACTTAGTCATTATCAGTCTTTTCAGTCAATTTAATTAAAGTCTCTTTTAAGGTTAGTTTATTTTCTTTACTTGTCCTTACCTTTGGTGTCTATAAGTACATTAAAGTTTAGTCAACCTCTCGAATATTGGCTAGACTCTGACACAAAAGCTGGTTCGTTGTCTGACCCTATTATCTGAAGAAGTCCATCTTGGCAGTAAATCCTCTAAGAGGTTTTTTGTCACTGTGGATCTAATTTCATGTTTTGTAGGAAAAGCCTCAGTCTAACCTGAAAAGTTATATATAAGTATGAGTAAATATTTATATATAAATTTTCTGGTTTTATCTCTTTGAAGTCTGTCTCCAGTTGGCTGCAGGCTTTGTGCCTCTGAACCAGGGGTTTTCTCATTAGTCACAGAGAACTAAGTACACCTGAAAGAGAGCCTGGGAATGAAAGAGAACAAACAGGCAGACAGAGAAAGAATGAAGCCAAGACAAAGATTTCTGATTAAGGCTCGAAGTTTGTCAGCTCTGCATTTATATAGGTAAAACAAAAATACCCATCCTTTTGTTTCAGCAGGATTTAGTTGCAAATCAAGCTCAGCAGGTGGTCAACTCATTCCAGGCAGGAAAATGTAAATGCAATGAGGCCAGGCATGGACTCCAGAAAGGTTGTAAAACCATCCAGGTTATAAAGGTTTGTTTAGACTACACAAGACTTGAAGAAGTATACAAGTCACTGTATTAGTTAGCTGGCTGGCTTTACAGTTCTTAAAAATCTCAGCTATCTTTGCATTGGCATCTCTAATCCTGATATTATCAAATCCTGTATTCTCTGAATGCCCATGTGGGAAGAGTAGTAGATCTTCTGAAGTATGTATGATCTCAATTTTTCTGTCATAAATTGTAGAGAGCCATATTGGGGTGTCTTGTCACCTGGCAGAAACTTGCTCTCCCAGCCTGTGAGCTAAAATTCCTGCTCTACCTAGAGTAGAGTGAAGTTCTTAGTTCCCCCAGGTCTAAGAATTCCCGAATTAAGCAGCTGACCTGCCTGCATTCTTCTGAACATCTCAGTCTCTCACAGAGCAGCAGACCCTGTGGTACCAACATCCACCCTAACAGTGGAGCCAAAGCCCTGCTGAGCTGACTCTCAAATCTGGGGCACGGTTCTCGCCCCCAGAGCTCAAATTGTCATTTTCTCCAAGTAAAAGATAGACTTTGAACAGCTATGTTGTCTTGATTAATGTGTCTTTTTCCTCGTCACCCCGTTTTATCTTCCCAGCTCTCCGTCCAGAGAACCCGAGTTCATGTGAAGCCACAGGTGGTTTCAATAAAGCAATTGCAATCTGCTGTTTTCTGCCATCCATCATAACACTGGGACATGGACAAATTTTGAATCTAGGTTATATCATCTTTTGAATATTTAGGGTGGTCAGGGAACATAGAATCCCCTTAATAAAGGGCACTCAAGGTTAAGAGAGATTACTGACTACTAAAACTGGGTACTTTCCTCTCTGGTGTCCTGAGCACTGGATGATGGCCAGATTTTTAGACCTCCTTAGAGCCCTTAGTAGGGAGAAGATTTCATCTTTATTTTTGATAGCTGTTTCTTTTGTCATTAGAAGGCCTTTCTCCCTATGGACACAGAAGTAGCAAAATCACTTCGTGTTTTCTTATCTGTAGTGCCTTGGTTAGAGCTATCAGTTCAGCTTTCTGGACTGACATTTCTGTCAGGAGTGGCTTTGCCTATATGATCTCTGTGTTTGAGACTCCCACTGACTCAGCAGACTTCTGTCCTTCCTAAATGAAGCTGTTGTTATTTGTGAACCATATTACCACTGTATCAATCAAGGGAATATTCTGAATATCTGGTCTGGTCTTATGGATATGTGGCAAAATGTCTGAGCAATCATGTAGTGGCCCACAGATGTCTGTGTCAGGCAGCAACATAGCTGGGTTCAGGGCAGTTGGTGTCTGAAAGATTACCTTGGGGGCATGTAAGAAGAGAGTCTGATAATGAGCAATTCTGGCATTGGTGATGGTCAGGCTTTAGCCCAAATACAGCTTGTCAGCACCTTTGACCAGGAGGGCTATGGCTGTGATGATGTGTAGAGAGTTGTCTCTGGCAACTAGGTCTAAATTCTTTGACAGGTAGGCCACTGGCTGGTGCCAGAGCCCAGAGTCTGAGTCAATATCCCTTTCACTATCTGAAATCTCTTGTTCATGAAGAGAAGAAAGGGCTTACTCACTTCTGGAAACCCCAAAGCTGCTATAGAAATTTCTTTATGGCCTGAGAGAGCTATGTCTGAACTTTTCTCAATATGTGTGCCCTAGATCTAGGGAGGTCACCTATGGCTGGCAAAGCCTTCATAGTGGAGGCTCAATAGTTTGACCTATCAGAATAGGACCTGCTCTTTTAAATGCTGCAACTGGTGAGGGGCAAGGAGAGCTCTCCCAATCTCAAGAACCTGTGGACCACTTTTCCAACTGCCTGAGGTGGTAAATTGTGGGCACTACTTATTTTCCTGTGCCACCCCATGGCAGGTCAGTGGCAGGGTCAACTCTCCTATAATAATGGTCCCAGTGTTAACTTACCCACACCCTGGCCACCAGAGTCAATTTCATTGTGCTTCCTGGGCCAGCTCTCCTGAATGCTGCCTCAACTGAGAGATAGACAAGCTGTCCAAAATGTTACATTCATGGAGGGGCAGGGCCAGTTATACATAGCCCATTGACATCCATTCTTTATTTCTTATTATTAATGTAGTTTTTGCACATGCTAAAAAGACTAACAACATGTTACTTTGCCCCAAAAAATTAATTTTTAAAATGATAGGAATGGGAAGTAAAATTTTCTATGTAAAATGAAATGATTTAGATAGGTTTTAAAGAAACATTGTGAGTAAGAAAAACATCAATAGATTATAGACTATACAATTGCATGTGTACTTTACTGGTGAAATTCTTATATGATAATCATTAATAGTAGTTTGGTAAAACTTTAAAAGAAACTAAACTTTGAAAGCAATATTTAGACTATACAAAAACCGGCCAAATATTTAAGAAACTGCAATGTATAAAGGCATAAATATCTAGCATGAAGCAAAATCAAATTAAAATTTAATATATACATATATTCATTTATATATATATATATATATATATATATATATATATATATGAATATATGGTGAGAAACATGATTGAAACTTTTACCCTAAGAAATTATGAAACACACAAGTCAAAGAAAATATCTTGAACAGAATTATTATCATGACTAAAGAAATAGATTATAAAGGATGAAAACTAAGCAAATCCAAATGTAGTATTTGTAAAGATTATGGAAATTAGGAAAGGTAGTATATCACAGTTACAAAAATTAGAAAGGTGTTGTATCATTATTAGATCTTGCAAACATTATGTAGTAACTAGTGTGTTCCATAATCTGGTTTATAGCACAAAATTAAAGATTCCATTGAAATAAGTAAATTATTAATATTTCAACTTAAATTAAAACAATAAGAAATCATAGAATTAAATACCTAAGTGCACACCTTCCAACAACAACAACAACAAAAACCTTTCAGCCCAGGTAAATTATTATAACAATGTTTATAAAACATCAACACATTGTACAAAACCACTGATATTTTATGGCAACAGATTATTTACTACAAAATCTGATAAATTATTACAAATCCTTAAAAAATATATATTCTCCTTGCATGGAAATATAAAGAAAATTGAACTAATAAATCCAACTTAAAACTTACTATGTAAAAGAAAAAATCATAAGCTTCTTGACTTTATTATAAATTGAAATTCAGCAAAACTTTTGAAGTTAATACTCCACTTTAGAGAACAAATTGTATAGATAATATGGCTCTTTGATGTTTCCGAAAGAAACACAGCATTAGTAGAGAAACAATAAATAAACTTGGTTAAAAAACAACTTTAAAAGCACTTGCCATCTTTGGCAATTAGGGTAATGCAAATTAAATTATTTTGATATAAATATTTCACCATGTCAAATATGACCTGAACAAAGATAACACAAATATACATACTAACATGGAAGGGAGAAATCTCAGGGGCCAAAACTCTAGCCAAAAATCTGCAGACCAATAAAAAATGCTGAGAATGGGAGAAATGGTCTTACTCAGGAAAGCACAAACACTGGTTACTAAATATCAACCCTGAAAAGATATGCATACAAGTAACACACACACATGCACAGACACACAGACACACACAAAACCTCTCTCTATATTATATATATATATATATATATATATATATATATATATATATATTCACTAACATGAATGTTATATATACATGTACATGTATTTATTAATGTGTGTGTGTGTATGCATATGTAACAACAACTGATGAAAAACAGGAACATGAATTTGAAAAAAAGGAAAAGAAGCTTATATAGGAGCATTTGGAAGGAAGAAAGGAAGGAGAAAAGTGATATAATTTTATTCTGGACTCAAAAATAAATAAATAAATAATTTTCAAAATAAAATCAAACATAGATGTACCATATGTACCATATGACTCAGCTATTCATCCCTTGGCATATGTCCCCAATAGCATCAGAATCTTACTTCACAGATTCATGCTCAGCCATCTTCATTGTCTTCCAATTTACAATAGATACATAATGGAAACTATTTGATTTTTTTTTTCAAATAACAAATGGATTGAGTTTGGGATTGATCTCCTTAAGTTGATTTTGGTGAAAATTTTATTAGAGCAATAAATAAATAAATAAATTAGTACATAAAGGTCATTTAGTTCCTTCCCCATTGCATTTTTAATTCCAATGGCATTAATTCCAACCTATTAGATAAAATGCTTATATTTTCTAAGTAGTGTAAATGGCTGTCAGTTTCTAAACTTGTCTTGTATATTGTAAGTGTTTACAAAGCCATTTTAAGGGACTTCCCTCCCACTGATGTCAGACAAGGCCATCCTCTGCTACATATGCATCTAGAGCCATGAATCTCTCTATGTGTGCTCTCCGGTTGGTCATTTATTCTCTGGGAGCTCTGGGTGGTTCTGTTAGTTGATGTTGTTCTTCCTATGGGGTTGCAGTCCCCTTTAGCTCCAAGTCCATGTTTGTAGGGGAATGCTAGAGCAAAGAGGGAGGAGTAGGTGAGTGGGTAGAGGAGCACCCCCATAGAAGCAAGGGGGAACAGATGGGGGCATTGCAGAGGGAAACCAGGAAAGGGAATATCATTTGAAATGTAAATGAATAAAATGATTAATTTAAAATAGCCATTTAAAAATGATAGCAATGATGTTGAAAGTTAATAGGAGCTCTATTTTTACATGGAGTTATATTTCCAAGGACAAAATTTGAAGTGTTCAATCCTTGACATCATAGTTTAATTCAGCTAACTAAGCTTTGCTAGTTAACTGCAAAGAGTCTAGGAAAAGCTCCACTAAAACTGCAACTAATATTAGATAAACATTACAACATTTTGAACCTGTAAGAACCAACATTGTTTCTTTCCTTACATTTGATGGATGCATTAACAAATGGTGATAGAAAGACTGGTAATCCAAAGTGATATTTTGTTCTGTTTTGTATTTTATTTATAAGACAACAACATATAATAGTGAAAAAAAAATGAGCATCTGTGCAATCTAGGTGCAAAGATTTAATATTTATTATAAGCTACATATAGTTCCACATACTATTAAACATATTGATATTTTCAAAGAATGCATCATTTAAAATTTAAATGTAGGAAAACTTGTAATTTCAAATTTAAGCCTGTGTGTTTTATGTGTAAAGAATTAAAAGCTAAGAAAAATTAAAAACTTTCATTTAAAATGTATTTCTATTGTGAATTGATAAAATAGTCAGATCACTGTGTTGATAACTTCCCATGGCACAAACAGGAATATGATTATTTGAGTTCATTTAAAGGTAAAGTTTGAAACAGGGAACTAGTTCCATAAGTGATAGACATGTTCAAGGTTATGATCTTAGGTATAATTGGTTATGACAAAAGTGAGTTCCCTAGTACCTGGAAACTAAGAGAAATGCAAGGTTTCAGGAAAAAAAATAAACATAAGCAAGTGAAAAAAAAAACAATGTTTCAAAACATGTTATTTCAAATTAATTCCAACTATATTGGATTTATATTTGGTTGCTTTTAAAAATATTTGAAATATTTCAAAGAGAATACATCTCATTTGGCAGAAAGCTCTACTTACTGGAAAATTATTCTTACCCATAGAAATGACATTTTAGTTTCAACCTGCCAGGTGAATTTTATTAGTATGTCATTAATCACTGCTGTGCATCTGACATCAGCGGGAAATGATTTAGTGGAGTTTAGAGTATTCAGATATAACAGAAAAAATATCCTATTATTTATTTCTCTCTTTGGTCAGTGAAATATATTTCAACATGTAATAGTATTGATGAGTATATGGTTTAGCCAGAAATAACAATAAAAGTTATGAATTACTATATATTAAAACTATATTATTGTTCATAAATGATATTATTATTTATTATGTATAATAATATAGCATATATTATTATTTATGAATATTATTACTCTACTTTGTTGAGTGAACTCATATTGCCTCACTGACAATTATTAAATATGCTATAATTTAGTTTTTAAATAGTTATTGTTTCTTTTATAACAGCATAAAAATAAGCATTTAAAATGTAGTTTACTTTTATATTATTTTTCACTATTAATATTTTCTAACTACTTTTTTTCTAATAAGGAATATTTCTTAGATAATTTAAGTACTAATAATTAAATTGTATCAGGATAATAAAATTAATAAGGTTAACTTTATAATTTTATATTTTGCACATAGAAATGCAAAGACATTCAAATTTTTTATCGTGAATTTTGCTATGAGTTTCATGATTGTTATTGACTAACTTATTCAATTTTGTATTCCAAGCTGTATGATTTGGCAATAAAATTGCAAATAAAAAAATCAATCAGTAAAAATTCCTGCTTGAATCAGAATCAGACTGATTACCTCCATTAACCAAGCACTCCTAGAAAAACAATTGAGTTTATATGTACTAACCTTATATGCTAGATATTAGCTATATTCATGAAAATTCTAGCAAATAATATGTAATTTTTCTTGCACTTTCAAATGGTGCCTACTCTTAATGGGGAGAAGGTAATTCTTAAATAGAAGTTTAGTTGATTTTAATTTTAAGTCTTACTTGTATTTAACTGTATCAAAGGATTTTACATATTTTATACACTGACAGCTTCTTACCAAATCCACATTAAGAAACGCACTTTCTACCTCAGAGAGTGGCTCAGATTGATTATGCTGTCTCTGCCTTCACCATGCTCCATTTTGTTATCACCAAGATATCTCTTAATAAATAGCAATCATCCCTCATCCTACAAGTCTAATTTCTGCACACATGTTGCCTTCCCATCCTCAAAGCATGAGATCACAATAATCAAAATAAATATGAAATTTGCCAATTGATTAACACACATAGTAAATGGCTAGACCCATTTTAAATTTGAGTAATAAAACATCTTTAGACATGTAAAAATTGCACTCTGCTATTTCATTTTATACTTCTTATCTCTAACCTTTTAAAGTGTTTGAAGAGGATTTTGGGAATTCCATATGATGTGTTTTGCTCCCATTCCCACACACTCCTACCATATCCATGTGCATAGTCACACTCTACCCTTCCTGACCTCCCCACACCACGTTCAGTTGCAGTTTCCTCTTTGCCCCACAGAATCCTGTTTACTGTGACTGGATGTTTTTAGCTGAGACACTGAAGTATTTTTGCTCCAATATTTTGTTAACAAATCTTAGCTGTGGCCTTTGTAGTGAACAGACTGAGACACTCTTTCAGCTCCAGGAAATTTAAAATTCACAATTTAAAGTTCAGTTACATCTGAGGATCCCAGGAGTTTGATCTGATTTTGTCTTCCTTACCTGTCTTCCAAACTAGCCACATTCCATCTGATATTCAATGTTTTTTAATGTTATTTTTGTTTTCTTTGTGTTTTTATTGGTCTTATTCAGTATGATTTGGTATGACGACAGTCTGCAGAGTACTCTATTAAGTCTTGGCAACTTGGTGACTTCGTCTTTTTTTTTTTTTTCATCATTTAATTTCCTTACATTTCTAATGTTATTCCTGTTCCTAGTCTCCCCTCTACAAACATCCCTCTCCTTTGCCTCTAAGCCTCTAAGAGGGTGTTCCCTCACCCTTCAGCATTCCCCTTCTATTCAGAATCAAGCCTCCATAGGACCAAGTGCCTCCCCTCCCATTGATGCCAGATGAAGCAATCCTCTGCTACATATGTAGCTGGAGCCATGGACCTACCCATTTATGCTCTGAGGTTAGTAGTTTAACTGGGAGCAGTTAACTACTCTCTGGGAGCTCTGAGGGGCCCAGTTAATTGTTACTTTTGTTCTTCCTATGGGGTTGCAATCTCTTTCAGCTCCTTCATTCCATTGGCGTCCCTGGACTCAGTCCAATGGCTGACTGTCAGTATCTGCATCTGTCTTAGCTGATGGCAGATCCTCTCAGAGAACAGCCATACCAGGGTCCTGTCAGCAAGAGCTTCTCGGCATCAGCACTATTGTCGAGGTTTGGTGTCTGCTAATGGGATGGATCCCAAGGTGGGGCAGTCTCCGGATAGCCTACCTGTCAGTCTCTGCTCCATTTTTGTCCCTGCATTACATCTAGTTAGGGACAATTCTGGGATAAAAATTTTTATATGGGTGGGTGGCCTCATACTTCCACTTGGGCTCATGCCTACTTATTGGAGGTGTTCTCTTGAGGTTCTGTCTCCCTGCTGTTGGGTATTTCGGTTCAAGTCATCTCCAGTGAGTTCTGGGAGCCTCTCACAAGCCTGGCATCTAGGATTTTCTAGCGGTTCCCTAAGTTACACCCCCACCACACACTGCTACATATTTCTATTTGTTTTCCTGGCCCCCTAGACTTCTATCCTGTATCTTCCTATAACTGGTTCTATACACTCCCCCCTTTTTTTTCTCCCCCCTCCCTCCCAGGTCCCTTCTAACCTCTGCTTCCAGTGATTATTTTGTTCCCTTTTCTAAGTAGATTTGAAGTATCCACACATTGACCTTTCTTCTTGTTGAGCTTCATATGGTCTGTGAGTTGGATAGTGGATATTCCAAGATTTTGGGGTTAAAATTCACTTATCAGTGAGTACATACCATGTATGTCCTTTTGTGCCTGTAACACCTCATTCTGGATGATATTCCCTAGTTCCATCAATTTGCCTATAAACTTCGTGAAGTTGTCATATTTAATACCTGAGCAGTATTCCATTGTGTATATGTACATTTTCTGAATCCATTCTTCCATTGTGGGTCATCTGGGTTGTTTCCACCTTCTGTTTATTAGAATAAGGCTGCTATGAACATAGTGGAACACTTGTTCTAACTATGTGTTGGAACATATTTTGGGTATATGCCCAGGAGTAGTATAGCTGGATTTTCAGGTAGAGCTATTCTCAGCTTTCTGAGGAACAGCCAAATTGATTTTCAAAGTTGTTGTACCAGTTTGTACCACCAGCAATGGAGGAGTGTTCCACTTTCTCCAGATGCTTGGAGCACCTGCCATCACCTGAGATTTGATCTTAGCTATTCTGATTGGTATAAGGTGTAATCTCAGGGTTGTTTTGATTTGCATTCCCCTGATAACTAAACAAGTTGAACATTTCTTTAGGTGTTTTTCTCCATCTGAGATTCCTCAGTTAAGAATTATTTGTTTAGTTCTGAACCCCATTTTTTAATTGGATTACTTTGTTTGCTGAAGTTTAACTTCTTGAGCACTTTGTATATTTTGGATATTAGCCCTAAAATCTATTTTACATTATTTATTACTATTTTTAATTTTATTATTCACTTATTAGTATTTCTTAATTTTGTGTTTTGAAATTACACTTTATTTATAACCAAACAAAACAATAGTAGGGCATCTCTGCTCCAAGTATTCATCTTTGTTTAATGCTAACATAATATTTCACTTAAGTAGTAAATTAATAGAACACTCAGTTAATCTGTAGATTTTGTTGGATATCTCCAGCTTTTCTGTTAAGAAGTCTTTCAAGTTTATCATCTCGAATACCTTAACTCTTTGGTGTCTTTTAATATCTGACAGTTTCTTAGCATTGCCTTGCTTTTTATAACCTTAATATTTGGAAGCCAAAGAATTAGGCATTTTATAAAAATTTTTATTAATTTGGTTTTGCTTGATATTTTATTATTATTATTCTGGGTTATAGATTTTTGAGGCTAATATTGCAGAGCTGAAGTGCCCTTTTCATCACATTATGGAAAGGTTATCTGATATTGACATGAATTTTGACTGGTAACACTTGCCTAAATGATTTGATGAATGCAATGTCTGCACTTTCTCCAATGTAAGATTTGTCAAGATTTTCTCTATTTAAACACTTTTTCTTTGAGATTTTGCATTTATAATCTGAGCAGTTGTTTTACATCCCTGTAAATATTTTGTAAGGACATTTAATCTTGTTGGACATTATGTAGAACTGGTTTGGTTTTTCATTTATGTTAGATGAAGTTTTGTCATTTGGAGTATCTTTTCTCTCTCAATTCATTCACATGTTAGCTTTGCAAAGAATTTTTAATCTTTATTTTGAGGTTTATTTTTCATGGATTCTCAGTAAGAATATATTACACTGCTTAGCTAAAGTCTTCAGCCAGCTCTTCCTCAGCTCATGTTGCTCTTCTTTGATTATGATGTGTTTTGAGGATCGTAATCCTCTCTTTTTCCTTCTTTCTCATTAGTGCATATAATTCATCTGATGTCATTCCCTTTCATACCTTCCAGATATTGTCACTTTCCCAGGCAAGTCCTTCCTACTTAAAAACATCTCAGTCCCAACCTATTCTGGGTTTCTGGATTTGCTTCTGGTAGGTTGAGTTTCTTTTTCATATTAAACAGTTTGTAGTTTTCAGTTTTCTGCATCACATTGTTATGACATAAGCATGCATTCCTTCTCCTTGTTGTTCAATGTGGAATTTTCAAAAAATGTACCAGAAGATTCTTTTCTAACAATAGGCAATCTTTAGAGGACAAGAGAAGTATTATATGAAAAATAATGACAATGTGTTCTGGCATTTAAAGATAGTAATTATGAAGACAATAACTTAAACACAGACTTTAAGGAGCAAGTTCATAGAAAAATAGATGATATTTCCAGTCTGCTTTAATCTTGATTATTTTTTATATTTCTGAGATAAATCTTTAACACATTGTGCTGATTCTTTTCAATCAACATCCTTTATTAGTCAGCATTTGTTTGGAGGATTGCTGTTGGGATCAAAAGCTAGTTATGAATTGCAAATAAAAACTGTATATCAGCCTTGTAGGTCACTTTTTAGGTCACACACCAGAAGGTGCTATTGAAATAGACTGATTTTGTGCAGATTGGGCCTTTATTTCTTCCTACTTCATGTTCTACAAATTTGCTTATTATATGAAACTATTAAGTCTAACAAAGTTATTACTTGGAAAGAAGTTTTTTCCTTTACTTGCCTTTAATTTTCTACTGATAATTGCATAGTCAATGGACATTAAAAATCTCAGAGAAGAACATTACAGCTTTGATATACTTGATCAGAAGATATCAAGACCTGATTTCCAGATGTGCAATAAGCTAAGTCAAGAGTATTTGGGTTTTATTTTTTTAATTAGAAAGATTTATAATACTGTTTATGTTAATTGTGGAAATTGTCATTTAACTTGAAGAGTGCAACACATATCCTTACTAAATTATTAGATTTGTATTAGAATTCAAATATAGCATATAAGTTCCTTTTCCATTTATTCAAGAAACACAAACTTAGCATCTTTTCCATTTGCTACAGAAAACACTATGAATAAAGCAGTATTTCAGCATAAGGAGGCACTGAACCCATAATTGTTAAGCAAGAGTTTTGATGTAGCAATATGAAATATATTAAAAAGAAAAGGAATTTTCAAAGAGCTTAGTGTACATGATATTCACATACTTTTACTTAAAAGGTACATTTATTTGATGTGGATTGGGCACACTGATATACTTTAAGATCAGTTTATCTATTTTCTACTTTCCAGCAGAATATCATGTAGTCACAACCTTAATAAAGTTTTTATGTAAAGAATGAACAGTAAGAAGAAGGAACTTGCTAATCAATGATCTATCAAAATGAAACTGTAGCAACAGAAGGTCCTACGAGTTCCCATGTATCCCAAAAGATTAGTCATCAATTCTGGGGTATGATCATTGTGTATCAGTCACAGACAAGCAGGGGTAGATGGAATGCAAGGCTCCCTAGATAGAACAACAAGATGCATGTGGAGATGAGGTCTCTGTAAAAGGAATGTTGACTTTGGTATGTATGAATGCACAAAGCAATAAGACATTTACAGAAATAACAAACTGTCATTTCTATAATGTGGAAAGGAGAATTAAAAAATTCATCCAGAGAGACTTCAATAGAGTACAGTATGGAGACAGCTTTCAAAAACTATATTAAGTATCATAACCAAATTATCTGTTTCTATAATGATTTTGCATGTATTAAAATGGGAAGTGTGCCACAGTGTGCAACAGAGGTCAGGGATCAAATTCAGGTAACCAGACTTCTGTAGCAGCCAAGCACATGCTGGGTCATATTGCTGACCTTCAATATCCATTTTTAATATTGTAGTATTAACAACATTGAAAGACAAGGCTTACAGAAAAGAGAACAATTGAAGAAAAATGTATCAGAACGAGTTGCATGTATCTAACTGACTCCCAATCAATTTTCTAACACAATCTACATTACATGATTTCATAAAATTCGATATATTCCTGTTTTATGTGTGATGAAATAATCAATTAAATCAAAAATAACGTGAGAGAACTCATTTTAGTAGTGACCAGTTAGCAATGGGAAACAGAAGATATTTCAAATAATTATTTCTTGGTCTGCCTGAAATAAATAAGTAATGACATCAAAGAAGCAGTATTACTTAACATAAATATATGTAAACAAGAAATCCCTTGAATAATACAAATTATTCATGCTTATAAATTACATATCATTTTCACTATTTTACTTCTGTATGAAATGTTCAATGTTTCTCATTTTATTTAAATACCTCAAAGTTTATTTATTATGCAATCTATATCCCAGTTAATATAATTCATTGAGATTGTAAAAACTAGCATTTTGGTTTTTTGTTCTTTGGTTTTTTGTTTTGTAATTTTTTTTTTTACTTGTAATCTTCCACTTCAATTTCTTAAGTAAGCTTTCATTTCCTTCCTGGGTTACGACATTTTTCTTCAGAGTTTATAAAGCAATACGCAATAATTAGAAGTTTAGCATAAGAACTAGTGTACAGTAATGGAATAAAAGAAGGTAATTTAAGTGAATTTAAAATTAAAGAACTGCTTGCTGATCTTGTTTCTTTATGTTATTTGAGAAAATAACATATTAGCTGTTTTGGCACAGAGCATACCTCCTGGAGAATTTCCTTTTTTTTCACTCAAGCAGGCATTTTGCTTGAACAGATTCTCACAGAAGAGTAACAACTGAGGATTTTACATCCTGAAAATTTTGCTGCTTACTTGGAAATATGAACGGCAAAGAAAGGCTGTCAGGCTAATTACTTCAACTGAATTTTTAAAGATGGGAATTTTAAAGAGACTCCACATTTGTTCTTATACATTATATGCTGTTTCTTCTTCTTAGTGATAGGTTCCATGAGAGAAGTACATTGAACTGACACTAAAAACCTAGGAAACTGGGATGCAAAATGACTTCTGCTGAGTCATCTGGATTATCAAGATATGAATCAGAACTGAGAAAATCTCTTCCCTGTGAAGAGCATGGTTTGAGCATTCTTAGGCTACTAGTGGATAATAAGTGGTAGGCGGTATTGTTCTATACTGAAGCTCTCATGTCTGCATTGTGGTATCTGTAGGCAGAGTATGATTTGCTCTATGCTCCATATTATATAAGCATTTTATTTCCACACTTTTCATTAACTATAAAAAAGAAAACTGAATTAGACTTACATAGCTTCATCACATTTTTCTTAAATGGTAAAAGAAGTATGTTATTTTATATATTTGTTTTAGGCTAATAACCCTATATGATTTTATTAATAGAGAAGTTATTATGTGATAGACTTCATTTGGACAGTAGAAAAGGTAAGAAGTCTTTGTTCCTATGTGGATTTAATAACAAGTTTTTCCTTTTCATTTCTTTTTGTGTGAGATGATATTAATAAATGGTATTATGACATACAACATACTTGGTAATGTACTGCTAAATAAATGATGCATGAGCTATCTTTTTCTTTTTCTGTACCTCAAAGTATTAAATCAGGGTTCAGGTAGATGACTCAGGAGATAAGAGAGCTAGTCACCAAGACTGATGAGCTGACCTGAGTTCTATTGTCGAAATCCACATAGTAGAAAGACAGAACCAACTTACCAGAATTTTCCAACATCCACGAAGGAGTGGTGCATATTCACATGCCTCTACCCAACAATACACACATAAAAATAAATGAAAAGAATTAAATCATTCATGATTTTAGAGCTTTGATTAGCACTATGCTGAATACACATAAAACTATTATTGGACATTCATTCTTGGTCTGGGACTGATTTTTAGTGACAATGCTAACTTTTAGACTTCATAGTAAACAAAATAGACTGAATCTAGTCACATTATACCTACCTATGTTCATTCCTAGTCCAAGAGCAGAACACTAGGAACCATATCTAATCAAGAAGCTTCTGTAAAATACAAGCCATGTATTTTTATTTTATTTCATTTGTGTCTGTATTACAAATGAAATATTATTTGAAAATTTCAAAAGTCCCCTAAAGCAATAAAATTAAAATAATATATCTATAATTTTATTAACTGTTATATTTCATATTTATTGAATTCAGACCATATCATCAAAGTGATAATCTTATTTTGAACATTTCTACAGTCTCTTTTCATATATTTTTTATTGAATATAATCTTCATTTACATTTCAAGTGATAAAACCTTTCCCAGTTTTCCCCCTCCCCAAACCCCTCCAACCCCTCCTCCCACTCATTGCCTACAAGTATATGCCCCTCAACCCGACCAACTCCCAATCCCCCCTCAATTTCCCCTTCTTGGGGCATCTATTTAGCCTTCACCTGACCAAGGACCACTCCTCTCACTGATGCCTGACAAGGCATTCCTCTGCCACATTTTTGACTGGAACCACGTGTATCCCTTGGTTACTGGTTTAGTCCCTGGGAGTCCTGGAGCATCTAGGTGGTCAACATCGTTGTTCTTCCCATGTGGCTGTAAACCCATTCAGCTCCTCCAGACCACCCTCCAATTCCTTCATTGGAGACCCCACCTCCAGACGAATGGTTGGCTACTAGCATCTGCCTCTGTATGTATAAGGCTCTGGCAGGGCCCATCTGAAGACAACCATGGTATGCTCCTTTTGATATGTGCTTGTTGTCCTCCATAGTAGTGTTGGGGTTTGGTGACTGTTTAGAGGGTGATTCCCCAGGTAGGGCAGTCTCTGGGTGGCCTTTACTTCAGTCCCTGCTCCACACTTTGCCTCTATTATTGCTCCTGTAAGTGTAGTGTTCCTTTTCTCAGAGGAACCCAAGCACCCCCACTTTAGTCCTCTTTCTTCTTGAGCTTCCATTGGTCTGTGAATTGTACCTTGATTATTTTGAGCTTTTGGGCTAACATCCACTTATCAGTGAGTGCAAACCAGTGCGTTCTTTTGTGATTGGGTCACCTTGCTCAGGATGACACTTTCTACTTCCATCTATTTGCCTAAGAATTTCATGAATTCATTATTTTTAATAGCTGAATAGTACTCCATTGTGTATATATACCACAGTTTCTGTATTCATTCCTCAGTTGAAGGACATCTGAGTTCTTTCCACCTTCTGGCTATTATGAATAAGACAGCTATGAACATAGTGGAGCATGTGTCCTTATTAGAATGTAGGAGCATCTTCTGGGTATATACCCAGGAGTGGTATGTCTGGGGCCTCAGATAGTACTATGTCTAATTTTCTGAGGAATCACCAAACTGATTTCCAGAGTGGTTTTACCAGCTTGCAATACTACCAACAATGGAGAAGTGTTCCTCTTTCCCCACATCTTCTCCAGCATCTGCTATCCTCTGAGTTTTTCATCTTTGCCATTCTGACCGGTGTGAGGTGGAATCTCAGTGTTGTTTTGATTTGCATTTCCCTGATAACTAAGGATGCTGAACATTTCTTTAGGTGTTTCAGAGCCATTCGAGTTTCTTCACTTCAGAACCCCATTTTTTAATAGGGTTATTTGACTTTCTTGAGCCTAACTTCTTGACTTCTTTGTATACCTTGGATATTAGCCCTCTATCAGATGTAGGATTGGTAAAGATCTTTTCCCAATTT
This sequence comes from Tokudaia tokunoshimensis, assembly GCA_036184795.1. NCBI lineage: Eukaryota > Metazoa > Chordata > Mammalia > Rodentia > Muridae > Tokudaia > Tokudaia tokunoshimensis. Next base: position 140,425,621 of record BTHU01000003.1, read on the forward strand.
GATGGTTGCCTTTTTGTCCTACTGACTATGTCCTTTGCCTTACAGAAGCTTTGCAGCTTCATGAGGTCCCATTTGTCAATTCTTGTTCTTAGTAAGCCATTGTTGTACTGTTCAGGAACTTTTCCCCTATGCCCATGTGTTCAAGATTCTTCCCCACTTTTTCCTCTATAAGCTTCAGTGTGTCTGGTTTTATGTGTAGGTCCTTGATCCACTTGGACTTTAGCTTTGTACAAGGAGATAAGAATGGGTCGATTTGCAATTTTCTGCATGCTGACAACCATTTGTTTAAAATGCTGTCTTTTTTCCACTGGATGTTTTTAGCTCCTTTGTCAAATATCGAGTGACCATATATGTATGGGTTCATATCTGGGTCTTCAATTCTATATCATTGATCATCCTGCCTGTCATCATACCAATACCAAAGAGTTGTTATCACTATTGCTCTGTAGTAGAGCTTGAGGTCAGTGATAGTGGTTCCCCCAGGGGATCTTTTGTGGTGGAGAATAGTTTTTGTTATCCTGGGTTTCTTGTTATTCCAGATGAGTTTGAGAATAGATCTTTCTAGATCTATGAAGGATTGATTTGGGATTTTGATGGGGATTTAACATAATAGTAAAAAATAAAAAGAAATTTCTATAGTCTCAAAGAGACATATGTAAGTAACACAGTGGATTTTCATTAGTGTTATCTACATATAAACATACATATGCAGCAATCCACTCAAACATACAATATGAAGATCTTTGGTTTTTACTTAGTTATCATGACAAGGTTACATAAAAGACAATAAAAATTAGTAACATGAAAAAAACTTAAAGGAGAATAATATCAATGTGAAATCAAGTTTAGAAGGTAAAATCATAAAGTATGTGTAACATCATGGGTAAAATAAGAGTAAAATACTTTACAAAACATTGTATTTGTAAATTTTAAAATATAGGAAAATCTTCATAAAATTGAAGTTGCTTTCAAAACATAAAGGAAAATGTATCTGTAATAGAGATATAAATAAACTCTATAATTAAATATGCTTGTTTATTCTGGTACCTTATTTAAATAAGGGAACACTTCATATTATTTCCTGGGAAGAAAGATAAACTGGTCTTAAAAAACAACTTTCATGTGAAAATATAGTAGTTTCCTAAGCAATTTAATGATCTTTAAATGAAGCCAAAATTATAATAGCTCATTAGATGCAATCTATTTATCTGTTGCTACCATGACAGAAAAAACAAAGAAGTTAAAAGAGAGAATTTCTGGTTTATTGGAAGAGTATGTTTCAGTGGCATCAGCGCAGGATTGGGGAGGATAAATATGATACTGAGAAAATTAACTGATATTGGCTTTCATAAACCAGTTATCTCCTACATTGTTCATAAACCCAATGTCCATTTTATAGTGTGGTTCTCTATATTTTCACTCCTGAGTAAGCATACTAAAAGAGAAAATTTTACTGATAAGCAGTGACCAAAACTTGGAAAACATACGTTTTTTTAGTTATTCCTTACAAATTCTGAAGAGGGAAGTACTTTCCTCAAATAGTGGTTTAAGCTTCCATGTTTTATAAGGTAAGGATGAGGTTCTTATATGTCATGATTTCTAAAACTTATCAAGCACACTATGAATTAGCTTTACCTTCAATATAGACCTATCCTACTTATTTATTATACTGAAAATATTTTAATTTTGAGGTTATGATACTGTCATGTAAATGTATAAAACTGTGTGTAGTTTTTAGGAAATGCATGTATAGGAACAAACTTCTTAGCAAAGCTAAAAATATAAACAGAATTTTCTGCACTCAGACACTCAGAATAAGCACTGCCAACTGGTGTCACCATGTTTTTAAGAGCTTTAAATAGGGAGGGGTGAGAGATGTGGACATTTAAAATGTTAATTTTTAAACTAAAGTAATGATGAAAACTGACATTTTATTATTCACTTAAACATTCTAAACTCACTTTATAATGCCAGGCAAATTTTCTTTTTTGTATAATTAAAGGACCTTAGTATTAAAAACTGGATGTGGGGCTGGAGAGATTGTGTAGTGGATGTGAGTATGAGCTCCTCTTATAGACTACTAGAGTTTGGTTCCCAGCATCATAACAGATGGCTCACACCCACCTACATCACCAGTTCCAAAGGCTTCTTTTGGCTTCAGCAGGCATCTGTCCATCCACATGTGGTGTATAAAATATTGGCACATCTAGTAGGTCAAAATTTAGGTGAAATATTCTTGGAATGCCACTTAATTTGACATTTGTTTTATGCATATGAATTCTCAATTTTTAATATTACTTCTTCCAATATTTTTGTCCAAACCATTCAAAACATAACTGAGTATAAACAGTATATAAATTTTTAAGATACATTTTTTTAAGTTGATACTTCTATGTTGTATGGCATGGTGGGTATCAAGGGTACTTGATGGATATTCTCTGTTATACTATAGGTGACAAAATTAATCTTTACATTTCAGGTTTTTAAAAAAATATAAGGAGTGATTGAAAGTTCACAATTTCTGGGGGGGGATATATTTACTAATATCATAACTGTCAAAATATTGGCACATTCAGCAAATTGAAAGTTAGGTGAAATGTCTTTGAAGGTTTATCTCACTCAGGATAACATTTTCTAGTTCCATCCATTTGCCTAAGAATTTCATGAATTAATATTTTTTAATAGCTAAGTAGTACTCCATTGTGTAAATGTACCATATTTTCTGTATCCATTCCTCTTTTGAGAGACATCTAAGTTCTTTCCAGCTTCTGGCTATTATAAATAAGACTACTATGAACATAGTGGAGCATGTGTCCTTATTATATGTTGTAGCATCTTCTGAGTATATGTTCAGCAGTGGTATAGAAGGGTCCTCTGGTTATACTATATCTAATTTTCTGAGGAATCTCCAAACTGATTTCCAGAGTGGTTTTACCAGCTTGCAATTCCACCAGTAATGGAGAAGTGTTCCTCTTTCCCCACATCCTTGTCAGCATCTTCTGTCTCCTGAGATTTTGATCTTTGCCTTTCTGACTGGTGTGAGGTGGACTCTCAAGGTTGTTGTGATTTGCATTTCCCTGATGACTAAGGATGTTGAACATTTCTTTAGGTGCTTCTCAGCCATACTATCATATCATCTGAAAATAGTGATATTTTGACTTCTTCCTTTCCAATTTGTATCACTTTGACATCTTTTTGTTGTCTAATTGCTCTGGCAAAGATTTTGATAACTATATTGAATAGGTATGGAGAGAGTAGGCAGCCTTGTCTAGTCCCTGATTTTTGTGGGATTGCTTCAAGTTTCTCTCCATTTCATTTGACGTTGGCTACTGATTTGCTGTATATTGCTTTTACTATGTTTAGATATAGGCCTTGAATTCTTGATCTTTCCAAGACTTTTATCATGAAGGGGTGTTAGGTTTTGTCAAATGCTTTCTGAGCATCTAATGAAATGATCATGTGGTTTTTCATTCATTTGAGTTTATGTAGTGTATTACATGGATGGATTTCCTTATATTGAAGCATCCCTGAATCCCTGAGATGAATCCCACTTGATCATAATGGACGATCGTTTTGATATGTTCTTGGATTCGGTTTGTGGGAATTTTATTGAGTATTTTTGCATCGATATTCATGAGGGAAATTGGTCTGAAGTTCTCCTTTTATGTAGGTTCTTTGTGTGTTTTAGGTAGCAGAATAATTGTGGCTTCATAGAACGAATTGGGTAGTGTTCTTCTGTCTCTATTTTGTGGTGTAGTTTGGAGAGTATTGGTATTAATTCTTCTTTGAAGGTTGGAATAGTATTATTTAATAATGATGTGCTTTTGGATTTGATTTCTATGTCTTTTATTAAGTCATGCTTTTTTTTTTTTTACATCAGTAACAGGTCGCAGTTCATGTCGTGTTTTTTAGGCAATGTTGCTCTCTGACATATTCAGCATTTTTTCACTCCTTGATGCCACTATGATGAAGAGGAAGTTTAGTGGGGATGGATGGAGCACCAAAATTGGAGTCCAATGACAGATCTGCAAGGCTATCATCCAAATCCACTCCTGCCAAGGTGTGGGAAAAGGTAAAGCATCAGACAAAAAATAGTGCAAACCAAAGGGAAGAGAGAGGAAAAGAACAAAGAGGCTGAAGTGGCTGACCGGTAAACTACAGACAGTCTTGCAGAGAAATGGAGAGAGGAAAGGCCAGAGGCCAAACTGTCCTCTGAAGTAGAAGAGAAAGAAGCAAATTATGACAAGCCATTCATCATCTCTGTCAATGGTTCTTGTACAAGTTAAAGCAGTCCTTCTATAATCCAAAGGAGCATTTTCATTAAATATTTTGTAAATGTGATTATTATTTAGTAACTCTAGAAACACTTTTAAAAGGTGAAAGAATCCTAGTTCATCCATCTTTTAATGTAAATTATTTTGTAAAGAGATTAAATCATTTGCTGGTTGTTTACTTTTTGATACAACCAGAAAAATAGCAGAATACTGAATCAGGAGAAGCTCAGACTATCTCAGGAGTCACCATGACATTCCTTAGAGGGAACTAGTTTTATATCTTGCAAAACAAAGCACACTAAATGGCAACATGGCATTAATGTCTGGAATAGTTTCAGCTATTTCTGGTCTTGTATTTCCAGTAGAAACATTTCCTAAGAAAACCACTCCTTGCCTGCCACCATCTGCAGCAGGGAACCAGGAAGCTCCATAGCCTTCTGTGCTTAGCGCGCCAGAAGAGAATGATCTCCCAGCAGCGATTTCACTTCTGAGTGTAGAGGTGAGATCTCTACCTTCTCTCTGGAGGGGTATAACTAGGAGCTCACTGGGCATCTGATCAGTGGAGCAGCTGGGACAGGAGTCTTCCCTCCCAGCCACCATTTGCAGCAGAGAACCAGACAGCACCATAGCCTTCTTGGCTTAGCCCACAAGGAGACAGAGATCTCCCAGCAGTGATTTTACTTCTGAGTGCAGAGGTGAGATCTCTATCTTCTCTCTGGAAGGGTACAGCTAGGAGGGCAAAGGGCATATGATCAGTGGAGCTGCTGGTACAGGAGTCTTCTCTTCAAGCCACCATTTGCTTCAGGGAACCAGACAGCTCCACAGCCTTCTGTACACAGACCCTGCCAGAAGAGAGTTGGTCTTCCAGGAGTACAGACACAGGCTTACAGGCCCAAAGGAGGGGCAAGCTCCAGCCAGAGACAAGACCAACTAACACCAGAGATAACCAGATGGTGAAAGGCAAGCACAAGAACCCTAACAACAGAAACCAAGGCTGCTTGGCAACATCAGAGCCCAGTTCTCGCACCACAGCAAGTCCCGGATACCCCAACACTGGAAAACCAAGAGTTGAATTTAAAGTCTCATCTCACAATGCTGTTAGAGGACACCAAGAAGGACATCAATAACTCCCTTAAAGAAATACAGGAGAATATGGGTCAAATGGTAAGAGCCCTTAAATAGGAAACACAAAAATACCTGAAAGAAATACAGGGGATCATGGGTGAACAGGTAGAGGCCCTTAAAGAGGAAACACAAAAATCCCTTAAAGAATTACAGGAGAACACAAACAAACAAGTGAAGGAACTGAACAAAACCATTCAGGATCTAAAAATGGAAATAGGAACAATAAAGAAATCACAAAGTGAGACATCTCTGGAGATAGAAAATCCTGGAAAGAATTCAGGAGTCATAGATGCAAGCATCAACAACAGAAGAGATAGAAGAAAGAATCTCAGTGGCAGAAGATACCATAGAAAACAATGACTCAACAGTTAAAGAAAATGCAAAATGCAAAAAGCTCCTGAGCCAAAACATCCAGGAAATCCAGGACACAATGAGAAGACCAAACCTAAGGATTATAGGTATAGAAGAGAGCAAAGATTTCCAACTTCAAGGGCCAGAAAATATCTTCAAAAAAATTATAAAAGTAAACTTCCCTAACCTAAAGAAAGAGATGTCCATGAACATACAAGAAGACTACAGAACGCCAAACAGATTGGACCAGATCAGAAAGTCCTCCCGGCATATAATAATCAAAACAACAAATGCACTAAACAAAGAAAGAATATTAAAAGCAGTAAGGGAAAAAGGTCAAGTAGCCTATAAATGTAGGCCTATCAGAATTACACCAGACTTCTCACCTGAGACGATGAAAGCTAGAAGATCCTGGGCAGATGTCATACAGACCCTAAGAGAACACAAATGCCAGCCCAAACTACTATACCCACCAAACCTCTCAATTACCATAGATGGAGAAAACAAGATATTCCATGACAAAACCAAATTTACACAATATCTTTCCACAAATCCAGCCCTTCAAAGGATAATAGATGGAAAACTTCAACATGAGGAGGGAGACTACACCCAAAAAAAGCAAGGAAGTAATCTTTTTCAACAAACCCAAAAGAAAGTAACCACACAAACTTAAAAATAGCATCAAAAATAACAGGAAGAACAATTGCTATTCCTTAATATAACATCAATGGACTCAATTCCCCAACAAAAAACATAGTATAACAGAAGTATTTTCATGTAAATCTTCAATTTTATCATAAAATGTTTGTGATTCCTCTTTCAATTTAGTAATTTTTTATGTCTACCATTTTAACTGTATTATTTTCCATAATAATCTTTAATTTTGACATTTTTCTATATATTTCTTCAATTTTATCAGAAATATTTTCCATGTAAATCTTCAATTTTGTCACAAAATGTTTATAATTCCACTTTCAATTAATTTAGGAATATTTTTTGCCTACCATTTTAACGGTATAATTGTCTATGATAATCTTCATTTTTAATGTTTTTCTATATTTTTCTTCAATTTTATCAGAGATATTTCCATGTAAATCTTCAATTTTATCAGACAATGTCTATAATTTTATTTTCAATCAACTTAGGAATATTTTTATACCTATTTTATCTGTATAGTTTTCCATGAATAGTCAGTTTTAAAATGTTTTTTCTATATATTTCTTGAATTTTATCAGAAATATTTTTCTTGTAGATCTTCAATTTTACTGGAAAATATTTATAATTCCACATTCAAAAAACTTAGGAATATTTTTATGCCTACCATTTTATCTACATAATTTTTCCATGAAATACTCAATCTTAACATGTTTTTTATGTATTTATTCAATTTTATCAGAGATATTTTCCATATAAATCTTCAATATTATCAGAATATGTTTATAATTTCACTTTCAATCAACTTAGAAATATTTTCATGGATACCATTTTATCTGTACAATTTTCCATGATAATCTTCAATTTTAATGTTTTCCATATATTTTTTCAATTTTATCAGAAATATTTTCCATGTAAATCTTCAATTTTATCAGAAAATGTTTATAATTCTACTTTCATTCAACTTAGGAATATTTTTATTCCTACCAATTTCTCTGTATAAATTTCTTCAATTTTATCAGATATATTTTCCATGTAAATCTTCAATTTTATCAGAAAATGTTTTTAATTCTACTGTCAATAAATTTATGTATATTTTTATGCCTACCATCTTATCTGTATAATATTTCATGAAATAGTCAGTTTTAACATGTTTTTCTATACATTTCTGAGTTTTATCAAAAATATTTTCCTTGTAGATCTTCAATTTTATCAGAAAAGGTTTATAATTCCACTTTCATTCAACTTAGGAATATTTTTATGCCTACCATTTTATCTGTATAATTTTTCCATGAAATAGTCATCTTAATGTGTTTTTCTATATATTTCTTCAATTTTATCAAAGATATTTTCCATGTATATTTACACAATGGAATACTACTCAGCAATTAAAAACAATGAATTCATGAAATTCTTAGGTAAATGGGGAACAGGGGGAGGGAAGAGGGCTTAGGGGACTTTCGGGGAGGGGGAACCGGGAAAGGGGAAACCATTTGGAATTTAAATAAAGAATATAGAAAAAGAAAAAAAAAAGAAAACCACTCCTTGGTCCTTACTCTGTCAAAATTATAATGTCTCTGGTCATGGCAACACATTTTCCTAACAATTGGGATAATGTGCTGTGAACACTAGAAATTTTGAATATGGATTCATTGAACATTGCAAATATAAATAAATAAATAAATAAATAAATAAATAAATAAGAAAGACTCAAAAGAATTCCTCCATTCCACTTAAGGACATTTGCTCGTTACATGAGGTCTTTAAGAAAACTTGCCAGATTTGAGAATGGAACTTCACTGGAATAAGTTCAAAGAGAACCAACACATGGTTCATCATTTGGGCATATGAATACAGTATACGACTCTTCAGATTTGGGTATATGGGTTAAGATTGAAATGTCTGTGTATTTTATTCCTTGACCAATAAAAAAGTTGTGAAAGAGTAAAAAAGAAATTGCATCTATGTTCATAAGGAAAATTGGTATGTTATTCTCTTCTTTGTTAGGTCTTTATGTGGTTCAGATGAAAGTATAGCTGTGTTCTTCTAAAATGACTGGGACAATGCTCCCTCTGTTTTTGTTTTGTAGATTAATTTGAGAATTACTGATACTACTATTTTATTTCTTTCTCTGTCTCTCTTGGATCAGCAATTTTGATTCCTGCTTCTATTTCTCTGGTGGCAATAGGTCTGCATAAATCACTTAATTCACCTTTATTTAACTTTGGTAGGTGGTAAATATCAAGAAAATTATCCATTTCTACTATATTTTCCATTTTGGTAGCATATTAGTTTTAAGATAGACCCTTATGGCGGCCTGGGTTTCCAATTTGTCTGTTGTTATGTCTCCCTTCTGTCTCTAACTTTGTTAACTTGTATCTCCCCCCTCTACTTTTTAGTTAATTTGGCTAAGTGGTTGTCAATCTATTCTCAAAGAATAAACTTTTTTTCTTTGCAAGGATTCTTTTTTTTTATTTTTGTGACTATTTCATTAAATTAGACGCAAGTTTTATTATTTCTTTCTGCTTACTCCTATTAGACATATTTTCTTTTTTTTTTGTTCTAGAGATTTTAGGTATGCTGTTAAATTACTAGTATGAGCTCTCTTCAATTTTTCATTTATGCATTTAGAGCTATGAACTTCCCTTTTAGAACTATCTTCATTGTATCTTATAAGTTTGGATACACTGTATTTCCATTTTCACTGAATTCTAAAAATGTGTTATTTATTATTATTATTATTATTATTATTATTAATTATTATTTTGTTTTTTAAAGACAGGGTTTATCTGTGTAGCCCTGCTTGTTCTGGAACTCACTCTGTAGACCAGGTTGGCCTTGAACTCAGAGATCCGCCTGCCTCTGCCACCCAAGCGCTGGTATTAAAGGCATGTGCCACCACTGCCCAGCTTTATTCTTTTTTTTTTAATTTCTGTCTTAATCCACTTTTCTTTCAATCATGAGTTTTTCCGTTTTTATGAGTTTGTAAACTTTTCTATTGTTTCTGTGTTTGCTGATATTCATATTTAATTCATAGTGGTTAGATAGGATTCAGGTGCTTTAAATGTTCTTCTCTCTGTTGAGACTTATTTGTGCAAACATATATGGTCAGTTTTGGAGAAAGCTCCATAAGGTACTAATAAGATTGCATATTTATTTGTGTTTTGGTCAAATGTTATGTAAATATCTGCTAAATCTTTTCAGTTTATTTATCATTTAGGTACAGTATTTCTCTGTTTACTTTTTGTCTGAATGACATGGTTATTGTACAAGAATTGGGTATTGCTGTTTCACACTGTCACTGTATGACAACTGAAATAGAGGAGAAACTTTTATAGCTCTTTTCTTACAAACCTGGGTGCATTGTGTTTGGGACATTGACACTGAAAATTGAAATGTCTTCTGGGTGGATTTTTCCTTTGATGATTATGTAGTTTCTTCCCTATTTCTTCAGAGTAGTTTTAGGATGAAACTGTGCTTTGTCAGACATTAAGATGACTGTACCAGCTTGTTGCTTTTGTCCATTTCCTTAGAATATCTTTTTGATCCTTTCCCTGTTTCTTTCCTATTTCTTCAGAGTAGTTTTAGGATGAAACTGTGCTTTGTCAGACATTAAGATGAGTACACCAGCTGGTTGCTTTTGTCCTTTTCCTTAGAATATCTTTTTGATCCTTTTACTATTCTTTGGTTTCCTTTCTTTCATATTAAGGTGTTTCCTCAATGTAGCAGGAGGGTGGATCCTGTTTTTGTATGCAGTGTGTTAGTGTTTATCTTTTATTGGTAAATTTAGTCCATTGATATTGAGAGTTATCAATGAGCAGTGCTTGTTGATAATTTGTTCTTTGGTTGTGGATTTTTCCTTCCTCTTTTGACATATTTCTCTGAAATTATTCTGTTAATTCTTTGGTATGGTTGACCTGTTCATGTTGAACTTCTTCTAGCACCTTCTGTAGAGCTGGATATGTAAATTAATACTGCTTAAATTTCATTTTATTGAGGAACATCTTCCTCAATCTATTGTGATTGAAATTTTTAGTAGGTACAATTGTCTGTGGTAGCTTCTATGGTCTCTTAGAGGTTTTTGAGCATCTGTGCAGACCCTTTAGGCTTTTAGAGTTTCTATTAAATTAGCTGCTGTTATTCTAATAGCTCTGCCTTTATATGTTACTTGATCTTTCTTCTCTTGTAGGTTTTAATATCCTTTGCTTGCTCTGTACATTTAGTATTTTCAATATTATGTGTCATGAGAGCATTTATTTTCTGTTCTAGTCTGTTTGGTGCTCTGTTTGCTTTATACCTTGAAAAGTACTTCCTTCTTTAGGATAGAAATTTTTTTCCATGATTTTTTTGAAAATACTTTCTGTGCCTTTGACCTAGGTTTCTTCTCCTCTACTATTTTTATATATTTTTTTTCATGGTGCCCTATGTTTTCTGGCTGTTTTATGGCTTGATTCTTTTAGATTTAACATTTTTCTTAACTGAGATATCTGGGGTTTTTTTCTCCCTTGTCTCCAATGCCTGAGATTCTCTTTTTCATTGTATTCTTTTGGTGATGCTTGCTTCTGACTTTCTGCTCTGAGTTTGTGAATATTTTCTTGACAGTTTCATGTTAGTTTCTGTTACCTCATTGATTTTATTTTTCACTTTCATGTCTTGTGCAGTTTTCTTCGTTGTTTGTGCTTTCATAGATTTTATGAATGGATTTATTTATATTCTCTTTAAGGACCTTACTCATACACTTTTTAAATGTTTTAATTAATTAATTTTTCACTTTGCATCCTGATATTAATCCTCTCTCCTCCCAGTATTCCTCACATAGATCCTTCCCTCATTCCCCTCCCCTTCTTCTGTGAGAAGGGTGAGCCCACTTCAACTATCATGTGTCCTCCCCATATACATAAATATCAAGTCACTGCAGTATTATGCGTATCCTCTTCCACTGAGGCCAGACAATGCTGCCCAGCTAGGAGAATGCTATCCACAGGTAGGCAACATATTCTGGGACAGTCACCAGTTCAGTTGTAGGGGAACCCATATGAGGACCAAACTTCTACAAGGGGGGTTAGGGGGATAGGTGTAAACCTTATTCTTTGGTTTGTGATTCAGTCTCAGAGAATCCACAAAGGTCCAGGTTATTTGAATCTCTACATCTTTCTGTGGAGACCCTGTTGTCTTTGGCTACCCCAATCCTTCCTCCAACTCATCTACAAGACTTCACAAACTCTATCTAATATTTGGCTGTGGGTTTCTTTATCTGTTTCCATTGGCTGTTGGGTAGAGCTTCCAGTCTGCAAGCATACAAAAGAATCATTAAAGGGGTTAAGGATTGGTTCTTGCACTTGGAGTGACTCACTATTTTGGCAGTCATTTTTTTTTTTGGCCATTTCTTCCATCTCTCTTCTATCTTTCTCCATGAACATTTTGTAGGCAGGACACATTTGGGGTCTAAGATTATATGGTTGGGTTTCTGTCATTATCCCTCCTCTGGGAGTCCTGCCTAGCTATAGGAAGTGGCCACATCAGGTTGCATATTGCCACATGTCAACATCCTTAGTCATCATGGGAATACAAATCAAAATGATTCTTTGATTCTACCTTACACCCATTAGAATGGCAAAAAACAAAAACAAACAAACAAACAAATAAACACAAACGAAAGCAAATGCTGGCAAGGATGTAGATAGAACAAGGGAAGCATTCTTCCATTGCTTGTAGAGAATGCAAGCTTTACAGCTACTCTATAAATCAATTTGGTAGTTTCTCAGAAAAATGGGAATAGTTCAACATCAAGAACCAGATATACTACTGGTGGGCATATACCAAAAAGTTGTCCCACCATCCCACAAGGACACTTGTTCAACTATGTTCATAGCATATTTATTTGTAATAGCCAGAAACTGGAAACAGCCTAGATGTCCCTCAAATGAAGAATGGATTAAGAAAATATGGTTCATTTACACAATGGAATACTACTCAGCTATCAAAATCAAGGCCAGCATGAATTTTGTAGGCAAGTGAATGGAACTAGAAAATATCATGCTCAGTTAATAAGCCAGAGCCAAATTGGCATGAATGTTATGTACTCACTTAAAAATGGATATTAGGCATAAAGTACAGGATAGCTATACTATAATCGACTACAAGCCACAGACCCCCCCTCCAAAAAAAAGCCAAATAAAAAGGAAGGGCCAAGGGAGGATGGTTGAATCCCTCTCAGAAGGGGAAATAAAAGAGATATAGAAGGCAGATGAAGAGAGGGAGCTCAGAGGAAAAAAGGTGTGGAAAGGGAACAGGGTGGGCAGGGCAAACAGGTATAGGGAGAGCATCTCTAGGACATGCCAGAGTCCTGAGGCAGGGTTGGATGTCCCAGGGTGCTAGAGATATGACTATAGCTGCTCATACTCTTAAGAGCTATTTTGACATCATTATATTGTGATTCAGATATATTACATATGTCAAGGCCTACTGAAACATGGTTGCTGGTCTCTAATGGAGATATATGAGGCTGACTATCTTTTGTGCTGACATCAAGGCATCTGGATTTGGGATGATTGTATTTCTAAGTGCTGATATATCTCTTTTTATGTGGTTTTCCATTCCTTGGCTTCTCTTGTTTTTAGGAGCATCTCTAGTTCTTAGGAGCATGTGGTGGCTCTGGCAGTGTTTGTAAGTCAAACCTGCTACAAGCCTGGGGAGCAGACTGTGAAATTAAAATTGAAGAATGGGAACGAGAATGAAAATCGCCTACCTGATTCTCTGCCTAACTTCATCAGAGGTTTTACACAGAGACATTCTCTTGGATATTGTTGGCTGAGACTGTATTTCTATTTCTATGTCACATGAGCATGGATGATTTTTGTATTTCATCCTAGTATTTTTGTATTATAGCTTACTTTTAATAATATATAAAACTATTAATAGATCTAAAATCAGATGGAATATTTGAATAATGGAATCAACTAACTAGAGCTAATATAAATATCAGTGAGCTGACAACTGTCTCATAAACATGCTTTGGAAGGAAGGAAGATGATTATTTCTTGTAGATAATTAATAATTAGATGATATCAATGGAAACTAAAGATAGATGGTAACAAAAGAAATATAATTGATTTAAAAATTTGAAAATGTTGAGGGTATGTTTTCTGTCTACAATATTATTAAATTGGAAGTAAGTAATGGAAGCAAAGGTATGAATTTTAATATTATATGTAAACACTTATAGTTCCAAAATGAAATCACAGATATAGGGAGAAAATAGCTGTGAAAGTCCATAGGCAGGAAACTAGAAATTGTATAGCTGAGTACTTGGTTGCTATGTTTTCTCACAGTCAAATGCTAGTTTATCATTAAACATCCTTGAAGCTACAACAAGAATATTGCAATTATATAAGAAACTAAGGCACCAGAGAATTTTCTTAGGCATGTGGATTGAAGAAGTTCTGCATCTCTCTCAGAAGACCTGAAGTTTTTATATCACTTGCATTGTGATTTTTGCCTCCCAATTTTTTTTTTGAAAAAAATCAAGAAAAGAAGAAGGAACCTCCAGTTCATCATTTATTGGAAGTATAAAAAGTTTGCTTTACTCATAAATATGCCATATTCCCCATTCATGTTTGTGAAATTTTTTATTTAAAAACAAACGTAAAAATTTCTTATGTACTGCCTCACTTTGGGCCCCTCAAATCTTCTGAGAGAATGCTTGCTTTGCTTGGTTAAATAAAGTACCACTTAAACTGTCTATGTCTTATGATTAAATTCTCTACTTCAAAAAGATAAGAATCCAAAGAATCCCAGTACTTTAACCTTAATTTATATGAAAGTACCGCATACCAACAAAACAGAATAGATGGGATCCAAATTAATGTAGTCTTCAATTGAAGTTTATAATTGGGTATATCAGAATTAAAAAGAATAGTGTCAAAGACATGACTACTCTGACAGAATAATATGCACATGTAGAGTGCAGCCTACCCCAGAAGGTGAATCTGTTTAAAACAAGAATAAACACATAGTTTTCAAATTAGATTTAAAGATACAAACTAATTTCACAATACAGAGTATTTTTAAAGAACAAAACAACTCTTGCTAATCTTAGTGATCTCATTAATGCCATATCTGCACCTGTCAACTTCTACAAAACGTTTTGGATCTAGTTCATGAAATAAATAAAACTAAATAAGAATTGTAGACCTTTGTATTCATAAAGTACATGAAGTATGATTTTCAAAAAAATGACTAAAACATGAATGAATAATGGATTTGATAAACAGGCATTAAAACATCTTTTTTTTACTTTACATTTTAAATCTACATGCCAGTGTCTGGAGACTACGAGTACAGACCAGACACATTGAAGTTTTATGTGTTTCTGACAGTGATATGAATACTAATAGTACACATGTACACAAAGAAAAAATCAAGGTTTACCCTATCATTACTCTAGTTCTATACTTCTGAAATTTTTACCTTAATTTTCAAAAACTCAACACATGATACATAATTTAAAAGCATTGAAAAGAACAGGTTATATTTCCCACATGAAGATCTTTTGAGGATGGAACTTTTCTCCACACAATATGTATCACAGAGTGCGTTAATAGCTGAGCACTGTAGAACTTTCACATTTAGTATCTTCATTAGGTACGGAAATGGTTTCAAAGCTTTTCTTCATCCAATTTATAGTTGAGGTGTTGTGAGAGCAAATTGTTCCAGTTCCATCATAGCACACAGTAAATGAAATCATATAAGCGTAGATAAAATACCTGTGGACAGATTTTTCTGTCAGCATTTTAGGAGATTACTGACGGAAGAAATCTAAAAGGAGCTTAAGGAAAGCTAAGGAACCAAAGAAGATAGCTTTAATGGAAAGCAAAGCTGTCTCATTTTACTTTCTCCAAATTAGTGAATAACTGGAAATGTGAAATTTAGGTAGTATCAAGACACAAATTTCTCTCCTGGAATTTAAAAGCTGATATCCACATCAAATGGATATTTTTTCTACAGACACATTTTAAAGAAAGGAATATGTATACAAAACCAGAATGTAGGTCTTCTATGATGCTCACATAATATATTTAGGCTGGTAGTAGTGATGTGTATTTACATGATAAACATAGATGGGGTTACTGCAGCATTTAAAAAAAAAAGGCACAGGGAAAAGAAATTGGAAATTGAGCAGCGTTTACAAATGGACTAAAAAGTAAGCCGGAAAATGGTGATTTTACAATTCCTAATGGAAAGTTAGAAGTCAGTCCTTTGCTGGGCATGGTGGCACAACCTTTCATCCCAACACTAGTGAGGCTGGAGTTCCAGGTCAATGGAGTAGCCAAAGCAGAGTTTCTGCCCAGGCATGGATATGTAGTGAGATACTATCTCTAAAAAGAAACAACCAAACACACACATATCCAACATTTTTTCCCCAAGCCTCTTCATTCTGACCTGTTTTAATAATGTGATCTTTGATTACACACTTTTCCCCACAATAATTTACAGAGAGTGACCAAGCCAGGTCAGTAAGTCAACAAGTTCTCCAGGGCAAGAGTGGGATTAAAAAGATAAAAGCATAACTAGGCAATATGGTAGAATGACCCCAGCCAGTTTTGAGGCTGAAGCAGTTTAATTTTTTTCCAGTCTGCTTTTATATTACTTTAAATACTTGCAAAATGATAAGATTATTTCTGGGTCAAAGAACAAGCAAGGCAATAAACAAAGTCCAGTAAACAACTTTCTAGGGACTAGTCAGGAAGACCCAGACAAAAGGACTACCACAAGTGCTCAGCTGAGCCTGCACTGAGCTTTGCATTAACTCAAATGTAAATGTTCTTAATCTGAGCCTATTTCTTGAGTCCAGGCCCAAAGTAAGATTCAAGCCTTGAACTTACTTCTTTTTTTTTTTTCAAGCCCCTTGTCAAATTCCTGCCAAGGTTAAGTTTCTAGAAGCACACCAAAAAGTTCTTCACAAAATGGCAAATTTCATAAATAAGCTCCCAAATTAGGTGATAATTTGCAACTGAAAAAATCATTATGCTACTTATCTCTTTAAACTATGGCCTTATTTTTTAAAAGAATATAATAGAAATATAGTATAAATATACATATATGTATATATAAACATATATGCATATATGTATACATGAATATTAATATTAATTTATAAAACTAGAAAAATACATTTTATACTATATTTACAATTTCTTAAAACAAAAATTATTGGTTAATTATATATAAGAAAGTTACTTATGTATGATCACTATACCTTCTAAGGAGACAAGTGCTTTCAATTGTTCAAAAGCATCCAATCTAGCATACTAGAATATCATGAAATGTATATTTAGAATTTTTCTTTTCTTTTTTTTTTTTGATCCTTCTTCTCTTCTGTTTTCTCTTCGCTTTTGATACAACAAATATCTCAAAGAAATTATTTTCATTTGAGAAATATGCAGAGCTTGGCTAAGTATACAAATCGAAGACACAAAAACATACTATATATCTGAGAAATTCAGATGGGAAAAGAAAATGTAAACAAAATTTCTCTTTCTTTTTTTTTTAATTATTTATTTTATTTTTTTTTAATTTACATTCCAAATCATTTCCCCTTTCCCGTTTCCTCCCTCCCCGAAAATCCCATAAGCCCCCTTCCCTCCCTCTTTTCTCCATTCAACCCCCTCTTGTAACTCTGTCCTGGCGTTCCCCTACATCCAGTCTTTCCAGGACCAGGGGTCTCTCCTTCCATCTTCTTAGAAATCTATTGATATGCGGATTGTGTCTAGGGTATTCCGAGATTCTGGGTCAATATCCCCTTATCAGTGACTGCATACCATGTGTGTTCTTTTGTGATTGGGTTACTTTCTAAATGAGAAGTTGAAGCATTGGCTCATTCAATTTGTCCCAATATATCCTGATTCAGGAAAACATTGTAGTTATTGCTGATAGGCGTTCTGAGGGACCCTAAGGGGTTTTCCAGTCCCACATTCTCCTTACAGTTTCCCCTCCCACCTGGGGCCAAGGTTAGGCCAAATTCTATTCTCTGCCAACAGGATTATCCTTTAGTAAAAAATTCTAAGAATGAATTCACTGATAGTCACTTGACCCTCTGGAAAGTACCAGGTAGAGTTCAAACGCACATCATGCTTGCTAGTCAATATATTTAATATGCTTAGCAAGTAAGCTTGAACTGGAACTTTGCTGATGTAATCTGTGCCCCTGAAAATTATTAAAAATGCTGATAATAGCCATTTGGGTTTGCCTTTCTCATCACTTGTCTTGAAGGACTGATTGAGGGTCGACCACAACATGCTGGAAAATAAATCTCTTGCTTTTGCGTCGATCTGCATTTCGGTGTCTCATTCAGGGACATCTTAAAATAAGTACCAATGACTGAGGGTCGGGATCTTACAGTTCAAATATACCTCTGTGTCAGGTCTTTACACATACAGGGCATTGTTCTACAGATTGATAATCAGGACAGTGATACTATCTCAATTCAGCTCATGTAAGTTACTGCCCCAATAGTAGTTGATATATGATCACTGGCTTTCTTGAAGGAACCAGCCTTGAAATGGAGAGCTGCTGTGTAATGTACATAATTGAGCAGTCTATATTAAGCACTCCTCCTTGAATGACGCAGGGTCAGAAAGGTTTGTGAAGTTCTCAGTTGTACAACATTATCAATATCCTTTAGAAAATACAGTATTTCTTCCATTCTAATTCTTGGAAATTATTTGACTTTTGGACCTTTCTCTAAGTGTGAAAAACAAGGATCTCATGTCATAAATGTAGTATAAATTCTATAGATTTTTCTCTGAAAATTTCATACATGTGTATCTTGCAATATAATTATATCTGCTTCTATGTTCTTCCCTTCAACTTCCCAATATTTCTTCAACATGGCCATTCTAAATTCTCTCTCTTTCTCTTTCTCTCTGTCTCTGTCTTTCTCTGTTTCTCTGTCTCTCTGTCTCTCTCTGTCTCTTCTCTCTCTCTCTCTCTCTCTCTCTCTCTCTCTCTCTCTCTCTCTCTCTCTTTCTCTGATAATTTGCTCTGTCAAGTTACTGCTGTGTATAAATGCATAGGTATGGGGACATCCACTGAAGCATGGGAATTCTAGAGTACTCAACCACTCCCCCAAAATGACTCTCCCTCCTCAAGTAAGTATCCATTCTCAATAGTTTCTTGGTAACGGTAGATATGTAAGAGCATCTACATATCTATGCCACAATTTTGATTTGGCTTCCTCTTATGAAACTCTTGTAGAGGAAATGACAGATTTTATGGACTGATATTTACAATACAAAGCTATGTCATAGCCTAAAGATAGTAGCACATATTTCTCCTAGTTCTGGTTTGTACATTATTCCTGCTTCTTATTCTATAATGTGTTGCAGGATTTTCTCTGTACAATTACATTAGTGCAGAGGAGGCCTGTGATTGGACAGGGAAATGGAGGGAAGCAGAGTTAAGAGCTGCAAGGACAGGGAGCATCTTCGGAGAGAAGATAGAGAAGAGAATGGAGGCCAAAGTGATGATTTCATGAGGCTAAAATAATTGGAATAAAGTTTTTATCATTATAAGTTGGCTCTGAAATTATTGTTCTGGCATCTTATAAATTGTGATTTTACTGATGCATAAATCTGATTGTTTAATTAAGCATTAAGAGTTTTGATTCTACCAGAGTACGGGAATTGTGATGTGATAGTTGACAGTGGGGTGTGTGGTAGCAAAGAGGAACTTGGGGGCCCTGCTGGACAGATAGTCAGGCATGAGCCTTGTGGTTTGGCCCTACAGAGAGCTGGCAAGTTCATTTCTTAATATTTCCCGCAACAGGTGGCAAACCAACGTGCTGGCCAATAATCCACTAGAAATTCAAAATTATTGCCTGAGAGTTAGAGGGTTTTTTTTAAGTGAGTAGCTGGGTAGCACTGAGACAAGTCACATGGACTCAAGCGAGGGAATTGTAACATAGAAAGCTGTCTCTTTGGTGCCCTGCTGTGGAGAATGCAGTCTGCTCTGAGTTAGAGAGCTGTAGAATGGAAATTTCCTACTTCTTGGGGCAGAGATTGAACTTTGTAATTATTGAATTGGGATTATTTGCTTTTTGGATAGATTTATATACAGATTTTGTTCGAATCACATGGGGAATTTTGCCTGTGGTGTGGACCTAAGATAGGGAAAATCAGTCACTGTCTTCAAGTAGAGAGGACAGTGAACAGGTATTAATAAAATAAATGTCTATAGCTCCAGGCAGAGATCCGAACAGATAAATGGTATACTGGCTGGTTTTGTGTGTCAACATGACACAGGCTGGAGTTATCACAGAGAAAGGAACTTCATTTGAGGGAAATGCCTTCATGAGATCCAACTGTGGGGTATTTTTTGTTTGATGATCAAGGCAGGACTGCCCATTGTGAGTGGTGCCATTCCTGAGCATAAAAAAGCAAGCTGAGCAAGCCAGGGGAAGCAAGTCAGTATGTAGAATCACTCCATGGCCTCTGCATCAGCTCCTGTTTCTGACTTCAAGTCTTGACTTGTTTTGGTGGCAATGTGGAAGTGTAAGATGAATAAACTCTTTCCTCCCCAACTTGCTTCTTGGTCATAATGTTTGTGCAGGAATGGAAATTCTGACTAAGTTAGATTGTACAACGAGTTGGCTGCTCTAGGCAGAGAGCCAAACCATAAGATAGTATAAGATTGCTTTACTTGCCTTGCAGGATACTAATATTCTGTCTAACTTGATCTTCACTGAAATATTGGGTTTTATATCCTCTTGGAAACACAGGAAATGTCTAATTATAGGCACATATGGTATTTTTGTTTACTTAATTTGCTTTCAAGTGTTTTAATTTAATCTAGTATAGGGAATATTAGTCACTGACTCCAGAGTAGAGAGTGCAGTGATAATCATTGGCTACTTTGAACAGATATTAATTATCTATGTTTGTGACTCCAAGTAGAGATTTCAACAGACAGATATTGTGTAGGTATTAATAAAATATGTCTGTGGCTCTGGGCAGAGAGCCAAATGGAAAGATGGTATAGATTGTTTAATATGCCACTGGAAGCTCATATTCTGCTAATGTGGGCTCCATGGGTAACTTGAGTGTCTTTTCCTCTTGGCAAAATAGGAAAGGCATAGTATAGGCACTTACAGAATCTTAGTTTATTCAAATTTTTTAGATTGTTTTAACTCTCAAAATGGGTATGATGTTGAGTTTTGTTTATATTATTCTTCTGGGAGAGAGGTCAAAATAAATGTTTTTCTGGTTACTGACTCAAGGATATGCTGATTTTGGAGAAAGGTTTTGTCTTTGCATTTTTAGAAAAGGTGATTAGTGTCTATAAACCTTCCTGAGTAATATGGATCAGATTTGATAGAAAAATACCATGAGAGAACTAGATTCCAGAGAATCAAACAAAAAGGTTATCTTGATGATACTAAAAATGTTTTTTGAGATTTTTATATTATAGAATATAGAGCCTTGGTGAATCTCCTCATCAGACATGCTGAACTAACCTGCTTGAACTCCTGACATCTTAGACTTTCAGTTGGATCCAGTCAGGAAACAGGCAGTAGAGACTAAATCAATCATTGGTGTGGCTTTCTTAAAGCAAATCAACTCTCCTATTCTCCTTCAGCTCCCCCTTCAAATATCTCAACACCCATATTCAACTTGAAGAAGTTATAAAGACTCATTGAGCCAGTTCCCTGGGTTTTAGGATGGGAGGATGTTATTACAGGTTGTCTTTCTATGGAATGTAGAAATGGTCATAATTGAATCAGGGAGGAATATCTATGAATGATTGCATAGCCATAATCTCATTTGGTAGATATTTTTTAATTGGCAATAAGTTGAAGTCATAATTTCTTATATTGGAATTGGTTTTGATGTGAAATCAAGGTTTTCATTGGTATAGATTTCTTCTATTGATACAGAAAATTCAAAAGTAAAGGGCTTAGGCTCAGTCTTCTATTACTGTTTTTGTAAATTAATCTGAGATGATTAAGCCTGTGAGTTAAGGGCCAAATAGCAAATTCATTGCTCTGAGCTTATTGTTAGGGTATCTTCAGAAGTTTTATTTAAAAATAGCTGGAAGTAGTTAACAGACAACAGTCCAGATTGCTTTACATAGAGTATTGCTTTGCAAAATGTCAGAAATACACAGAGTGTGACATTTAATGTTATTTGTTCACTTCTTGTTGAGACTAGTCTGCTTCTGACTATTTTCTCTATCTTGGTTTCAAAGAAGAAATTGAGCATCTCTGAGTTACTCCCGACCACTGGGTCATCTCTCCAGTGTTTGGGGTGGAGGCTGAGTTCCTGTTGTTATCACATACTCCATGCTCAGCCATCACATCACAATACCCAGCACTCTGGTATAATCAAGATTCTTAATGGTTACTTAAGCAATCAGATTTATACATCAATAAAATTATAATTTACAAGATGCCAGTACAATAATTTCAGAGCCAATTGATAATGATAAAAGCTTTGTCACAATTATTCTAACTTCATGAAACCATCATATTGGCCTCCATTCTCCTCTCTCTCTCTTTTTCCTCTCCTGAGACACTCACTGTCCCTGCAACTTTTATCTCCTCCTCCCTTTTTCCTGTCCAAACACAGGCCTCCTCCACAATAGTGTAATTGAACAGAGAAATTACTGCAACATATCATATTTTCTGCTAATTAAGAAAAAACAAAAACAAAAACAAAAAATGTCTGGCAACTTGCTGTTACCTAGGAATTTTCTGCTTGATTTGAGGTTGTTTTCATTATTTCCTGTTACCAACTGTTACAACTTTTGTAATTGAGCCTTACAATGTAGTGATAAAGAATAATCAAGGGAGATGGCAAGAACTTTGTTGTCTGGGAGATTTCTGGTACCTCCTTGACCCGTAACTCATAGGTCTATAGAATCTGCCTTATATTATGGTTCTAATTTAATAACCCTACCTTCTAGGAGTGGCAATGTCCAATCATTCAGGCTAATTATGTTTCAATTCTTTAAGTGTTAAAGTAGTTCTTTGGAATTTGTTCTCTAACTAATATTTTACCATAAGTGGTTTGCGTGCATGTGTGTGTGTGTGTGTGTGTGTGTGTGTGTGTGTGTGTGTGTGTATGTTTATCTTTCCCAAATTCCATGTCTCCTATTCCAATGTAATCCTTAACTCCTCAGTACCTTCCCCCCACCCTTTTGTTTTGTTTGTTTTGTTTTGTTTACTTAAGTGTTCTACTAGGCTTCCCCTTTTGTTTTTAACTTGGACATTCACATGGATACTTTTGGGACAGTCTTCCCATTAACTATCTGAATTCCTGGGTATCTCCATTTCTTTGACTTCCATTCTTCACTAAATTGTTATTTTATCTGTCATCTAATGGTCCATCCCAGTAGGTCTCATTCTAGTATGCTGGCTGGCATGGGTCTTCCAAGTTAAATACAACATTGAGAGTTAGGATGCCTGCTATGTCTAGTTTTTCTGTTTAATTTTGTCTAGAATACCTGTCTCTTGGTACCTGTCTATATATAATGATTGGTTTTATGTGTGTGTGTGTGTGTGTGTGTGTGTGTGTGTGTGTGTGTGAACAATATAAGTTAGAGTTATAAGGGATAATGTAGCTTTGGTTGAGAAAATTTGTCCATAAGACACAACTGTAATGCATTTTCTCAATTAGTGATCAATGAGGAATGAATGGCCCAACTTATTTTGTATGTTTTCAACACTGGTCTGGTGGTCTTGGGTTCTATAAGAAAGCAGATTGAGAAAGCCATGGGTAGCAAGCCAGTAAACAGCATCCCTCCATGGCCTCCAGGCTCCTGCCCTGTTTGAGTTCCTGTCCTGATTTTCTTCAGTGGTGAACAGCAGTGGATAAACAAATAAACCCTTTCCTCTCAACCTGTTTTTTGGCCCTGATGTTTCATCTCTACAATGGAAGGCCTACCTAAAAAAAAAAAATGGTCAGAATGCTCTAAAGTCATCAAATACCACCAATGTACTGTGGTTAATTTCTTGTGTTCATTCTAGTAAAATTTTGAAGTGAAACTGGTTACATGTATGTATATTGTTAAATTTGTAGCCTCCTCCGGGTAGAGTATTTCATTGATAAATGTTGATCCTCTCTACTAATCTCTTCTAACTAGTTTTGGTTTGAAGTCAGTTTTGTCATATATAGGCAACCTTAACATTCTAGTGAAGCAATAAGTATTTTATGAAGTCTTATTTGAGAATTAGAACTATTGTATTATATGCATACACAGTAGATTCATTAGAATTCACCAGACTAGAGAAGAACCTGTTAACTGTCAATGTTTTTTTTGTTGTTGTTGTTGTTGTTGTTTGGTTGGGTTTTTTTTTGTTTTTGTTTTTGTTTTTTTGCTAGCCTGGTCTGCAGAACTAGTTCCAGTGCAGCCAATGCTACATAAATAATCCTGTTTCTAGAGTTAGAGGGGAAGGGTAGGGGGGAACAGGAGACGGAGTGATAAATGGAATGTGAAAGTTACCTGTATTTCATATTTTCACTATCATGAGTATTGTCAATGCATATTTGATAAAATAATTATCAATCCAAAGGAAAAATAATTATTTTCATGTTTTGAGGGTTGACAATCTTTGCACATGATTATTAACAAATTTGTAGCTACTTCTTTTTCTATACATAATCATTGTTGATATTTCTTTTAATATGACAATATATTCTATTATTTTAATTTAATGCTATGTGTATATCTACTTATTTTGAATTTTTATTAGAAATTCTTCATATCTTGTAGCATAATTAATTTTCTTATGCAATGTATGGGCATTGGAACCTCATATGTTTTCCTGATTAAGGGTAAGTCTGTCTATGTGTTCTGCTAAATGAAGTTCTTAGCTACATTGCATATTTTACTCATTTAATAGAAGTTAATGTAATCTTTACAGAATCGTTGAAGTTGAAGCTTCTGAATAGCAGTAATGATTCAGGAAACTTTCTGCCATGATTAATCATAGTGGTAAGATAAGACACTAGGACATGATTTAACAACTAAATAGACCTATAAGTTTGTCTAACACTTGAAATCAATAATTTATGATTTACTCGAATAATGCTCATTCAAGCATGTAGTAGTAGAACTGGTAAAATAAAAAAAAGCAAGAAGCCATCCACAGGATATAGCAACAAAATCTTTAAGGAATCTTTATTTAAGGAATGTCAGAAGGAATGAAGATGTACAGGAAATAACATCTAGATGGAGACATTTGTTGCTTATTGGGAAATTATTCATTCTACCTTTCACGTAATCAGAGAAAGGAGCCAAAAGAACACACACACACACACACACACACACACACACACACACACACAAACCATGAAAGATCTAGGAAGAAAGAAAGAGAGAAGGATAGAGTACATGTTGTTCTCTTGTAAATTTTAATGGTGAAGAAAGTGGAATTCAAAAGGAATTCCTCTTTAGGAAGATAAGATTTCAACAACTACAAAAGAAATCTTATTAGACCAATGATTTTAACAATCTTTGGGATTTTTTTGTCACATTGGTGCTTTGTTTATAATAATATTCATTTAGTAAATTCTATATTACCTCTCAGAATGAATAACTTATAGCAATATATAAACTATTAAATGTAGAAATATTCTGAATTCTTGATTATTTAGGAGTATTTGAGAAATTTCCTCAAGAAAAGTATAACTGGATACTGTGTGATACACTTAAAATCTCAAAACGTTGGACATAGACAGTTCCTTGCCAGTGAGACATTGTCTCAAAAACAAAGAAACAAAATATTGACAGACCAAGAGAAAGAATCTTACTATGCATCAACCCAGTACTGGTAGTGTTCAAAGCACCTCATTATAATCCTGTTTTAGACCTGTGTTAATGGTAGTATTTCCATGTTAAATACATTCATATGGTATACAAAATAAATTTAAATATCCACATCAAATTGGATTTGTAAGTCTATTGAATTTTATAAGTCTATGTTAAAAATATCATTGCTAAATCCAAATAATCACTGTGAGTACAAAATCATGTATCATCATATACATTTTGCATTGGCATTCATTTTTTAACATTGAAATTTTCAACACAAAATCAAAACATTCCCATGAAAAATAAGAATGAAATTACATATTTTATTACATTCTATACATAACAAGATCTTTTTTTCTGCAGAACTTAGATGTTTCTCACTTTTGTACCATGAGACAAGACTGGTCATTTTAGGATATAACTTCTTCCTTTCCATAATCTCCAATTCTCTCACAATACTGTTTCATCCCATCATTACCTCCCCGTCTATCTCTGACAGCCCATTAGCATAATATATCTCATAGGCATAGTAGTATCACAGCAGAACTTGTTTGAACACTAACTAAATAAAATGGAAGGAAAAGTAATCTTATCTCTGTAGCAGAGAATAATCAGCTGGCTAAGATAACTTCCTAGTTGGTGAGTGATGTGTTTATAAAAAGATAAAGAGAAGGGGATATGTTCTATGGAGGTGTAGTCAGGTATGGGGAAAGGGGGTATGTTGGTGGGCCTATGCTGAGGCATTCATTTCCCCTGATGGACCAGCCGCAGATAGTATAGTATAGAATAGAGTTTATCCATGGCATGGGAAGGGGAGTCAAGAAGGTAGTAGAGGCAGAGAAAAGAGAAAGGCAGATAAAGGAAGGAAGAGAGAGAGAGAGAGAGAGAGAGAGAGAGAGAGAGAGAGAGAGAGAGAGAGAGAGAGAGAGAGAGGAGAATGAAGAGAAGAGAAGAGAAAGAAGAGAAGAGAAGAGAAAGGAAGAGAAAGGAAGAGGAAAGGAGAGAAGAGGAGAGGAGACGAGAGGAGAAGGGAGGAGAAGGAAGGAGAAGAGAAGTAGAGGATGGTCTTGTGCACATGGAGAGAGAAGGGGAAGGGATGAGAGGACAAAGCAAGTGAGCAAGAGTCAAGCAAGAGAAAGTGGAGGGTGCAAGCAGCTCCTTTTACAGTGAGTCAGGCATACCTGGATGTTGACAGGTAACTGTGGAATGGAGCCTAGACAGAATGCTAACAGTGAGTGTCTTTCTTTTGATTTTGAATGCAAATGCTCAAACTGTGTTAAGGGATAGGGTAAGAAAGGCAGATCATCAACAATCTTAATTTTGAGAATTGTTCTAATTGATATATATTCTGTATACATTTTTAAAAGACACAATAACTTCTTATGTATCTCCTTATAATGTTATATTTTATTTCCCATTCATGAAAGCATTCCCTCTTTCCACTTGCTCCCTTGCTAGTCACCTAATCAATGTAGTTATTTTGATTGAAATACATATGTAATGGTTAGCAACCAATATCCATAGATAGGTGAAAATTTTAATTATATGTCTCTTTTATTCTGAGCTATAGAATAGGGGAATTAGACTGAGAGGGATTGTGAGGACAGCATAAAGGAGGGGATGCTGGTAGGGGTAACTAATAATGTCCCCTTAAACACAACAAAATCTTAAGAATATACACATATAAAAGTAATTTAAATGCATTCACCCATATAATGGGAGATACAATGCTTCAACTAGATATCATATGCCACCATGTAAAACCCCTAGCACCATTAATGTATTTCATATGGTTGAGTTTTAGTACATATGGTAGCTTTAGGCATCCCCAGATCCCAGACAATTGTTTATTACTGAGGATTACTCTCAGAAACCTAAGAATATGAACCCTGTGCTGAGGACCCAATTTACTTTTGTTATTGGACATGAAGAAACCACAACTAGAAGTTGCATCCTACTGACTAATATTCCTGGTTCTGGACACTACCAGAGGAGAAAAGTTATCATCATTAAAATCTCATTATAAACCATTTTAACTGAAAGATATACTGTGCCATAGTGGTGAAAATCTTAAGCAACTATCCAACAGCATATTTATTGAATTTAGGGAACACTCATTGAAGTGGTTAAGAGCCTGAGAATACATAGGTCATGGGCCCTAGGAGAAAGGCTACTATTAATTAGCTAAACAAATATAGCAATAAAATAAACACTAATGATATTGCTATATTTTTATATCAGCCTATTATTCAAACCTCATCAGAGAAGCAACTTCTTGCACTAGACAGCAATTAACACAGTGTCCGACAATGTTACAAAGTGCTGAGAGTAAAACTTGTGAGCACTCAGTTCTAAATGAGATGGCTTTAGCAACCCTTGCCCTCAGGCTCAACAATCTTCAATGAATAGGGTGAAAGAAAACTAAAAGTGGTGAATGAAGCTAAGGAACTAGCATCTTCCTGACACAACGGGACTCATAAACAAATGAAATCACAGACACAAGTTCAATCTAGAAAAAAATTTCCCAGCACATAGAAAGGGAAGTAGACACTCTTAACCAGGGAGCACTTTATAACTGATACTTGCTAGGAAAAAAAAAAGAAATAAACAATCAGTCTTTTCCCACAGAATGAGTTTTAGTACATATGATAGCTTTAGGCATCCCTAGATCCTAGAAAATTGTTTATTGAATATATCAGTCAAACTTTATGCCAAAGCCCAGGTACAGGGGAGAAATATAAAATAGACAATGTGTGTGTGTGTGTGTGTGTGTATGTGTGTGTTTTGTTTTGGTTTACATTGACTTTTTTTATTATTAGGTTTGCTTTACTTGACTACTGTTCAGTAATCTTTTTGTGAGAAAGAAAAGTTAAAGAGAGAATATAAAGTTGGTTGAATATGGAGAAATATGGAGAGATAAAAGAATATGATCAAAATATTTTATATGAAGGAATGTTTTTAATAAGTTAAGATTATATATAAATAAAAAAAATATCATAGTAGTTAATGGTGCCTAAGCTAAGTCTATTCAACCTTCCTTGGGTTACTTGACTTTAAATATTAAATGTAATTGTTATAGAAAGAAAACTTAGGCAAAATGTCAAGCAGCTAAGATATCTGGATACTAGGTAAACATACTGAGTTATACAATGATTCTACATTCAATGCTTTCTTATAGCATGGGTGCAATTGCTGCTGAGTTTTCTGGATTGTAAAGTCTTCCACTGAGGATTGAATGATCTTTTGAATGATCAACCAATTCTCATAAGAGACAGCAAATTGTCACTAATCTGAAAGATATTTTTATTGTCTCTTGTGTAAAAAATTGTAGCCATTCAGCAGCCATGGATAAACTAGGTTTACCTTAAAAGGGGGCTGGAAATGGAAAAGAAATGGGGGGCAAGAGACGAATGAAGGCAAGATAAGGTTCTGATTAAAGCTTCAAGTTTAATACTCAGCACTGAGTTTATATAGGGAAAGCTCACAGACCCATCCTTTGTTTCAGTAGAATGATGTTGCAAAGTAACTTCATTGGGCAGTCTATTCTTTGAGGTTCCTGTGGGAACTCTCACATGCAATCAAGGCAGATGATTCTACCTAGGTCCTTAAGACCCATTGTGGTAAGCACTCCAGTTCTGTTCTGCCTGCTCAAGGCTATAAAAAACGTGATCAAGGATGAGAAGGGCACAATTCCCTCACATTACTTTTTGGTTTTGTTTTTTAAAGATGAGCAGTACCACTAGCTGGTTGGGGGACACAAGATTTACTTGTTTTCCTTAATCCCATCTAGGGTAAAGTGTGGCCTGGTGACCATGCCTGTCTTAGGTCAGTGTCTGTATTGCTCCTTCTTACCCGTCATGGAGAACAAACATAACACTGATCTATGTCTCTGCCTTAGGATAGGAGCTCAAAAGTACTCTTACTTGTCTCTGACAACCACTCTTCTATAGCACACTCTTTCTCATTCAGACCAAAGGCACAAAGGACATATGAATATTCACTCAATGCATTTGTTCTTAGCAATGAATAATAGCCATGATGAATAGCTGAACTTGCTGAAAGTGATTTGTGTGAATGCAACCAATCTGTTTAAGATACGAGATCCAATGTGATCATGGAAGCATTTCTGATTAGTACTGACTGGGTTAAGAATGATTTCAGATAAACAAAATGACTGTGCTCTGCTTAGTACAAGAAGCCTCTGTACTGTAAAGTCTTGGAATGCCAACACAGGCACGCATAGTGTAGTGTTCTGAAATAAACAAAGAAAGTTCTTACAACAAGAAATGCACTGTATGAAGATAGTCATGTAAAAATTAAAACATATCTTTACATTTGTTCCTAATAAATATGGAATGTAGTAAAAATGTAACTTTGATAATTTTCTTATACAAACTAGAGCTAAAATATCTACTTCAAGTTTTTCACATCCAAATTTAATATTTAGCTTAAATTTTTGTAAAATTTTATATATACCTGTCTTCAAAATGGAATAGAAAAAAAAACTGAGTGCTGTGATATTTTTTCCTTTCAAAGATTAGTCATCATGTAGATGTGTATATTCAATAAAGAAATAATAAGCACTCATTATAACCTAAAAAATTAAAATAAAAAAGATATGAGATCCCAAAGTTAAAAGCAACAAAATTATAATTAATGGTCCAAGCAGTGTAGAAATTTAATTTGTAAGCAATGGAGAAGAGGAGAACCAGAATTCAAATCACTCCTGGTTCTGTTTTTTTTTTTTTTTTCTTCTCTTTTCCTTTTGGCTTACCCTTCTCAAACTTTAGCTATAGAATCCTTTACTATTCTTGAATGATTGTGTAAAAGTAACATTCTTCATGGAGGGCTGTACATAGTTCTCCCTGTTGAAGGAATAAAAAATCAAGTTCTCTCCTTTTTTGAACAATCTCAGACATTGAGGTTAGATATTTTTGCAAATGAGAAATAGAGGTTTCTATTCCTTCTATTTCTGTATATATTGCCATTCTAAGGAGCTCATATTTTTTTCCTTGCAAAACCAGGGCAGAAACTCTAGTAGCTGCTCCTCCCACACTCAGAGTTCCTTGGCATCCAAATTTTAAAATAAAAATATGATTTAAATAATTTTGTCCTATACTGGGATTTAATACTCCTGTTTTGTTTTTTAAAGATATTGTTTTAAAGTTCCATGGGCCTGTTCCATCAAACCTTGTCCTTTAGGATAATAAGGAAATATGGGTAATATCCATTTGCCATAACTGATTAGGTACGAGTCCTCAAGAATTAACACCATTACATGGTACATGAAGAAACTGAGGACACTGAGAGCAAGTCTTTACAATTTGATGTGTATGAAATACAAAATTGTTTTCTCAAGCTATTGCTATTTTGATGATGTAAAGAATGAGATTGTTTGGATAATTATTCCTGTAAGGCCTATAATCTGCCTGGTATACAAATCTACTGTGGCATTGCCCAGGAGTCCAGGCAATACAGTATGAGTTCTTAAATGTCCTATAAAGTAAGTAACAGTACATGTTTCTTAAATTAAGCTGTATTTGTATAAATAACTGTAAAATTCAAGAATTAGCAGTATCTTAAAAAAAGGAAGAATTTCAAGCAATTGGATATGAGCTATACATTAGCTTTCAGTATACAAATTCAAAGCTTTATTTTTCAACATTTCAAAAACAGTGGCTACAACATGTTTGTGAAGCAGGGTGTAAACTAGAGAGAATAAATATGTGATCCTATCACATATGTTTCTTTCCCATTTAGATGAGCTGTTTATAAATACAGTAAATGCATTCTCTATCAGCTGCATGCATAAATTTACAGGAAATACAAAAGTCTGTATAGAGGCAAATTCTAACAACTTGTCTTTTGGATAATGATTATCAAATTTGCCTAAAATTTTGCCATGCAATAGGCCAAATATCAGTATTCTTCAATAACCAATTTAATTGCTGTTTGAAATAAGGAATAAATGTTTCATCAAGTTCTTTCCCAAAATACTTTTGTAACTCTATCCTACAATTGTACTAACACAGCAACAGCTTCATAATAAGGTGTTCAAACTTTACTTGGAGATGAAGAAAGATGAATCTGCATTAATAGTCCCTTCTGTCAAAGGACTGATGTGAATCAGTCAACAATTGATCATATTTTATAAAATGTATCTGTTGTTGGCTAATAGCTTCCTCTACTTTTGGCAAAGCTATTTGTCCCTCATCAGTTTATCGTCCAGGGGAATTAGAATTTGCATTCCTCTTGAAATATATCAAGCAGAGTCCTAAGTCTTCTTGTGATAGCCTTAAGATGAGGTCTTAGTCAATCAACATCTCCTAACAGCTTTTGAAAATCATTTTATGTAAATTATCTTTCCTTACTTGAATTTTCTGTGCCACAATTTGTTTAGGATATAAGTGATGTCTCAAATATTGAAAAAGATAATACCTTTTAATCTTTTCTGGTACAAGAGCTACTCCAAAATTTTAAAGCTTATTTTATAAGAGTAAAGACTTGTAATAAAACTCCATCAGAGGGATCAGTTAATAAAATATCCATATAACAAATAATATATATACACTGAATGGTTCAAAGTCCTGATAGTATTGAAGCAGAAGCAAATTTTTGACATAATTTTGTGCTATCAGCCATTCTTCGAGGATAAAATTTTTAATGATATCACTTCATACATTATTCAAAATTATAAGCAGACACACTAAATATAAACCTATTACAACCATCAAGACACAAAGAAAGAGTATAAAAATCTTTAAAATCTATAATAATTCTATATGCATTTCCTGGGATGGCAACTAAAATAGGGAAGCAGGCTGTAATGCCCCCACAAGTTCTTAGTTTCATTAATCTTTCATAAATCTTAAGTTTGAATTTTGTTTTGGATTAATGGAATAACCAGTCCCTTGGAGAGGAGTGAGTACATCAGCTCCAGTGTCTTATAATCCTTCCTTTTTGGTCTTCCATTAATAATTTAAGTTAAGGTTTCTTATTAGTAAAAGATTGGACCCAGTACACATCAGAGGAACCAAAGCCACTTTGTCCTCTCACGCTCTTAAAAAATTTGGAGGGTGGGGGTTGCAAAGGAACTAAAATAAGTGGATAAATTCTTTTATTAGTAGGCACAGCTATAAGGTCATGGGATGAAGCAGCCATAATTTTAATTTCTCCTGCATAATCACTATCTATAACTCTGGGATAGATATGTAGTCCTTTTATAATAGTGCTACTTTGACCTAGAAGTAACCCCCAGGTCCTTTAGAGGCAAGGGCCCAAAAACTCTTGTAGGCAGGATTTGAGCTCCCATTGCTGGGGTTAGTATTATATAGGTGCTGGAATTGAGGTCCAATCCTGCACTTCCTTGGGTTAGTCTGATGAGTTCAGAAAAGGATTTTCCTAGCTAGGAAGCAGCTTCATGACCCCATAAGCTTCCTGTTATCAGTGCCTTGGAGTCAGAGGTTGACCACTCCTCCCCAAGAAACAAGCGAGGTAATAAACAAAATCTAGTAAACACCTTTCTAGGGGCTAGTCAGGATGGCCAAGACAAAGAAATACCACACGAGCCTCTGCTGAGCCCACTCTGAGTTTTGCATTAACTCCAATGCAATTGTTCTTAATCTGAGCCTACTTCCTGAATCCTTAGCCAGAAACAGACTCCCACCATGAGTTTAATTCTTTTGTCCTGGTCCAAAACTAATTTCCTGCCCAAGTGTCTGCCAAGTGTCTAGAAGTGCCAACAAATGGGACACTGGTAGCTTAACCACAATCTTCAAGTTTCCCTTCTAATACCAGAGCACAACCACAACTTTGAAAAGTAAAAGTCAACTGCCAAACAATCTAGTCTCTCCAAAATCACCAAGTTTATCACCCCCATGCTACAAAGTTTTTGACTGCCAGTTCCTGCACATGAATTCATGATGGTTCAGCCTCCAATAACTCAAAGAGACACTGCCCTAAATCCTAATCTGATATCTAGGATAAAAATTACAAAAAATATTATCTGCATATTGAAGTATCTTTAAAGACCTGTTTTCCTGTGTTGGTTCATGCAACATATTGTTGTTTAGAATGACTGCAAACCTGAGTTACATTTTTATGCTAACTTTGTGCTACCAATGTTACAAATTTTTAATCATACCCAATAACTTATAAGCCGATGCCCTATAATCAAGACAGGCAGAACATAGTTATACTTTCAAAACTAGTCAGAAACAAAAGTTAACTGGCTACACACATCTTATATATTTAGACCAAACAAAATTTTCTTGCTATTTCTAGCTGTAATTTCAAGACAGGAGCACCTTGTCACCTGCTGAACCCAATAATCAGTCACAGAGATTTTTCTTGGAAAAGCAAATTTCAGCTTACTAACCATAGAAGCTGAGAAGCTGCTGGCCCTTTAAGAGCGGTTTTTATAGAAAATCAACTCCTGGCAGAGCTTCTCTAGCTATGCTATGCTCCTAAATATAGGTTCAGGACTCCAAAGACCATTTGAAACTCTCTTGTTTATTTTGAGAGGAGTTAAAACTAAGTCAAAGGGTGAATGACCAGCAGATAAAGTTTTAACCATTATTTTTTCTTTTGATCACGAAACACAGAACAATAATCCTTCAAACAAAGAAACAAAAACAGACATAAATTGACAGACATGGACAGATTGGTGCCCATGGACAGACAATAGAGAGGGAAGAGAACTTGATGTCCCCAAAAGGACCCAGATATCCTGCCTAAGAGACCCAGAACCAGCACTAATGATATCTCCAGTAGAATCCAGAGAGGAAGCAGGATATCTCCTGATCTTCTCCTGTCCCTAGGAGAGCTCTGAAACAACTTATATCCATTTTCCTTCATGGGACAACCTCTTTTCTGAAACCTACTCTCTCTCTCTCTCTTTCTCCAGTCATTTGTATACTTACCTTTCCTACTTCTGGGAACTATGGACAGCATAAATCTACTTGAGCTAAGAATTTTTCTAACATTTGTTTTTTAAACCCTGCTCCTTTCACCAGAAGCAGATTTTTTTTGGCTGTGGAAAAATGCCTGTGTATAATTTCCCTGTCCTGTTGTTCTGTCATCCCTAGGTGAAGTCAGCATCAGGTCAACACTTCTTCATCCTAGCTTGTATTTCCTTAATGCATCTCCTGCAAAAACAGCCTCCAAAAAATAAAATTTATAACTGCTGCTAGCATTAATGCTGTTCATTGCTTACCATGGAGGATACTGTTACTTTTCTTCTGTTTTCTGTAGAGCTCCACCCAAGATAGCATTGCTCAGTTGTTCCCCCCATTTTCAGGCCTGTCATTCAGGTGCCACCAGTACCCATCCAGCAGCCAGGGACATACTGGGTTTACCTGAAAGTGGGTCTGGAAATGTAAAGGACAGGGTGCAAGAGAAGAATGAAGCCAAGACAAGGTTCTGATCAAGGCTTCAAGTTTAATATTCAGTAATGCATTTATATAGGGGAAGTCCACAGACATATCCTTTGTTTCAGCTGGATTATGTTGCAAAGCAAGGTCATTGAGCAGTCTATTCTAAGTTCCTGTGGTAATTTGCATATACAACCAATGCAGATGATTCCACCTAGGTCATTATTGTTCATCGTGGCAAGCATTCAAGGTCTATTCTGTCTACTCAAGACTGGAAAAAACCTGCTCAAGGATGGGAAGGGTGTAAAAATTAGATATTATTGCTATTAAACTTTATCTTGCTTTCTTGTACCTTATATATAATACATAATACAAAAAAGATTCTTGTTAGTAGGAGAAGATATAAAAATAAAGGTTGCATTTGAAAGTATTTGAATGATCTCACTTGACTCTTGATATCAGTTGACATAAGCTAACTCTGAATTGTAGAAAATTCATACTATCAAAACCTATCTAAATAATTACAAAACTGAACTGTTCTGTTTCATGTATGTTATACTTCCAGAAATTTTTGAAGATGTGTGTATTTGTAAATAGAAATGTGTGTATTTGTAAATTTTTCAAAGAACATGATTTAAGCTGTCTAACCATTTGAATTCAGTTAGTTTGGTCTGGGAACAGCTGCAGTATGCCTTTACAGAATACCATTAATTCAAATTAATTAATCCAAAATGAATTACAAATTATTTTTTATAAATTTCACGTTGATCCTTAAGGGTTAATTAAACAACTAAACTTGTTTTCATTTGCTCCATCTGCCACAACAGATGCTTTATTCCAATATGAATATTAAATGAATTCAAAAAGTAGTATCTATAATCATAAGAAACATTTGCAAAATGGAGAAAAGATGATAGCCTTTTTGATTACTGGGAATAATTTCTTCTTACAAATTGTGATGAAATTTTCTAAAGCATAACTCATAACACAAATCTAAATCTAACTGCAGAGCTCGAGGAAATAAAATAATCCAATTCAGTATTGCTTTCACCCATAGATTAAGCTCTGCTTCACTAATGCTCATTAGTTATTCTCATAAGATTCCAAAGGAATGAAACACTTCTTTTTTAATGACTCATCTTGGGTCGTAACATTTTATAATTATGTTACGTCTGACTTCAAAGGTGTTAGAATATAGATGAGAGAGTAAAAGTGTAGACAGGCATGCAATCATGACTAAATTGGAAGGTCAAAGAAGCCTGCAATAGTGCTAAAGCTTCCAAGTAAATCCCCCAGAATTCACCAAGCAGAAGTTTGAGAGTTTGTGGTAAAAATAATACACACATGCAAGCATTCTCTCTCTCTCTCTCTCTCTCTCTCTCTCTCTCTCTCTCTCTCTCTCTCTCTCTCTCTATCTATCTATCTCACACACACACACACACACACACACAGACACACACACACATACAAACTCATACAAACACACAATTTTAGAATTTAAGACACACACACTATACAGATATAAACACATAAATGAATGAATAACTAAATAGAGAGAAAGACCCTGAGAGATATTCTGTGAAAAAAATTATTTCATTTTGGAATAATTTGAGGCACATAGGTAGCTAGGTATGTATATAATATGCATATATGGAAGAATGAAGAGGCTCCCAATAATAAGAGCAATGATGAGATGAACAGTTTCATAAAAAGTATGAGTTTCAAACTTTTATTATAGTCATATTTACCAGTATAAGCCTTTGCAGCATGTCATTTGAATAGGGTTTGTAATTAAAAACAAACAAAAAAATAAACATGATTTAACATATCTGATATCTGAGTTTTACAAGTAAGGACTACAAATATGTTTTCAAGGTGAATTCTATCCAGTTGGTGTTTACCGACAGTACTCCTAATTTCTTACATGCAAATGTCTGTCTCAAGCTACAATGACTATGTAAGTCATAAGTTTGCATCCATAGAATGACTTGAAAAATTGCTGAGTAGTGCAGCCAAACTTGAATGACTAAGTGGATATATTTGTCCTAAGAACAATTATCATCTATTTTTGTTGTTGCTTTAGAGCCACAGCAATATACTGCAGACAACAAACAATAAAACAAAGGAAAAATGTGAAGAGAGCAAGGGAAATGTCAAAATAAAGAGAAAACAATTAAGTGCATGACAATACTATTTCCTTACCAATCAGGAATTACCAGTAATATAAGTATCCAAATTTTTTAGAAAAAAATTAGTGACAGAAGAAAATTAGAACTAAACCAAAACAGAAAGCAGACCCATGCATAGGCAATAAACAAGAGATTCACTGCAGGTCTAAGCATATTCATAGACAAAATGTTAAAGATAAGAAATTGTACTTTAGAGAGCAGAGATAGCTTGATAGCATGATAAAACAAAATAATTATATTAGAGTAAATAATTTAAAAGTAAAAAAGTACCATTATATAAGAGTGAGTTTATCAGGATGATATAACTATTATAAACACATATGCATTGATCATTGGAACATATAAATATACGAAGTGAAGAACATACTATAACAACAAGGAACCTTAGCAACATAATTTCAAAAATATAGATTCTTCAAATAAGAAATTACATATAAAAGAGACACTGGAATACATACATATATATATATAAATATATTCACAAATTATTGGCTCATCTCATATCCATCTAGTAGGTTCCAACATAAATAATGTATTAGAAAACAAAAATAAAAACTAGAATGTATAAGCACATAGTTTTCTGAACACAATGGTATAAATATAGAAATTGACAATACAAAAAATTTTGAAAATTTCACAAGTGATTGTAAATGACAAATTATCTTGAATAACTAATAATATAAAAAATGAAAATTATAAAGAAACAATAAAATATATTATATAAAGCTTCTAGGAGATAATAAATCAATCTGAAGAAAAGTTTTATAGCAATACATACCAACATAGAAAATCTATAACTTCATCTAAGAGCATTTAATTATTTCATAAGGATAAAAAAGAGATAGGTAATCAAATTCCACATAATGAGGACTATCCACAATGCTCTTACTACATATACAATACTTGTATGCAATACAATAAATCTAATACACCAAATTAACAGAATGAAAAACAAAACATCTTAATAGATACAAAGATGTCATCAGCACAACTCAATACAACATGAATCATGATACAAAAAGTTTTAGAGACAAGTAAGGAATGCTAGAAGTGGGAAAAATAGTCTTTAATAGTTATGAAATACCAAATGCTCATTTACATATATACATATTTTAGTAACAATATGCAAACTAAACAGGTCATACTGAAAAATATATATTCATGTAACAGCAATTTTTTTAATATTTATTTTATTTTTTTTTAATTTACATTCCAAATCATTTCCCCTTTCCCGTTGCCTCTCTCCCTGAAAGTCCCATAAGCCCCCTTCCCTCCCTCTTTTCTCCATTCAACCCCCTCTCGTTACTCTGTCCTGGCGTTCCCCTACATCCAGTCTTTCCAGGACCAGGGGTCTCTCCTTCCATCTTCTTAGAAATCTATTGATATGCGGATTGTGTCTAGGGTATTCCGAGATTCTGGGTCAATATCCCCTTATCAGTGACTGCATACCATGTGTGTTCTTTTGTGATTGGGTTACCTCACTAAGGATGATATTTTCAAGATCTGACCATTTGCCTAGGAATTTCGTGAATTCATTGTTTTTAATTGCAGAGTAGTATTCCATTGTGTAGATATACCACATCTTCTGAATCCATTCCTCCGTTGAGGGACATCTGGGTTCTTTCCAGCTTCTGGCTATGATAAATAAGGCTGCTATGAACACAGTGGAGCATGTGTCCTTATTGCATGCAGGTAAAGCCTCTGGGTATATGCCCAGGAGTGGTATAGCCGGATCCTCCGGGAGTGTCATGCCCAGTTTTCTGAGGAACCGCCAGACTGCTTTCCAGAGTGGTTGTACCAGCTTGCAATTCCACCAGCAGTGGAGGAGTGTTCCTCTTTCTCCACATCCTCGCCAACAACTGCTGTCTCCTGTGTTTTTGATCTTAGCCATCCTGACTGGTGTGAGATGGAATCTCAGGGTTGTTTTGATTTGCATTTCCCTAATGACTAAGGATGATGGACATCTCTTTAGGTGCTTCTCAGCCATTAGATATTCTTCAGGTGAGAACTCTTTGTTTAGCTCTGTACCCCATTTTTTAATAGGGTTACTTGCCTCTGTGGAGTTTAACTTCTTGAGTTCTTTGTATATATTGGATATTAGCCCTCTGTCGGATGTAAGGTTGGTAAAGATCATTTCCCAGTTAGTTGGTTGCCGCTTTGTCTTTTTGACAGTGTCTTTTGCCTTGCAAAAACTTTGGAATTTAATGAGGTCCCATTCGTCTATTCTTGGTCTTAGAGCATAAGCTATTGGAGTTCTGTTCAGGAAATTCTCCCCTGTGTCCATATGTTCAAGGTTCTTCCCTAGTTTCCCTTCTATTAGTTTCAGTGTGTCTGGTTTTATGTGGAGATCTTTGATCAACTTAGAATTGAGCTTAGTGCAAGGAGATAAGAATGGGTCAATTTGCATTCTTCTGCATGTTGACCTCCAGCTGAGCCAACACCATTTGTTGAAAAGGCTATCTTTTTTCCACTGGATGGTTTTAGCTCCTTTGTCAAAGATCAAGTGACCATAGGAGTGTGGATTCATTTCTGGGTCTTCAATTCTGTTCCATTGATCTACATGTCTGTTACTGTACCAATACCATGAGGTTTTTAACACTATTGCTCTGTAGTACAGCTTGAGGTCCGGGATACTGATTCCCCCAGAGGTTCTTTTACTCTTGAGTATAGTTTTAGCTATTCTGGGTTTTCTGTTATTCCAGATGAATTTTTGAATTGCTCTTTCTAACTCTATGAAGAATTGAGTTGGGATTTTGATGGGGATTACATTGAATCTGTGTATTACTTTTGGTAAGATGCTCATTTTTACTATATTAATCCTGCCAATCCATGAGCATGGCAGGTTTTTCCATCTTCTGAGGTCTTCTTCAATTTCTTTCTTCAGAGACTTGAAGTTCTTGTCATACAGATCTTTCACTTGTTTGGTTAGAGTCACGCCAAGATACTTAATATGGTTTGTGGCTATCGTGAAGGGTATTATTTCTCTTACTTCTTTCTCAGCCTGCTTATCCTTTGAGTATAGGAAGGCTTCTGACTTGCTTGAGTTGATTTTATATCCGGCCACTTTAGGAACACTACCCAACTTGTTCTATGAAGCCCCAATTACACTAATACCAAAAGCACACAAAGATCCGACAAAGAAAGAGAATCTCAGGCCAATCTCTCTTATGAATATCGATGCAAAAATACTCAATAAAATTCTTGCCAACCGATTCCAAGAACACAAATCAAAACGATCATTCACCACGATCAAGTAGGCTTCATCCCAGGGATGCAGCGATGGTTCAATATAAGGAAATCCATCAATGTAATCCACTACATAAACAATCTCAAAGAAAAAAACCACATGGTCATCTCATTAGATGCTGAGAAAGCATTTGACAAAATTCAGCATCCTTTCATGCTAAAGGTCTTGGAAAGATCAGGAATTCAAGGCCCATATCTAAACATAGTAAAAGCAATTTACAGCAAACCGGTAGCCAGCATCAATCTAAATGGAGAGAAACTTGAAGCAATCCCACTAAAATCAGGGACTAGACAAGGCTGCCCTCTCTCTCCATATCTTTTCAATATAGACTTGAAGTTCTAGCTAGAGCAATTAGACAACAAAAAGATGTCAAAGGGATACAAATTGGAAAGGAAGAAGTCAAACTATCACTATTTGCAGACGATATGATAGTATACTTAAGCGACCCAAAGAACTCCACCAGAGAACTCCTACAGCTGATGTAACAGCAATTAATGAAAACAGGCTATGGACTTGAAAAGAAGCAATGAAGAATATGTAGGAAAGGTTGGGGAAAGTAAGAAAACAGGGGAGTGAAGTGATTCTATTAGAACCTCAAAAATATATTTATCCTGCTTCTAGAGGCATTGCAGGTGAGGTTGCTGTGTCACTGTGCATCAGTAGGTGGCAGAGAGGAGAGAAGCTAGTCTGTGCTCAGTGTTCTGACGAGTGAATGAAGAGTCACCAACCATTCCATGAAAAACATAAGCTCAAGATGGCCACCAATTCCTTTCCATTAGTCCAGGACAGAGAGCTAGCCTGAGAAGACTACCAGCCCAGCTCCATAAGGGACAAGTGGAGCTAGCACTCCTGAGACAAATCCTGAGATGACCCAGGACTCTTAGTGACTTAGGGTTCCTCTCAAAGGACCAAGCAAGTGGTAAAGAAAGGGAAGAAGAAGAGAAATAGAAGGATGTATACACAATGAAAAGGAAAAACAGGAGACTTGGGGGAAGTGAGGAACTTCTTAGTGTGAGTACCTAGTGATGCTACCTGGGACCATGATGGGGTCCTGGCCTGTGCTGCCACCTGGGACCAAATATGGGTCCATGACCCTGCAGCATCAGATATCTGTTACCACCAAAGTACAGATGGTTAGCCTTGACCTGGGATGGCACTGGGAACATGAAGATATCTGTGGACTGTGCAGAACTTGTCCTATACTACCCCCCAACCTGATCATCTTGGGAGGCATGAGAACAGGAGAGCTGACCTCCCCTACCACTTATCTTCTGCAAGGTTGTATGCAAGGGGAAGTGATACCATCCTCTTCCCTTGCCCCTCACTACACATGGCAGGCAGGAGACTTAACCCTGGGTTCATGAAAGCAGGAAAACCGACCCTGTCCCTCACTAGCTGTAGCACTCTGGGGAGCAGGTCCTGCATTTTACCTGAGCAGCACATTTGAGTTGACCCTTGTCTCAGGGGTGCAAGCAAGCCAGTTTGAGGGTGTGAGTGTAGAAGAGCTAAGCCTGCCACTTGTATGCCACGTGGTGATGTGGGCAAGGTGGAGATGCCCCCCCTCACCCCTTGCTACCTATGGAAGTTAGGAGAGTTGGTCGCAAGGTTATCAATGCAGGAAAGCAAGCCCTGCATCTCACTTGGAAAACACAGTAGTACTCTCCATGGATGTGGGGGTTATAGGTGAGCTGGACCTGAGGGTTTGAGCATGAGAGAACTGAACCTGCCAATTAACTGCTGTGTGGTGGGGTTCCCTCCACTCCCTCTTGCCCTTGTCACCATCAGTGGGCAGAAGAGATTGCACTGATGGTGGGGGTATCAGAGATTTTCCTGAGGCTATGAATGTGGGAGAGCTGCCCCCACTGTTTGTATGTTCTGTCGCAGCTTAGATAAGGGACAGATATCCACCCCCACACTTACCATTTGCCTCCTACAACAGTCAAGAAATATGGTCTTAAGGTTATGTCCCCAACTTTCTGCAGCACACTGGGAATTGACCCTGCACCTAACCTGGGCAGCGCAGTAGAGCTGGGGTTGCTGATGAGCAGGTTCGTTCCAAGGGCATGTGCTCAGGAACTGTCTGGTGGACATCGGTACAGATGAGGAGAGATTCCTTCCTCTGTTCCTTCATGCCTCACCACCTATGTTGGGCAGGAAAGCAGAGCCAGGGTCATGAGAGTGCAAGAAATGACTATGTCCCTTACCAGCAGCAAC
Source organism: Tokudaia tokunoshimensis (assembly GCA_036184795.1). Classification (NCBI taxonomy): domain Eukaryota; kingdom Metazoa; phylum Chordata; class Mammalia; order Rodentia; family Muridae; genus Tokudaia; species Tokudaia tokunoshimensis. The sequence continues at coordinate 140,467,856 of BTHU01000003.1, forward strand.
ACTCAAGAAAGCAAGCCCTGCACCTCACCTGGGTAATGATGTAGTCCTGTTTGCAGGAGTTGATAGTAAGCCAGCCTCTCTGCTTCAGGTTGTGAGAGTGGGAGAGCCTGCTGGTTGAGGAACTCAGATACCTCAAAGCCACAGATCTAGGACTATTAACTGGTGTACAGCAACATTTCCCCATCATTACACAGCATGCAATTCTGGAAATTTTTTCAAAACTCAGTTGAACATATTATTTCTAGGTAATGTAGTCCATTGCATTAGTCAGTGTATCTATTTTATAACCCTTACTTGTTATAATTTTGGGGGTAAATTTGACCATTCATTATTTATTATTATGTTGGTAGTATTTCTTAAAATTTTGCAGTGTCATGATGAAGTGCTAGACTGCCTGAAGGCTCAGTCCTACATATCCAATGACAGGATCTCCATGACACAGGGCAAGGCCAGAATATACTAGAGGAGTGACAGTCAGGTTCTAATATTGATAAAGTAGCAGAAGCCAAAGGCCTCATACCAGAACAACCACTCATTGCAATGACCATTTACAAGCAGTGTGTTCATAAGGGCATAGTGTGTGACACACTGGGACATACTTTAGCTTTTACAACAATGTTTTTCTTCTGTTGTAGAATACCTTACAAGGGTTAGGGGCAGTTACAAGGGGAGGGAGAGGTGAGTGGCATTAAGGTGTATGATGTGAAATTCACAAAGTACCAATAAAAGTTAAACAATTAAAAATAAAATGAAATAAAAAAGAAGTTAAAGAAAATCATTTAAAATTCCTTATGCATGTGTGGGTAAAAGGATTGGATCTTAACACAGAGAAGTTCCTAAATGATTTATCTAATACATTCATTCAATTATAACACCAAACACAACTGCTACATAATATAATACTAAATCATTGTTAGAGTTATTAATGAACAGTGATAATATGAACAAATGAAAAGAGAAATGAAATTATCTGGGGGTTCATATTATATCAATCTACATATATATACAATTAGACATTTGCATATGTGCATATGTGCAAACAAAGTCAGTATTCCTCCAAAATTATTGAAAACTAATAAACAAATAGAATACCATGCAAGATCAAGATTTATCACACAAAATTTCCATACAATAGAAATGACCTAGGTGTAAAAGAAATTGAAAAAATTTTATTTATATAATGAGCAAAGCAAAATACTCAGAAATAAATTTAACCAGAGGCCAAAGATCTATATATTTAAAATTAAAGACTAATTAGAGAAGCTAAACAACACACTAGCAAAAGGAAAGATAATCGATATTAAGGGATTTTAAAGTGAACAGTCTCCAATGCTTTCACTGTAGTCAGTGCAAATAAAATCAAAATGCAAATATCATTTTCTTATAATAGGAAAACACAACCTTAAAATTCATATGCCACCAGAAAATCCAAACAAAACAAAACACTGGTGAGATCAAATAACAACATTTTAAGAAATGTCATCAAAACAATAAGGAATAAGGAATGGCCAAATTTACCCCCAAAATTTTAATAAGTAAGGGTCATAAAATAGACTGACTAATGGAACAGAGTACATCACCTAGAAATACTATGTTCAGTAGGTTTTTGACAAAATTTACAAATCATATAATGAGAAAATGATAACCACTATGAATATTATTGAGAACACTGTATGCAGGAGAAGTAAATTCATTTATTTCCTCAGATCATGTTTAAGATCAACTAGAAATAGTGATAAGAAACTATAGAAATACTGGGAGTGAATGTAGGAAAAAATTTAGTGTCAGCACTCTACTCCTTAATTTTCCTGGGTGTGATCAGGACATAGAAAAAGGCACAAAAGATTTTGTCAAACTTGTAAACTTTGAAACAAATAACACTGTGAAAACACAAGTTAGAAACTGGAAGAAAGTATTTTCAAACTGTAAGCCTGATATAAAATATACATACATAGAATACCAAAGGCACTCACACAATTCAACAGCAAGGAAACAAAGTCTGAATTTAAGAATAGACTAGAGATGTTAGTGTACATATTTTGTAAAGTAGATGCAAAAGGCTATCTAACATATATGAAAAACTAATCAGCATAGCTATTCATTATTAAATTCAAGTTAAAATTCAAAAGTCAATATTTTACTCCTGCACAGTACCTAGTATGAACATAATAGATGCTAACAAATTTTAGGACTTGGAGAGAAGGCAATACTTTATACAATCTGGTAAGAATATAAATTAATATATAATATAATAATATTATTATGATTATTATAATATAATCATTATATAACATAACAATAATATATTAATTAATAAATACTGCATGATATTTCTTCCCTAAACCCCAGTAGAGCTACTCCCTTTCCAGTGAATAGCCAACAGATGTTTACCTCAAAAACTTGAAGTCAACTTCACAATAGTCAAGCAATAATCTCCATCATCAGATTAATGAATAATGAAAATGTTACTTATTCACATGTGTAACAGTATTATTCAACCGTTACAGAGGAAGGAATGGTCTATATTTTATGAAAATATAGAAGCAGTTGGTAATCAGTAGAATAAAGTAACCAGACACAGGAAGATAAACATATGATCTTAGTGATACATAGAACTGAAAACAAACTCAGGACCATTGAGTGTAGTGTTGATTCTGTATTCTAAGACATAAAGCAATGGTGGACAAGAAAATACCAAAGTTCAGGAAAATAGAAACAGTAATACCATTTTGTGAATTCTGCTTTACATTTTGCTGATTATAGTTAATGATAATTCCTGGTATATTTTTTGTATACTTCACAATTGCTGGGAGTAAATTTTTGATGTTCTTATAACAAAATAACAGGTGCTTGAAGTTCTCTAAATGTGATCAAGTTGATGTAATTGCTCCACATTCCATTCAAGAATCATGGTATCACCTTTACCACATAAACTGGTACAGTTCTAATTATCTTTATATAAAACAGTTAAAATATCTCAGGCCTCCTCAATTCTTTCCAGAGTTTTCTTTATTTCTCTTTAAGAAAATAGGTTTATTTTGTAATCAATACATTCTAGTAAAATGCTATTATAATATTTTCCCTTCAACCTCTACACCTTGATTAGCAGAAATGCTATGGGGAGCTTGTATACTAACTGCCTGATGTATATGTGGAAGGGTCTATTTGAAGGGACAGTCTTAATATCTCTCTCCTAGTGCATAAAGCCAAGAGTAAGTAGGTTCAGACTAAGCTCTGTGGACAACATGCAGAATCTTCCCCATTCACAATTAGGTGGGAATGTAATGCATGGCTTGAAATCAAATGGAAAGAAATCTCTTGTACTTTGGAAAGTAAAGCACTACTCTTCAGTCTTCTTTTACATAAAATGTTTAGAATAAAATAAAAATATAAGTGTATATCTAGAAACAAAACCAAACATATCTGCATAGGAAACATAAAATCACCAGATTTTGGAACTTAGGTAATAATGCAAGCTAGTTATTACTGTGATTATTGCATTAAAATTCATTTAGAAATATGAATTTCAGCAGGTTTATGGGAATATTGTTAAAATATACTAGTTTACAAAGATGATGGCAATATTAAGTATGACAAAACCTAAGGGTATTGCTTTTCAAAATTTATCCCATCCATAACAGGATGTTGACTGATATAGTTGTTTTACAAGTCTTCTTTAAAAACCCTGTTGCTAAAATTCCATGAGTGAAGCTTTACTACTGAAAAAAATACTATCATTCCACAAACATCTTTCTCCTCTTGCTTCTACAATCTTTCTGACCCATCTTCTATTTTGTTTTCTGAGCCTTAGGTGCCTTGGTTTTATTGGTGATGTACTAATTGAGTCTGGACATACCAGTGTAATTTGAACTTTAATTAGCACTAAAATCACAAAACCAAGCAAGAACATATTAGTTGTGATATATTTATAACTATTTATAACTGTGATTTTTCTGGAAATATTTCAGTATAAATGTATTATATGTTCTATAGAGATGCCTGAGCAACTGACATAAAAATATAGAGTAATTCTCAGAGCCTCCCACATCAGTGGATTTTAACTAAATATGTAAACAATTCTCTTTTAGGCTTTGACCTGAGTGAACAAAGATAAAATTCACTGAAAATGGCCTAGGGTAACTCACTTTTTCTTTGGAAAAGAAATTCAATCGACTTCTTGGCTATTACCATGATGAATGCTTCAGTGTCGAGCTTCTCTCCCTGACTTAAACTTCAGCAAATATAAGGTCGTTCATTTTTTCCCTTCATTTAATTCTAGAAAGTTAAAGGCTGTGCTGGTCACATTAAAGATACATAGTACCTGTAAACTGAAATGTCATGCAGCAATTAAAGTAAAAAGGAACCTTTTATGTATTGGCAATCTATTTCTATTAGTGTTTCAGCTATCTGATTTTTCTAAGGAACTGCACAATTCAAGATAGAGCATGGTTATGTGAGAAGAATATTAATGCCTTACTCCAAGTGTTATGAAACATACTAAAAAGTATATCAACTTCATAAATAAGTTATTCATAGTTCAGTTTATATGTTCAATATTAGAAATGTGAAATTTCGCCATTGATTTTAATTGTTTTTGCCATATTCTTCAGCAAAATTATAATGAAAATTGACTGCATATTCAAGTATGGCTATGTTCAATATTCAGAAGTATTTATGAAGTTGACAAGGGAATGTTTACTACTATGATGTAGAAAATTAGTAGATGATGTAACATGGCAGCAATAAAAATTTTGGAGCTTGACATTTGGGAACTAGCTCTTGGAAATCTTTCTACTTGGGCTCTTTGATCTTCACAGCCTGCAGCATCAGCAAACACATCTATGCACACTCAACTCCAACTGCTTCCAGAAATCCACCTTAGCAGTCCTTTTAAAGGCACAGGTACACCACTGAGATCACACTCAGTGAATAGCACCTCTCATGATCCAGTGCCACGGGGTTTCCTTACATCCTTGTTTACTTCTGAAAAATATATTTTTGTATTTTTATAGCAAGTCAAGGCTAAAATTTCTTCTATATATTTGGAGGCATTGTCTTTTACTCCTCTTTCTCAATAAATATGTTTTATGGATGCTATTTTAAGATAACACAATCTATCTCACAGTTTTCAGCATTTAATGGCCTGATTGTAAATGTAATATATGGTAATTATACTAAGGTAGTATAATTCTTGTTTTTATTCATTTCAGGAAATATTTTATGATCCTCCATTTAAAAATTTATTTTTTTCTCACTTTTTGTGTCAACATCACTAATTATTATTATCATTCTTTATTTTAATTAAGTAATAAAATTCCAGAGTGGAATTCTACTGTTCAGCTTTCAATAGTACTGAAATGTGCTATTCAGGCAACAGGGGGAAAATCATCAAAAGCCTTACTCAGCTGTAAAGTCTCTGAGACATAATTATGAGCAGCATAGCCATTAGTGTAATAGTGATATGACTTTCATGTGGTCATCAATTGCATTAGGATTTGATTTAAGATACACTCCACAAGAAGAAAGGCAATGGGCTAAAATGTATAGAGTAAGTGGATATGGAATTCTCATCCATTCCTAATGGAATATCTATATCACAGCACCCTTCTCTGAGATTCATGGAAAACATAAAAATGGAAGCAGAATTATTCTAAGAGTCAGAGGTTGAGGGAAGAGGGAGTGGCCAGTGCATTCTTGGCACAGCAGGATTGTTATACTCAAAAACTCAAAGCATCATGGTTTCCTGAAAAACACTAAACTATTCAAGAATCCATAATGAATTGTGGAGTGGCCTATAAGAAATTACTACTAAGTGAAGACCTATTGGGTTTTAAAGGCAATTCAAAAAAGGAGAGTAAGGGTTGCTAACCCTGCTGTGTTTCCTATCACCATCGCCAAAGCATATGCCCTGTCTTATTATGTGCACAACTAATTGGATTCAGTTCATTATTAGTTGAGAGTGAGACTTGGCATGACGGTGTCAAGAAGTAGGAGAGGTTTTGTAGAGAGTGAATATGCTTAAATTGCATGGTTTACATGTAAGGAATCCTGGAAATTCAAGAATAGTACTAAAATTCCAGACTAGAAGTATTATAATTTGTCTTCTCTTTCTTGCCTTTTCAGTGTTTGTGCCCATTTGTTCTTAATTTATGCATTATTTCTGTGATAGAAAAATTTATATTGATTTTACTAAGATTTCTTTTTTATTATATCATATCCTCATAATAAGAATTATTGGAAGTGAAATTTACTAAGACTCATTATGTATAGAAAAGTTTATTTTAGTAAGATAACCATTTATATGTGCACTGACTTTTATATTTGCTCATTCACCCATAGGATTGACAGTACTAAGAAAATTGTTCAGCTCCATGAACACCAAAATCTTATCATTATTTAAAGAAAGAATATTTTCACTAAAATTTTATCAGTTGGTTTTGGAGGGGAAATTGCATGCTCCTAGGAGCAGGAGAATTAATAAATTACAGTACAAATATGTCAATCATTTTCTTATTTTAATACTTCTTAATACTGTACTTTGAATTTCTTTGAACTTTCATAAACTACTACTATAGCATCAAGAATGTTTATTATGATTAGATTGCATGTTTTGAAATCATAAAGGGTTTTGTAGTTACATAATTAATTTGCATCAATGGCAACTTTTTAAAGATTTTTTTCAGTTACTAAAACAATTTCTGTTTTTAAGTGCATTAAAATTCTAGAAGCGATGATTAGTAGAAATAATTTTCTGACTCAGTTTTCATTGGCCTATAAAATAGTATAATAAGGTGGTGAATGTGCATCCACACATATTATAAAATAACTGGATCTAATTGTTTTATATTTTTTTCTAAATTGGTAGTGGAGCTATTATATTATTTAAATCAACATGTTAATTATATTCATCAAAATGTGTTTCATAATTGTATATTTTTTCACTGAGCTTGTTTTTGTATGATTTGAACTGTTGCTTCTAAACCACATTATTTCAAGAAAGATACTGTTTTAGGTTAATTACTCTTCTTTACACAATATTCCCTACCCAAAACATACAGTTGATTTTCATTCCAAACTATTAATTTTAGTGGATACTGGAAAAATTACAACCATTCTCTACAATAGGTTAATTGTCTACAGGGAGATCTTTGTTTTCCTTTTATATAGTGTGATTGGTATCTCTTAGGGTATATCTAGGTTAGTGTAATTGGTGTTGGAAGACTCACCGTAAAGGTAGTCAGTACTATTTCATGGACTGAGCTTCCAAACTACATGAAACAGAAAAGAGCTAAAGGAGAAGACTGCCTGTTTACATTCCTTCTGTGTGGAGATGACATGACCAGCTGCCCCCACCTCTTGCATCTCTATTTTCTTACCTTGATGGGCTATAACCCTAGAGTTGTGAGCAAAAGTAAAATCTTATTTTTGTTATTTTTTGTCAGATATCTTGTCCTAGCAACAAGCAAAGTAACCAATTCTGATGATATCATATACTAGAATGAAAGTTATAGTTGGTGTTTCTATTAGCAAACTACTTGCATCTGTAGGATCAAATGTATATCTTCTAGATTGTTATATCTCTAATGATGTCTTCATTAAAACATGCGTTTCCATCAGATGATATATGCGTCATTTAATATGATATTTTGCCTATCCAAAATCACCAGTTCTCTGACCTTCTTTTCCTACCATTATATCTGTTGGGTGATAATTCTGTGCAAATCTTAACAGTTTATATTTCAATAAAAATAAAGTATTTCTGAAAAAGATATGTCTCTAATACTGATTAGAATTTCTGTTAATGTGATAAAACAACATGACAAAATCAACTTGAGGAGAAAAGAATATATTTGACTTTACAGCTGATCATTTATCATCCAGAAAGGTCAAGACAGATACTCAATGCTGGATCCTGGAGGCAGTAACTTACGCAGAGGCAATGGAGCAGTGCTTCTTACTGATTTGCTACCCATGGCTTCCTCAGCCTGATTTCTTTTCTTTTTTCTTTTTTTCCCTCTTTTTATTGGATATTTTCTTTATTTACATTTCAAATGTTATCCTCTTTCCCAGTTTCCCCTCCAGAAACCACTTTTATCACCCCTCCCCCCTGCTTCTATTAGGGTGCTTCCCCACCAACCCACCCACTCCAGCCTCCTCATCCTGTCATTCTCCTACCCTGGAACATCAAGCCTTCCCAGAACCAATGGTGTCTTCTCCCAACAAGGCCATCCTGTGCTACATATGTAGCTGGAGCCATGGGTCCCTCCATGTGTACACTTTGGTTGGTAGTTTAGTAATAACTAGCCACCAGTGTTGGAACAGCACAACTCAGAGTGAGCTGTACCCTCTAATATCAAGCTTTAGTTAAGAAAATGAAGCACAAGCTTACATACAGGATAATCTTTTGGAGGAATTTTTTTCCCTGTTCCCAAACAATTACATCTTTTGTCAAGTTGACCTAAAACTAGCCATCCTGTCTCTGTTTGTTGAGAGTTATATCAAATGGGATCAAATTCCATGCTGACCACAAATACATAAGTTGGAGTTTTAATAGTTTTTCTGTAATTTATTTATTTATTTACACTCCAGATTTTGTTCCCCCTTCCTCGTCCCCCCACCCCCGAGTCCAATCTCTGATTTGTTCCCCACACTCATCTCCACGAGGATGTCCCCAACACCAACCCCCTACCCAAGCAGATCTCTAAACTCCCTGGGGCCTCCAGTCTCTTGAGGGTTAGGTATATCTTCTCTGACTGAATCTATAACCAGCAGTACTCTGCTGTATATGTGTAGGGGGTCTCATATCAGCTGTAGTATGCTATCTGATTGATGGTTCAGTGTTTGAGAGATCTCAGGGGACCAGGTTAATTGAGACTGCTGGTCCTCCTAAAGGGTTGCACTCCTGCTCGGCTTCTTTCAACCCTTCCCTAATTCAACCACGGGGGTCTATTGATTGGGTACAAACATCTGCATCTGACTCTTTCAGCTGCTTATTGGGTCTTCAGGAGTGCTGTCATGATAAGTTCTTTTGTTTGAGCACTCCATAGCCTCAGTTATAGTCTCAGGTTTTGGGACCTCCACTTGAGCTATATTCCACTTTGGACTTGTCACTGGACCTTATTTGCCTCAGGCTTCTCTCCATTTCCATCCCTGCAGTTCTTTCAGACAGGAACAATTGTGGGTCAGAGTTTTGACTGTGGGATGATAACTCCTGTCCACTCTTGATGCCCTCTTTTCCTTCTGGAGATGGGCTCTATAAGTTTCCTCTCCCTACTGTCAGGCATTTCATCTAAGGTCCCTCCCTTTGAGTCTTTAGAGTCCCTTACTTCCCAGATCTCTGCTGCATTCCCAATCTCCTATCTCCTGAAATTGTCTATTCCATTCTTTGTGCTAGCCCTCAGGGCTTCAGTCCTTTTCCCTAACCCAAAACCAGATCTGTTTTCTCTCTTTCCCTCCACACGTGTCCACATTCTTGTCCCTCCCAACCTCCCCACATGTGATGCACTTCTTCTTCTTCTTCTTCTTCTTCTTCTTCTTCTTCTTCTTCTTCTTCTTCTTCTTCTTCTTCTTCTTCTTCTTCTTCTTCCTCTTTGATAATATCCATTGATTAGCAGGTACATACCATTCATGTCCTTTTGAGTCTGAGTTACCTCACTCAGGATGATATTTTCTATTTCCATATACTTGCCTATGCAAAACTCAGGATACCCTCATTCTTAATAGCTGAGTAGTATTCCATTGTATAAGTGAACCATATTTTCTGTATCCATTTTTTCTGTTCTGGGACATCTGGTTGTTCCCAGGTTCTGACTATCACAAACAAGGCCTCTATGAACATAATGGAACACATGCCCCTGTGGCATGGTGGGAAATCTTTTGGTTATATTCTCAAGAGTAGTATTGAAGTGTCTTCAGGTAGATCTATTTCCAATTTTTTGAGGAATCTCCAGATTGATTTCCAGAGTGGATGTACCAGTTTGCAAGCTCACCAGCAATGGAGAAATGTTCCTCTTTCTCCACATTTTCTCCAACATGTGCTGTCACCTGAGGTTTTGATCTTAGCCATTCTGATTGTTTAAGGTGGAATCTCAGTATCATTTTAATTTGTCTTTCTCTGATCACTAATTGTGTTTCTTCCTAATTTTTTTACAGGATCTATAATATGCAACTGCTGTTTATATCTTGCTATTTACAACTATAGGGAAAGCCAAAAATGGTTCAGATCAGATAAGAGTGTATAGTTAATACAGAGAAAATCTACAATATATAATGTATGTGACTACAATAAAAAATACATTTTATTAAGTCTGAGAATATATCTTACGCTGTTAATGAAGTTATATCAAAATACCTATGTGTAGGTATCTGATAAACAGTATTTATTTCTCAATGCTCTATAGTATGATACATTCTTTACTTGTGTTGTTACTCCAATAAAATACCTGAGAAAGTTACTTTCAAAGAGATTCATAATGGCTCCGAATTACAGAGTTCAGTTCACCAAGACAGCAAATTCATGACAGTTGGAACTTGAGGTACCTGTTTACCTTCATTCAACAGTCAAAAATAGTTTAAAATATAAATACAGCAAATATATTTGATTTCAAAATTTCATCCAAGATTTTTTATAGTCCAAAAATACTTGTTTTTTTTTTCCAGACTGTATTCTATGAAACATAGTATTATTTTGTCTGTGAGAGGGAAGACAACACATAAGTACCTCATGGAACTTGCTAAACACACATTATACATAGAAGAAATCTTTGTTGTATGAATACTATTTTTAGAAAATTCTATAGTTTGTTTTGAAAGATACAAAACAAAAGTTATTTCGCATGCTCAATTTCTAACATTTGAAAAGATCTGAAAGACTATTATTTATAGTATTAAACTAATCTTGAAATCTAAAATAGTTATATTTTAACTTTTATAGTTAATGACTATATTAAAAGGGTTTTACTAAAAGTATAAAATAGAAAATACATAATTGTATATACAGTTATATATGTTATTTTCCTCATGAATAACTCTATTTTTTGTATTTACATTAGTTTACACACACACACACAAACACACACACATACACACACACACACACATATATATATGTATATATATATATATATATATATATGCACTTATAACAAGAATTCTATATTACTTTTCTCTTTTGATGGTCTTATGAACCGCCTCATAAATTTCTAAATATGTTCCTTTTTTTAAAATGTAAGCCATGACCTAGTTATCTAAGGATATACTGTGATGATGGTAACTAGCAGAAAATAAATATTGTGTAAGTGAGTAACAGACTCAGAGAATTGATTTGTGAACACTGTAAGAAATCTGGACTGATGAAAGGCAAATGAGCTGACAAGCAGCTGATGGATCAAGAAAAAACTTTTAATAATAAACAGAGGAAAAGCTAGTGCCTGCAATATGACTGTTGACTAATGCCATCACACTTCTTGTAACACACACAGTGAAGACAAAATTTGAAATAATTTATTATTAAGGATATAAAAATCACTTTACATTCAAAAAGGAATATGAAAAATTCAGGCATAGGGGATTTACAACTTTGCAAATCATTGAAATATACTCTTATAGGCTTATGAGTTGATAGAAATATATATATATATATATATATCTTACATCGTGTGCGTGTGTGTGTGTGTGTATATTTATGTGATTTTATAGCCCAATTGTGTATGACTTTTCTTGATATCTTTTAATACTATATATATATATATATATATATATATATATATGATTGAATAAAAACTAAAGCTAAAATGAGCTGTCCTAAATTTTTGACAATATTTTCTTCCAAATCACATCAAAAATTGCTCATTAAAGTTCCAAACATGTCAAAAATTGCTCATTAAAATTTCTGCCTCTTTTAATGAATAGTTAAGCTTTCAGTTCATTATTCATTCTATTAAAAATACTTTAGAAAAATATCTTCTCAGAACTGTGCTGAATACTAAACTCTTTCTATAGGAAATTTTATTTGATATTGTTTAACTAAACAGTCTTAGTAAAAATCAAACAATTACAAATATGAAGCTGATGTGAGCTCAGGAGGCTTAATGTAGAGTTGTTAAGTCAGCCAGCAAGGTAAGGGTCAAATTTATAAATGGGTGCACTTAAAATGGGACACCAAGTTATAAGATAAAGGGACATTTTTATGTGTATTTTAAGTAATGAGGTCATGCATATTACATAGTATACATTTTTTTCAATTGTATCATCTAGGTCTAAATTAGCTAGACACTGAGGCAGATAAATCCATGCAAATTATGGCATTTTGTTGCTGATCTATAGTCTTACAGAGAAGTAGGAAGGAGAAGACTGGAAGCAGGTGGAAGCTAACTTATATGACCAATGAATCCTCAATTTTGATCAAAAGTACATGGTCCCTGAGACATCCTTATTGCTCAAAGCTTGCCATAGATTGCTGTCCTTGAATAAATGTAACCCTTGTGTGGTATCTTGTCATAACAGCATTCAATTTTGCTCTTGAATCTCCCAGTAAAGTATCTGTGCTATTATGAAACCTATATAACAAAGATGATATGAAAGTAAGCACAGAACTGTGGAAATCTAGATTGTTTATCCCATACTGTACTAGCAAACTTTGATAGCATTTCAGGTAGTAGAATAAACTCTAAAAGACATATCTGGCATCCCAGTTAGAGAAGAACATGACCTTGATGATGTACACAGAGATATGAGACTGAATTTCATGGACAATAAAAGGTAGCTAGAATGCCTCCAGGTTTCACTATGTTCAATTCTCATAACTCATTCTGAGAATGTCTCAGTGAATAGTGATCATTGCTATTCTTGCCAAGACTGGAAGATTGGTCCTCAGTACTCATATAAGACAGTTCAAAACTGATGCCTACCAGATGCTTTGGGCACCTGTACTCATATTACTATGCCTTCACAGATATTTCTGTAACTCAAATTAACCTTAAAAATAGAAAAGGTAGATTCAATAATCACAATGTTTAATGCTCTATTCCCATACCCATCACTCATCTTCACAACTGAATCTGATTACCTAGATTCTGTATTTTCCTTTGCATAAAAACTTTTAATACTTTTAAGAAAGCTTTGACTTTTTTCATTTTTCATTTTTTATCCTGGATTTATCAGAATTTAGCAAAATTTGTTTGCTAGGGGGGTTGGTTTATCCTCCGTACATGAAGTGGAACTGTATGTTTTCTGGCCCACATAATATGATATGGACTCTCATTCCTGGTCTACAATTTTTATATATATTCTCATATACCTGCTTTTAACAGGATTTAAAAACTCAAACTCCTCTAAAGAGTTGATGCTGATTCCTGTTCCGTGCTGAACCTTATCACTTATTCTATCAGACTCCTCTCCTAAGGAGATGAATGTTTCAAATGATATCCAAGGAAAAGTCTCAGTCATGACATTTTGATATTTTTCTTTAAGTGTATGAGCAATTGGGCTCAGGATGCCATTGTGTCTCATTAATGAATAAATGTCTCTCATTAATAATTTTTTAGTTTGTCATATAGATATTTATTTATTTTTTATTAGATATATTCTTTATTTACATTTCAAATGATTTCCCCTTTCCTGGTTCTCCCCTCCCTGAAAGTCTCATGAGTCCTCTTCTCTCCTGTAGTGGCTATTCCTGGTTGTCAACTTGACTATATCTGGAATGAACTAATCAAGAATTGGAAGGCTCAACTATGAACTAAATCTGGAGGCCAGAGATGCAAATTTCTAACCTGGATCTTGGCATGGAGATCTTGAAGCATAGTGGCTATGAATTCCAGAAGATTAAGACAAGGTGATCTCTGAATTCAAAGTCATCAGGGATTAATGGTGCAGTGGCACACATCTTTAATCTGGGCCACATGCTGTGATTGAGACCTATATAAGGACATTGGAAGAAGGAAGATTTACTCTCACTCTTCCTTGCCTGATTGCCTTGTGGGACTGAGCAACTGCTAGATCCTTGGACTTCCATGCACAGCTACTGCTGACCATTGTTGGGGAGTTGGACTACAAGCTGCAAGTCTTTGACAAATTCCCAAACTATATAGAGATTACCCATATGTTCTGTGACTCTAGAGAACCCTGACTAATACACCTCCCCCTGTTCCCCAATCAACCCCTTCCCACTTCCCTATCCTGGTATTCCCCTACACTGCTGCTTTGAGAGTTTCCAGGACCAGGGGTCTCTCCTTCTATATTCTTGGGCATCATTTGCTATGTGAATTGTTTTTTGGGTATTCCAAGCTTTTGGGCTAATATCCACTTATCAGTGAGTGCATACTATGTGTGTTCTTTTGTGACTGTGTCACCTCACTAAGGATGACATTCTCTAGTTCCACATACTTGCCAAAGAATTTCATGAATTCATTGTTTTTAATAGCTGAGTAGTATCCCATAATGTAAATAAACCACATTTTCTGTATCCATTACTACGTACTTCCCAGCTTCTGGCTATTATAAATAGGGCTGCTAAGATCATAGTGGAGCATGTGTCCTTATTACATGCTGGAGAATCCTCTGGGTATATGCCCAGGAGTAGTATAGAAGGGTCCTCCGATAGTATTAAGCCCAGTTTTCTAAGGAACTGACAGTCTGATTTCCAGAGTAGTTTTATCAGCTTGCAATCCTCCCAGCAGTTCTCCACATCTTCCCCAACACATGCTGTATCTTGAGATTAAGACCTTAGCCACTCTGACTGGTGTGAGGTGAAATCTCAGGGCTGTTTTGATTTGCATTTCCCTGGTGACTAAGGATGTTGACTACTTCTATAGGTGCTTCTCAGCCATTTGATATTCCTCAGGTGAAAATTCTTTGTTTAGCTCTGTAACCCATTTTTAATAGGGTTATTTGGCTCTCTGGAATCTACCATCTTGAGTTCTTTGTATATGTAGGATACTAGCCCACTGACAGATGTAGGGTTGGTAAAGATATTTTCCCAATTAGTTGGGTGCCATTTTGTCATTTTGACAGTGTCCCTTTGCCTTACAGAAACTTTGTAATTTTATGAGGTTCCATTTGTCAATTCTTGATCTTAGAGCATAAGTTATTGGTGTTCTGTTCAGGAAATGTTCCCCTGTGCCCATGTGCTCAAGGTTCTTCCCCAGTTTCTTTTCTATTAATTTCAGGGTGTCTGGTTTTATGTGGAGGTCCTTGATCCACTTGTATGTGAGCTTAGTAAAACTAGATAAGAATGGATTGACTTGCATTCTTCCGCATGCTGACCTCCAGTTGAACCAGCACCATTTTTGAAAAGGCTATCTTTTTTTTACTGGATGGTTGCAGCTCCTTTATCAAAGATCAAGTGACCATAGGTGTGTGGATTCATTTCTGGGTCTTCAATTCTATTCCATTGATCTACCTGCCTGTCACTGTACCAATATCATGAAGTTATTAGCACTATTGCTCTGTAGTACTGCTTGAGGTTCAGGATACTGATTCCTCCAGAATTTTTTTTATTATTCAGAATAGTTTTAGCTATTGTGGGTTTTTTGTTATTCTCAATGAATTTGAGAATTATGCATTCTAACTCTATGAGGAATTGAGTTGGGATTTTGATGGGGATTACACTGAATCTGTAGATTGATTTTGGCAAGATGGCCATTTTTACTATATTAATTCTGCCAATTCACAAGCATGGAAGATTTTTCCATCTTCTGAGGTCTTCTATGATTTCTTTCTTCAGAGACTGGAAATTCCTGGCATACAGATCTTTCACTTGTTTGGTTAGAGTCATACCAAGATACTTTATTTTGTTTGTGGCTATTGAGAAGGGTGTCATTTCCCTAATTTCTTTCTCAACCTGTTTATCCTTTGAGTATAGGAAGGCAACTGATTTGCTTGAGTTAATTTTATATCCTGCCACTTTGCTGAAGTTGTTTATCTGCTGTATTATTTCTCTGGCGGAATTTTTTGGGTCGCTTAAGTATACTATCCTATCATCTGCAAATAGTGATAGTTTGATTTCTTCCTTTCTAATTTGAATCCCTTTGATCTCCTATTGTTGTCCAATTGCTCTAGCTAGAACTTCAAGTACTACATTGAATAAATATGGAGAGAGAGGGCAGCCTTGTCTAGTCCCTGATTTTAGTGGAATTGCATCAAGATTCTCTTCATTTAATTTAATGTTGGCTAATGATTTGCTATATATTGCTTTTACTATGTTTAGGTATGGTACTTGAATTCCTGTTCTTTCAAGAACTTTAACATGAAAGCATGCTGAATTTCATCAAATGCTTTTTCGGCATCTAATTAAATGGCCATGTGTTTATTTTCTCTTTGAGTTTGTTTATGTAGTGGATTACATTGATGGATTTCTGTGTATTGAATCATCCCCACATCCTTGACATGAAGCCTACTTGATCATGGTGAATGATCGTTTTGATGTGTTCTTGAATTCAGTTGGCGAGAATTTTATTGAGTATTTTTGCATTGATATTTATAAGGGAAATTGGTCTAAAGTTCTCTTTCTTTGTTGGATCTTTGTGTGGTTTTGTATTAGCGAAATTGTGGCTTCATAGAACAAGTTGGGTAGTGCCCCTTCTGTTTCTATTTTGTGGAATAATTTCAAGAGTATTGGTGTTAGGTCTTCTTTGAAGGTCTGATTGAATTCTGCACTAAACCTTCTGGTCCTTTGTTTTTTTTAGTTTGGAGATTGTCAATGACCACTTCTATTTCATTAGGAGTTATGGGACTGTTTAGATGGTCTATCTGGTATTGATTAAACTTTGGTAGTTTGGTATCTGTCTAAGAAATTGTCCATTTCATCAGGTTTTCTAATTGTGTTGAGTATAGGCTTTTGTAATAGGATCTAATGATTTTTTGAATGTCCTCAATTTCTGTTGTTATTTCTCCCTTTTCATTTCTGATTTTGTTAATTTGGATACTGTCTCTGTGTCCTCTGGTTAGTCTGGCTAAAGGTTTATCTATCTTGTTGATTTTCTCAAAGAACCAGCTCCTGGTTTTATTGATTCTTTGTATAGTTCTTTTTGTTTCTACTTGGTTCATTTCAACTAAGTTTGATGCTTTCATAAATTTTGCTCCTCTTGGGTGTATTAGCTTTGTTCTCTTCTAGAGCTTTCAGGTGTGCTGTTAAGCTGCTAATGTACGCTCTCTCCATCTTCTTTTTGGAGGCACTCAGAGCTATGAGTTTTCCTCTCAGCACTGCTTTCATCATGTCCCATAAATTTGGGTATGTTGTGCCTTCATTTTCAGTAAATTTTAAAAAGTCTTTGATTTCTTTCCTTATTTCTTCCTTGACCAAGGTATCATTGAATAGAGCATTGTTCAGCCTCCATGTGTATGAGGGCTTTCTTTTGTTTTTGTTGCTATTGCAGACCTCCCTTATCCATAATGATCTGATAGGAGGCATGGGATTAGTTCGATTTTCTTATATCTGTTGAGGTTTGTTTTGTGACCAATGTATGGTCAGTTTTGGAGAAGGTACCATGAGGTACTGAAAAGAAGGTATATTCTTTTGATTTAGGATGAAATGTTCTGTAGATATGTATTAAATCCGTTTGGTCCAAAACTTCTGTTAGTTTCACTGTGTCTCTGTTTAGTTTGTGTTTCACTGATCTGTTCATTGAGGAGAGAGGGATTTTGAAGTCACCCATAATTATTGTGTGGGGTGTGATGTGTGCTTTAAGATTTAGTAAAACTTCTTTTATGAGTGATGGTGCCCTTTCATTTGGAGCATAGATGTTCAGAATTGAGAGTTCTTCCTGGTAGATTTTTTTCTTTAATGAGTATAAAGTGTCCTTCTGTGTCTTTTTTGATGACTTTTGGTTGATAGTCTATTTTATTGGATGTTAGAATGGCTACTCCAGCTTGTTTTCTGGGACCATTTGCTTGGAAAACTGTTCTACAGCCTTTTTCTCTGAAGTAGTGTTTATCTTTGACACTGAGATTCCTTTCCTGTATGCAGTAAAATGTTGGGTCCTATTTACGTATCCAGACTCTTAGTCTATGTCTTTTTATTGGGAATTGAGTCCATTGATGTTAAGAGATATTAAGGAAAAGTGATTTTTGCTTCCTGCTATTTTTGATGTAATTGTTATGTTTGTGCGGTTGTCTTCTTTTGGGTTTGTTGAAAGAAGATTAATTTCTTGTTTTTTCTAATGTGTAGTTTTCCTCCTTTTGTTTCTGTTTTTCCATTCATTATCTTTGAGGGCCTGGATTTGTGGAAAGATACTGTGTAAATTTGTTTTTGTCATGAAATACCTTGGTTTCTTCATCTATCTTAATTGAGAGATTTGCTGGATAAAGCAATCTGGGTTAGCATTTGTGTTCCCTTAGGGTCTATTTGACATCTGCCCAGGCTCTTCTGGCTTTCATAGTCTCTGGTGAGAAGTCCAGTGTAATTCTGATAGGTCTACCTTTATATGTTACTTGACCATTTTCCCTTACTTCTTTTAATATTCTTTCTTTGTTTAGTACATTTGATGTTTTAATTATTATGTGATGGGAGGATTTTCTTCTCTGAACAAATCTATTTGGAGTTCTGTAGACTTCATGGTCATGGGCATCTCTTTCTTTAGGTTAGGGAAGTTTTATTCTATAATTTTGTTGAAGACATTTACTGGCCCTTTAAGTTGGAAATCTTCACTCTCTTCTATACCTATCATCCTTAGGTTTGGTCTTCTCAGTTTGTCCTGGATTTCCTGGATTTTTTTGATCAGAAGCTTTTTGTATTTTGCATTTTCTTTGACTGTTGGGTCAATGCTTTCTATGGTATCTTCTGCATCTGAGATTCTCTCTTCTGTCTCTTGTATTCTGTTGTTGATGCTTGGATCCATGACTACTGACTTCTTTGCTAGGTTTTCTATGTCCCAAGTTGTTTCCCTTTGTGATTTTTTTTATTCTTTCTACCTCCATCTTTAGATCCTGGATGGCTTTTTTTCAATTCCTTCAACTGATTGGTTTTGTTTTTCCTTAGTTCTTCTAGGGCTTCTCCTTATTTACTAGTGTTCTCCTGTATTTCTTTAAGGGAGTTATTTATTTCTTTCTTGAAGCTCTCTATCAGCATCATTAGCTGCGATTTTAAATCCAAACTTGTTTTTCTGGTGTGTTGGGGTATCCAGGATTGGCTATTGTGGGAGAATTGGGTTCGGATGGAGCTATAGTTCCTTGATTTCTGTTAGTAATGTTCCTATGTTTGCCTTTTGCCATCTGGTTATCTCTAGTGTTAGTTGGTTCTGCTGTCAGTGGCTGGTGCTTGTCCCTCCTGTGTATCTGCAGGCCAATCTCAGCACCCCTGGTTGACCGGCTTTCCCCTGGCACTGATTGCTGTGGGGCTGTCCAGTACCTGGGTGTATGTTGAGCCCTGGCAGACTGAGTCCCAACTGATCTTACACTCAGGTTTTCTCTGAGTTCCGAGCTGCAGTAGCCTGCTCAGTAGCAGGAGAGAAGATGTTGGCTTCACCTCTACTTGCGGGACTCCATGCAGAGCAGATATCCCCTAGTAGACTAGGTGCACAGAAGGCTGTTGTGTTGCCTAACCCCTGGCGCATCCCAAGCAATCCTCCACTTGGGTGATCCTGTCCCCCTGTCCGCACCTGTCTACTCAGTCACAGTGTCAAAGATGGTGGCGCCTCACCTCTAAATGCAGTACTCCCTCCAATCACAGGACTCCCCGCAGGGCAGATGTCCCCTGGCTGGGTACATACACAGATAGTTGTGGTGCTTCTGAGTCCCTGGGTGCAGGCAGAGCCCTGGCAGGGCACATCCTAAGCGATCCTCCACTCAGATGATCCCTGTGCCGCTGTCTGTTCCTATCTACTTTGTCACAGTGGCAAAGATGGCCACTCATTAGTAATTATCTATTTAAAAAATAATTATCTGTTTCTACTGTTCTTAGATTTTCAATTTATTTAATATAGTCAATATTCTCATCATATTGCCACCTCTGCAGGATTTTTCTGTACTGCTAAAAGTGTACTTCTTTCACTGTTACCACTTACTGAGGATTATTTGCAGTCCTGCTATGTCTAGGTACCAGACTACGGTTGCATGTTAATAACAGGTTAATCTTAAAAACCCCATTCTAATCTCTGTTTGACAGAGAATATATAACAAAAAAAAGAAAAATATCTCAGACTAAATTTAACCAATTTGTGAAAGAAGACTAATACAACCAAAACTATATACTTCTCTCAAGGCTTATATATCATTTCAAG
Organism: Tokudaia tokunoshimensis; assembly: GCA_036184795.1. Lineage (NCBI taxonomy): Eukaryota > Metazoa > Chordata > Mammalia > Rodentia > Muridae > Tokudaia > Tokudaia tokunoshimensis. The sequence continues at coordinate 140,488,072 of BTHU01000003.1, forward strand.
AGAGGATGCAAAGACTGTAAGAGTCAGAGGTGGTAGATGGCTAGAAGTTAACAGTATCCACTGGATATATTATGGCAGGTACACATGTGAACACAGAGTGATTGTGGCAGCATATATAATCCACATGGAAACTATACTCACACCAAACCTAATCTTGGAAAGGAAATGTAGATACAAAATCCTACACCTAACTGAGGTATTGACAACTGAAAGCTTCTGGAGAGGGAAGATAAGTTTTGTTTAAGAGTGTCACTCCTGGTGACTCAACCATACTCTAGTCTCACACACACACACACACACACACACACACACACACGCACGCACACGCGCACACATACAAGCACACATGTACACACATGCACACACACTAAACTATAGAAAAATGAAAAATGTCAAAAAAGCTATCTAAACTTGACTTACCTAACAAAAGTTGAGAGGAAGCATATGGTGGAACCCGGAGACAGGGGTAAGAGAATCTCTGCAAGTTCAAAGTCAATGTAATATGTAGAATGACTGTGTGTCACGTTTAAAAAAAAGGAAAAACTTTATTATGGGGTAGTCTTGAGCCATAATTCTGTGAAAATATGATTGATAGAAAATTGGGTAAAGTCAAACCATGTTCCTGGACATTTGGAAATGATTCCATATTGTTTTCAACAGAACTGAAGAAGAGCCAACACTGACATTCCATGTGAATATGTGGTTGCATTCTGGTCATGTCTTGGAAAGATGGAAGTGTGGTAAGGCAGTCCTGAACTCCCACTGTGTATGTTGGTTTTCAAATATAACTGTCATTCCCAGCATGACATAGATGGGTCCACACACTTTCATTAAGATCAGAATCGGATGTTATATTTTTTAAAAAAGAAGTATAGAAAATAAATTTTCATTATTGTGGAGTAATAAGAGTCTAAGAATTGAATTTTTTAAAAGCATTCGACAAGGAGAAATCTTATAAATACTCTAAAATTATCATACATTATAAGGATATTAATTCTTACTACATCAATTAAATGAATAGGAAGATGAACTACCCGAGAGAAATCTTGGTAGTGGTGCATTTTATGATGGCTGCATATACTAATTTTCCTTTAAAAGATGTAAATATTTAATATAGATATTTATATTTACCTAATATCAATTTATATTACTGTTTAAAAATAAGGATTCGATACTGACAAATAAAATAATCATATTGGTATTCAACAATTGTGCAAAATTAATTCTGACTGTAAGTCAAAGGTTAAAAAAGTTCAGGATAATGCTGATGTGATCACGAGAGTCCTTACACATCTGTAGGAGACTGAGCATCACATAGACAGAGAAGAGATATGTACTAATAAAAAGAAAATCAATAGCAAGCTTGTTATGTTAACAATCATATTTTTCATTCCAAAATTTATTATGGTTTCACAATGAAACAATAACTATTCCTATAGCCATCGCTTGTTAATCTGTTCAAACACAGAGAAAAAGAATACAAATTAGTTTACATGTAAAATTATTTATAAAATTTAAACCAAGATGAAACAAAAATAACTATACGAATGAGTTTAATTAAGAATATGAAAATAAGGTCAGAATAAGCAAGATTATAAAATACTAATTAAAGAAATTAAAACACCACACACACACACATACACACACACACACACAGAAAGACAGACAGACAGACAGACAGACAGACAGACAGACAGAGAACAAGATACAAAAAAATTATTATGTTTATATATTGAAAGATATATTATTTGAATAACCATATAAATGTTATTGATTTAACAGCTCAATTTTAAAATATTAATGACATTTATTATAAAACTAGAAAAACAATATTAAATTCATATAGGAGTATATTGCATATATACTATATCACGATATATATTCATACTTGAATAACCAAACCAGTTTTGGAAAACAACAGCATAATGTCTGAGGAAACTGGTATATTTTACAAGATACAAGGCAGAGCCATAATAACTAAAACACTATTATAGTAGCTTAAAAATTTGCATATAGGTCAATATAACAGAATAATAAACCTATGCATCTACATGATGTTCAGTCAAGGTGTCCACATATATGAAATACTAGCCTTTCTAGTCCAAAATGAGATATGTTAGTATATCTCCATCAAGAATTATATGTAGTTTCTATCTTTTTTTTTTTTTTTTACTTTATAGATTCAGTTTTTGAGATGTTTTTATTTGGGAACTTTAATTCTAGAAGTGTATAGTAGTTGTCTTTTAGGTCTGTAACATTTGCTTCTTTTTTTTTTTATTTTCTAAGTTTTTTTATTTACATTCCAAATCATTTCCCCTTTCCTGTTTCCTCCCTTCCCGAAAGTCCCATAAGCCACCTTCCCTTGCTCTTTTCCCCATTCAACCCCCTCTCGCTTCTCTGTAATGGCATTCCCCTACATCCAGTCTTTCCAGGACCAGGGGTCTCTCCTTCCATCTTCTTGGAAATTTATTGATATGCGAATTGTGTCTAGGGTATTCCGAGATTCTGGGTTAATATCTCCTTATCAGTGACTGCATATCATATGTGTTCTTTTGTGATTGGGTTACCTCACTAAGGATGATATTTTCAAGTTCTGACCATTTGCTTAGCAATTTCGTGAGTTCATTCTTTTTAATTGCAGAGTAGTATTCCATTGTGTAAATATACCACATCTTCTGAATCCATTCCTCCGTTGAGGGACATCTGGGTTCTTTCCAGCTTCTGGCTATTATAAATAAGGCTGCTATGAACATAGTGGAGCATGTGTCCTTATTGCATGCAGGTAAATCCTCTGGGTATATGCCAAGGAGTGGTATAGTTGGATCCTCTGGGAGTGTCATGCCCAGTTTTCTGAGGAACCGCCAGACTGCTTTCCAGAGTGGTTGTACCAGCTTGCAATTCCACCAGCAGTGGAGGAGTGTTCCTCTTTCTCCACATCCTCACCAACAACTGCTGTCTCCTGTGTTTTTGATCTTAGCCATCCTGACTGCTGTGAGATGGAATCTCAGGGTTGTTTTGATTTGCATTTCCCCAATGACTAAGAATGATGAACATCTCTTTAGGTGTTTCTCAGTCATTAGATATTCTTCAGGTGAGAACTCTTTGTTTAGCTCTGTACCCCAATTTTTAATAGGGTTTCTTGGCTCTCTGGAGTCTAACTTGTTGAGTTCTTTGTATATATTGGATATTAACCTTCTATTCGATGTAGGGTTGGTATAGTTTCTATCTTAAAACGCTGCAATTGTTGATTTTCTAAAATATGATTCAGATAGAAGCTACATAGAAAATATTTTCCCACAAGTTCCCTATTCTCTGTTATTGCCATCATTTTCTAGATATTAGAGCAACAGCTCTGCTTTCCCTGTTTATTTTCCTTACTGAAAACAGTAAGAATGAACAGCAAGCACAAAAGTTCTTGAACATCAGCTTCTGGTTTCCATCGAAAATTCCACCAGGTAGTATACTAATGCAGTTTATCTCCTCTCCTTCCTCTCTTCCAAATCCAATACCTCAGTCTAATTACTAGATCTGCTGCAGACTACCTGATATGGCTTCCCCCTCCCCTCCATTCCATAGCCAATCAGTGGTTCATGCAGATCTTCCCTTCTAAACTTCCTTTCACAACTTTATTCCAACTCCAGAATCCCTCAGGCATTCCCTGAAATCCCACAGGCCACTCTAACCGGGGAGCAGATGGCCCACATGCAGATCATATTCTCCCACTTGTCCTCCAAAACCAACCAATCAATTTCATTCTCAGCTCAGAAGCAGAACATATGGCATGATCTCCCTGTACTCTCTGACCCTAGTTTCAACTCATGATACAGTCATTTATTCTCCAACTCACTTCAGTATAGCTGACCCTAAAAGCTATACTGAAGAAATGAGAAAATGAGTGCCATGCCAGCAAAGATGACAGGCAAGCTAACTGCAGTTCTTCGCCGTTCTTCTTCTCTTCTAAATCCTTGTCCCCCAGTCTCATCCCAAGGTCCTATAATAGACAAGAGTGGCCTCTCCTTACACTCTGTCCCATTCCCAGGGGACTAAGCAGATCCTAGTGCAACATCCTGCTTTCCTCACTGCTGTGAACTCCTACCTAGCCCATCTCCAATCCTAAGTGTTACTCTCAATACCTAGAAACACATTTTTATCTGAAACCCCTAGTGGCCATACCTATCAGGACTTCCGAAAATTCTCTACAAGAGAATAAAAAGTCAACACACTCTCCTAAGAACCAGAGAGAGCAATAAAAACCAAGGAATAAGACATCTACCCAACTAAGACAATATCAGTATTTAGAATTGTAGTTTTCCATAACCTACATGCCAAGAATGAATGTAAAAACAGTTAATAGCCATTAGGAAAATGAGTCTCCTCTAGAACTCAGCAGCCCTACCACAGTAGGACCTGAGAATTGCAATAGAGCTGAAACAAAGTTAAAAGACCTTAAAACAAACTTCTTAAATATTATGAAGTCATTAAAGGTGGTACCAATAAGTTAATTTTAAAGAAATCTATGAAGACAGGATGGAAAGAATATAAATAAAACAATCCAAGACCTGCAAACCTGAAAATGAAATATTTAGGAATTCAAATAGGAAATTCAGAGGCAAGCTTCACCAAGAGATAGACAAGAGAATTTTAAGCACTAAAGTCATAATAGATGAATTAGATAACTTAGTCAAAGAAAATGTTAAATCTTTTTTTAAAAGATTTATTTAATTTTATTATATGTAACTACATTGTAGCTGTCATCAGACTCTCCAGAAAAGAGCATCAGATCTCCTAATGGATGGTTGTGAGCCACCATGTAGTTGCTGGAATTTGAACTAAGGATCTTTGGAAGAGCAGTCAGTGATTTTTTTTGTTGTTGTTATTGTTGTTTATTTCTGTAGACTTTTATTTGTTTCTTATTGCATTTTTAGGGCATTTTTAAAATCTTACTGGTAATTTGCTTGTATAATGAGATTTCTGATTTTCGTGTTTTATGTTTTTTTCCCTTTGTTCCTTTGTGTGTGTGTGTGTGTGTGTGTGTGTGTGTGTGTGTGTGTGTGTGTGTGTGTTTCTTATGCATTTTTTCTTTCTGGATTTTAAAATTCAATTTCTTTTCTTGATTGTTTGGTTTCTTTTTTTATTAGATATATTCTTTTTTATATTTCAAATGACTTCCCCTTTCCTGGATAACCCCCTCCCCAAAAGTCCCATAAGCCCTCTTCCCTCACCCTGTTCCCTAATCAACCCATTTCCGCTTCCCTGTCCTGGTATTCCCCTACACTGCTGCTTTGAGCCTTTCCAGGACCTGGGGCCTGTCCTTCCTTCTTCCTAGGCATCGTTTGATATGTGAATTGTTTCTTGGGTATGCCAAGCTTCTGGAATAATATCAGCTTATCAGTGAGTACATACCATGTGTCTTCTTTTATGAATGGATCACCTCACTCAGGATGACATTTTCCAGTTCCACCCACTTGCCAAAGAATTTTATAAATTCATTGTTTTTAATAGCTGAGTAGTATTCCATATTGAAAATATACCACATTTTCTGTATTCATTCTTCAATTGAGGGACATCTGGGTTCTTTCAAGCTTCTGGCTCTTATAAATAGAACTGCTATGAACATAGTGGAGCATGTGTCCTTATTACATGCTGGGGAATCCACTGGGTATATGCCCAGGAGTGGTATAGCTGGGTCCTTTGGCAGTATTATGCCAAATATTCTGAGGAACCACCATGCTGATTTCCAGAGTGCTTGTACCAGCTTGTATTCCCATCAGCAGTGGAAGAGTGTTCCTCTTTCTCTACATCCTCGCCAGCACCTGGTGTCTCCTGAGATTTTGATCTTAGCCATTCTGAATGGTGTGAGGTGAAATCTCAGGGTGGTTTTGATTGCATTTCCCTGATGACTAAGGATGTTGAACATTTCTTTATTTGTTTCTCAGACATTCAGTATTCCTCAGGTGAAAATTCTTTGGTTAGCTCTGTACCCCATTTTTTAATAGGGTTATTTGGCTCTCTTGAGTCTACCTTCTAGAGTTCTATTAGCCCTCTGTTAGATGTAGGGTTTGTAAAGATCTTTTCTCAATTTGTTGGTTGCCATTTTGTCCTTTTGACAGTGTCCTTTGCCTTACAAAACTTTGCCACAAACAATCTAAAGTACCTTGGTGTGACTCTAACCAAACAAGTGAAAGATCTCTATGACAAGAACTTCAAGTCTCTGAAGAAAGAAATTGAAGACCTCAGAAGATGGAAAGATCTTCCATGTTCATGGATTGGCAGGATTAATATAGTAAAAATGGCTATCTTGCCAAAAGCAATATACAGATTCAATGCCATCCACATTAAAATCCCAACTCAATTCTTCATAGAGTTAGAAAGAGCAATTCTCAAATTCATCTGGAATATCAAAAAACCCAGGATAACTAAAACTATTCTCAACAGTAAAAGAACTTCTGGAGGAATCAGTATTGTGGACCAGAGCGATAGTGTTAAAAACTGCATGGTATTGGTACAGTGACAGGCAGGTAGATCAATGAAATAGAATTGAAGACCCAGAAATGAACCCATACACATATGATCACTTGATCTTTGACCAAGGAGCTAAAACCATCCAGTGGAAATAAAGGTAGTCTTTTCAACAAATGGTGCTGCTTCTACTGAAGGCTAGCATGCAGAAGCATGGAAATCAATTCATTCTTATCTCCTTAGACTAAGTTAAAGTCCAAGTGGATCAAGGACCTCCACATAAAACCACCCTGAAACTAATAGAAAAAAAAAACTGGTGAAGAGCCTTGAGCACATGGGCACAGGGGAAAATTTCCTGAACAGAATACCAATAGCTTATGCTGTAAGATTAAGAATTGTCAAATTGGACCTCATAAAATTACAAAGTTTCTGTAAGGCAAAGGACACTGTCAAAAGGACGGTCAGTGCTCTTAACTGCTTAGCCATCTCTCTATCCTGTTAAATCTTTAAAATAAAAGGGAGATATGTTTTTTAGTATCCTAGATCTTAGCCATGAATCAATTATAAAATTATAAATTATGATAGTTTTATAAGTTTGTCTAGGTTCTCTATCAAAATGCATACACACACACACACACATTCTGTAAACTCAAAAGAAGTTGATTGGACATGCATATTTGTGTGCATGCCCACACATCCACATGCATGTGTGTATTTTCATGTGTGTGTGTGTGTGTGTGTGTGTGCGTGCACGTGTGTTTGAATGTACTGTACACATTTGTAATTTTATAGGGTAGAAGAGAAAATGAGTATGGCTCCTTAAAATAAAGTTTAAAACAGATATAACAATTAAAATATACTCTTCTGTCTTCTCGAACCATAAGCTATGACATTAAAAACAAGGAATTCTCCTTTCATTATCCTGACCACTGAATAGCAGAAGATAATTATCCTCTTTGCACTCAGACTTATCCAGATTAACTCTCACTGAGAACAACAGCATACTTTATTTCCTCCTGAACTCTATAGCTGAGTAGCCTCTAACTGCTTTGTAGAAAAGGAGAAAGAAGCAGAATGTTTGGACTTCTGTCAATGTGTAACTAGCAATGTGAATTTTATGAGGTTGTTGGGTCTCATATCCATGTAACCAAAACCAGAACTGCCACATCTATTTAAGATATATGACTCATTGAGCTAAAATATATTCATTAGTGCACTCTCTAAATGAATATTTATTCCCTGTTCTGAGACTACTAAATAAGAAGTCAATGTAATCAACTATATATGAAATACTAATTATAAATTTACATTTCTGTAATGACAGTCTGTCTATCTCAATAGTTATTGAAAACAAAATCATACATTACTTGCTTTCACAGAGCTGATCCATATGATGTTATGGGAAGTGTATAGAAAATATATTACGCTTGCTGTTTTTCTCTGTGTGGGAAAATGTTCCTTCTACTGGCATTGATTCCTTTTAGATTTCCTTCAAAAATTACCTCTTAGGACTAGTACAGATGCATTACAGGCAATTAAATCTCTAAGAACATAAACATCTTTTGAAATATTGCAAAACAAATAAAACTCTAAACTGCAATAAAGCACTGCAGTTAAGAAATAAACTGACGTAGGGACTTTAGAACCGGAAAGAGATTTTATATCATGCTCTAAAGATGCAAAGTTAAATCCTGTTAACTTTCATATATCACTCTGATTGATACAAGTTTAAGCACCTTTGCATAACATAATCATTATCACTCATTCTGTATGATATATTGAACGTATTACCAGAAAATTAATTCTAGAAAAACAAGTTTATTTTATATATTTTATTTGTTCATGATGTATTTGGGGCTATGGCAGGCACATGACAGGTTACACATGCAGAGGATATCTTGTGGAAGATGGATGCATTTTTTTTTGGTTGTGATTTCTGCCAAGTTTGATGGCAAGGAGTTTTACCCACTGAGCCATCTTCATAATTGTTAGAAACATTTTAAATTTGAAGTGTTTAGTTTGGAAAAATTTTATTGATTGACATAAAGAGTATTGTAGCTGATTCAGAATCGTTAATGGACTTGGATTTATTGCTGGTCTGTTAAGGTAAAATATATATGTAAATGTGCTTTAATATTTAGAACAGACACTGACAGTACTGAAAATCAAAGCCAATTTTTATTAGTCATTTTTCTTTGTTTTTGTTTTAGAAGAGCATTCTTACAGTCTTTTTTCCCCCTTAGGTTTGACAGTTATTTAAACAGTGTGCATTTATGAGATGTACATCTTATATTGTTTTTGACTTTTTGAAGACAATTTTATATGAGAAACCCTGATAAGGGAATTTTGTCTTTTTAAGCTGTGACAGTTCCCTTGCACTCAGATGACATTTTTTCTCTGCAGCATGATTCAGTTATCCTCATTCTTCCCCAGCTTGGGCTAATTAGCAGTAAAGAGGGTTTGTTGCAACACTCTGTGCCCTGTCACTAATTTCCACTGATTGTTTACAATATGAGCTTTGGCTATGCTGAACACAGTGCTATTAAGCAAAATAACTCTTTTATCCCTTTCAAAATTTCCATAACTGGTTCATTGTTTTTAAGTCACAGGATCCTTGTACATGCTCAAATTTTTTCTACTTTCAGAATGTTAGGTCTGAAATAATGAGAAATTAAAAACTGCCTCAGAGATACAGTCTGTGAATATTCCTGGCACCATATATCCATCTAATAAGAAAACAGCTCTCAGTGCTATTAAGAGCTGCAGATGAAGTTGTCCTCTAGGCAGAGCATAGTAGTAAACTGTGAGAAGTGTCAGTGAATTCCCTTGAGAAATTTGAATATTTAATGTACACTAGGCCTAAAAATGGTCTCTCACTAATCACTGGTCATTCCAGTTGTGAGCAGAATATACGACAAATACCAGTCTATGCAGAGTTTATACAGTAGAGTACTAGTGCAGAACAACAGATCACTCCTGGTTTCCCCTGTTCCATGACCATGAAAAGGGCTGCAGATGGGACCTGAAGCAGGATGATCTCTCATTTAAGGCCCATCTCTGCTGCTCAGTGAGATACAGGCTCAAAAATGAAAACAAGAAAGGCAACTAAAAATGTTTCCATCCTTTAAACAATTTGAGGTGGGAGTGAGTGTGTGGTGTGCTTCAGTCAGTGAAGGGCAAGGACAATCATGTGAACCTGAGTTTAGAACCTTATTTCCTATGTAAAAAGCCAGGAGTGAAGGCTGCTTCCTGGTCAGACTGGGTAGCAGATTGGAGAGCTCTAGTTCAGGAAGAGGATATATCTCAAAATCTGTGATCTAGGTTTTCTATGGTGGTGCTTGACTTTATGCCTATAATTCCAGCACTCAGAAGGCAGAGACAGAGACAGATTGTTCTGAATTCTAGCACAGCCTGCCAGCTTCATTGTCTCAGGAAAATGGTTTAGAGATCAAAGGTAGCTTGTCAAATGCTTGCATATGATTTAAACTGATAAAAATATGCAGGTTTCTCATGTATTGCAACTTTTCATTTAGACTTGAGACTAACAGAATATATTAAGAAATTAAGAGAGTTTTAGAAACTATAAAACATTATGAAGGTTTTTCTTACCTATTTTGCATTAGATTTAAGTAGCCAAAGTAGAAATTCAAAGACCCTTTTTAATCATAGAAAATATTCAAAGGGTGAGAGTATTAATACTCAACAAATATTTCTGTCCTTATTTTATGTAACTTAGAGTTATTTATTTTAGGAGCCATTTTACTGATTTATGATTACTGAAATAATAGAAAGCAAAATAGCATGAGTGAAATAAAATATTCACTAGTATAATATTGATGAGTTTCAATAGAATATGAGAGAATTTGATATAATATAAAATTACCTAGAAATATTAGTTGTTCAATTCCTTATATGGATATAATTACTAAATATAAATGAAGTTTAAATAGTATGCCAGCAAATGACAAGAAATGAGGACTCATCATCACATAAAATGAAATTAGAAAATGGAGACAGAAAGCATGCTGTGAAATCATCAGAGTAGAATACACAGAAATAACTGTTTAAGTATCCAGAAGAAAAACATGTTGTCACTCTCCTGATTTTTCTCTCTGAAAGTGAATCATGACAAGTCTTTCTCCTAGATTTACTTAAATAACAGAATTGTGCTTACAAATATAATACCACTAATGTATAGAATAAGTATATGCATTAATCATATTAGCTTAATAGTGAAAATGGTAAAACGGAATCTGATGATATACCTTGGAAAGTCAATCTGGGTTTACTGGAGACCAGTTTCCACCAGTCTTTGTCAGTCGAGGCTTTTATGTAGTTGAATATGATTATTTCTAGGAAAATATGAGTTTGGGGAGGAAGATCTGCATTTTAACATATCCAAGAAGAAATAAAGTAATTTTGTTACTACAGATCACTACTTTTGAGATAAGAAATAAATAATAATTTCCATAATCTTTTTTATATTGAATAACAGTAAATACTTAATGAAAATGTAAATAAAGAAATTATCTAATAAAAAAGTTCTCCATAAACAGTTTCTATTTATCATTAATTCTTATAATCTAAATTTTACTTGATGTATAAAATGTATTAGCCATATCTATTGATAATTTCATTAGGTTTCCATAGTCTTTTTACAATCTCACACAGTTTAAAACTCCAAAGCCTATTCTGAGACATAAGATAATGTCATAATTGTAATCCCTGTAGAATCAATAAGAAATTATAATTATATTTATGCTTCTAACATGGTACAGAATGTACTTAATCATTCTAAAAGGGAAGCATCAGAGCATAGTGAAGCATTACTGGAACAAAACCTAGTAAGGAAAACTACAAACTCTGCAGCTCCCTGTCTTACGTCAAACTCTTAGATGGCTCTGCTAACTCCTATCACTTGTCTGAGTGTTACATCTCTCTTTGGTTGCACCTGAGAGACAGGTGCTTCATGGCTCTGATACTTCCAAACACCCCTAGGTCTTTAAAGCAATTCAGATTTTCTTTTCACAACTCCACATAATGAATGGCTTCTTGGGCTTCCCTTCAGGGATCTCACCTGACAGGTACCCTCAAGTACTCTCTTTAATAATAGAAGATTATGCAACTGCTTTTCTTTCTTTCTTTTTTTCCCTTTCTATTTTTTTTCTTTACATTCCGAATGATTTCCCCTTTCCCGGTTCCTCCCTCCCTGAAAGTCCCATAAGCCCTCTTCCCTCCCCCTATTCCCCATTCAACCCCCTCTCGCTTCTCTGTCTTGGTATTCCCCTACATCCAGTCTTTCCAGGACCATGGGTCTCTCCTTCCATCTTCTTGGAAATCTATCAACTGCTTTTCTTGTTCACCCTTCATGACTTTAAAGACAGAATGGTGTGGCTGATACTTCTATGTTCATATGCCACCTTGGGATGGAGCTTCAATAATTCCTTTAATTATATTTTCAAGAGCTTTGATTTGATGCATATTTTTAGGGGTCCTTTGGTCCTTTCAGAACTTTTCTATTGTAGATCTGTGTAAGAACGATCCATAATATCCAAGCAGCAGAGTCAATATTAGGTTTCCTTGGGAATCCATCCCATATACAGTTACCAAATCCAGACACTATTGTGGATGCTATCAAGTGTTTGACGACAGGAGGCTGATATAGCTGCCTCCTGAGAGCACCTGCCTGAGCCTAACAAATACAGAGAGGGATGGTCTCAGCCAACCATTGAACTGAGCACAGGGTCCCCAATGGAGGAGCTAGAGAAAGGACCCAAGGAGATGAGGAGGTTTGCAGTCCCATAGGAGGAACAACAAAATGAACCAACCAGTAACCCCAGAGCGCCTAGAGATTTAACCACCAACCGAAGAGTACACATGGAGTATCCCATGGCTCCAACAACATGTATAGTAGAGGGAGGATGGCCTGGTCAGATGTCAATTAGAGGGGAGGCCCTTGGACCTGTGAAGGCTTGATGCCCCACTGTAGGGGAATGCCAGGACAGGGAAGTAGGAGTGGGTGGGTTGGTGAGCAGGAGGAGGTGGGGTAGGATAAGGGATTTTTGGAGGGGAAAGGAGAAAAGGGGATAACATTTGAAATATAAATAAAGAAAATATCTAAAAAGAAAGAAAGAAAGAAAGAAAGGAAGAAAGAAAGAAAGAAAGAAAGAAAGAAAGAAAGAAAGAAAAAAGAAAAGAAATACTTTCCCAAGAAATTAGTTCAAACTTTTCAATTTTGACCAAGCAAGAGTCTTAGAACAATGGGAAAACAGTCGCATTATTTGCTATAATATCAGAAAAGAGAAAGAAAAAACAAAACAAAACAACAACAACAACAAAAAACAGTCTTTCTCCTAGTTACTAATATTGTTTTCCTCTGAAATCTCTTAAACTGGGCCTCCCAAACTCACTTTGTTCTTAGTTCTATGGTCTTGTAAATTTCAGCTACCCACTAAACCCTGGTTACAGGATTCAACTGCTTTTCTTTTTTCTTTTTTTAATTTTATTTTCTAAGTTTTTTTTTTTATTTACATTCAAAATCACTTCCCCTTTCCTGTTTCCTCCCTCCCCGAAAGTCCCATAAGCCCCCTTCCCTCCCTCTTTTCCCCATTCAACCCCCTCTCACTTCTCTGTCCTGGCATTCCCCTACATCCAGTCTTTCCAGGACCAGGGTTCTCTCCTTCCATCTTCTTAGAAATCTATTGATATGCAAATTGTGTCTAGGGTATTCCTAGATTCTGGGTTAATATCCCCTTATCAGTGACTGCATACCATGTGTGTTCTTTTGTGATTGGGTTACCTCACTAAGGATGATATTTTCAAGTTCTGACCACTTGCCTAGGAATTTCGTGAATTCATTGTTTTTAATTGCAGAGTAATATTCCATTGTGTAAATATACCACATCTTCTGAATCCATTCCTCCGTTGAGGGACTTCTGGGTTCTTTCCAGCTTCTGGCTATTATAAATAAGGCTGCTATGAACATAGTGGAGCATGTGTCCTTATTGCATGCAGGTAAAACCTCTGGGTATATGCCCAGGAGTGGTATAGCCAGATCCTCCGGGAGTGTCATGCCCAGTTTTCTGAGGAACCCCCAGACTGCTTTCCAGAGTGGTTGTATCAGCTTGCAATTCCACCAGCAGTGGAGGAGTGTTCCTCTTTCTCCACATCCTCGCCAACAACTGCTGTCTCTTGTGTTTTTGATCTTAGCCATTCTGACTGGTGTGAGATGGAATCTCAGGGTTGTTTTGATTTGCATTTCCCTAATGACTAAGGATGTTGAACATCTCTTTAGGTGCTTCTCAGCCATTAGATATTCTTCAGGTGAGAACTCTTTGTTTAGCTCTGTACCCCATTTCTTAATAGGGTTACTTGCCTCTCTTGAGTTTAACTTCATGAGTTCTTTGTATATATTGGATATTAGCCCTCTGTTGGATGTAGGGTTGGTAAAGATCATTTCCCAGTTAGTTGGTTGCCGCTTTGTCTTTTTGACAGTGTCTTTTGCCTTGCAAAAACTTTGTAATTTAATGAGGTCCCATTTGTCAATTCTTGATCTTAGAGCATAAGCTTTTGGAGTTCTATTCAGGAAATTCTCCCCTGTGGCCATATGTTCAAGGTTCTTCCCTAGTTTCCTTTCTATTAGTTTCAGTGTGTCTGGTTTTATGTGGAGGTCCTTGATCCACTTGGAATTGAGCTTAGTCCAAGGAAATAAGAATGGGTCAATTTGCATTGTTCTGCCTGTTGACCTCCAGTTGAACCAGCACCATTCTAGTGCAAATTTTCAGTATTTTTGACTTTCTTTCAAAACTAGCATGGTCACAGCTATACACTCCTGATACCAACTTCTGCCTAAGCCAGTTTTCTGTTTCTGTATAAAATATGCCATTACAAAAGCAAGTTGTAGAAGAAATAATTTGGGGCTTTGCCTAAAACTTATGTGTCAATATGTAAGTTCTCAGCTACTGTTCAGATGCTAGGCCTGTTTTCCTGATGCTTCCCATCATGATGATCATGATTTTACACAATGAAACTCTAAGTTTTAGCCAAAGAGAGAGGTAACTGGGAATGAAATAGGCTTTGAAAATGTCAAAGTCCATGTTGTGATACAATTCCTTCAACAATGGCACATCTCCTAATCCTTTCCAAACAGCTCCACTCACTGAGGACCATGCATTTGATCATATGAGCTAATGAGCGCCATTCTCATTTTAACCCACCATAATATATAAAATGAGTCTGTTCTTGTTTTTCATATGTTTATACTTTTATGGTTTACAACTCTTCATTAGACAATCAATACAGTGTCTAATCCCTTGAAGAAGCTAAGTCTTCTACTCCCAAAAGTCAACAATTGCTTCTAGTTCTTCATCTAGGGTTGAGACACCACAAAATTTCCCCTTTTCCATGTTACATTGATTTTGCCATATTTCAATTTTGTTTTTAAAGCATTTTTCTAGGAAAGTCAGTTTTGGATAGATTTCCTGTTTGTTCATTTTGACTTTTTTGCCTCTTAGAATTTTTCTGACCCCCCTTTTGTCATGGTCTCTGAGCCATAAGTATAGACTCTATGGTGTAAATGCATCAGTTGGAACTAGGCTCTCCACAGATCTCCACAGAGATCTGTAGATCTCTCTATTTTGCCCAGGTGGCTTTTATTTAAAGGTCTCCATTTGCTATAACTAGAAATGTTTTGGATGAAGGATTATAGCTTCACTTGTCTGTAAATCTTGAAGATAAGATTTAGCATGTAGTTACTAATTCTACTGGTATATCAAAGTAGTGGTAGTATATCCTTCTCTAAGGTTCATCACCTTACTAGTCCCAGGAAGCCAGTTAGATTTCAGTACCTGGAACCATTTTCCCATTGGTTTGGTCTAAAATCCAAATAGCTTCTGGTTGAAATATTCACATTGATCCTGAAACACAACAACAGCAACAACAACACAATCCTGGAAAATTACTCTTCCAGATTTTATAATGTATTATTGAGCTGTAATGATGAAAAGTGTATGGTTCTTGCACAAAACAAAGATATGTTGATCAATAAAATATAACACTTCAAATACATGAGTATTCATAAAAATAGCCATCTGATGTTTGATAAAAAGGCAAATTATCACAGAATGGAGAAAAGACACCATCTTTAACAAGTTGTATTGGGAAAATTGGATGTTCACAAGAAAATAATGAAATTAGACTCAATAACTATCACCTGTGTGGACTGCATTAAAACATTATATTTACAAATATATAATATCCCCAAACAATAAGAATATTAAATATAAAACATTACATAAAGAAATATTTCATAGTGCATATATATTTGAAATAAAATTTACTTAGATTATTATTCAAGAGGAAAATGTGTATTAAATATAGATTAAAAATTGCCAGAATGGTGAGATGGCTCAGTGGTTAAGAGCACCGACTGCTCTTCCGAAGGTCCTGAGTTCAATTCCCAGCAACCACATGGTGGCTCACAACCATCTGTAATGAGATCTGATGCCCTCTTCTGGAGTGTCTGAAGACATCTACAGTATACTTACATATAATAAATAATAAATGAATCTTTAAAAAAAGAATATAAAATTATTAAAAAAAATTCCATTCCATGGCTAGGTATATTGCTCAGAAGAACATTTATGAGGCTCTATATTAATGACTAGTATTAAAAACCTTATAATTCAAGTATTGTACATAAAATAACAATAAAATGCATATTTAAAATGTGAATATGAGCATAATTTAGACCAAATAATCTTTTTCATAGTAAAATCATTTCTTAAAGAATTTAGTTGAAATAGAATTATATCACACCCATTAATACTTTCCTTTCCTCCCTGCAGAAACTCCCTAAGCCCTCAAGGGTCTCAACTCTCAATTTGATAGCATTTTTTATTATATTTGTTGCATACATGCATATGTGCATATGTACAAATATATGTGCACAAACATAAATATAAATATATGTATGTATTTATATATATATATATATATATATATATATATATATATATATCCTACTGGTTCCATTTTTATTGCTTGTGTATATATGGTTTTAAGACTGACCAGTTCACTGTGGAAAGCCAATAAGGAAGCACATGCTGGACGATATTAATTCTTATTTTTCTTTAATTTTAGTAATTTAATGGCATCTAATCATGGAATTGGATCTACTTTTTTTTATTAGATATTTTCATTATTTACATTTCAAATGTTATCCCTTTTCCTCGTTTCCCGTCTGAAAAGCCCCTAAGGCATACACCCTTCCCCTGCTCACCAACCCACCAATTGTGCTTCCCTGTCAACAATGGGGCATCGAGCCTTCACATGTCCAAGGGCCTCTCCTCTCATTGATGTCTGACAAGGACATCCTCTGCTACACATTCGGCTGGAGCCATGTGTACACTTTGGTTGGTGATTAAGTCCCTGGGAGCTCTGGGCATACTGGTTGGTTCATATTGTTGTTCTTCCTATGGAGCTGCATATGCTTTCAGCTCCTTTGGTCCTTTCTCTAGCTACTCATTTGGGGACCCTGTGCTCATTCAATGGTTGACTGGGAGCAACCCCTTCTGTATTTGTCAGGCACTGGCCAAACATCTTGGGATACAACTATATCAGGCTCCTGTCATCAAGAAGTTGTTGGCATCTACGATAGAGTTTGGATTTAGTAGCTGTATATGGGATGGATCCCCAGAAGGGGAAGTCTCTGGATGGTCTTTCCTTCAGTCTCTACTCCACAGTTCGTCTCTGTATCTGGGGGGGTTAGGGATCTTGGCTTGGTGGCGACCTTGTCTGAGAACGTGAGACTAGATGCAGCTGTTATGAGGAAGACATGTTCCATTGCTCCAGCACAGCTGATCCTGATGAAAAGAGGCAGTCCATGGTTTTAAACCATTTACTGTTATGACGGAGAGTTGTGATGAATGAAACTATACCCCACTTTCTCAGGGAAGACCTAAGGTTAAATACCTTTTGCAGGGTTGAGTGTCTGGGAACAAGAGATTAATTGGCTAAGCCCTTTGGGCCTTAGAAAACAGGCCCAGAAAACAGGCTGCCTTTCATGGTTTCATAAATACCCATGATAAACCCCACACACACTAAGAAGTTAAACAAGAAGGAAGGCCAAAGTGAGGATGCTTCAGTATCACTTAAAACGGGGAACAAATTAATCATGGGAGGTAGAGGGAGGGGGCACCTTAGTTAGAGAGGAAAGCAGAAGGGGAAAAGGGGGACAGGATTAGATATGGGAGTAGACTGGATAAAAGTCCCAAGAGCCTGGAGTATGAATGGAAATATACAGCTGCTAGGTATGGGGGATGGGAGGCAGGGGAACCTCTAAAAAGTCCCAGAGACCTGGGATGAGGGAGGCTCCCAGGATTCAAAGTGGGCGACCTTAGCTGAAATGCCAAACAGTAGGGATATGGAACCTGAAGAGAGCACCTCCATGCATACATGCAAGTGACTTAGATGGGACATGGTATCTCTGTAATCTAATAGGATATCTTTGCAATATCTATGAACTGTCTTTTCAACTGTGAAAGTATTAAGAAGTATATTTTATGTTAGATTGTAAGATTGTCCCTTGAGAGTAAGCTTTTTGTCCAAACATATAATTTGCAACTTTATAAGAACAGTTCCATTCTTGGTTATATAGTGCAGCAATGCTTTTAGATTTATTAATTTTGTTTTAGGTATATGAGTGTTTTAACTTCATGTATATAAGTAAACCACCTGAGTGCATTGTCACTTCAAAGATCTAAAGGAGATGTTGGGATCCCTGGGGTCGAGGGACAGGCATCTTTGAGTGTCCATGTGAGTGCTTCAAACTGGACCCAGGTCCTGTGCAAGAGCAACAAGTGCTGTTTCCCTCTGAGTCATTTCAACACCCTCTGGTACAGCAATCATAAAGTTCTTACTGATTGTTAAATATTATATATCATGCCATTAGTAATTAAGATTATAAACTAAAGTAATAAGGAAAGTAAATTGCAGTTATTCATAAAATCAGAATAGAATCTAGCCAAAAAGAAATAAAAATTCTATAAGACTACATCCTCATTCAAACTTTTATCCAGAAGAAGAGATACTTTAATGATATACATTTTAGATTAGCTTACATGTTTCCATACTTTATTTTTGATTGATGCTTCAATTCTCTTCCTCATTTCCCTCCCTCCCTTCCCTCTTATTGTCCTTTTGCCTCTAATACCCCCTGTTCCACTAAGTTCTCTTTTCTTTGCATCCCCTCCAAGAAATTACCTTATTTTCCAGGTGCCCAGTTCTAGATTCCTGGCTCTTAACCCTGTCACTCTCATATAAGTTAATGACTATTCTCTTCATATAGTGTCTAGTTTTCTGAGCCTGATAAACCTCACTTAACATAATGCTTTTTGCCTCATGACTTTCCTGAATTTTTATTATTTTTCATTTCTTATATTTATATTCATATATGCCACATTTTCATTATCCACTCATATGTTGATGGACATCAAGACTGATTTCACTTTTTTTTTTGCTATTGTAAGAGTACAGAATAGGAAACACAGACATCTTTGAAGTAGATGCAGTCATTTCCCCAGATATCCAATGATATCTGAATGATAGTTCTAATTCATGTTTTCACAACTCCTCACATTGATTTCTATAGCAGCTACACTAGTTTAAACTCCCACCAAAAGTTCATGGGGATTTATTATAATAGTGGATGTTTCTATGAAAACCTGAGGTTATATCCATAATACTCACTTTATAGCTTAGAAGACTCTGGGAGCCCAGTCTGATGAGAGACCATAACACACAAAACAAAGTGGAAATCAATAGAAGAAGATACTCTGGCCTCTATACATGTGCACACAAAGATAATAAATTGACAAAAAACAACCAAGTAAGAAATTAAATGACACCTGCCAGAATATAAATTAAATGGTTTAAGTGTTCATTTCTCCTTGTTTCAAGAGTTTCCATGTCTGTTTCCATCTTCAGTATTTGGTAGAAGAGTTAAAAACATTCAAAGTACAGACTTAGAAACTAGAGATATTGCATATCTTGCATAGGATCAAAGTCTAATCCCCAATAAAGATTGTGTATGCTTCACACAATCTTTAGCTCCAGTTCCTGGAGCATAGATATCTCTGACCTCTCACCTCTGTAGGCATACACATTCACATGCACATAACCCCAAACATATTTACAATATTAAAAATAAGAATAAAAACAAAAATATTAGAATATTAACAATGTACAACTAAGTTTTATTTAGGTGAAAATTTAAGTACATATACCCAGATTAAGAACACAATATATGGTTGAAGTCTAGTAATTCCAATTTGAAGGTTCCTTTTCACAAGTGCACACTGGAATTCTAGCAACAGAAACACAGTAATATGTGCTTAAGTTTTACTGGAAGCTCCAGCTCCCAGGGAATTTGTTTAGAGTCAGTCATCAAAATACTCTTTCTCTAGCATCTACCCAATTTCACATTCTTAAAAGTAAGGCAGGTTTTCATCACAGACCATGCCTTCTTTATTATCATACTATTTTGAGACACCCTTATCAGGTAAGAATTTGCTCAGAGTGCTCTGGAAGCCAAGTTTATAACCATCAGTTTGTTCTAATCAGAGGTCAGGCCTTTTCTAGTCAGGACAGCCAAACCTGCCATTTGAAAAAAAAATTATACTTACTAATCATGATTAAAATTGAGCAATAAACAATTTTGAATTTTTCAGTCTATGTTTTCACACAATTTAATTTCAGTGAAATATAATAGTCTAGCTCTATTTATTTTATGAGGTGCAGAAAAAAGTAGCAAATATTCAATTACCTAAAAACAATATATTATTTTTTAATGCCCAGTCAGAGGGACAGGTTCCTTCCAGCTTGCACCTGTGCCTGGAGCAAACCAAGGGCTCTGGCTCCCCATCCACCCCTGCAACACCCAGAGAAAGCTTGACACTGAGGAGCTCTGATTCAACAGGATCTCAGGAGCTTAATCACACCAGGATTTCAGGATCTGAGAGGCAGATTGACTCTCAGGAACTCTGACACACACAGTATCTCAGGATCCCAGTATCCCAGAATCACAAGATCACAGAGAGAGCTGGACTCTGAGGAGTTCTGACACACCCAGGATAACAGGATCAGGTCAGAAACAGCAAAAGCAGGTAGCACTAGAGATAACAAGATGGTGAAAGGCCTCACTAGAACATGAGCAACAGAAACCAAGGCTATTCGGCATCATCAGAACCCAGTTCTCCAACTACAATAAGTCCCGGATACCCAAACATGCTAGAAAAGCAAGACTCTGATTTAAAATAGCATCTCATGATGATGATAGAGGACTTTAATCTTAAATATTTATGTCCTTCTGGACATAAATAACTCCCTTAAAGAAATACAGGAGAATACAGGTAAAAAGATAGAAGCCCTAAAATGGAAAACACAATAATCCCTTAAAGTATTATAGGAAAACACAACCAAACAGGTGAAGGAATTGAACAAAACCATCCAGGATCTAAAAAATGGAAATAGAAATGATAAAGAAATCATGAAGGGAGACAACCTTGGACACATAAAACCCAGGAAAGAGATCAGGAGTTATCACCAACAGATCACAAGATCACCAACAGAATAAAAGAGAATAAAAGAGAATCTCAGGTGTACAGATATGCTAGAAGACATTGGCAGAAGAGGCAAAGAAAATACAAAAAGCAAAAAGCTCCTAATGCAAAATATTCAAGAAATCTAGGACACAATGAAAAGACCAAACCTAAGAATAATAGGTACAGAAGAAAGTGAAGAGTACCAAATCAAAAGACCAGCTAACATCCTCAACAAAATTATAGAAGAAAATTTCCCTAACCTAAAAAAAGAGATGCCTATGAATATATAAGGAGCCTACAGAACACCAAACAGATGAGACCAGAAAAGAAATTCCTCCTGTCACATATTAATTAAAAGATCTAATGCACAGAGCAAAGAAAGAATATTGAAAATTGCAAGGGAAAAATGTCAAGTAACATGTAAAGGGAGACCCATCAGAATTACACAAGACTTCTCAACACAGACTATAAAAGCCAGAAGAACCTGGGCAGATGTCATACAGACCCTAAGAGAACAAAAATCTCAGCTTCGGCTATTACATCCAGCAAAACTCTCAATGAAAATAAAGGGAGAAAGCAAGATATTCCATGAAAAAATCAAATTTAAACAATATCTTTCTACCAATCCAGCCCTAATGAGGATAAAATGGAATCTCCAACAACAAGAGGGAAACTACACCCAAGAAAAAGCAAAAATCACCTAATTTCATAATAAAACTAAAAGAAAAGAACCACACAAGCATAAATCTACCTCTAACAACAAAAATAACAGAAACAAAAATCATTGATCCTTAATATCTCTCAACATCAATGGACCCAATCACCCAATAAAAAGACATAGACTAACAGACTGGATGCAATAACAGGACCCCGCATTTTGCTGCATGCAGGAAACACACCTAAGTGACAAAGACAGACACTATCTCAGGAGCAAAAGGATGGAAAAATTTTTTCAAGCAAATGGTCCCAAGAAACAAGCTGGAGTAGTCATTATAATAACAAACAAAATGAACTTTCATCCAAAAGACATCATAAAAGATAAGGAAGGACACTTCATATGGGTCAAAGGAAAAAAACCTACCAAGAGGAACTCTCAATTCTTAACATCTATGCTCCAAATGCAAGGGTACCCACATTCATAAAAGGAACTTTACTAAAGCTCAAAGTAGAGTGCACCTCACACAATCACAGTGGGAGACTTCAACTCCTCACTCAGCAATGCAGAGATCATGGAAACAAACTAAACAGAGATGCAGGGAAACTAACAAAGTTATGAACCAGATGTATTTAACAGATATCTATAGAACATTCCATCATAAAACAAAAGAATATACCTTCTTCTCAGCACCTCATGGTACTTTCTCCAAAATTAACTATATAATTGGTCACAAAACAGACCTAAACAGAAAGAAGATTGACATAATCCCATGCATACTACCAGATCACCACAGACTGAGGTTGGTCTCCAATATCAACAAAAACAACAGAAAGCTCACATACATATGGAAGCTGAACAACTCTCTACTCAATAATAATTTGGTCAAGGAAGAAATTAAGAAAGAAATTAAAGAATTTTTAGAATTTACTGAAAATGAAGTCACATCATACCAAAATTTATGGGACACAATAAAAGCAGTGTTAAGAGGAAAACTCATAGTTCTAAGTGCCTCCGAAACAGAAACTGGAGAAAGTATACACTAGCAGCTTGTCAACACACCTGAAAGCTCTAGAAAAAAAAAGAACAAAATGCACCCAAGAGGAGTAGATGGCAGGAAATATTCAAACACAGCACTGAAGTCAACCAATTAGAAACAAAAAGAACTATACAAAGAATTAACAAAACCAGGAGCTAGTACTTTGAGAAAATCAGCAAGATAGATAAACCATTATCCAGACTAACCAGAGGCCACAGAGACAGTGTACAAATTAATAAAATAATAGATGAAAATGGAGATGTAACAGAAACCAATGAAATCCAAAAAATTATCAGATCCTACTACAAAAGTCTGTACTCAAGAAAACTAAAAAAGATGGCTGAATGGATAATTTTCTAGATAGATACCAGGTACCAAAGTTAAATCAGGATCAAATAAACTATATGAACTGTCCCATAACCCTTAAAGAAATAGAAACAGTCATTAAAGCCTCCCAACCCAAAAAAGCTCAGAACCAGATGGCTTTAGTGCAGAATTCTATCAGACCTTCAAAGAAGACCTAATACCAATACTCTTCAAACTTTTCTTTCTTTTTTTAAATTTTCTATATATTTTTTATTTACATTCCCAATGATTTCCCATTTTCTGGTTCCTCCCTCACTGAAAGTCCCATAAGCCATCTTTCCTCCCCCTGTTCCCCATTCAACCCACTCTCGCTTCTCTGTCCTGGTATTCCCCTACATCCAGTCTTTCCAGGACCAGGGGTCTCTCCTTCCATCTTCTTGGAAATCTATTGAAATGTGAATTGTGTCCAGGGTATTCCGAGATTCTGGGTTAATATCCCCTTATCAGTGACTGCATACCATGTGTGTTCTTTTGTGATTGGGTTACCTCACTAAAGATGATATTTTCAATTTCTGACCATTTGCCTAGGAATTTCGTGAGTTCATTGTTTTTAATTGCAGAGTAGTATTCCATTGTGTAAATATACCAATCTTCTGAATCCATTCTTCCGTTGAGGGATGTCTGGGTTCCTTCCAGCTTCTGGCTATTATAAATATGGCTGCTATGAACATAGTGGAGCATGTGTCCTTATTGCATGCAGGGGAATCCTCTGGGTATATTCCCAGGAATGGTATAGCCGGATCCTCCGGGAGTGTCATGCCCAGTTTTCTGAGGAACTGCCAGCCTGCTTTCCAGAGTGGTTGTACCAGCCTGCAATCCCACCAGCAGTGGAGGAGTGTTCCTCTTTCTCCACATCCTCCCCAACAAATGCTGTCTCCTGTGTTTTTGATCTTAGCCATTTTGACTGGTGTGGGATGGAATCTCAGGGTTGTTTTGATTTGCATTTCCCTAATGACTAAGGATGATGAACATCTCTTTAGGTGCTTCTCAGCCATTAGATATTCTTCAGGTGAGAACTCTTTGTTTAGCTCTGTACCCTATTTTTTAATAGGATTACTTGGCTCTCTGGAGTTTAAATTCTTGAGTTCTTTGTATATATTGGATATTAGCCCTCCGTCAGATGTAGGATTGGTAAAGATCATTTCCCAGTTAGTTGGTTGCCGCTTTGTCTTTTTGACAGTGTTTTTTGCCTTACAGAAACTTTGTAATTTTATGAGGTCCCCTTTGTCAATTCTTGATTTTAGAGCATAAGTTATTGGAGTTCTATTCAGGAAATTCTCCCCTGTGCCCAAATGTTCAAGGTTCTTCCCTAGTTTCCTTTCTATTAGTTTCAGTGTATCTGGTTTTATGTGAAGTTCTAGCTATAGCAATTAGACAACAAAAGGAGGTCAAAGGGATACAAATTGGATAGGAAGAAGTCAAACTATCACTATTTGCAGAGGATATGATAGTATACATAAGCGACCCAAAGAACTCCACCAGAGAACTCCTACAGCTGATTAACAACTTCAGCAAAGTGGCTGGATATGAAATCAACTCAAGCAAGTCAGTAGCCTTCATATACTCAAAGGAAAAGCAGGCTCAGAAAGAAGTAAGTGAAATGATACCCTTCATGATAGCCACAAACATTATAAAGTATCTTGGTGTGACTCTAACCAAACAAGTGAAAGATCTATAGACAAGAACTTCAATATTTATGTCCTTCTGGACATAAATAACTCCCTTAAAGAAATACAGGAGAATACAGGTAAAAAGATAGAAGCCCTAAAATGGAAAACACAATAATCCCTTAAAGTATTATAGGAAAACACAACCAAACAGGTGAAGGAATTGAACAAAACCATCCAGGATCTAAAAAATGGAAATAGAAATGATAAAGAAATCATGAAGGGAGACAACCTTGGACACATAAAACCCAGGAAAGAGATCAGGAGTTATCACCAACAGATCACAAGATCACCAACAGAATAAAAGAGAATAAAAGAGAATCTCAGGTGTACAGATATGCTAGAAGACATTGGCAGAAGAGGCAAAGAAAATACAAAAAGCAAAAAGCTCCTAATGCAAAATATTCAAGAAATCTAGGACACAATGAAAAGACCAAACCTAAGAATAATAGGTACAGAAGAAAGTGAAGAGTACCAAATCAAAAGACCAGCTAACATCCTCAACAAAATTATAGAAGAAAATTTCCCTAACCTAAAAAAAGAGATGCCTATGAATATATAAGGAGCCTACAGAACACCAAACAGATGAGACCAGAAAAGAAATTCCTCCTGTCACATATTAATTAAAAGATCTAATGCACAGAGCAAAGAAAGAATATTGAAAATTGCAAGGGAAAAATGTCAAGTAACATGTAAAGGGAGACCCATCAGAATTACACAAGACTTCTCAACACAGACTATAAAAGCCAGAAGAACCTGGGCAGATGTCATACAGACCCTAAGAGAACAAAAATCTCAGCTTCGGCTATTACATCCAGCAAAACTCTCAATGAAAATAAAGGGAGAAAGCAAGATATTCCATGAAAAAATCAAATTTAAACAATATCTTTCTACCAATCCAGCCCTAATGAGGATAAAATGGAATCTCCAACAACAAGAGGGAAACTACACCCAAGAAAAAGCAAAAATCACCTAATTTCATAATAAAACTAAAAGAAAAGAACCACACAAGCATAAATCTACCTCTAACAACAAAAATAACAGAAACAAAAATCATTGATCCTTAATATCTCTCAACATCAATGGACCCAATCACCCAATAAAAAGACATAGACTAACAGACTGGATGCAATAACAGGACCCCGCATTTTGCTGCATGCAGGAAACACACCTAAGTGACAAAGACAGACACTATCTCAGGAGCAAAAGGATGGAAAAATTTTTTCAAGCAAATGGTCCCAAGAAACAAGCTGGAGTAGTCATTATAATAACAAACAAAATGAACTTTCATCCAAAAGACATCATAAAAGATAAGGAAGGACACTTCATATGGGTCAAAGGAAAAAACCTACCAAGAGGAACTCTCAATTCTTAACATCTATGCTCCAAATGCAAGGGTACCCACATTCATAAAAGGAACTTTACTAAAGCTCAAAGTAGAGTGCACCTCACACAATCACAGTGGGAGACTTCAACTCCTCACTCAGCAATGCAGAGATCATGGAAACAAACTAAACAGAGATGCAGGGAAACTAACAAAGTTATGAACCAGATGTATTTAACAGATATCTATAGAACATTCCATCATAAAACAAAAGAATATACCTTCTTCTCAGCACCTCATGGTACTTTCTCCAAAATTAACTATATAATTGGTCACAAAACAGACCTAAACAGAAAGAAGATTGACATAATCCCATGCATACTACCAGATCACCACAGACTGAGGTTGGTCTCCAATATCAACAAAAACAACAGAAAGCTCACATACATATGGAAGCTGAACAACTCTCTACTCAATAATAATTTGGTCAAGGAAGAAATTAAGAAAGAAATTAAAGAATTTTTAGAATTTACTGAAAATGAAGTCACATCATACCAAAATTTATGGGACACAATAAAAGCAGTGTTAAGAGGAAAACTCATAGTTCTAAGTGCCTCCGAAACAGAAACTGGAGAAAGTATACACTAGCAGCTTGTCAACACACCTGAAAGCTCTAGAAAAAAAAAGAACAAAATGCACCCAAGAGGAGTAGATGGCAGGAAATATTCAAACACAGCACTGAAGTCAACCAATTAGAAACAAAAAGAACTATACAAAGAATTAACAAAACCAGGAGCTAATACTTTGAGAAAATCAGCAAGATAGATAAACCATTATCCAGACTAACCAGAGGCCACAGAGACAGTGTACAAATTAATAAAATAATAGATGAAAATGGAGATGTAACAGAAACCAATGAAATCCAAAAAATTATCAGATCCTACTACAAAAGTCTGTACTCAAGAAAACTAAAAAAGATGGCTGAATGGATAATTTTCTAGATAGATACCAGGTACCAAAGTTAAATCAGGATCAAATAAACTATATGAACTGTCCCATAACCCTTAAAGAAATAGAAACAGTCATTAAAGCCTCCCAACCCAAAAAAGCTCAGAACCAGATGGCTTTAGTGCAGAATTCTATCAGACCTTCAAAGAAGACCTAATACCAATACTCTTCAAACTTTTCTTTCTTTTTTTAAATTTTCTATATATTTTTTATTTATATTCCCAATGATTTCCCATTTTCTGGTTCCTCCCTCACTGAAAGTCCCATAAGCCATCTTTCCTCCCCCTGTTCCTCATTCAACCCACTTTCGCTTCTCTGTCCTGGTATTCCCCTACATCCAGTCTTTCCAGGACCAGGGGTCTCTCCTTCCATCTTCTTGGAAATCTATTGAAATGTGAATTGTGTCCAGGGTATTCCGAGATTCTGGGTTAATATCCCCTTATCAGTGACTGCATACCATGTGTGTTCTTTTGTGATTGGGTTACCTCACTAAAGATGATATTTTCAATTTCTGACCATTTGCCTAGGAATTTCGTGAGTTCATTGTTTTTAATTGCAGAGTAGTATTCCATTGTGTAAATATACCAATCTTCTGAATCCATTCTTCCGTTGAGGGATGTCTGGGTTCCTTCCAGCTTCTGGCTATTATAAATAAGGCTGCTATGAACATAGTGGAGCATGTGTCCTTATTGCATGCAGGGGAATCCTCTGGGTATATTCCCAGGAATGGTATAGCCGGATCCTCCGGGAGTGTCATGCCCAGTTTTCTGAGGAACTGCCAGCCTGCTTTCCAGAGTGGTTGTACCAGCCTGCAATCCCACCAGCAGTGGAGGAGTGTTCCTCTTTCTCCACATCCTCCCCAACAAATGCTGTCTCCTGTGTTTTTGATCTTAGCCATTTTGACTGGTGTGGGATGGAATCTCAGGGTTGTTTTGATTTGCATTTCCCTAATGACTAAGGATGATGAACATCTCTTTAGGTGCTTCTCAGCCATTAGATATTCTTCAGGTGAGAACTCTTTGTTTAGCTCTGTACCCTATTTTTTAATAGGATTACTTGGCTCTCTGGAGTTTAAATTCTTGAGTTCTTTGTATATATTGGATATTAGCCCTCCGTCAGATGTAGGATTGGTAAAGATCATTTCCCAGTTAGTTGGTTGCCGCTTTGTCTTTTTGACAGTGTTTTTTGCCTTACAGAAACTTTGTAATTTTATGAGGTCCCCTTTGTCAATTCTTGATTTTAGAGCATAAGTTATTGGAGTTCTATTCAGGAAATTCTCCCCTGTGCCCAAATGTTCAAGGTTCTTCCCTAGTTTCCTTTCTATTAGTTTCAGTGTATCTGGTTTTATGTGAAGTTCTAGCTATAGCAATTAGACAACAAAAGGAGGTCAAAGGGATACAAATTGGATAGGAAGAAGTCAAACTATCACTATTTGCAGAGGATATGATAGTATACATAAGCGACCCAAAGAACTCCACCAGAGAACTCCTACAGCTGATTAACAACTTCAGCAAAGTGGCTGGATATGAAATCAACTCAAGCAAGTCAGTAGCCTTCATATACTCAAAGGAAAAGCAGGCTCAGAAAGAAGTAAGTGAAATGATACCCTTCATGATAGCCACAAACATTATAAAGTATCTTGGTGTGACTCTAACCAAACAAGTGAAAGATCTATATGACAAGAACTTCAAGTCTCTGAAGAAAGAAATTGAAGAAGACCTCAGAAGATGGAAAAATCTGCCATGCTCATAGATTGGCAGGATTAATATAGCAAAAATGACCATCTTGCCAAACGCAATATACAGATTCAATGCAATCTCCATCAAAATCCCAGCTCAATTCTTCATAGAGTTAGAAAGAGCAATTCAAAAATTCATCTGGAATAACAGAAAACCCAGGATAGCTAAAACTATTCTCAAGAGTAAAAGAACTTCTGGTGGAATCAATATCCCGGACCTCAAGCTGTACTACAGAGCAATAGTGTTAAAAACTGCATAGTATTCATACAGTGACAGGCATGTAGATCAATGGAACAGAAATGAAGACCTAGAAATGAATCCACACTCTATGGTCAGTTGATCTTTGACAAAGGAGCTAAAACCATCCAGTGGAAATAAGATCGCCTTTTCAACAAATGGTGCTGGCTCTACTGGAGGTCAACATGCAGAAGAATGCAAATTGTCCCATTCTTATCTCCTTGCACTAAGCTCAATTCCAAGTGGATTAAGGACCTCCACATAAAACCATTTGCCAATTCTTGATCTTAGAGCATAAACCATTGTTATTCTTTTCAGGAATTTTCCTCTGTGCCCATGTGTTCCAGACGTTTTCCCACTTTTTCTTCTAATAGATTCAGTGTATCTGGTTTTATGTGAAGGTCTTGGCTCCACTTGGATTTGAGCTTTGTACAGGGAGATAAGAATGAATCAGTTGGTGTTCTACATGTTGACTACCATTTAAACCAGCGCCATTTGTTGAAAATGCTGTCTTTTTTCCACTGGTTGGTTTTAGCACTTTTGTCAATGATTAAGTGACCATAGGTATGTGGGTCCATTTCTGAGTCTTCTATTCTATTCCATTAATCTCCTGGCCTCTTTCTGAACCAATAGCATAGAGTTTTTATCAGTACTTCTCTGTAATACAGATTGATGTCAGGGATGGTGATTCACCCTAGAAGATATCTATTATTGAGAATAATTTTCACTATTCTGGGTTTTTGTTATCTCAAATAAATTTTAGAATTGCTCTTTCTAACTCTATGAAGAATCGAGTTGGAGATTTGGTGGGGATTGAATTAAATTAGTAGATTGCTTTCAGCAAGATGGCCATTTTTACTTTATCAATTCTGCCTTTCCATGAGCATAGGAGTTCTTTCATCTTCTGAGATCTTCTTCAATTTCTTTGTTCAGAGACTTGAAGTTCTTGCAATGCAGATCTTTCACTTGGTTGGTTAGAATCACACCAAGATATTTTATATTCTTTGTGACTATTTTGAAGGAAGTTGTTTCATTAATTTCTTTCTCAGCCTATTGAGTATAGGATGGCTACTGATTTTTTGAGTTAAATTTATAACTAGCCATGTTCCTGAAGTTGTTTTTCAGTAGTAGGAGTTCTCTGGTGGAATTTGTGAGGTCACATAAGCATACTATCATATCATCATTAAATAGTGATATTTTGACGACTTCTTTCCCAATTTGTATACCTTTGACCTCCTCTGGTTGTCTAATTTTTCTAGCTCGAACGTCAAGTACTATATAGGATATATAGGCAGAGAAAGGGCAGTCTTGTCTAGTCCCTGATTTTAGTGGGGTTGCTTCAAGTTTCTCTCTATTTTGTTTGATGTATATCGCTTTTACTATGTTTAGGTATGGGTCTTGAGTTCCTGATCTTTCCAAGACTTTTAATATGAAGGGGTGTCAAAGTTTGTCAAATGTTTTTTTAGCATCTAATGAAATGTTTATACGTTTTTTGTTCCCTTTAAGTTTGTTTATGTAGTGGATTACATTGATGGATTTCTGTATATTGAACTATCCCTGCATCCCTGGGGTGAAGCCTATTTGATCATGTTGTATGATCATTTTGATGTGTTCTTGGATTTGGTTGGCAAGAATTTCATTGAGTAATTTTGCATTGATATTCATAAGGGATATTGGTCTGAAGTTATCTTTCTTTGTGTGGTTTTGGTACCAGTGCAAAAGTGGCTTCATAGAACATTTTGGGTAGTGTTTCTTTTGTTTCTATTTGTGGAATAGCTTGAAGAGTATTGATGTTATGTCTTCTTTGAAGTTCTGATAGAATTCTGCACTACAACCATCTGGTCCTGTGTTTTTTTTGTAGGGAGACCTTCGATGACTGCTTCTACTACTTTATGGGATATGGGACTGTTTAGATGGTTTTCCTGATTCTTATTCAACTTTGGTATTTGTTAGAAAATTGTCCATTTCATCCAGATTTTCTAGTTTTGTTGAGTATAATCTTTTGTAGTAGGATCTGATGTTTTTTTGAGTTTCCTCAGTTTCTGTTGTTATATGTCCTTTTTTATTTCTGATTTTGTAAATCTGTATACTGTCTCTGTCCCCTCTGGTTAATCTGGATAAGGGTTTATCTGTATTGTTGACTTTCTCAAAAAATCAGTTCTGATTTCGTTGGTTTGTTATATAATTCTTTTTGTTTCTACATGGTTGATTTCAACCCTGAGTTTCATTATTTCCTGCTGTCTACTCCTCTTGGGTGCATTTGCTTCTTTTTTTTTTTTCTAAAGCTTTCAGGAATGTTGTCAACCTACTGTATATGATCACTTCAGTTTCTTTTTGGAGACACTCAGAGCTATGAGTTTTTCTTCTAGCACGGCATTCATTGTGTCCCATAAGCTTGGGTATGTTGTGTCTTCATTTTCATTAAATTCTAAAAGGTCTTTAGCTTCTTTCTTTATTTCTTCCTTGTCCAAGAAATTGTTGAGTACAATTTTGTTCACTTTCCATGTGTATGTGGGATTTCTGTTGTTTTTGTTGCTATTGAAGACTAGCCTGAGTCCATGGTGATCCGATAGGACATGTGGGATTATTTCAATCTTCTTGTATCTGTTGAGGTCTGTTTTGTGATTGATTACATCATCAAATTTGAAGAAGGTACCATGAGGCATTGAGAAGAACGTATATTCTTTTGTGTTAGGATGAAATGTTCTTTAGATATCTGTTAAATCCATTTGGTCCATAACTTCCATTAGCTTTACTGTTTCTCTGTTTAGTTTTTGTTTTCATGATCTGTCCTTTGTTGTGAGTGGGGTGTTGAAGTCTCCCACTATTATAGTGTGAGGTACAATGTGTGCTTTCACCTTTAGTAAAGTTTCTTTTATGAAGATGGGTGCCCTTGCATTTGGAGCATAGATGTTCAGAATTGAGAGTTCTTGTTAGATTTCTCCTCTGATTAATATGGCATGTCCTTCCTTTTCCTTTTTGATAATTTTGGTTCAAAGTTGATTTTATCTGTTATTAGAATGGCTACTTCAGCTTGTTTCTTGGGACCATTTGCTTGGAAAATTGTTTTCCAGTTCTTGGCTCTGAGGTAGTGTCTGTCTTTGACAGATAGGTGCATTTCCAGTATGCAACAAAATGCAGGATCCAGTTTATGTATCCGTGTCCAGTCTGTTAGTCTATGTCTTTTTATTACGGTAATCAGTCCATTGTTGTTAAGAGATATTGAGGAAGAGTGAGTGCTGCTTCCTGTTATTTTTTATGTTATTTTTATATTTATGTGGCTATCTTGATTTAGGTTTATTGAAAGATTACTTACTTGCTTTTTCATGGGTATAGTTTCCCTCCTTCTATTGAAGTTTTCCATCTATTATCCTTTGTAGGACTAGATTTGTAGAAAGATATTGTCTAAATTTGGTTTTGTCATAGGATATCTTAGTTTTTCCATCTATGTTAATTGAATGTTCTCTGGTTATGAGAAACTGGGTTGACATTTGTTTGTCTTATAGTCTGCATGACCTCTGCCCCAGATCTTCTAGCTTTCATATTCTCTGATGAGATGTCTGGTGTAATTCTGATATGTCTGCCTTTATAAGTTACTTGATCTTTTGCTCTTACTGCTTATAATATTTTTTCTTTGTTTTCTGCATTTGGTGTTTTCACTATTATGTGACAGGTGGAATTTCTTTTCTGGTCGAATCTAGTTGGAGTTCTGTAGGCTTGTTGTACATCTATGGGCATCTCTTTAGATTAGGGAAGTTTTCTTCTATAATTTTTTGAAGATATTTATTAGCCCTTTAAGTTGGGAATCTCCTCTCTTCAATACCTATTATCTTTAGGTTTGTTCTTCTCATTGCCTCCTTTGTTTCCTGGATGTTTTGTGTTAGGAGCTTTTTGCATTTTGAATTTTCTTTGACTGTTATGACAATATTTTCTGTGGTATCTTCTGCACCTGAGATTCTCTTTTATTCTGTTGGAGATGCTTGCATCTATGGCTCCTGATCTCTTTTCTGGGTTTTCTGTCTCCAGGGTTTTCTTTCTTTGTGATTTCTTTATTGTTTCTATTTCCATTTTTAGATCCTGGATGGTTTTGTTCAATTCCTTCACCTGTTTGGTTGTTTTTGCCTGTAATTCTTTTAGAAATTTTGTATTTCCTCTTTAACAGCTTCTACCTATTTTCCTGTATTTCTTTAAGGGAGTTATTTATGTCCTTCTTAAAGTCCTCTGTAATCATCATGAGATGTGATTTTGAATCAGAGTTTTGTTTTTCTTGTGAGTTGGGGTATCTAGGGCTTGCTGTGGTGGGAGAACTGGGTTCTGATGATGCCAAGTAGCCTTGGTTTCTGTTGCTTATGCTCTTGCCCTTGCTTCTTGCCGTGTGGTTATCTCTGGTGTTAGCTGGTCTTACTGTCTCTAACTGTAGCTTTTCCCTCCTGCAAGCCTGTGTATCAGTACTCCTGGGAGACCAGTTCTCTCTGGGAGGAATTATGGTATGCAGAACTGTGACACAGGGTCAGCTCTGGGCACTGTGGCTCAGGATCAGCTCCAGGCATAGATAGAAACAGGAAGAATCCTGTCCCAGACTCCACCTCAGTTTCTGTGTCCTGGGCTTTATGACTGGGTCCCTCTGAACAGAAGTGTTAGTCTTACTTGCATTTACAGGCTTGTCCCCACTCCTGGGAGATCAACTCGCTCCCAGAGGTATTTGGGCAGGGAAGGCTGTGGCACAGGTTAATAATTACCTATTAATGATTCAATTATTATGGCTGAAAATCTATTTTGAGTTAGTAACTTATGTCCTAATTCACACTGAGTAGATATTTTCTAATGTTGTTATACTCAATTAACTCTTCACTAATGTATTTCTTGAAATTTTCAGTTGCCCAGGCATAAAAATTTCCAAAAAAATTCATTATTTTGGTTCCTTTTTCCTTATTTTCTAAAGATATATGATGTTAATAATTTAAGTTGTCTTAAATTCCTTTTTTTGGTGTATCTGTATTTTTGGTATGTATGGGAATTTGTGTGTGTGTGTGTGTGT
The DNA here is from genome assembly GCA_036184795.1 of Tokudaia tokunoshimensis. NCBI lineage: Eukaryota > Metazoa > Chordata > Mammalia > Rodentia > Muridae > Tokudaia > Tokudaia tokunoshimensis. The sequence goes on from BTHU01000003.1 coordinate 140,522,204, forward strand.
GTGTGTGCGTGTGTGTGTTTGTATGTATGAGAGAGAGAGAGAGAGAGAGAGAGAGAGAGAGAGAGAGAGAGAGAGAGTGTACATATGTGTGAGAATGTTTATCCCATTGAAACCTCTGATTTGTTTACCATTAAGCAACAAGCATGTAACTATTTCCTATTGTCCATCATGGGGATGGCAGGTGCTCATCACTACATGTGGCTTTTTAAACAGGGGATGGAGATAGCACTAAGTTCTTCATACTTTCATAGAGGAAAGCACATCATCCTTCAAGGCTCTTGAATTTACTTTTGAAGAATGGGCATAATAATCAATATTCTCTATGAAAGCTGCTCCATGTTTGAATTGGTTCATGGATGTTTTCAAAATAACAAAAATGAAAAAAATAATACCTTCACAAATTTAAAATGAGAGCTCAAACTGAGTATGCTGTTTTCTAGTGGTAGTTACTGCTACTGACCCAAAGGAACAGAGTACAAAGAATATAGTTACTAAAGACCAGCACCAGTACCTTTTGAGTAAGGTATTCTTTGGCCCTAAATTTAGAACCAGTTGTGACCTTGTGTCTAATGTTGCAGTCATTGGATTGCTTTAGATTTGTGCTTTATTGGGGTATGACTTCAAATTAAAATGTCAAAATCCCAGTTTGAATATCAAAGCTTTTACCCAATGATAAGGTCATGTGACATGAACCATTATATCCACTTGAAATCCATAGACCAGGAAAGATGAAGACTAGTCAGATAGAACTTGTTTAAATTTCCATAATATTGTTTGTGATGGTAATCAAGCCATAAGTACAGATAACTGAAATGAGAATGGGGAAATGATCAGGCAGGGAGAGTTGATAGTATGCTTGATAAAGCCTGCTGAAACCTTCTGGCTAGCCATCTTTATAGCATACTTGACTTTTGAACTTAACAGATGTATGTTCTTGTCTATCCATTTTTCCACCTCTACATTTCCTCCATATTTCACATTCTACTTATTTTGAATTTTCATTGATGCTCAGTAAAAGTAAGAAAATAGTCATTTATGTTCTAGGAGCCATTTCTATTATTTTGGATAATTAAATTTTCACTGTATGTATAATTTTTTCATAATGAAATGGGTTTGATCATATCAGTAATTTTATTAACTGACTAAAGATTTTAGTTGTTCTGTTAAATCCTGTATAATCCCTCTTCCTGTTACAAATTTGTCTAATAGACTAAATTCACCTTCTTTAAATAAAAAATAGAATTCAATGTGTGGATTATCACTCAATAGACAACGTTTTCTATGGTGGTGTTATATTTTATAATAACTTCTGGAAATTTTTATAGTAAGATGAGTGAAATTCGACTATGATGACAAAGGTGAGACTCAGAGGAATTTCAAACTTTGCTATGCATGAAATTCCTATCATTTTTATAATGTAAACATTAGACTTGCTTAAATAAATAATAAAGAATAAATGTTCCAAATGAGGAGACAAGAAATATTTTTTATATTGTATTCACAGTAAAAAGAAAAATAGGTAAACTAAAATTATGTATGCTTCTTCCTGTCACAGTAAAATAATGCAGAATGATATCATCTGAGAGGTAGTATTGAGGTTAGGACAGGATTGAATGACCTTTATCACAGAGGTTGTCTGCTGTGAAATGCCTAGTGTGTCCTGAATTCTACTAATGCCTGTCTGCTGTGTGTACCAACTTTCCTCCCAAATGGCACAAATCATAAAAACTGTCAACAGTACATACCTGAATAATGCATCAAGAGACAGCAAGTTACTAAAAGGAAAGGGAAAGGCAGGCAAACAGCTGAGACTGCAATCCTACTACCATTACTGAGAGGAGCAGTTTACGATAGACTTTATTGGTAGCTTTAGCAACTTATGTGGAGTAGTTCATAATTCATAAGGAGCCATTCTTGCTTACTAGTTGCACAAAATAAAATTAAAACCAAAATGTACTCAGGAACACAGGAGGAAGAACCTGTGAAGCAAGTATGTATATATTATGTTCATAGTATTCAACTAATTATTTTAAACAAAACAACAGAATGTGCATCCATTGATTTAAAAGTTTCAAAAATGTGTTGATTAAACTCCATATTTTACATTTTAGACTATACTCAAAAATAAGAGATAAGGTAGATAGAAATAGCCTGAAATGTATTTTTCTAAACTATAAAAACTATAGTGTTTAAAGAAGTAAATTAGTAATTTTTTTCAATATCTAATTATTTGAAATTAACTGAATAAATATGGTAGTATAATTTAAATTTCTCCTGTGGTTATTTTTTACCCTAGAAGCTCTGTTTAACAAGCAAAAGCATCAGAAACTATTTTCCAAATACATTCTGATACAACTCTCTGAGAAAAATTGTAGTCTTTGAAAACATGATTGTTATGCTTAATTAATAGATTTAAGTAGAATCTGTTACTTGGTCATGGAATCTCTCAAATAGTCACCTTTAAGTAAACATTTTTGATATGGGTTAACAATTAAATTATAATGAAATCCAATTAAATTTAAATTAGCAAAGTAAAGGTTCCAATTTGCACAATGTGTGGTGCATTTTAATCTTCTTTCTGTGATGGATGTGCGTGTTCAGAATATTGAGCTCCTGCTTGTTCCTAATAGAATCTACAACTTCACATGCAGTACACATGCTGAGTCAGTCAATGCTTTCTAATAATTCTTATTCTAGTGAAGCAACCTGGAAGTGATAATAGATGTCATTATTAACAAAGGGAATAAATCAATCTAAGTGAATCTCACCACTCTCTTTTTACTTCACTTAAAATAATTACGATAAAATATTCAGATGTGCTTCACAAAGCATTTTCTATGTGTAAGCTCCTTTATGACACAAAATGAAAATTAATAGAATGTTTGTAAAAATAAGTTCCCATCTTTGCTTGAGGTTATATTATGTATTAAGAAGGATTTAGACAAAAGAATAAATGAAAAGACCAGATTAAAGGGAAAGCAACTACAAGATCCAAACTGTTCCATGAGTAAAATAAATCTTACACATAAGTGCTTACTGAACCATGCCAATGTACAGCAAATATATTTTGAATCAATGAATTCTGTGAATTGATACACGGTCTGATTATACACAAATATTTGAAATCATGGCTGCATCAAAATTAAGTTTATTTAATGATTGCAAGGTTTTAGATAACATTATGCAAATTATTTAATTGGGAGAAAAGACTGCATTGCATTGATGGGTTCCATGATTTGAGCCTCCAAATTCAGGGCGTGCCGTGGAGGAAGAGTTGACAAGCAGTAAAGGCTTCAGAAACTGGGAATCAGTCTGCATTGTACTCACTGAAAACTAGCAATCACAAGGAGTCCTGTGAAAAAAAAAGGCAGGAGCAGAAACAGACTAATAATAGAACTAAGGTGATTATTCTTTTCAAAAGATGGACGGCTCATTACAGAATGGGAATGTGGTTTCTTGATAAACACTCTATTTTCAACAAGTTCTGAAACTTCTCTGCAGTTTTCCACACTGATATCCATGGACACGACCCCACTGACCAGGTATGAAACATACTAAAGAACATGAGTGTGAGGACCACACTGTTGAGCAGCTTGAAATGCCATTTCTGACCCCTTCTAGTTATGTTCTTTTTTTTTTTCTAAGTTTTTTTTTATTTACATTCCAAAGAATGTCCCTTTTCCCGTTTCCTCCCTCGCCGAAAGTCCCATAAGCCCCCTTCCCTCCCTCTTTTCTCCATTCAAGCCCCTCTCGTTTCTCTGTCCTGGGGTTCCCCTACATCCAATCTTTCCAGGACCAGGGGTCTCTCCTTCCATCTTCTTAGAAATCTATTGATATGCGAATTGTGTCTAGGGTATTCCGAGATTCTGGGTTAATATCCCCTTATCAGTGACTGCACACCATGTGTGTTCTTTTATGATTGGGTTACCTCACTAAGGATGATATTTTCAAGTTGTGACCATTTGCCTAGGAATTTCGTGAATTCATTGTTTTTAATTGCAGAGTAGTATTCCATTGTGTAGATATACCACATCTTCTGAATCTATTCCTCCATTGAGGGGCATCTGGGTTCTTTCCAGCTTCTGGCTATTATAAATAAGGCTGCTATGAACATAGCGGAGCATGTGTCCTTATTGCATGCAGGTAAAGCCTCTGGGTATATGCCCAGGAGTGGTATAGCCGGATCCTCCGGGAGTGTCATGCCCAGTTTTCTGAGGAACCGCCAGACTGCTTTCCAGAGTGGTTGTACCAGCTTGCAATTCCACCAGCAGTGGAGGAGTGTTCCTCTTTCTCCACATCCTCGCCAACAACTGCTGTATCCTGTGATTTTGATCTTAGCCATTCTGACTGGTGTGAGATGGAATCTCAGGGTTGTTTTGATTTGCATTTCCCTAATGACTAAGGATGATGAACATCTCTTTAGCTGCTTCTCAGCCATTAGATATTCTTCAGGTGAGAACTCTTTGTTTAGCTCTGTACCCCATTTTTTAATAGGGTTACTTGCCTCTGTGGAGTTTAACTTCTTGAGTTCTTTGTATATATTGGATATTAGCCCTCTGTCGGATGTAAGGCTAGTAATTATCATTTCCCAGTTAGTTGGTTGCCGCTTTGTCTTTTTGACAGTGTCTTTTGCCTTGCAAAAACTTTGTAATTTAATGAGGTCCCATTTGTCTATTCTTGATCTTAGAGCATAAGCTATTGGAGTTCTGTTCAGGAAATTCTCCCCTGTGCCTATATGTTCAAGGTTCTTCCCTAGTTTCCTTTCTATTTGTTTCAGTGTGTCTGGTTTTATGTAGAGATCCTTGATCCACTTGGAATTGAGCTTAGTCCAAGGAGATAAGAATGGGTCAATTTGCATTCTTCTGCATGTTGACCTCCAATTGAGCCAGCACCATTTGTTGAAAAGGCTATCTTTTTTCCACTGGATGGTTTTAGCTCCTTTGTCAAAGATAAAGTGACCATAGGAGTGTGGATTCATTTCTGGGTCTTCAATTCTGTTCCATTAATCTACATGCCTGTCACTGTACCAATACCATGCAGTTTTTAACACTATTGCTCTGTAGTACAGCTTGAGGTCCGGGATACTGATTCCCCGAGAGGTTCTTTTACTCTTGAGAATAGTTTTAACTATTCTGGGTTTTCTGTTATTCCAGATGAATTTTTGAATTGCTCTTTCTAACTCTATGAAGAATTGAGTTGGGATTTTGATGGGAATTGCATTGAATCTGTGTATTACTTTTGGTAAGACGCTCATTTTTACTATATTAATCCTGCTAATCCATGAGCATGGCAGATTTTTCCATCTTCTGAGGTCTTCTTCAATTTCTTTCTTCAAACACTTGAAGTTCTTGTCATACAGATCTTTCACTTGTTTGGTTAGAGTCACGCCAAGATACTTTATATGGTTTGTGGCTATCGTGAAGGGTATCATTTCTCTTACTTCTTTCTCAGCCTGCTTATCCTTTGAGTATAGGAAGGCTACTGACTTGCTTGAGTTGATTTTATATACGGCCACTTTGCTGAAGTCGTTTATCAGCTGTAGGAGTTCTCTGGTGGAGTTCTATGGGTCGCTTAAGTATACTATCATATCGTCTGCAAATAGTGATAGTTTGACTTCTTCCTTTCCAATTTGTATCCCTTTGACCTCTTTTTGTTGTCTAATTGCTCTAGCTAGAACTTCAAGTACTATATTGAAAAGATATGGAGAGAGAGGGCTGCCTTGTCTAGTCCCTGATTTTAGTGGGATTGCTTCAAGTTTCTCTCCATTTAGATTGATGCTGGCTACCGGTTTGCTGTAAATTGCTTTTACTATGTTTAGGTATGGGCCTCGAATTCCTGAGCTTTCCGAGACCTTTAGCATGAAAAGATGCTGAATTTTGTCAAATGCTTTCTCAGCATCTAATGTGATGACCATGTGTTTTTTTCTTTGAGATTGTTTATATAGTGGATTACATATATGTATTTCCTTATATTGAACCACCCCTGCATCCCTGGGATGAAGCCTACTTGATCGTGGTGAATGATCGTTTTGATGTGTTCTTGGATTCGGTTGGCAAGAATTTTATTGAGTATTTTTCCATCGATATTCATAAGAGAGATTGGCCTAAGATTCTCTTTCTTTGTCGGATCTTTGTGTGCTTTTGGTATTAGTGTAGTTGTGGCTTCATAGAACGAGTTGGGTAGTGTTCCTTCTGTTTCTATTTTGTGGAACAGTTTGAAGAGTATTGGTGTTAGGTCTTCTTTGAAGGTCTCAGAGAATTCCACACTAAAACCATCTGGATATGTTTTTTTTTTTGGTTGGAAGACTTCCAATGACAACTTCTATTTCTTCAGGGGTTATAGGGGTTATAGTTATGAGGTTTTATCTAACTTCTCTGTGTCTTGGTCTTTTCATTATGGAATAAAATACTGTAAAGCATAATATTAACTGTAGACAGTTTATAAAATTATGCCATAGAGAGCAAGCTGAGAGTATGTTCTGACAGCATGAAGTTATTCAGATAATCAAAATTTTAAAAAAAAAGTTACAGGCAAGATTTTTTTCACTAAATATTAAGGTTTCAGAACATTGAAGCAATTATTGTTAATTTAATGTTTAAAATACAATTTATGCATTATCTGAGTAAAAAAATATAATTGAAAACTATTAAAGAAGAAGATAAAAATGATCTGTGGGCTTTGCCACTTAGAACTACAAACTGTATTATTAGAGTTGGCATGAGGAATTGGAGTTACAAGTCATTTTACTTCTCAGCTCTAAGTCATGAAGTAAAGCATGTAAATGATGTTCTGGAATATTGAAACTAAGCTTTTGAATGACAGGAGTATTTTCAGACATCTACTCTTAATAATGCAATAGAGCATGAGGAGAAGGGCCAAGGTAGCCCAGGGGAAGTGAATGAGATGTCCTCAAGGTCAGAGCAGCTCAGAAGTATGTTTGAGTGTGCCAGAGCATGGAGAACCACTTTAGTAATGATCACACATGCTTTCCATACTCCTACAAATGGCATATGTCTTGTTGAATCTTCTATTCAATACAACACTAGTATGTGGTGGTTTTAATTATGTATTACAAGTGGTATAAGGCACTTATTTCAATTCAATTATTTAATACCTCAAATATTTCTCAGTTCATATTATTAAATGAGCCATACTGGGGAAAAACAACAATGGTTTAGCTGTTAAGAACATTTGAGGCTGCTCTTTCATAAGACTCTATGCTCCTGTTGACAGCAGTAATATGAGATTATGATTTCAGTTCTAGAGGATCAGGCAATCCATAATGGCATCTGTGGCAAAAAAAGTCGCCCAGGGGTGTGGAGGCATTTACCCATATGAAAATAAGTAAAGAGATAGTTAAACAAATAAAGATAGATACATAAATCCATAAATATAAATAAGTTAACAAATGTTAAATTGGGCAAGGAATGGTGCACACATTTATAATCCTCAGATTACTGAGGTGAGGGCAGATAGTCAACGTTTTCATCAGCTGCATAGTAAGCCTGTGGTCATCTTGGCCTACTTGATGAATCTCTCAAAAAATAAATACTGTATAAATTTGCTCATTTGTTTTAATATTAGTTTACTTTTGAAATTATAATATAATTACATAATTTGCCCCTCTGCTTTGTGTTAACTTCCTCCATGTCTCCACTTGTTCTCTTCTGAATCTATGGCCTCTTTTTGATTTATTTCATATGTAAATATATTCATAAGCATACATACATATATGTACATACACATACATTTCGAAAAACATAAATGCAACCTGCTCAGTCTGTATATTGCCTGCATGTATATTGTACTATTGTGCTGACTGGTTTGTATGACAACTTGAGACAATTTAGAGTTATCAGAAAGTAAGTAACCTCAACTGAGAAAATGCCTTCATGGGATTTAGCTGTAAGGTATTTTCTCAATTAAAAATAAATGGGGGAGAGACCAACCCACAGTGAATGGTGTCATGCCTGCACTGTTAGTCTTGAGTTCTATAAGAAAGCAACTTTTTTTATTAGATATATTCTTTATTAACATTTCAAATGTTGTCCCCTTACCTGGTTTCCTTCCCAGAAAATCCACTAACCCATCACCTCTTCCTTTGTTCACCAATCAACCCACTCCCACTTCCCTGTCCTGGTAGTCCCCTACACTGTGGCATCAAGCCTTCCCAGGACCAAAGGGCTCTCCTCCCTTTGATGTCCAAAAAGGCCATCCTTTGCTGCCTATGCATCTGGAGCCATGGGTCCCTCCATATGTACTCTTTGGTTGATGGTTTAGTCCCTGGGAGCTCTGGGGATACTGGGTGGCTCATATTGTTGTTCCTCCTATGGCGCTGCATACCCCTTTAGCTCCATAGGTCCTTTCTCTATCTCCTCCACTGGGGACACTGTGCTAAGTTCATTGGCTGATGGAGAGTTTCCCCCTCTGTATTTGTCATGCATTGGCAGAGTCTCCCAGGTGACAGCTATATCAGGCTCTAGTCAGCAAGCACGTATGGATATCCACAATAGTGTCTGGATTTTGTAACTGTATATGGGATGGATCCCTAGGTGGGGCAGTCTCTGGATGGTCTTTTCCTCAGACTCTGCTCCACATTTTGTCTCTTTTTCTCCTCCTGTGTGTATTTTGTTCCCTCTTCTAAGAAGGATCATAGTATCCATACTTTGTTCTTCCATCTTCTTGAACTTCATTTCATCTGTGAATTGTGTCTTTGGTATTCCAAGCTTCTGGGCTAATATCATACCATGTGTGTTCTTTTGTGATTGGGTTACCTCACTCAGCATGATATTTTCCAGTTCCACCCATTTGCCTAAGAATTTCACGAATTCATTGTTTTTAATAGCAAATAGTATAGTGTTAAAAACTGCATGGTATTGGTACAGTAACAGTCAGGTAGATAAAAGGAATAGAACTGATGACCCAAAAATGCACCCACACACCTATGGTCACTTGATCTTTGACAAAGGAGCTAAAACATAGAGTGGACAAAAGATAGCCTTTTCAACAAATGGTGCTGGTTTAAGCTAGCATGCAGAAGAATGCAAATCGATTCATTCCTATCTCTTTGTACAAAGCTCAAGTCCAAGTGGACCAATGACCTCCACATAAAACCAGAAACACTGAAACTAATAGAAAAGAAACTGGGAAAGAATCTTGAGCATATGGGCACAGGGAAACATTTCCTGAACAGAACACCAATAGCTTATGCTCTAAGATCAAGAATTGACAAAGGGAACATCATAAAATTACAAAGTTTGTGTAAGGCAAAGGACACTGTCAATGGGATAAAACGGCAACCAACAAATTGAGAAAAGTTCTTTACCAACCCTACAACCAACAGAGGGCTAATATCCAACATATACAAAGAACTCAAGAAGTTAGACTCCAGAGAGCCAAATAACCCTATTAAAAAAGGGGTACAGAGCTAAACAAAGAATTTCACGTGAGGAATATCGAATGGCCAAGAAGCACCTAAAGAAATGTTCAACATCCTTAGTCATCAGGGAAATGCAAATCAAAACAACCTTTAGATTTTACTTCACGCCAGTCAGAAACTCAGGTGACAGCAGTTGCTGGTGAGAATGTGGAGAAAGAGGAACACTACTCCACTCCTGGTGGGATTGCAAGCTGGTACAACCACTCTGGAAATCAGTTTCGTGGCTCCTCAGAAAATTGGTCATAATACTACCAGAGGACCCTGCTATACCACTCCTGGGCATATACCCAGAGGATTCTCTAAGATGTTATAAGGACACATGCTCCACTATGTTCATAGCAGCCTTATTTATAATAGCCAGAAGTTTGAAAGAACCCAGATATCCTTCAACAGAGGAATGGATACACAAAATAAGAAAGCAGCTTTTTCAAGCCATGGAAAGCAAGCCAGTAAGCAGCACCCCTCCATGGTTTCTGTATCATCTTTGGCCTCCTACCCTGCTTTAGCTTTTGTACTGACTTCCTCCAGTCACTTCCTCCATTATATATCTAGAAATATAAACTGAATACACCCTTTTCCCCAGCTTGTCATTGGTCATGATGTTTCATTACAGTAATTAAAACCCTTACAAAGTCATATGAGCTCAGGGATTACTTAGCACTTGATACTGGGTAACTAAATAAAGAATCTGTCCCTGGGAAACACTGTTTCTCCCCTTTCTTCATTCCCCAGTTTCCCTTCATTCTTTGTCTATGATTGATAATCTGGGAGATTTTCTCTGTTTGCATGCCCAGGTGAGTCAATCACACTATGTAGCCCATTCTAGCCTTAAACCCACAGGGATTCCTCAGAGTTTCTAAAGTGTTTGATTCACTATAATATACATATACTACATTTAACACAGTGATGATAATGAGAAATAAGTGTGTTGTGAATATATTTATGTTTTAAATTTCTATATTTAAATACTTTGTAAAGTGTTAACTTTTTGTCCTAAACTTATTAAATAATTAGAAAGTGAGCATATTTAAAAATTTTCCTATAATTTTCAAGGAAATAATGAAACCAAGTGAATTTTTTCTTCATTTTTCTTTTTAATTCCCTTTTTAACTCATCCTTCCCAGCCCCTTGCCTCATTCTCTTCAGGTTGTTGATGATGACCATGCATCACTATGGCTGATTAGAATTTTTTCAGGGAAATAATAACAAAAAATTTGTTTACAGGCGCACAGATGCCCACGTTGAGTACTGACTGGAGTTTTTACAGAAAGCTGTGAGGTGAAAAGTCAATGTTTGCTGTGTTAAGCAATAAACAAAGACATTTTAATTAGAATATTATAGGTTCTGTTTAGCTCCTAGTATTATTTGACTTGAGAATGTACTGTAGTGCTTTTATAACTAAAGTTCTTGTATTCTTTTTTTTTCTTCTTCTTCTCTTTTCTGGGATGCAAGGATGTGATCTACTATAGGCTATATCCATAACTCTACAGAATCACTTATCACTAAGGGGAGAAAGTAAAATGTGTTTTTAATTCAGAAATGATTTTTTCATTTGCTTGGTATTAATGAATATTAAGTGTAGAGCTATTTGAAAGGAACAGAGGTCCAGTTGTTTCAAACCTTCATTCTGATTTATGTTACATCTGACTAAATGGAAAACAGCATTCTACAAAGTCAAAGTTGCTTCCTTTGTGTTGTCATTGTTAGATTCCTGCAGCTGTAATTGTGAACTTCTGCCTTAATAATACCAACTTCATAGGAACAATGGGCTGTGTCACCCTGTTGACAAGGACTCTTCTGTAGAATTTGAAAGATAATGCATACAGAGTGTCTTGTGAGAAGGAGGTGGCTTGCAATTCTTTCTATACACACATCACGTGCTATGGTGTTATCTTATGCTAATTTACCAACAACCCTGTGTCTTTCATGAATATAATTCTTGTTTCTTTGTTTTGTTTATTTATTTATTTATTTTTATTCTTTAATCCTTTTATACAGTCCAGATTTTATCCCTCTCCTGCTCCACCTTCCTACTGTTTTCTTAATGAAAAATAAATTTTTATGAAAATAGTTAAATAAGAGGCAGACATCAGAATGTTCTCATGTTCCTTAAAGGAACTTTGTAATCACTTCTAGCTATCTACATGAAATTTCTATTATATTAATGGTTTTAGGGATAAAACTAACAAGTTTCTCTGATGTATTTGTTTATATAATTTAGGCAACATATTTGGTTGGGTCTAGTCTCATGAGAAAAGTTCAAATACATCTGATTTCCAGTGAGAAAAAAAATACACCTTTTCTTAAGCACATAAATATTCCATGCTATATTTTAAAAAATATCAATGGAAATAAATTCAATTTCACAATTATAAAATTTGCAAAAGAACACCTGGAAAAGAAAATAAATAGAAGGAATTATCTAAATCTATTCATGAACCAATTGGGCTCCTGTTGAATGATAATGACCATGCAACCTGCTTTAGAATTTTTCTTTTTTTTTTTATTCACATTACATCCACATCACTTGTATTCCTAGTCTTGTTACCCCATCACATAGTTCCTCCTTCATCCCCATTTTTCCTCTGCTATAGGAATGTTGAACTCCTTCCCTGGATATCCCCTCCTGCCCCACCCTGGCTCATCAAATCATCAGGGCTAGGCTCATCCTTACCTTTGAGGCCAGACATGGAAGCCCAGTTAGGAGAATGAAAACCACAGAGAGGCAAAAAGCTTTAAGGACAGCTCAAGCTCCAGGTATTAGAGGATCCACAAGAGGACCAAGTTGCACATCTGCTACATATGTGCAAGGAGGCCTAGGTGTAGCCTGTGTGTTATCTTTTGTTGGTTATTCACAAGAATATGTTTTCTTTAATGTGTTTGCAGATGAAAAAGCAGCATATGTCACATTTTTAATATCTACATTACAGAACATGCAAACACAATGAAATATTCATAAATGTTCCTCCATCAACACAGTCACCCTTGCCTGGCTGCTCATTACTCCTCTGACGTGCTTTGTTGAACCTGTGTTTGTTTTATTAATTGTTCTGATAACACACAAGACCAAAGCAACATAATGGAGGAAGAATTTATTTGGGCTCATGGTTTGAGACCAATCTGTGATGACAGGGAAGGCCTGTTAGCAAGAGATTTTCCATGGTAGCAGGAGAATGATAGGGTACAGGTATTAAAATCACTGTATTCGGACTGAGAGGAGAGTGTAACTTCCAAGGCAGGCCCCTTCCAACAGTCAAGGTGCACTTCCTAAAAGTTATCCATTTAAAATCAGGTCTAGTACCTGAGAAGCAAGTATTCAATAAATGAGCCAATAGCAAGCACTTGAAATTCAAACAGTAAAACCACCACACTTGAAATCAGACATCTCTGTACTCTTTGTGATTTTTTCTGACTCAACATTAGTTTCTTGGCTCCATCAATCTTGTCTTTAACAATTCTGTAGCTTCTGTTATTTCCCTTCACATGGATTTGAAGAAGACAGCCATTAAGGTATATGATAAATCACAACTTTGATAGAAAACATTGTGAAAAATGAATTGATCAAAGTAAGAAAAATTACTATTTTATAATGTTTATCCAATATGTCTGTTTATTCAATTTTTCAATAATGGAGCTTTAACCATTAAATTCCCCAACTTACTTTCAACTTTTATTTCAACTCTGTTTTTCTTTTTTGTGATGTTTTTGAAATTACTTTAAATTCTTCCTTTTTTCCTTTTCTTTCTTCTGTCCTTCCTTCCTTCCTTCCTTCCTTCCTTCCTTCCTTCCTTCCTTCCTTCCTTCTTCCTTTCTATTTATTCCTTTCTATTTATTCATTTCTATTTTTACATCCCTACAAGAGTTTCTTCTCTCTTCTCTCCTCCATGTCTCTCCCAGCACCACCTATACCTTTTAGGCTAAGCATCAGTCTGTAAGTATAGCAGGATAATTTCATTGACTTTTTTGCTCTAACTAATATTTGGTTCTATTCTAAGTCTATAGTCTAGTAAGACTCTGGTTCCTGATCCTCCAGGAAGTTTCAGGAGTGGGCTATCCATTGTGGCATGTTTATCAAGCTGGACTAGCCATTGATTGGCCACTCTCACATTTTTTTGCTACATTATTCCAACACAACTTGTATACAGGACAAACTGTAGTTCAAAAGTTTTGTAGCTGGGTTGATGCCCCATTGCATCTCTTCACTGGGGATCTTGCCATGCCAGCAGATGGTTCTAGATCCCCCATTTCTAGGAGACTTACATAGATTCACTTTCATAGACTTTATTTTTTTTTTTTTTTTTTTTTTTTTTAATTTAATTTTATTTTATTTTTTTAATTTACATTCCAAATCACTTCCCCTTTCCCGTTTCCTCCCTCCCCGAAAGTCCCATAAGCCCCCTTCCCTCCCTCTTTTCTCCGTTCAACCCCCTCTCATTACTCTGTCCTGGCGTTCCCCTACATCCAGTCTTTCCAGGACCAGGGGTCTCTCCTTCCATCTTTTTAGAAATCTATTGATATGCTGATTGTGTCTAGGGTATTCTGAGATTCTGGGTCAATATCCCCTTATCAGTGACTTCATACCATGTGTGATCTTTTGTGATTGGGTTACCTCACTAAGGATGATATTTTCAAGTTCTGACCATTTGCCTAGGAATTTCGTGAATTCATTGTTTTTAATTGCAGAGTAGTATTCCATTGTGTAAATATACCACATCTTCTGAATCCATTCCTCCGTTGAGGGACATCTGGGTTCTTTCCAGCTTCTGGCTATTATAAATAAGGCTGCTATGAATATAGTGGAGCATGTGTCCTTATTGCATGCAGGTAAAGTCTCTGGGTATATGCCCAGGAGTGGTATAGCCGGATCCTCCGGAAGTGTCATGCCCAGTTTTCTGAGGAGCCGCCAGACTGCTTTCCAGAGTGGTTGTACCAGCCTGCAATTCCACCAGCAGTGGAGGAGTGTTCCTCTTTCTCCACATCCTCGCCAACAACTGCTGTCTCCTGTGTTTTTGATCTTAGCCATCCTGACTGGTGTGAGATGGAATCTCAGGGTTGTTTTGATTTGCATTTCCCTAATGACTAAGGATGATGAACATCTCTTTAGGTGCTTCTCAGCCATTAGATATTCTTCAGGTGAGAACTCTTTGTGGAGCTCTGTACCCCATTTTTTAATAGGGTTACTTGCCTCTCTGGAGTTTAACTTCTTGAGTTCTTTGTATATCTTGGATATTAGCCCTCTGTCGGATGTAAGGTTGGTAAAGATCATTTCCCAGTTAGTTGGTTGCCGCTTTGTCTTTTTGACGGTGTCTTTTGCCTTGCAAAAACTTTGTAATTTAATGAGGTCCCATTTGTCTATTCTTGATCTTAGAGTATAAGCTATTGGAGTTCTGTTCAGGAAATTCTCCCCTGTGCCCATATGTTCAAGGTTCTTCCCTAGTTTCCCTTCTATTAGTTTCAGTGTGTCTGGTTTTATGTGGAGATCTTTGATCCACTTAGAATTGAGCTTAGTGCAAGGAGATAAGGATGGGTCAATTTGCATTCTTCTGCATGTTGACCTCCAGCTGAGCCAGCACCATTTGTTGAAAAGGCTATCTTTTTTCCACTGGATGGTTTTAGCTCCTTTGTCAAAGATCAAGTGACCATAGGAGTGTGGATTCATTTCTGGGTCTTCAATTCTGTTCCATTGATCTACATGTCTGTTACTGTACCAATACCATGCAGTTTTTAACACTATTGCTCTGTAGTACAGCTTGAGGTCCGGGATACTGATTCCCCCAGAGGTTCTTTTACTCTTGAGAATAGTTTTAGCTATTCTGGGTTTTCTGTTATTCCAGATGAATTTTTGAATTGCTCTTTCTAACTCTATGAAGAATTGAGTTGGGATTTTGATGGGGATTGCATTGAATCTGTGTATTACTTTTGGTAAGATGCTCATTTTTACTATATTAATCCTGCCAATCCATGAGCATGGCAGATTTTTCCATCTTCCGAGGTCTTCTTCAATTTCTTTCTTCAGAGACTTGAAGTTCTTGTCATAGACTTTCTATTACTCTAGGTTTCTAGGTTATCATAGATCTGCTTTCTGATTCCAGTTGTCTCACCCATAGTCTCTCCCTCCACCCTACACATAACTCATACCCTCTGTTTCCATGCCCATACCCAAACTAGACCTTGTCTACCAGCAATATTTATTCTATTTCACCTTCACAGTGAGATTCATGTGTCCACCCATTTGAACACTTCTTGTTACTTAGTTTCTCTGGGTCTATGGATGGTAGCATGATTATCTTTTACTTACCAGCTAATATCCACTTACAAGAGAGTACATACCTTGCTTGTCTATCTCAGGTCTGGATTACATCAGGATTATCTTTTCTAGCTCTATCCAATTTCCAGAAAATTTCTTGATATTGTTGTTTTTTACAAATGATTAATATTCCATAGTGTAAATGTAACACATTTTCTTTATTCATTCTTCTATCCCAGGACAACTAAGTTGTTTCTAGTTTCTGGCTACTATGAATAAAGCTTCTGTGAACATAGTTGAAAAAGTGTCCTTATAGTATGATGAAGTGTCCTTTGGATATATGCCCAGGAGTGCAGATAGATCAAGAGGTAGATAGATTATGGTAGATCAATTCTTAATTTTCTGAGAACCTGCCCAATTGATTTCCAAAGTGGCTGTACAAGTTCTTACTCCCACCAGTAATAAAGGAGTTTTCTCCTTACTCCACATTCTCACTGGCATGAGATGTCATTTGAGTTTTTTAACTTAGCTAATCTGAAAGGTATAAAATGAACTCTCAAGGACATTTTGATTTGAATTTCTCTAATGGCTAAGGCTGTTGAAACTTTGCATGTTTCTCAGCCATTAGTAGCTACTCTGTCAAGAATTCCGTGTTTAGACCTGTGTACATTTTTCAGTTTGCATTATTAAGCTTGTTGATGACTAGTTTCTTGAACTCTTTATATATTTTGGATATCAACCTTCTGTCAGAAGTGAAGCTAATGAAGAACATTTCTTATTCTCTAGGCTACTGGTCTGTACTATTGAAAATATCCTTTGCTCTAAAGAAGCTTTTCAGTTTCATGAGGTTCCATTTTTAAATTCTTAATCTTTGTGCCTGCAATATTAGTGTTTTATTCAGAAAGTTGTGTTCTGGGCCAATGCATTAGGGGTATTCCTCATTTCTAAGTGTCTATAAATATGTAGATTAAGATTGGGTTTTAATTCCATTCCATTGATCAACCTATCCATTTTTAGGGCACTCAAAACCCTTCTTGTTACCTGTGGTCTCATAGTTAAAACTCATGTCATGGGTCAATTTTGAGAGGAATTGTCTTACAAATAATTCTTTTGTTTAAGTGTTTCCCATAGTACATCTCCAGGCACTGCTCCAAATGTAAGGTGACCCTCCAGGTGCTTACAGTTCTCTAAAATCCTGATTTTGAGGGGCTTGGAGGGCTAAGGAAGTGGTCAAAGCCTGGATAGTAGAGATGAATGAGACCACTATTTAGGCTGTTCCTCATCTCACCCTTGCATGACATGACTCCTGAATATCTCTTTGAAGGCTGGAAGTCAATGACTCACCTCCAAGTCCCAAAGGGCAAATCGGATCAGGCACTGGGTGACCCAGGACACAGGCAGCCAATGTGGTATCTATGAGCATTATATAATATATAGGTGTATATATTCATGTATCTTATGAATATTTACATGCACTTTATAATCCATTCTAGTTACGTTTTAATTTTTTTAATATTTTTTATTACTTTTAGATTACAATTACATCATTTTCTTTACCATGTCTTACTTAAAGGCCTCCCATATTCCTCTTCTTGTTCCTTTTAAAACTCCTGGCTTCCTTTTTCATTAATTATTGTTACATGCATATATGATTATATATATATATATATATATATATATATATATATATATATATATATATATTCTCCTCCATCTGTATAATATTACCTATATGTATATGATTTCAGTGTGTTGACCATTTGATATTGGTGTCTCTTTTCTGGGGAAGGCTGTTTTTCCTGCCATCTGAGACCATAGAACAAGAAACTGACTCAAAAACCATTCTGACTACAAAGTCACTTCATTCTTTGAGTCAAAATCAAATCTTGCTTACTATTTAGAATCAATTTTTGAAGTTGTAGAAATTTGAATATTTAATTTAAAACAACCATTTTTCTTGTGTTTTTATTGTATTTATTTTCTACTGCCTATAGCCATGTTGCCATAATTATTCTGTGTACATACCAGCTGCACAGGGCTGAAATTGAACATAGGTATTTTTTCAAGATCTCCCATATCTTTGGCATCAACATTCTTCCTTTTCTTGAGGTTTTATTAGTTGTTTCTCTCAATGAGTTTTTGTGTTACAGTTTGCTTACTTCATTTGTGGTTTTCCCTCAACTAAGTTCCATGAGATCCACATAGAAAAAACATGCATTCTGACCCTTACTTGGAGTATGTGAATCCAAGTCCAGTGCAAACTTTTAAGAGAGGTGACTGATAAACATAAGGAACCAGTAAATATGGACTGTTTTCTCAAAAATGTATAAGCAATAGAACTGGGTCTAAATGATCAGATTTATATAAGAAGCAAAAAAAAAAAAAAAAAAAAAGAATGCTATTTTCCTCCCTATTCTTTCATGGTAGACCATTATTTTAAGAGACATAATAAAAAGATAAAAACTTTTGATAACTGAAAGTCTTGCTGCCAAAGATAGATGATGATATCTAGTCATAATCTCTGGTTGTTGGGGGATGGGCTTATTATCTCTTCCTCTGAAAAAGATCTGTACTGGTGTCTAAAGATGAGGTAAACCATAGAACAAAATCCTGGACCTACAGAAATAGAAAAGACTGGGTACTTACTCATGATACCCTTTGAAATTAAAGATTCCCTGAAAGGGTATCTGCTTACTAACTGTCTTAGGGTTTCTATTCCTGCACAAACATAACGACCAAAAAGCAAGTTGGGGAGGAAAGGATTTATTCAGCTTACACTTCTGAGTTGCTGTTCATCACAAAAGGAAGTCAGGACTGGAACTGAAACAGGTCAGGAAGCAGGAACTGATGCAGAGGCCATGGAGGGATGTTCCTTACTGGCTTGCTTCTCCTGGCTTGCTCAGTCTGGTCTCTTACAGAACCCAAGACTTCCAGCCTAGGAATGGTACCACCCATAAGGGGTCCTCCCCCTTGATCACTAATTGAGAAAATGCCCCACAGTTGGATCTCATGGAGGAACTTCCCCAACTGAAGCTCCTTTTTCTATAATAACTTCAGTCTGTGTCAAGTTGACACACAAAACCAGTCAGTACACTAACATTGCATACTGAACATATTTATATTGGTGTTTTTGACTGGTTTGGATTGGTTATATTTGGTCATGTGACTGATTTTGAAGACAAAAAGATTCCTTAGTACCCACAACTTTGGTTTCTTTGAGACTGAGATCTCATTAATATAAGAAAGTGATCTTTTATTTAGAAACAACATACATCTAATTTGAACAAGAAAGCCAGGAACTCATTACTCAGAATTTAGTATTGCTGTTAAATGGTAATTTAGACTATGCATGAATATATTTAACAATATATATCTAAACCTATATATGAATATATTCCACTTATATAATCACTTATATATATACACACATATAAAATATATCATATATTTATAGTTAATAAACTTGATATTTTTTAATGTATCTATATATTTTAGTACTTTGGGACATGTAGTACATTTTATCCATATTTCTAAAAGTTAAGCATTTATATTGTACTGAGAGATAATCAGTGCTGTTTTCCAATATTGCTTCCAGCTGATATGTCACCAATATTTCTACTTTCTTCTAAGACTTAAACACACATTTTGCGCAGTATTCTCTTAACCATGTCATTTTCATTGACAATATAATTGTGCTATAGAAATTGTCCTTTCATGGTTCCTAATGATAATTCATCCTTAGTCATTATCTGGAGTTGCTAAGTAGATTAACTGAGACTTATAATTACTATCACATAATAATGCAATACACAGGAAATTAATATATTTCTTTCGTAGGGTATTGTCTTCCTTGAGGAAAGCATTCAAGCAAAGAGATTTAAGTTGCAGAATATTGTTTTTTACTCAAAAAGAAATCAAACTTGCAGAATCATGATAAAGCTGAAAAAGTAATTTGATCACCTTTCAATCATCTGTGGTTTCTATTCAATATTGACTGTGAAAACCATGTAACTTTTAAATTATATACTTGTATTGATTAACATTTTATTTGAGAAAATTGGCAATTCTTGTAAATGCTACAAAATTACTATTGGTAAAACACTAAAATAGGAAAGAGATGACTTATTACATTTCATTAAAATGAAAATGAATAAAGAATTATCAACCATAAATGACTCCTTCTATAACTTATATTAATCTAAGGAAGTTTGAGCTATGAACAACCTGACCCTTTACCTTACTCTGTCTTCTATAGTGAACTATAAGCCTGTCTATATTTTAGGGGAGGGCACAGTTGATCTGTACTGCTACAAGATTCTATAGAGTGGCAAATAAAGCCACTTTATATTTTCAAAACAAAAAAAGAAAAGAAGAGAGAATTTTAACAAAGAATATTAGACCATAGTAACATGATAAAACAAACTCATGTGCTTCTTCATACCAGTGTTTTGCATGTACAAGCTGACTAGGGCTGCAAACAAGAAATTTACATGTTTGTGTTCCAAAAAAGGTTGATGCACAGAAAATAAAACTTATTAAGAAAATAAACAAAATAAAACAAAAAAAAAAATAAAGGTAATCTAAATTAAACTAGGTAAAGAATGTCCTGTGAATGCATTATAAAAACAATAGGATCACAAACCAAAGAGTACACATGGAAAGTCCCACATCTCCAGCTGCATATGTAGCAGAAGATGATCATTTCAGACATCATTGAGAGGAGAGGCCATTGGTCTTGTGAAGGCTCAATTCTCCAGAATAGGGGAATACAAGTCAGGAAATTGAGGGAGATAGGGAGTAGGAGGAGGGGGGATGTAATAGGGGGTTTTAGGTGGATAACATGAAAAGGGGTTAAAAATTTAAATGTAAATAAAGCAAATATCTAATTAAAAAAAAGACAATAAGATAGTAAAATTTTTTAAAATACTTGAGCTAAAGTAGAGAAAATTTGTTTTTATGTGCGTAGTCATACCATGTGATATCAAATAACATCCTGTCCTATTCCTGAAGCCACAGTGTTCTCTTTAACATCACACTCAAAAATAACATTATTCCCATAATAAGGTCCATTTTTTAACTTTTCCACCATCTCCTGTCTGTGTCATGTGGTACAGGATTGAACTATTTATACATTTTCACTGATATTGAACACTGAAAAATAATGGCTAGTTTCTCACAGTTATTGAAACCTAGTTTTTTTTTCAGACATTAAGAAAAGCATGATTTTTATATTCATATCTGATAAAATAGACTGTTAAATCATATGAAAAACTGCTTTTTAATATCAGAATTGCTTTCCATATAACGAGAGATTTCCACACAGTAAGAGGAATAGATTATGCAAAGCATGTATTGATACCAAATGGAGGAAAACTTTGATTTACATTTCTCACATATCTACTTTATATTTCTACCTATTTTAATTGAAGAAATATATGACAAATAGTTCATTAGCAATCCCTTGCACTACTGATCATACTAAATATTTTTAAACTGTGGCATAACTATTTAAATTGCACTAATCATTTCACATTCTATAACAATGTTTCTTTAAATCAATACTGTGTTATGTCTGAAATAATTTAATATTTGCACAGTTTTTTGTTAACGTTACTGGACATTAGATAAGTAAGTTTAAATACTTTATGAAACAGAGAAGATGAATGAGAGTTCATTAATCAAAGTTTAACTGAAAAACTATACCAGAAGCTTTAAGATTATTGATACTAGTCAGCATTTCTTCTGAAAAATCATTGATGACAAAAAAATAACAAGAAAAGAGATGTAGTTATAGATGCATCAGAGAAGCTCACTATGTGGAAACTATGATTGTGGCAATTTTTATGACCTCATTAAAATAGTGATTTCTAGATTTATAAGATGAGATTTTATTATTTCTTCCTTTCTCTCTGCTGTTCACATAGAACATAGAAATAAGTCCCGTACCTAGATCAAAAATGTTTACATGTGTGAATAGTTATCCTTCAGAAAAATAAACCATTTGTCCATATTATTCTATAAATTGCTTGCAAATATTCTATTACATACTTTTTGTCTGTACTCATGGGATATTTTGACTGGCAGCATTCTTTCATTACTAATTCAGTTTTGTCATATTTTATAAGGTTGTTTGAATTTTCTATTTATTTATTAAGTAACATAATACATTTTACTTTGATTTTCTTTTATTTTTAATAGTTTCTATTTCCTATAAATTTGTTAATAAATACTACTTTTGAATATTTTCTATTCAAGAAGAGAAATTTTCCCTTGTATTCCTTACCTTTTTAATGTGTATCATTCCTATTCCAGTTTGGATACTTTCAATACCAAATTTTAGTCAAATTGTTTAGGTTGTCTTTTCTAGACCATTTTTTTCTAATTTTTAGTTCATTCTCAAAGTTTGTTTTTCCATTAAGTTTCAGCATTTTTGGTTTTAACACTGGCCATGGCTTTTACGGGATATGTATCAGAATGTCCAGTCTGGTTATGTGGGGTCCTTTACAATCATCTTTAGGAATGCTCACAACTGTATACTCTACTCTTGTGACTGGTCAGCAAGAACTAATGAGTTTATCTTCAACGGAAACTATTAGGAAACAGTGGGAAGACAAAGAGAAGAATGAGGGAAGAAGCACATTCATATGAAGTTCTGTGAACACAGATGTCATCTAGGATAATTATTAGTGTAACATACAATTTTTTTTCCAGAATCACTGATCTTTTTTGGCTCAACTCATTGCCTTGCGAATGGTTGTTTCATATATTTGGGCTGTAATTGTATCAGGAAGGCAATTATATCTGATCCATAATAATGTTTCTGAGCCTGATTCCCTGGTCAATGGTTAAGTCATAAGCCTTGATGAGAAGTATTTTAATTTTCACATTCTTGCTTCCAACATTTAGGAACTTATACAATGAGATAACCTTAATTCAGTAATATAAACATATACATATATTCACACATACCTAAACATAAATTTTAGCACTTATTCATAAGTTTTACTAATTTACCATGTATATCATAAATGCCATCACTCTGCTAAAATAGAAAGAAAAGTCTGTACATAAAACCCAGTGAGGGCAAGATAGGAAAGATTACTGAATAAAAACAAGGTCTGTGATACTGTCTTAAGACAATGCCTTATTCAAATATAGACACCCTTACAAATGAATGTTTTAATGTATATAAGTTTTTCTTATGAAAATGTTTTAAAGCCACCTGTTATAAGAAAAAGTTGTTTTGAAAAATAATTTTGTTATACAAGTAGTTTCCTAGGCTACCTTACGTGTATTTATTTGATTAACCAGTTCCTGGGAACTCTCTCTGAAGAATAGAGTGACTATCTTCACCTGTATTTGTAAAAGTATCATTTATTCACCTGATGTAATAGTCATCTTTGAGACTTACTACTGAATAAGCTTACTCTTTCTTATTCTTTCTAACCTCTGGCTGGCTAGTTCAACTCAGCTATTCTGAACGAATAACCTTTTCAAAATGAAGCCAGATTCATTCTGGCTTCTCTTGGCTTCTCATTGAATTAATGTGCTTGGCCTCAAACTAACTCTAGGAATTTGTTCTAATCTTCTGGCTCCTTCATATTCTCTAGCTTTAACTCTCTCTGCTGACCTGCACTGAATTGTATGAATTCACTACAGACTCAACTACACTACACTATACTCCTTGCACTGACACCCAACTGACTAAATTGACTAAACTCTACTGCAGTGAACTTGACTGACTGAAGAGAACTGACTGACTCTCCCTACACTGCTGATGAATAGCTGTTTTCTCATGAGAGTTAAGCATAGCCTATTTCTGACCCATTCTGTCAAATCGTTCATCAATTTGTCTGTCCTTCACTTAGATGCCACTATCCGACATGGATGCATCCTTCTACAAACTATCTTTACCTACAATCTTAAAGATTAAAGGTATGTGGTATTGGTGAGTCTGTATTCCAATGAGATCAAATAGACCTAGAACATCTTTGGATGTGATCTCTTGCCAGAGCAGTCATGTTGCTGGATTAAATTTCTTTGCATGCATTCAAAATGGAAATTTTTATCAAAGCCTTATGTCTGTTTCTTGTTTGAAATAGAAATATTTCGGTGGTGGATTCTAGGATATATTTTTTTCCTCTTTTGTTAGTGGTTTTATTTTGGCATTTTTCCCAGATACCTTCCAATAAGATATACACATTGATGTACAGTTTTTGTCAGTCTGCAGCTTTGAACTTGGACACCTTAGCACACAAATTCCTGAAGACACAAAGCTTCTTTTATAAAAGTTCCTTGTTTGAGAAATAGTTTCAAACCAACCTTCACTAGATTCTTCAGATACTCTATAAGAAACATAACTTGAGCACTTTGAGCATGTTGAAGCCCTGTCTTCCTGAAAGTGGATCTACTTGAGTCTTCCTGTTAAATCAACCTAGTTTTTAATGGACAAAATCTAGTACCGAGGCCTAGTGTTTATAAAAACACGTTTAAAAAAAATTTAAAAACACAGATGATACAGCATATGGCTCTCAAGGAGGCACCATTGTCACATGCACAGTGAAATATTGTGAAAGCAATATGGAGGATCCATGCTGCTTACTTTGATACAGGGGTCCTCAGGGGAGGTAGGGACTTTATTCTACTTCAGATCTCTCTTTAAATGCCAAAGTTGCTTAAAGTTAAACTTTACTACATTGATGTTTAAAATGTAGAGTTTATTTGAGAAGACAGAGAGTTGTGACTTGTCACTCCAGTCTATAAGAGGTTAGGACTCTACCAAAGAAAATAATAGAGTGAAAACTGCTCTGAAATAATCTAGTAGACCAAAACGTCTTTGGTTAATTCTAATATATCAAAAGAACAGACAAGTATACTTCCTGTTCTCAAAGTGAATATAGATCAGCTAGTTCTCCTTTTGTTCCATTGCTTATTATAGCCCTGGATATTGCATTATTAGATACTTATTTTAATTCGATTATTGTTTGCTTGGCATCTGAAAAGGTAGGGGGAATGTACAACTAACATAATAACAACAGAAAAATGTGTACTTTAACTTCAGATAAACAAACAAAAATTCGTTACTGAAACCTCCAATTTGAAATAGCTGCATGTTTATCCAGAATTGTTCCTTCTTACTAGGGCACTAGACACTTGCACAGTCTTTCATCTTGCATTTGAAGGAGTCAATATCTAGAACTCCTTATCCTTGTTGTCTCTAACATTCTCATTGTTCCTCATAGGCAGGACCCCATAAAAAGTCAACCTGCAGGTACATCCTTCAATTTCATTTACAAATCACATATTTAGAACACTACATGTAAAGGAGAATGGTGGACCTGATATTTAGAAGGTTAGAAGAAATACTACACACTATAATACATAGATGAATTTTATGAGCTTCCATCAGTAAATACAATTCTCCACAAGGTTAGAATATCTGTGGCAATGGTACTCATGGTTCTCTCTACATTTCTTTTAGTTCAGAAAATTAGACAATGAATACAATCACCCAATAAATTTGGAAAACCTAATACTGCCTCTAGATTTTTCCCACCTTAATATGTCAAATTATTAGCAGTAGAAATATAGTTGCACAAGAAGTTAACAAAACAGGGAGAGATGACCATGTGAAAACAGCTAAGTTATTAAGAAGACACTCATGATTGTCTCCTGTTTTTAAAAAATCCTTTAATTACAAGATTTCAATCCCACCTAAGCCTAAAAGGCTTTAAGGCCACAAGTTAGTAAAGTCCTGATAGATTGCTTCATTATTCTAGGCCATGACCTTCCTTCATTTACAGTTCTTGTCTATGAATCCCCTACATGCTTTCTCAACACTTTTGATACACAAATCTTTCTAAATGCCTCCTTGATTTTCTCACAAAAAGGCTCTTTCTCAATCTACTTTTCTGGGCTAGTTTCATAAAGGGAAACCTAACTGATATCTATTGAACATTTCCTCCCAAACACAAAAGAATATACCTTCTTCTTAGCAGCCCACAGAACCTTCTCCAAAACTGACCATATATTTAGTCACAAATATTGCCTCAAAAGATTAAAAATAAATTTAAAAATCTCCTTGTATAGTATCAGACCACCATGTATTCAAGCTGTACATCAACAACAGAAAGAACATAAAGCCTACAAACTCATAGAAACTGAACAACTCTCTTATCAATGATCACTGGGTCAAAGAAGAAATAAAGAAATTAAAATATTTCTAAAATTCAATGAAAATGAAGGTACAGCTTACCCAAAATTATGGAACACAATGAAAGCAATGCTACGAGGAAAATTCATAGCACTAAGTGTCTTCATAAAGAAATTAGAGAGATTCTTGTGCTAGCTATTTACAAGAACAACAGAAACTCTAGAACAAAAAGAAGCAAACACATCCAAGAGGAGTAGATGGCAGTAAATAATCAAACTCTGGGTTGAAATACAACAATTAGAAACAAAAAGTACAATACAAGGAATCCATGAAACCAAGAGCTGATTTGAGAAATTAACAAAATAGACAAACCCTTAGCCAAAATAACTAAAGGGCAGAAACATAGCAAAATGTCAAAATTGGATAAACCTAGTTCAAATTTCCAAATCCTCTAAGAGGACAGGAGCAAATATCCCCAAGTCATGAAGCTTTCTGCTGTTCTAATAACAGAAGTAAAGTTCACCTTTTTTTCTAGGTATATCTAACAAGAAAATCCATGATATCGTTCCAACACAAATCTTAAACCTTCTCCTGTCCTTTGATCATAGTTGATTTCAAAATGAATTCTAGTTCTTGCTTTCAACCTCAAAAGATTTAAAGGTTTTCCTTCATGATTGTACTACCTGACATACATGACCCTTTCCTTGACACCAGTGATATAACACTGTGATTCTTGAGTTTTTCTTACTTGCTAATCTACTCATATTCTAGGCACTATAGAAGGATATTTCCTTCCATTCTATACATTAATGTCTAGACAAGAGAAAAATCTGAAAATCAAGAAATGATTCAAATATATGTAATTTATTTGTCACTTTTCCATAATCATTATTTTCTGCTTTCATCTATCCAAAACTCTAAAAAGTCAACAAAATATAAATATATATTCTAGAAATACAGTAAAATATGTTAATAAATATCATCTCAATTGAACATATAATTTTGTGTATTGAATAAAAATATAGCTCAGGGAAACATACAGAAGAGGGGAAGAATGATTATAGGAGCCAGAGGGGTCAAGGACACCACAAGAAAACCCACAAAATCAACTAGCCTGGCTTCAAAGAGCTCAAAAATGCTGAACCAATAATCAGAGAGCCTACATGCCTCTAACCTTGAACCCTGCATACATGGGGAATATATAGCTTGGTCTTCCTGCGAGACACCTAACAGTGGGATCAGGGATTGTGTTTGACTCTTTTGGGAGCTTTTGCTCCTACTGGATTGCCTCGTTCAGATTTAATATGATGGAAGGCATCCTGCAACTTGTTATGCCATGTTTGGTTACTATCTCTGGGAGGCCTGCCCTTGTCTGAAGTTAATCTACGGCAGAGGGCAGGTGGAAGAAAGATAACAAGGAGGGAAAAGTAGCCTTCCTCTACTCAAAGGATAAATGCAGTGACAAATTAGAGAAACAACACCCTTCACAATAGTCATAAATACTATTACATACCTTGATTTGACTCTAACGAAGCAAGTGAAATATCTGTATGACAAGAACTTTAAGTCTCTGAAGAAAGAAATCAAAGAAGATCTCAGAAGATGAAAAGATCTTCCATGGTCACAGATTGGCAGGATTAGTATAGTAAAAACGGCCATTTTGCTGAAAGCAATCTACAGATTCAAAGCAATCCCCATCAAAATTCCAAATCAATTCTTCATTTAGTTAGGAAAAGCAATTTGCAAATTCATTTGGAATAACAAAAAACCCAGGATAGCAAACACTATTCTCAAAAATAAAGAATGTCTGGCAACTCAATTCTTCATAGAGTTAGTTAGTTGCTGTGAAGAGAAACCATGATCAGGGCAACTATTATAAAGGAAAATATTTAATTATGGCTAGCTTATACTTTCAAAGTCTTAATCAATTATCACAGTGGTAACCATGGCAGCATACAGGCAGACTTGGTGCTAGAGGAGTCAAGAGTTCTACATCTTGGTCTAAAGGCAGCTGAAGAGGTTTAGAATTACACACTGGGCATAGCTTGAGCTTATATATGAGAACACAAAGCCTACCTCCACAGTGACACACTTACTCCAAAAAGGCCAAACCTATTTCAATAAGGTCACACCTCCTAAAACTGACACACCTATGGGCCAAGTATTCAAATATGTGAATTATGGAGGCCATGCCTATTCTAAGCACACACACACATACCTATGTATGTATATGTATATGTATATGTATATGTATATGTATATGTATATGTATATGTGTGCATGTATATGTATGTACACAGTTTGCTCAATCTGTATATTACATGTATGTTTGTTTTCAGGTTTGACCATTTGGTAATAGATAACTAATTGTTTCAGCTCTTTTATGTTCATTGCAGTGACAGTGGGGATGTTTAATAAATTTACAATCACAGGAAAAATTTAAGAGAGGCATTTTAAATGTTTTATCTCATTTTTCTAGCATGCTCTGCTTTTATGACCCAGTTGCATAATTAGTCTTCATCTCTATGGCTGTAATATTTTTTCTATGACACTGAACACTGAAGACATTAAAAAAGTTAATATTTTGTGTTTCATTTAAAAATAATGTGTCTGACTCAGATTGATTTACTTCCTTTTACCCTTGACAAAAGAAAGTTCATTGAAAGCTCATAAATTTCTGCCAAGCCTTGATTCTCAAAGCTTTACTCAAAAATAATCATGATTTATGTTACAAATAATATAATTTAGGCAGTATGAATATTTCTTCATAAAACATATATCTTTCTTTTAACACTAAAGGACTTAGTTGATAAACTGTGCAAGTAAAAATAGGAAAAGTTTCAATGCCATTATTTTAAAAGTTGAAACTTTGGAAAGGCTGGAAATAGTTTAGTAGTCTGTGGCTTGTAATACCCCAGTATCTAGAGTTAGACCACAGAAGAAGATAGAATATTAACAACTTTCTGATAAATAATTGAAATTTCAGCAAATAATTATTTCACTATGAATTATTACTGAAGATTTTATAAGATCAATCTTCACTATTACAGCAAGACTTTCTTATAATTTGTATGATTGTCTTTAAAATGAGGGGGATAGATTTCCTTTTTAGAGGTAACATCCACAGGCATTATACAGTCCAAAACTGTTCTATGTTTTAATGTATCCATGTATATATGTGGTAGATTATGAAATAATTCTTCAAGGAGTCCTACAGATGGTTGCTTATCTATATTTTTGTAGATTTACTAAATTCTACATAACATCTTCACCCTTAGACAGGAAGAAAAGGAGATTGGAGGAGCATGCCATTGCTTAGGTGAACTAGCCCCTAAATGCTACTGTTCACTACAATCATCAGTCATCAGACAGAAAACCGATTACTAGTAAGAGACACAGAAGAGTTCAATGGTGAGAAGCACCATTTCGTTCATAGATGTGAGTAGCATTAGAAGACAGAGTGAGATACATATATGTGGAGTATATGAAAACGTTATTACGTGTGATACTAAAATAGACCAATGTATACTGCTAATGTTTCTTTAGAAGAGGAGTGGTTAAAAGAGAGAGTTCATAGCTCTAATGTGGTTACTTATAGGATATGAAACATGTTTCCATTTTGGCTGTGTCATGATGACTAAGATAAACTTATACTTGGGAACTAGAAAGTCTTGGAATGATTAGACCTTTATGGTTAGGATTCCGTGATTCCTTATAATTTTTATAAGATTAGCCTTCAATATTACAAGATTTTCTTAAACTCTCTTGGATTGCTTTTAAAATGGAGTGATAGATTTCTATTTTAGATTAAATGTCCCTAGGCATTATAAATTCCAAAATTACTGCGATTCACTTGTCAGAATAATTGTCCTCTCTTTTATTACAGTAATTGTCACTTAAATGTTTCAGATTCATCTAAATTTGGTAAGTAAATCTTATATTGCAAAATTGGGGACTAATTTGAAATGTCCCCTTGTGATCCTTCCAACACTTTTTCTGTTTGACTGAACAGGAAAATCTTTGTTTAGATTTTTAGTCATGTGCCAAGTAGAGACATTCCTTCCACCCTTTTGGATACCTATAAGGGTCCTCCGTTAAGGGACATCTGGGTTCTTTCAAGCTTCTGGCTATTATAAATAGAACCGCTATGAACATAGTGGAGTATGTGTCCTTATTACATGCTGGGGAATCCTCCGGGTATATGCCCAGGAGTGGTATAGCTGGGTCCTCTGGCAGTAAATTGCCCAGTTTTCTGAGGAACCACCAGACTAATTTCCACAGTGGTTGTACCAGCTTGTATTCCCATCAGCAGTGGAGGAGTGTTCCTCTTTCTCCACAACCTCACTAGCACCTGCTGTCCCCTGAGTTTTTGATCTTAGCCATTCTGACTGATGGGTGGTGAAATATCAGGGTTGTTTTGATTTGCATTTCCCTGATAACTAAGGATGTTGAACATTTCTTTAGGTACTTCTCAGCCATTTGAAATTCCTCAGGTGAAAATTCTTTGTTTAGCTCTATACCCCATTTTTAATAGGGTTATTTGGCGGCTTTCTGGAGTCTAAATTCTTGAGTTCTTTGTATGTATTGGATATTAGCCCTCTGTCAGATGTAGGGTTGGTAAAGATCTTTTCCCAATTTGTTGGTTGCCATTTTGTCCTATTGACAGTGTCCTTTGCCTTACAGAAACTTTGTAATTTTATGAGGTCCCATTTGTCAATTCTTGATCTTAGAGTATAAGCTTCTCCAGTTTCTTTTCTATTAGTTTCAGTGTGTCTGGTTTTATGTGGAGATCTTTGATCCACTTGGACTTGAGCTTTGTACAAAGAGATAAGAATGGATCGATTTGCATTCTTCTACATGCTAGCTGCCAGTTGAACCAGCACAATTTGTTGAAAAGGCTATATTTTTTCCACTGGATGGTTTTAGCTCCTTTGTCAAACAAAGATTAATTGACCATAGGTCTGTGGTTTCATTTCTGGGTCTTCAATTCTATCCCATTGATCTACCTGCCTGTCACTGTACCAATATATACAGTTTTTAACACTATTGGTCTGTAGTACTGCTTGAGGTTCGCAATACTGATTCCCACAGTTCTTTTACTGTAGAGAATAGTTTTAGATATCCTGGGTGAACATCTAGATGAATTTGAGATTTGCTCTTTCTAACTCTTTGAAAAATTGAGTTGGGATTTTGATGGGGATTGCATTGAAACTGTGTATTGCTATTAGCAAGATGGCCATTTTTTACTATATTAAATTGCCAATCCACGAGCATGGAAATTTTTTTTCATGCTGAGGAGTAGCACTTGTCATTTGTACAGGTCATCTTCAGAGTCAAAAATCTAATACTAAAGTAAGTGCCATGAGTAATATAAGCCTTTTAGAAGGAGATGCAAAAATAATTGTAAACGATAACAAAATATATGACACTTCGTTTTCTTAATCATTTCCTTCCTTGGTACACTGGCTAGCATTATCCTTGGAACATAGTGGTAACTACTTTGAGTTAATGACTTTTATCTCTCAGCTTCTGCTTACTCAAATGTTATTGTTCTTTAACATTTGCCTCTTTCAAAAACAAATGTAATTTTGGAGCCATTGTACTTAGAAATGTCCTTGCTAGGAGACAGTACTATAAACCAAAAATTTTACTGCCTTTGATATATGGTTTGTCTTTTAATGCAATCTGAGATTGCATTAACTTTTTGCATTCTTTCATCATATTATTAATATATAATAAGTTCAATTAAAAGCTTATTATTGTATATTTTGGCATATAGCTTTTCTGTACATAAAATATTAGGTCTTAAAAGCAAAATGTAACTTTCACTTATTTTAAATCACATTTATATAATTGATCTGATTTACCCAGATGTTGTCATTTTTGATGCTGAACTTTGGCCACACATCAAACTCCCAGATATTCAATTGAGCCTTTTCAGGTTTGGTAGGAACACAAACTAAAAGTCGTATATAAGTTATCTCATCACAGAGTATTCTATAAGGGAAGAAGAAAGCTATGTGTTTCTATATTTTTCAGAGATGGTTCCACAAATGTAGCTGTTTTTCTATATGTGGTCAATAAATGGATATACAGGAAGACTAAAATGGCATGCCCTCATTATTTATACAGAAGATGGTAATAAGGGTCCAAAATCTGTATTATTATTCATTTATATTTTCTATTTTTATTAGATATTTTCTTTATTTAAATTTCAAATGTTATCTCCTTGACAAGTTTCCCCTCCAAAAACTCCCTATCCCATGCCCCTCTTCCTGCTCACTTATCCACCCACTCCTGATTCCCTGACCTGTCATTTCCCTTCCCTGGGGCAATGAACCTTCACAGGTCCATGGGCCTCTCCTCTCATTGATGTCTGACCAGGCCATCCTCTGCTACTCATGTGGCTGGAGCCATGGGTCCCTCCATGAGTACTCTTTGGTTGGTGTTTATGTCCCATTGAGCCATGGGATACTAATTGGTTAATATTGTTGTTCCTTCTATGGGGCTGTAAATCCCTTCACCTCCTTGGGTCCTTTCTCTAAGTCCTCCATTGAGGATCCTGTGCTCAGTTCAATGGTTGGCTGAAAGCATCCCCCTCTATATTTGTCAGGCACTGTTAGAACCTCTCAGGACACAGCTATATCAGACTTTCAGCAAGCACTTGTTGGTATCCACAATAGTGTCTGGGTTTGGTAGACACTATGAGATGGATCCCCAGTTGAGTCAATCTCTGGATGGCCTTTCCTTCAGTCTCTGCTCCACAACTGGTCTCTGTATTTCCTCCCATGGGTATGTTGTATCTCTTCTAAGAAGGACCAAATTATCCACACTTTGCTCTTCCTTCTTGAGCTTGATGTTGTCTGTGAATTAATATGGTTTGTGAATCTTGTGCATTCTGAGCTTCTAGGCTAATATCCACTTATTAGTGAGTGAATAATATGTGTGTTCTTTCGTGATTGGGTTACCTCACTCAGGATGATATTTTCTAGTTCCATCTTGTTGCAAAATTTCATGAATTAAATGTTCTTAATTGCTGAGTAGTACTGACTTAATAAGACTTTATTTACCCAAAGGTTTTTTTTTGTACCTTGTGTTTTTTATTGTATACAATTATGAACTCCTTACCTAAATCTTACATGAAGCATTTGCTTTTTAAATAAGTTTTTACATTTTGCTAAAGAGACATACAGATTTGAAGTAGCTACTTTTCAATGATTGATAAAGTTAGTAACATTTTCTTTGCAGTTATTACAGCTGTGAATTTATAGATGGTTAAGTTATCTAAATAAAATATTTTGTTGCTATGTATCAACTCATTACCTTCTCACATACCTAATCTCCATGCTGAGCTAGCCTCTCATTTCTCTGTTAATACATTTAGCAATGTTAATGCAAGTTACTTACCTATAATTCATTTTTCTTAGTCTATCAAGTAAAATATTTTAGTAGACAAAAGAAATACGATAATATATATCATCATTTTACCTTTTAAAAATCAATTAAATCACAGTAGAGGGAAGCCATTTTGTTCTCCTAGAGACAAACCCAAGCATTACTACTACTTTCAAGGGCAGATAACAGTGGGGCATATTTGAACATGACTCTCTTTGTCTTTCCCATAGCAAATAAACATTAATTTAAAAGATGTTTCTACATAATCTTCCAATTATATCTATATAAATTATATATTTTTGTTGTTGTTGTTTTAGTTGTGAAGACATGTTTATTTTGCATAATGCTTAACAGACTGGAACTCTTTATACAGACTACGCTGCTCTCAAATTTGCAATCTTTATTTATTTCTAAGGACTTTGAAACCACCTTGACATCCTTTTTCAAAGAGGTGAGAGCAGGTAATTGAGATGCTGGCATAATTTAGGTTTACCTTAGAAAATCATTGCTTTACATGAGCATATTGGTATGCATACAATTTTAAGCTAACTCACTGGCTTAATTCCATTAATGAATTGCAACTACTAAGTACTATTTGTTTTTTTTAATTATTTATTTTATTTTATTTTATTTTTTAATTTACATTCCAAATCATTTCCCCTTTCCCGTTTCCTCCCTCCCCAAAAGTCCCATAAGCCCCCTTCCCTCCCTCTTTTCTCCATTCAACCCCCTCTCGTTACTCTGTCCTGGCGTTCCCCTACATCCAGTCTTTCCAGGACCAGGGGTCTCTCCTTCCATCTTCTTAGAAATCTATTGATATGCGAATTGTGTATAGGGTATTCCGAGATTCTGGGTCAATATCCCCTTATCAGTGACTGCATACCATGTGTGTTCTTTTGTGATTGGGTTACCTCACTAAGGATGATATTTTCAAGTTCTGACCATTTGCCTAGGAATTTCGTGAATTCATTGTTTTTAATTGCAGAGTAGTATTCCATTGTGTAGATATAACACTTCTTCTGAATCCATTCCTCCGTTGAGGGACATTTGGGTTCTTTCCAGCTTCTGGCTATTATAAATAAGGCTGCTATGAACATAGTGGAGCATGTGTCCTTATTGCATGCAGGTAAAGCCTCTGGGTATATGCCCAGGAGTGGTATAGCCGGATCCTCCGGGAGTGTCATGCCCAGTTTTCTGAGGAACCGCCAGACTGCTTTCCAGAGTGGTTGTACCAGCCTGCAATTCCACCAGCAGTGGAGGAGTGTTCCTCTTTCTCCACATTCTCGCCAACAACTGCTGTCTCCTGTGTTTTTGATCTTAGCCTACAGCTGATAAACGACTTCAGCAAAGTGGCCGGATATAAAATCAACTCAAGCAAGTCAGAAGCCTTCCTATACTCAAAGGATAAGCAGGCTGAGAAAGAAGTAAGAGAAATAATACCCTTCACAATAGCCACAAACCATATTAAGTATCTTGGCATGACTCTAATCAAACAGGTAAAAGATCTGTATGACAAGAACTTCAAGTCTCTGAAGAGAGAAATTGAAGAAGACCTCAGAAGATGGAAAAATCTGCCATGCTCATGGATTGGCAGGATTAATATAGTAAAAATGAGCATCTTACCAAAAGTAATACACAGATTCAATGCAATCCTCATCAAAATCCCAACTCAATTCTTCATAGAGTTAGAAAGAGCAATTCAAAAATTCATCTGGAATAACAGAAAACCCAGAAGAGCTAAAACTATTCTCAAGAGTAAAGGAACCTCTGGAGGAATCAGTATCCCGGACCTCAAGCTGTACTACAGAGCAATAGTGTTAAAAACCGCATGGTATTGGTACAGTGACAGACATGTAGATCAATGGAACAGAATTGAAGACCCAGAAATGAGTACTATTTGTTTATGTGCACGTTTGTATATGTAGATAAAGTCAAATCTAAACAGAGAAGCCATGTAGAATACTAAGGAATTCAAATAAACTATAATGGTTGATCTGATACATAGAATCAGGACTGGAGAGAATAGAGTGTTGTAAATGATGATGCATTATGGTGAACTCAGAAGCACAGTAACAAGTTTATAAAATAGTAATAGCCAAATCTTAAAGTAAAAAAAGTGTTATGGCTCCACAATATACATGCTAAAATCCTAACTGGGAGCATTTAGACAAATGTCACTATAGAGAACTTAAATTTAAATGAAATTATAAAAGTGAGATCCTAAACTTCTCTGTAGAGATAAACACAAGAATTTTATCTACATGTAAAGGAAAATCTGTGTGGAACTGTAGGGTTATGGAGATTTGTTAGCTGTGAGTAGAGGGATTATCAGAAGCAAACTCCTCATCTGCTTCATTAATGTCTGTACGCTTTCAATAGTTCTCCCCATGGAAGTGGAGAATTTATAAATTTTAGACACTTCTGGAAGAAAAGATAGAATGATGCTTAGTTATCACTGAGGTCCAGAAAAGTGGGTGTACTAAAATTTCCATTTACTTGTTCTGTTTTCTGGAAGTGGCAATGAGGATGCTCAAATGTTCCTAGTGGTTCGAACCAACAGACAGGTATATGTTAAGATTCTTAGCACAGAAAGTCTTCAGACATCCAGACCTATGATATAAATTTGACTGATGAAACAAGGGCCTTTGTTTTATCATGGAAACTGAAGACTGATAATGCACAGAGCAAGTTAGCAACACAAATATTATTCTAGTATTTTCCTCATGAAGAAAGGTTGGAATTTAAAAGTCAATTTTCAGAATCCAACACTTTACAAGATGGAGGAAGGTATTCAGTAAAATAGATTTAAAAAGAATGTATATACTAATCAGTGAATAAGTAGATGATCAATCAGTCTAGTATAGTTAAGATAAATAAAAGATAAGAATTATAAATAATATCTGCATATTTTAAGTGTGTAATATAAGATATGGCCTAACAAGTTATCAAGTTAAAATGGCACAATTTTTCATCCTACAGTTTCTATATAATGGTACAATGTGACAGAGTTCACCTGGTAAGGCTTAATTCAAAGTGCTGGGCAATACTACAGTCTCTGAAATTCAGTAATTTTCTATAAGAAAATCAAAGTGTCTATTATCTTCAAAATGGTCAAATCGAAAAATTCTCTACGTTTTAATTTTGTTTCTGTTGTGATAAAAGTCTCTGAGCAAGAGAAACTTGGGGAGGAAATGGTTTACTTGGCTTACACTTTCAGTTCACAGTCCATTATTCAGAAGTCAGGGCACAAACTCCAGCAGGAACTGATGTAGATAACAAGGATGTAATTCTTCTAACTGGCTTTTTCAGTAGTTCATGCTCAGTTAGCTTTCTTGTACATCCCAGATCCACCTACCTAGAAATAGTTCTTCCCACAGTGGGCTATGTGCCCTCCCACATCAATAATTACTCACGACAGTCTTTCACAGATAGGGTCACAAGTCAATTACATTGAAGTGGTTTATTCAGTTGAAGATCCTTCTTCCATAGTACTAACTTGGTTGTGCCAAGTTGACGTTGGACATTAACCAGGGCAATGCCATAGATAAGGAATGACATCAGGTTATTCAGGCACTCTGAGATGATGTCTTTTTCAATAAAAATCTAAGTCATCTAATGTGCCCTCACATTGGCATACAGAAAACCTTTCTAGCCACTTCAAATATGCAGTCAAACCATGAAGTCCAACATCTTTCTAACTCTATAATTGCATTTTGGAGAAAGGGTATGTTGCACGTATATATAAAATGGGCTGATCCTGGTGGACATTTCTTTAAATGGAAACAAAATGAGACTGTGTATGTCCATAATGTACACCATATTGTCATACCAATATACAGTTTCAAAACTTTAATTGTCAATGATACTTTACTTACATAAATAGAAAAGCTAAATGCTGCTGAAAATTAAGTGAATAATCACTTCTCTATTTATGTTTTGAATTTTAGGATTAATAAATTTATTGCTTATTAAGGTAAGTACTTGGGTACAGGTACACATACATGTTAGTGCAGCAAGAAAATAATTGATGATTTAGTATTAACACACACAGATTGAATACATAGAGTTGGTATATATATTATTCTAGAAGTTATATTCAAATGTATTTCCTATATATTCCACAGACATATAGAATAAATATAATTTAATCAGTTGCTATCTTTTATAATTTTTTTTATTTTATTTTTTATTTTATTTTTTTAATTTACATTCCAAGTCACTTCCCCTTTCCCGTTTCCTCCCTCCCCGAAAGTCCCATAAGCCCCCTTCCCTCCATCTTTTCTCCATTCAATCCCCTCTCGTTACTCTGTCCTGGCGTTCCCCTACATCCAGTCTTTCCAGGACCAGGGGTCTCTCTTTCCATCTTCTTAGAAATCTATTGATATGCGGATTGTGTCTAGGGTATTCCGAGATTCTGGGTCAATATCCCCTTATCAATGACTGCATACCATGTGTGTTCTTTTGTGATTGGGTTACCTCACTAAGGATGATATTTTCAAGATCTGACCATTTGCCTAGGAATTTCGTGAATTCATTGTTTTTAATTGCAGAGTAGTATTCCATTGTGTAGATATACCACATCTTCTGAATCCATTCCTCCGTTGAGGGACATCTGGGTTCTTTCCAGCTTCTGGCTATTATAAATAAGGCTGCTATGAACATAGTGGAGCATGTGTCCTTATTGCATGCAGGTAAAGTATCTGGGTATATATATACCCAGGAGTGGTATAGCCGGATCCTCCGGGAGTGTCATGCCCAGTTTTCTGAGGAACCGCCAGACTGCTTTCCAGAGTGGTTGTACCAGCCTGCAATTCCACCAGCAGTGGAGGAGTGTTCCTCTTTCTCCACATCCTCGCCAACAACTGCTGTCTCCTGTGTTTTTGATCTTAGCTATCCTGACTGGTGTGAGATGGAATCTCAGGGTTGTTTTGATTTGCATTTCCCTAATGACTAAGGATGATGAACATCTCTTTAGGTGCTTCTCAGCCATTAGATATTCTTCAGGTGAGAACTCTTTGTGTAGCTCTGTTCCCCATTTTTTAATAGGGTTACTTGCCTCTCTGGAGTTTAACTTCTTGAGTTCTTTGTATATATTGGATATTAGCCCTCTGTCGGATGTAAGGTTGGTAAAGATCATTTCCCAGTTAGTTGGTTGCTGCTTTGTCTTTTTGACAGTGTCTTTTGCCTTGCAAAAACTTTGTAATTTAATGAGGTCCCATTTGTCTATTCTTGATCTTAGAGCATAAGCTATTGGAGTTCTGTTCCGGAAATTCTCACCTGTGCCCATATGTTCAAGGTTCTTCCCTAGTTTCCCTTCTATTAGTTTCAGTGTGTCTGGTTTTATGTGGAGATCTTTGATCCACTTAGAATTGAGCTTAGTGCAAGGAGATAAGAATGGGTCAATTTGCATTCTTCTGCATGTTGACCTCCAGCTGAGCCAGCACCATTTGTTGAAAAGGCTATCTTTTTTCCACTGGATGGTTTTAGCTCCTTTGTCAAAGATAAAGTGACCATAGGAGTGTGGATTCATTTCTGGGTCTTCAATTCTGTTCCATTGATCTACATGTCTGTTACTGTACCAATACCATGCAGTTTTTAACACTATTGCTCTGTAGTACAGCTTGAGGTCCGGGATACTGATTCCCCCAGAGGTTCTTTTACTCTTGAGAATAGTTTTAGCTATTCTGGGTTTTCTGTTATTCCAGATGAATTTTTGAATTGCTCTTTCTTACTCTATGAAGAATTGAGTTGGGATTTTGATGGGGATTGCATTGAATCTGTGTATTACTTTTGGTAATATGCTCATTTTTACTATATTAATCCTGCCAATCCATGAGCATGGCAGATTTTTCCATCTTCTGAGGTCTTCTTCAATTTCTTTCTTCAGAGACTTGAAGTTCTTGTCATACAGATCTTTCACTTGTTTGGTTAGAGTCACGCCAAGATACTTAATATGGTTTGTGGCTATCATGAAGGGTATTATTTCTCTTACTTCTTTCTCAGCCTGCTTATCCTTTGAGTATAGGAAGGCTTCTGACTTGCTTGAGTTGATTTTATATCTGGCCACTTTGCTGAAGTCGTTTATCAGCTGTAGGAGTTCTCTGGTGGAGTTCTTTGGGTCGCTTAAGTATACTATCATATCGTCTGCAAATAGTGATAGTTTGACTTCTTCCTTTCCAATTTGTATCCCTTTGATCTCTTTTTGTTGTCTAATTGCTCTAGCTAGAACTTCAAGTACTATATTGAAAAGATATGGAGAGAGAGGGCAGCCTTGTCTAGTCCCTGATTTTAGTGGGATTGCTTCAAGTTTCTCTCCATTTAGATTGATGCTGGCTACCGGTTTGCTGTAAATTGCTTTTACTATGTTTAGATATGGGCCTTGAATTCCTGATCTTTCCAAGACCTTTATCATGAAAGGATGCTGAATTTTGTCAAATGCTTTCTCAGCATCTAATGAGATGACCATGTGGTTTTTTTCTTTGAGATTGTTTATGTAGCGGATTACATTGATGGATTTCCTTATATTGAACCATCCCTGCATCCCTGGGATGAAGCCTACTTGATCGTGGTGGATGATTGTTTTGTTGTGTTCTTGGATTCGGTTGGCAAGAATTTTATTGAATATTTTTGCATCGATATTCATAAGAGAGATTGGCCTGAGATTCTCTTTCTTTGTCGGATCTTTGTGTGCTTTTGGTATTAGTGTAATTATGGCTTCATAGAACGAGTTGGGTAGTATTCCTTCTGTTTCTATTTTGTGGAACAGTTTGAAGAGTATTGGTGTTAGGTCTTCTTTGAAGGTCTGATAGAATTCTGCACTAAAACCATCTGGACCTGTGCTTTTTTTTGGTTGGAAGACTTCCAATGACAACTTCTATTTCTTCAGGGCTTATAGGACGGTTTAGATGGTCTATTTGATCCTGATTTAATTTTGGTACTTGGTATCTGTCAAGGAAATTGTCCATTTCCTCAAGATTTTCTAGTTGTGTTGAATACAGGTTTTTGTAGAAGGATCTGATGATTTTTTGAATTTCCTCAGTTTCTGTTGTTATCTCTCCCTTTTCGTTTCTGATTTTATTAATTTGGATACTATCTCTGTGCTCTCTGGTTAGCCTGGCTAAGGGCTTATCTATCTTGTTGATTTTCTCAAAGAACCAACTCCTCGTTTTGTTGATTCTTTGTATGGTTTTATTTGTTTCTACTTGATTGATTTCAGCCCTGAGTTTGATGATTTCCTGCCTTCTACTCCTCTTTGGTGTATTTGCTTCTTTTTGTTCCAGGGCTTTCAGGTGTGCCATTAAGCTGTTAGTGTATGCTGTCTCCCGTTTCTTTTTGGCGGCACTCAGGGCTATGAATTTTCCTCTTAGCACTGCTTTCATTGTGTCCCATAAATTAGGGTATGTTGTGCCTTCATTTTCATTAACTTTCAAAAAGTCTTTGATTTCTTTCTTTATTTCCACCTTGACCAAGTTATCATTGAGTAGAGCATTGTTCAGCCTCCATGTGTACGTGGGTTTTCTTTTGTTTTTGTTGCCATTGAAGACCACCCTTATTCCATAGTGATCTGATAGGAGGCATGGGATCATTTCTATCTTCTTGTATCTGTTGAGGTCTGATTTGTGACCAATTATATGGCCAATTTTGGAGAAGGTACCATGAGGAGCTGAGAAGAAGGTGTATTCTTTAGCTCTAGGATGAAATGTTCTATATATATCAGTTAGTTCCATTTGGTCCAAGGCTTCAATTAGATTCACTGTGTGCCTGTTTAGTTTCTGCTTTCCTGAACGATCCATTTCAGAGAACGGGGTGTTGAAGTCACCCACTATTATTGTGTGCGGTGCGATGTGTGCTTTGAGTTTTAGTAAAGTTTCTTTTACGAATGAGGGTGCCCTTGCATTTGGAGCATAGATATTCAGAATTGCGAGTTCTTGATGGTGGATTTTCCCTTGATCAGTATGTAGTGTCCTTCTGTGTCTTTTTTGATGACTTTAGGTTGAAAATCAATTTTATCCGATATTAGGATGGCTACTCCACCTCGTTTCTTGGGGCCATTTGCTTGTAAAATTGTTTTCCAGCCTTTTACTCTGAGGTAGTGTTTGTCTTTGACACTGAGGTGGGTTTCCTGCATGCAGCAAAATGCTGGGTCCTGTTTATGTATCCAGTCTGCTAGTCTATGTCTTTTAATTGGGGAATTGAGACCATTGATATTAAGAGAGATTAAGGCATAGTGATTATTGCCATCTGCCATTCTTGACGCTATCTTTATGTTTGAGTGGTTATCTACTTTTGGGTTTGATTCAAGAAGGTTATTATCTCATTTTTTTCCAGGGTGTTGTTTCTCTCCCTGTATTGGAGGTTTCCACCTATTATCCATTGCAGGGCTGGATTTGTGGAAAGATATTGTGAAAATTTGGTTTTATCATGGAATATCTTGGTCTCTCCATCTATGGTGATTGAGAGTTTTGCTGGGTATAGTAGTCTAGGCTGGCATTTGTGCTGTCTTAGTGTCTGCATGAGATCTGCCCAGGATCTTCTGGCTTTCATAGTCTCTGGTGAGAAGTCTGATGTGATTCGGATAGGTCTTCCTTTGTATGTTACTTGGCCCTTTTCTCTTACTGCTTTTAGTATTCTTTCT
The DNA here is from genome assembly GCA_036184795.1 of Tokudaia tokunoshimensis. NCBI lineage: Eukaryota > Metazoa > Chordata > Mammalia > Rodentia > Muridae > Tokudaia > Tokudaia tokunoshimensis. Next base: position 140,564,073 of record BTHU01000003.1, read on the forward strand.
TTGTTTAGAACATTCGGTGTTTTGATTATTATGTGACGGGAGGTATTTCTGTTCTGGTCCAGTCTGTTTGGAGTTCTGTAGGCTTCTTGTACGTTCTTCGGCATCTCTCTCTTTAAGTTAGGGAAGTTTTCCTCCATAATTTTGTTGAAGATGATTACTGGGCCTTTAAGTTGCAAATCTTCACTCTCGTCTATACCTATAATCCTTAAGTTTGGTCGTCTAATTGTGTCCTGGATTTCCTGGATGTTTTGGGTTACACGTTTTTTGCATTTTGCATTTTCTTTGACTGTTGAGTCGATGCTTTCTATGGAGTCTTCAGCACCTGAGATTCTTTCTTCCATCTCTTGTATTCTATTGTTGATGTTTGCATCTATGACTCCTGATTTCTTCCCAAGGTTTTCTATCTCCAAAGTTGTCTCCCTTTGTGATTTCTTAGTTGTTTCTACTTCCTTTTTTAGTTCCTGGCTGGATTTGCTGAGATCCTTCACTTGTTTGATTGTATTTTCCTGTATTTCCTTAAGGTATTTTTGCATTGCCTCTTTCAGGATTTCTTCCTGATGACCCACGTTCTCCTGCATTTCTCTGAGTGATTTTTGTGTTTCCTCCTCATGGGAATCCATCTGTTGATCCATTGTCTCCTGCATTTCTTTAAGCAGTTCTCGTGTTTCCTTTGTAAGGGCATCTAACCGTTGATTCATTTCTTTAAGCAATTTTTGTGTTGCCTCCTTATGGGCATCCGTCTGTTGACCCATATTCTTCTGCATTTCTTTATGCCAATTTTGTGATTCCTTTGTGAGTGCGTCTACCCGTTGATTCATCTCGTTAAGCGATTTTTGTGTTTTCTCTTTGTGCGCCTCCATCTTTTGATCCATGTTCTCCTGCATTTCTCTAAGCGATTTTTGTGTTTCCTTTGTAAGGGCTTCTAACCGTTGATTCATGGTCTCCTGTAACTCTTTATGAGATTTATTTGTGTCCTTCTTGTGATCCTCTAATAGCATCATGGGAAGTGATTTTAAATCCAGATCTTGTCTTTCGGGTGTGGTGGGGTATCCAGGACTTGCTGCTGTTGGAGAGTTGGGTTCGGATGGTCCCACATTACTTTGATTACTGTTAGTAACATTCCTACGTTTGCCTTTTGCCATCTGGATACCTCTGATGTTAGTTGGTCCTGCTGCCACTGGCTGTTGGTTGGACCTCCTGTGAGCCTGCAAAGCTATTTCTGCCCCCCCTGGATTGCCAGGATTCCCCTGGCACCGATTTCTGGGGCCTGCCTGCTCCTGAGTGACTTTGGAGCCCTAATGTGCCTTTCCCCAAGTGATCTTATATTGGGGAGGCCTTGCACATCCAAAGGCTCAGCCTAGTGGATTCCTGGAGCAGAGGTCGCCAAAGGGAGGCTGGTAGGCTCCTGCCCTGTGCAGGGGTGAGTGATCTCTCCTGGGGGGGGGAGGGGCGTCCCTCTGCCAGGCAGAAGTCCCACAGCAGAGCTGGCGCGCTGGTTACTGCAGATCAGCCCCGCACTTGGGAGCCGCATACACACAAGCCGCCCGAGTCCCAAGCGATATTATGCCTGTCTGTCTCAGAACCTGGCTGTCCCAACTTCCCAGTCACTGGAGCAGAGATGGTGGAGTGCATTCTGCACTCTCTCCGTGGCGCCGCTCACCTGCAGATGCTCTGGCCTGCAGATCTGGCACCCAGACGACCACAGTGCTGACCCGTTCTCGGGCACAGATGGAAGCCCCAACAGGCCGTGTCCCAAGTGATGTTATATTGGGGATAGGGAGCTTGGGGTACCTGTCTCTTCAGCACAGTCTGCGGGAACAGAGGTCGCGGAAGGAAAGCTGGTAGGCTCCCGCCCAGTGCGGGGTCCCTCTGCCAGGCAGAAGTCCCACAGCAGAGCTGGCGTGCTGGTTACTGCAGATCAGCCCCGCACTTGGGAGCTGCATACACACAAGCCGCCCAAGACCCAAGAGATATTATGCCTGTCTGTCTCAGAACCTGGCTGTCCCAACTTCCCAGTCACTGGAGCAAAGATGGCGGAGTCTATCTTTTATAATTTAACATAATAAGATAAATACCTTTTACTGGAATGAATATTTTCATTAATTGTCCTTATAAATCTGAGACAGGACAATTACAAGTCTAACATCAGCATGGGAAACTTAAAACATACTCAAGATAAATCAAAAGGTTCTGGCCGTATAGGTCAGTGGTAAATCCTTTGAATTACAAAGGAAAGAACTTGGGTTCAATGAAAAGTACCCAAATTATTGCTTAAATGGCAATAATTTAATAATAAAAAATTAATGAATTTTAGCTTTGAATAAAAATGACTGTAGTTACTCTTCTGAAAAACGTATTTAGCTTTTTCAAACAATATATGTTAATCATGTTCCTCCCACATTACAAACCAAACTTCATTCTTCCTCTCCCTGTCCCCCACCTCCTTCCTCCTCTCTTTCCTCCAAAACTGAAAAGAGAAGAGAATGATACAAAACAAAACAAATAATATTATAAATTTCTATAGTGTTTAGTGTAAAGAGGTAATTGTTAAAGAGTTAAAAATTGGTTCTCAGGAGCAATAATAGCCTTAAAATTTTGAATAAAAGAAAGTAAAGGATGTCACTTGGTAGCAGTTTTTAAGATCAATGTAGAGATTAAATAATTAAAATATGTTCTTACATAAAACACAGAAATAAGAATGAAGCTTGAATGTGCAGTGGATTCTAGGGGAAAAAGAAAGAGCCACATGTTACCACAAATCAGAACAATTATAATTAAGATAGAAAGTGAAAGGAACATGTGTGTTGTATAGGAGGCACTATGTTACTTTGGATTTATTTAGTATTGGAAAGGTAAAAAGGCAATATATTGGAATATCATTTTTGTACTCAGATGATGTGGCCTTTGAAGTTGGGGCAGTACAAAAGGGTTTCCATTTCCATGTAGGAATCATTGAAAAATCCACCAGGTATACATAGTTGCCAACCACACACAAATATCATCATCATCATCATCATCATCATCATCATCATCATCACCATCACCATCATCATCTTTATAATCATCCTCATCATCATCAACACCAAGTTTTAAACTTAAATCATTTGAGAAACACTTGTTGCATCAATTATAAGTACACCACTGTGAGTTAAGCAGTTTATTCCTTTTTAATGATCATTATTTTAAAGACCATTACCCTTAGGATAATAATAACCCATTCAACATTTTACACAGTTGTGTCAATTTCCATTACTCAATGTAAGCCAAATTTGATTTGAGCTCACCTGTTGCTCTGTATGTAAAGAAATATCAGGGAAGGTTATCATGCCCATGTCATAAATGGAAAAATGATATATAGTGCTAATGGATAAATGACTGACTTCATGCAGTCACTAATAAGGGGATATTAACCCAGAATCTCGGAATACCCTAGACACAATCCGCATATCAATAGATTTCTAAGAAGATGGAAGGAGAGACCCCTGGTCCTGGAAAGACTGGATGTAGGGGAACACCAGGACAGAGAAACGAGAGGGGGTTGAATGGAGAAAAGAGGGAGGGAAGGGGGCTTATGGGACTTTCGGGTAGGGAGGAAACGGGAAAGGAGAAATGACTTGGAATGTAAATAAAAAAAAACTTAGACTTTTTAAATCCTTAAAAAATATTATCAGGATAAACAACTGATAGAAAGGTACCTCAAAGAATCTCAATACTAAACTAAATTAATTGGAATAATCAGGTGTATCTGTAACAAGCAATTTAAGATCAGAAAACTAAAGAACAATGCACATTTGGACTCCCAGAATGGTCAATGAGGTTATGAGGTCTGAGGTTTCTTTATCTATTTGTGGGTGCATGCATACATGTACATATGTGTGGTTAACAATTCTTTTGGCTTTATTCAAATCAAAGGCATTTACTCTTTTTTTTCTTTTTTTTAATTTTATTTTATTTTCTAAGTTATTTTTTATTTATTTACATTCAAAATCATTTCCCCTTCCCCGTTAACTCCCTCCCCAAAAGTCCCATAAGCCCCCTTCCCTCCCTCTTTTCCCCATTCAACCCCCTCTCGCTTCTCTGTCTTGGCATTCCCTTACATCCAGTCTTTCCAGGACCAGGGGTCTCTCCTTCCATCTTCTTGGAAATCTATTGTTATGCGAATTGTGTTTAGGGTATTCCGAGATTCTTGGTTAATATCCCCTTATCAGTGACTGCATACCATGTGTGTTCTTTTGGGATTGGGTTACCTCACTAAGGATGATATTTTCAAGTTCTGACCATTTGCCTAGGAATTTCGTGAATTCATTGTTTTTAATTGCAGAGTAGTATTCCATTGTGTAAACATACCACATCTTCTGAATCCATTCCTCCGTTGAGGGACATCTGGGTTCTTTCCAGCTTCTGGCTATTATAAATAAGGCTGCTATGAACATAGTGGAGCATGTGTCCTTATTTCATTTACTCTTGAAGAGTAAATTCTTATTCAGTCAATATAACTAAGTTCTGCTTTGAAATGTTATGATTTAGAGACCACTGTTACCAAATTATGATATAATAATATGGAATATGGGAATACTTCTCCATTGTTGGTTTTGGCGAAAACTTGTACAGTCACTATAAAAATAATATGGCAGTTTTTCAGAAAGTTAGAAATTGATCTGACTCAAGACCCAGCAATACCATTCTTGGGCATATAACCAAAACCATTTTCTCCTACTCCAAGGACACTTACTCAGCCATGTTTATGGATGTTATATTCATACTTTTGAGAGATTGGAAACAATCTAGATGTTTCTTAACAAAATACTAGATAAAATGTGCTAAATTGACACAATGGAGTATTACTTGGTATACTCCATTGATGGTATGACACTGTGACATGACATGATACCATGACTTTTCAAGGTAAATCGATGGGACTAGAAAAAAATTTATCAGTAAGGCCCAGAATGATAAATATGGCATGTTGAAGTGGAAATTTAAGAGTTCTTTGGAAAGTTACTTGTGTTGGATGGTGTTTTCCTGGAGCAAACATGTGAAGTAGTGTTTTCCTGAAGTAGACACAGCTGAAAGGCTAAGACAGACTTGTGAAGGAACATTTCCCTGAAGCCAACACAAGAGAAAAGATGTTCTGTTAAAGCAAGCACGTGAAAGGACACGTGATTCTTTGTTAATCACATGCATGTATTGGTCCACCTTACATTGTGCAGTTGAACTCCATTTGTTGGAACTTCATAGAGCAAAATGCTCTAAAAATTTTCTGTTAGGGTATTGCAGTTTCTTGGTGCTTCTGCTAACTCCTGCTAATTGGCAGAGTAATGTCAACTGAGACAGATATATATGCTGAAGCAAGACACAGGCTGAGGCAAGACCTATGGATGACTTGTGATGTTTGGAGGGAATATAAAAGGACTCGATATACAGTGACAAATGCTGAGCTTGGCTTGCTGGTACAGCTAGGTATGCAATTTTGTTCGTCTTGCATCTTTGCTGATCTTTAACTTCGCTGAGAGAGGCACAGTCAAAAACTTTTCCCAGTGTTCCCAGGTCCTGGTCCATCCTCCTGACTTGTGTTGAGGCTGAGGCCTGGCTGTTCCTACTAGGTCATGCCACCAGTACTGCTAACCAGACTCTACTGAACTGGACTGCTGATATTTTCATGAGATGTTTGCAAGTGGATCCAGTTGTCTCTACTGACCTGTGAACTGAATTGCTGATTGTTAGACAACAAACATGAGTTACTCCAAAGACCCACTTCTAAACATGCCCACTTCCCCCTAACCTTTCTTTTCCACTACCTCTTGTAGGTAGTAGGCTAAAAGAAAGGTTAAAACATTTAAGAACCATCATTAGAAGTAGACTTTGAGAAAATTAAAATTATAGTATGTTTTCATTTATATGTAGGTATTAGCTGTTAAGTCAATGATAAACTGTGATCTGTAGAACCACAGAGGACAGGTATAGAATAAGGGACTAGAGGGATCTGATGATATAATGAGAAAATAGAAATATAAATGGTAGTTATGGATATAAGAGAGCTTGGAACTGGAGGGTCAAATGGAAAGAAATAGGGGTTAGGTGATTGATTGTGAGAGGGAATTTGGGGAGAGACAACTAAAATTAAGGGGAATGTGAGGGGTAGTACTGAAATATAATAGAAACTTCCTAAATTGTCTACATATATAAAGACAATATAAATGAAATTGGCAAATAATGTGGGAGACAGAGTCCCAATGGATAGATATGTCTTGTCACAAAATGGAGCCTCCAGTGTTGGGATTGGGTTACATCTAAATCAAGTTGTTAGTAATGGGAATCCTCAAACAACCTAGGTTGTCAATACTGTTGGTTGCTCTCTACAAACTGACAGCAAGGTTCTATTGCTGAAGAAAACTCTTATACAACTCATTAAATATTATTGGGCTGATGACTGGGCATAGTGCGTTTTCTTATGTGTTTTAGTATCTTTGGTATAGTAATGTACTCAGAATGCTCTTAAAAGAGAAACATGAAAATGAACTGTGGTCATTTTAGTGGGCACAAAATGTTTGAATGCTTGGCCTATGGGGTGTGGCACTGTTAGTTGCTGTGGCCTTTTTGAAGTAGGTGTGATCCTTCTTGAGGAAATATGTTACTGTGGTTGAGAGACTTGATGCTTCCTAGTGCTCATGTCCACCTAGTGTGGAATCAGAGACACCTACTTTGTGCCTGCAGAAAACAGTCTCCTTCTGTCTCTTCTTGGATCAATATGTAGAACACTTGGGTTTCTAGCACCAAGTCGGCTGCATGGTGCCATGTTTCCCACCATGATGATAATGGACTGAACCTCTGAAACTTTAAGCCACTCCCAATTAAATGTTTGCCTTTATAAGAGTTGCTTTGGTTGTGTTGTCCCTTCACATGAAACCCTAAGGCACCAACCCAACCAGAAAACACTTAAACTCCTATGGTGTACTATCTGCAAGATATGCTAGGCACAAAACTTGTGGGAGCAACCAACCAATAATTGGTTAGTAATAAGATCTACTCCGCAAGATGATACATATTCTGCACACTACTTCAAAGACATAGAACCAAAAAGTAGATAGCCTAGAGACCTAGGGTAAGACCATGTAATACTTGTCAAAAGAAAGACAAACATGTAATTATAAATGAATTCCTGACATTCTGCTATACTCATAGATCAGAACTTTTTCAGCCATAATCAAAGAAGCTTCTTGTAACAGATAGGAACAAATACTGAGAACCAGAACAGGATATTAACAGAACTGGGAACCCTTGAACATTCAGTCCTAAATGGAATGAATTCATCAATTCTCTCACCTCAGAGGTCAGGGAACCCCATGTAAGATGAGGCAGAGTGTAAGAACGAGAATGGATGGAGTACACCAAGCAAGCAATAACCTCTAAATCAGCATTAGGAAACTCATACAAAGTAACAAAGACTAGAGCAGAATGCATAGAGCCTGTTTGTACTTGCAACAGGTCCTTTGTACATATACTATGGATTCATCTGAAGTGTTTACATGGGACTCCTGAGTATGTGAACAAGTGGGTCTCTAATTCTTGTGCCTTCTTTTGGTCTCTTTTCTTCCTATTGGTTTGCCTTGTCTAACTTTGATGTGACAGCTATGTTTCATACTACTGTATTTTATTTTGTTTCATTTTTAAAAAAAAATGAATATATGAAAACTTAGCCATTTGGGTAAAGGGTAACAACTGAACTGCCATTTATACCTGCTGGAAGATGAAGGATCAGTTTTTTTCCAAAAGAAGTGACACTGGGTATATTAACCACTGCATGATAGGGCTCATATTTTTTGTTTTATTTTAATATTTGTGCTTTTATGTGGTTAAAGTTTGGTGGATTTTGTTGTTGCTTTTTTTGTTTGATTTTGTTTTTTTCATTGCTGTGTTTTATTTTGACTTTATTTTTTGGTTTGGGGGTGTTTTGTATTAGTGTTTTGAACTTGTTTTGATTTTGAGACAGAATTAAAAGCTTTGTGGGTAAACAAGCAAAGAATCTGGAAGAGCTTGGCAGAAGAGAATAATATGATGAAAAATATATTTAAACTAAAAAATTAAATAATAAAAAGAGTGAGTAATACCTCTCTTGAGCAGGTTATATATAAGATCACATATGTATCTAAATACATATGTATGCAGGCAATAATAGTGGAAAAGTGAGTCCATGAATTTGAAGGACAGTGGTGATGGCTATATGGAAGGCCCTGGGTGATAAAAATGATGTTATTATTATATTATATTCTCTAAAAATAGTTTAAAAAGGCACCTGATAAATGATTTATTTTCACAAAATTTCTTAAATATTCTAATATACAAATTTATGGTATGTGGATTTATAAAATGATGGCCCACTCAGAAAAGTACCTGTAAGACATCTGAATGCTTGTCTCTCTCTTTTTTTTTATTATTTATTTTATTTTATTTTTTAATTTACATTCCAAATCATTTCCCCTTTCCCGTTTCCTCCCTCCCCTCATTTTTAAAATAAGGAACTTAAATGAGTCTTTTTTTTTTACTTCATACATAGCAGATATTACTTTATTTCCTTTAGCATTTAGAGGTACCAGTTATTCATTTAAATCAACATTTGACATTTGAATATAGTCAGATCTACAACACAGTTTCTGATTGTACCATTTAAAAATCAGAAGCCCCTCCCTGTTAAAGAGTATCTCATCCTAAAGACAGTGATGTGGGAAAGTTGTCCTGAGGGCCAGTATTAGCATTCTTCCCAACCTTCCTCTTGTTTTCTGAGATAGAGTTTCTTACTGAACCTGGAGCTTAGGCTACACTGTCTGGCCAGAAAGCCCAGGGATCCTTCTGTCTATAGCTCCCTAGTTTGTCTCCACATGTAACATGTAAGCAGCTAAAGAACAGGGATCCTTTCTGTATTCTGATTGAGTGAGGGGTAGAGCTCAGTGAGTAGAGTACTTGCCTAGCCCTTCTCTCTACCAAGTCTAAGAATATTATTCATCATTATTTACCTCTAATCCATATTGGTTATCTCTTGGCCTTAGATCAAAATCTAAAGTCTATTTCACAGATGCCATGGTTTTGCTTTGCCCTTATTCATTCCATGCTCACGAAGGCCTTCTTTGAGTCCCTCACCTGTGCTAAGCTTGCTTCATTCAGTTCTTCACACTTGTTTCTTCTGCCTTGAATGCCCTATATTTTCACAAATTTTTTTGGTTGGTTTGTACAGTGAAATGATTGCATCTCAAGACTTCTGGGTTCCAAAACCCCTATCATCTCCACCCTACCCCATCATATTATTTTATTCTGGCTCTATGAAATAATTTTGGTCTTTTATTTGAATCCTCCATCATACTGTTCTAAGGGACCTTATCTATTTTGTCTACCATTTTATTCAATGTTCGCATACTAGTGCTTGGCTCTTGATAAGTATGTATATACCACTTAAAATATGGCAGTAGAAAATTATAAGTACCACCAGTGGAGAAACAATGTTAACTTTAACTGGGATGATTAACTGCTCCAGTTAGGAATTTTCTCTACTACTTTCCCAACTATTGGGAACTCTCTGCTCTATCCTCTAAGATCTGTCCCCAAACTTAATTCTAGGCTAAAGAATCTCTTCTTAAAACTACGAGAGCTATACTGGTCCCCACTAAAACACTTAGATAAAAGGAACTTAATTGTATCTTACTTTGTCTTCTAATATTTAACTTTTAGCTCAAATAGAAGCATTTCTGTAACTCCTACACATTTTTAAAGAAATCTGGTACACACAAGAAGTATGTTTGCTATATTTTAGACAACCTCTTTAGGGCATCCCAAATGCTCTCCAATTCCTTTCTCTAAACATTCAACTCATCAATGATTATTAGTTCCAAACTGATTGCCCTTCTTGCACATTTCAGATAGTCATTGTTTCTTACATGAAGTGTAACTAAACTAGCATTATGCTAATGAGGCTTTATGGTTTCCCCTTACCCCACACCTTGTTTTTTTCTTTTTTTTTTATTTTCTAAGTTTTTTTTATTTACATTCCAAATCATTTCCCCTTTCCCATTAACTCCCTCCCCAAAAGTCCCATAAGCCCCCTTCCCTCCCTCTTTTCTCCATTCAACCCCCTCTCGTTTCTCTGTCCTGGCGTTCCCCTACATCCAGTCTTTCCAGGACCAGGGGTCTCTCCTTCCATCTTCTTAGAAATCTATTGATATGCGAATTGTGTCTTGGGTATTCTGAGATTCTGTGTTAATATCCCCTTATCAGTGACTGCATACCATGTGTGTTCTTTTGTGATTGGGTTACCTCACTAAGGATGATATTTTCAAGTTCTGACCATTTGCCTAGGCATTTTGTGAATTCATTGTTTTTAATTGCAGAGTAGTATTCCATTGTGTAGATATACCACATCTTCTGAATCCATTCCTCCATTGAGGGGTCTTGTTGCAGGAATTTTCCCTGTCCAATTACATCTGTGCAGAGAAGGTCTGTGATTGGATAGGCAAAAAAGGGGAGAAGCTAGGAGTGGCAGAGAGAGAGGGTGCGTAACAGCAATGAGAGAGGCCACAGAGAGGAGAAGGAAAGAGAACTGGAATAGAGTCCGATGTGGTGTTATCAAAAGGTTAGAATACCAGAGATCGAGATCCCAGGGAAAAAACCATCAACAAAAGAATATACTTGGAGTTACCCATGGCTCCAGACACATAGGCAGCAGAGGATGGTCTTGTTAGACACCAAAGGGAGGAGATGTCCTTGGTCTTGGAAAGACTTGATGCAGTAGTGTAGAGGAATACCAGGACAGGGAAGCTGGGGGAGGCTTGATTGGGGAAGGGGAGATGGCTTATGGGATTTTCAGGGAGGAGGGAGTCAGGAAAGGGGACAACATTTGAAATGTAAATAGAGAATATACCCAATTTTAAAAAAGGTTAGAATAATTGGATTAAGGCTTTGTCATTACCAATTGGCTCAAAATTATTATATTGACATCTTATAAATTGTAATATTATTTATACATAAATTTGATTGGCTAAGCTTTAAGAGTTTTGATTTACTTGGTTACTGGAATGTGGGTCCACCAATTAAAGGGACTTATGGTGGAGAAATCACAGCTGGGATGCTGTGGGAGCTAGCTGGGAAAAGAATAGCTTGGCAGCAAGATTTGTGTCAAGTGAAACCCCATGGGGACATGGTTGTGGCATGGCAGGGCAGGAAAGTTGGCGGGATCTTTTTTAATATTTCCCTCAACAGAGCCAATATTTGGAACTATACTTTTGTACTGCTGTTTACATCTTAGGCACATCTTAGGCCATGCAAACAGAAGTAAGAACCAACAGAAAACATCTGTATTCAACTGGGACTGCAGAAACCCTTAGAGCTTTCTACTTGCCTTATGAGTAGAAGCTCAAAATTAACATATGAGCCAAATATATCTCTTCATTTTGCTTTGGCTGTACCAGAGTGACTAGTAATCTCTCAGGAAGGGTTGAGAGGTAAAAGGATGGCTTTTAACGTTTAAGGATATGCATTCTTCCAACAGTAAAGTTTATTTTTCAAACAGACTAAATCAAAACTGTTTTGGACAAAATGAACTTCTTGATATTTTAAGATTGTAAAATAGAGAGAGAAATTGTTATACTGACTAGAGCTTAAATATTATGAAACCATTTCCCAAGAATACATACAGCATGTATAGAGCACAAGTCATAGTTGCAGTCTGGAAAATAGGACACACAAAAATAGTTGTCAAGCAAGGGAATTTTAGATAATAATTCCACTGTCAAAATTACACTTTTTAGTAAATTATTAAAATTCTCATGAATATCCATAGTTATAGCCTATACTTGCATATATTGAGGAAACATTCTTTGTCTATCTTAACTTATTATAACTTATAGTATACAAAATTAATCTTCGCTTCTGTATTGTAAAATCCAAGTAAAATATACTTGCAACCTCACTTCATGTGTGATACTATGAATTCTGTTTCTTGCCTTCAGTAACTGGATTCTAAATTTTAAGAGGTCATAAGAAATTGATACTTGTATAAGTTTTGGCCCAGTTTCCATGCTATTTACTCATTATTTACTAGGTGTTGACAAGGTTTTTTTTTTTAAAGAGGGGAATTGAATGACATTTCATTACCAGTTCATGAACTTTTGAAGTCTGTTTTCTTCATGGTTTCATCTTGCAGCGTGGCTTTTGACTTATTGTTGCAGACTTATTGACTTAAACATATGTCTGACATCATGCTTCCAAATTCCATTTACTTTGATATATCTAGCATATCTCCATTAAGGATGAATTTACAGTACACAGTAATTTAACAGAAAAGTTCAACATATTTCAAACAGTAACCCTCCATAAGAATTCTATTTAGATTTTAAAACAAGCATCTGTAAAGTGGTTATGAACACATTTTCTTAATAAACCAGCAGGGAATGTGTGTGTGTGTGTGTGTGTGTGTGTGTGTGTGTGTGTGTGTGTATTTAGAAATTGTACTGCAATAAAAAGTACAATGGAAGGTCTTAATAGCACTCTTCAAAATGTTTCAAGGGCATGTTGCCAAAATACTTAAGCAAATGTCTTTTGTATCTTTTTCTAGTGAGTCAATATTAGTAATTTTCATAAAAGCATCTTACACAGTCAAGAGATTCATGAAAGTATTTCAGCATGAACAGAATGAGCTTATGTGGAATATTGATTCTTCATGTCAAACACAGCTGGAGTGCTCCCCAGAAACACCAGAACTGGAATACAAAATAACCAGATAATTCCTCTTACCTATTACATGAGAAAAGGCCTCTTTATCTGATAGAATAAAAATATGCTACCTGAATTCTAAGCCCATGCCAGACCAAGCAGATGGAGACACTGTCATTAGTCATGATCTGAAGTATCCTTCAGATGACAAATCTAGACTGTTTTCCTATCCCAGCGCTTTGGTAAGACAATAATCCACTGTGTAGAGCCAGGTTGCTGTTAGTTCCCTGGGACCTATTGCAGATGACTGTACCGCATACTATTTTTTGTAACGGGATTTGACATCTGTTACAAACAGATGGACTAACCTAAGAACATGTAGCAGGTAACAGTAAATCTGAATGGATATTCTCCAAGTCTCAGAGTTGAGTTTGTTGAATGCTTCTATGATTATGCTTCTTAATTCACTGCACTTCAGAAAATTTTCACAGCCATGAAGTTCCTGGTGTTTCATAATATTTGTGAAGTTGGTCTTATAGTATCTATTTTTATATGCTATTATGTCTTTGGGTTTTCCTCACCGTTTACACATATCATACTCAATAAACACATGCTTTATAGCTCAGAATCACAAGTCACATACCCCTTTCTTTACATTTTTCCTTTGAATAGATCATCCTTATTTTAAAAATACATACCCTCTATTCTCTTTTTTTGTATGACTCTGTCTCTTGTCTTTGATTTTTTTGTCTCTCTGTCTACTTTTTTCCCTCACTCTGCTACTGTCTCTTTCTATTTTACTCTGACTCTCACTTCCTCCACTCTTTATCCTGTATGTGATTCTGTGTTTTAATATAGATGCATGAGTGCCACAATCTGTATAGGCCAGAGTATACATACTATTAACAGTGGGCTTAATCTTCCACCATGTTTGAGACCAGGGACTTGCTTGTTTCTTGCTGTATGTCTGATACTCTCTGGCTCATGGTCTTTTATGGATTCTCTGTAACTGTCATCTCATTGTAAGAGGGGTGGGTTATAAGTGTGTACAATTGTGCTAGCTTTTGTAGGTGTTCTGGGAATCTGAACTTACATCCTAAATATCGTGTGGCAAAGTGCCTTACTTTCACAAAGAGCCACTTTATCAACCTAGTGCATATTACTGGAGCAACACATCTGTGCCAGATCCTTTGACATTCTCAGACCCTAAATTGGATATTTCTGGAAATATACAGCTTTAAAATTAAAATGTTTATACAGATACCATGTAGTACATATTGGAAAATTAAACAGAAGTAGTCTTGTTATTAAAACATTCAAAATTTTATTACTAACATATCAAAATGGCCTTGCAAATTTTAAAGGTACAGGGTTTGTAGATTCTATTTTTTAATAAAATGAAAAGCTGAATTTAATATAAAAGCAGAAGCTCATGATGTTCGTTTTAAATGCTACTTACAAAATAGTTGCCAACAGGCTTTAATGTGTATCAACTTTAAAGGGAGAAAATGAAATTCATATTTCTATGCCCTTTGAGGTTAGAAACATTTATCACCAATGATAATTATCGACACTAACCAGCAGTACTTTCTTGATTCTGTCCATATTATCATATTTTATATTTCTAAAATATTTACCACCATCTTTAGTCATGTGAAATTTTAGTGTAGGAAGACACAAAGCATATATATTAGAAAATAGTTTATTTGTCTGCCAAGTTTTAAATTCCCAGTAGCAACTTGCTCTTCAAGACAGAAGTGACAATACAGTCGCAAATGTATTGCAATATGACAACCTGTCACATCATAAGAAATAGAAAGTATTATTGTGAATCTATAATTTCATAGATATTTCCATGCATTGGCATCAGAAAGACATGTATCATTACACTGTAAAAACAAATCTATGCCCAATTTAATACTTAGGCCTGACTTTGGTTTCATAAAAATGGGAAAATACTTGTGACATGTGTTGCTATAGTAAATATTCCTATCTTATTAACTTTGAATATGTAACTTTTGTTTTTTTTTTTAATAATGATGCAGGACTTACATTGTGACAAGATTTTATTTATAGAAAAGGAGATCATGATCCTTTTATTGACAGGCATGTGTGAAGAACAAGGTGCACATCTCCGATTTTTGGGGGGGAAGGGAGCTAGGTCCAGCCCATGTATGGACTTTGATTGGTTGTTCAGTCTCTGGGAGACCCCGAGAGTCAGTTGACCCTTCAAAATTGTTAAGGCAACAGGAATATATTTAAAAAGTAAGTTTGCATTACATTTGAAACTGTATATAAAGGATGAGGAAACCAAAGTAAAACTTCATACTCTGCAATTTAAAAGTTAAAAAAAATGCAAAATAGTGAGCAAACATATCCTTAATCCCACTTGAGAGGCAGAGGCAGGTAGATGTCTCAGTTAGGGTACCCCCTAGTCTACAAACTGAGTTTCAGTACAGGCAGGACTACAAAGAAAAATCCTGTCTCCAAAAACCCAGAAAACACAAAAAACCTAAAATCAAACCAAACCAAACCAAAAACAAAAAACAAAACAACAAAATACAACAAAGACAAACAAAAAATACATACCAACCAAAGAAGAAGTTAAAATTAACTTATTGAAACCATAAATCATAGTATTAAAATAGAAAGCAACCAGATCCACTTGTGACCTTTGAGTAGGCACAACATCACAGTTAAAAAAAAAAGCACTGATAGCTTGTATTGTATATAGTATATCAGTCTCCATATCCTAAATGGATAAAAACTAATCCCTACCCCAACCATAAAACAAAAATTTAAATAAATTATTAATCGACTGAGAACCTTTTGAACCTGCCTATCTGACCATGACATAGAAGTTCAGCTTAGTGTGACATAGTTCTTGGGTATAGCATATGTAAGCAGGTATTGACAATGGCTTCATGGGAACAGGGATGACAGATGACTTCCTGGTGTACCCTGTGTGATGGCCAGAATAAGGTCTTTAGGATCATTCCCTCTGTAATCCTAGATTTATCTGATAGAACTGAGTGCAGGACCAGGGTCACTAAGACATGGGAATGGCAATATGGCTATCTACACATCCCTATGTGTGAAGACCTAAGATATAAAGAGTGGAGTAGAGCCTGCAGTGATTTTCTATGACATTTTGCAAGTTTCTCATGGCTACATATGGGCCACAATGACTTAAATCACTTTTTCCTATATGAAATCATCCCTGGTATTCTTTCGATCATGAAAGTTTTCCTTATGAGTTTCCCAGACCTTATCAAACTGAGTATCTTCTGTAGAACATACTGGATTATTCTTACAGGGAATCTCTTTTTCACATCATAGAGCAAGCTGAACTTTGCCTGTTGTTATTAGCAATGGAACTTGTTATTAGTTCTGAACCTCTACTTTCTTCACGTCTGTGGCTTTGAGTAAGGGAGGTCAAACCTTATATTTCCTTTATCTCATACAGAGCAAACAGATAGATAAAAAGACTCATAGCCAGTATCTTCCATTCTGTTTGAAGTAAGATGCACATTTTTTTCAGAAGCAGTAAATTTCTTCCCATGAATGCAAAGAAATGAAGAGATTTTACAACTATGGAATAGACTGAGAGCCAATGTACTGAAATAGGTCCATGTTTTAGAGCAATAGAGTTATTTTTAAAGTATATTTTACATTCCTGAAAAGAATTCATCATTTACTACAATAATTGCATTTCCTTCTTTGTCTTTCAAACTAGAAAACACACACACACACACACACACATACACACACACACACACACACACACACACACACAAACACTCAAAGAAAAAACTTGCTAAGTTCATTTAGAGTTAAGATTATGTGTGTTTGTTTGGGATCAGATAACCTATTAGAGTGCTTATTTCTAGAGAATAACAACCCATCCCTTTCTCTCAGCAGATGTAGTTTGTCTGTATTTTCCCCCTAGAGTGATAGGACCTTGTAGAATTTCCCCTATGCAGATGAACATATGGACTTATATGGTCCTTACACAGATACTGATTATCAATATTGTACATTTGTGTTTCTTTCCAGGTGGAACATACTTTGCTTTATAGGGCTACAGTTGGGTTGGATTATTGATTATCTTTTTGCTGTTGTTGTTTTTCATTCTTAAGATAAACCTAGAGCTCTGGAATTATTTATCTATCTATGCCTATGGTTGCTCTGATTTTGCTATTAATTTCTTTCAGATATACCTAAAATAACAGGATAAATATATATATATATATATATATATATATATGTATATATGCATGTATGTAACTTTCTGGACATGTCCATATAGGCATTATAGAACTAGAGTTCATTTTGTTGTACTGGTACATTATATTCAGTCAGTGCAGCACCTTCAGAACAGCCAAAAGCAGATCCCAAATGTGACTAGTGAGGCACATTAGATCTTAAATAACAATGGTTCCATGCTGTTTAGAAAGCCTCCTAAATGTGACCATTGGGGAACATTAGGTCTTAAGTAACAACTCTGCTTCTCCATTTAGAAAATAAATCAGGATTTAAAAGAAACCTGTCTATGCAAGCATACTGTGATTAAAATTTAGTGAAATTACGTGTATCCCTAGTCAATATAAATTGTGTGTACGTGTGTGTGTATTTGTGTTAGTCTTTAGAAAATAAGTAACTATTGATACAACCAAGGGAAGTCTATTTTCTTGTGACATCATTCATCTGAGAAATGTTCAGATCACTCTCTACCTAAAGATTTTATAACCTAAAGTACTTGCAGATTTGCATTGAAAATGATATAGAAGTCAGTTATATTGAATACAAGTCCCATTTAGATTTAATTATTGTTTGTTGGTCAAGCTAAGCCAAACAGAGATTTTCTAGGACTTAACCGTTTAAAAGTATACATGTGTATTGTACATGAAATATTCAAAAACAATTTTTCAGTTTGTGGACCATTTCCTCCTAGTTCAAATTTCCATGTGACCATTACTACTTTCTCTTTTCAAAATGATAGTAATCTGTAATGAGTATGCAAAGGTCACATAAAATAATGTCAGACCAATAAAGGCAAACATAAATGTCTTTCCCCAACAGTGTGCTTTGAATGATGTATTGTCCACATGTTGGGCATTGAATAAGAAATCTTTGAAGCTCATAAGAATAAGATTGTCTTTTCAAGCATCAACAATTCTCAGACCTCAGCAGTAGTTTCACTGAAGTGCCCTCTCTAGCTAGCAATAAATGGATTCAAAAAAATGATAAACTCTACTTATTTGAAATATTTCAGAGGTGAACTTTGTTCTACAAAATAATATTCAGTAGAGATTGAAAGCTATGATAGACTACATCTTTGTCTTTATTTGGTGCAATTTATTTCTTGTGGACACTCAGCCACAATAGCACCCTTCGAACTTGCCAAAAACAAACTAAATTTCTTCAGAAACATGATTGAAGTGTGTAATGTAACACAGAAGCTCAAGTTGGATTATTTTTAAGTTAAACAATACAATATAAGCTCAAATATAGACAGAACACCCCTGAAGATATTAGACTACATTTGGTAAGTTATAATTATATTTTACTTCTACTTTACATTTAACATGTGCTTCTATTTCTTCAGCAGCTTAAATATAAATTATGTAACAAAGTGCACTTGTGGTTTTAGTTTTGGGTGGAACAGTCTATTCACAAGGCAGGAACAATAGAACCAACTGAAACTCAGAAGATGCAGATCCTATGATGACAATTCTCTGCTTTTTAAGACCAAAAAACACAAGTTTAAGGAGATGTGAACTAAGACTCCTAAGAGTGGAGAGGCTCCAAAAGAGCAGTACCAGGAGTGTATCTTTGGTCTTCCTTATTTTCACTGATACTCTGAAATATAGATTGCAGTGTAAATAATGCATAGTATTTTCTATAGAGAATATCTTTACTTTATGAATATAAAGCCTACAATTTGCCATGTCTGTGGCCCACAATTTACATTTTGAAAAATCTAGAGTGTAATTTACCAAATCTAAAGATATTTAGTTTGTGGGTATTGTTTCTGTATTTTGAAAATGATCAATGTAATTAACATTTAGTACCTCAGCTTCCAAATTTGTAGAACATACTCTTTTTCATAAAGTAGTAATTTGATATCAAAAATCTACTTCCTAGAATAAGTTTCTCTTGTCTTCTGACTGAATTGCTCTGCTTGGCTTCAAACTAACTATAACAATCTGTTCTAAACTTCTGGCTCCTTCTCATTCTCTGATTTGTTCTGACTTTATTGCAATCTGTCTCTGTAAACCTGTTCCTGCAAAACTGCCTCCTCCTCCTCCTTCTCTCTCTCTCTCTCTCTCTCTCTCTCTCTCTCTCTCTCTCTCTCTCTCTCTCTCTTTCTTTCTCTGTCTTTCTCTCTGTCGTTCTCTCTGTCTCTCTCTCTCCATGTGTGCTGCACTCTAAAGTCCTCCCTGTCTTGTCTGCTCTTATGAGAGTTCAGCATATCCTATCTCTGCCACATTCTGGAAAAAAAAAAGTTGAGTAAAAAAAGTAGGTTGAGAAGAGTATATCTGCACTGCAGACAGTATTGACAATCCACTCATGACAATGAGTTAGCACAAAAATGACATCACAAAAAACAAAACAATATGCTTATGAGTATGTGAAGACAGAGGAACATTTATTCATGTTTGCTAGGAGTGGAAACCAGTGAATTTAAAACAAGAAGACTATGTGACCAAGCTGAATCACCCTGGGTACACACTCAAAAGCCTCTATTGCATTTCGCAGAAGTGCTTGTTTTTCTCTGTTTATTCCAACACTATTCACAATGGCTAAGATATGGAACACCCTAGATATTCATGAAAAGGTTAACAGACAAGAAAATTGTGGTACATGTGCACATCAAATTTTATGTAACCAGCCATAAGACAAATAAAAAATCACATTTTAGGAGAATGGATAGATCTAGAAATTATATATATATATATATATATATATATATATATATATATATATATATATATATATAATTATATAATTATAATATTTATTATTACATATTATTTATTATTATTATTATTAAATATTATTATTATATTTATTATAATTATATATAATATATAATTATATAATTATAATATTTATTATAATTATATATAAAATTATATATATTTATTATATATAAAATTATATATATTTATTCATTATATATAATATCTATATCTAGATATAGATAATATATATAGAGAGAAATTATATATATATAATTTATTATATATATAATTTATTATATTTATATATATAAAATATATATTATATATAAAAGTATAATACTATATATATACTTAATACTATATATACATACATATATATATATTCTTTAATACTATAATACATATACATACTTAAATACTTCTTGCATCTTCAAATTAAACTTTCTTTGGCCATAAAAAATTCCTCTGCGCTCTTTTTCTATTACATAAATGTTTCCTTAAGAATACACCAAATATAGCCCAATCACAAAAGAACACACATTGTATGCAGTCACTGATAAGGGGATATTAACCCAGAATCTCGGAATACCCTAGACACAATTCGCATATCAATAGATTTCCAAGAAGATGGAAGGAGAGACCCCTGGTCCTGGAAAGACTGGATGTAGGGGAATGCCAGGACAGAGAAGCGAGAGGGGGTTGAATGGGGAAAAGAGGGAGGGAAGGGGTCTTATGGGAATTTCGGGGAGGGAGGAAACGGGAAAGGGGAAATGATTTTCAATGTAAATAAAAAAAAAACCTTAGGGAAAAAAAAGAATACACCAAACAAACACTTTCCAATTGTCTTCACTGAATTTAAAACCTGGATTGCACGACAAAATTTTTAAATGTATTTTACTTGAAGGGTTGACAGGATCAATTTATCTATATAATAAGAACACAGATCAGGTCCATGATAGAATTATAAGTCCAGAATATGTTAAAAATTACAAGATCTCCCCTTTTTATTTAACTTTTCCCAAAATAAATTTTAATCATGATTTTTTTTCTCTTCAAGATCCTTTTAACCTCACTAACAACTCTATTTCTCTCTCTCAAAAGACTCTAGGTTCAAACCAAAATGATAATCATAATTTTTAACTATCAGAAGACATTAATGAATAGGAAAATTTTATGAAGGAAGAAGCCTATAAATGGACAACTTCTGGGGTCCATGAGTTTCAAATAGGATCGTGAGGATGGTCCTGATGTTTTTACTGTTTGTCTCATCGTAAAACAGCATGATAATGTTTGTGATAGTGTCTATAGGACAATGTAAACTATTTTATACAGTCTAAGAAGCAGAAGCCTATTCCATCTTCACCATCAATATATAAGCAGGAAAGACTGGATGTAGGGGAACGCCAGGACAGAGAAACGAGAGGGGGTTGAATGGAGAAAAGAGGGAGGGAAGGGGGCTTATGGGACTTTCGGGGAGGGAGTCAACAGGAAAGGGGAAATGATTTGGAATGTAAATAAAACAAAACTTAGAAAATAAAAAAAAAGAAAAAAAAAGAAAAAAATAAAGTTTATGTAAGCAAAAAAAAAAAAAAGAAAAAAAAGAAAGAGAGGTATAAAGAAATTCTATGCTATTATGTCATAGATGAGATACCCAACACCCTACCCAAATTGACTGGGTTCTTCTAACTTCTTACAGAGCTTCATGAAAAGTTCTAAATTTCTGGAACCGAAGCTCATAGAGTTTTCAAGGAAAGTATACTTTGACAACTGCATCAAGAAGCATCATGCTATAAAAGGCCCTACAGGGCATCCAGACATTCTTTCCAAGTTAACACTTGGATAAACACATGGCTAATTTAACCCAGTAATGTCTGCTGGAGTAGAATAATCTATTATTATTATTATTATTATTAATCCGTCTGTGTCAGTCACGTTCTTGAAATGTATTGGCAGTTTGTTTTGATACCTTTCATTATCAGTGTATAATGTGTACACATGAAGGGACCCATGGCTCCGGCAGCATATGTGGCAGAGGATGGAGTTGTTGGACATCAGGGGATGATTGGCCCTTGGGTCTGAGGGTGTTTGATGTCCAAATATAGGGGAATACCAGTGCAGGAAGATGGCTGTGAGTGGGTGGATGGGGAAGATTCCTCATAGAGGCAGTGGCTGGGTGATGGAATAGGGAGTTTCCAAAGGGGAAACTTGGAAAGGGGAAAACATTTGAAATGTAAATAAAGAAAATATCCAATAAAAAACAAACAAACAAACAAACAACAGAACAAAAACAAGAAGAAAAAGGAAATTAGAATCTAGCCGCAAAGGGCGTAGTATCTCTACAAGAACACTACAGAGTCAACTACCCTGGACACTTGGGGCTCTCTGATTCTGAACCACCAACCAAAGAACACAGAACCTAGGCCTTCCCACACATTTGTAACAAATGTACAGCTTGATCCCTGTGGCTTCTGAATAAATGGAACAGGGGCTATTCCAGAAGCTGCTGCCTCTATGTGTGATATGTTCTTCTAGCTGGGTTGCCTTGTCTGGCCTCAGCAGGACAGGAGGCGCGTAGCTTTGAAGAAACTTTCAGTGCCTGGGTGTATGTGTGTGTGTGTGTGGGGGGGGGCGCTGTAATACCCAGGGAGGCCTCCACCCACACAGAGGAGAAGGGAAGAAAGGATGAAAAAATAAATTGTGGGAGGTGACGACTGTGAGGGGTGCAACAAGAAGGATATAAAAAGAATAAGAAAAATTCAACTAAATTGAATTGAAAAAAAAAAAAAGAAAAAGACTCTGCTGTGGGACTTCTGCCTGGCGGAGGGACCCCGCACTGGGCGGGAGCCTACCAGCTTTCCTTCCAGGACCTCTGTTCCCGCAGACTGCGCTGAAGAGACAGGTACCCCAAGCTCCCTATCCCCAATATAACATCACTTGGGACACGGCCTGTTGGGGCTTCCATCTGTGCCCGAGAACGGTCAGCGCTGTGGTCGTCTGGGTGCCAGACCGGCAGGCCATCGCGTCTGCAGGTGAGCGGCTCCACGGAGAGTGTGAAGAGTGCACTCCGCCATCTTTGCTCCAGTAACTGGGAAGTTGGGACAGCCAGGTTCTGAGACAGACAGGCATAATATCGCTTGGGTCTCAGGCAGCTTGTGTGTATGTGGCTTCCAAGTGCAGGGCTGATCTGCAGTAACCAGCGCGCCAGCCCTGCTGTGGGACTTCTGCCTGGCAGAGGGACGCCCCCTCCAACCCCCTAGGAGAGATCACTCACCCCTGCACAGGGCAGGAGCCTACCAGCCTCCCTTTGGCGACCTCTGCTCCAGGCATCCACTAGGCTGAGCCTTTGGATGTGCAAGGCGTCCCCAATATAAGATCACTTGGGGCAAGGCACATTAGGGCTCCAAAGTAACTCAGGAGCAGGTAGGCCCCAGAAATCGGTGCCAGGGGAATCCTGGCAATCCAGTGGCAGCAGGACCAACTAACATCAGAGGTATCCAGATGGCAAAAGGCAAACGTAGGAATATTACTAACAGAAATCAAAGTAATGTGGGACCATCCGAACCCAACTCTCCAACAGCAGCAAATCCTGGATACCCCACCACACCCGAAAGACAAGATCTGGATTTAAAATCACTTCTCATGATGCTATTAGAGGATCACAAGAAGGACACAAATAAATCTCATAAAGAGTTACAGGAGACCATGAATCAACGGTTAGAAGCCCTTACAAAGGAAACACAAAAATCGCTTAGAGAAATGCGGGAGAACATGGATCAAAAGACGGAGGTGCACAAGGAGAAAACACAAAAATCGCTTAACGAGATGAATCAACGGGTAGATGCACTCACAAAGGAATCACAAAATTGGCATAAAGAAATGCAGAAGAATATGGGTCAACAGACGGATGCCCATAAGGAGGCAACACAAAAATTGCTTAAAGAAATGAATCAACGGTTAGATGCCCTTACAAAGGAAACACGAGAACTGCTTAAAGAAATGCAGGAGACAATGGATCAACAGATGGATTCCCATGAGGAGGAAACACAAAAATCACTCAAAGAAATACAGGAGAACGTGGGTCATCAGGAAGAAATCCTGAAAGAGGCAATGCAAAAATACCTTAAAGAAATACAGGAAAATACAAACAAACAAGTGAAGGATCTCAGCAAATCCAGCCAGGAACTAAAAAAGGAAGTAGAAACAACTAAGAAATCACAAAGGGAGACAACTTTGGAGATAGAAAACCTTGGGAAGAAATCAGGAGTCATAGATGCAAACATAAACAATAGAATACAAGAGATGGAAGAAAGAATCTCAGGTGCTGAAGACTCCATAGAAAGCATCAACTCAACAGTCAAAGAAAATGCAAAATGCAAAAAACGTGTAACCCAAAACATCCAGGAAATCCAGGACACAATTAGACGACCAAACTTAAGGATTATAGGTATAGACGAGAGTGAAGATTTGCAACTTAAAGGCCCAGTAATCATCTTCAACAAAATTATGGAGGAAAACTTCCCTAACTTAAAGAGAGAGATGCCGATGAACGTACAAGAAGCCTACAGAACTCCAAACAGACTGGACCAGAACAGAAATACCTCCCGTCACATAATAATCAAAACACCGAATGTTCTAAACAAAGAAAGAATACTAAAAGCAGTAAGAGAAAAGGGCCAAGTAACATACAAAGGAAGACCTATCCGAATCACATCAGACTTCTCACCAGAGACTATGAAAGCCAGAAGATCCTGGGCAGATCTCATGCAGACACTAAGACAGCACAAATGCCAGCCTAGACTACTATACCCAGCAAAACTCTCAATCACCATAGATGGAGAGACCAAGATATTCCATGATAAAACCAAACTTTCACAATATCTTTCCACAAATCCAGCCCTGCAATGGATAATAGGTGGAAACCTCCAATACAGGGAGAGAAACAACACCCTGGAAAAAATGAGATAATAACCTTCTTGAATCAAACCCAAAAGTAGATAACCACTCAAACATAAAGATAGCGTCAAGAATGGCAGATGGCAATAATCACTATGCCTTAATCTCTCTTAATATCAATGGTCTCAATTCCCCAATTAAAAGACATAGACTAGCAGACTGGATACGTAAACAGGACCCAGCATTTTGCTGCATGCAGGAAACCCACCTCAGTGTCAAAGACAAACACTACCTCAGAGTAAAAGGCTGGAAAACAATTTTACAAGCAAATGGCCCCAAGAAACGAGGTGGAGTAGCCATCCTAATATCGGATAAAATTGATTTTCAACCTAAAGTCATCAAAAAAGACACAGAAGGACACTACATACTGATCAAGGGAAAAATCCACCATCAAGAACTCTCAATTCTGAATATCTATGCTCCAAATGCAAGGGCACCCTCATTCGTAAAAGAAACTTTACTAAAACTCAAAGCACACATCGCACCGCACACAATAATAGTGGGTGACTTCAACACCCCGCTCTCGGAAATGGATCGTTCAGGAAAGCAGAAACTAAACAGGGACACAGTGAATCTAATTGAAGCCTTGGACCAAATGGAACTAACTGATATATATAGAACATTTCATCCTAGAGCTAAAGAATACACCTTCTTCTCAGCTCCTCATGGTACCTTCTCCAAAATTGGCCATATAATTGGTCACAAATCAGAACTCAACAGATACAAGAAGATAGAAATAATCCCATGCCTCCTATCAGATTACTATGGAATAAGGGTGGTCTTCAATGGCAACAAAAACAAAAGAAAACCAACGTACACATGGAGGCTGAACAATGCTCTACTCAATGATAACTTGGTCAAGGTGGAAATAAAGAAAGAAATCAAAGACTTTTTGAAAGTTAATGAAAATGAAGGCACAACATACCCTAATTTATGGGACACAATGAAAGCAGTGCTAAGAGGAAAATTCATAGCCCTGAGTGCCGCCAAAAAGAAACGGGAGACAGCATACACTAACAGCTTAATGGCACACCTGAAAGCCTTGGAACAAAAAGAAGCAAATACACCAAAGAGGAGTAGAAGGCAGGAAATCATCAAACTCAGGGCTGAAATCAATCAAGTAGAAACAAATAAAACCATACGAAGAATCAACAAAACGAGGAGTTGGTTCTTTGAGAAAATCAACAAGATAGATAAGCCCTTAGCCAGACTAACCAGAGGGCACAGAGATAGTATCCAAATCAATAAAATCAGAAAAGAAAAGGGAGAGATAACAACAGAAACTGAGGAAATTCAAAAATTCATCAGATCCTACTACAAAAACCTGTATTCAACACAACTAGAAAATCTTGAGGAAATGGACAATTTCCTTGACAGATACCAAGTACCAAAATTAAATCAGGATCAAATAGACCATCTAAACCGTCCTATAAGCCCTGAAGAAATAGAAGTTGTCATTGGAAGTCTTCCAACCAAAAAAATCACAGGTCCAGATGGTTTTAGTGCAGAATTCTATCAGACTTTCAAAGAAGACCTAACACCAATACTCTTCAAACTGTTCCACAAAATAGAAACAGAAGGAACACTACCCAACTCGTTCTATGAAGCCACAATTACACTAATACCAAAAGCACACAAAGATCCGACAAAGAAAGAGAATCTCAGGCCAATCTCTCTTATGAATATCGATGCAAAAATACTCAATAAAATTCTTGCCAACCGAATCCAAGAACACAACAAAACGATCATCCACCACGATCAAGTAGGCTTCATCCCAGGGATGCAGGGATGGTTCAATATAAGGAAATCCATCAATGTAATCCACTACATAAACAATCTCAAAGAAAAAAACCACATGGTCATCTCATTAGATGCTGAGAAAGCATTTGACAAAATTCAGCATCCTTTCATGATAAAGGTCTTGGAAAGATCAGGAATTCAAGGCCCATATCTAAACATAGTAAAAGCAATTTACAGCAAACCGGTAGCCAGCATCAATCTAAATGGAGAGAAACTTGAAGCAATCCCACTAAAATCAGGGACTAGACAAGGCTGCCCTCTCTCTCCATATCTTTTCAATATAGTACTTGAAGTTCTAGCTAGAGCAATTAGACAACAAAAAGAGGTCAAAGGGATACAAATTGGAAAGGAAGAAGTCAAACTATCACTATTTGCAGACGATATGATAGTATACATAAGCGACCCAAAGAACTCCACCAGAGAACTCCTACAGCTGATAAACGACTTCAGCAAAGTGGCTAGATATAAAATCAACTCAAGCAAGTCAGAAGCCTTCCTATACTCAAAGGATAAGCAGGCTGAGAAAGAAGTAAGAGAAATAATACCCTTCACGATAGCCGCAAACCATATTAAGTATCTTGGCGTGACTCTAACCAAACAAGTGAAAGATCTGTATGACAAGAACTTCAAGTCTCTGAAGAAAGAAATTGAAGAAGACCTCAGAAGATGGAAAAATCTGCCATGCTCATGGATTGGCAGGATTAATATAGTAAAAATGAGCATCTTACCAAAAGTAATACACAGATTCAATGCAATCCCCATCAAAATCCCAACTCAATTCTTCATAGAGTTAGAAAGAGCAATTCAAAATTTCATCTGGAATAACAGAAAACCCAGAATAGCTAAAACTATTCTCAAGAGTAAAAGAACCTCTGGGGGAATCAGTATCCCGGACCTCAAGCTGTACTACAGAGCAATAGTGTTAAAAACTGCATGGTATTGGTACAGTAACAGACATGTAGATCAATGGAACAGAATTGAAGACCCAGAAATGAATCCACACTCCTATGGTCACTTGATCTTTGACAAAGGAGCTAAAACCATCCAGTGGAAAAAAGATAGCCTTTTCAACAAATGGTGCTGGCTCAGCTGGAGGTCAACATGCAGAAGAATGCAAATTGACCCATCCTTATCTCCTTGCACTAAGCTCAATTCTAAGTGGATCAAAGATCTCCACATAAAACCAGACACACTGAAACTAATAGAAAGGAAACTAGGGAAGATCCTTGAACATATGGGCACAGGTGAGAATTTCCTGAACAGAACTCCAATAGCTTATGCTCTAAGATCAAGAATAGACAAATGGGACCTCATTAAATTACAAAGTTTTTGCAAGGCAAAAGACACTGTCAAAAAGACAAAGCGGGGCTGGAGAGATGGCTCAGTGGTTAAGAGCACTGCCTGCTTTTCCAAAGGTCCTGAGTTCAAATCCAGCAACCACATGGTGGCTCACAATCATCTGTAATGAGATCTGATGCCCTCTTCTGGTGTGTTTATAGACAGCTACAGTGTACTTACATATAATAAATAAATAAATCTTAAAAAAAAAAAAAGACAAAGCGGCAACCAACTAACTGGGAAATGATCTTTACCAACCTTACATCCGACAGAGGGCTAATATCCAATATATACAAAGAACTCAAGAAGTTAAACTCCAGAGAGGCAAATAACCCTATTAAAAAATGGGGTACAGAGCTACACAAAGAGTTCTCACCTGAAGAATATCTAATGGCTGAGAAGCACCTAAAGAGATGTTCATCATCCTTAGTCATTAGGGAAATGCAAATCAAAACAACCCTGAGATTCCATCTCACACCAGTCAGAATGGCTAAGATCAAAAACACAGGAGACAGCAGTTGTTGGCGAGGATGTGGAGAAAGAGGAACACTCCTCCACTGCTGGTGGAATTGCAAGCTGGTACAACCACTCTGGAAAGCAGTCTGGCGGTTCCTCAGAAAACTGGGCATGACACTCCCGGAGGATCCGGCTATACCACTCCTGGGCATATACCCAGAGACTTTACCTGCATGCAATAAGGACACATGCTCCACTATGTTCATAGCAGCCTTATTTATAATAGCCAGAAGCTGGAAAGAACCCAGATGTCCCTCAACGGAGGAATGGATTCAGAAGATGTGGTATATCTACACAATGGAATACTACTCTGCAATTAAAAACAATGAATTCACGAAATTCCTAGGCAAATGGTCAGATCTTGAAAATATCATCCTTAGTGAGGTAACCCAATCACAAAATAACACACATGGTATGCAGTCACTGATAAGGGGATATTGACCCAGAATCTCGGAATACCCTAGACACAATCCGCATATCAATAGATTTCTAAAAAGATGGTAGGAGAGACCCCTGGTCCTGGAAAGACTGGATGTAGGGGAACGCCAGGACAGAGTAACGAGAGGGGGTTGAATGGAGAAAAGAGGGAGGGAAGGGGGCTTATGGGACTTTCGGGGAGGGAGGAAACGGGAAAGGGGAAGTGATTTGGAATGTAAATTAAAAAAAAATAAATAATAAAAAAAAAAGACTTGAGAGATATTGTGGATGTGATTACGTGTTTCAAATAAAATTTAAATTTAAATTGTAATGTAATTGTATAATCAAATATGTGCATTAATAACTTTTAAAATTTTCTATCATGTTTCTGAGAGCAGGATGTTATAAAATGTAAAGAAGGAACTGACACAGAGAAACAAGTAAGACTCTATCTTTTGTCTATTAAAGAGACTTTATAGCCCAAAATTATTTAGGGTAAAATTAAAATCACTGTACATTATCCATGGACTACTATAGTAACATTGTAATAATGAATTGCTGTCCTGTTTATTAAACAGTATACATTCTCATAAAATAAAAGCAATATTATTTGATGTATGTCCAAAAATGAACTCCATTTATATTCAGATACAATTATTATTGGAAAAAAAGAATTTTAAAAAATAGTATTCACCAGGCATAATATCTCTCTCTCTCTGAACAGTCTAATTACAACTAGAGAGCTGTTTATTACTACCAAGTTCTGTGTGCTGATATGGTACCATAGGATTATGTTACCATGCTGGTATGATGTAGTTCACAGGACTTGTTGCTGGACAGGACTGCTGGTCACCTCTGTCCTATGAGAGCTAGCATTTTTCACTTTCTGGTACCATGGAAGCTAGTCCTTATGGAGGTCAGTTCCAGCTCAGGGTTATTTGCATCCTGTTAATCAAGTGTGCAATGACTTCAGCAATAGGGACTCACCTTCCAATTCTGGGAAGTCACCAGGGACAATAACAAGAATCTAATTGTTTTGAGACTCTTTGGACAACCCAGACCTTTAGTTCAAAAGAGTGCTTCTTATGACTAGTGTCATTGATATATTTTTTTAAATTTTTGGCTAGGAAATAGAGAATTTACTGTTTTCTATTAGCTAATATTAGGTATAATTTGTTAGAAAATGTATCAAAAATTACTTAGGAAATATACTGAACAAGAAAATTGGACAGCTGCTGGGAAAACAAACTGTGAAAAAAAGGCAAACATTACTTGGATAACAACCTGGAGTATGATGCATGATCAAGGGATGAAAATTAATGAAGTCTGTTTCTATCTCTTGTTTCCAAATGGATGCAGATCTTAATCACTGTGCACTATAACAATCTATAAACATTTCTATAAATAGTCTACAGCATTCTCAGTCTATAAATATTGTCCTTATACCACTGACACACAGAGTCTTTACTCCTCATCATGGAAACTTCTCTTTCTAGCATCTCGAGACCAGTACAGAAAATCACAGACTGTGGGGTCTAGTCACAATGATTATTATCTACAAACATGTCCATGTTTTGGTCTCACAAGACTTTGAAGACAACTGTAAGAGTGAGGCAATCAGAATATCTGCCAATATCTTACCAACCTGATCTTACACATGTGAGATGAGCAAGTTGCCAGTAATGGGCATGCTGAACTACATGGGAAAAAGCCTATAAGGCTTCAAGCCTACATGGAGAACTATAGACAATTGAGAGATATTGGAAATGGGAGTGGTGTTTTTCCTTAGAGAAGAGCACACTGCTTGTCTACTGGAAAATGTTAATCCCTCAAAACATACATACATATATATATATATGTAACATTATCTGGACTGAACAGGTTATATTTATGAATATATATGTATATACATAAACACATATACCTACAATAACAATTGATGGAAAAAGAGGTCATAAATTTGAAGGATAGCAGTTAGGGTTTTATTGGAGGGTTTGGAGAGAAAAAAGGGAAGAAAGAAATGTACTAATTATAATCTTAAAATTTTAAACAATATATCAAAACTGGTCTTTATAGGTTTTTTAAAAAAGGTGAAACTACTTGAACTTTCTGTTCAATGGAGAACTATCCAGGAAATTTAGATCTTACTGTCTTCTTCAGGCATGATGGATCTTAATAATATTGTATCAAGGCAATGTTTCTCAAAACAACTCCTGCTTTCTACACTGTGATGGTCGCATGGCAAGCATTAGTAATTAGGATCCAGGGTCTTCTCTCAACAGTCAATAAGCATTGTTTCCTGTTGCCTTTCCAGGGGATGATTCTGAACTCTCACTTTGTGTAAATTAATTTTAATTCACCTGATATAATTTCTGTCTCCAAGGCTTACAGCCTCAGTCCACTAATCTAGACCTAGCCCTGGAACTTCTAGCTTCTGTACAAAGTTATATAGGCCCACAATGCTTTTAGTTTCTGAGACTTGCTGCTGAGTAAACTCACCTCAATTCTTCATAGTTGTTTCTGAGTTCTGGTTGGTTGGTTCAACTCAGCTGTTCTGGCTCAAACTCCTCTCTAGCTCTACATCATCTCAAACTAACTCTGGTATTGGATTCTAATCCTTTGGCTCATTCTCATTCTCTGGCTTGTTCTGTCTCTACCTGAGTCTACCTTGTTCTCTCTTTAACCTGTCACTGTAAAACTGTCCCGGTAAAACTGCCTTATCTCTCTCTCTCTCTCTCTCTCTCTCTCTCTCTCTCTCTCTCTCTCTCTCTCTCTCTCTCTCTCTCTGCAGTGCTCTGTCTTGAGTAGCTTCCCTTTCCTCTGTTCTCCTGAGAGTTGGGCATATCTAATTCTGTCACATCATTCTCTGATTTGATACTTTGTCACTCAATTAGACAACACTTTCAAACAGGGAAAGTATTGTTTCTTTATACAAATTAACTTTGTCTTTATGGTTCAGGATTAAAGGAATGTACTAAGGGCATGTTTGTATTGCAGCTAGCAGGATTAAAGATGTGTGGTAAGGTATGAGCCACACCACAACTAGAAACAGATACTTTCAGTAATAGGTATTTTCAATAAATAAAACATCTTGGGGTTCACGGTGTGATCAAATATCTTGCAATGACCTTGACCTCTAGATTATGCTTTCCTCATCCTCCAGGATCACTTCCAACAACAAGGAAGAGTGTGGTGACTTTTGAGCCTTGAAGGTATAAAACTCTTGGTTGTCCTCTTTTATCCCATTTCTTTCTCCTTACCAGAAATATCAGCATTGCTAGTGGTAACTGTCAGATTAAGTTCTTTTCTCAGCTCTACCTGAGTTAGTTCTCATCTTGTTTCCACTCCTTTCCATGATGTTACTCCTTTTCATGATGGCCAGGTGTGATAAGGAATTCAATCTTCAGTCCTGCCCTACAGTCCTGCCTAGTCAATAGTGAGCTAACCTAGGTCATACCTGCCCTCTGATAAAGTGGCTTTCTACTAAGCTGAGGATAAAAGCAAACCTCTTTTCCAGTGGCTAAGGCTTCCAATGAATCCTAGTCTATTTCCTGAACCTACTTTTTTGACATTTCTTTAATAGGTATGCCTTCTAGGCATTCTGGAGGAAGGGACTGAAGATTGAATATATGAAACAACTTCAGTTTATTTGGTAGTCATTTATAAAAGCTGTGTGTCCACTTTTCAGCTGCATTCATAGAGCCTCTGCTGTCTTTATGGATAACTCCATCATTTTGCCTGTTCTTGTACTATGTCACATTTTGTCTACTTTCCATGGTGGATTGTTTCTTATATCACTTCCTGAAAAAAGCACTGTCTAACACTTTTCTCTCAGGCTGTGTTCTGAAACAGGTATAAGAGTAATTTATTTCAATCTTTCCTCAACTTACTAAATGTTTGATTATTGTGGTTTGCTAATTTCTTCCATTTTCTTTAGCAGGTATGCAATATCCATACTGAAGGATATTGTTTGTATTGTTCAATGAGGTATTAATGTCTGGTGCTCTACAACCCTTATTTTAAAATATGAGTGAATTAAAGCAACACAGACCTCAGTACATCTTTAGTGCATATGTGTGTTTTCCCTCTCCTCCCTCAAGTAAGAAACATATTCCACGCCAAACTAATGTTTTTGGCCACAAATTGTAACACACACACACACACACACACATACACACACATGATTTTTTGGAAAGAATTTTGAATGGATTTTTGTAGAGAGCCATATTGGGGTGTCTTGTCACCTTGCAGGAACTTGA
Source organism: Tokudaia tokunoshimensis (assembly GCA_036184795.1). Lineage (NCBI taxonomy): Eukaryota > Metazoa > Chordata > Mammalia > Rodentia > Muridae > Tokudaia > Tokudaia tokunoshimensis. Next base: position 140,597,020 of record BTHU01000003.1, read on the forward strand.
CATTGACCAAGGTGAAGTTCTTCTCTCAGTTACAATCTTGCTCCACCTAGGGTGGAGTGAAGGTGAAGTTCTTTGTTCCTCTAGGTCTATGAATTCTTGAATTAAGTAGGTGACCTGCCCAGCTGCCTGAACAATAGAGTCAATGCCTAGTGAACAGTCAGATCAGTTCTCTGGAACACACCCTAGAATTTAGGGGAAGGGTTTTGTCTGAGACCTTAAAACCTCAGTCCCCCAATAAATCATGAGACTTTGAACAGCCATGCTGTCTTAGTCTTGGTATCTCTTCGCAGCCTCCCCGTCTATCTCCAGCTTTTCTTCTAGATAACCAACTTAAATGCAACTACCAGCAGTTTCAGATTGGTGTCCAGTGTGGGGCTAGATGAAGGAAGATACCCTGAGGTAACTCTGTCTTTGGCAAAGCTTCAAAAAAAAAAAAAAAAAAAAAAAAAAAACAGAAGAAAATGGTATCCTACACGGTGAGCAACTATAGGACTTAAATACTAGTGCTAGTATAACATTTCATCTTTTTGAAAGTTGTAGTTATAGGTACAAAAAGGATATGGGCTAAGTGAGACAGCATTGACCCAGTACTAGACTCACTTAGGAGTTGAGAGTAAAAAATGGGACAAGAAACTTCTAAACAGACATTTGTCCACAGCCTTCCAGAGCTGCTCTAGATGAAGAGAGTCAGGTTTAAAGAACAATGGTTAGAAGATTTTTTAGATCAGATAGATTTTTTGTTGCCCATGGTTCCAAGAAAAAAAAAACTTTAGATGAGAGAACCTGAGAAAAAATTAAAAATCGTTAAGAGCCACCAAGGCAGACAATATTACCCTCTGCCTGTAGACACTTATAAAAAACATTATTGATAAAGAGATCTCAAAGACATCAAATAACATACCAGAAAAAATTTGAGAAATCTCAAAAAAAAAAAAAAAAAGCCTGGCAGAGAAAACTTCCTCAAAAAAGGGTCCTCTCAACTCTAAATTAAAAAAATATAGAGATAATACTGATGAGCTAACATTAGAGAAAAAAGCTCATTTAGAGAAAGGAGCTGCCAAATATTATGGTAAAGATTGAACTCCTAATGTACCTTCTGCTCTGCCTATGGCTTCGACCCTACAAGATGATACCCAGATAGATATACAACTACATAAATTAGAGTTTAAAATTAAGTTTCAAAAACTGACTAATGAGCTACAGGAGCTAAAATAGGTATCAAGTACAAGAAGAAGCAGTGATTCTGAGATGCACCAATCGCTGCTAGAAAAAGCTGTAAGTCAGACTCAAAGAAAAGGACAAGATACAGCTGATGTGCTGACCTTCCCTGTCATTGAGATCATAGACAAACAAAATAGAGTTAGAAAATACCAGACCTTAGAGTTCAAGGTGATAAAAAAATTAAAAACAGCTGTGACACAGTATGGCCCTGTGGTACCTTTTACACAAACTTTAATAGATACTGTGATGAAGTCAAATTTAACTCCACAAGGTTAGAAAGATTCTATATGAGGATACTTTGTCAAGAAGAGATTTTTTTTTTACTTTAGAGTTCTAAATGGCATAAAGCTATTAAAAAAAACTGCTGCAATAAATGCTCAGGCATGTAGTCCAAAGTGAGATGCTGATATACAACTGAGAGAAGGTCAAAATAAAGACAATACTAATCAGATTGGGTATCCCGTTAGAGAATATACTCAGGTTACAATGGCTGCCTGCCATGCGGGAAACCAATTACTGACTAAGAGAAATCTCATGGAACTTTAACATTAGACAGGCTCCTGATAAACTTTTTCAAGATTTTATAGATAGACTACTAAAATCAACTAATAAAATTCTTAGTGGTTCTCAGACAGAAAATCCGCTCATCACACAATTGGCTTATAAAAATGCCAATACAGCTTGACATGCTGCCATCAGACCTTACAAGGGACAAAAAGACTTAGTGGGATATATTTATTCGTATTTGTTTGGAGATTGAGCCTTCCTATAATCATGGTCTAGCCATGGCTACAGCTTTTCAAGAAACAACCTTACAGGAGGTACTTTCACAGAAACAGGGAAATAAAACATGTTTTAAATGTAGAGGTTTAGGTCATTTTAAAATTGATTGCCCTAAAAACAGAGGCACTATAAGTAGGCAATCAAGTTATAACCCAAGAGTTTTTCCTAGACGCCAAAAAGGTAATCACTAGGCCAGAGATTGTAAATCTAACAAAGGTATTCGGAGCTGTCCCTTGTTGAGAAACGGGCAGAGGGACCAGCCTCAGGCCCCCAGACACCCACAACAAACAGCTTATGGGGCCACAAAGCTGCTGCCAGGCCAGAGAAATCCATTTTTAAACTTATCAAGACAACACCAAGAAGCACAAGACTAGACATCTGTTCAACCTCCAATGTCATATTAACTCCAGAAAAGAGAGTTCAGACCCTACCTATGGGAGTCGTTAGACCTTTGCCTACATAAACTTAGAGATTACTTATAAGAAGAAACAATGCTATTATAAGAGGGCTACAAATCTATCTAAGTGTCATAGATAATGAATATAAAAACAATTAAAATTATGGCTACTTCACTTCATGGTGTTATAACTATATCTACTAACCAAAAAATTGATCAGCTTATCTTAGTTCCCTTACATTTGCTACCTTCAAATTTTGTTAAAGATAAAAAAAGACAGAGTGGCTTTGGTTCCTCTGGTATATATTGGGTTCAATCTATTACTAGTAAAAAGCTAATTTTAAATTAGTAATTGAGAGAAGAAGCTTTAAAAGATTAATAGATACTAGAGGTGATGTGACAATTATTAGAGGGCAAGATTGACCTTCAACTTGGTCCTTGTCAGAAACACTCATCTCCATGGGATTAGATATTCCAATAATCCAAAGCAAAGTGCTAAACTTCTAACCTAGAAAGATGAAGAGGGTAATTCAGGACAAATTCAGCCTCATGTTATGCCAAATTTACCTACCACCCTTTGTGGAAGGGATCTTTTGTCACAGATAGATCTTATAATGTGTAGTCCTAATGAGGTAGTCCCTAAACAGATGCTGGAAGAAGGATTTTTGCCTGTTTGGGGGCTAGGAAAAGAAAGACAAGATATTAAAATGTTTAAAGGTCCTAAGCCTAACACTAATACTAGATGATTGGGACATTTTCCATAATGGTCACTATCTTGCCTGCATTCCATACTGATAGTGATAATCCAGTGTGGGTTGATGAGTGGACTTTATGTAAAGAAAAATTAGAAGCTGTTTTTTCTCTACTACAGGAACAACTAGAGAGAGGACATCAAAGAGAATCTCAGTCACCATTAAATACACCAATATTTGATATCAAGGAATAATCCAATAAATGATATTGTTACAAGATCTAAAAAAGTTTCATGAAACCATGGTACCTATGGGAGCCTTACAACCTGGGCTTCCATCTCCCATGGCTATTCCTAGAAGATATTATAATATAGTGGTAGATTTGAAAGATTGCTTCTTTACTATTTCTTTGCACCCTGAGGATTGCAAAAGATTTGCTTTTAGTGCTCCTTCTATTAACTTCATGGAAGCTATGAAAAGATTTCAATAGACAGTTCTTTCTCAGGGCATGGCCAACAGTCCCACCTTATGTCAAAAGTTTGTGACACAGACCATTCAGCCTGTGAGACAGCAATGGCCAGAGCTTTATTTTAAAATAAAATTTTACAAATTCAGCCTCATGTTATGCCAAATTTACCTACCACCCTTCGAATTTATCTTTATCATAAAGATTTACAATAGGCTTTAGCTGATAAAGGACTACAAATAGCTCCAGAGAAGGTACAAACCCAAGATCATTATAATTACTTGGGTTTACAGACCAAGCTGTTTTTTCCCAGAAGATAATTATTCACAGAGATAGTTTAAAAACTTTAAATGATTTTCAAAAGTTGTTAGGTGATATTAATTGGCTTTGCCCTTATTTAAAACTTACTACAGGAGAATTACAACATTTATTTGATATTCTAAAAGGGAGTGCTGATCCTACATCCCCTAGATTTTTAACCCCAAAAGGGTTGCAGGCTTTACAGCAAGTAAAAAGAGCTATTTAAAACCAATTTGTTACCTATATAAATTATTCTTTGCCTTTACATCTGTTGATTTTTAATATGACCCATATTCCTACAAGATTGTTATGACAAAAGACTCCTCTTATGTGGATTCATTTGAGAGTGTCTTCTAAACATAATACCCTGCCATATTATTTGACAGTAGCCAAGATGATTGTTCTTGGAAGGAAGCAGGCACTGACTTATTTTGACAAAGAACCATATATCATTATTTAGCCTTTTAAAGCAGTCAAGATACTTGGCTAAAGCAACGTAGTAGAGACTAGTTACTTTCTCAAATAAGAATTAAAGAGATTATAGATAACCATTATCCTCAAGATAAGTTGATAAAGTTTTTAAATGAACATAAGGTTGTATTTCCTAATATGAGATCTTTATAGCCACTACATAACGCTCTTTTGATTTTCACAGATGGCTCTTCCAAAGGAAGAGCTAGATACCTTATACATAATCATCAATTGGTCATAGAGATACCTAGACTCTCAGCTCAGTAAGCAGAGCTGACATCAGTACTAAATGTTTTTCAGTCTATAAATTATACTTTTAATCTTTTTACTGATAGTTTATATGTTGATGAATCTGTTCCTTTGTTAGAAACTTGTGACACATTTAATTTTAATATGCCAGCACAATCTTTGTTTTCACAATTGCAAAACGTCATTCTTGCTAGAAAAAAATCCCTTTTATATTGGCCATATCCTAGCTCACTCTGGTCTTCCTAGACCTTTAGTTACAAAAAATTGATCACATTGATAGAGCTCTTATAAGAGAGGCTTTAATTTCAGATCCTGTTAAATTGGCTAGAAGAGACCATAATAAATTTCATCTTTCTAGCCACACCTTAAGGTTCCAACATAAGATCACTAAGAAACAAACAAAAATGATTATAAAACAATGCCTAACTGCCTTACTTTATCTCCATTTCCTCATTTAGGAGTTAATCCATGTAGCCTTATGCCCAATCATATCTGACAAATAGATGTAACTCACTATACAGTATTTAAAAAATTAAAATATATACATGTTTATATTGATACTTGTTCAGGATTCCTTTTTGCTTCTCTACATATGAGAGAGGCCTTGAGAAATGTAATTAATCATTATTTACAAGTTTTTAGCACTATGAGATTACCTAAAGTCATTAAGACAAATAATGGGCCAGCTTATACTGAAAACAACTTTATATCATTTTGTAAAAAAAAAAAAAATGATATCAAACATAAAACTAAAATTCCTTATAACCCAATATGCCAAGAAACTGTTGAGAGTATACATCACACTCTTAAAAATTAACCTTTAAAAACAAAAAAAGAAAATTTATACCCTTCAAGATCACCAAAAGAACATCTTGCTCTTGTCTTATTTGTTCTGAATTTTTTTCAAACTGATGTTAAAGGTCAGTCTGCAGCAGATCGCCACTGGCACCCAGTCACTTCTAATTCTTATGCTATGGTCAAGTGGCAAGATCCTTTAACTAATACATGGAATGGTCCAGACCCTGTTTTTTTTTGCGTTTTTTTCACAAAAAGAAGACGGAGCCCGATGGCTGACAGAAAATTTGGTTCATCAATTAGACACAGATCCTGTATCTTTCTAGTAAGTATGAGTAATCCCTAACAGATGGCTAAAAATGTTATCAGCCAACGTATCTGGCATTTTCCTGAGGAAATGAAAAAAAAAAGTCTCCTGTTGTTTCTCAAAGCTATTTTCCCCACACTGGGAAGCCAGACTTTGTGTCTTAGAGCTAATTTACAACTAAATTGGATACATCCTCAGACGAGTTAATTCTGTTCCACTTCTAACTTCTAACCTTTTATGTTGAGCAGACTGGTTGTCTCCACCAAGGCTCACCTGAACTGAAAACTGACATGTCTGTTAAAGACACTTACAGACCCCCTGGCATCAAAGCCTACACAAGTGGATCTCCTTCATGGAGCCACATAGAGCTCAGATTTATGTGTGTCTACTTATGAGTCTACATGGACACGAGTGGGAGTTTGCAAGGCAAAGCACTGCAAGGGGAGGACCATGTTTTCTGACTCTGATTTACATAGGGGTTGGTGTCATCAGTCCTCAGATCATTCTACACTCTGTGGGTTTCTCCCACCAATTAAAGGCTCTGCCCCTCCTCTCCAAAGACACCAAGAGCCATCTAAGATGTGAGAACAATCCTCTGTTCTCCATGAGAGGAATCAGGTCAATCTTCCACTCCCTGGTTAATGCTCACCATCAAGGACAGATTATTTATACACTTGGTTAATATCTCCTCATCTTAAAACTAATAAAAAGGAAGGAGATGTAGAGAGCCATACTGGTATGTCTTGTCACCTTGCAGGAACTTGACATTCACCAAGGTGAAGTTCCTCTCCCAGTCACAATCCTCCTCCACACAGGGTGGAGTGAAGGTGAAAGTTCTTTGTTCCTCCAGGTCTACGAATTCTTGAATTAAGCAGGTGAACTGCCCAGCTGCCCGAGCAATGGGGACAATGCCTAGTGAACAGCCAGACCAGTTTTCTGGAACACACCCTAGAATTTGGGGGAAGGGACTTTTCTGAAACCTTAAAACCTCAGTCCCCCAATAAATCACGAGTCTTTGAACAGCTATGTTGTCTTAGTCTTGGTCTCTCTTTGCCACCTCCCCATTTATCCCCAGCTTCTCTTCCAGAAAACCGGTTCGAATGCAACTTCTGGCAGTTGCAGACTTTGCTTTTGTTTGACTAGTGTAACCTTCTTTCATCTTTCGGTGACTGTTCCATTAATGAAGTCATGTTGTGCAATTATAAAATACATATAACCCTCATGTCATTTCTGTTTCTTTTTTACTACTTATAATGACTTATTCAAATTATTAATACAAATTTTGTTTTTTACAGCATTGTAAGTAATTGCTGTTGTAGTTATTTCATACAACGCATGTGCAGAAATTACATTGTTTATAAAGGCCACAACAGTAAAATATTTAAAGTCACATAAGATGCAGTTTAGATTTATTACACATTTAAGAAGCATGTTAATGAAAGATGTTTACATTATACCTAACATTTCTACTTATAAGCAAATTATTGGGATGCTGACATATTTATATCACTCAGTGATTTAAAGCAATTGATTCAGTGTTCTGTTCTGACCTATAGGCACCTGCTACATAGTTGGTTCACAGAAATACACGTGAGCAAAGCATTTATGCAATAAAGTAAATAAATATAAAAACAAAATAAATAATGTATTTATTTAATACATATGGGTACTTCTTCTGCAGTACATCTATACCCCAGATATATGTCTTTTGCCTATGATACTGGAAATTATCATTGTCATCAATCCCTTAGTACTGAGGTCACAGAAAGTTGTGAGTTGCCTCTTAGATTTTGGCAATTGAACAGAAGTCTTCCAAGAAGAGCACCCAGTGCTCTTTAACCACTGAGCTATCTTTCTATTGCCTACATTTTCTTTATAAGTTGGTTATACCCATATATATATATATATGGGTATAACCAACTTATACTGCCCAGCTGCCCGAGCAATGGGGACATTCACTAGGTATACATATACCCATATATATATATATATATATATGGGTATATGTATATTCTTTACATTTAAATATTAATTAAAAACATGTTGGTATTATGCTGAAGAGATGCAAATTTAAATTTTATTATTTTAATAAAATTGTTGCCTAAAACCATCACATGCTTTTAATATCACAGCTATACTGAAGAAATAATTTTTATTGCTTTTTGGCACTGTCATGAAAAATAAATTACTTTTCCAGTGTTTTAACTTGCAGTTTCTTTATCACTAATAATACAGCTATTTGTTTTGAATGGTAAGCTATAAACTACTGTCGTGGGGTACTGTCAAATTGCTAAGAGTTCTAAGCTTTGCATAAATTATCTTACTTTTCTCAACAGTTTTAGTGAGTTATTATTCTTTCTTCAATTTAAAAATGTGTAAACTCTGTCTAGTCACTTCCTCAAGGGTACACTCGGGGACCCAGTACATTTGGGCCATGATCTGATACATTCTACTCCACCAGCATCCTCAGTTGTGATGAAATAGTTTATATATTTCAATTTTGTCCTTTTTTCATTATTTGTAATTTTATAAAATATAAATTCTATCTCTAAAAATACGGAGAATAACATTTTAATATATAATTTGGTATTTAAAGATTTCCTTTGCTCATGCCACAGGCATGTTATTTTATTGTTTTATATAATCATTGCTTCACAAGAAAATACAATCAAGTTCGAACATAAAACATCCAACATCAAGCATTCTGTTTCTTTTTTCGGGTAGTTTACAGTTTTTATCATTGCTATATTAGGGTCAAATAATCATTTTTAAATAACTTCTCTGAATATTCAGTTTGCAGGGTGCTGGAAATTGTTCAGAAACAAAACATTCCAAAATAAATACAGGATATATTAAAGATAAACATATACTTCTATATCTCAATATTCAAACTTAAAGGAACAATATACATCTTTAAATCTGTGATCATTGGTAGTATTTTTGGATCATTTTTAAAGTATAAAAGAATATTACAACAAATCACAGTCTAAAAGAAAGTCAAATATGATGGTGATCTTCTGTCATTTTAGAAATTAGTAATACCACAATGAATGAAATCAGTTACTTATTAACATGCTTTTTTTTAATACTAAACTTAGAACAGCATTGTGAAAGAGGAGCTTTATAAGACAATTTCAGAAGTTCTGTTTGGTAAAAGTACACAGAAACAATGTTAAGCAAAAAAGGCAGTCATATCAAATTTTTCTTCACAATCCTGCCACAGACAATGCTTCCCTGAGTTACCTCTCTATATCATCTAACTTGTTTTCTCATCATGCCAGAACTTTCTTGTATGGAACACAGTTACAATTCCTCAGTAGTTGTCCACGGTCTCAACTATATATATATAAAGTTTCAATCATTCAAAATGTTTCCCTAAGTTTTGCTTTTCAAAATACTCTGAATCAGTGCAATGCACATTTCATAATATACTTTGTAATGATTTTTTTGATAAAGATGTCTCCTGCTACATGTTAAATTAAACATAGTTTTTATTGGTTTTATGCACATAATGAAAGCCTGAATTAGTGCTTTGAAATAAATTATTCATTGCTATAAATTAAAATCTGTAACCCTTAAAAGATCTTTAACATCATAGCAATACTGGTAGCTAAATGTGCTGTACGTTTTTAGTCCCTAAAATAGATCTACCAAATATAATCACCAACTGTCAATAGGACATTACTGTTACTCACTTTCTATTCAAGAAAAAGCATAATACATCTGGACACGAACCACCAAGAAGCTACTTATTTGTATTAACATCTTTATATAAATTTGAATGATAATAAAATTCAGCACCAGAGTTTAACAAAGAATATAAAGAGAAACTTGGTAAAACCATGAATAATGTGATAGCTATTGCTAGCTGTGAATTTTACTCATTCTAAAAGTATATGACACATGTACCCTCAAAGTTAGACATTTGTATATTAATATTCATTTGAATTACACTCATTGCTGTACCGCTCCATTAAGACAGGTAATTGATAAGTGGCACACATATTTAAAGACTCTTCTTAAAATGTGCTGAAATTTAAGATAAGACTGAACTATATATTTTGAAAAATATATTGGATTAATAGCATTTTATACTTGATTTTAATCTGTTGCATACAGTTGCATCTATGTGCAAACAAATAGAATTTCAAAATTAATGAAAATTGTTTTATGGATCTACATTTTATGCTTCAAAAATTGTCACATTGTATTCATGATGAGAGGAAACACTTTAAAAATGTATAACTTTTTATTATGCAGTCAAATCTTTTGTCATTTATTTTAAAAACCTTATGGCAGTAATACACAGTAATTATCTTCTGACAGTACTTGATAAATACAAGATAGAGGCAGGCTGCTCTATTTTTATACTGTGCCTGAATACCATTTATGTGAAGTTCAGTGGCTAAACTATAGAAGAGGTAATAAGTAGAATTTTCTCACTAGATGTAAAATAATGAGAAAGTTAGCCAAATTTAACTTTCTTCATAAAATAACAATAATGACTAAAGGTTTTCATAACCAAATTTATATTGTATTTCTTGTAGTATTATGCTAAGAATTGCAGAGATCTGGTGCAAAGGAAGACACATATATCTAAACCACAGCTGTTCTTAGCTCATCTATATTTACATTTTAATAGCAGCTGTTATGGGTATAATTTGATGACAGATGCAGGATTTATACATGGTACAGTTAGGTATGTCAGTCTATTCATAGAATTTTGTTAGCAGCAATACTCTCAAGTTCCGTTTTCATTTCTACTTGAGAACTCTCTAGTCACTGGGACAGGCAATCTATTCCTCCATTGTTATCTGTCTTTGGAAAACGTTAATCAAATTTCCGCTTTAAAAAAATAGTCTACTTTTCACATATCATTGTAGAATTCTTTGGATTTCTCAATACTTGTAAGCATGTCATATATAAATAAGTAGTTTTCCTTACTTACAATTCAGGTACCTTTTTTTCTTTTATTTTACCCAACTTCCCTGAATAAAATCAAAAGAATCATTTGTACAGAATTATAAGCAGAAACAATTTATTTGTTATTTTGGAGCAAAGGCCCTAAGCTTTATCCATTAAGACGTTGTTTTCTATGAATTTTTGATATCTATTCTCCTTATTTTTATGATTTTTGTTGAGTATATAATCTTTTCTCATAGAATATATATTGATTACAATTTCCCCTCAACTATCCTGAAATTCCTTCCCATCACCCATTCCCTCCAGATCCACTACCTTTTTGTCTCTTATTAGAAAAGTACAGGCTCTAATACCTAACAACCAAACATGAAAAAATAAATTAAAATTAGATAAAGCAAAAAGCATCACATGTAGCCTGGATATGGCAAGCAAATAGAAGGAAAAGGACCACAATAGGAAGATCAAAAATCAGAGATATATCCCTTTATTCAATCAAGAGTCCCATAAAAGAACTAAGCTGTAAACTATAAGGTATACACAGAGGACCTTGTGTGATCTGTGTAGGCCCTGTGCTTGTTGCTTCAGTCTATGTGAGTTCTTATGACATTTGTTCAGTTCAGAGGGCCTTGATTTCCTAGTGTCTTCTATTGCCTCTGCCTTTTACACTTTTTCTGGCTACTATTCTGTTGGATTTTCTGACTCCTGAGGGATGGGATTTGGTAGAGACATTCCATATAGAGCTCTGTGTTTCAAGGACTCTCTGCATAATATCTGTCTGAAGTTCTCTATATCTGTTCCCATGCTTTGCAAGAGGAAGCCTCTCTAATAATAACTGAGTTAGGCATTGATAAGTGAGTATAACAGAATATCATTAGTAGTCATTTTCTCACTACTTTTTTTTTGTCTGTAGACCTGTAATGTTTGTTTTTACAGTAAGTCTAGACAGTCTAGAATCGGGTTCTTGATCATCAAAGCTGTGTAAAGTATGCGTTCCATCTTATTGAATTAGTCAATTCAACTATTAAATCAACTCAAATATTGATTGACAACCCTCAAAGTTCTGTGCCAACACTAAACTAGCATATGTTTTAGGCAGGAAAGACTAGATCAAAGTTTGTGTGACTGGGAGGGTGTCTAGGTTTCTCCTTTGGTAGGCTGTAGAGTAACTTTCCACTGCAAAGACACTAGAAGGTAGGGTCAAAGGCACCAGTTCAACTTCTCTCTGTTCAATGAGTTGTGAGTTTTGTCTTCAGCAATGGGGTTTCTCTTCATTTTATGCAGAGAAAACCATTTTTCTAGCAAAATCTTAGGCTGTTTGCGGGTTTCTTGTGATATTGTTCGTAACAGCTGAGTAATGTTCTATTCTGTAAATGTACCACATTTTCTTTATCCGTACAAGATATTCATTTAATACAATCCAATTCCTCACTGGAAGCTACATTTTTGACAAGAGCTGTCCAGTTGAGACTTGATATGTTGTATTATTAGGAGACATCTTTAGGATCACCTTTACTTATTCTTAGAAAGACTACACTGCACTAAAGGGTTTGTTTGTTCTTTAGTTTAGCTTTGTTTTACTTAGTAATTTTATATTTCACACACTGCTACCCTCCCAGTCAATCACTTCCACACAGTAGACATTTTTATAATATCCCTCAAATGTCCTTCAATGCCTTTGTCTGATCGCTCCCTTCATTTTCTCCATTACCATTAGCTTTCCTGCCATTCTCTACCTGCTTTTCTCATTTCTATGTGTTCCCATAAGTCCAACTAGAAAGCATATTCAATTTTCCTCCTCTTGGAAATATATTTGTCTTTCTCCTAGTCCCTTTATCTACATCTAACTTCTCTGGGTCTACGGATTGTAGCTTTGTTATCATTTATCTAATGGCTACTATGCAGAAATGAGTGAATGCATACCATATTTATCTTTCTGGGTCTGAGTGACCTCAACACGATGATTTTTTTTCTAATCCCATCTATTTTACTGCAAATGTTGTGATATCATTTGTAACACCTGAATAATGTTCTATTTGTAAATGTACCACATTTTCTTTATCCATTTTTATATTGAAAGGCCATCAAGATTGTTTCCAGTCGGCTATTATGAAGAGAACAGCAAGGAACCTGTTAGAGCCCGTGTCTTTGTGGCAGAACAAAAGAGTCTTTGAGTACATGTGTCTTGAGTTAGATCAATTACCAACTTTCTGAGTAACAGACATATTGCTTTGCATAGTGACTGTACAAGTTTGCATCCTTACCAGTAATGGGGGAGTGTTTCCCATATTCTATAGTGTTGCCAGCATGAGCTTTTGTTATTGATCTTAGCCATCCTGTCAGGTGTAAAATGGAATCTCAGAGAGAGTCAATTAGATTTGCATTTCCCTGATGTTTAGGGATGTTGAATATTATGTGCTTCTAGACAATTTGAGTTTCATTTATTGTGAATTAATTATTTAAATCTATACCTCTAAGTTAGATTCTATAGTTTGTTGGTATATAGTTTCTTGACTTTATATATTTTGAATATTACCTTTCTTTCAGACTTGGAGCTAGTGAAAACCTTTTCCCATTCTGTAGGGTGCAATTTTTATTTTGGGTGGTCTTTGTTGTTTTACAGAAGTTTTCAGGTTTATAAGGTCCCATTTATTTTTATTTTTTTATATTTTAGACAGGGTTTTTCTGTGTAGCCCTGGCTATCTTGGAACTCACTCTGTAGACCAGGCTGGCCTCAAACTTAGAAATTCACCTGCCTCTGCCTCCCAAGTGCTGGGATTAAAGATGTGTGCCACCACTGCCTGGCTCAATTTGTTACTTGCTAATTTTAGTGCCTGTGATGTCATTGTTCTATTCAGGAAGATGTTTCCTATGCCAATGAGTTCAAGGCTATTTCCCCATTCTCTTTTATTAAGTTCAGTGTATCAGGTTTTATGTTGAGGTTTTTGAGCGACTTGGTCTTGAATTTTGTGCAAAGTGAGAGATATGGATCTAATTGCCTTCATATAGAACCCAACATCAAGTGTGACAGCACCACTTTTTGAAGATACCATTTTCTCAATATATATTTTTGGAATATTTTAAATGAAAAATCCGATGTCTATAGCTCTATGTTTATTTCCGGGTATTCACTTTGATTCCATTGATCAATGTGTTTGTTTTTACTCAATAAAGGTGCAGCTTATATTACTATAGCTCTGTAGTCTATCTTGAAATTGGGAAGGGTGATACTTCCAGCAGTTATTTTATTTAGTTCATTTTGAATTTTACGTCATATGCCCTAATCCCAGCCATCTCCCTCTGCCCAAAGACATGCCCTCCACCCCTGAAATCTCATGCTCAACAGGAAAAATAAATCTTGTTGTGGAAGCTGTAGTGTATCACAGTGTATTCTACAGTAATCTCCTTTGTCCACACTTCTTAGCTTGCAAAAAAAAAGTTCATTGCAATAAGCTATTGGTCTGGTACTAGGAATCTAGCTACTGCTACTCTATCAATACTAGAACCTCATTAGAACTCATCTTTGATATACCGTTGTTGCCCTGTGTCATGGAAATCCTGTAATTTTGAATATGTAGGAACGGTCACTTCACGTACCCCATCAGTTCATCAATGGGATAGAAGTTGTTGAGGGCCAATTCAAAGCCCTGGATATGGGCCTGACAGCTATCTGATATGGTCAACTTGTGGCCAGCTTACCAGAATCCTCTGCACAGGGCCTGCTTTCCTGAGTAATGTACCTGGTGAGTGATGATGCCAATTCTCCTACTCTAATGATCCTGGGTTCATCTCTCCCACCTGCCATAAGTAACAAGCAACCAAGGAAGGTAGAAAGTCATCTCTCCAGCATCCTAGCTGCTGCACAGCAAGTAAGCATCAGTCTGGCTTCTCTGAGCTCACACCCTCCAGGACCAGCATACCTACAACCCCACATCCAGGGTCAGTTCTATTATGCTGCCCAGTTGAAGTGCAGAGCCTGATCTCCAAAGTGCTGTAGCAGGTGAGGAGCAGGGCTAGATTTTATGCTCTCATGACCCCCATGGCCATCTCTCCTGCTTGCCATAGGTGGCAAGGGGAGAAAGTAGGGGAGGGCACAGTCAAACTAACAAGACTAAGTCACCCATAACTTCCTCAATATGCCAAACTCTCCCTAGTACTTCAGCTGGCTTGGGCCATGGTCCACTCTCTTTCTCTTATGCCCAACCTCCCGGACCAGCTATCCCATTAGGCCCAGGTAAAATGTGCAGCCAGTTATGCACAGCCCTTATACATCAACATATTCCCAGATGGCATCCCAGACCAAGGGTGTCTACCTGGACTTTGGGGGTAACAGACTTCAGGTGCTTTAGGGCCATGGACCCAGATGTGGCCTCCAGTGGCAGCACTGGCCACTGTTCCTTTCTGACATCACTGGCAACTCACATCAGACAGTTCCTTCCTGCCTTTGATTCTCCAATTTTTCTTCTATTCATTGTGGTCACATCCTTTTATTTTTTTTTTCTCTTCCAATTCTCTAATACTTAATTGCTACTACTAGTAGTGCCTGGGAGACTATGAATGTCTGAGGTTGTCTGAGGAGTAGTCTCAGAAGTGCCATGCCCAACTTGTGCATTATGGCATAGGCCAGGGGTTATCTCAGGCATGATCTACCTACACCCCTCCCAAAGCATGTGCCAGACTGTTGGTCATCTCAGGCTAGTTCCCTGTCTGAGCCCATGGTTTGGGTCTGGTGGGAGTCTAGGCTCACTCCTTGCCTGAGCACACGTGGATGACCTCATGTGAGGGTCGGTCTTCGGATCTGAGAGGAGCCAGACTGGTGGTCATCTCTGGTTTGCTATTTTAAAGGAATAATAAGCTATCAATTATTCAAGTTCACAGATTAGAACACAGAAGGTATACATAGAATCTTTCGCATCTGGCACCTTCTAATGCACATGTGATACAGCAGCTACACCTGCAAATGCCTCTAGGTGACAAGTCTCAAGTTTGTATTTTTGTTTCGTTTGTTTTGTTTTTTTGTTTGTGTGTTTGTGTGTGTGTGTGTGTGTGTGTGTGTGTGTTACCATATGAAGTTGAGAACTGTCATTTTAAAGGCCATAAAAAATTGTGGTACACCTTTTGACAGTGATTTCATTGAATCTGTAGAATTCTATTTTTAGGAGTGCCACTTTGACTAGTATCTTAATCCTACCAAATCCAAGAGCATGTTCTATCTTCTAATATATTTTTTCTCTTTTATTCATAAAATACTTGAAATTTTTATCATTTGAGTATTTTACTTGTTTTTTAGAGTTATCCCAAGATATTTGATATTATTTGAGGCTATTGTGAAAGTTCTTCTTTCCCTGATTTCTTTCTCAGTACACTTGTCATTTGTATGTATGAGGGTTACTGATGTTTGTGAGTTAATTTTGTATTCAACTATTTCACTGAAAGTGTTAAACAACTATAGGAATTCCAAAGTAGAAAGTTTAGAATCACTTATGTATACTATCATATCATCTTCACAAAAAAAATACTTTGGCTTCTTCCTTTTAAATTCTTATCACCTTGATTTTCTTCAATTGTAATTTCTCTAGCTATATCTTCAAGCACTACAATAAATAAGTACAGTGAATATGGACAACTTGTGTTTTTCCTAATTTTACTGGAACTGATATGAATTCATCTCCAGCTAACTTGATGTTTTAGACTTGCTATAAAATGTCTGTATTATGTTTAGGTATGGCCCTTAAATCCCTAATCTCTCTGAGACTTTCATCATGAAGAAGTATATATTTTATCTCAGTCTATTTATGTGGTAGATTGAACTTATTGATTTTCATATAATGAGCCATTCTTACATCTTTGAGATAAAGCCTATTTGAACTTCTTGGATAATATTTTGTGTGGCTTCAATTTGCAAGAATTTTGAGTATTTTGGCATTTACATTCATGAAGAAAATTATAGAACAATTATAAAATCTATATTTTATAATTATAAATAAAATTGTAGAATAATTATAATATTATCTATAATTAATTATAGAAAAATTATTCTATAATTTTCTTTATTAGTTGATATTTGTGTGGTTTTGATATCAGGGTAATTTGGCCTGATGGAATTAATTGGCCACATTTTCTTCACTTTCCATTTTGTAGAATAATTTGAGGAGCATTGTCATTAACTTTGCTTTGACAGTATGGTAGAATCCCTTACTAAAACCATCTGGCTGTGGATGACATTTAATGATTGTTTCTATTTTTACTGGGAGGTTTTGTGATTTAAATGGCTTGTTTAATCTTGATTTAACTCGGGGAAGTAGAATCTATCAAGAAAATTACCCATTTCTTCTATACTTTTCAATTAGGGGGATTATAGGGTTTTTTTCTTGTATACCCTTAAGATTCTCCAGATTTTCTATGTATCTATTGTTGTACAATAGATATGTCAACATTTTGACTTCTGATTTTGTTAATTTGAATATTCTCTCCATGCTTTTTAATTGATTTTGATAAGAGTTTGTTGATTTATTGATATTCTCATAGAAACTTCTTATATGAATTTTTATATTGTTTTCTTTGTTTCCATTTTATTGATTCAAGCTCTATGTATGCTTATTTATTTGCTTTTCATCTGTTCCTCTTGGGTGCATTTACTTCTTTTCCTCCAGAGCTTTTGGGAACCTTTGCTTTACTAGGACAATTGATGCTGGCAAGCTGGAGGTAAGAAATTATCAGTGATTAAGAAGAGATCAGCATCACTGTGATAACAATCTTCTGGGAAATGTTTCCAGAGAGCACAGAGAAGCTATCTTTCAGAGACAGCCACGGTGTTACCTTGGGTTGGTAGCCAGACTTGGTAATATATAAGAGTGATTCAGGTGGTACTGGTTTGAAACATGAAGGGTAGTCTCTGATGCTTGGCACTGCAAGAGGCCAGGAGAGGCCATTGGTGAAGGTGCTGTGGACTCAGTGGCAGTTGAAGGCCCAGGACTGAAGGGATCATGCAGAGAAGTTGAGACTTAGCACCATGAAAAGAGCCTATGAGAGGCTATTTGTGAAAGTGCAGTCAAGTTGCAACAGAAGACAGCAGAGTTTTAGAGATGACAGTACGATGAGATGACCACCATGAACAGTAGCAGCAGGGGAGTACAGGCCACTGGAGTCTAAAAGACAATGTGTGTGCTACAAAGAGCTGGACAAGTGATCTAAGCCCTTGGAGGAACCCAGAAGGTCTTGAGTGGATCCCAGATATTGGACCATTAAAGTTTGATTTTGCTTTTGATTATACCTGTGCCCTGATGGTTTTTCCTCTTAAAGTATAAAAGCAATTTAGAAAGAGTTCATTAGGGGGATTCTAATCTTTGTTTTCAGGATATCAGCAATTCAGTTCATTTGAATCAGTAGTGATAACTCAAAGCACTTGCAAACACTATTCACAAATCAGCAAAGGTAGCTTAATCCAGAAACTTTAAGGCTCTACCAATTAGCAGAAGAGGCAAGAAGCCACAGCAATAATACAAGAAGTTCTTTTCTGCATTTCTTTTTACAAAGTCATTACAAATGATGATCAGAAAAAAAGGCAAAGTGAACAAATGCCACAGTGGTGTCAGTGAAGACCAGGGTCAGCAAAGCCCAAAGAATACCAGCAAAGAGGAGCAAGGGAAACCAATGCCACACAGTGTGATCCACTGTCAGGTTTTATTTATATTCTTTCTAAACATCACATGTTCTCTTAAGCTTTGATTCTACCAAAATATCACATGCCCTTTTCCCAGGCAGCTTCAAGAAAAATACATGTCTATTCTAAGCAAATCATCTGACCACATGTCTGGCTCAAGAAAATATCCTCTCATAAGACAGGTTATAGGAACTCACATGACACATCTGAGTCTCAAAAACAAAAAAAAACCCAATAAATTTCCACTTCAATCCTTCTAAGGTGATTGAAAATTTTGCTGGGTATAGTGTCTGGCTTGGTATCTGTGGTCTCTTAGACTCTGAGATGCAGTGTTCCAAAGTCTTCTCACTTTCAGAGTCTACATTGATAAACCATGTGTCATTCTAATAACTCTACTTTTATATGTTACTCGGTCTTTTTCCCTTGCAGCTTTAGTATTCATTCAATTTTCTGTACCTTTGGTGTTTTGGTTATTATTTGCCAGTTTGACTTTCTTTTCTGGCTGAATCTGTTGGCTTTTCTCCATGCTTCTTATATGCTCTTTATGGAAGGAATTTTTTTCTTTGTTTTAATAAAAATATTTTCTGTGCTTTGAGATGGGATACCTCTCCTTTCTTTATTTCTTTTTTTTTTTAATTTAATTTAATTTTATTTTTTTAATTTACATTCCAAATCACTTCCCCTTTCCCGTTTCCTCCCTCCCCGAAAGTTCCATAAGCCCCCTTCCCTCCCTCTTTTCTCCGTTCAACCCCCTCTCATTACTCTGTCCTGGCGTTCCCCTACATCCAGTCTTTCCAGGACCAGGGGTCTCTCCTTCCATCTTTTTAGAAATCTATTGATATGTTGATTGTGTCTAGGGTATTCTGAGATTCTGGGTCAATATCCCCTTATCAGTGACTTCATACCATGTGTGATCTTTTGTGATTGGGTTACCTCACTAAGGATGATATTTTCAAGTTCTGACCATTTGCCTAGGAATTTCGTGAATTCATTGTTTTTAATTGCAGAGTAGTATTCCATTGTGTAAATATACCACATCTTCTGAATCCATTCCTCCGTTGAGGGACATCTGGGTTCTTTCCAGCTTCTGGCTATTATAAATAAGGCTGCTATGAACATAGTGGAGCATGTGTCCTTATTGCATGCAGGTAAAGTCTCTGGGTATATGCCCAGGAGTGGTATAGCCGGATCCTCCGGAAGTGTCATGCCCAGTTTTCTGAGGAGCCGCCAGACTGCTTTCCAGAGTGGTTGTACCAGCCTGCAATTCCACCAGCAGTGGAGGAGTGTTCCTCTTTCTCCACATCCTCGCCAACAACTGCTGTCTCCTGTGTTTTTGATCTTAGCCATCCTGACTGGTGTGAGATGGAATCTCAGGGTTGTTTTGATTTGCATTTCCCTAATGACTAAGGATGATGAACATCTCTTTAGGTGCTTCTCAGCCATTAGATATTCTTCAGGTGAGAACTCTTTGTGTAGCTCTGTACCCCATTTTTTAATAGGGTTACTTGCCTCTCTGGAGTTTAACTTCTTGAGTTCTTTGTATATCTTGGATATTAGCCCTCTGTCGGATGTAAGGTTGGTAAAGATCATTTCCCAGTTAGTTGGTTGCCGCTTTGTCTTTTTGACGGTGTCTTTTGCCTTGCAAAAACTTTGTAATTTAATGAGGTCCCATTTGTCTATTCTTGATCTTAGAGTATAAGCTATTGGAGTTCTGTTCAGGAAATTCTCCCCTGTGCCCATATGTTCAAGGTTCTTCCCTAGTTTCCCTTCTATTAGTTTCAGTGTGTCTGGTTTTATGTGGAGATCTTTGATCCACTTAGAATTGAGCTTAGTGCAAGGAGATAAGGATGGGTCAATTTGCATTCTTCTGCATGTTGACCTCCAGCTGAGCCAGCACCATTTGTTGAAAAGGCTATATTTTTTCCACTGGATGGTTTTAGCTCCTTTGTCAAAGATCAAGTGACCATAGGAGTGTGGATTCATTTCTGGGTCTTCAATTCTGTTCCATTGATCTACATGTCTGTTACTGTACCAATACCATGCAGTTTTTAACACTATTGCTCTGTAGTACAGCTTGAGGTCCGGGATACTGATTCCCCCAGAGGTTCTTTTACTCTTGAGAATAGTTTTAGCTATTCTGGGTTTTCTGTTATTCCAGATGAATTTTTGAATTGCTCTTTCTGACTCTATGAAGAATTGAGTTGGGATTTTGATGGGGATTGCATTGAATCTGTGTATTACTTTTGGTATCCTTTCTTTATTTCTATTCTTAAGTTTGGTCTTGTTATCATGTCACAGATATCCTGAATATTTTGTATCAGGAGTGTTTTAAATGTAACACTTTCTTTGAACAGCGTAACACTGCTTTCTATTGTATCTTCAATACCCACGATTTTTCTCTTCAGTAACTTGTATTCTGTAGTCCAAGCTTGCTTGCCTCTGTAGTTCTTGCTCAAATTCTTAAATTTTGTATTTTCATAATTCCCTGAGTTTGGGCTTTCTCTATTGATTTTATTTACATTTTTAAGTCTTGAACAGTTTTACTTGTTTCCATATACTTTTTGTTTGTGTTTTATAAGCTTTAAGTTATTAATTGATTTCATTATTAAGGAACTCTATCATCTTTACAATAGCGGTTTGAAGATGTGTGTGTGTATGTGTGTGTGTGTGTGTGTGTGTGTGTGTGTGTGTGTGTGTGTGTGTTTTAGCCATGTGTGTGCTTGTATGTGTGCATGTGTGCATTCCATAGTGTGGATATAGGATCAAGGACAACTCCTGAGAGTGCCCCCCCATTCTCCCATGTGGATCCAAGGGATACAACTTAAGTAGTTAGCTTGAGGCAATTGTCATTACCTCCCAAATCTCCTTATAAACATATTTTAATTTTTAATTTAAATATTTAATTTTTCATTGAACAAATTTTACTTTTGCTGACCTCTACTTTCTGTAGTTATCCACTTTGTATTGTCTACTTAGTGTGTACTTTTCCCATTTCTTTTAAATTATCATTTATTAACTTCTGTTTTGTTCATCCAAGTGAGGGTGTGCAATATTCATCTTTAATAATTAATCACAATACTGGGGTGCTACCTTCCTCAATGGTTTATATTCCTGAATGAAAGATACAGAGCCTTCATATTTAATATACATTAAACAGCACAATCTTCATGTTGCTAGAATCTAGCTCTTAGTCTCTATGATGCTAGAATCTACCTCTCATTGATAATTCCTAGTTACTACTTATTAATTTCTCCTCTGCCCTGGCTGCTCTGGACCCAATTGAGCAGCACTCTGGCCTATGCTTTCTTGGACCAGAGCCCAGGGTGCTCTCCTTGCTTTACTTCCCTATGGTGGCCTCTGTCTCTCTCTTCTCTCCAAACATCCTAAAAGCATAGCAGATCTGCCTCTTCCTACTTCCTCATGTTCTCAAGCCTGGGACTCCCACCTACATTTCTCCTCCCCATCTATTGGCTGTTGGCATCTTTATTTAACAATCAGAATTAACTGGGGACAGATTCCCAGATCCTCTAGTGCAAACTAATTTAGTGGACTCCATTAACATTAGATTGCCAGCAGTTACAAGGTGGTAGATGATCCAGGAGGCCAAAAGGCAACTTAAGGAAGTTCTTTCCTTCCACTATGTAGGTCTGGAGATTTGAACTCAGGTGTCTAGGCTTGGTGGCAATGTTACTCATTGTGTCACTTCTGGCCCTGGTTTTATGTGTTTTACTTTTATCATTACATTTATATCTGTGTAATAATTTGCTCATGTGCATTTACAGTTAACAGTTCTCTCACAAATTTTTAAAACCCTTTTTTTTCTTCACATCCTACAGAAGTTTTCCAATATAATTTGGAAATATCCTTGACTTAGCACTTTCTGTTCTCTTTGCTTCTAAAATTTATCATTCTCATGTTATAATTTTGTGACTGAAAATAAATGTGTATGGACTATTTTTGGTGCTTTTCCAGTGATTTCCAAGGCTGTAATTCATACTTAACATTCTTCTTAGTTGACTTCCTTGCTCTTTATTGGAACCAACCACTATTGAGCTGGCAATTTATCTGAGGTTTTAATCCTCAGAAACATCTACTTTAATGATGAGATATATTCTGTGCTCTTATCATATTAGCATGCTTTTGTTGTCTTCTGTGCTAAGAGATGACCCTGTTATTGAGACTTGCTTGAGATTCATCATAAGCATTCTGCCTCAGCCATTTAAATAGTGGAACTGCAACTATAAGCCACTATACCCAACACAGTAAAATATGTACTTCTGACTTGAACTTCTCCTTTAAATAATCCTCACATAGGCATTCTGTGATCATTTTATGTAAGCAACTTTCTTTGTTCATTCTCTGAAGCAATTTTCTTTATGTACTATCAAGCCTTCATTTGACAGTAACAGATGTTTTGAGTTTTTTAAATTCTAGTTCTCAACAAGAATGTCAGCTCTGTGAAGACAGAGGTTAAGTCAGCTTTGTTTTGCTTTAGACACTCCTAGCACAGTTATTGGTCAAAGAAACAAACTGCTCAATAAACACTTTCTGGGTCAATAAATTATAAGTGAACAAGTATTGAGCCCATAGCCCTGGTCTCAGAGAATCTTGATTTTCCCAACTGTTCGTGGTGACCCTGAAGCTATATTTCTGATTATCATTGTTTTTTGTCCCAGCACACTGGAAGGATGCAATTTCCTGTCATAAAAATGCCTCTTCCTACTAGTTTCTCAACTGAAAATATATAGCATTTTCAATGTCATTTCCAGGACTGCTTATATCATGAAGTCACGTCAACTTACTCATCTGAATTCTTCCTCTGTTCTCCCATTCAGATTAGGCTCTTATCCTTCCAGCCTCTTATCTGTCTGGTCTATAGATATATAATTTCCACTGACATTTTTAAAAAGAAAAACTTAATATTTTATTTTTTGCTTTACTTAAAATTCTTAATAGAGGTTTTAATGATATTGTTCCAATTTTTTTTACTTATTTTCTAAGTTTTTTTATTTACATTCCAAATCATTTCCCCTTTCCAGTTTCCTCCC
Organism: Tokudaia tokunoshimensis; assembly: GCA_036184795.1. NCBI lineage: Eukaryota > Metazoa > Chordata > Mammalia > Rodentia > Muridae > Tokudaia > Tokudaia tokunoshimensis. The sequence continues at coordinate 140,620,332 of BTHU01000003.1, forward strand.
TCACCAAAAGTCCCATAAATCCCCTTCCCTCCCTCTTTTCCCCATTCAACCCCTTCTCAATTCTCTGTCCTGGCATTCCCCTACATCCAGTCTTTCCAGGACCAGGGGTCTCTCCTTCCATCTTCTTGGAAATCTATTGATATGCGAATTGTGTCTAGGGTATTCCAAATTTTATTTCAGTCTTATTGACCACTGATGTAGTTTGATGGGCAAAATAGTTTTATTGAAGGCAGTCTGAATTGTTTATTTCCTGGAAAACCTACTCTTACTGACTAATACTTTCAACCAACTTTGAATTTTGTTTTTCATGATTTTTATACTTGCAAGTTTAAAAAGTTATATATCATTTGTTCCCTATCATCCCATGTACAGCTGTGTTTATGTTACAACCTCCATTCTAATCCAAAGATATATTTATAGATATACTATACTTAGGGTGAGAAAATACTAGAAATATGGAAATATTTCACTAACAAACTGTATTATAATATGCCATTAATGCATGGCGACTTATGAATGGATTAGAGTTAAGTGGTAAATGTTTTTATTTTATAGAATAATAAAAATATATTGAGAGTGAAATAAAATCTATTGCTTAAATCAAGGCTTTAAAACTGCATGACTGGAATTATGTTAGGACTTTATGATTGAATGTGTGAAATAATTCAAATGGACTCTACACTGGATATAAATGTAACTGTACAAAAACCGTAGCCCTCCAGTTTTGCAGGAATGACACTAGGCTTCTAAGAGCTCACTAATAATATCATAATTATGAATAGACAAATTTGGAATTTTCACCTAGCAGTTTCTTGTGCCTAAGACAGTACTGTTTTATTAAATGCCTTTCCTTCTTTTAAAAGGAAGCCATTAGAAATAATTCTACATATCTGTAATATTTTGTCAATAAATCACAGTATAAAAATTAAGTTATTAAATAATCCATAGTACAGTTTTTGATGGTGTTTCTTACAGGTACCTATAGCAGGAAAGCAAATCACAGTAAATTTACCCGTTGAATTTTACAGCACCATTTATGTTTCCATGGAGTGCATGAAACTTTTTGGCTTGTTATTCTCACGGTATTGCTGTATATTTAGAAAAATCATCGGTACTATAGGGCATGTGTTTTCTTCTAAAGAGAAGAAGTACAATTGAGACCAGTGTTGCCCCAAGATTAAGCTTCTCAACAGTTTCTCCATGGAAGGTCAAAAATATGCAAGAGAAGATGACAACAGAATGGATATCAACACAGCATATTATCATGCCCAGGAATGACTGGGAGAAATGAGGCTTCAGAATTTGAACCTGGTGACCTCAGTGGTTTTCTATTCCATTTTAAATTTCTATATTCAAAAGTTGAATGCCATGCCTCCTTGATGACATTACCCTTACAACCTCCAGCAGCCGTATCTGCTTAGCACTAGCCTCTGACTCCTCCTATGGATACATTCTTTCCTCCACTGTGAAGCCTGTGCTCCAGGTATTATCATGGATAGCTTCTGCTCTCAAATCTGAGGAATGAAATCACTGGTTCATATGAGGAAATTATAGAGCATGGTTGATTAAAATTGACATGTTTTTAGAAGGAAATATTTGTTAGACAAATGTTATTTCAATAAGTATTAATATTGAGGTCTTGACTTTTATTCCTATTTATGTATGTGCTCCTAATACATTCCTGGCTAGTCCCTTTTGGGTGAGGATGTATTGTCAACTTTGAGCTCTTAATCATCTACTTCTGCCTCACAAAATTGGGGTATTCGGATGTTGCATCATAATTGGCTTTAATTTATGTTATCTTATATAATTTAGCAAGAAAATTAGTTATAAAACATCAAATGACTTATTTCCCAAACTAATAAGTTTTTAATTAAGAATGATTACTAAGTATTTCTTATAATTAGATCATGTCAAATTATTTAAATGTAACAGAAGTTAAATGAAAATAATTTGAAACTTTTATAATTTTGTTTTCATTTGTATTTGTAGCTATGTTTAATGAAATATGATTTTTTTATAATTAAAATTATCATTTATTTGACATCTATGTTTATTTTGCTAATTTTACAAGGAGTTATTTTGATTTTATTATTGTTCATCTATACATCTATCATTAAAATTTTATATGAGTTCATTTTATAAAATAGTTTAAATAGTATTTGATAAATTATACCAAGATATATTGTAACATCTATAACATAACAGGTCAAATGATTGAATTTAATTATGAAGTAATTAACAGTAGTATAATTTTTGTTTGAAATCAAGGAAGTAAACAACATCTTTTCTCCTCTATTTTTCCATGCTGTTAAAGGATTAAAAGTGAATATGTTCATTTAAAAAATTGTAGTCTATGAAGTGATAGCTCAATAGTTAAGAGAACTTACTCCTATTGTAGTATCTATTTTCCTGCACCTTTGTCAGGCAGCTCATGACAAGTAACTCCTGTGTCAGGGTATCTGATGTACTTGTCTGGTTCCTATGCATACTCCTTCCTATCAGAAGGACACTTGCTCAGTTTTGTTCATAGAAGCTTTAGTAATAGCCAGAAACTGGAAAGAAGTAAATGTTCCTCAACTGAAGAATGGACAAAGAAAACATACATTTACACAGTGGAATATTGCTTTGCTGTTAAAAGCAATGACATCATGAAAATTTCACAAAAATGGATGAAACTAGAAAAGATCATCCTGAATGAGTATACCCAGACCCAGAAAGACAGCTATGGTAAGTACTCACTTATAAGGAAATTTTAGCAATAAAATACAGGATAATCATTCTACAATCCACAGACACAAAGAATCTAAGTAAGCAGGAGGGCCCAAGAGCATTGTTTGAATCTCACTGTAAAGGGGAAATAAAATAGATACTGGGGATGGATGGAAGGTGGAAATGGACTGGAAGAAGGGTTGGGAAAGGAACACGAAGGATTAAATGTGGGGAGGACAGAGTTAGAGAGAACTAGGAGAGAGGAGTGGAATCAGTGAAGGGGACCATTTCTAATATGAGCAAGAAACTTAGGACAATGTAAATGCCCAGGAAATCTCTGAGGGTAACCCTGGCTAAGACTCTTAGCAATAGGGAATATGAAACCTGAAATGGCTACCTCTATCCAGGCAGAACTTCCAATGGGAGGATAGGAACACAAACTTTGTTTCTCACAAAATCTTTGACACACAATGTTTCCTGCCTATAAGATATACATGGATAAAGAAGGAGTAGAAACTCAGGAATGGGCATGTAGAAGCAAATGCCACTTCAGAGATGAGATCTGTACTCTGTGTGGACTGAGTCTAGAGTGTTCTATTTAACTATTTCATAGTTTAGGCCTGAAAGCTTTTAGCATCTATAAAACTTCACAAATGACCTTGAAGGCATCATCTTCCAGCCTAATTCTGTTAACATAGGCCATTCTGGTTCTTTCTAAACTCTCTCTGGCTAGTTTACCTGAGTTCTTCTGGCTCATACTCCTCTCCAAGCTGACTGACTCAGCCCGGATTCTCTTGAATTCTCATTGAATTGCTCTCCTTGGTCTCAAACTAACTCTAGCAATATTCAGCACCCTCCTCATTCTATGGCTACAACTTGCCTTTGAACTGAACTGACAGATCACAACTGAACTGACTGACTGAACAGAACTCATTGAATGAACTCATGAATGAACTCAACTCCATTAGACTACACTCACTTCATTGACTCCCAACTGACTGACTCTCTCCCTGTGCTGCTCTTAAATAATTTCTCTTTCCTGTGCTGTTCTTTTGAGAGTTTGTAGGATCCTATCTTCAACTTACCCTGTCAAATTTTAATGTGATTCATCACTTAGTCTGCCCCTCAATTAGATGTCACTTTAAAACATGACTGCTTCCTTTGACAAACTAATTTTATCTTAATGGTGTGTACTAAAAGTGTGTGTATATTCTGGCTAGAGGGATTAAAGATATGTGGCATGTATTAATTTAAGCTGGATTACATAGATCTAGGTCTTTGTATGTGATACCTACCACAGTAAACATGCTGCCAGATTAAAATTCCTCTACAAGGGTCAACCAATGTCTAGACCACCCTGAGATGCATACTATAAGAGAAAACCCACTCCTGACACTATTGATGAAATTCTGCTTTAAGTGTAGACAGAAGCCTAACATAATTGTCATTTGAGAGGCAACAGATATAAGGACACACAGCCAATTACTAGTCAAGCTTGGGAATCTTATTTAAGAGGATGATGGAAGGATTGAAGGGGTAGAACAGTTAATGATATCACAAGAAAACCTACAAAATCGAACTACCTGGACCCAAGGAAAGTTACAGACTAAAACATCAACCAGAGAATATGCATGGAATGAACTTACATATATTTAATGAATGTACAACTAGCTGTTCACTTCATGTGAGACCTGTAACAAGAGTATCAGGGGTTGTCTTTGCCTCTGTTGTTTGCCTTTGCATCAGTTTCCCCTACCTGGGCTGACTGGGTTAATCTCAGTAAAAGAAGATGCACCTAGTTATACTTGATATGTGGAGGCAGGTTGATATCCATGGGAGTGCCATTTTATGAGGAGAAAGGAAACTGACTATGAAGGGTGTGAAGGGGAGAGAGAGAGAGAGAGAGAGAGAGAGAGAGAGAGAGAGAGAGAGAGAGAGAGAGAGAGAGAGAGAGAGAGAGAGAAACTTGGAGGGGAGGAAGAAGAGGAAGCTGTGATCAATATGTAAACTAAATAAAGTGAATCAATTAATGAATAAAAATACAATATTCTACTGAAAAACATTTGTCTATCATATAGTAAAATTAGAAGGCAAGAGACAATAATATGCACTGTATATTTGGCAGTTGATTTTTATTGCTGTGATCCTGTAGCATCATACACGTGAAGCAAGTGAACATTTGTGGTATATGGTCAGAGTTTATTGATATAAATATATTTAAAGTTTCTTTTTCTAATGAAAGAGCAAGTACATGTCCTTTCAACTTGGATATGCAAACTTTTAGACAACATCTCTAATAGTTTAAATATGTTCACAAAAGCAGATAGATAGTATTTTCCAAATAAGTACTTTATTAAAAAGCAAGGAAATATCATTTGGGCCTAATGTCATTTTTGGAGAAAACTATAATAATAATTGACATAATTTTTAATTTATATTTCACTACAACAAACCATACCTAGTCTTAAGATGTAAATAAAAATTCTTCTCATAGCCTATTTAGTAAAATTCCAGTCTTTGCACACCTTTAAAGAAGTTATTCAATTGTGTGTTTAACAAATATCTGTAAAGAACATCACCCAATGAATTTACATGTTCGTTTTTGTGTTTGCCATCTCAAATGTATGTTCAGGTTAAAATTTTAAGCTAATAACCAAATGTTTATTATAACTAATACAGCTATTATATTTATATCCTTAAATTTTTGCAGCAAAATTAGAAACAATTCTTATTTCCTCTTCGAAATATTATGGTGTTAAACACTAGTAGAAATAATCTACTGACAGATATGTATTTAGTATGTTCCACTTTGATAGACTAATTTTGACAGAAACAATGTTGCTCTAGAAAACTGACAAAATGGTTTGCTGATTCATTTTGTAAGCTTTAAAAATCAGTTTATATTGTAACAAATTTCTTTTTTAAAAAACACTCTACTTATTTCAATTTGTATTTCTTTGCAGTTTTTTTTATTTTCCTATTCATGTATTTTGTCTTTAGTATTACGTCTCTGGCATTGACAAAAACATTCCTTTAAGTTTGGTAAATTAAAAGGAAAATAACACCATGAAAATAACTGAGAAAAAGAAAAAAGAAAAAACAGTATCTGAAAAATATTTCTCCAGGAAGCCACTGAACCCATTCTGCTTGTGCAGAAAAAGAAACATGCCTTTTCATGTTTTTATGCTAGAAAAAGCCTAAATTAAGTAAGCATAATTTTATTATAATTCTGAAGAACTGTCATACAATTTTGTGATATGAATGTATACAATGAAGAAATCATTCTTTTTTTAAGTAAGACACATTTAAGTTTGTCAGATACACATGATTAAGTGCTTAGAATGAAAACAAATCTAACCATATGTACATTTTTCTCAGGCAATCATTTAAGTGGCTAGCAATATGCAATATGACATACTGTTTTCACACAAGTTATGCCTTGTTAGTGCAGAGTGGTCATTATAGCTTTCACTATTGCAAGAAGAATTATAAGGATCTCCTCAAACTCCCCAAAGTAAGCAAGATAATCGATGTCATAGACTTGAAACATTGAAGGCATAGTCCAAACTTCTTCCCAACCGTACATAGTAAAAAATTACATCAGCACAGAGTAGAGGAGCTTCTACTTGGGTGTCATAAAATTCTCCTATTCTTCTCTAATTCTTATTGGAGGAGGACTTCAATTTCTGTTCATCTCTTTCTGTACAAAGAAAATGTACCTTCCAACCCATGCACATGCATGAAAACATAATTTTAAGATATATCAAAAACTATAAATGGATCAGTATTTGGTATTAAAAACATAGCAAAATTAACATTTAAAACTTAAGTATTCAGTGTAGGAAATACTATTGTCGGTTGAATTATTCAAGGAAATAACTAAGGCACACACTAATATTAGTGTGAGAACAACATGCTGTAATATAATTTGCTTTTAAATTAGCCTCCATCTCTGACAAAAGGTCAATCAAATTAGCAAACCAGTTCAACCATGCTGTAGATATCCTCACTCTCTTCCCTTTTCTTTTAAGTTAATAAATAACTTAGTATTTGGAAAATTTTTAAGCAAGGTGTTTGTTTTTTTGTCAACAAAATAATTTATAATAGTTAAATGCCTCTTAAACATACATGATATCTTCTGAAGCTAAAAGAATTATGCACTTGGACAGTTTTCAATATCTATTTGTAATATTAAACGTGTTAGAAATAGAAAAAAATCTCTTATGAAGTCCTCTATGAAAGGAAATTGTGACAAGTTCCTGATTAGACAGAAACTGTTTGATCTCCAAGGGAGAATACACAGTGTAACTGTAACTTCATTGAATGAATTGGGTAGTGTTCTTTCTGTTTCTATTTTGTGGAATAGTTTGAAGAGTATTGGTATTAGGCTTTCTTTAAAGGTCTTATAGAATTCTGCACTACAACCATCTATCTGGTCCTGGGATTTTTGGTTGGGAGACTTTTAATGACAGCTTCTATGTTTTTAGGGGTTATAAAACAATTTAGATGGTTTATTTGATAGTATTTGACATCTATCTAGAAAATTGTCCATTTTATCCAGATTTTCCAGTTTTGCTAAATATAGTATGAGCTAATGATTTTTTGAATTTCCTCAGTTTCTGTTGTTTTATCACCCTTTTCATTTCTGTCTCTATGCCCTCTAGTTAGTCTGTCTAATGGTTTATCTATCTTGTTGATTTTCTCAAAGAACCAGTTCCTGATTTTGGTGATTCTTTGTACAGTTCTTTTTATTTCTACTTAGTTGATTTAAACCTTGAGTTTAATTATTTACTGCCATTTACTCTCTTGGGTGTATTTGCTTCTTTTTGTTCTAGGACTTTCAGGTGTGATGTTAAGTTGCTAGTGTATGCTCTCTCTAGTTTCTTTTAGGAGACAGAGATATGAGTTTTCCTCTTAGCACTGCTTTCATTGTGCGCCATAAGTTTGGATATGTTCTGCCTTCATTTTCATTAACTTTTAAAGTCTTTAATTTCTTCCTTTATTTCTTCCTTGAGCAAGTTATCATTGAGTAGGGCATTGCTCAGCTGCCACGTATATGTGGGCTTTATGTTGTTTTGTTGTTATTGAAGACCAGCCTTAGTCCATGGTGTTCTGATATAAAGCGTGGGATTATTTCAATATTCTTGCATCTGTTGAGGCCTGTTTTTGTGACCGAATATATGATCAGTTTTGGAGAAGGGACTAAGAGGTGCTGAGAAGAAATTATATTATTTTGTTTTAGGATGAAATAGTCTATAGATACCTGTTAAATCCATTTGGTCCATAATTTCTGTTAGTTTAAATGCGTCTTTGATTAGTTTGTAATTTCATGATCTGTCCATTGATGAGAGGGGGGTGTTGAAGTCAGCTACTACTATTGTGTGAGGTACAATGTTTGCTTTGAGTTTAGTATAATTTCTTTTATTAATGTGGCTGCTTTTGCATTTGGAGCAAGTTCAGAATTAAGAGTTCATTTTGGTAGATTTTTCCTTTGATGAATATGAAGTATCTTTCCTTATCCTTTTTGATAACATTTTGTTGAAATTTGATTTTATCTGATATAAGAATGGTATGGCTACTCCAGATTGTTTGTTGTGACCATTTGCTTGGGAAATTGTTTGCCAGCCCTTTACTCTGAGGTAGTGTCTATGTTTGACAGTGAGGTGCATTTCTTGTATGCAGCAAAATGCTGGGTCCTATTTATCTATCCAGTCTCCTATTCTATGCCTTTTTATTGTAGAATTGAGTTCATTGATGTTAAGAGATATTAAGGAATAATGATTATTGCTTCCTGTTATTTTTAATGCTATATTTATATTTGTATGGCTATCTTCTTTAGGTTTTATTGAAAGAAGATTATTTTATTGTTTTTTCCAGGTTGTAGTTTCCCTCCTTGTGTTGGAGTTTTCTATCTATTAGTCTTTGTAGGGCTGTATTTGTGGAAAGGTATTGTGTACATTTGTTTGTTCATGAAATATCTTGGTTTCTCCATTTAGGATAATGGAATATTTTGCTGGGTATAGTAGCCTGGTCTGGCATTTGTGTTCTCTTAGGGTCTGTATAACATCTGTCCAGGATCTTCTAGCTTTCACAGTGTTTGTTGAGAAGTCTGGTGTGATTCTGATAAGTCTGCTTTTATATGTTCTTGACCTTTTTCCCTTACTGCTTTTAATATTCTTTCTTTGTTTTTTGCATTTCTTGTTTTGACTATTATGTGACGGGAGGAATTTCTTCTCTGGCCCAATCTATTTGGAGTTCTGTGGACTTCTTTGTCACTAGATGTGGCACAGGATCAGCTCTGGGCACAGATGGAAACTGGAAGCCCAAGGCAACTCTTATAAAGTCAAACATTTAATTGAGTCTGTCTTATAGTTTCAGAGGTTCAGTTCATTGTCAACATGGCAGGAAGCATGGCAGACATGATGTTGGAGAAGCCCAGAGTTCCACATGTTGATCTGAAGCATCAGGAAACTGTGCAAGATGTTATTAAATTTGAATATAAAGAGATTTTTCCCATTCAATCACATAAAATCTGGGCCCTGCTGATGCTGTACAATGCTCATAGTTAAGAAGTATTTTTATAATACTAGACCTGTGCCAATCTTCCCTTGGGGGCTCAAAAGGGTACTGTTTAATGAACAGAAAGTCCTGGTCCTTATTAGGATTAAGGATTTTCCTCATATCACAATGGTGACTTAGTGTCAGGATCTTTGATAGTCCACACAATATTTAGCATTTTGAAAAATAATCTTTGACCTTAGAGTTAGTCAATTTCTGAAAAGGGTTAATTAATCTCATAAGCACATACTTCTCTGACACATGACTCATGCATTTTGAAATAAAGTAAAGAATCATAAGCAGACACCCTGTGGCCATGCAGAGTGGATTAAAATGCTGTGAATTGGAGACAGGGAGCAGGCTCATGAGTATTATTAGTGTTTTGATGGAGGACCAAAAAGAGAAGATAAAATGGCAAGGTGAAAGAAATAGAAAAAAAATCTGAAGGTAAATGTTAGATATTTTACATGAAAGTCTATAGGAGAAGGACACAAAATTATGTCTAGTTTAAGTAAAAACAGGAGATGTAGGATGCTGACAGTACTTAATACATAAGTGTATTTTTAAATTTAGTTTATTCAATACTTATTTATTATTTAAAAATTTGCATGTATTTATTCATGTTTCTTTGCAGGGATGCACGCATGAATATAAATAATATTCATGTCAGAAGAAAGTGTTGGATACATTGGAATTGGGGATTTTGCTACCTGGATATAGAAATGTTGGTGTTCGGAATTGAGCTCAGCTCCCCTGCAGAGCAGTTCAAGGTCTTTTTTAAAAAATGATTATAAATTTTTATTTATTTATTTTTACTATGTCCTGCCTCTCCCTGTTACCCCTTCCCACAATCCTTCCTCCAATCTCCCACTCTTCTTCTCCTCTGAGTGGATGGGGGCACCCTTGGGTATGACCCCACCCTGGCACATCAAATCTGAGAGGCCAGGTGAATCCTCTCCCACTGAAGCCAGACAAAGCAGCCCAGATAGAAGAATATATCCCATATCCAGGCAACAACTTTTGGAAAAATCCCCACTACAGGTATTCAGGATCCACATGAAGAACAAGTTGCATATCTGCTACATATATGAAGGGAGGCCTAAGTCCATCCTGTGTGTGTTCTTTGGTTGGTGGTTCAGACCTTGAGAGCCCCAAAGGTCAAGGTTAGTTGACTCTACTAATTTTCCTGTGGAGTTCATATTCCCTTTGGGGCAAGTAATCCTTCCTGATTTTCTTCCTAAAAGTCACCAAGCTTCAGTCACTGTTTGGCTGTGCATATATGCCTCTGTCAGAGTCAGTTGGTGGGTTGAGCCTCTAATCTGCCAGCCATGCTAGACTAGTGTCTGCAAGCATAACAGACTATCATTAATAGTGTCAGTGGTTGGTACTTGCCCAGAAGATATGTCTCAAGCTGGCCTGGTTATTATTTGACCATTTCCTCAGTCTCTGCTCCATCCCTCATTCCTGCATTTTTTATAGACTGGATAAATTTGGGGTTGAATGTTTGGTGGGTAGGTTAGTGTCTCTATCACTCCACTGTGGTTCCTAACTGGCTATAGGAGGTATTTTGTTCAGGTTTCTCATCCACAGTGTAGTGAGTGACAACTAAGGTTATCCTCATTGATTCTTGCATTCCTCCCCTATCCTAGGTTTCTGGCTTGTCCTGGAGATTCCCCTAGGTACTCACTTATCAGTTGCAGATTACCATTTATATTCATGGCCATCTAGCCCTCACTCTTGTTCATCCCCACACCTTATATTGAACTAACATTCCCTTCCTCATGCCCCCTCCATCCCCGCTACCTCCCTCTATCTGCCTCTTCTGACTATTTTATTCCCCCTTACAAAGTGGCTTTCAAGATTCCTTGCTTGGGCCTTCCTTCTTGTTTACATTCTTTGAGACTGTGGAGTGTACCATAGGTATTGTGTGTTTTATGGCTAATGTCCTCTTTTAAGTGAGGGTATACCATGCATGAGCTTTCAGAACTGAGTAACCTCACTCAGGATATTCTCCAGTTCCATCCATTTAGCTGCCAATTCATGATGTTTGTGTTTTTTAATAGTTGAATAGTATTCCATTGTGTAGATTTATCACACTTTCTTTATGCATTCTTCAGTTGAGGGACATTAATATTATTGCTAGATTCTGGCTATTATAAATAAAACTGCTATGAACAAAGTTGAGTACCCATCTTTATGGGATTGTGGAACATATTTTTTGGTATATACTCAGGAGTACTATAGCTAGGCCTTGAGGTAGAACAATTCCCAATTTTCTGAGAAGTTGCCAAATTGATTTCCAAATAGGATGTACAACTTTGCATTCCAACCAGAAACAGATGAGTGTTCTTGCTTTACATCCTTTCCAGCATGTCCTATCTCTTGAATTTTTTATCTTAGCCACTTTAATGGTTAAAGGGGGGAACATCCGAGTTATTTTTATTTACATTACCCTAGTAACTGAGGACATTGAACATTTCTTTAAGTGCTTCTAGATTCTTGAGAATACTCTGTTGAGAATTTTCTGTTTAGCTCTGTACCCCATATTTTAATTGGGTTGTTTGGGTTGTTGGTATATATATATATATTTGCTGAATATGTTGCTCAGCTGTAGGAGTTCTCTGGTAGAACTTTTGGGGTAACTCATATGTATTATGATATTATGATACATATAAATTTATATATACATGTAAATTTTGGATATTATCCCTCTGTCAGATGTATGGTTGGTAAAGATCCTTTCCCAATCTTTGAGCTGGCATTTCATCCTAATAGTGTCCTTTGACTTACAGAAGTTTTGCAGTTTCATGAAGTCTCATTTATCAGTTGTTGGTCTTATATGATGATCCATGGATGCTATGTTCAGGAAGTTGTTTCTACTTCCAATGCATTCAAAGTTATTCTCCACTTTTCTTCTGTTACATTCAAGGTATCCAGTTTTATGTTAAGGTTTTTGGTCCATTTCATTCATGGGTGATACATTTTGATCTATTTGCATTTCTCTACCTGAAATCATCCAGTTAGACTAGCACCATTTATTGATAATGCTTTATTTTTTCTAATAGTTTTTGCCTTCTTTATCAAAACTCAAGCATACATATGTATGTGAGCTAATTTCTTGGTATTTGATTTTATTCCATTGACATTTTTGCCTGTTTCTAATCCAATACCATGCAGTTTTTGTTACTATTGCTCAGTCTTACTCCTGAAATCAGGAATGGTGATACCACCAGAAGTTCTCTTATTATACAAGACTGTTTTTTGATATCCTTGGATTTTTGTTTTTCAATACAAATGTTAGAATTGTTCTTTCAAGATCTATTAAGAATTGTTTTGGAATTTTAATTTGAATTGCATTGAATTTGTAGATTGCTTTTTGTAAAATGACCATTTTCATTATGGTAATCCTACCTATCCATGTGCATAGGAGATCATTCCATCTTCTTATATTTTCTTCAATTTCTTTCTTCAGAGACTTGAAGTTTATGATTGTCATACAGGTCTTTCCTTTGTTTGATGAGAGCTACAGAAAAATATGAAATATTTGTGGCTGCTGGTAAATGTTTTCCTAATTTTTATCTTAGGGTTGTTTTTGTTTGTATAAAGGAGGTGTACTGATGTTTTGAGTTTTATATCCATCCACTTTGCTGAAGATGGTACTCAACTGTAGGAGCTCTCTGGTAGAACTTTTGGGGTCACTTATATGTATTATGATACCATCTGTGAATAGTGACAATTTTACTTCTTCCTTTTCAATTTCTAACCCTTGGTCTTCTTTAGTTGTCTTATTAGTCTAGCTAGAACTTTGAGTACTATAGTGAAAAGATAGGGAGAGAGTGGACAGTCTTGTCCTGTCTTGATTAAGTGAAATTTCTTTACATTTTTCTCCATTTAATTTGATGTTGGCTATTTTCTTGCTGTATATTGCCTTTCTTATTTCTTAAGTATGTGCTTTGTGTCCTTGTTCTCTCCAAAACTTTTAACATGAATGGATGTTAGATTTTTGACAAAGTTTTCTCCAACATCTAACAATATGTTTATGTCATTTATTTCTTTCAGTTTGTTTTTATGGTTGATTGCATTGATAGATTTTCATATATGGATGTACCACTGGATATGGAATGAAGCCTATTTGATCATAGTAGATGATGTTTTTGATGTGTTTCTGGATTTGATTTGTAAGTATTTTATTACTTTTGCATCAATATTGGTCTGAAATTCTCTTTCTTTGTGGAGTCTTTGGTTTAGGTATCAAAGTGACTGTGGCCTCATAGAATGAGTTTGACAATGTTCCTTTTTTGTAAAATAGTTGGAGGAGTAATGGTATTAGTTTTTCTTGGAAAATCTGGTATAATTCTGTGCTAAATCCTCCAGGAGTTGAGGGTTTTAGGTTTTATATAGTTGTTATTTTGTGGATTGTTTGTGGATTTTTAATGACTACTTCTATTTGTTTTGGTTTATAGGACAATTTAAATTCTTTACCTGATAGAAATTTAACTTTGGTCATTGGAATCTTTAAAAAAAAATCCATTTCTTTTATGTTTTCAAATTTTGTGGCATAAAGGCTCTTGAAGTAAGACCTAATGATCGTTTGAATTTCCTAAGTTCTGATGGTATTGTCTCCCTTTTCATTTCTGATATTTTTTTCTTGCTGTTTGAATAAAGTCTTTCTGTCTTTTTGGTACTATCTTAGCACTGTTTTCATAGTATTACATAAATTTGGGTATGTCCTGCCTTCATTTTTATTGAATTCTATAGTCTTTACTTTCTTTCTTTATTTCTTCCCTGACCCAGAAGATCATTGAGTAGAGAGCTGTTCAATTTCCATGAGTGTGTAGGCTTTTTCTTGTTTCTGTTGTTGAAGTCCTGCTTTAATCCATGGTGGCCTGATAAGCTACTTGGCATTATTTCAATCTTCTTGTATCTGTCGAGGTTTGCCTTTTCACTGAGTGTATGATCAATATTGGGGAAGAATACATGAGATACTGAGATGAAGGTATATTCTTTTATATTTGGGAGAAATATATATATATATATACATATATATATATATATTCCATGTGACTCATAATACCCATTAGTTTCACTATTCCTTTGTTTAGTTTTTTTCCTGGATGACTTGTTGATTGGTGAGAGTGGTGTGTTAAAGACACCCACTATTTTCAACTTAGTGAGGTAACCCAATCACAAAAGAGCAGGTATGCAGTCACTGATAAGGGGATATTAACCCAGAATCTCGAAATATCCAAGACACAATTCACATATCAATAGTTTTCCAAGAAGATGGAAGGAGAGACCGCTGGTCCTGGAAAGACTGGTTGTAGGGGAAAGTCAGGACAGAGAAGAGAGAGGGGGTTGAATGGGGAAAAGAGGGAGAGAAGGGAGCTTATGGGACTTTCGGGGAGGGGGGAAATGGGAAAGGGGAAATGATTTGGAATGTAAATAAAAAACTTAGAAAATAAAAAAAAATTTTTCAAAAAAAAATAAAAAGAAAAAAGACACCCACTATTAATGCATGTGACTCAATGTGTGATTTGAGCATAGGAATATTTCTTTTACAAATATGTATACCCTTATATTTCAGGTATGGATGTTCAGAATTGAGGTGTCCTCGTGGTCGTATTGTTTTATGAATATGAAGTGTCCTTCCCTGTCCCTTTTGATTAATTTTGATTGAAAGTCTATTTTATTAGATATTAGAATGGCTACTCCAGCTGGTTTCTTGAGTCCATATTACTGGAAAACCTTTTTTGAGTGCTATACTCTAGGGTAATGTTTATCTTATTGTTGAGTTGTGTTTCTTGTATGCAGCAGAATGATGGATCCTGTTTTCACATGCATTCTGTTAGCCTGCGTCTTTTTGGAGAAAATTAAGTCCACTGGTATTGGGAAATATTAATGAACAGTGACTGTTATTTCCTTATTTTTTCATTGTGGGTAATGTGTGTGTGTGTGTATATGTGTGTGTGTGTGTGTGTGCGTGTGTGTGTTTTCTTTGGTTTTATTCATATGGGATTACTTATTTCCTGTGTTTTATTGGATGTAGTTATTCTCCTTTGGTAAGAATTTTTCTTCTATTATTTTCTAGGGCTAGATTTGTGGATAGAATTGCATTGGTCTTTGGATGTTCCTGTTGTATTAGGTGTTGGGGCTCAGAGCTAACCTGGATGGTACTGGTGTTGCAGGCCTTTGATGGGTATCCTTGTACTATATGATTCAGGATCTGCAGGTCTATATATTTCAGGAGACACAGGTATATATGGTTCCACGAGCCCAAGTTCTGATGAAGGTAGTCAGAGAAGTGCCAGGAGAATAGAGGTCTCCATGGAATAGCAGGTTGCTCAAGGCAGCTAGGCTTGTCCCAAAGGCTCAGAGACCAAGGAAAGTAGGTTGGGGAAGGGAAGCTTATCAATATAAATCAAGAACCACAGGTCTGATGAAGGTCGTCTGAGAGGTGTCTGGAGAATGCAGTGCAATGTTTTAATCACTGAGACGTCTCTCCAAACACAAAGTGAATTTTACTATCTTGAGAGAGATTTTTGGCTCATAACAAATTCTACTGGGATAATAAAAATTGTATTTTCTTAACTGTAACTATAAAACAAAGAAAAGAATTATGATAAGTATATTAATTGAAATTATTAGTGTAATGAGTGTTAAAATGTAATTTGAAAAGACAGAATACAATACAATGACCTTATAAACAGAACTGGCATTCAAAATGGAAGCTGTGGAGCTTTACACTAAAATTTACACTTTCAGCATCAAATGTATTTTATGCAATCATATATTACCAAAAGAACAACAACAAAATCCATCACAAAACTAGAACAAGAAAAATAGTAATCTTTACATTATTTTCCATAACCCGTCTCTTGTCTAAATTTACTCCTGTATTCCTTACATTTAGCTTGTCTTACTGTTTTTTCTTGCTATAACATGCTTACAAGTACAACTGTCTATACATATATTATTGGATAGACTTTATATATGTGAGAGAACATGCAATTTTTCCGGAGCCTATGTAATCTTGCTTTGTATACAGTCCATCAATTCCTTGATTTTTTAAAAAATAAACTTCACTATCTTTACATCTGAATAGTATTCCATTTTATACATGTAAAATTTTTCATTATTCACTTATCAGTTGATAGACAATAAGATAGAATCAGATTATTTGCTGTAATGAATAAAAGGAATAAGCAAAGGGATGTAAATATCTCTATCATAGAATTCTTTGAGTTTATACTTAGGAGTACAATAGCTGGGACATTCTATCTCTCTTTTTTTTAAACATCAAACATAACAGAGTGATAAAATATTTTTAAATTAAATAAGTGAGTAGCAATAATGAAGTAAGATGTTTTCAGTTGAATATGTTATATGGAAAAGCAAACTGGAAATCACATTATCTGTTTCATGTGTCATCTATCCTTAATTGTTTGGTGTGGAGAGGTAGATATGTGAATATGTGCAGCCTCCAAACACTATCCACAACATTATTTATGCTTTTACATTTCTTTACTTTTAGAAAATGTCCATTTAATATGTTATGTGTTATTAGGATGTTCAAATGTAGAATTTTTTTTCATTTCCCAGTCTCTTACCCACATACTTAAGTATAACACTGTAAAGCTGGATACTTCTCTGAGTTGAATTTGTTATTATTTTCTCTAAAATCAATAATCTTCAGCTCTATAAAATAATGGCCTACTTCCATAAAATGTTTTCCTCAGTTTCATAGCTACTAGTGCATAATTTTTGTGTTTCTTTACTGTGCTAAATTTTCTACAATAATTTCATGTCTGTGTACAAATATCTCATAAGTTTGGTATAAAGAACATATTGTTTTATAAAAATATTAAACAATGAATATGCTAAAGGAGTTGCAACACAGAGACCTGAAATAGATAATATATATATATATATATATATATAGAGAGAGAGAGAGAGAGAGAGCAAGAGAGAGAGAAAGAGAGAGAGAGAGCAAGAGAGAGAGCAAGAGAGAGAGAGAGAGAGAGAGAGAGAGAGAGAGAGAGAGAGAGAGAGAGAAAGTTCAGTGTGCCATTATGTAGCTGAGCTGGGGGAAAATGTAAACCTCAAGCTGTCATCAATAACTGCCCAACCAGAGAATTTCAAAATACCATTTGCAGGAAGGACACAGCAATGTGGAATTACAAAGCATGCAAATGTCAGGGGCTGAAGTAGTTTTACTCTCGCTCATTCTTTACACAATTATGTTAAGTTGCATGATTTCTTTTGCATCTAACTGGGTTTGTACTACCCTCATTGAAACTTCTGACCAATATATAACGTCTCAGGTGTAGGCATCCTCTAGGAATAGGTAAAAATTACATAAAAAATGGTGAACTTCCTCCTTGAGCAAATGCAATCAGTTTTCAGCTTTTTATTTTTAATCATGACTGTAGAGAATATGTCAGAATTTCTTCTACTGCCATTGAAATATTTCTGCCTTAGTGGAAATGCACTGAGGATCATTTTATATTTGTATGTATGTATCTATGTATTTTACTATTCTAAAATTCTATCATATATACTTAACAACATACATTTTGAAATTACCTTATGATGTATATTTACAAGGTAAAATAATGTATGTATGTTATTTCAAAATACAACAGATACCCACATTCTTATTTTATATCTCAAAAAGTTGAACTTATTAATATTTGAAACTATACTAATGCCATTGTCTAATCAAGGTCTCTAATAAGCATTAAAAATAAATGATATCTTGGATTTTGGTGGGCCAATGTTTGATTTTCCTTTTCTTCTTTGTGTTTTAACCATGTTGTCTATAAGAATTCCATGTAGTATTAGCTTCCCTTATTTATAAGTTTCATATTTTTACCAGGAGAAAAAAGAGGATAACATAATACACATGGCATAAAACATGGGACACTACCTGAATGGGAGACTACCTGGGAGAAGTGAACTAGCATAAGTGAAAGACAATAGAGGGGAATGTGGAAGTAAGACAAATGATAATCACATATAATGACTAATGACATATATATATATATACATATATATATATATATATATATATCACAGGGATATGTATTAGTTTGTATGCTAACTTATAATTAATCAGGACAAAATATAATACATTGCTTTATACATTCAGACTTCCTCTGAATGTTGCCATACATAAGTGCCATGGTTCTCCACAGCTGCAGTACAGCTCAGGCATGCCAGTTGTTGTCCTCTCTTATTAAAGCACTCAATTTTTCCTTAATTTCCTTTTCCCTAACTTTTGCTTGATAGCTGAGACTTGGACTTGATGGCTGAAATTTTGACAGTCATTACACCAAAAAGCAACATTCTATTTGAACAAATTGCTTAATGTCCATAAATTGTGGCTGTGTTGGTGTTGTAGGCTCCATGCAGTATACATGTTCTACTTCTAGCCTTCTTTTACATGTGGCAGACCATCTTTGGCCATTTTATTCTACACAGAGCTCTTCACAAAAAGTTAAATCAAGACAAAAGTTTAAGAAAAAGGAGCTTATTTGAGTCAAGATGAATGGCTACCCAAAGAAACAGTGAGAGTTTTAGGTACTCAGAATAAGTGCCACAAAATGATATCTAAAAGATTGGGTTTTATTGATGCACATCAACAAGAAAAACAGAACAAGCAAGAATGATACAGCAAACCATTAGTTGAAGTTGTATCATTCAACACAGATATTAATTTGTCTGTACTCACCAAGTTATAGGTACAGAAAATAATTCTGATTTGCAGGAACAACTAAGACCTTTACCAATGTATGTTACTTTTTAGTAACATAAGCCCGTTCATCTAAAAATAAAGTGATTAAAGATTAAACTAAGCAGAAATAAGACTTCATAATCCATGAGTTGAGAGTGATTCCTCCATAACTCACATGAAGGTATGCAGACCTATTGTTGTTTTTGTTGTTTTATTAATGTCTTTGATTGTCCCATCATATTTGAATTTCTTAGGGGGAAAGTGTGTCAATGAAAAATAAAAAAAATGTTCTACTAAATTGAAAACAAAATGTCATTATTAGTAAGAAAAATTGATAAACATTTTTGTGTTTTAGTTTTGTATGTTTTTGTTGTGTATGAGTTATTGTCTCACTGTATAGCCTAACAACTTGGAACTCACAGCAATACTCCTGCCTTATCTTTCTAATTATTAGGATTACTGATGTAAGTAAAACAAATTTTGTTTCAGATATTTGTTTTCTAAAATGTTTATTTATGAAATTTTCCTCATTCATAAAAAATATGACTACATACAAAATTTATTTGGGCATGTTAAATTTTCTTTATAACTTCAACAAGTAGCAAGCCTTTCTCTCCTTTGCCTCTGAATTAACCTTAATAAACTAAAAAATAAAGTTGAAGCTTCACATATTTCACTTTTTGCCAGGAAGTTATTTGTTATCAGGTCACAGCATGGCATATTTTCTTTGTAGAGACATACTTGCCTGTTAGAGCTGTACAGCATGCAACAGACTTATAAAACCAGGCTTTCACGTTCTGATGATCTGTTTCCTCTCTATTGACAACCAAAAAAGGCTAAAGTCGCACAGCTGCGCCGTTCCCATGATGCGTGTACTTTTACCTTTATAGAAACCCAGTGAAGTTTCCTTTTAGCATGCATAATGCTCAGGAGACAAGCACACAATAAAGTTCCTGAGACATTCTCTGAATATTTTTTCCAGCCTCGATTTTCTGTAAGGCTGGCTGGCTTGGGAAGAAAAAAAATAAATGGATGATTCATGAGGGTTAAACACTGCCAGCTGATACTTTATACTAGCTGCAGATGGAGCAGTTTCTTTTTAAAGGCAAAGTTCAAGTCTTCACAGAAACAGCAATTAGAAAAGTTAATGAGACTTATTTTATTTAAACAAGTTTAGTTCAGCTGTGAGGAAGCTCAACACTTGAGTATGTTTTGAGACAATTGCATTTAATTAAATGTTGGGGCCACAGCAAGCAGCTGAATGTCTTCTATTTTCTAACATTAATTTGTTTATCTGAACTTTTTGTCATCTATACTTCTAACATTTTTTTTTGTATTTATCATTGTAACTGACCATGTCTGAGTTACATTTATTAAAAGAGCATGGGTTGTATGCCTACTTTGTGCTAATGACTGTGTCAAATCATAGAAATGCAAATCTCTCATCAGTTGCCTCATCTATTCAGAAGGCCAGGACATCAGTAGAAACTACACACTGTGATGTTAGAGCTCAGTGTCCTGATTCTCACTCTGACTTTAAACGGTTTCTACATGTATATGATGGCTTAGTGTACTGTTAACAAGTGACACATATCCACCAAAAGAAAAATCATTAATTCTTAAATGACAAGGAATTTTTCACTATCTGCTACAGATATTTAACAAATAAAGATCTAATTTAAAAAAATACTAAGGGAAGTAAAAATCACATCAACATTTTTCTTTTCTTTTAGCTCATAATCAAAACAGACATTCTATGATTTCCATTTTGTATTTATCCATGGTTCATTTTCTCTTTATCATCTATGCACAAACTATAGTATTAATTATTCATTTTTACATTATAGAATGTGCTTAGGATAATTTTGTATTTTATAACTTTGAGTATTAAATGACAAATCCAATAAATTGTATAACTATAAAGTTTTATAGTTCTTATATTCAGGGACAGGAGGATAATATATTACTTAAAGCTTTCAGTCATCTGTTTCTTTCATGCTTGGTTTTTATTTAGGTGTTCATGATTGTTTAGAATAGTAGACTGCATTGCCATATTTTCATATTCATATATACGTTTGTTTGTCATGTTTCTTCCCCATTATAACTGTTACTTCTACTAGTGTCCTCCTATTTCATGAATTGACCTCATTTTTATTTTCTATTAATTTTGTTAAGTTGACATATTAGAGAAAAATGCAGTACTTGTCACTCAGTATCATCATCACATTGTATCCACAATGCATAAGTAAAAGAAACAATCTGATTGCCATTTAAATGATGGAGGAGGAAAATGTGATAGATACTTTTCACTTTGACCAAGTGCATGATGGAATGAATCTAAGGAAGGAGGTTTATTTTGACTTTGTGTTAAGTGGGGTTGGCAGTAAGGTTCAGTTCACAGTACTGGGAGGCTCAGGCTGCTATTTTTCTTTGCTTGAGAGATCAGTAAAAAGAATTTGACTAGAAGTTGTCCTGGGTTATAAGCCCCATGGGCCTATTCCAATCAGGCCCCACAAATCACAACATTTCAACCTTCTAAACAGTGCCAATAGCTGGGGAACAAACCTTCAAACACTGAGTCTGTTGAGGACACCATGATTAAACCTTAGCAACAGACATTTCAACTTTGGTAAGATATGATCACAATGATGTTTTGTTTTGGATTTCCATGATGATTCAAGTTCTGAAGGTAATTTCATGTATTTATTGATGAATCAAATATGTTTTCAGGGGTATTCAGCTTTTTTGATCGCTAATTAAATTTTAGACTTTTTCATGTGAAATACTTCCCAGCAAAAAGGAAAGGTAAAAACTCACCATGCAAAAAACAATAGCTTTTCTAAACTTTAACAAAATTCACGAGAAAGAAACAAAGAATGCCATCTCTTTTAAAATTCTTACCCAATCAAACTTTAGAAATAAGCTTAAGACACATTATATGAAGGACCTCAATAATGCAAAGTCTATGCCACTAAGGAAAGAAATTGATGACATTAAAAATAAAAATCTTAGCTTATGGGCTAATATCCATTTGTCAGTGAGTGCCTACTATGTATGGTCTTTTGTGACTGGGTTACCTCACTCATGATGATATTTTCTAGTTCCATCCATTTGCAAAGAAGCCATTGTTATTAATACCTGAGTAGTACACCACTGTGTAAATGTTCCACATTTTCTGTATCCATTTCTCTGTTGAGGAATATCTGGGTTGTCTCTAGCTTCTGGCTATTATAAATAAAGCTTCTATGAAAATAGTGGAGCATGTGTCCTTGTTATATGTTCGAACACATTTTGGGTGTATGCCTAGGTGTGGTATAGCTGAGTCCTCATAGGACTTTTCTGAGAAACCACCAGAGTGGTTGTACCAGCTTGAAATCCCATCAACAATGAAGCAGTGTTAGAGAAAGGACTGAAGGAGTTGAAGGGGTTTGCAATCCCATAGAAAGAACAACAATATAACCAACCAGACCTTCCCCCCACCCCCCAGAGCTCCCAGGGACTAAACCACCAACAAAAGAGTAGGCATGGAGGGACCCATGGCTCGAGCTGCATATGTAGCATCAACAGGAGGAAAAGCCCTTGGTCTTGCGAAGACTCAGTGACCCAGTGTAGGGGAAAGGCAGGGTGGGGAGATTGGTGCATTTATTTATTTCTAGGTCTTTAATTCGATTTCATTGATCAATATGTCTGTTTTTGTACCAATACCATGTAGATTTTTTACTATTAATTTTAGTACAGATTGAAGTCAGGGATAGTGATTCCTCTAAAAGTTCTTGAATTGTACTAGATCATTTTATTTATTCTGGTCTTGTTTGTTTGATTGATTGTTTTTTTTTTTTCCCAAATGAAGTTGAGATTTGTTCTTTCATGATCTGTGAAGAATTTTGTTAGAATTTTTATGGGAATAGCATTGAATCACTAGGTTTGGTGGTTTTCACTCTGTTAATCCTACCAATCCATTAACAAGGGAAGCACTTCTACTGATATCTTCTTCAATCTCTGTCTTCAGAAACTTGAGTTTCTTGTCATACAGGTCTCTCATTTGCTTGGCTAGAGTTACACCAGGGCCTTTTATGTTATTTGTGGCTAATGTGAAAGGTGTTGCTTTCCTAAATTGTTTCTCAGCTCATTTGCTTGGTTAGGTAGAGGAAGGCTACTGATTTCTTTGAGCTCATTTTGTATCCAGTCACTTTGGTAACAGTGTTTATCTGCTCTAGGAGTTCCCTGGTAGAAATTTTGGGGCCACATATGTATACTGTCTTGTCATCTGCAAATAGTAATACTTTGCAAATTGTATTACTATTGTACTGCATTATTGTATGCTAGATAGTATACAAATATATACTCTCATATCATCTGCAAATAGTAATACCTTTCCAAATTTCATCTTCGATCTACTTTAGTTGTCTTATTATTTCAGCTAGAACCCAGAATCTTGGAATACCCTAGACACAATTCGCATATCAATAGATTTCCAAGAAGGTGGAAGGAGAGACCCCTGGTCCTGGAAAGACTGGATGTAGGGGAACGCCAGGACAGAGAAGTGAGAGGGGGTTGAATGGGGAAAAGAGGGAGGGAACAGGGCTTATGGAACTTTCGGGGAGGGTGGAAACGGGAAAGGGAAAATGATTTGGAATGTAAATAAAAAAACTTAGAAAAAAAAAAGAAAGTCAAGTACTATATATTGAAGAAATGTGGGGAGAGTAGATAGCCTTGACTTCTTCCTAATTATATTGTAAATGCTTCAAGTTTCTTCCCACTTAATTTGATGTTGGCTATTTGCTTGCTCTATATTGCCTTTTTTGTGTTTACATATGCCCCTTATATCACTGTTCTCTCCAAGACTTTTAATATGAATGTGTGTTGCATTTTGTCAGATGCTTTTTTGGCATCTAAATAGATGATCACATTGTTTTATTTGTTTTGTTTTCCTTTCAGTTTGTTTGTATGGTGGATTACATTGATGGATTTTTGTATACTGAAACACCCATGCAACTCTCGTATGAAGCCTACTTGATCATGGTGGATGAAGTTTTTGATGGATTTAGTTTGCTAGTATTTTTTAAGTATTTTTGCAATTCTGCTAATAAGGGAAATTGGTCTGAAATTCTCTTTCTTTGTTAAGTCCTTTGTGCTTTAGGTACCAGGGTGACTGTGGTATCATAGAATGAGTTTGGCAGCATTCCTTCTGTTTCTATTTTGTGGAATAGTGGAATAGTTTGCATTAATTCTTCTTAGAAAGTATTGTAAAATTTATGCACTAAAATCATCTGGCCCAGACCTTTTTCTTTTTCTTTTTTCTTTTTTTTTTTTTTTTTGTTTGTTTGTTTTGGGTGCAGGGAGTTGGGAGATTTTTAAAGTCTGCTTCTATATCATTAGGGATTATAGGACTGTTCAGATTGTTTACCTGATCTTGATTCAGCTTGGGTAATTTGTATCTGCCCAAAAATTCACCCATTTTATTGAGATTTTCCAATTTTCTCTAGTACAAGTTTTGAAGTAAGACCTAATGATTCTGTGAATTTCCTCAGAGTCCATTGTTACGCCTTCCTCTTCATTTCCAATTTTGTTAATTTGGGCACTGTCTCTCTGCATTTTAGTTAGGTTGACTAAGAGTTTATCAATCGTGTTGATTTTCTCAAAGCAGTATCTCTTGTTCTTGTTAATCTTTGCATTGTTATCTTTGTTTCTAATTGAATGATTTAGGCCCTATATTTTACTATTTCCTGTTGACTACTCATTCTCAGTGTGTTTGCTTTGCTTTATGTTTTCTTGTTTGTTTTTTTTCTTTTCCTTAGAACTTACAGATGTACTTTTAACTTAGTAGTATGAGAACTCTCCAATTTCTTTTCTTTTATTATAATTTTTTAATGTTTTTATTGGATATTTTCTTTATTTACATTTCAAATGTTATCCCCTTTCCTGGTTTCCTCTCATCCAAGAAATCCCCTATCCCATCCTCTCTCCCCCTGCTTCTATGAGGGTGTTCCTCCATCCACCCCTCTCCAATCTCCCCACCCTCATTTTCCCTGTTCTGGGGAATCATAGGACTGAGGACCTCTTCTCCATTGATGCCTGACAAGGCATTCCTCTGCTACATACACAACTGGAGCTATGTGTACTTCTTGATTGATGGCTTAGAACCACTGAGCTCTGTGGGGTCCGGTTGGTTAATATTGTTGTTCTTCCTATGAGATTGCAAACCCCTTTAGTTCCTTCAGTCCTTTCTCTAACACCTCCATTCGGGACCCTGTGCTCAGTCTAATGGTTGGCTGCAAGAATCCACCTCTGTATTTGCAAGTAGGCTTCATCCCAGGGATGCAGGGATGGTTCAATATAAATAAATCCATCAATGCAATCTACTACATAAATAAAATCAAGCAAAAAAAAATGATCATTTCATTAGATGCTGAAAAAGCATTTGACAAAATTCAGCATCCTTTCATGCTAAAGGTCTTGGAAAGATCAGGAATTCAAGGCCAATATCTAAACATAGTAAAATCAATATACAGCAAACCAGTAACCAACATCAAATTAAATGGAGAGAAATTTGAAGCAATCCCACTAAAATCAGGGACTAGACAAGGCTACCCACTCTCTACCTGTCTATTCAATATAGAACTTGAAGTTCTAGCTAGAACAATTAGATAACAAAAGGAGGTCAAATGGATAGAAATTTGAAAGGAAGAAGTCAAAATATCGCTATTTGCAGATGATATGATCATATACTTAAGTGACCAAAAAAATTCCATCAGAGAACTCCTAAACTTGATTAACAACTTCAGGAAAGTGGCTGGATATAAAATTAACTCAAACAAATCAGTAGCCTTCCTCTACTCAAAGAATAAACAGGCTGAGAAAGAAATTATGGAAACAACACCCTTCACAATAGTCACATATAATATTACATACCTTGGTGTGACTCTTATCAAGCAAGTGAAAGATTTGTATTTTTTTTAATTAATCATTTTTTTTCATTTACATCTGAAATGATATCTCCCTTCCATGTTACTCCTCCACAACCCCCTCATCCCTTCCCTTTGGCTCTGTGGGGGTGCTCCTTTTACCCACTTACCAACTCCCACCTCACTACTCTAGCAACCCCATACACTGGGGCATCAAACTGCCACAGGACCTGTTTCTTTATGAGGGCAGTTTGTTCTCTGAACTTTCCTCTCAGCACTGCTTTCATATATTTAATTATGTTCCCTCATTTAAATTGGATTCTAGAAAGTCTTCAATTTCTTTCTCTATTTTTTCCCTGAGCCAGTGATTATTGAGTAGAGACTTTTTCAGTTTTTATGAATATGTAGACTTCCTGTTGTTCCTGTTGTTGTTGAAGTCCATCTTTATTCCATGTTGATCTGATAAGTTGATAGGATTATTTCAATTTTCTTGTATCTGTTATAGTTTACTTAGTTAAATGGTCAGTTTGAAGAAGGTTCTATGAGGTGTGGGGAAGGTATATTGTTTTGGCTTTGGGTGAGATATGCTTTGGATGTCTGTTAGATACATTTGATTCATAATGTCTCTTAGTTTCATAATTTATCTTTTTAGTTTTTAACTTGATGACTTGTCCTTTGTTGAGTGCAGGGTGTTAAGGTCTTCCAATATTAATGTGTGGAGTTCAGTGTGCTATTTAGGCTTTAGTAATGCTTCCTTTATGAATATGGATGCCCTTGCTTTGGGGGCATGGACGTTTATTAGAACTAAAATGTTCTCTTCTTGGGTTTCTAATTTGATGAGAATCAATGCCTGCCCCAGTTTCTCATGGGTGAAAATCTATTTTATTTGATATTAGAATAGGTACTCAAGGTGGTTTCATGGGACCATTTGCTTGGAAATTTTTTTTTCTTTTTTCTTTATTAGATATAGTCTTTATTTACATTTCAAATGACTTCACCTTTCCTGGTTCCCCCCTCCCTGAAAGTCCCATAAGCCCTCTTCCCTCCCCCTGTTCCCTAATCAACCCCCTCCTGCTTCCCTGTCCTGGCATTCCCCTATACTGCTGCATTGAGCCCTTCCAGAACCAGGGGCCTCTCCTTCCTTCTTCATGGGCAACATTTGGTATGTGAATTGTGTCTTGGGTATTCCAAGCTTCTGGGCTAATATCCACTTATCAGTGAGTGTACTAGCTGGTTTTATGTGTCAAATTGACACAGGCTGGAGTTATCACAGAGAATGGAGCTTCAGTTGAGAAAGTGCCTCCATAAGATCCAGCTGTGGGGCATTTTCTCAATTAGTGATCAAGTGAGGAGGGCCCTTTGTGGGTGATACCATCTCTGGACTGGTAGTCTTGGGTTCTATAAGAGAGTAGGCTGAGCAAGCCAGGGGAAGCAAGCCAGTAAGAAACATTCCTCCATGGCATCTGCACCAGCTCCTGTATCCTGACCTGCTTGAGTTCCACTTCTGACCTCCTTTGGTGATAAACAGCAATTTGGAACTGTAAGCTGAATAATCCCTTTTCTCCCCAACTTGCTTCTTGGTCATGATGCTTGTGCAGGAATAGAAACCATGACTAAGACAGTGAGTGAATACCATGTGTGTTCTTTTGTGATTGGGTTACCTCACTTAGGATGATATTTTCCAGTTCTGACCATTTGCCTAAGAATTTCACGAATTCATTGTTTTTAATAGCTGAGTAGTATTCCATAGTGTAAATATACCACATTTTCTGTATCCATTCCTCTGTTGAGGGACATCTGGGTTCTTCCCAGCTTCTGGCTATTATAAATAGGGCTGCTATGAACATAGTGGAGCATGTCTCCTTATTACATCCTGGAGAATCCTCTGGGTATATGCCCAGGAGTGGTATAACAGGGTCCTCCTGTAGTATCATGCCC
Source organism: Tokudaia tokunoshimensis (assembly GCA_036184795.1). Classification (NCBI taxonomy): domain Eukaryota; kingdom Metazoa; phylum Chordata; class Mammalia; order Rodentia; family Muridae; genus Tokudaia; species Tokudaia tokunoshimensis. The sequence goes on from BTHU01000003.1 coordinate 140,648,178, forward strand.
AGTTTTCTGAGGAACCGCGAGACTGATTTGCAGAATGGTTGTACCAGCTTGCAATCCCACCAGCAGTGGAGGAGTCTTCCTCTTTCTCCACATCCTCTCCAGCACCTGCTGTCTCTTGAGTTTTTGATCTTAGCCATTCTGACTGGTGTGAGGTGAAATCTCAGAGTTGTTTTGATTTGCATTTCCCTAATGACTAAGGATGTTGAACATTTCTTTAGGTGCTTCTCAGCCATACGATATTCTTCAGGTGCAAATTCTTTTTTAGCTCTGTACCCCATTTTTTAATAGGGTTATTTGACTCTCTGGAGTCTATCTTCTTGATTTCTTTGTATATCTTGGATATTAGCCCTCTGTTGGATGTACGGTTGGTAAAGATCTTTTCCCAATTTGTTGGTTGCCGTTTTGTCTGGTTGATAGTCTTCTTTGCCTTACAGAAACTTTGTAATGTTATGAGGTCCCATTTGTCAATTCTTGATCTTAGAGCATAAGCTATTTGTGTTCTGTTCAGGAAAATTTCCCCTGTGCCCATGTGCTCAAGGCTCTTCCCCAGTTTCTTTTCTATTAGTTTCAGTGTGTCTGGTTTATGTGGAGATCCTTGATCCACTTGCTTGGAAATTCTTTTTCCAAGCATTTATTCTGGGATAATGACTATCTTTTTCCTTGAGTTGTGTTTCTTGTATACAGAAGAATGATGGACTCTGCTTATGCATCTTTTCTATTAGACTGCTTCTTTGTACTGGGGAATTCACTGTATTGATGTTGAGAGATATTAGTGACCAATCATTGTCACTTCCTGCTTTGATGTTGATGATTGTTCAATATGTGTGTGTGTTTCTTTTCTGCTGCGATGTAATGGTGTGAAATAATTTTTGTGTTTTCTTGAACATAGCCTCATTGGGTTCAAGTTTTCCTCTTACTATCCTCTGTAGGGCTGGTTAGTGGAGAGGTAAGTTTAAATTTGTTTTTTTTCATGGAATAACTTGGTTTGTCCATCTACGGCAATTTAAAGTTTTGCTGGTTAAAGAAGTATGGGCTGACATCTGTTGTCTCTTAGTGTCTGCAAGTCCTCTACCCAGGCCCTTCTTTCTAACTTCTATAGGTTCAGTTGAGAAATTGGGTATAATTTCTTTCCTTCCTTCCCTCCTTCCCTCCCTCCTTCCTTCCTTCCTTCCTTCCTTCCTTCCTTCCTTCCTTCCTTCCTTCCTTCCTTTCTTTCCTTTGTCGGGGGGAGGATTTTTTTATTAAATTATTTTATTTATTTATATTCCAAATGTCCCCCCTCCTTTGTGATCTCCCCTCCTGGAGTTCTTAGCACCCCCCCCTTTGCTTTTGAAATGTACTCATCCACCCCTACCTCATCCCCACCAACATTCCTTTTTGCTGGGACATCAAGTTTCTACTGGATTAAACACATCTATTCCCACTGAGGCCAGACAAGGAAATCCTCTGCTATATATGTGCTGGGAGTAATGGACCAGCCCATGTACACTCTTTGGTTAGTTGATCTGAGAGTTCTGAGGGGCCCCAGTTAGTTGATATTGTTGGTCTTTCTACGGGGTTTCAATCATTTTTAGCTCCTTCAGTTCTTCACAGAACTCATCAGTAGGGGTCCCTATCTGTGTCCATTGGTTGGCTGTAAGTATCCGCATCTGTTTCAGTCAGCTCTTGTAGAGCCTTTGAGAGGATATGCTAGGCTCCTATCTGCAAGCATAACATGGCATCAGTAATAGTGTGAGGGTTTAGTGCTTGAGCATGAGATGGATCCCAAGTTGGGCCTGTCACTGGATGGCCTTTCCTTTAGTCCCTGCTCCATTTTAGTCCATTCACAGGAACAATACTGGGTCAAACATTTTGAAGATTGGTGGCTAGCCCCATGCCTTATCTGGGATCCACATCTATCTACTGAAGGTGATCCCTTCAGGTTCCATCTATCTACTGTTGGGCATTTCAGCTATGATCATCCCCTTTGAGTTCTGGGAGTCTCTCAAATTCCAGATCTCTGGCATGTTTTAGAGGTCCCTACCCTCCAGTGATGCATATTTCAATTCATTCCATCTGGGCCTTTCTCCTGTCTCTCCCCACACCTGATCTTGCCCCCTTCTCTGCTCCTCCTCTTCCCATCTCCCACCCATGTCCCCCCACCTCTCTCTCTGATTATTTTGTTCTCCTTTCTAAGTGGGATTGAAGTATCCACACTTGGGCCTTCCTTCTTGTTTAGCTTTCTACAGTCTGTGAGTTGTATCATGGGTATTCTATACGTTTTTGTCTAATATCCACTTATCTATGAGTATATACCATGCATGTCCTTTTAGTTCTTGGTTATCTTGCTCAGGATATTTTCTAGTTATATCTTTCTGCCTGAAAAGTTCATGATGTCTTCCTTTTTAATTGAAAATAATGTTCCATTATGTAAAGGAATCACATGTTCTGTAACCATTCTTTACTTGGTAGACATCTGGAAATCTTGGTTATCTTGCTCAGGTTATTTTCTAGTTCCACCTATTTGCCTGCAAAGTTCATGATATCTTTCTTTCTAATTGAAAATAGTATTCCACTGTGTAAAGGAATCACATTTTCTGTGTCCATTCTTCACTTGGTAGAAATCTGGATTGTTTCCAGATTCTGACTATTAAAAATAAGGCTGCTATGAGGTCAGCCTTAATATGTTACTTGGCCTTGTATCTTTTAAATTTCTTTCTTTGTTCTATATATTTATGTTTTTATTATTATGTAGCAGGAGAATTTTCTTTTCTTGTCCAATCTGCTTGGTGTTCTGTAAGTTTCTTTTACCTTTATAGGCATAATTACTTTTCTCCTGTGATTTTGTTGAAGATGTTTTCTGGACTTTTGAACTAGGAATTTCATCCTTCTTCTATTCTTATTATTCTCACATGTGTTGGGTTATGAAGTTTTTAGATTTTGAATCTTCTTTGACTGATATATTGATTTTTTCTATTGTATTTTCTACCCTTGATATTCTCTCTTCCATCTCTTTTATTCTGTTTGTGATGCTTATGTCTGTAATTCCTGTTCTCTTTTCTAGGTTTTCTGTCTCCAGAATTGCCTTAGTTTGCATTTTCCTTATTGCTTCTATTTATCTTTTCAAGACTTGGACAATTTTATTCATATCTTTTACCTGTTTGGCTGTATTTTCCTGTATTTATTTATATTTATTTGCCTATTCTTTTAATCCCTTTACCTGTTTCAGTGTATTTTTCTCTATTTCCCTATGGAATATATTTACGTCTCCTTTAAAGGCTTCTATCATCTTTTTTTTGTTTTGTTTTGTTTTTGTTGTTGTTGTTGTTGTTTTCGAGACAGGGTTTCTCTGTGTAGCCCTGGCTGTCCTGGAACTCACTCTTTAGACCAGGCTGGCCTCGAACTCAGAAATCCTCCTGCCTCTGCCTCCCAAGTGCTGGGATTAAAGGCGTGCGCCACCACCGCCCGGCTTCTATCATCTTTTTAAGGTTGGGTTTCAGATCTTCTTTTTGTTTTATTAGGACATCCAGGTTTATTGTAGCAGGATAGTTGACTTTGTTGGTGAGATATTGCCTTGGTTTTGTTCATTGTGTTTTTGCTGACCTTGAGGCATCTAGTTTTCTCTGATGTTGGCTGAATGATCCTGATGGCAGCAGAACTTCTCATGAAAGTGGAGGGAGCCATGAGCTCTGCAAGCTCTCTCAGGTGAATGAGTTGGGTTGGCAGTTGGATCTAACTAGGATAAATGGTTAGGCAGGATTCCAAGTTGGCTAGTTTTGGGGCCCATGGAAGTTTCCACGGAGAGGCAGGATGCTCTTGGTGTCCTGCAACTCTCCTCTGGACTGAGGAGAAAGGCTAGAGCTAGAGAATGGTCTCCGATATCAATTATGGGAGAATTTTTGTAAATTGCCTCAAATAACACAACTACTCAAGTATCCATTTGACAATTATTTCTATGTTTGTAATTTTTAATGTATCAGTACATGTAGCCAACTAATATTGAAATTCTGACTCTATAAACATTGCTGTTCAACAACTGCTGTATCTCCCCTGATCAAACATCCTGCAAAGACTTATTGTCATAGATCTATTCATAAGTTGGTATAATAGGGCTGCTCATAATAAAGTTTGGTGAAGCAGAGAATATGAAAGAGTAACTTGTAAAGGGGTAAGAGTATAATATGTGAGGTTCTTTAGCAAGAGTAAATAGCGTGTAAGATTAGAAGGCTTGCCAAGAACAACTCACAAGTATTTAAGCACTGAGGTATAGAAGGATTAAGAGGAACATTAATGCAAGCCAGATCCTGATGTCTACTGAAGACTCTGATATGAAGATCAGATTTTACCCTCTTCATCAAATCTTTGTAAAGAAAAGCTATCAAATTATGTTTGCTTTCTTCATTCTTTATTTATTTTTTTCATTTTTCTTTATCTTTTTACAATTTTTCTTAAACTTTTAGATGACAATTTCAGCATTTCTTCCTTTCTTTTCCTCACTTAAAATCCTATCGTATATACCTACTTGTTCTCTTTCAAATTGGTGACCTTTTTTATATTAGTTGTTATTGTATAGGTATATGTATACACATATTGATAACTTGGAATCATACTCCATGTTAAATAACAAAATTTAAAGCTAATCTGTTACAAATTTGCATCTTTGGAGAATCCTTTAAGTTAACCTAGGAGATCCTTTAGAAAAATCACTGTTATTATAGCTCATCATTATTTCATTATGATCTTTGAGTGGATGATGATGTCTTCAGTGACAAGAATTCTGGGGTTAAAATTGTTATTATACTACAAAGCTTACTGATTTTATTGGCCATTATCTCTGTTATCCCATTGAAAAGAAGACTCTTATTATGTGCAGTCATACACATGGTTGAGTTTTCTTCTCAGTTTGAAGACCCCAGTCACATGGAACTTAAAAATTTCTAAGAAGATGGAAGGAGAGACCCCTGGTCCTGGAAAGACTGGATGTAGGGGAACGCCAGGACAGAGAAACGAGAGGGGGTTGAATGGAGAAAAGAGGGAGGGAAGGGGGCTTATGGGACTTTCGGGGAGGGAGGAAACGGGAAAGGGGAAATGATTTGGAATGTAAATTAAAAAAAAAATAAAATAAATAATAAAAAAAATAAAAAAAAAGTTGGTAAAATACAACTGGCCAAACATATACTTTCCAGAGCATTTTCTTATTGGTCTCAGGTCTCAGCATTTGAAAGACAGCTTAGTCCCCAATTAGCTGAACTGATTTGAGTCCCAAATGCTGTAATGCTTGGCAAATTCTTTTCAAGCTTTGTAAGAAAATTAATTACTAATCTGAAATAAGGCATCAGCTTTAGGCAGACAGAGGAAAAAATTAATTTTCTCCTTATGCTTTAGGAAATGAGGAAAGGTAATTAAAACAAATAGTGATTGAAAAAAAGCATAAATCTACATTTAAAATTATACCTTTCAATATAATAATAATAATAATAATAATAATAATAATAAATAGAGTGAAAACAAAATTGACCATATTGAGAAGGAAATGTCCATGTATTCTGAATCATGAAATGTTCTTGTTAGCCAAAGTGTAGTGTATTACTCAAGATAAAATCTCAAAAACGTAATTCAAGGCTGAGAAACAATTGCCAGAGCTACTACTGATCTTATTCGAGCTTTAATTTAAACCACACTCATGAAAACTATGAATAAATATCCCTAGGGTCTTGGAAAAATTTTTACTATGATCACTATGTTTTTGCTTAAATGGTAAGGTATTGTGGGTCTTAGAAGCCCAACAACCATATATCTGTGAAGGGAGAAGATATTCCAGTGAAAGAGCATCCTGAGACATGGAAGTTCAGGAATCTTAGAGCTTTGAGGCGGGAAAATGTTCTAGGGGAAGTGCATCCTGAGACACAGGAGCCCATGAACCACACAGCTCTAAAGTAGGACAGTATGCCAGTGTAAGGGCATCCTGAGGTATAGGAGCTCAGGAACCATATAGCTCTGAGAGGAAAAGCCTTCTTAGCAGAGATAGTGTAGCTCCCAGGGGAAGGTATGCCCAACTGAACTCCGGAGCTCAGGAGCCTCAGCTCTGTTACTTCTCCTTGCTTCTTCCCTACAGCTCTTCACTACTTCTTCTCTTCATGGCTTCCTCAGATTTTAGAGTCACACCAATCAACAACAACAACAGATCACGAGAGAGATATATTGGAGGCTCCAGGGTACAGAAGGATGAATCAATAGATGGCTCCCATCTGCTCCTGGAATCAGGCAGCAGGGAATTATACAAAGAGACAATGTAGATACAAGATTTCTAAAGGCTTCTCAGGGCTGAGATTTCCAGATTGAGCATCCATAGGATTTTAAATCCTCAGCTTGAAGAGCTCAGTGACTGGTAGGTTTTTCTGTTCAGGAATTGATGTTTTTCTTGTGGGAAGCTCAGAGATTAGTGATTTTCCTTTTCAGGGATTGGTGGCTTTTTTCACCTCCTTTTCTATATAGGGCTTGTGGGTTAGCATGGGAATTCTTTCCTGGATGAAGCTCACTTTTGCCAAGGCTCCAGTCTGTGGAATTGCTGCAGGATGGGAGGCTGGGAAGGAGGTACTGCCACTGTGGACAGCTCCTGTGTGACAGGTCCTGCATTGTTTTTTGTTTGTTTGTTTGTTTGTTTTGTTTTGTTTTTTCATTAAGGCTATAGGTTGAGGCAGGAAGAAAGTGTGGTCACCATGGACATCTACTCATGAGAGCAGTAGGTTGAATCAAGAATGGTGTTGCCACTGGACAGCTCCTGAGTGTCAGCTCCTGATGAGGAGGGGAAAGTATGATATACCACAGTTCCTAGGACTGCTGCAGTCTGAGAAGATATTGTGATGACACCACATTGACAGGAGTTGCCATTTTAGACAGCTCCTGTGAGACATTTTACTTCACAGGTTGTAGGCCCAGGCTGGAATGAGGGGTACACCACAGCTATTGTGGTGTGGCAGCTTTTGTGTGTTTCTGGAATTTTGCATACAGTCTAATTGAGAGGCAAGACACTTGATCAAATAATCTTATAGAAGTCTTCACCTGCGCACCATCTTCAAAGGAGATGAGTGCACAGGGCCACCATACTCATAACATTACTGCCTAATGGAAACATTTTCATTTTGTTTTCTCTGTAAACAAAATATAAACAATATTAGCCTTAGTACACAAAATGAATTATAACAGAAAACTATTCTCTATGCTAATTTTATGAGGCTCTCAGAAGAAATAAACTTTTAAATTCATTTCAGTGCTATCATTTTAGTCTTCAATGTTTGTTAAGGTATATTTTTTTTCTGAATTTCTTCTGTATTGTGTTTCTTAAGCATTCTATATGTATTAGAGTTGAAGGCAGATTAACAATGAAGGTAGTAGTGAGGTGATAATGAAAATGCTTCTGAAGAATGTAGACAAACAGTTCGCATAAAGTGCATAGTAATTAGTGATTAGCAAGACAGAGTAAGGCAAACATACAACTGAAGGCTGCTTCTTCGTGAACATCAAACGAAGCCAGAGACTCCTGAATATGGCTTCCCATTTTATCTTCATGAGGGAGTAAATATCTGATGATATCTGAAGCATCTGTCATATCAACCTAAAGAAGCAAAGGTTACTTTGGCTCAGGTTTTGAAGAACAGCCAGTTTGGGATTTGGCTTGAAAGTTGCAGTGTACCTAGTTAGATCCAGGTAACAAAGAATGTAGGTTCCATCTGCATTTTTAGTGAATAGACAAAGAGAGAAAAAATAATAGATGAAGACTAGGTATACCCTTTAACAGCCCAACCATGTTGGCTCAACTTCCTCCCTTTAGATTCTACCTCATGAAAAAAATCATCACCTCTCCATTACACTACCAGCTGAGGACTATTCTTTCATGTACACACAGTGGTGCAGTAGTCAACTTAAAAGACAACATTCATACCAATGTATCTTGAACTTCTGGGCCTGCCTTTCTTCATTAATGTATCTATTTTCACTTCTCAAACTCAGGGCTTTAACTCTATATTCAGAAGAAAGCTTCAGTATTCATTTTTTTTCTCACTACATTCCAATATAGTTTTAGACCTCTTCTTTACATTTAGTTTGAACAAATTTCAACTACCACTAACCACCTCATCCCTGAAGCTGATACAATTCTGGTGTTGCTTCCTAGGCTATATTGTATTTTTCACATTTGCCACTGATCCTGAAAAATATGTGTAAATGGATATATTTTATTGGATTAGTTTGACATGTTGGATGTGTACAAACACCTGTGATATTATCACTCCACAGAAGCAGACACCTGCAATGTCTCCCATGCCTAACTGACTTTTTTCTTTGTTAATGATTTTTGTAATGTGATTACAGAATACAATCTAAGTTTATTTATGGTACACAGTGTTTTAACTACCAATAATAGGCATTATATTCTTGACATCGACATTCCTTTGAAATATATTTTATGTTATTAAATATTTCATAGTATTTAAGATTAAATTTGATATGATTATAACAGCATACAATAATTTAAAGTACAATAAGGAATACTTCAGGCTTGTTCTTTATGTTTTCTTCTAATATACAATGGCACATTTTGCAAATTATCTAATAGGGCTGAAATAGTCATAAAAATGTATAAAATCAGGAGGAGGATAGCATTTAAATTATTTTATAAATCATATATAATAAGCATAATTTCTCACTCATTTCTTTAGTAGATATCATGAAAGTTCAGTTATTTAGAACTGAATTGCATGTTTTTTTCCATGAGAAAATAATGTTAGGAAGGAACAATTAGAGATGATGTCAGTGATTAAAGTTTGCTTTTCTGTTTCCTGGTATTATGTTATTCCCCCTAAATGACATATATGTAGACTTTGACATCTCATTGCACTTTGTACTGTGGTTAATAATTAACTACTTACTTAACTTAAAATTATGCCTTTGAGTGATAAGTTTACTTATATTTGTTCATTTTGAGTCTACCATCATGTTATTTGTCTATTTTATCATGGTGAAGCTATCTGTGGATTTTGCTGATTCCAAAACAATGGATGAATGACATCACTGAGGCATATTGGCCAGTATTGGCAAATTGATTGCAAATAGTGCCATAAATATAAACCAACTTAACTTATGTCAAAATTTCTGACCTGCTTTTGAATGAATCAAAGCTAGAGTAGTCTTACCATGCCAGAAAGACAACATGGTACTTTTTTCAACTGGAGAAAGGGTTCAGAGCACCACCATATTCTCATCAAAATGGGAAGAAGTATGGTAAACTCTTTTGTCCTGGGGTGCTTTATTCCTTGCTGAAAATGTACATCATGGACAAAGCTTGAGTGGGAATTAAACCTTACACTGAGTAGAGGTTTCATGTCCAAAAGGTGAAACCACAGGGTGGAGTCAAAAAGGCTGTTCATTAGATGTTCATCATTAATGACCTGATTCTCAAGACCCAAACAGAACTGCACTGGGCATAGTCTAATATCTAAGACTATAAAGTGGCTGCTGAATCTGCAGAAGTACAAAGAGCTTTTTGAGCTACACCCAGCAGGAGGCCTTTTCTGCCAAGGAATACTAAGACCAGGTACCAGGCAAAAAGGTGAAGGATAGTTCAAAGACTTGAAAAAGGTACATGGCCTTGGTAAGTTGGCTGGTGAAGAGGAAAATTCTGTCAGAGAAGGAATGGGTCCATGAAAACCAAGAGCCCTAACCATCTTACAATGCTGGCAGTTCCAGCTAGAGTCAGATCAAAGTGACTCTAGATAACACCACCAACATTATGACTATAACCAAGAAGATGGAAGATTACCTGATTGGCAAAAAGCTACTGGCAAAAGTCTCCTCCAATAACATTTACTTGATATTCTGGATGAATGGCTGAGCCAGGGGCCAGTTTGGCAAGCAAACTGCTGTGTGGCTCTCTGGCTTTGCCTGGCTACTACGGGGAAAACAAATATTTCCAAGGATCTTGCACATGTTGGGCCTTTCTATGGATGTGAGAACTGGATCAATAAGAACATTCCCTCAATGACTACCAATTTCCCAACAAGATGATCATCTGGTGGGAAGAAGGCAAGATGATTGCCAAGATGGTCAATTATGCCAAGAGCATTCTTGGTGCTTAGAGTTGATCAAAAGTACAAGTCACCACAACAGGTCAACAGCACCCAAGTCATCAACACCAGGATCACTGACATGACTCTTGTCCTTGACCAAGTATCACCAGCCCTTAGAAGATAGGATGTTCTATTTCTACCTTGGCAGAAGACTCCAGTGGGACTTTAGCAAGATTTTTAAACAGAAAGTGCACCATTTCTTTAAGGGGTAGATCTTAATTGAGTTCTGGTGCCCCATATGTTCTTGGTCCTGAGAACTTCATAAAAGCTCACCAAAATGCTCCTAGCCCTCATTAGCATAGTGTGAGAGTTTGAGAGTAAGCATGCTGCCACCTTCTCTCCAGGAAAAACTTGAGTATATCGCTTCTCGGCCTTTTGGCTAAGATCAAGTGAAAAACTTGAGTATAAATGGACCAGGCATGACTATGAGACATGCACCAATGATTGTGGGGGAAAATGGACACTAGAAATTCCCAAAACTATTGTCATTCATGAATTAATTGATGTTGGGGCCTGCATGCATAGACAACATCTGTTTTGTTCAGACTGCTCTACTATTAAAGTAACAGCACTTATCTATTTTCTAAAGACACTCTAATAAGGAGCAATAACAATCACTGGAAATAGTCATGTCTGGTTTTCTGATTATTTAGGTTAAAAAATATGGTCAAGGTGCTGCCTATTGGTGCAAGACAGAAGCAGGGCCACAAAAACCCATAGCCCAAAGCAGGGCAATGCTAGAGGGCTTGTCCTTCCTCTTCCCTGTCATTACCTCATTACAAACTTGGGACTGGGCAATAAAGTGAGAACTGGATAATCTGACTAACTCTATAGTGGGAGAGCTGGGTACCAAGTACAATAAACAGCAGAAGGCCATCAATAACCCTTATCTCCAATAAAAATCACACAAAAGCAGAGTTTCAGGAGAAACACCTAAGGCAATACTTCTTTTGGTGGGAAACTTGCCAATGCAGTTTTTCAGGCCAAGAAAAGGGTTCTCAAACCCATGGTCCTGGTCTAAGAAGGATTCAGCAAGGCTACTAGGAAGAAATAGGTTCAACCTTAAACAACTTTCCCATATGAAGGAAGTATACAAGCTCTTTTCAGAGTTATGCCAAAAAGAGCAGAGGTGGAGAGGCTGGTTCATTAGTCTATGACAGCAGGCACAGCAGTTTCCAGCAGCCTTCCTCTAATTTAGACACTTCTATAATATGTGGAGGTGGAGGTCCACCAATGCACGATGATAAATAACCAGGCCACCGATGGAGTGAGCGATGCCTCATGAGATTGGCAATGCCATTCCCAGTGTATGGTAGACTGAGTCATTACATGACTTGGGTCCTGCCCAACTACAAGTAACTTTTCTACAAGCAAATGCACAACTGGAACAGAGACACAGCCTCTCTGGAAGCTGATTCTTCGGGGGTATTTTGACTTCAATCTCTTCCACTGCCACTTCTTGCCCCGAGATTGGCAGAGATACTTGTCAATAACCACTGGGGGTTTTGGCCAAAAAGTTTCCATGTCAAACTCTTCAATACCCCAGTTAAAAAGGTCACAACAACAGACTTTACAATGATCAGGGTTGCTAATAACCTACCAGCAATGTTCAGATCTTTACAGAGAGTAATTACCAACTGCCATAAGTCCTTGGTAATGTTACAGAAAACTGAAAATAATTTTGAGTTTATTTGTCAGTTTGAACATGTGCCCTTACACAGAGGCTTTTCTCCTAACAAGCATATCTTTATGCTAGCTAATCTGGTCAACTAGCATCTGTATTAGTTTGATTATGTCAAGTCTACCAGTGAGGAACAGTTTAAGAAAGCACTAGTTTCTGATTATGCAGAGCTGTACAAAAAAGTTGACTGCTAGGGACTTCAATGGAGGCCAGCACTGTGATATTGCTAGTAGGGTGCTAAATCTTCCTAACATTAACACTGCCAGTCGAGTAAACACAGGTCAGATCTGCACTGTCTGACCTGATATGCCATGTATGAGCCTGAAAGGATATGTACATATGTATGATAAATACATGTTGGAAAATACTTTGATGTTTAACACTCATCCTGCTACACCCAGAGAGGGTTCTTCCCTTCTAGGTGTGAGTGTGGTTATCACAAAGGAAGAGGAGACATAGCCTGTCAATGCTGTCAAAGCAACACACAGTCTCCAAGTATAGGAGTTATTCACTAAAAGGGTGTCAGTCCTGTCAGTGTCAGAATGGAAAGAGATTGTACTGGCAAGGTCCCATTTCTGCCAGGGTGCAAAACATTGGGGCCCTCTTCCACCCATCCACTATGATGGGTAAATTTGGGCTCAAGAATTCTGCACCCATGACGCTTATAAATAACATGCCTGTTCTAGCCTTCAATGATCTATGGTGAAGTTTATCACCCAGTACTTGACAGGATAGATCACCTTCTCCATCAAGTGGGAGATACAGAAAGAAGGCAATAAGAAGTAGAATCCTGAAATCCAGTACACCAACCAATACAATGACAGCAATTCATGGACTTTGCCCCTGATTCAAATAGAGAGTACAGAACCACCAAGGCCATTGGCACCAGATGGCTTATTCAACCTCTGTAAAAAGATTGTAAAGTAGAATCCTATGATTGTAAATTTTATCCTCAGTAAATCAAATAGGAAGAATGTACAGATACATTAAAAACAAATAACATTTGAAATATAAATGAATAAAATATCTAATTATTAAAATAAAACAATTACATGTCAGAGCGAGTCATTTCCATATCAACATGATCTTGAGGTGTTTCATTGCTTCCTTCATTGGGTCAGGAAGAAACTTTGGAAGACCCCTCTCAGACACCCTGCCAAATATATGTATATGTGTATATGTATGTGTATATGTATGTGTGGATGTTTGTTTGTGTGTGTATCCATTTTGAAGACAGTTGTATAGTTTTTCCACATAACTGAAATATGTCGTCATATAATATTATTTGATTCTTTAGAAATTATTACTAGAATTCTTTGTTCTCCTAGACCCAGCTCCTCTATTTTCTCCTTAGTGCTGCAACAGATGCATCCTCCATTCCCCTTAGATCCTACAGATCATACCCTCCTAACATCCTCCCCCAATTCATCACTATATTCTAGCCTCCAACACAAGAAGGCATTCTCTGTGAACACACACGAATGTGTCAGTAAGACAGGAAACACACAGTGAAAACACTCTCCAAAAATCTAGAGAAGGAACGAAACCAAACAACAAAGCAAAAACATAGAAAGTGGTGCCAAAACCTATAATAATGTCAATCCCAGTTGCTTAAATGCTAATATAAGAAAATAGTAATACCCAGGGTAATGTGTTTTCACTAGAACCCAGCTATCCTACCAGAGTAGGCCCTAATATTCCAACATATGCAAGGATCAATTAAACAGCTCTTCAAATAAAATATATGAAGATGATATAGCTCTTTAAAGAGGAAATGAATAAATCCCATAAAGAAACCCAGGAAAACACAAACAGATGGATAGAATAAATAAATCCCTTAAAGAAATCCAGGAATACACAGAACAAACAGTTGAAGATCTCAGAAAGGAAATAGAGGCAATAAAGAAAACAAAAACTAAGGAAATTCTGGAAAAGAAAAATTTGGAAATTTGAACAGGATCTAGAGGCAAGATATACCAACAGAATACAAGAGATAGAAGAAACAATCTCAAGAATTAAAGAAAAAGTAGAAAATTTGGATGCATAAGTCAAAGAAAATGTTGAATCTAAAATATTCCTGACAAAAAAATATTCAGAGAGTCTGATACACCATAAAAATTCCTAATCTAAGAATAATAGGAAAAGAGGAAAGAGAAGAATCAAAGTTCAAAGTCCCAGAAAATATTTTCAATAAAATCATAGAAGAAAATTTTGCAGACCTATAAAGGAGATACCTAGCAAACAAACAAACAAACAAACGAAAAAGCATACAGAAAACCAAATAGTTTGGACTTTATAGAAAGTCCCCTCAACATGTAATAATCAAAACACAAAACATAGGGATTATAGCAAATACAAATACTTTAAGGGAAAATATCTAGTAACACATAAACACAGACTTGTTAAAATTACACCTACTTATCAATGGACATTCTAATTTTCAGAACGGCCTGGATAGATGTGTTGTAGACTCTAAGAGACCATAGATGCCAGCCCAGAATATTATACCCTGAAAAATTTTAATATCACCAAAAACTGGAGAAAATAATATACTCCATAATAAAGACAAATTTAAACAATATCTTCCTACAAATCCAGCTCTCCAGAAGATATTGAAAGAAAACTCGGACTCAAGGAGATTAACTATACACATGAAAACAAAGGAAATAAATGTCACACCAGCAAAACCAATAGTAAATGAGAATAATCACACACACAGAGAAAGAGAGAGAGAAAGAGAGAGAGAGAGAGAGAGAGAGAGAGAGAGAGAGAGAGAGAGATCACCACCACCCACAGTACCAGTATCTCCTCTACCACCATCAGCACCACTACCACCACCACCTCCATCCCACCAACAACAAAATATGGGAATCATTGAAAATATGAGGAAAAATTTTGGTCAATGATATCTTTCAATATCAATGGTTCCAATTCCACAGCAAAATGACACAAACTAACAAAATTGTTATAAAAAACAACATCCATCCTTCTGGCATATATAAAACAATAAAATGAAACCAAATCAAACCAAACCAACCAACCAACAAACCAACCAACCAAACAAGCAATCAAAAACAAACCATACCTCAACAACTGGATAGCATTACCTCAAGGTAAGGGGTTGAAAAAAGTCATACCAGACAAATGGACTTAACAATCAAGCTGTTGTAGATAGTGCAATATCAAAGTAGACTTCAAACCAAAACTACTCAAAAGAAATGGTATAATACATTACATATTTATGAAATTAAAAATCTCCCATGATGACATTTTAATTCTTAACAACTATGTCCCAAACATAAGGGGATCCACATTTGTAAAAGAAACATTCCTAAAGCTTTAATCACAGATCAAACCTCACTCATTAATAATAGGAGACTTTAATAACCCACTCCCATAAATGGGAAGGTCATCTAGGTAAAAACTAAACAGAAATGATGTAACATCCAGATGTCATACAGCACATGACCTAAAAATTATTTACAAAAAATTTTACCCAAACACACACAAAAAATAAATTGTCTTCTCAGTATACCACAAACCTTTCTCCAAAATTGACCATACATAGCAAGATCAACAGATGTTGCATATTAACTATAGAAACAACAAAAAGCTAACAAACTCATGGATACTGAACAAATCTCTACTCAATGAAAAATGGGTATAGACAAAAATTTTAAAATTAAAAACTCTCTAGAATTCAATGAGAATGAATACACAACATATCTAAACTAATGGAACACAATAAAAGCAGTGTTAAGAGGAAAGTTAACAGCAAAAAGTACATTCATAAAAAAATTGGAAAGATTTCATACCAGCAACTTAATGAAGCACACCTCTAAGCTCTAGAGTGAAAATAAGTAAGCACACCGATGAAGAATAGATGGCAAGAAATAATCATCAGCAGAATGAAATCAATAAAATAGAAGCAAAAAAAGTATAATAGAGTAAAGAGAATCAGTGCAATAAAGAGTTAGTTATTTAAGAAAATCAACAAAGATAGAAAAAGTCTTATCTAAACAAACTAACATATAGAGAAAGTGTATCAAAATTAACCAATCAGAAAGGAGAGAGAAATAAAAACAAATACCATGCAAATACCAGGAATCATAAGGAAACACTTTAAAAATCTGTACTCCATAAAATTGAAAAATCTAAAAGGAAACATAGTTTTCTCAATAACTTCCACCTATCAAAGTTATATCAATATTCGATGACCAATTTAAATAGACCTATCACACCAAAGGAAACAGAAGCAGTCATTAAAATTTCCCAACCCAAAACAACCCAAGGCCAGATGTTTTAGCACAGACTTCTGCCAGACCTTCAAGGAAGTGTTAATACAAATACGCATCAATTTTATATAAACAGAATGAACATTGTCCAACACATTTTATAGGACCACAGTTACTCTGATATCCAAACCATAGGAAGACTCAATCAAATAAGAGAATTTTAGACAAAATTCTGTTATGAATATAAATGTAAAAAATACTCAGTAAAATATATTGAATCTGAATCTAAGACCACATCATTTCAGATATGGTTCAAGATACAAAAATCAGTAAATATAGTATACCACATAAGTACACTGCAGGAATAAGAACTGCATGATCATGTCAGAAGATGCAGAAAGAGCCTTTGACAAAATTCAACACTTCATGATAAAATTAATAGAGACATTAGTGATACAAGGTATATTCATAAATATAATAAATGAAATTTACAGCCAGCTTATACACAACACCAAATCAAATGGAGAGACATCAACTCAATTCCACTAAATATAGGGGAAAGACACAGTTGTACATTCCATGTATAGGTATTCAATATAGGATTTGAAGCTTTAGCCAGTGCAATAAAACAACTGAAGGAGATCAAGGAAATAGAAGTTGGAAAGGAAGAAACCAGAATATAATTTTAAAATACTATAATGCTATCATATATATATTATATAAGTGAAACAAAAATTTTCCATGCTGAAACTCCCACAGGTGATAAAGACTCTCAGTAAAGTGGTAGAACACAACTAAAACTAAAGTAGCTTACTTAATATACAAATGACAAATGGATTGAGAAAGAAATCAGGGAAACCACACATTCCACAATAGCCTAAAGTAATATAAATTATCTTGGGATAATTAATAATTAATCAAGTGAAAGACCTGTATAATAAATCTTCAACTTATAATCATCACACTAGATGCAGAAAAGGCCTTTGAGAAAATCCAAAACCCCTTCATGACAAAACTCTTTCAGATTTAGGGATTCAGAAACTACAAAAGCATAATAAAAGCAAATTATAGCAAGCCTATAGCCAAAATCAAATAAAATAGAGAGCAATTCCACTAAAATAAAGCCAAAGACAAGTTTAAACTTTCTCTATATCTATTCAATATAGTGCTTAGTCTTATAGTGTGAAGTCTTAGCTAGAGTTGTAACAACTGACAAATATCAAGGTGTTACATATTTGAAAGGAAAAAGTCAAAGTCCTCTTTATTTGAAGATGATATGATGATTGCTTCTTAGGCTTTTGGCTAAGTTTAAGTAAAGATGATGTGGTGGTATACATAAGTAACCCAAAAAAATTTACCAGGAAACTCCTACAGGGGTTAACACTTTCAGCAAAGTAGCTGGATACAAAGTTAACTCACAAATATCAGTAGCCCTCCTACATGCAAAATACAATAACTGAGAAAGAAATCAGGGGAACAAGACATTTCCAATAGCTTCAAATACTATGAATAAATATCACAGGATATTTAAATATGTTTCTACTGCTCTCTTCTGACTGGGGACAAAGTTATGTCACTGGTTATATCAAGAATCTTCCACCATGACTTCCCCAAACTGAACCTATTCTCCTCAAAGATAATTCTATCAGAGTATTTAACATAACAATACAAAATGAAACTACAGTTTCCAATTATTTATATCTTTCTTTTCTAATTCAGGCTTATACCAATATAAAAACAAATATGAAAATTGTTATTTTTCAATTCTAATTTTAGTGTTATTTAATATTATTCTCACATGGATAGCTTTCACTGTTATTCTGCCCTAAGTGTGCATTATATTGAGTACTTGTCCCATTACACACACACACACTCACACACACACACACAAACATAAATACACACACATTTATGTGTATCTGTATTTAGATTTTTAAACATAAATTTGTCCAATTATTTCATCTTTTATAGATTTCTTTTTTTATAATTTTATAATCTTATTTTATGCATGTGGGTACATTGCAAGCATAAGTATATGCACGTGTGTGTGTGTGTGTGTGTGTGTGTGTGTGTGTGTGTGTGTATGTGTGTGTAATGTCCATTTTGGTCAGAAGAGGGCATCAGGACCCCTGGAATTGAAGTTACAAATGTCTGGAAATCTCCATGTGAGTGCTGCAAATCAGTTGTATCCTCTGAAGAGCAGTTATTGCTTTTGATGGCTCTAACATGTCTCAAATCTGTTCTAGGTATTTTAATATTTCTTATGTAAATTTAAGTTCACTGTAATAAATAATCTTTTCCCTTCCTTGCTGGATTTATCTCTAAATTAGCTTTTATAAAAACAGCAAGACCAAACAAAACAACTCACTTTACCTAATAATCACAGAAAAGAGGGAGACATAAACAAACATACACACACATATAGACAGAGAGAGGGAAGAGAGAAAGACCAGTGTGAGAGAGAAGGGGGAGCAAGAGAAAAAAGCAAGGATTGGCCAAGAGGGGCGCCAAACAAAAATTTAGAGGAAAGTGTCCAACTAGAGGAAATATAAAGAAGGGTTGTCCTTCTTTATACGTTCAGTGGCTTAGGGAGCTTGCATACAGTTTTAGTCCCATCATGCAAGGGAGCATGGGGACATAATTGAAGTGGGATATCATTTGAGATGTAAATGAATGGAATGATTAATAAAAACAAAACAAAAAACCTACATTCTGGTCCCAGAGATGGAGATGACAATGGAGACCAAAAAGACAATGAATACGGAGACAGAGACAAGGGAGAAGAGAGGACAACAAAGGAGACACAGACTGAAGAGATGACAGAGATGGAGACAGAGACAGAGAAAGAGACAAGGGAGTATTGTGTCTGGCAAGGTCTTTTGAAGGTTGAAAGCCCTCTGGTAACCCACTTCCTCCAATAAGGTAAGACCTACTCCAAAAAGGCCATACCTGCCACTTCTTCTCAAAAGGTACCACTTCCTGGTAACTAAACATTAAAATGTATGAAACTATAGGAACTATTCTTATTCAAACTAACCACATTCTACTCCCTGGCTCTTATAGGCTTATAACTAAATGATAAATTCATTTAGTCCAACTTCCAAAGCTCTCATAGTCTTAAAAAGTCTCAAAACTGCTTAAATGTTGTCGGGAGGTGGTCTGTACACAGGCAGCCTGGTTCTCAGGTAGAGCAAGGACTTTGAACCCCGGGACACAATCTTGTGGGCGGAGCTTCCACCTGCATGGGACGGGAGGAATTCAGTCACTGCCCCCTGGAACCTAGCTCCTGGTGCAGTTACAACCTCCCCAGGAGAGACATGTGGCTACCAGTCAGTAGGTAGTTGCGGCCCCAAGCCCCTTCCACATGTGAATAAGGTTCCCCTAAACTCTCAATCCAAGCCAATGAGAAGTACCTGCTGCCAAACCCCGGAGCATCCCCAAATCATATATAAATCCCAACCTGGATCCTAGAGAACAATAAAGGGTGTTTGAAGATTACTCTGCCATCTGGGAGGTTTTATCACAAAGAACTGTAACACACGGGAAGAGGTTCTCTCTCCCGGAACACTGTAGGCCACTCCACTTTCGGTTGCTCCAACACAACCTTTCCTGGCTAGGCGGCCTTCGCCAGCCTCAGACCGGATCGGCAGGGAGCAGCACTGAGGCCCACAAAATGTCAGAAAATCAAAGTCTGTTTTGAGACTCAAGCCAGTTTCTTTATTTTTTTTAATTTTATTTTCTAAGTTTTTTTTTATTTACATTCAAAATCATTTCCCCTTTCCCATTTCCTCCCTCCCCGAAAGTCCCATAAGCCCCCTTCCCTCCCTCTTTTCCCCATTCAACCCCTTCTCGCTTCTCTGTCCTGGCATTCCCCTATATCCAGTCTTTCCAGGACCAGGGGTCTCTCCTTCCATCTTCTTAGATTAAATGCCTTATAAAAGCAAACAAAAAAAAAGTAACCCCTTATAAAAGCAAAACAAACAAAATAACATACTTCCAACATACAATGATACAGGATATACATTACCATTCTAGAAACAGGAAAGGGAGCATAGTGAGGAAATTCTGGACCAAAGCAAGACCAGTGGAGTAAACTCTAAATTCTGCATATGTTTGACCACCATCTGCTTTCAGCTGTGCTGCCTACAACACACTACTTTTTCTTGAATTTCTTCCTCACCTGGTATGCAGATCTCCTTGGCAGGTATCCCACTCCTCTTGCATTTTCAATGATTTCTCATTCATTAGGGGTCTATTATTCCAGGAATATGTTTTCATGGTTGCCAGTTTCAAAACAAAAGTTTTGGCTCCATAAAAGAGAAAAGTTTCAACGAAGAGATCAGTTTTATTCTTGCTGATTGGAATATGAACAATCCTTTTTCTGCATTGATAAATATTAGGCAAATCTGTAATTTGGTCTATAATATAATTTGGGGAATAAACAGAAGAGACATATGTATTTGTTTTCTGGATTTCAAAATATTTATATTCTCTTATTCTATTTGAAGCTGATATTTCAGATAGTTATTTTGATCAGTAAATTAAGATAATAGCAAAGATAAATATGGAATTTTAGCTGGCAATAAAAATGAAGGAATTATTCTGAATATGGGTTTCTGCTCTTTGGAAAGAAGGCAAATAACACAGTGACAGCATTTTGCTAATTGTAAGTTCCAGAAAAGTTCAATCTCATTGTGAGAATTAATCAGTGGCATACTAGACACAAGAATTGACTAGAAGAGGATTCGAAGTTGGCAGTACATGGAGCTGTTTACAAGAAAGCTCTACAATGAGTTCCCTTGGGCTTAATTGTACCCTAATATCTTTTCTTACACCCAATTTTTAATATTAACTGGTGAAATTTTCTGAGATAAAATGTAGACAGGAAATGTTTAAAATTATGCAGGCATCGTTTCTATCCATCCTAAAAATGTGACACCTTGCGTTAATCATGTGTAAAATAAATAGAGCTCTATTCCTCTGTTTCCTTGACTCAGTAAGGCCTTCAAAATGGTTGCACTTTCCAGTGAGATGTGTAGCACATCTTTTCCAAAGCACACTTTTCCAAAGGCCTACAACTATGTTTCATTGGGTATTTGCATCTAAAAATTTATCAGTCTCAGGGTTGTCCTTCAGCTTTAGAAACCAAGTGACAATGAAGCATAGGATACTTTGTAGTGCTGTTCCCTCTCTTTAAATTCTTGTCATTGAACATATTGATAGGAGTGTGTTCTGCCCACTGAACATAGAATGGTTGAAACCCATGTACAGTGAACCTACTTCCCAGGGGCAGTATCTTACTCATTCTGAGAACTATATAAAGTGGTGTCTCTGAAGTTGTGTAACTTTATGGTATATGCTATTCAAGTGTGATTGGTTAGAAAGGAGCAATGACCCTACATAGTCACAGGGTAAGGTCAGTTTTCCAACACTTATTATCCACTCTCCTTTAACCTTTGCATTTATGAATGTAAATTACTTATTAGAATGCTAGGCTAATCCAGGGATTGGGTATAGATTTAAGTGGCACAGTAGTTACCAAACAAAGCGAATCTCTGATTTTTTAGCACAGACAACTCTTTTTTGTCAATAAATCAGGGGAAATTAAGCTTAAGCTTATGAAATATGTGTGTGTGTGTGTTTGTGTGTATGTGTATGTGTGTGTGTGTGTGTGTGTTACACCTGTTTGAGGGTGCATTCACTCACTCATCTGGGCACATATGATGGCCAGAGATTGACTTGACGATAATTTCCTCAACTACATCTTTCTTTTTGAGTTGGAGTCTATAAATTAATCTCAAGTCTGTAGTTTTGGGCAAACTGGCTGGCTAAAGAATTCTCAGGATCTGCCTGTTTTCAACCTCATCCCTTCCTTCAGTGCTGAGGTTATGTAACAGGATGCCACATCTAGCTTGCTTCCATGTTGGAGATCCAAGCTCATTTCCTTATGTTTTTATGACAAGCACATTATTGCTTTCTCTCTTTTTTTTAATTAGGTATTTTCCTCATTCACATTGCAAATGTTATTGCCCTTCCATGGTTCCCCTCTGAAAATTCCCCTATCCTGTCTTCCCTTCCCCTGCATACTAACCCACCCACTCCTGACCTGGCATTCCCCTACACTGGGGCAATGAGCCTTCAAGGGTCCAAGGACCTTTCCTCTCATTGATGTTTGACCAGGCCATCCTCTGCTAACCATGCAGTTGGAGCCATATATCCCTCCATGTGTACTCTTTGGTTTGTGGTTAAGTCCCTGGGAGCTCTGGAGGTACTGGTTGGTTCATATTGCTGTTCCTCCTGTGGGGCTGCAAACCCCTTCAGCTCCTTGGGTTCTTTCTCTAACTCCTCCATTGCGGACCACATGCTCAGTTCAATGGTTGGCTGAGAGCATTCCACACAGTATTTGTCAGGCATTGGCAGGTCTCTCAGGAGATAGCTATATCAGGCTCCTGTCAGCAAGTAACTTGTTGGCATCCACAATAGTGTCTGGGTTTGGTAACTGTATATGGGATGGGTCCCCAGGTATCTACACTTGGGGTGTACTACAGTACTTACAAAGTATCTACACTTTGGTCTTCCTTCTTCTTGAGCTTCATGTGGTCTGTGAATTATATCATGGGTATTCTGAGTTTCTGGGCTAATATCCACTTATCAGTCAGTACACACCGTGTGTGTTCTTTTGTGATTGGATTACCTCACTCAGGATGATATTTTCTAGTTTCATCCATTTGCCTAAGAATTTCATGGATTCATTGTTTTTAAAAGCTGAGTAACACACTATTAAGTGATCTGTCAGGGATAGAGGGATGACTCAGCAGTTAAGAGCACTGACTGCTCTTCCAGTGGT
This sequence comes from Tokudaia tokunoshimensis, assembly GCA_036184795.1. Classification (NCBI taxonomy): domain Eukaryota; kingdom Metazoa; phylum Chordata; class Mammalia; order Rodentia; family Muridae; genus Tokudaia; species Tokudaia tokunoshimensis. The sequence continues at coordinate 140,671,044 of BTHU01000003.1, forward strand.
CCTGAGTTCAATTCCTAGCAACCACATGGTGGATTAAAGCTATCTGTAAATCTATCTAAATGGAATCTGATGCTTTCTTTTTGTAAGTGTCTAAAGACAGCTAGAGTATACTAATAAAATAAATAAATCTTTAAAAAAATATGATCCGTCTTTCTAGCCAGGGAATCGGCAATCCTTAAAGTCATTTTGAATGTTTTATTGATACAGAAAGATTATTAATTATGGTTAGAGAAGATTATGGTTTTTTATTCAAGTATTTCTACCATACGTTTGAACTCCAGTAAGGTTATATATCATGAAGTTCTGATTTCCAGTTAACACATACAGGAGTCAGATTGATGAAAAATCAAAGTTTTGCTTTAAACTTTAATATAGCTTAATAGCAGTTAACATTTCTTCCTCTGACCTATTGCTTAATTTTCCTATCATCTTGATACAAAATCAAATAATATTTAGAAGACGAATGAGCCAAATTGAATCAAATAACATCAAATGAGTCATATCTATAGTTACTTTAATGGGAAAATGGAGAAGAGAGTTTAAATATTTAGTAATATTAAGTGTTCTAATGTTTGCCAGGGAATAAGTATCCATATAGCTACAAGGAGTATATGAACATACCTTCCTTTATGTACAATGCAATGAATATATTTGAAGAAAATATGAACATACAACAAACTCACATACACACACGCAAATCACACAGACAAGCATAGCACACACTAGCTACACCATCCACCTATGTTTATATGGAGTCCTTCTGCATATGTGAGGAACAAACTTACACAGAGAGAAAGATTGCCTATATAGAATCAATATCAAGATTTCTATGTTGAGATCATGAACATGGCTCCTTTGCCAGAGGCATTCATCTGAAATCACAGATGAGGTAAAATTAGATGGTTATGTTTTATGTTTTGAATATAGTAATTGGATACTCAGAGCTCTCGTTTTGCCCCATTCAACAATTTCTCTACCAGCATCTAAGTCAATGAGTCCCAGACAAAGTGAGCTTTATAGTATGGCCTGCCTTGCTGATGGAATTGCTTTCAGCAGTGAGTCAGCATGACAATGAGATGGGAGAGGTAAAGGGAAAGAAAATCACAAGATGGCTAATCTCTAGTGCTAGAGACAAAAGACTGCAGAGCATTTCTTTCAAATCTCTGCAAGAAACTGACCTAGAATCAAAGAAACATATAAAGAATTATATGTATGTGCAAGTAGAAAATAAAGCTTCTAAGACATTCTAATATTCTAAAGTATGCAATATTCCTACTACAGAGGAAATGGGCTATGAGCACGTCAAAGTGAGCTAGCAGACACCCACTGTAAAAAAGGTCCTCTTGTCAATTCTATTAATGATGGTGAGACAACAGCAGCAGCAGAAACAGCAAAAGGCAAAACATATGGTAAGAGACAACCTGCAGGGTCAGAGAGAAATCACTGAGATTTCTTCTAACAATATTCTTCTAACAAGAATTTAATATCAAGAATGTGTAAAGCATTTCAAAAGCTAAACAATAAAAGGAAAGCTAGTTCATTTAGTAATCAGAAAGTAGAAATAAACAGATATTTTCTGAACAAATGAGAACAAATCCCAGTATATATGTGAAAAATTTCCTATATCCTCAACTATTGAGGAAACACAAAGCAAAATATTATCCAGGTCCAACTTTATCTGTGCCAGAATAACTATTTACAAGTAAATAAATAACTGTAAATGCTGGTAATGAGGTTGGGAAGAAAAAGTCGCTTTTTAAGGGTGATTGTGAGGTTAGTTAATTCAGCCAATATTAAGGTAAATAAAAAGATTACAAGGACAATTATTTATGATCCATCTATGCTAATTCTGGGTACACTGATAAATGAATCAAAGCCTACTTACCCCCAAGATGCATATCCACATTGTCACAGCATTGCACATGGAAACCAAGTTATGTGGTCAGCCCTAGTACCCACCTCTGGGCTAATGAACAAAAAAAGGAGGCATGGACTCAAGAGTTTTATTTGTTAATGTCCATCGGAATACCCCCACTCAATAAGGCCACAGAGACCGGAATCACTGCAATCCGCAAGAGGTTTAATGTTTCAATGTATATTGGGGTCCCCCAGCATGCAGGCAAGAGGAGACCCCAAGTTCACAAAGCATACTCTTATTATAAACATTTTGGTGGGGAGTTGAGTGGTCACCTTATTTGGACGACTGCAAATGGTTACCCTGAGCAACATTTAAAATTATTGGTCAACTAGAATGGCGAGGTTGTCTCTGCCATTCGGCTCTGTCCTGCCCACCTTGTAGTATTCTTGGTATTTCCTGGCACTGTATTTTTGCCAAGTCACTTCCCTCTCTTTCCTCACCCTAGGCAGGGTAGTTCTCTGTTTAGCCCATTTCCATATCTGTCCTTACCCCAGGCAGTCATGGGCAGAATGGAAAGTTCCTGTCCAGCTGTGAGCACCCATCCTTGGTCATGGGGAACTGACCTGCTGTTTCTGACAGGGTTCTCACATATTCAGCTAGAAAAAGTGAATTATATGAAAGTTGAGAAAGTAGATGGAGGCATTTCAAAGCTAGAGGGGAAAATTATAATAGGAAACTAAAAGAGGGAGGTGCAAGGATTCAGAAGATGGAAGGGAGGAAGGGTACAAAACAAATACTTATACATTTGTGTTGATGTCATTTTTCTGTATGTGCACACAGGACCAGCCTCCTAATAGATGGTTGATTTGCAGTGACCACACTCTGCTGTCTGGAGGAACAAGACTACTAGTGTATGTGAATGTCCTTCCTGTCAACTTCAAATGCCCTTATCCCCTTCAGTCAGATTCTGAGCTAATTCATATAAATGAGGATTCTAGTTCAAGGAAAACAGAGCTCAACATAAAGAATCAGTAGTCTGAGAGAACTGGTTCCTCTTGGTGAGAACATGGGTTTAACTTCCAATAACCATCTGGTGCTTTGCATTTGAGTGTAACTCCAAATCCAGGGGTTCCTCACATGCAATTGGTATACTTACATACATGTAAGCAAATCAATCCTAAACATAAAAGCAAAGCTAAATAAATTATATCTTCAAAAACCAAATATAGAAAACTGGGAACTTATAGAACTCTTTTAACTGCATGAGAATTAAGACAGAGAGAGAATGAAGGCTCCTGAGATGGCAGTAAGTGGCAGATACTGCCTTATAGAGTTGCACAAGTCAATTATAATATCATTTTACAGAAAAATAATTTGAAGAGTGCCTAAACAACAATTACATCTTTGAAATCACAACACTTCTTATAAATTAGATAAAACATTGGACATTCCCACAAAATTATCTCTGGTTGCCTAATTTTAAAACAGTTTTATATTAAAGAGGAGCACAGAGTTGAATATAAATTCCATGACAGTGGTGAGACAAGTAGAATGGCTAAAGTGGAGACTGAGTTTCTGACAACCTTCAAAATAAGACAGAGATTATTAAGGTGAAACCAAATAAAAATGTAAAACCTTTTAGTCGGGATTAGATGTAGATAACTAGGTGAATAAAAATCTAACTAGTTTGCAATTGATGAAATGAAAATGGATCAGAATTTTTCATGTCTCCTGAGGAGCTGATGGCTTAGAAAGCAGAGCTGTTTCAAGAGATTTCTGGAGTTAGACACTGGGAAGTCACAGTCCAGAAAGTAGGACAGAAACCTTTATTGATTTCTATACTTAAAATATTTGCTAAAAAAAGACATGTATACAAGTAACATACAGACTAAACAGCTCATACTTAGGAATATATTTATATATGCATATACAGATGTGCATATACATATAAATATATATACACATATATACATATATATATATATATATGGACACATATGCATACATATATGGGTATACATAATAACAATGAATAGCACTAAATTGAATTGAATTTTAGCTGCTATGGGAACCAAGTTCACCTAGAAGGAAAGCTGGAGCTGAAATAGAATGGCCAGACAAGAGAAATAAGGAGCCAAGACAATGAATTTCTGATCAAGGCTTTGATGTTTAATTGGTAGCTTCAAATTTAAAGGTGGTAGAAAACTCTTCCCCCAAAAGGCTGGGAATTCATCTGCAAAACCGGTTTGGTTGCTCAGCAGGTGGCTGACTCTTCTCAAGAAACTGCATATCCTTGGAGAACAATAGACAAGAGAACAATGAGAAAGAGAACCTTGGAGAACAATGGTCCAAGAGCTTCACCCTAGGTGGGCCACTCTGGCAAAACACCAAGGTCTGAATTTCCAGCTCATGGACTGGAGGGAGAGCACATTAAATAACATGAGTTGTAAGGAGAAGGCAGAGAGTTATGTGGGAGGGTTTGAAGGTAGAAATATGGTAATTATAATCTCAAAATCAGATAAAATTTAAATAGAAGTATATTGAATTCCACATTTTTCTAAGTATAGACAAATTTATTGAAATTCATGAGTGTTTCTTCTAATGGAATATTCAGCTAACGACAAGACATACATGAAAAATACTGAAAATAGATAATAAAGTGTTTCCAAGGAAACTATGAGCAGGACATATCACAACAGGACTGTTGCTTGAGGCTCATAGAGGAAATTCATTTTCCCAGATGGGTTTATATTGGCAGAACCAGATTCTATTGTCTGTGGCCAATATTGTTAAGTGGGCTTGATCTGCTAGACATATGGACAAGCCTCATCATAAGTTTATTTTAAAATATATCTAATGTAATATGAATGACAATCTATACAAAAGCATCTATGTAAATATAGAACTCTTTTGGTGAAAATAATAGCTATAAATTTGATCATGTTTAGCCTTTGGCTTAGCTTTTTTACTTACTTTACATTTTGATTTTAGAAAAACTGCACAACCATCAGGTTTTACTGTTATTGTTTCAATGCATTTTGCTTTTCAGCACAGCACAACCCTTCTGTATTTCTAGAGAGAGAACATTGTTGCAGTAGTTGTTTGGTGGTGAAAGACCCCCAGAGTGGGAAGACCCTCACTCAAGTCTCAGGATAACGTGACCCCCAAGATCTCATGAGAGACCGTTCCTGCTGTAATCACATGAGGTTTACTACCAGTGCACTGGGATTGAGACTCATATCCCACGCAGGGGTAGAGGAGTTCGACCCTGAGTAGCGGAGAGAAGGGGTGTTTAAAGGAAAAACCCACAACCCAAGGGAGGAGGGACTGTCATAGGAAAAATACTGAAAATACCAAGGAAAATTACAAGGGGAAACTCCCAGTTACTCGTGATTGTTAACAAGGTTCTATGTTAATTTTTGTGGTCAGCTAGTTTCTGGAACAAAGTCATCCTAACCTTGTGGCCATAAATTCTTTATGGTCAGCCAGTTCCTGGAATAGAAGAATAGAATTGCTGAACTGGCAGAACTACATTTTTGGTTCTACACTACTTGCTAGGGGTCTTTTACTTCTCCTGCTAGGGACTGGGGTATTTCAGTGGTTGAACTGCAATCCATATGTTAGAACTGATGTCCTTAACAAAATTAAGTATCTTATTCCTAAAGATAAGCTAAAAGAATAACAGTGGGGCTGGTGAGATGGCTCACAGCTTGCGAATGCTGGCTGCTTCTATACAGATCTGAACACAGTTGGGTGACAAGCAACTGCCTGGAATTACAGCTCCCAGGGAGCACACACCCTGTTCATGAATTTGCTGACACATACATGTTTAGCATACACATTCACAGGCACACAGATTTGAAAAAAACTTCATAATGAGTGTGAAGCACAAATAAAAATGCGTCCTATATTCATTGAAGAGTTTTTGTTAATTTAAAAATAATAGGAAACTGTTTCAAGGTCAAAGGACAAAATTTTAGTGTTTTTTTTTTAAGGGAGGAAAGAATATACTGAAATATTATATGTTTAGTCATATATTTTTAAAATTCATAAGAAATTTTCTATTCTACCAACTACTAAACATTTAGAATACTTAACATCCATTAACACATATCATTCATTCAGAATACCAATCCTATTGAATGTTAAGGAGAATTAAGGATAAAAACTTAAACCAAAACAAAATCAAGCCTATTAGAAAATACAATGAAATATGAAGGTAGTTCACAATTTTAAGGTTACAACATACAAGTAGAAAATAGAACAACTGAAGATTTGGGTTCAAGACAGTATTCCCAGGAGCTCATAACTAATGGTCTCAGACATGACGAAGTTGCAGCATTTGTTAGAAAACAAACCAATGACAGGCACAGAATTCATTGCATGTAGCAAGAATTAGAGATATTCATACTCCTTCCTGGGTAGTCCACATTCCAGAAAATTCAAATGCTGAGTCTCAAAAATCCAAGAATAGACCCGAAACTTGTTGTTTCCTGATTTGTTTAATCTGGGCATAATATATTCTTGTCCTTTACCAGATTCTCACCATGCAACATAGTCAAACCTCCAGGAAAGTCATATGGTGCTCAGACCATTTCTTACCTTCCTGATCATTTTCCTTCAAGCATTCACAGTTTACATGTAAGCAGAAAAGTTAATGTTACTCATAGTAAAAAATTCTTAGAAATGGAAACAAAAGTCTAGAAACTAGAAACTAAGAACTGTTGCCAACAGATGTAAATAAGTCTACCAAAAAAAAAAAAAACTAATCCCCAATTTAATCGGTAAAGCTTTGCTTTATTTTTTACTTGTCTCCACATGAAGGCATGAAACTCTGCATGGAAAGCCACTCTATTTTCCAGCTTGGAAGCTTAAGAGTCTTATGGGACACAGGTACAGGTGCTCCAGATTTGGAACTACCTAGAAAAATGTCTTGAAGAGACTCCACACCCTTACAATTTCCCTATCCTAATCTTGGCTTGTAGTATCTTCACCATTTTAGACAACTTCCTTATATCCATCTCTTCTTCTCTTCCATCTTCCATTCAAAGAAATCATGTCACAAGATTAGGTTTCACAGTCAATCCAGGATAGGTCTCTTTATTTTGCAGTGAGCTATGTGAAAATATTTGGGTATCATTATAGACTTCTATTTTTAGCATAACAATATTTATTCTCTTTCAATTTATGTCAAGAAAAATTTATACTTTCTCACAAGTGAGAGTTGAAGACATTTTGTGAGTAGTTACTACTTACTAAAAAAAAATTATGAACTGAATGAATAATACAGAATAAAGCATGTATTTTTGTATTTATTATTAAAATTATATTAAAATATAATCATATTTTAAATGATATATTTTTTTATTTTTATCTTATACCTAATTGCTCCTTGCATATCTGCTCAACTTTCAAAAATCATTTTATTTATTTAATTTATAATTGACTAGAAAATCATAAAAAAGGGTGATATCTTTGTTTAGATTTCTCCACAACTTACACCACCACCAGAAAAACACACATCATGTTAATGACATAGATAAATAGTGCTGACATATGTTGGCATATTTTATATATATGCATGTTAAATGTTTTAAGCTTAAATTCATGGTATTCAGTAATATTTTAACATATTTAATAAAGTAGATAATTTAGATGTCAACTTTAACAGGAAAAATAAACAACCTCTAAGCTGAGCACTATTAACTGGATGTAATAAAACCCCTTGAATTCATAATGTATTGTTGTAAACACTTAGAACCATACGCCATTGATCCATCAAAGTTCCACATGTTAATGCATATAACATTAATTAAAAAAATATTTACAGTCATGGTAGTTGTTGATTTATGCATTTAAGAGATAATTTATCTCCAAATTATATTTATGTTTCCAGAGTTGTACAGATAATAAATATAAATATGTGTTTCTTAATACCTAAGTGACTACTAAAGTTTCTAGATCACTATGAAGAATATAAATCTTCATATGATACCTCTCAATATGCCATAATTGTATTTATGATGAAACTAGAAATTTGTTTATAATGCTTAATATTTAGTAAATGTTAAATTGTTTAAAGATTAAGATATCAGAAAAATGTTTGACTTATTAGCAAGGGAGAAATAAATAAAAAGATATTTTAGAAAAAGGGAGAAAATTAGATTATATAAGAAAAGTCAGCTTGAGTATAATATTTATTTTGCTTATAATATGATATGATTGAAAACATAACAATGTGAAGACTGATTTTATGCTATGAAAATATATTTTTTTCAGTAGATAAATATCATGAAGCCTAATTCTCAATATGCCATAATTATATTTAGGATGAAGCTCAAAATTTGTTTATAATGCTTAATATTTGGTATATGTTAATTTTTTTAAAGGATACTATAAAGTATTTTTCTTTTACATGCTTTATTTTAAACTCATTTCCATATCCAGTATAATGGTTTGAACGATATTACTGGTGATGAAAAATAAAAGTGGCTGCCTTTATAAAATAGAATCCTTGGCTTTAATAAAATATAATGGTCTTACACTGTAATTGTAATTAACTGTTGAAATTGCCAACACTATAAGTTGTTAAATTTAGCCTAGATATTTTTATATAAAATTTTAAACATGTATAAGTAGAATCTTTTAAGTACTGTTTTGCAGGATTGGAAATGATTGATTTTGATAGGAAAATAATTGTGAATTTATAAAACTTACCATCATTCTTTTGTTAAAATAAACCTGTTTCCCCTTCTACTGTCAGTGCCATGTTTCAGATCACTTTGATCATTAGTCAGTAGAACAGTGCTATTTATGTAGACAATGTCAGCTAACAGATTATTTGAAGCCTGGGACACTACAAATGCACAGTCTAATCAGAGGCATATTGCTTAGAAAAATATTCTCAGACAGCATTCAAAACAGTCTCCGCTTTGATTCCCTCCTGGTTACATTCAGCTGAACTCAATCTTTCAGCTATTATGACTTAATGGGAAGAAATACTGAAATATCCAACCACTCGAATATCACCAGTGCAAATCAATAGCCACCAGAGGGAACAGGGGAACTGCCTTACTGAAGCTTGACCAAATTTTCTTTTATTTGTTAATTTGTAATTTCTAAATGTTCTAATGAAATGGAATTACATAATTTTCTCCCCTCCTTTGCATCCCCCATCCTGTCTCAACTACCCGTCCTCAAATACTTTCATGTTCTCCCATTCTCAACTGGATAACTTTTTTTCTCTGTGATTATTATTGCTATTGTTATTATTATTGTTATATACATTCATTGCATATATACATATGAATATATGCTTTTGTATATGTGTGTGTATGCACAAATGTACATAAATACAACTTGCTGAGTCCATTTTTTGTTGGTTATTTGTATATAACTTCAAGGCTGACCACTCTGCTGGGGTCACTGATAAGGGGCCCATCTCTTGAAGAATCTAATTCTCATTCTCCTAATTGTCACTAATTGTGTGCATTTCTTTGTCTTAGGACAGGACCCCACAAAATTTCCCTAATTCTACATTAGTATTTCAATTGATATTGCCATTGTTGAAGTCATTTCTTTTTCCCAGCAGACTTTCTGATCTTCTGATATGTATATAATATTCTCTGAGTCTTAGACTCAGAAGTTCTGATATAGATGTATCTACTGGGGCTAGGCTCTTAATAGTCTGTTAATTTCTGCACTGTGTATAATTGTGTCTTTCTGGGATGATCTTCATTTCCTATAAGAAGAGAATATTTTGATGATAGCTGTTAACTATACTTATCTGTGGGTATAAGACAGGACTTAGAATGTAGTAAGAAAGAAATTATTCTGATCTAGAAAAGTGATGCTAATAGATTTTTCTACATGTTCCATGAGCTCACAAGTGTCCGAAAGTTGGCCAGGTTTCCAGCACCAGGCATCATGGAAATTTTATTTATTAGGCATTGTATCCAATTAGCTGTTGGTTGCCACTGAATGATCCATAGAGTTATGGGGATTCATGGACTAAAGATACAAAGTTTTAGATCTAAAATGTGAATAAGGTGAATAACATGAACTTTGTAACTGAGTGTTGACATAATAAATGCAAAAGCATTTTTAGATTTTCATGGGAAAATGTAAATAGAATTATTTTAACAGAATTTAGGAAATTAAAGTGAATGAAACATAAAAGAGGATTACTTAAAGTAATGTTGTAAATCATTTAGTAAAACCTTAGAAATATTTTCTCAGTGCCTCCTGTGATCTTTCAGATAGACAAGCTATAGATAATACTTCAGGGCATTTCTTCAGGCAATTAATGGCTGCCAGAAAGTGTGAACCAGACTTTTCAGGAAAAGGAAGCCCAATGAGGTCGCTAGATTTCGTCTGGTCAGTTCCAAGCACATATATATATATATATATAAGCAACACTAATTTCTGTCTTTCTCCCCTCCCCTCCTCTCTCCTCCCCTCCCATGTCCTCCCTTCCAATCACCTCTCCTTACCTCCCTCTCTTCCAGTTTCCCTACCTTCCTTTTGCTCTTTCTGAGTGGGCAAGCCACAGCACATGTGTGCAGGTCAGAGTTCAGCTTGCAGGAGCATGTTAGTTCTTCCTTTGCACCATGTGGGCCTTTGGGATCCAAATCATCATCAGGTTTGGTGACAAACTCTTTGACCAGCTGAGCCTTATCACTGACATGCATTACCTTAATTACCTGGCAGAGAATTAGGTGAATACTGGCCTTTTTTTGTGTTTCTGAGAAGTCTAGGGTGTGTGTGTGTGTGTGTGTGTGTGTGTGTGTGTGTGTGTGTGTGTAAATGTGCTGACACATATAAAATATGAACCATTACTTGATTAACTAAACATTTAATAACTAACAATATTTGTATGTTAAAAAACAATGTAACAATGAATCCTGTGGAATCAGTTATTTAAACTGTAGAGAAAACCTACATCCCTTAGTGAATTTTTATTTTATGTCACATTGTTAAAGTTAGAGTAAGAGTATTATGTCGAGAAAAATCAACAAAGATGATGCTAAAAAAGAAGAAAACATAATTTAAAGGATTGAAGAATTCCTACAAATGAAAGGTGGACTGACTGTAATTGTTATTTCCTTATGTTACTGTTGTCAGCATAAAATAGAATGGGATAGATTTGATCTTACCACGAGTAAATTCTGAAAGCAAAATGTGCACGTATGTGAGGTGAATTACAACGGCCAGAGGTACAATGTGGTAAATTGCTTCTTCTTGGGCATTGACTGGAACCCCTAAAGAAAAATAAAATTCCCACTCTACTGTGTTCTCAGATAAATTGTTTTCTGTAGGAGGAGTGGAACAAAACCAATGTGTCTAGGTAGTATCACTTGATTATTTTTTTTTCATTATAAAATGACTCACAGTGTTATGCTGTCTTAACTCCTGAATGTTCAGTCATTTCAACTGGGGAGCAGCACAACAAAACAAACATACAAACAAAGAAACATTGTTCTATCACTAATAGGTGTTGATGTAGACACAGAAAAAAGAAAACAGATACTGATGATCACATCAGTCATCAACAACTGCTGATTATACATCAAGACTAGAGCATGTTGCTCTCCAAAATATATGTGTGGACCTGAAATTCATGGAAATATTAATTCCTCAAACTAAATTCAAACAACAAGAATTGCTCTTTTCAAGCTATCCTATTTGTTTGAAACAACTTCTCACAGTTCATGAAAAGGATGAGATTTTTCTTAAAGTTACAAGATCTAAGATCTGGACCATGAAAATGGAATGAGTGAAGCTTTTCAAATGGTTCTTCTAAATGCAAAACTACAGTGCAATATAGAAATACATTTATAATCATATTTTAGTAATCCAAATAGAGCATGCAAAGTTCAGTAACTGGCACACACTGTACACAGAACAGACTTGTGGAACAACAGAAAATAATCTCAAAGTGAGCTTATGCATATTTCTTCTGTATTGTGACTTATGATTGTCTTTAAATATCACTGCTTTGTCTCAAATTTAATAATCTTTGATACTGGATGCATTTTGAAGTAAAGTGCGTTAAATAACGGCACTTTATTCCTATTCTAACTATAGAATCAACATTTTAGCACAGTAACAGCCCTGTGGGTTCCAAAGAAATGAATGTCTTCAGAGTTCTTCTGTTACACAGAAAAGGAAAGCAGAAAATCCCTCATTTCTCTCAAAGCTGGGTAAATTTTTAGTCAGATTCATGACAGACACTATATAAGAAATATTAATAGAAATCAAGCTCTCTCTCTATTTTTGTATGAGTTATATTTGGCTAAATTTCCTTCTGTCCCCCAATCAGCTGTAATTTTGTAGTTTATAATTTAAATGTGCCAGTCTGGTAACTTGTTACAGATGGTTCCCTTGTATCACTTTTGGCATCTAAATCACACAATAATAAAAACATTTGCAAACATCATTTACTCAAAATGATTTTTTTCATGCTTCCTCCCACAACAACCACTTTCTAAATTTATTTCGAATACCACAGTAAACCTGGAAGTATAAATGCAAAAGACCTCTTATAAAATATATTATTGACTGCTATTTTTCATCAAAGACTATGCTGGTAACAATATTCTGAATAATTCAAACTATTTCATTTTTAGTACAGAAAAAAGTTTGAATAATTCATCATTGTGTTGAATAAAATTGAATTATATTGTCTATTTTAACATAATTTTAGACTTAAAACACAATTGCAAAACATTTAGTACTATTCCCAGGTAAGCCGAAGTCACTGTCACCCAATGTTACTGTTTCACAAAGTCATAGTAAAGTTATCAAACAAAAGAAAGACACTGTCACCAGTTGTGTACTATTACTGACGTGACATAATTTATTTAGATTTCAATAATTTTTATTTCTTCTTTTTTCCATTCAGTATGAAGCTTCATGTTGCACTTAGTTACATTTTTCCATAACATTCTTTCAGTATGATTATCTATTTAAAATCTTTACATTCTTATGTTAATTTAATCGAATTTGTTAGGTGCTTTTACCTTCTCTTCAAGTAAGTCACCCATTCCAGATTTATAATTAACCTACATCTTAAGGCATATAGCTATTTGTTTCTCAGTATTTGCAAATCAAACCTAAGACTTTTCTTTCATAAGCTAGATGAGTGCTCTAGCACGGACATATGCCCCCAGGTCAAGGCATGAATTTTCACCATATACAATTGTCATCTTTCCAATCAGAAAGAGAAAGCTGCCCTTTATCTTATTTAGGTGGTTTATTAAATTGTTTTTTATCAATACAATAATTTTTATATGAAGTTTATGTCACAATACATCGACATCGATTTTTTTTCCTTCCCTCCCTCTTTTCTACATTCAACCCCCTCTCGTTACTCTGTCCTGGCGTTCCCCTACATCCAGTCTTTCCAGGACCAGGGGTCTCTCCTTCCATCTTTTTAGAAATCTATTGATATGCGGATTGTGTCTAGGGTATTCCGAGATTCTGGGTCAATATCCCCTTATCAGTGACTGCATACCATGTGTGTTCTTTTGTGATTGGGTTACCTCACTAAGGATGATATTTTCAAGATCTGACCATTTGCCTAGGAATTTCGTGAATTCATTATTTTTAATTGCACAGTAGTATTCCATTGTGTAGATATACCACATCTTCTGAATCCATTCCTCCGTTGAGGGACATCTGGGTTCTTTCCAGCTTCTGGCTATTATAAATAAGGCTGCTATGAACATAGTGGAGCATGTGTCCTTATTGCATGCAGGTAAAGTCTCTGGGTATATGCCCAGGAGTGGTATAGCCGGATCCTCCGGGAGTGTCATGCCCAGTTTTCTGAGGAACCGCCAGACTGCTTTCCAGAGTGGTTGTACCAGCTTGCAATCCCACCAGCAGTGGAGGAGTGTTCCTCTTTCTCCACATCCTCGCCAACACCTGCTGTCTCCTGTGTTTTGGATCTTAGCCATCCTGACTGGTGTGAGATGGAATCTCAGGGTTGTTTTGATTTGCATTTCCCTAATGACTAAGGATGATGAACATCTCTTTAGGTGCTTCTCAGCCATTAGATATTCTTCAGGTGAGAACTCATTGTGTAGCTCTGTACCCCATTTTTTAATAGGGTTACTTACCTCTCTGGAGTTTAACTTCTTGAGTTCTTTGTATATATTGGATATTAGCCCTCTGTCGAATGTAAGGTTGGTAACGATCATTTCCCAGTTAGTTGGTTGCCGCTTTGTCTTTTTGACAGTGTCTTTTGCCTTGCAAAAACTTTGTAATTTAATGAGGTCCCATTTGTCTATTCTTGATCTTAGAGCATAAGCTATTGGAGTTCTGTTCAGGAAATTCTCCCCTGTGCCCATATGTTCAAGGTTCTTCCCTAGTTTCCCTTCTATTAGTTTCAGTGTGTCTGGTTTTATGTGGAGATCTTTGATCCACTTAGAATTGAGCTTAGTGCAAGGAGATAAGGATGGGTCAATTTGCATTCTTCTGCATGTTGACCTCCAGCTGAGCCAGCACCATTTGTTGAAAAGGCTATCTTTTTTCCACTGGATGGTTTTAGCTCCTTTGTCAAAGATCAAGTGACCATAGGAGTGTGGATTCATTTCTGGGTCTTCAATTCTGTTCCATTGATCTACATGTCTGTTACTGTACCAATACCATGCAGTTTTTAACACTATTGCTCTGTAGTACAGCTTGAGGTCTGGGATACTGATTCCCCCAGAGGTTCTTTTACTCTTGAGAATAATTTTAGCTATTCTGGGTTTTCTGTTATTCCAGATGAATTTTTGAATTGCTCTTTCTAACTCTATGAAGAATTGAGTTGGGATTTTGATGGGGATTGCATTGAATCTGTGTATTACTTTTGGTAAGATGCTCATTTTTACTATATTAATCCTGCCAATCCATGAGCATGGCAGATTTTTCCATCTTCTGAGGTCTTCTTCAATTTCTTTCTTCAGAGACTTGAAGTTCTTGTCATACAGATCTTTCACTTGTTTGGTTAGAGTCACGCCAAGATACTTAATATGGTTTGTGGCTATTGTGAAGGGTATTATTTCTCTTACTTCTTTCTCAGCCTGCTTATCCTTTGAGTATAGGAAGGCTTCTGACTTGCTTGAGTTGATTTTATATTCGGCCACTTTGCTGAAGTCGTTTATCAGCTGTAGGAGTTCTCTGGTGGAATTCTTTGGGTCGCTTAAGTATACTATCATATCGTCTGCAAATAGTGATAGTTTGACTTCTTCCTTTCCAATTTGTATCCCTTTGACCTCTTTTTGTTGTCTAATTGCTCTAGCTAGAACTTCAAGTACTATATTGAAGAGATATGGAGAGAGAGGGCAGCCTTGTCTAGTCCCTGATTTTATTGGGATTGCTTCAAGTTTCTCTCCATTTAGATTGATGCTGGCTACCGGTTTGCTGTAAATTGCTTTTACTATGTTTAGATATGGGCCTTGAATTCCTGATCTTTCCAAGACCTTTAGCATGAAAGGATGCTGAATTTTGTCAAATGCTTTCTCAGCATCTAATGAGATGACCATGTGGTTTTTTTCTTTGAGATTGTTTATGTAGTGGATTACATTGATGGATTTCCTTATATTGAACCATCCCTGCATCCCTGGGATGAAGCCTACTTGATCGTGGTGGATGATCGTTTTGATGTGTTCTTGGATTCGGTTGGCAAGAATTTTATTGAGTATTTTTGCATCGATATTCATAAGAGAGATTGGCCTGAGATTCTCTTTCTTTGTCGGATCTTTGTGTGCTTTTGGTATTAGTGTAATTGTGGCTTCATAGAATGAGTTGGGTAGTGATCCTTCTGTTTCTATTTTGTGGAACAGTTTGAAGAGTATTGGTGTTAGGTCTTCTTTGAAGGTCTGATAGAATTCTGCACTAAAACCATCTGGACCTGTGCTTTTTTTGGTTGGAAGACTTCCAATGACAACTTCTATTTCTTCAGGGGTTATAGGACGGTTTAGATGGTCTATTTGATCCTGATTTAATTTTGGTACTTGGTATCTGTCAAGGAAATTGTCCATTTCCTCAAGATTTTCTAGTTGTGTTGAATACAGGTTTTTGTAGTAGGATCTGATGATTTTTTGAATTTCCTCAGTTTCTGTTGTTATCTCTCCCTTTTCGTTTCTGATTTTATTAATTTGGATACTATCTCTGTGCTCTCTGGTTAGTCTGGCTAAGGGCTTATCTATCTTTTTGATTTTCTCAAAGAACCAACTCCTCGTTTTGTTGATTCTTTGTATGGTTTTATTTGTTTCTACTTGATTGATTTCAGCCCTGAGTTTGATGATTTCCTGCCTTCTACTCCTCTTTGGTGTATTTGCTTCTTTTTGTTCCAGGGCTTTCAGGTGTGCCATTAAGCTGTTAGTGTATGCTGTCTCCTGTTTCTTTTTGGCGGCACTCAGGGCTATGAATTTTCCTCTTAGCACTGCTTTCATTGTGTCCCATAAATTAGGGTATGTTGTGCCTTCATTTTCATTAACTTTCAAAAAGTCTTTGATTTCTTTCTTTATTTCCACCTTGACCAAGTTATCATTTAGTAGAGCATTTTTCAGCCTCCATGTGTAATTGGTTTTTCTTTTGTTTTTGTTGCCATTGAAGACCACCCTTATTCCATAGTGATTTGTTGACTGCTTGTTATCTTTTTTTTTATTAGATATATTCTTTATTTACATTTAAAATGTTGTTCCCTTTCTGGTTCCTTCCGCTCCCGAAAATCCCATAAGCCATCTCCCCTTCCCCAATCAATCCTCCCCTGCTTCCCTGTCCTGGTATTACTCTACACTACTGTATCAAGTCTTTCCAGGACCAAGGGCCTCTCCTCCCTTTGGTGTCTAACAAGACCATCCTCTGCTGCCTACAAGTCTGGAGCCATGGGAAACTCCATGTGTACTCTTTGATTGATGATTTTGTCCCTGGGAGCTCTGTGAGTACTGGGTGACACATACTGTTGTTCCTCCTGTGGCCCTGTAAACCTCTTCAGCTCCTTGAGTCCTTTGTCTAGCGCCCCCATTGGGGACCTTGTGCTCAGTTCAATGGCTGGCTGAGAGTGTACCCCTCTGTATTTGTCAGGCACTAGGAGAGCCACCCAGGAGATAGCTATATCAGGCTCTGGTCAGCCAGTACTTGTGGGCATCCATAAAAGTGTCTGGGTTTTGTAACTGTATATAGGATGGATCCCTGGGTGGGGTAGTCTCTGGATGGTCTTTCCCTCAGACTCTGTTCTACCTTTTGTCTCTGTATCTCCTACTGTGGGTATTTTTCCCCTTTCTACAAAGGACCCAAGGATCCATACTTTGTTTTTCCTCCTTCTTGGGCATCATTTGATATGTGAAATGTGTCTTGGGCATTACAAGCTTCTGGGCTAATATTCACTTATCAGTGAGTGCATGCCATGTGTGTTCTTTTGTGATTGGGTTACCTCACTCAGGATGGTATTTACCAGTTCCATCCATTTGTCTAAGAATTTCATCAATTCATTGTTTTTAATGACTGAATAGTACTCTATTGTGTATATATACCACATTTTCTGTATCCATTCCTCCTGCAAAAGGAAAATGTGTAAATTTGAGTGGGTTGGGCGGGAAGTAAGATCTGGGAGGAATTGGGGGAGAAGAAATCATGATCAGATGTATTATATATAAACAAAACCCTCAATTGTCTGTAAAAATAAAAGTGATAAATAAAAAAGAAAAATGATCCCTCAATGATGTTGACTTTGAGCCAACAAAATTCATTGAATTCCTGTGTTTTTCCTTTAAAAATGTTTTCCATCACACAGAAATACTTCATTCATTATTTTTAGTGTACTATTTTATTCAGTGCTACTTTGATTTACTAATATTTTATGTCAGCAAGTGGAAACCTGAAGTCTATTCATTCTGAAAAGTGTTTGGACAAGTAAATATTAAAAATATTAATTAAAATTTAAAAATATTAAAATGGTATATAATTATAATAATTTGCTATTTTCATATATGAGGAGATACTAAAATGCCTATCCATCAATACAACGTAATCTATAAAAAGTAATCAGACAATATATTATATTATATTATGTTTAGTCTGAAGGAGCAAGACAGTGTTAGAAAATTATCTTTTGTTACTCTCTTTAGGAATCATGCAGAAACACACACACACATCTCATGGCAAAGTCCTCCATGAGATGTGTATCAACTATGCTTTGAAATTTTACATCCTATCCCCTTAGTGTAGGCTCATCTTTATGACTACAAAACCCATGGAATTCAAGAAGTAGACAATTACAGTGGGCTTTTTCACCATCATTTACTGTAAGAGTGACACATGACTTCTGCTTCCATAGATTTTGTCATAAGTAATCATAAGGTCTTTAAAATCATCCATGGATGGTTGTTGCTGCTGCTGCTTCTCCTCCACCTTGTGTACATCTTCTTCACTTCACTGATGGTTGTCTTTACTGGAGAGAACTTTTGTAGTTTCATGAGGTTTCATTTGTCATTTATTGGTATAAATTCATTCATTGAATTCTATTTTGAATGTTTTTCTCTATGTTTATATTGAATAATATTCCTTAGTTTCTTATCTGTCAAATTCTGGGCATCAGAAATCCTACTGAGGTATTTTTATTGGGCATATAGTTTTGTTTAGAATCTTACTATTCTACATTCAGGGTTTCAGTTTGTCCAGAACTACTTCTTGCATGTGCTATACTTATTCTGATGTGTATTTTGTTCACTTAAAAAAAAAAACATGTTTCTATAGAAGTGTGGGTTGTATTTCTGTCTTTGATTATATTATATTTACCACATATCTGTATTTATGGGAATGTCATGTGCTTTTGTTACTATATATCTACAGCATAATTTGAAATCAGGACAATGATGCTTTCAGCAGTGTTTTTACTGTCTGGATTATTTGGCTTTTGAGTTTTCCTCTGAATTTTGAGGGTTTTTTTTTTGTTGTTGTTGTTTATTCGTTTGTTTTAAATTCCATGAAAAGTACACAGAAATTTTGCTGGTGATTTCACTAAATCTGAAGATTGCTCTTGGTAAGATGCATAACTTACAATAGCAATGATACCAATCGATGAGCATATGGGGTCTTTCAATTTCTCAGTGCTATTTATTTATTTATATGCTTTCAGTCATTCATTTTTTCTATGTGTCTTTTCCCAAGTATTAATTAATAATTTTATTCATTTGCATCCCAAATGTTGCCCCTCTTTCCATCCTACCTTACAGTTTTCTTTCCCCCATTTCTTTTTACCTTCTCCACTAAAATGGTACCATCCTTCCTGGTATCCGCCAAACTTGAGGGATCACATCTCTAGAGGATTAGGTGCATTCTCTTCCACTGAGGTCATTCAATGCTGCCCTCTGCTACCTAAGGGCAAGGAGCCTAAGACAACCCCGTGTAAATTAAAAATAAAAAATAATAAATAAATAAATATAATTAAAACCCATTTGTAAATTAAAAATAGAGAAAACACTATCAAAAAAATTTGTAAATTTTTAATTTACAAATGGAAAAACCTCACATTCTCAAAGATTGGTAGCATTACTATTGTAAACTGGTCATTTTACCAACAGCAATCTACAGACTTAATGAAATCCCCAGCCAAACTTCAGTGCAACTTTCATAAAAATTAAAAGAAACAACAAAAACAGAAACTACAATCTCTAAAAATTCCTGTGAAAACACAAAAACCAAACAATCCAAACAATAAAAACACTGTTGGAGGCATCACCATCCTGAGTTCAAATTATGCTATTAGATATATAGTAATAACAAAAGGCATGCTATTCGCATGAAAACAGAAATGGCCATAATATTAAACATCTCCTTAGGGACTTATCTTTATAATTACATATAATATACTTTATAATATATGTGCCCATATATTAGCACAACTCTCAACAGTAATCAAATAACTTCTTTCTGCATAAGAAAGTTTATATAGAGACCCACAAGTGATCGATGTGCATAAGTAAGTATAATAATAGTAATAAAGTAAGAAAGAATAATAGAAAATGGGGGTTGTGAACCTGTTTAGAAATACTTCTTTTGGGATATTCCAATCTTTGTGCTCAGCAGTCCAGTCCACTAGCAATCACCATTCATGATTCAGCAATGGCAGTTCAATCCAGAAAATACTATGGGGCTACACAATCATCCTGAGCTACAAGAAGCTGCCAGAATATCATGAAAATTTCTTTGGCAAGTTACTCTCTGTGAAGTCACAAGTGAAGATCAGCATTAGCATGCAAGGTGAACCAACACAAGAATGCCATCAGTGAAGACATAGGGAGCCAGAGAAATGTGAACCAATGCAGAGCCTTCTCCAATGGTCTCTTATTCCCACTGTCTGTGGGATCATATTTCTATTCTTTCTAAACATCATGTGTCCTTTCACATGTTTTCTTCACCAAAACATCCTTTCACATGTTTGCTTTAGCAAAATATCCTTTCAACAGACTTCCCCAGCAAAACATCCTATGGCATAACTGAATTTCAAAAGAAAGCACTAATTTCCACTTCAGACACCTTAGTGTTTGCAGGTATTCCAATAGGTAGCCCTGTACTGGTACACATACTGACAGTAGTGATTGGAATCAGTAGGTTTGAAAAGAGCACATGAAGTCATGAGGGAAAATGATGGCAGGGACCAAAGAGCAATCAGAGGAAGGTGAGGAGATACTTGATGAAAATGTGGTGTATGTATGAAATTCTAAAAAGTTAGAAAAAATTCATGGCATTTTTGTTGCTTTTGAGAAATTGTTGAATTCATTCTTAGTGCTTTATTATTTAAAATTATTTTTGTTGGAACTGATATACTTATCTCTGCCTATACAACTTCTTTAAAAGGTGAAGTAGGATAGGAGGTAAATTAATAGTAAGGATATTTGTAAAAGCTCATAAGAAATCATACTATTAAATATGAGAAAATCTACTAACACTAAAGAATGTGGAAAACAATGTCATTCCCAGGAAACAGCCACTCCTCTCCCCAAGTTGGTGTTTCAATATCAAGGATTTCTTCCTCAAAGCATATACATATAAGGCATGCAAATAGCATTATATGGACAGAGCAGATTGTATCTCTATATTTCAGATATGTGATCAGCAATTAAAGAAAAAGAGGCTGTGAATATGAATGAGAGAAAGGAGGGAGAGGTACATAAGAAGGAGCATAGGGAAAAGGAGAAAGCAGAAAATGCTGTAATTGTAATACAATATTAAAACATAAAAATACAGTTTTAAAAACAAATTTTATGAGGTATATCATTTCTCCCAATACATTTTATGCAATCTCTTCTCGCTAATGCTCTGCTCATTATCTTTAGTGGAAAGTGTGTGTGTGTGTGTGTGTGTGTGTGTGTGTGTGTGTGCATGTGTGTATGTGTGTGTGACAGAGAGACAGAGAGAGAGAGAGAGAGAGAGAGAGAGAGAGAGAGAGAGAGAGAGAGAGAGAGAGAGAGAGAGAGAGAGAAAGCATGTTGCTTATGTTACTCTGCTTTGAGCTCCCAGTCAAAGAAGCTTGCAAATGCCCAGGAGCTGTCTCATATCCACAAATGAAAGATACACATTCATTAGTTAATTTTTAAGCTGCCTCAGTGGCTCTGTGGCTGGGCTCATCTAAGCTTTTAGCAACTACCATGCCCTGATCTTTATTCTTAGTCCAACACCTCTAAATTTGCCCTCAGCTTACTTTTGCCTTTAATGAAACTCATAATTCTTGCTGCCCAAGACACTTCCAGACTGCCCTTCTGTAGGCCACTTTCCTTTTCTGCATACATTTTGGAAGATCTCCCATGAAGGTCTGAGTCTATTCCTTCTCTCTCTATTCTCCTTCTACCCTTTCTTCTCTCCCAGCCTGTGCAAACCTGGAAGTCCCACCTCTTTCTTTCGGTCAAACCATTGGTCACTGGAATCTTTATTGATAGATCATAAACTAATTGGGGTCAAGGACCTTCAGCATCAGTAAGACAGATTCGCAATTAAATCAAATATTAGAAAATCTCCTCTACATGATAGATAGGGATAGATAGATAGAAAATAGATATAGAGATAGATAGATAGATAGATAGATAGATAGATAGATAGATAGATAGATAGATAGATAGATAGATGTACAATCTTTTATATTCTATTCTAAGAATATTTTTCAATGGACCTTTTTCAATAATTATATTCATTAAATTCTGTAAAGCACATACCTTTTTATGTGATGGGCACAATATAAATGGAATATGAAACAGAGTGAAGCATGGAATATACAACAAGAGTAGAAGCACCGGCTAAGATAGATGGAAGGGAGCTCATACTACCTGGATATCAATAAACTGGGCCACAGCATTCTCTTGTCTCCTGAACCTCAGCCTCTCTTACCAAAGTCTCCAGCTTCTTGAGTACATATCCTGGGACTTTTTTAGCTTCATAGTCACACAAGACTATGCTTTTTGTCTGTCTTCTCTCCCTTCTCATGTCTTCCTTTTTTTCCTTTTATTGATTTTATTTTTCAAAATATTATTGCTTAACATACTCACCTTGTATCACCATGAGGAAGATTTCATAATATTTTTTACCAAAGAATGATATGGAAACATGATGGAGAAAATCACATAATAAATATGGTTGTCACAGCCTAATCTCAGTATAAGAAAACATACAAACTATATGATTTTTAACTTGCTTTACTTTTTGTGTTGAAAAATAAAGGTTTCTCTTACTATAATATTTTCATATCTAATGAAATTATTTCTAATGTTCATATTTTAGATATGCTTATTTTTAGTTTTAATATCTTATATCCCAAACATTGTTTAATATAAAAATTATTTTGTATATTTTATGGGTTTCAATTCTCTAAATAAATGTAGATCTGGGAAAAAAAGTAGCAAATATAGAAGTTAGAAGTCTTGCTTTTCATACTAAGCAAGCTGCAGAGGCAGATCAGAACATCTGAGAGTCAGATGCAGGAGAATGTCACTCCTAGGTAGATGAGGGTCAGGGAAAATTAAAGAATATGTTGTGCTATGTATGACAAATTATCAAATTTTTATATGGTTATTCAGATGTACTAAGTATTATTTATCTACCCTTCTCTACATACCTCTATAGGAATACTATATTGTATATATGTATGTGCTTTTAGAGTATATGTATTTAAATAGTAAACATAATATATATTATATACATATTGTTTTCAGTTTCAAAAGGTTCAATTATTGGTCCACATGATCATCTTTTCTTTAGAAGAACTTTTAGCAGCATATAGGAAACAATGTTAATGTCTAAAATTTAAATCCAAACTTTAGCTAATTTTAGATAATAACCATCAGTATTTTTAGAAAATCATGTCTACTGTTTTATTACTAAGTTTTTTTGTTAAGATCATTTTGACTGTGCAATGTTAGATCTGACTGTTCAAATAATTGTTTCAGTTTTTATCATTAGAATTGAATAGATAAGAACCCAGATGTCCCTCATCAGAACAATGGATACAGAATATGTGGTACATTTACACAATGGAGTACTACTCAGCTACTAAAAACAATGAATTCATAAAATTCTTAGGCAAGTGGGTAGAACTAGAAAATATCACCCTGAGTAAGGTAACCCAATCACAAAAGAACACACATGGTATGCACTCACTGATAAGTCGATACTAGCTCAGAAGCTCAGAAACCCAAGATATAATTCACAGACCACATGAAGATCAAGAGGAAGGAAAACCAAAATAAGGATACTTTGGTCCTTCTTAGAAGGGGGAACAAAATAGCCATGGGAGAAAATACAGAGGCAAAGTGTGGAGCAGAGATGGGCCATCCAGAGACTGCCCCACCTGGGGATCCATCCCATATACAGTTACCAAACCTAGACACTATTTTGAATACCAAAAACGTGCTTGCTGACAGGAGCCTGATATGGCTGTCTCCTGAGAGGATCTGCCACTGCCTGAGAAATACAGAGGTAGGTGCTCTCAACCAACCATTAGACTGAGCACAAAGTCCCCAATGGAGGAGTTAGAGAAAGTTCCAAGAAGCTGAAGGTGTTTGCTGCCCCATAGGAAATACAACAATATGAATCAACCAGTACCCTCAGAATTCCCAGGGACTAAACCACCAACCAAAGAGTACACATGAAAGGACCCATGGCTACAGCTGCATATGTATGAGAGGATAGCCTTGTAGGACATCAATGAGAGGAGAGGTCCTTGTTCCTGTGAAGGCTCTTTGCTCCAATGCAGCGGAATGTCAGTACAGGGAAGCAGGAATGGGTGGGTTAGTGAGCAGGGGGATGGGGATAGGATAGGGAATTTTCAGAGGAGAAATGAGGAAAAAGGATAACATTTGAAATGTAAAGAAAATATCTAATAAAAAATATAAAAAAAAATAAAGATCTCATCTTGGACATTTTGGCTGAAAGTCAAATAACACAGGTTTACCCTTCATCCTGATTATGCAGTAAATCATCGAATGTGAAAATATATATACTGAAAAAATTATTTATCTGTCCCAAACCATTATTTTACTTTTTTATGCCTGTAATTTATTTACCCAGTGAAGTACATGTACATATAAATCATTTAATATGATAAAATATCAACTAAGATTTTTCTCAGAATACAGCAATCAATCTTAACCAAAATAGTAAATTTTCACAATCAAAATGTAGTATTAAAAATGAGAGCATTAGTTAGTAATATCAAATAAATACAAGAAATAATATCAAATAAAAAACTGATTAAAATATCAAATAAAACAAAACCTGAGGTCCTGTAAGTAGAATAAAATATATCTTTCATAACTCATATAAGTCATAATATTTATACATGCTCAAAAACCATTTCGTTTAATGTTCACCCTACTTCCATTGAAAGAAAATGTTATTATGAAGTATGGACAAAGTTAAAGCACAAAACTTCCAAAAGGGGGCTGGAAAGATGGCTTAGTGGGTAAGAGCACTGATTGCTCTTCCAAAGGTCCTGAGTTCAAATCCCAGCAACCACATGGTGGCTCACAGCCATCCGTAATGAGATCTGACGCCCTCTTCTGGTGTGTCTGAAGACAGCTACAGTGTACTTACATATAATAAATAAATAGATCTTTAAAAAAAAAAGCAAAAAAAAAAAAGCAAAAACAAACAAACAAACAAACAAAAACCCTCTAATTGGCTTTTTAGCTGGGCGGTGGTGGCGCACGCCTTTAATCCCAGCACTTGGGAGGCAGAGGCAGGCGGATTTCTGAGTTCGAGGCCAGCCTGGTCTACAGAGTGAGTTCCAGGACAGCCAGGGCTACACAGAAAAACCCTGCCTCGAAAAACCAAAAAAAAAAAAAATAAATAAATAAAAAAATAAAAAAAACTTCCAAAAGATTATTGGATGATATACTAAGCATTATATACAACAAATACTCCCCCCTTTAATTAGGTAGAACATAGTACATTGTAAATCAGTGGAAAAATACATACATGCAGAGGAAATATATATGTGTGCATGTATGTGTATACACATACATACATGCCTGCATACATACATACATATTTATCTCGACCTTATGGTGACCTATAGTCCTTTTGGAGATTGAATAACACTGGTGATCGGCTTTGAAGTTTAAATGTCAACATTAGGTTCAGTCTTTCTCTGTTTCTTTGTCTCTGTCTCTGTCTCTCTTTCTCTCTCTGCCTATGGATCATGAAGAATAACTCTCAACTATTTAATGTAGTTTTCTGTCTGCTCTGTGCTTCCATGCTCCCCCCATGATAATATTGAACTAACCTCTGAAATTGTCAGCAAGCCCACAAATGAATTATTTCTTTTATAAAAGTTGCCAGGGTCATGGTGTCTCTTCACAGAAATAGAAGTGACTAAGTCCTGATTTATAACTTTCTCATGCATATTTGTTTTTAATATCTAAACTACAGGTAAGCTAGCACTGTGCAGGTGAAGGGACCTATGTTCAGGGACATGCTGTAAAAGTAATGGGAAATAGGTTAGGTTTGAAAAGTAACACATGGAAAAGAAGAGATAAAAAATAAGCCTGGCAAAAAGTTTTTGACTCTTTTTTTTAATGGTTCAAATGTGGTATGATATTTCATTTCTATCTTTTCACAGCAAACATAAGAAGAACAATGGACTGTGTCAAAATAAGCCTCATCAGGTAGAAAACACAACAGCAACTATAATCCTGCTTCATGACTTTTCTTGACTCATTGCTTTCCATTTCATTTCTTGTCATTCTCATTATTTTGCCCAAGAACTTTCAAATTAATTGCTAGCACATTAAATATTAGCATATTTTTTAAAGAAGAGAAAGAACTACTCTATTTCTGGGTAGTGATGCAATGATTTTTAGTAGCTATCCGTATATACTTCAGAACATGTTTATATGTGTGTGCTATAATATACATATGTATGTATTAGTTTAAGGTGACTGAATTGCAAAGAAATAAATTTACCCTCACTGTCAGATGTACTATTACCATATATAAGTCTAAGTTTATTTTGGTCAGTATCTGATATGATGCTTTTCCATTCCTTATGTCTGGCTTACTTGTTTCTTATGTCAAGTGGTTTACAGGCAGGGTGTGTGCATGTCATTTTTATTTTTATTTTTATTTTAAGTTAACTTAGAAATTATTACTATTGGTATTTACTGTAAGTATCTATGTGATTGAATATCTTATCTTATTTGCTTTCTAGAATATTCTTGAAGTCCTCCTTTGATTTAGTAAGATGTAGTTATATTAGCATTCTTTTATATCATTTAATGGATCCTCATACACAGCTGTATATTCTTATAGAGAATTTACAATCATCGCTTCACCATTACAGAATATCTCTTTATCATATCATAGTTTATATTCTGAAAATAGTATACCAATTTACACAGTGTTGATAATACTGGAAGGTACTCTAAATGTTACCATAAAAGAAAGGTAAACAGCAACCCAGACCCAGATACAAGCACAAGCATGAGGTGATTACAAAATGTGCTAATGCAATATTGCATAGAGCTCATGGTAGTAACCAGCAAATATCTACCAAGATTTCAGGCTCATCCATGAAATAGAATCCATCACTACACTGTACCAATGGCCTAGAGACTGAGACAAGATACAACATGTAGCAAGGAGAAAAACAAATGAAACTGTTCTGTTAAAAAAACATATAGCAAAAATTGACTTCTAACAACATTCTATTATTCTTATAGATACATGCCTTGCTCACTCATCATCAGAGAAGCTTTCTCCTGGAACAAATAGGAATAAATACGGAGACCCACAACTAGGCAATGTAGAGAGAGTGAACCTTTGAATATTCAGTCCTATATGGGATGTTTTCATCAAATCCCACCCCCATCAGGGCTTAGGGAAACTTGAGAAAAAGGAGGTGGAAAGAATGTAAGAGACATGGCAGACACCATGGAAACAAGGCTTTCTAAACACAGCAAGACACACACATATGAACTCAGAGAGACTGTGTCAGCATGAACAAGACCAGCACATGTTGGACCAGGGATTTCTAAAGCTGAAAGAGAAAGTAAACAATAACCTCTATTCCTAACCCAGAATTTCTCTCCATTCAATTAGTGCTAACAAATGTCTATCTGCAGTTTATAGTTGCTGACTAATAAAAAGTTTTTGTTTATTCCAGTATAGTCTGGCTATGTGCACAAGCCATTCTTTTTTTTTTTTTTAATTATTTAATCTTTTTTACAGTCTTTTCATTATCCCCATCCCATTATTCTCATCTCCTTATCCTCATCCCTGTCTGCCCTCTAAATTCTCCTCATCGCATACCTCCTCCCTCATCTCAAAGAGGATGTTCCAACCCCCAAACCCCACCCCATCAGGTTCCTTGGGACCTCAAGTCTCTCCAGGGCAATGCATCTTCTCTCACAGGGATCATACCAGGCAGTCCTTTGCTATACATGTGTCAGGGGCCTCATATCACCTGGTGTATGCTGTCTGGTTGGTGACTTGGTGTCTGGCAGATCTTGAATGTCCAGGTTAGTTGAGAATGCTGGTCTTCCTATGGGATTGCCCTTCTCAGCTTCTTCCAGCTTTTGCCAAATTCTACCACAGGGGTCCCCAGATTCTGTCCTTTGGTTAGTGTAAGTATCTGCATTTGACACTTCCAGCTGCTTGATGGTACTCTTAGAGGGCAGCCATGCAGGACTCCTGTCTGAAAACACACCATAGCATCAGTAATTGTGTCAGATCTTAGAGCCTCCCCTTGAGCTAGATTCTAATTTAGGCCCCCTCTTCTCCATTTTGTCCCTGTAGTTCTTTTAGAGAAGAACAGTTATGGATCAGAAGTTTTGACTGTGGGATGGCAACCCCACTCCTCCACTTGATTCCCTGTCTTTCTAATGAAAGTAGACTATTGCAGCAAATATTAAAAATGATCCAGCACATTTCCACTCTAGTGCCAGCACTGGTGGGCCACAACACTATGCCCTGTCAGGGTTCCACCAGCTCTGTTCCACATACCAGTAATCAAAATGAACCACCAACCTTGTGGTTAAATATCACAATACCCAGTAACCCAGTAAAATCGAAACTCTTAAAGCTTATAGTTAACCAATCAGATTTATGTATCAATTAAATCACAATTTACAAGATGCCAATACAATAATTCCAAAGTCAATTAATGATAAAAGATTAATCCCAATTATTTTTTAATTAATTTTTTACACTCCAGATTTTATTCCCTCTCCCCACCCCCTTCCACCCTCCAGCTCTTCCACATCCCATTCCTCCTCCCCACCTATCGTCTTCACATGACTGTCCCCACCCCCCTTCCACCTGACCTCTAAACTACCTGAGGCTGACAGTCTCTGACAGTCTCTTGAGGTTTATTTGTATCATCTCTGAATGAATACAGATCCAGCAGTCATCTGCTGTATATGTGTTGGTGGCCTCATATCAGCTGGTGTATGCTGCCTGTTTAGTGGTCCAATGCTTGAGAGATTTCATGGGTCCAGATTAATTGAGACTGTTGGTCCTCCTACAGGGTCACCCTTCTGCTCAGCTTCTTTCAGCCTTCCCTAATTAAACCACAAAGGTTTGGTGTAAACACCTGCATCTGACTCTTTTAGCTGTTTGTTGGGTCTTCCAGAGTGCAGTCATTGTATGTCTCTTTTTGTGAGTGCTCCATAGCCTCAGTAATAGTGTAAGGCCTAGGTACCACCCCTTGAGCTGGATCCCACTTTAGGCCTGTCACTGGTCTTTCTTTTCCTCAGGCTCCTCTCCATTTCCATCTCCCAAGGTTGCCTGTTTCCGTTTTTTCTGCTGGCCCTCAAGGCTTCAGTTCTTTTCCCTCACCCAGTTTCCCTCTCCCACACTGTTCACATTCTCTCACAGGTCCCTCCTTCCCTCCTCACTTGTGAAGGCTTTCTTCTCCCTCTCAAGAGGGACTGAGGTGTCCTCACTTGGACACTTTAGCTTGTTGAACTTTTTGGAGTTCGGTGGACTGTATCTTGGATATTCTGTTTGTTTGTTTGTTTGTTTTTTTCTTTGCTGATGTCCACTTATTAGCGAGTATATACCATGCATGTCTTTTGGGGTCTGAGTTACCTCACTCAGGATGATATTTTCTACTTCCATTTTACAACTGAGGAATCTTGAATGGCTGAGAAGCAACTAAAGAAATGTTGAAAGTTCTTAGTGATCAGGGAAATGCAAATTAAAATAACCCTGAGATTCCACCTTACACCAATCAGAATGGCTAAGATCAAAACCTTAGGTGACAGTACATGTTGGAGAGGATATGGAGAAAGAGGAACACTCCTCCATTTCTGGTGGGATTACAAACTGGTATAACCATTCTGGAATCAATCTGGAGGTTCCTCAGAAAATTGGAAATTGGTCTACCTGAAGACACAGGAATGCCACTCTTGGGCATATATCCAAAGATTTCCCACCATGCCACAGGGGCACATGTTCCACTATGTTCATACCAGTCTTATTTGTTATAACCCGAGGCTGGAAACAACACAGATAACCCACAACAGAAGAATAGATACAGAATATGTGGTTCATTTACATCACGGAATACTACTCAGCTATTAAGGAGGAGGACATAATAAATTTTGCAGAAAATGAATTGAACATAAGCAGTTCTTAGGGGCAAACTCCATGCTTAAGAATTGATAGTCAATGCAAAAATTAATCACATTTTTTAGGATTTTTTATTTCATAATGCTTTTTTGATGCTTTTTAAAAAATTCATTATGAGCCTTAGCTTTTATGATATTTTCTCTGGTTCTGGGTTTTTATGGAATTTCTTCACGTGCATGTGTTTGTTGGCATCTATATATGGTTTTAGTTCTTTTTTTCTCATTTGCTTTCTTTTATTTTTTATTTTATCTTATCAGGTGTCTTCACTGTTATTTTTTCTGCCTGTTTGTGCTCTCATGAGAGAGAAAAGGAAGGGATGTTTATTTGGGTGGGTGAGGAAGTGGGAAGAATTAGGGAGGAGCTGGGAAAGGGGAAATAATTAGAGAATACTGAATAAAAAAATATTTTCAACTTTAAAACAAATACAAAATCCTCATTAATACAAACCAAAAAGTGTGTGTGTTTGTCTGTGTGTGTGTATGTGTGTGCACGCATGCCTGCACACACACATACACACACACACACACACACACACACACACACACACACACACACACAAAACTGCGACCCTTTATGTTGGTTACCTACTCCTGTGCATGAGGCTTGTCCTGGAGTTGGTTTATACACATGCTACCACACCGGAAAAAAAACTGTATTTTCCTTTCCCAGCATCTATCAGTTGCCTATATTGTCATGATTAGGATTGGAATTTTATGACTTCTTCCCTTTCTATTTTGAGTTTTGTGGGCTAAGGGAAAAGGACATATTACTCAGGAATATAAGGGAAATTGGATGAGTGGATGGTTGATACAATCAACACTCTTTTTATACATACATGTAATTATAAAAAAGCAATAATATATAAATGTTCTCTTCTACAACATTCTTCAACACAATTTCCAAATATACCCCACTACAATTTATTTTAAAATCACCAGGAAAAAAAGAGTACAAATGAATTGGTATTTAGTGTATTCATTCATAGAAATGAAACTAATACCTCTTTGACATACTAATCTGAATCATGCTGGTGTTTCTGAGCAACTGCAACTGCTGAATTTTTATGCTATTATTTTACTTTAATAGTAGCTTGAATAGAAGAATTAAATGAAAGTAGGAAGTTGTCATACACCTCACATCCAGCTTAACACTTCTTCAATACTAATGACTTTATTATCAATGGATAGAGAGATGCAAGGAAGAAGAGAGGGAATTAAGATACTGAAAGTCAGAGCATTTCCTATTCATCAGGTCCTTTTCTTGGTAAATTAGGCCTTCATTCACCAAAACTATAGTTCCTTAGTTTGACTTCTATATAATCAGGAATGCTACATTAGTAAGATGATTTATATTTTCTGTGACTCTTATGAGAAAGGCTTCCATTATTCATATTTATTAATTAGTCACTGTCTCTGCCGTTTTGGAAACTAAGTTCTTGGTATTGAGCTATATTATCTCCCTACATATGTATTCAAAATTTAATAATTCATTGCATTTTAATTATATTGTACATTATGAATTCAACCATTGTACTTAATTCTCTTTCCAATTAAATATTTTAATCATTTTAACACAAATTATTTGGGGCCACACTGGGATGAGCATCATGTAATATTAATAGTTTCATTAAAAATCCAATAAATCATTAAAATAACTCCAGTAGAGGTGAAATGAGCAAAAATACATCTTTTAAAAAGTCTTCATTATGGAGTACAAGACACCCACAAAATTATAGGTTATTATGCAGAAGGTTGATGATAGTGCTAGAGGGTCAACTTCCTAATTATATTTTTGTAATATTAATATTAAAATCAATTTGCATTCCTAGAGAACTTATCAACCACTAATGGAGAAATGTAACCTTAAGCAGTGTAATTCCTGAGTTATATCAAACTCAGACAGTAATTTGCTAAGAATAATTAATACAAAATATCAAGAATTGAAGCTATTTGCAAATTAATTGAAAATATTAAGCTCACCACAGTGATTTCCAAGTAGCATATGGATTAAATATTCATTTTATTGAACTTAATGCATTTAGTACTTTATTTCAAAATACAACATGATTCTTGAAGTTTTTACTGCTTCTATTTTGGTCAGATTTTACTATAAATCTTTGAAATAATTTAGGTATTAATCAAACATATCTTCTCTACACTGGTGGTTACAAGATGAAAATACTTTGCAAGTAGACATAGGTGTACATCCTTTAATGCATCTTGTCAGCTTTAATCTTTTGCTGCCCTTCATTATTTCAAGTTTTTTTTTCTCTAAATATGCTGTTCTGATGCTTTCAAAACATTTTTTTTTCAATTAAAAGAAATTCTGTAATCATCAGCTCTCATGACTCTCTTTTTTTGAAGGTGATATTTTCCTGGAATATTGTGAAGTTGTGCAAAAGGAAATATATGGAAATATTAATGTTTAAATTGGCATACCACATTCATTTTATCACTGTACTAAGTTAATAATATGAATACCAGTATAAGTCTTGTTTAAAACCTGCTTTCAAGTGGCACGATCTTTGGTTAAGTCAGAATTCATTAATAATCTACACAGAAACTGAGCCAAGAGAAGATACTATATGTATACATATATATGTATATTACAAATTAAAGTATCATGACATTACAGAAAATGTGAAATCCCATCATCTTGAATCCCCAAACTGGAGACGTGGGTAGGAGATATGTACAGGTAGAAGTCATCAGAACTAGAAAGTGAATGAGGCATATATTTGAGTATAAAGATCAAGAATTGCTAGTTTCCAGAGAAAAAGAAGACCCATGTATTTCCTCAGTCAGATACAAAGCCATGAATGACTTTGTTCTCCACTGATCTTTCCTATATAGGAACTGTCAGGACTGGGTGAGGTACACTGTGGAAATGATAAAGCATTATTACAACTTAGTGATTTAAGAGAACAATGCTAATGAAGTATCTCACAGACATGCCATGAATTCTTACTTACAAATCTATTTTGATATGTGATGATCCACTCAAGTTGACACAAATGCTGCTTTTGCAGTCGTCTTCAGGAGTGCAGTGACATAATGAGAATACTTTTGCCAATGTAAATTTTGAATCTTGATTTGAGTGTTTCTAAGAGCTACTAGAATATTCACATTAATGAAAATGTAAAAATAAGTAAACATATGACTTTCATATATGCCTTTGTGTTGATTGTGCAAAGTATGGAGATTGCATTGTGAATACGAAGAATCATAAAAGTTAGATCTAGAAAGCATTAAAAGTTTGATCAATCTTTTCTTCATTTTACCTCATAACTAGAACATTTACATATTTCTAGATCCTACATAATTATTCCAATTTCTTTAGTTTTCTCTCACAGTGGTTTTTGTTTTTTGCTCATCTTATTTATTATTATACTACTTTTATGAAATTGAGATTGTACTTTCCTATGACTTTCTACATTTAAATATTATGTTTTAATTTCATGCAGTAATTATGTCTGGAGAAATTTAAAATGTTTCTTTTCTACTGAAATAAAACCATATTTTCCAAAACTAATCGCAAGCCTAAAATCATTTAGTAACTCAACTGCACTCTCAATGAAGACCTTAACTTGCAAATAATTCATTATTAAACAAATAACATTTAAATAGAATGTTTTAATACAAGAAGATATACAGAGAAATAGTCTTTTTCCCATGAGTTAGAAAGTTGTTTCTGCTGGGAGACTTTGGATTTCACAAATTCAAAATGTCCTCTTTCTGTATTTGAAAGAGACAGGGAGGATTTGAGGAAAAAAGAAGGGAAGGAAGAATAGAGGGAAATTATGTAATCAAAAGTTAAATTTTGTCAAGTGTTTTTTTTTTCTACCAAGATTTCATAGCTACGTTTATCTAAATTCACAAATTCTGTGCTTAGTTATAGCTTAAAATGAATCAATATAGGTACTCGTACACTTCTTGCCAAGAGATATCTCCCAGATTAAAATGACAATTCTAAAAATTCCTGAGAGTATTTGGAGTTACTTTTTCTGAACCTTTTTCAAGTGGGTAACCCGAGATTTTAAAATATTTTGTGGTATCAAGCAACTATCAGTCTAAGATGAACTAAAATTTAGTAGTAATGAAACCTATACAAAAAAATGCTTTATGTTTAAACCCTTTAAGGATTTAACTTGTGGAATCCTTGCTTCTCAGTTTTTTTGGTAATTTGAGGAATGTGACTACTTTTTGCCCTTGTTGGAAGAGTATGCCTGATGCTAAGCTGAAGAGACTCAGATTAATTGCATTGATAAAGGAAGTCTAAGAAACATCTAACATAGACTTCATTTTCTGATTAAATCTCATGAAGAGCATTTTAAACCAGACATGGTAGTACAAACCTCTAATACCAGTAGGCAAAGACAAGCAGAACTCTGAGTTGAAGGCCAGCCTAGAACAGAGAAAATTAAGAAAAGCTTAAATCCAGGAGTGGTGGACCACACCTTTAATACTAGTACTTAGAAGACAGGCATGAAGGCCTCTGAGTTCAAAGTCAGTCTGTGGAGCAAGATTCAGAACATCCAAGCTTAGGCAATGAAGGAGTTGTAAAGTAGAAACTGGATAATGTAATAGAACAAGGAAGCCGTGTTCCAACCCTAGCAAGCAGCAGAATTTAGCAGCTTTGGACACGTGGCTCCGGCTTTAGAGTGCAGAATAGAAGGGAGGACAGCCAAGGTTGTACTTCCTTTTGCAGCTGTACCTCATAATGTGTAAGAGTCATCTATGTGGTACTGGTTTGGAAGGCATGAAGGGGTCATGAAGAGTAAAGCTTGGCACTGTGAGAGGCCATGAAAGGCCGTTGTTGAAGGTCCAGCCTCAGTTGAAGTTGAAGGCCTAAGACTAAAAGGGTCATGCAAAGGATTTGAGGCTTGGCACCATGAAGAGAGCCTATGAAAGGCTTTTGGTGAAGCCTAGTTACAGTGGAAGACCCCATTATAATGGATATGCCAGTACCATGGAATGAGCACCAAGAACAGCAACAGCATTGAATGGAAAAACCTGAGCTTGCATGATACAGAGGACAGTGCTAGAAAAGTGACACCAGCCCGTTGGAAGAGTCCAGAAGATTATGTGTGGATTGCATACATTGAAACAGCAAGCTGTAACATTGAAGTTTCTTTGGAGACCCCAAGATGTTTGGGAAACCTTGGGTTATCTGCTAAGGAAAACTGCTAACAGGGAGTGGAACCAAGTAGGGAGAAAGAAGTTTGTTGCAGTCAAAAGATGAAAAAGGAGTTGGAGATTTGAAGACTGCTTTGACATCAGACTTTGAGATTCAGAGTTTGGAGTGTACCCAACTGGTTTCCTATCTTGATTCAGGGATTACAGTTAGATGAATGGATAAATCTCTGAAGAGACTTTGAACTTTGGACTTTTAACATTTTTAAGACTGCTGTAGACTATGGGGACACTTGAAGTTGGACTAAATGTATTTTGCATTATGCTGTGTTTAGGTATGGCCTCCCATAGACTCATATGTTTGAAGAAGTCTATGGGGACCAGGGAGTGGAATGTGATTGTTTATATATACTGGACCCAGCTGGTGGCACTACTAGTAGGTGTGACCTTGCTGAAGTAGGTGTATCACTCTGGGTGTGGACTTTAAGACCCTCATCCTAGCTGTCTGGAAACCAATATTCTACTAGTAGCCTTCACACGAAGATGTAGAACTCCCAGCTCTTCCTGACACATTTCTGTCTGGATGTTGCCATGCTCCCTCCTTGCTGATAATAGACTGAACCTCTGAACCTGTAAACCAGCCCCAATTAAATGTTGTCCTTAAAAAGTTGCCTTAGTCATGGTGTCTGTTCACAGCAGTAAAACCTTAACTAAGACAAGAGTATATGTAAATATTGTATATAATAAGACTTTTCATTTAAATAAAATTCTTGTGTGTGTGTGTGTGTGTGTGTGTGTGTGTGTGTGTTATACATGTGAGCACATACGGCTGGAGAACCCAAGTTCTGCAAGTTTTGGATCTCTTGAGCTGGAATTACATGTGGTTGTGTGTGCATGATTAAAACTTTATTCCCTTATAGAACAATTGTCTTTAAGTAGTTTAAAGATCAGAACTATTTATGTATTCTGAGCTCTTTGAAATAAAAGTAGCATTCATTGTGCCCAGATCCATCAGGCTAGCTGATATTCTTATGACATATTTCTTGATCTTATTATCCTTATATTATGGTCAAATATGTCTGAATAGCTTATATTTTACAATATGGTGCCAAATATCTGTCCCTTAAATGAAACATTTTTATTATTTGACATTTATTCCCCTTAGAGACTGTATTAGTCAGGGTCCTCTAGAGTCACAGAACTTATAGGTAGTCTCTATATAGTGAGGGAATTTTTTGATGACTTACAGTCTGTAAGAAGCAGCAGCTGTGAATGACAGTTGTTTAGTCCCACAAGGCAAGCAGGCAAAGAAGAGAGAGTGAATCTTCCTTCTTCCAATGTCCCCAGCAGAATGTGTGATCCAGATTAAAGATGTGTGCCACCATGCCTGGATCTGAGACTTGCTTTGTCCTAGATAACCTTGAACTCAGAGATCTCCCTGTCTTAATCTTCTGGGATTCATAGCCACTATGCCTCAAGATCTCCAAGCCAAGATCCAGGTCAGAAACTTGTATCTTCCAGCATCCAGATTAGGATTACAGGTGAGCCTTCCAATTCTGGAATGTATTTCATTCCAGATATAGTCAATTTTTTGATCCAAAAATAGCCACTACAGAGAATAAATTGTCTTTGATATAAAATTGCCATATTTTACTATAAGAAGGACTGAGAAGTCTTTTCTCTAGTATTACCCTTTACTCTCTTCATATACTGTAATGATTATCAATTTGTTGCTGTCAGATCTATATTCGTTCTTCATTACATGTTCTGCAATTGATCCCTGACATTTATGCCAACCATAAATTTTCCATCTATTCTTCCCTAAAGGTCTATGAACACTCATGTGAATTGCATCAGTGCAGAAAAATTTAAAAACAGGAATTTGGTCAATTATAAAACACTGGTTCTACTATACAAATGTGAATTATTAGAGATTGTTCCCAATTTGTCCATGTTGTGCCAGAATTGAAATTAGAAGGACATCAGTAAGTCAAATATGTATGAAGAGTTTTGTGGGTCCCATGGTGTTCTTCAACTTCTCTTTTTGGATATTGTATATTAAATAACACCAATGGAAAGCAAATTTGATTCCTGGTTCATAAGATGGAACCATTCATAATGTAAGGACTTGGTAAAAGTTCTTGAATCTTCTCCTACGCACCTGGAAAGAAAAAGAAAAAAATAACACAGGAGTCATTTTTTTGCATTAATGAATATGTATATGCATATGCGTATGTGTATGTGCATGTGTATTTGTATATTTGCAGGCCCAATAAATAATTGAATGTGTTTTACTCTAGTGGTCTATGTGTCTAGTAGTAATATCAGAAGCTATATTCATAAAGTCCCATCAACATGACAGCCCCAAAATGAGCTAAATAAGGAAGGCATGCTAAGGAAGATTGGCAAAATGCCACAAGGCTGAAACTTTATACATAGAACTATAAACAAATGAATAAAGCTGGCAGCAGGAAAAGTGGTCTTGGAGAACACACTGGCAGATAGTCCAGGGTAAAACTGCCCTGAATACATACATACAAGTAACATTATACAGACTGAACAGGTTTTATGTATGTATATATATACATACATATATATATAAATTTTATATGTTTTATGTATGTATATATATACATATATATAAATTAGTGAAAATGAGAAAATTAATTTTAAAAAGAGGAAGGTAGGGAGGGCATGTGGGAGGAGTTGGAGACAGAAAAAGAAGAGAGAAATGTAGCAATTATATTATAACATCAAAAATAAAATTTAAAAATTTTTATTGGAGTGGATCAATTTCCTATGTAACTCAGACTTGTGACTAATATGATACTTTTGAGATATATTTATATTCAAAATATAAAACTTTAATATGGATATTTAGCTATTTGTCTGGATAATCTCTTCTTTTCATCAAAATTTAAATGTTTGCTTTAACTTACAGCAGTCATTATAAATTTACAATGTTAACAAAGATCACAGAATTTCTCCTGAGCTGTGTTACAACTTTTCCAAGAGGTCTTAAACATTTAGTATTCCATTCACATCACATTGGTCCATTTTATTAAAGACATTCTCCTGAATCAATCAGATTAATAGACATAGAGTTCTCTTAAATCTCTAGCAAAGAAAATGGAGACTAGAAGGTAAAGAACTGATTAATATCAGGCCACCCTACCATGAAGTTTGTCAAAGAATTATTGATATACGGTTATTAAAATAACAGTATTGATCAGAAATATAACTCGGCAGACTGCTGATATCAAAATCTTATAGTTCTATATACTCCCATAATTTGTTTTCCCATCTATGTAGAATCACCTTGCTCAGTGTGTATAACTATCTGCACACATGAGCACATATACAACCACACTAACATAAATAATAATAGGAAAATTATTAGGTAAAATAAGCATAGAAGTGTAAATATATAAAATAAAAATGGTGCTCATTAAATATTTGATTGTGGAGGCTTGATGTCCCAGTGTAGTGGGATGCTAGAGCAGTGAGGCGGGAGTGGGTAAGTGGGTAGAGGAGCACCCTCACAGAGGCAAAAGGGAGGGGGAATGGGATTGATTGTTCACAGAGGGCAAATGGAAAAGAGGATATCATTTGAAATGTAAATGTATGAAATGATTAATAAATAAATAATATATATATATATATGATTGTGAAATATAGAGAGGCAATTGCAGAAATTCTTAAGTGTTCCCAATGCAGAGAACAACTTATTATGGGATACATAACCCAACATGATACATACACAACACAATCTCAATACCTAAGACTCACAGTACATTATAGAAGATTTAAGATTATAGGATACAGAGGAGCAGGATATCTACTACAAGTCATCATGCCTTGTATTTATCACAGGAAAACCTCAGCCCTGCTATCTTAATAAGATGGCAGCAAAACAAGACCTGGACAACACTGTTTCACCTGCCAATGTGGTTGGGAAATATCTCACAAGGAGCTACTCCTAGATGAGGAACAATATGCACTTAGTTTCTGCTAATGAGGGAGGGTATCTTGATAGATTATCTAATTGAAAGTCTTAAACAAAGTATATATAAATATATCCCAAACTCCACAAATAAAAGGAAGGATATTTACATATGCACATGGATATGTAGTAATAATATTTAAATTAGTAGTCTTGAATTAGAGAATTGAAAGGCTATGAGAAGTATTGGAAAAGGTACGAATTTTGTAACTAAGCCATGCAAGTAACTTGTTAAATTGAATTAACAAAGTGTTGTACAGTAGTTTCTTCTAGAACTAAAACATTCCATCATACAGGAAAGTTCTTTAAGACATAGGATGATAAGGCAGATATGAAATAGCAGTCTTCTCAAAATGGGACATTTGTGAAGGTACAAAATGTTAAAAGATAGCTATAACAAGATCTAAAGAGAGTTGAAAATTTTCTTCTCATAGTATATAAAACTCAGGAAGGAAACAACTCAGTGGCTGTAGGAAGTACCTGAAACTGACCAAATTTTTCAAACCCTTCTTCCCCAATTATAAACAATAGTTATACTTAATAACCAATAACTTAGTTAATGGTGCTAAGAGAAACTCTTTTTTTTTTCTTTTCTTTTTTTTTTTTTTTATTTAAGAGAAACTCTTAAAGATGCTG
Source organism: Tokudaia tokunoshimensis (assembly GCA_036184795.1). Taxonomy (NCBI): domain Eukaryota; kingdom Metazoa; phylum Chordata; class Mammalia; order Rodentia; family Muridae; genus Tokudaia; species Tokudaia tokunoshimensis. Next base: position 140,710,783 of record BTHU01000003.1, read on the forward strand.
AGGTATCTGGAAGAAACAGAGCAGCATCACTCTCTGGATGAGGCTCAGAATACCCACGTTACCAGCAAAGATCATAATCCAAACTGTGGAGCTGACTGAACGTTATGCATTATCCTCTAGATTTTCAGGTTTCACAATCTATCATAAAGCATGTAGGCTTTGGTGATACAGCTGGCTTCTTCTTCTTCATAATAGAAGCTGACTTCTACTCATGTCAGTATACTCTTGCCAACATTCTTATCAGTAACAAAGGTAGGCTATAGTAGAGTCCTTACTGAGTTCTATACTCAAAGCCCTATTCAAAATGAATAGCTATGGTTGGTGATTTGAATGAAAATGGCTCCCTTGGGTTATATGTAGTCAAATCTTTGACTCTCTGGTGGGTTCCTATTCATATTGGGACTTAATTACCATCAGCTTAATAACTTCTTTTTTTTTTTTTGCTTAATAACTTCTAATCAAAACATATATATATATATATATATATATATATATATATATATATATGGTTAAGGTTTTAATGATGCAGGGGCATCTGTAATCAGCAGGAGGGCTGAGGGCCCTATGAGGCCTGACAGCAGAGTTGCTAGACAGAAATAAAAACAACTGAGAAAGAAAATGGGAGCCATTTATTTTCCCTTAAGTAGGGCTCTTTCATTCTCTGTGATGACTTTTTTTTGAATTTTGGCCAAATTAATTTTGATAATTTTTGAATGGTTTGCATAGACATGGGAAGTTCCCCCCAAGGCTATACAGTAACCTCCTTATTCTGAGGAAAGCAAATCAAGTGCCCTACCATGCAAAAAGACTACCTCAGATATGAGTAAATTTGTTCTTCTAATTTACCAATAGATTTTTCTAATGCAAACAAATTCTTACTTATTTTGATGCCCGAAATTTTTATAGTTGACATTAGCCATTGCTTTACCTGTTACCCCTACAGTGCTTACACCTGTTCTGAATTCTAAGTGACCATGAGGGCTATAAGGTGAGGAACTGAACATTTCTTTCTACCACAGGGGCCTGGAAAGATTTATGAATACAAGTGCCTTTTTCCTTCTGGATCATCATATGCAAGCATTCTGAGAGAGAGAAATACTAAGATACAAAATTTGGAGGCATGATGAATAAGCCAAATATCTAAGTAAGAATGTAATCTGCCCTTATGTTTCTATCCAATGTATGGAATTTATTAATATTTGGCATTGTTGGTAATATTTGTAAACTGAAAAAATATTATATATGAAAACATATATGTAAATATATGAAGGAAATCTGATGAACTCATTGGGAGCCTAGATAAAAATCAATTAAGATTCAAATTCAACTCATTTTCCATCATGATTTGTCACAGCTATGTATAGCCTTTTTATTTCTCAGTTTGAGTTAACCATATATGAGGAACTGTTTCTATATGCTTTATATATAAATCAATGTTTCTCAATATTTGGGTTGCAAGCATTTGGCAGTTGAATGATCCTTTCAGAGGAGTTACCTAAGACCATCGTAAAACCAAGTATTTTCATTATGATTCAGAACAGTTACAAAATTACAGTTATGAAGCAGCAATGAACATAATTTTATAGTTGGGGGTCACCATACTATAGGGAACAGTATTAAAGGGTCGCAGTCTTATGAAGTCTTGGTGAATACAAGTCACAACTCCTAAGATCCTATATGAACTATAAATTTATACCATGAAATAAAACTTTAAAATATATTATGGTTTAAAATACATATGAAGGTTGAGACACACTGCTTTAAATTCACCATTCCAGCACTTTGTTGAGGATAAGATGTGACACACTCTCTTCTGTATCTGCTTCTCAGCTGAAATTAGGATGTCCCAGAGTCCAGGAAGGCAGGAGTGCCAATCAACAACAAAGGCAACATTGGCTGGAATTTGTTACACCAGCTTTCATCAGGTCCAGGTCTCCTGGCTGTTTGATACAGTTCATTATCTACACCATATATATGTCAACCTAGTGGAAATCAGATGGAATCAATATAGATTAGGAACAGACATTAAAGAGTAGGAACTTAAAGGAAAATCTTACATTTGTGACTTCCCCTTCAGGAATAAGGATAGGTAGATAAACTTAAGATGTTGATTAAGAGAGTCCAATTAACCTGTGCTGGGTGAATACAAGTCATGACTCCTAGAATCTTACAACTGTAAGTTTATACAATGAAACAAAACTTTAAAATATATTAGCATTATCCTTGTTTGCAATCTGTACAGAAATTCATATTGTTAAAAAAAAAAGCAGCAGACCCATACCTTTGAATTATATTAAAAGACTTCGGACCTCCAAAATGACTTAAGTAAAAAGCCTTAATACATTTGCCTTTGTCCAGAGTACTGGATATGTATTAATTTATTTACATTAATTTTATGTGCTTTGCTGTTTTGCTTAAATGTACATCTGTGGGAGGGAGTCAGGGACCCTCAAACTGGAGTTACAGATAGTTTTGAGCTGTTATGTGGGTGCTAGGAATTGAACCTGGTGTCTAGATTAAAATTAATTTAATTAAAATTAGATACCTCGTGCTAACATATGGTTTTGCCTTTTACATTTATATACCACCATTTGTCTGTTAGACATATCTGTCTCCTATATATCCAGATGCAGTCCTTTATTCTGTCCACCTTCAGGTCAAACATCCCTTTCTTCTCCTGTTTGTTCTCTTCCTCTTCCCCTTAGGCCTCCTGTCCTTGTTTGTTATTGTCACCTTTTGTCCCTCTGGAATAAACAAATCTTCTTTGTGGTGAGAACTTGGTCTTGGGGCTTCCTAGGCTAATACCAATCCCTACAAATTTCGACATCTGTGATGCAATTTTCCCCCTGAGTAAAGGCACCTGGGAGTATTGATGGTATAAGAATAGTAAACTCTAGAAACATATATGGAATAAATCATATCACAATCAAAAACTCAACTGCTATTGATACATAAATTTCATCTTCAACCATCAGTGAAGAAGTACATTATAAGTAGTCCAATATACATGTATACATACTCAGTGATGAACTTTAAAATATGTATAGTTATCTACCAGTGGGAAGATTCTTCTGCACACATTGAAGATGGTAATAATGAAGAATGATTGAAGTACACATACAAAATACTTCTGGGATTTTGAGTTGCTGTTGTTGTTTGTTTTTCTTCTTTATGTTTTGGATTTGTTAGTTAGATTTTTTTTTCATCTATATCACTTTGTATATGGCTTCTGGGTTAACACTGTTACTGAAGCAGAGAAAAATACATGTATAGAAAAAAGAAAGTTCAATACTTAATTCTTCTTAAGGAAAAATATTTTGAGACATTTTTTACTACCTAAATTTGTAGTATCTTATCTTCATTGCTCAAATATTTTATTCCTTTTTTTGAAAGAATATTATATTTAGATACTTGTTCTGAAAAGCATTAAACTATAATTAACTTGTCTAAAGAAATACAACCTGAGACATTTTGGTTAATTCCAAGTAAAATGGTGTATAATTTAAAAGATAAAATCAAAATAATTTATAAATTATTGTAAAATATCATTTCCAGAGACAAAGTTTTATTATAAAAATCAAGTTTAATTATAAATACTTAGGTATTTAAGACCATTGTAGGAGATTTATTGTGTGATTATATGAAGAATTGCAATCAGTAAAATTTTCTCCTTCTACCACAGATACGTATAGTCTTCACTCAACATCATAGATACTTCTCTTTACAACAGATGGAAAACGCTGGATAAGGTCATAACCAATCAAAATCCTGAACTGTGGATCTCAGCATCACTAGATACATATGAAAAACATAAACCTCAGGGAACATTGTGAGAACATGAGGTCTCAATTGCTAAATAAATAAGTAAATCTTGGAGTAGGAGAGGCAGTCATTCCCAGAGAAGAGCAAAACAAAACAATTATTGGTCAACACTGAGAACACCAATAGATAAGTTTATATAGAATCAACTGACTGTATTCAAATTGTATATGTAAAGTATATATATATATATATATATATATATATATATATATATATATGCTATAACAGTTAGTGTGGAAAGAGGCCATGAATTCTAGGGAGATTTGAGAGTTTGGAAAGAGAAAATGTTATAATTAAATTCTTATCTTAAAAGTAAATGAAAAGCAAATAGGGACTGAAAACAAAAGAATGGAGTTTTGTGATTTCATTTTACTAAAAAAATTTATACAACATAGAATTCTTTCTATTTAGAGTCCAAATCATTAGAAATAGGATAAAAACTAAGATTAAAAAAAATGGATGCTGTCAGAGTATCTAAATATTTAAATAAATGTGCTACATTACTGCTAAACTGATGATTGTAATGAATTCTGATGATTAAAAGACATTCAGTGCTCCGTAATGCACTGAATAATTACTTGAATTTCTAATATAAGTTCAAATTAAGAAGCATGAATATCTAATGAAATGAACTCAACTTAGATTTTAAATGTTTTATATTTTCTTCTTTTTTATATTTTGATTATATTTCTCTATATTATAATGTTATCTTTCACAAAATTAAATAGAAATTTGCCATGACAACTTTTAAAATATCTGTAAAGTCAAGTACAACAAATTAAGATTTATGATTTAATGTATGGTCTCCAAAATGCTGGCTGTGGATATCAAAAGTTTCACTAAAAAGATTGCAAGTAATAATTTATACTTGCTAATATATACTGCACTTAACTAGGTATTTTTCTCTTATTTATGAACATGAAGGCTATATTATGACAATTCCTCATTCAGTATCTCACCAAATGTTTATAACTTAACACATTGGAATGCATATCTTTCAGAGATAGCTGTTGAAATTAATATATTCTAACCATAAGTACACTTGCAACTGAAAAATGTTGCTAATATTATCATTAGAGTAATATGAATTAAGCTTGCATATGTAGCTAATTTAGGTAAATTCTTTAAGCATTTCCATTTACATCTTTTTTCAAAACTCTTTCATGTGTAGTTTACAGATTTCTGGGATACACAGGACTCCAAGTCAAACCTAATGAAAGTGAGGTTATAAAGCCACAGTAAAAAATTGTTAGCTTGATTAGTTATTTGAGAATGAAATATTTTACCAAAATTTCACTTGCTATTGATCATTTTTCAATGAATGTAAGTTTTTGTTTGTTCTAGGATTCTCATGAGGATCTTTGAATTCCCTTTTACTTTCTTTGAAATTTCTTTGAGACCACATTACTTCTTCAATCATTCTTTATTATTCATGGTGTTAACACTACACACTGTGTGGCCTAGCAGGAGTAGTGCTGGGGAGTTTGCCATGATGGTGCAAATAAGGGAGACCTGGCTAGCTGACTCTGATTCAGGGATTGAATTGGACCAACCCAAAATCTCTATCAAGTGTTAATGGTTGGAATTCTTGAAGGGCCCAGTCCTGTTGTTCAAAACCTGCAGATTTCCATCACACAGGGCAACAACAGGATAACCAGGAGGAGTCCCTATGAGGATACCATATTGATGCTGTCACAGAAGCCAGATTTCTTGAACCAGGCCAATGCAATGAATATTTGCCAATGAAGATGTGTGGACAGAGTGATATACTGTAGATGTGTATACTGTATGCAACTTTGTTGGGGGAAACAATAAAAAAAAAGTAGAGCCATCACATTCCATGCTTGTGCCTCTCCCTTGGTGACCTGGCTGGCCATGTGCTGTCAGGCAATGGCCAACCTGTTTTCATCTAGTGGATCTGCCATGATACAAGGAAACACTAGCAGCTACATCTTATCCCTCTGCTTTCCCAGTTCCAAAACCAGCTAACTCTCTCCTGCTTCCTCTCTTACTCTGTCCAAAGTGGAAGCCCTACTTGCCCAGTGATTGGCTTCCTTACTCATTAGGGGACTACTTACAAGAACAGCACCAGGACCATCCACAACACAGCTTCTATGATGAGATGGTTTCTATGTTTTGTTTTTGTTGTTGTTGTTGTTGTTGCTGTTGATTTTCTTGCTTGTGTGTTCTATTTTGGGGGGGGATTGCAAGGGCAAAGGATGCATATGAAAGGACAGGGATATGAGCAGGACTAGGGTGCATGATGTGAAACTTACAAAGAATCAAAAAACGTAAAATAAAAAAGAATACTGTTTGTAGGCAGAGTTTTCTCAATTTAATTTTTAATTTATTTGAAAGTTTTCAATGATTGGAAAAAGGCTATGTGCTTTCAGCAAGACAATCAAAAAACTCCTCTTTAACCAAGAAAACTTGTCTACAGACCAATCTAACAGAAACTTCTTCTCTATTGAGATTCCCTTCCCAAGTCAATCTAGGTTTATATCAAGTTGTAAAAATCAACCAGAACATTTTCTATGTCTGTTTATTCTGTCCTCTTTGCTCCATTAAATATACTCTCATTTTTTACCTGTAGTAAATTGTTATTCTATCAGTAATACTGCTATGATTTACATGATTTAAAGACTCTGCTGCCTCATTACCTTGTTGTTTGCTTTTGTTTTTTATTTTATTTATTTTGTTTTTATTTATTTTATTTTATTTATTTTGTTATTTATTTTATTTTATTTATTTTGTTTTTTATTTTATTTTATCCATTCAATTCAATAAAATTTATATATTATTATCATGGAAGAGTATATCAGTATCTGTGTAATGTTGTTGATATTACAAGCTAAAAATCTAAAAATGAATAAAAACTACTATGACCTAATAAAAATGCACAGGTCAAAATGAATATTTGATTAGAAAATTTAATATAAGATATATTTTCATATTTTATATGATGATGAATAAAATTTTGATACTTCATGCCATTATTTTTAATATCAACAATCTAGAATCTCCTGAATAGGTAGCTTCAGCTCTGAAGAAATGCCCTGGTTGTCATCATATCCACTGATATCTGGAATTAGAGGCATGAGCTACCACACCCAGCAGATATTTTAAAATGTGAAATTTTTTCTACAATTGATAAATATGCTAGGTATTAGCATAAGCCCTGTGATATTTTGTTGAAAGGGTTGAGATTGAGTTATTTTCATATTTAACCAGGTATAGATTATAACATTTATTAAAAGTCATACATAAAAATAATGTCTTAGTTTACAAACAAAAGTTTTGCTTATAAATCTTTTCCATTTCCTCTTGTGGCAGCAACTGAAAAAAAGAAATTTAATATAATAATCAAAACAAAAGAATAGACAATCAATACTGAAATACATATTTTATGAAAAATACACAGACTCCTAAAGGAGAGGAATTTACTATGATTTTACTCCAAGTACAGTCATATAGAGGAAATTTCTGAAAGAGATGTAACACCATTTAATAGCATGAGAATAATGTTTAGTAACAAAAATCCAAACTTTATGTTTTTCTTATCTAAAGCAAAAAATTCAAATTTAATAACAACTAATATTTATGATTCTACATATATTAATTTTCAGATAGTGATGTAATAAATTCCCCAAAACTTGGAATGAGGTTGCATAGATTATATTTCTATCAGATATTAAAATTTATATATACTTTAATAAAATGTCTGCTATTGGCCAAATATTAACAGAAGAATGGCTAATATGATTTAAATACACACTAGACTAGAATCATAACCAATATAACTATTAAACCATGGTTGAAGAAAAAATTACTTACATATATAATGTTACCAAATGACCTACTGCTCCAGCTAAATCTTTGATTTAGTTAATGACATGTGTGAATAAATTCCATAGAGACTAAGTATTTAAGTTTTTAAATTAGCAGGGAGGGCTGGTCAGATGACTGAAGTGACAAGAGTTCTCAATTTTCCAGAGGAAGTATTTAGTTCTCATCACCAGAATCAAGTGATTAGAACTACCTAAAAATCCAGATCCAAGATATCTAAAGCCCTAGTCTGTTCTTTGTGGGTAATCACCTATGTGTGGCATGCACTTATCCAGGTAAACATGAATTTACATAAAAAGCATTTTGAAATGTAAGCATTAAAATAAAACACTTTGCAAAATATAGTCAATGAAATTGCAAAAAAAAGTGGAGATTTGAAAATTCAGCAGTAGAACATATTTCTGCAATTATATGTTCTCATGCTGCTTTGCACAGATTTTTTACCATTGTAGATATCAACTTTCCAGAGCCCATATCTTTTTTCTTTTAATTCTTTTATCTTTTATCTTTTTTTTTTTACAATCCAGACGTTATATCACACCCAGTCTGACCTCTGACTGTTCCTCATCCCATACCACCTCCCTGGATTACAAGAGGATGGCCCCATCCCCACACCACCCTACCAGGCCTCCCTACTCCCTGGGGCCTCAATTCTCTAATGGGTTAGGTATGGATTCTCTCAACTGGGCCACACTTAGAAGTCCTTTGCTATATGTGTGTCAGGGGCCTCATATCAGCTGGTATATGCTGCCTGGTTGGTGTCTCAGTGTCTAGGAGATCTTGGGGGTTCAGGTTACTTGAGACTGCTGGTCTTCCTATGAGACCCCCCTCCTCAGTTTCTTCTAGTTTTTCCCTTTGTCCCTTCTGGCCTGTACTTTCTGCCTGTGAAGGTCACCAACTTGCCTGCTCCTCTGAAGACACCATAGTCTGAAAGTTTCCCAGGAGTTATACTGAACACAGGGCAATGAGTAAGAGACCCTTGCAAAAAACTGCAGCAGCTGGAACCACAAGGACTCCAATCCTCAATCTACAGAATTCAACTCACCTTCTGGAGCAGAATACCAGCTTCTTTGCTCCTCTGAAGACACCACAGTCTGAAGGATTCCCAAAAGTTCTGCAGGACATAGGGTAACAGAAAACACAGTTTGAAGGCCTGCCTCCCAGTTAAACAGCTTCATTCAGAACAACAGATTGACTGCTCCTCTGAAGACCTAAGAATCTGAAGGCCTCCTAGGAGATCTGCTGCAGACAAGGCAAGAGATCAGCAGACTGTCTGCCCCTCTGAAGATGGCACAGTCTGAAGGCTTCAGAAGAGGATTGCAATAGCCAGGACCACACACCTCCCAGGAGACCTACAGCAACCCAGGGACACAGGATGAAGGCTCCAGACAGAGACATCCAGACCAACTAACATCAGAGTTAACCATATGCAAGAGGCAAGTACAAGACCATAAGCAATATAAATCACTATACTTTGGCATCATCAGAACCCAGTTCTCTCACAACAGCAAGCCCTGGATACATCAACATACCTGAGCATTGGGAAGGTGACCTTAAATCCTATCTCATGAAGGTAATTGTGTCCTTTAAGGATGATATAAATAACTCACTGAAAGAGAAATACAGGAGAATTCAGATAAACAGGTAGAAGCTCTTAAAGAGGAAACAAATAAATCCCTTTAAGAAATACAGGAAAACACAATCAAACAGGTAAAGGAATTAAACAAAATGGTCCAAGTCCTAAAGGTGGAAGTAGAAACCATAAATAAAACACAAATGGAGCAATCTTTGAGATAGAAAACCTACGGAAAACGTCAGGAATTATAGATGTAAGAATCACCAACAGAATACAAGAGATACAAGAGAGTATCTCAGTTGTAGAAGATATTGACACTACTGTTAAAGAAAGTTCAAAATATAGAAAACACCTAACCCAAAATGTCCAAGAAACACAGGATACAATGAGAAGACCAATCAAAGAATTATATGAATAGAGGAGAGAGAAGATACCCAGTTCAAAGGACTCAAAAATGTCTTCAACAAAATCATAAAAGAATACTTCCCTAATCTAAAGAAAGAGATGGCCATAAATGTACAAGAAGCCTATAGAACACCAAATAGATTAGACTACAAAAGAAAATCTTCTCCTCATATAATAAACAAAACACTAAATGTACAGAACAAAGAAAGAATATTAAAAGCTGTTAGAGAAATAGTTCAACAAATATATAAAGGCAGACCTTTCAGAATTACATCAGACTTCTAAACAGAGACCCAAAAAAGCCAGAAGAGTCAGGACAGAGGTCATGTAGACTCCTAAGAGAACAGAAATGCCAGCCCAGGCTACTATACCCAGAAAAACTTGCAGTCAACTTGGATGGAGAAACCAAAATATTCTAGAACAAAACGAAATTCAAACAATATTTATCTACCAATCCAGTCCTACAGAGGATTCTAGATGGAAAACTCCAACACAAAGAAGGTACCTACACCAAAGCAAAAACAAGTTATTAATCATTTTACAACAAAGCCAGAATGAGAGAATCACAGGCACATAATGACACATACAAAGCAAGTATAACAGAAACTAACAATCATCTGTCTTTAATATCTCTCAATATCAATGGACTCAATTTTCCAATAAAAAGACATAAGCTAATAGACTGGACACACAAACATAATCCAGCATTTTGCTGCATACAAGGAATATACCTCAATAACAAAGACAGAGACTACCTCTGACTCTCAAGAACCAAGTAAGAGTTTCCATATTAATATCCAATAAAATAGACTTTCAAACAAAAGTTATCAAGTGAGATGGGGAAGGACACTTCATATTCTTCAAAGGAAAAATCCACCAAGAGTAAGTCTCAATTCTGAACATCTATGCCCCAATTTCAATGGTACCTATATTCATTAAAAAAAAACTTTATTAAAGCTCTAAACACATATTGAAACTCACACTATAATAGTGGGAGACTTCAACACACCACTCTTACTAATGGAAAGGTCATTGAAACACAAGCAAAACAGAGACACAGTGAAACTAATAGAGTTTATGAACCAAATGGATTTAACAGAAATCAACAGAACATTTCATTCTAAAAGAAAATGATATAGCTTTTTCTCAGCACCTCATGGTAACTTCTCAAAAACAGACCATATAATCTGTCACAAATCAAGTTTCAACACTTACAAGAAGATAGAAATAATTCCATGCATTTTATCAGATCACCATGGACTAAGGCCTTACTTCAATAACAACAACAAGAACAACAAAGAAAACCTACATACCCATGGAAACTGAAAAACTCTATATTCAGCAATAACTTGGCTAGAGAATAAATAAATTAAAGACTTACTAGAATTCAATGAAAATGATGTCACAGCATAACAAACTTATGAGATACAATTAAAGCAGTGCTAAGAGGAAAATTCATAGCACTTAGTACCCTGGTAAAGAAATTGGAGATCCTACACTAGCAACTGAACAACACATCTGAAAGATCTAGAACAAAAAGAACCTAACATACCCAAGAGGAGTAGATGGCAGGAATCACCATCCCTGACCTCAAGCTCTAGTACAGAGCAATAGTGATAAAAGCTGCATGGTATTGGTACAAGAACAGACAGGTTGATCAATGGAATAGAGTTAAAGACCCAGAAATAAAGCCACAGACTTAGGGACACTTCATCTTTGACCAAGAAGCAAAAAAAAAAAAAAAAATAGACAGTAAATGGTGCTGGTCTGACTGGCAGACTGTATGTAGAAAAATGAAAATAGATCTATATATATCACCTTGCACAAAGTTCAAGTCCAAGTGGTTCAAGGACCTCTACATAAAACTAGATGGAAATGGAGAGGATCCTGAGGAAAAGAAGGTCTAGTCACAGTACAAAAGTGGGATCCAGCTCAATGGGGATTTCCAAGGTCTGATACTATTATGGATGTTATGGAGAGCTCACAAAAAGGGACCTAGAAGAGGTCTGGAAGACCCAAAAAGAAGCTGAAAGAGTCAGATACAGATATTTGGACCCCAATGGACAGAAGCAGCTGATCCCTGCTGTTACACTAGGGAAGGATGAATGAAGCTGAAGGTGACCCTGTAGAAGGACCAGCAGTCTCAATTAATCTGGAACCCCAGGACCTCCTAAACACTGAACCACCAAACAGGCAGCATACACTAACTGATACGAGGCCCCTAGTACACATACAGTAGAGGACTGTGGGGTCTATGTTCATTCAGAGATTATGCACCTAACCCTCAAGAGACTGGAGGCCTCAGGTAGTTTAGAGGTCAGGTGGGGTGGGGGGTAAGGACATCTATGTGGAGACGGGAGGAGGGGAGGAGATATGGGATGTGGAAAAGTTGGAGAGTGGACAGGGGTTGGTGGGGTGGGGAATAAAATATGGAATGTATAAAAACAATTAATAAAAAACTAGACACACTGAATCTAAAAGAGAAGGTGGGAAAGAACCTCGAACTCATGTCATGGAGGTGGTGCATGGGGGAATTTCCTAAACAGAACTGCAATGGCTCAGGCTCTAAGATCAAGAATTGATAAATAGCACCTCATGAAACTGAAAATCTTCTGGAAGGCAAAGGACATAGTCAATAAGAGAAATCAGCAACCTACAGAGTAGGAAAAATTTTCACTAACACCACACTCAATAGTGGGATAATATCCAAAATATATAACTCAAGAAGTTGACCACCAAAAAAGTCAAACAACCCAATCGAAAAAATGGGGTATAGAACTAAACAATTTTCACAACAGAAGAATCTCAAATGCCTAAGAAGCCCTTAAAGAAATGTCCAAAGTCCTTAATGGTCATGGAAATACAAATAAAATGATCCCAAGAGTCCACCTTACACCAATCAGAATGCCTAAGATCAAAAAGTTTTGGTGAAAGCACATATTGGTGAGAATGTGGAGAAAGAAGAGCACTCCTCCATTGCTGGTGGGATTACAAACTGGTACAACCACTCTGGAAAACAATCTGGGATTTTCTCTGAAAACTTGAAATAGATCTAACTCAAAACCTGGCTAAACCACTCTTGGGCATATATTCAAATGATGCTCCACCATGCCACAGGCGCACATGTTCCAATATATTCATAACAGCCTTATTTGCCATAGACAGAAGCTGGAAACAACCCAGATGTTACAAAACAGAGGAATGGACACCAAAAATGTGGTACATTTACACAATAGAATACTACTCAGCTATGAAGAACAAGAACCAACCCATCTCTCATTATGGCAAGATCTTATTTAGAGTTGAAGTCTTAACCCTAGACTCTAAACTTTAGAGGATTTCCCAATAGAGTTGCCACTTTGTATCTTCTATAGCAACTCATTTTATGTAAATTTAATTGGTTTCTTCATCCACCTTTCATGTAACAAACATGTTTATAGGCACAATGTGTCTATGTGTTCTGAAGTATAATTTCAAATTGAATCTTAACACCTAGACTAATTGTGTGTTCAAAAACCTAGGAGAGTATTGGAAGTTATTGTGACAATCCACATGTATTTGAAATAACCTTAATTTGACACATATCTTCACTGTAACTTTAAAAACTGAAAAGTAAATGCTAATCTGTGTCATGATCCAGTGAATATGTAAATGCAAAAACTGCTAGGAAAATGTTTAATTAGGAAAATGTAATCAGTCTTCATGTACCAAAAATAATTATCTCAGCATGATACTATTCAACTGTTGATTAAAAGTATATATTAATATATTTGTAATAATTATATTGCCACTCACCTTTTCATGCAATGAAATCTGAAGATAGTTGTGGGTTTTCTAGGATTTTATGATGGAGAAGAAATCAGAGCCTTCAAACTGTCCATTTAGTGCAAATAAGGAATTGGCAATAGACGATTATCATTTACCATATACTTTTCAGTGATGAAAATCAAAGTACAAATACTCATGAATAAATACATTTTTACATTAGCAGTTCTTTAACTAACACAAAACTTCCTTAAAAATGTACAGGAACAATAAAATTATCAAAAGTTAATTGCAGTGGTTGAGACATAGCGACTGAAGAAGGATAGGGCAGGCCTAGATTAGCTACCACCTAAAAAAGATAATTGGTTCTATATTAATATATAAAAATGTTTTCAGATATCCACCATAAAAGAGGTTTTCAAGAAAAATGTCTGCAAGGTTATTTGTACGTAGATGCTCAATTTGAAAGACATTATTCATAACAATTAGCAAAATACATATCTTACATGGGGGCCATATTTAGATATGGCTTACATACCATCTCAACATTTGTATGTTCTTTCTGTTATAATCAAATAAGCAGAAATGAGAAATTGCTAATGTTTTAGAAGAGACACTAAGAGCTTCTGCAGTAGAAATTCACAGGTATAATAAGACCTCAAAAGATTTTGTGTGCAAGATTCAGAATAGGAAATATAAACCACAGTAGCTATGCTATTTGAATTCTGGAGAAGAGGGAAAATTTTAAAATGTTGAATTTATCTAATATCTTTTAGAAATTTGGTTTCTACTTAAGACCACCCATAACCATATACGTGTGTGTATGTTTATATAGATATAAACATGCATATACTTATATATTCATACATGTATATATACATATGCATATATGTAGATAAATATATATGTTTGTCCATGCATATATGATTATACAAATATGTATATATGCATATGTGGACATATAAATATATATTTATGAATAAATATAATTATTAAATATAATATTTATATATAAATATAGATATATAATTATATATGCATATGTACATACATAGGTGTATATATGTATTGATACAAACATATATGAGAAAAATAATTTAGCTGACTCATAGATTTCTCTCTATTGTTGCATAAAAGGTGTAAATTAATAGGGTAATTCACATTATGAAAGCTTGCAGCAGTGAGGATAGGAAAGGTCATAGAGACATGGAGAAGGAACAATGTAAGAGACAGGCAGAGAGACAGAGACAGAGACAGAGAGACAGATACAGAGAACTGGGAAGGAGCTAGAAATACCCTCACAGAAACACACAAAGGTGTGCTTTACAAGTCTCAAACCTCTCCAGTTGGCATTCATTCAATATTACTATTCAGCAAAAATGGTAAAGTAATAGATATATATGCCAATGTATTCATATATATATAACATATATGAGATATATTATGAAAAATATATACTATAAAATATGATATATAAAATATATATGAAGAAAAATTACAAATATATATACTAAAATATACCAGATATAGAATAGTGTAAGAACAGCAATAATGAAAGATCTAACAATGATTCAGGAAAAGAAGGTCAGGTCAGTCTCGAATCTTATGGAAATATAGGTGAATATGTAGCGATAGAAGTTGTGGCTTATATATTTTACTAGGAAAAAAATGGGTAGTAATCATAGCCAAAGTAACTGGATAAAGAGATAAATAAAATTGGAAAAATAGTAGAGAAGAAACTACTGGAAAATAAGTGATGACTATGACTAGGAGTTTCCACATCTTCAGAAATGTTTCCTGATGGGTCCTAAATTCATGTCAGTATAGCTAGGAGTATTAACAACTTTACATGCTGGACCATGCCACTAGCTCTATGGTAGTGATTTATCTGTTTTTATACTATGTTATTAGAAGCATAACCCCTGAATTTTTTATTAGATACTTTAAAGTTAGTGTGATTTAAAGATTTCAGATTTATTTCACCAGTGGTTTGGGCTTCTGTAAGAATCCATGTGGTGATTGGATGGCTGTATTCTCTGTAAGGACTGCTATTGAGACCACGTTAAGAACTGCACTACTTCTACAGCCGGGTTTAAAACATGGGTGCTCAAGTATTTCACATCTGGTAATATATTGATATAAAATTTCCCCATGTGTTTATTCTTTTCATGCTCTCAAACATATTTTGAAGTTTTTCTTGTGAAAATCTTTTATTTACTTAAGTGAATTTTCCATTTTATATTTTAAGAAGAAATTCTCTAATTTCTCCTTTAAATATTTATTTGTGATAGTTCATTAGTGTGTGATAGTAAAACTGATGTTTACATTCGATTCTGTATTCTCTAAGTAAATTCTTCTTTTTTTTAATTTCCAATGGATTTGTGTAAGGAGACTTTATATAGACATAGGCATAGGTAGATGTACATTATAAAATTGTGACATTTACAAACAGAGATTATTTAGTTGTTTCTTCCTAGTTTGTTTGCATTTTGTTTAATTTCCTGCACATATTGTTCTTTTTGGAGTTCACAGATTTAGAGCAAAAGGAGGCAAAGAGAATGGCTAACTACTTTAGTTCCCAAACACTTAACTTTGAGAACTTCATATGTGACCTACAGTTTTCAAGATAATTTGATCTTGTATTTTTCTGTGTATTTTCAAAAGTATATTGTGTACATATTTTGGTAGTAATTTTTTTTACTATATTATATCATACTAACTGCTTTTTTTTGCTGTTGTTCACTTTTTTTCTTTTTTTTATTATTTATTTTATTTTATGTTTTTAATTTACATTCCAAATCACTTCCCCTTTCCCGTTTCCTCCCTCCCCGAAAGTCCCATAAGCCCCCTTCCCTCCCTCTTTTCTCCATTCAACCCCCTCCCGTTACTCTGTCCTGGCGTTCCCCTACATCCAGTCTTTCCAGGACCAGGGGTCTTTTATAAGTAGCAACAACGTCAAATCAGCATAAGGTTCACTTGGTAATGGATTGTGATCTTTTCAACATGCTGTTGTGTTACTATTCTAAAGATTTTATGAGTATGGCAATTATGTACATTGGTGTTATAGTGGTTCTTCTTATAATATAATCATTTTCTTATTCCAGGCTTGACAGACAGTACAAAAACTGTGAGCAAAATATCTGAGGCCATACAACATCAGGTGTCACAGGTGAATACAAAGAACAAAATGCTCTGTTCAGGAAGCACAACAATGTTTTAGACAGGAAAATCTCAGGATTGAAGAACATATTAGGAACTACATAACTGATAGAAGCTTAAGGCTAAATCATAGAGGGAAAGTGCACAGTACAAAACGAAAAGAAAATAATAAAAAAAATCACTATCATCACTATGACAAATGATTTAAGTAAAAATTAGATCAAAGTTGAAAAGATAGTTTTCAGAAATGAATTGCATATAGCTAATATGATATGTTACCAGAATTATAACTATACAGAAAATGCAAACCAAGACCACAATTGGGTATCCCTATATATTTACATATATAATTTTGATGGAATATCAGTTGGTTCCATCTCTATCAAAAATGATAATTTTTTTTCTCAAAAATATTAGAATAAAGAACTACCATATGATGTAGCAATAAATGTGCCAGGAATTTAAACTAAGTAGTTTTATCAGGAACTCAAAAAAATTGGATACCCATGAGTATTTAAATATTTTTTACAATATCAATACATGGAGGGACAGTTATTTTACTTGAATCAGAAAACTAATGCAAGAAGAGAATACACATAAAAAAGAATGTGAAGTCCTCCTTAAAAATAAGAAAATTTAAGATGGTGGATTTGATATTTTCCTTTGTAACTCTATCAATTAAAAAGTGTCAAGGTAACCATTTGGGGACATAAAGCAAAAGAGGTAAAAAGAAAGTCATGAAAAGATGGTAAAAGTCATCACAAAACAAAAAGATATTAGAGAGAAATATAGGAGCAATTCTGTAGCTCAAACGCTGTCTCCATTACAGACAGAGGTGAAGTCATGGGTCCTGTGTCAGCTTAGAGTATGCTGGCACTCCTGGTGACAAAAAATTGATAATTAAGGCATAGAAAAAGCCCACAATGTTCATCACTCTTAAATACAAATGCGGATTTGGTGTGATAGCATTAGCTCTTGAATGGTAGGCTGGAATCTGAGACAAAACGTGATTTTCATCGCCATGCCTCGAAGGACTATATTCAGATGATTTCTGGAGGTGCCTAGCAAAAGTAGCTTACTCTAATCATTTTAAATCAAGGAACTGTCAAAAGTCCTGGACTCTACAATGCTATGGGGCCTGCCTCAAAATATCTATATGTTTTTTTCTTTGAGATTGTTTATACAGTGGATTACATTGATGGATTTCCTTATACTGAACCATCCCTGCATCGCTGGGATGAAGCCTACTTGATCGTGGTGAATGATCGTTTTGATGTATTCTTGGATTCGGTTGGCAAGAATTTTATTGAGTATTTTTCCATCAATATTCATAACAGAGATTGGCCTGAGATTCTCTTTCTTTGTCAGATCTTTGTGTGCTTTTGGTATTAGCGTAATTGTGGCTTCATAGAACGAGTTGGGTAGTGTTCCTTCTGTTTCTATTTTGTGGAACAATTTGAAGAGTATTGGTGTTAGGTCTTCTTTGAAGGTCTGATAGAATTCTGCACTAAAACCATCTGGACCTGTGCTTTTTTTTGGTTGGAAGACTTCCAATGACAACTTCTATTTCTTCAGGGATTATAGGATGGTTTAGATGGTCTATTTGATCCTGATTTAATTTTGGTATTTGGTATCTGTCATGCTAAAGGTCTTGGAAAGATCAGGAATTCAAGGCCCATATCTAAACATAGTAAAAGCAATTTACAGCAAACCAGTAGCCAACATCAATCTGAATGGAGAGAAAGTTGAAGCAATCCCACTGAAATCAGGGACTAGACAAGGCTGCCCTCTCTCTCCATATCTTTTCAATATAGTACTTGAAGTTCTAGCTAGAGCAATTAGACAACAAAAGGAGGTCAAAGGGATACAAATTGGAAAGGAAGAAGTCAAACTATCACTATTTGCAGACGATATGATAGTATACTTAAGCGACCCAAAAAACTCCACTAGAGAACTCCTACAGCTGATAAACACCTTCAGCAAAGTGGCCGGATATAAAATCAACTCAAACAAGTCAGTAGCCTTCATATACTCAAAGGATATGAGAAAGAAGTAAGAGAAATGATACCCTTCATGATAGCCACAAACCATACAAAGTATCTTGGTGTGACTCTAACCAAACAAGTGAAAGATCTGTTTGACAAGAACTTCAAGTGTCTGAAGAAAGAAATTTAAGAAGACCTCAGAAGATGGAAAAATCTGCCATGCTCATGGATTGGCAGGATTAATATAGTAAAAATGACCATCTTGCCAAAAGCAATATACAGATTCAATGCCATTCCCATCAAAATCCCAACTCAATTCTTCATAGAGTTAGTAAGAGCAATTCAAAAATTCCTCTGGAATAACAGAAAACCCAGGATAGCTAAAACTATTCTCAAGAGTAAAAGAACCTCTGGGGGAATCAGTATCCTGGACCTCAAGCTGTACTACAGAGCAATAGTGTCAAAAATGGATGGTATTGGTACAGTGACAGGCATGTAGATCAATGGAACAGAATTGAAGACCCAGAAATGAATCCACACTCCTATGATCACTTGATCTTTGACAAAGGAGCTAAAGCCATCCAGTGGAAAAAAGATAGCCTTTTCAACAAATGGTGCTGGCTCAACTGGAGGTCAACATGCAGAAGAATGCAAATTGACCCATTCTTATCTCCTTGCACTAAGCTCAATTCCAAGTGGATCAAGGACCTCCACATAAAACCAGACACACTGAAACTAATAGAAAGGAAACTAGGGAAAAACTTTGAACATATGGGCACAGGGGAGAATTTCCTGAATAGAACTCCAATAGCTTATGCTCTAAGATCAAGAATTGACAAATGGGACCTCATTAAATTACAAAGTTTTTGCAAGGCAAAAGACACTGTCAAAAAGACAAAGCGGCAACCAACTAACTGGGAAATGATCTTTACCAACCCTACATCCGACAGAGGCTAATATCAAATATATACAAAGAACTCAAGAAGTTAAACTCCAGAGAGGCAAGTAACCCTATTAAAAATGGGGTACAGAGCTAAACAAAGAGTTCTCCCCTGAAGAATATCTAATGGCTGAGAAGCACCTAAAGAGATGTTCATCATCCTTAGTCATTAGGGAAATGCAAATCAAAACAACCCTGAGATTCCATCTCACACCAGTCAGAATGTCTAAGATCAAAAACAGAGGAGACAGCAGTTGTTGCCGAGGATGTGGAGAAAGAGGAACAGTCCTCCACTGCTGGTGGAATTGCAAGCTGGTACAACCACTCTGGAAAGCTGTCTGACTGTTCCTCAGAAAACCGGGCATGACACTCCCAGAGGATCCGGCTATACCACTCCTGGGCATATACCCAGAGGCTTTACCTGCATGCAATAAGGACACATGCTCCACTATGTTCATAGCAGCCTTATTTATAATAGCCAGAAGCTGAAAAGAACCCAGATGTCCCTCAACGGAGGAATGGATTCAGAAGATGTGGTATATTTACACAATGGAATACTACTCTGCAATTAAAAACAATGAATTCACGAAATTCCTAGGCAAATGGTCAGAACTTGAAAATATCATCCTTAGTGAGGTAACCCAATCAGAAAAAAACACACATGGTATGCAGTCACTGATAAGGGGATATTAACCCAGAATCTCGGAATACCCTAGACACAATTCGCATATCAATAGATTTCCAAGAAGATGGAAGGAGAGACCCCTGGTCCTGGAAAGACTGGGTGTAGGGGAAAGCCAGGACAGAGAAGCGAGAGGGGATTGAATGGGGAAAAGAGGGTGGGAAAGGGGGATTATGGGACTTTCGGGGAGGGAGGAAAAGGGACTGGGGAAACGATTTTAAGTGTAAATAAAAAAAACTTAGAAAAGAAAATAAAATTAAAAAAAATATATATATGGGGAGCAAAGAATAGAGAAATAGGGAGGAAGGGCAAGGACACTATGGGGAGTTAGGCCAAAGGAGACTGTTGTACAAAGGGCAAATTGATAGGTGAGCCTGTCCTCCAGTAGGGGATATCCTCTACTGCCTACAGATTTCTTCAAAGAAAGAAAATGCTACATTGGTGTCCATTACAGCTACAGGCTTTGTGTTATGTTATCAGGAAATACTAAAGTGTCTAAATTAGTTCCCACTGATTTCTAAGAACCCTTTACTCCTCCAAGGCAGTGTAGAACCTGAACACTTAGATTGTTGTGTAGATCAGTATGATTTTTCTGTTCCTCATTCTCTGACAATCTCATTCTTTTTGTTGACATGTTGCTTCCCTACTCTACATGAAGGGTATAGCATTCTCTTTCAGTATTTGATGCCCCTGAAAATACAAATTTGGAGAGGAGGGTCTGGAAGGAGTGGTCATAAACCTTTTTGGGGGTAAGCAATATTTATAGATTGCAAAGAAGTGGTATCTAAGCTGAACACAGCCCTTCCATTAAAAATGTATTTAATTTGTTTGGCCCTCAGTAAGTATACAGAATCAACAAGGAAACTTTACAATTAAACTCTCCATAAACTTGCTCAGTTCTATATCTCCTCTTCCACAAGACTCCCAGAGCACTGCCTGATATATAGTTGTGGGTCTCTGCATCATTTTTCATCCACTGCTGTTTAAGATTATAAGGAGATAGTTATGCACAGAGTATCATTAAGAGTGTATCAGAGAATTGGCTATCTTTTGTAGCCACTATGTTTCAAATTCTACTAGTCATAGACTCAGTGTTCCCACAAACTCTGCTCTATTTTTATCCCTACATATCAGTTTGGGGTTGAATGTTTTATGGATGGGATGATGTTTCCTCCCTTGACTGAAAAACTCACCAGACAACAAGAGGTAGGCTCTTCAGTTTCCATATCCCTAGCAGGTAGGAATCTCAGCTAGTGTCACCCCATAGACTTCCTGGAACCTCCACCATATCAGTTCTCCATTTATTCCCTGAGAAGCTCCCATCAATTGAAATTCCCTCTCCTACACCCCTTCTCCTGAAATCAAATTACCATCCCTATTTCACTCATTTTTCCTCTTTGCATCTAGTTCCCTCACCCCGTCCAACTCTGATGATTGTTTTGTGTTCTTTTCTGAGTGAAATTCACACATTCTCCATTGAAACCTCCTTATTACTTAGTTTCATTGGGTATGTGAACTATAGTATGGCTATCCTGTACTTTATAGCTAATGTTAACTTATAAGTGAATACATCCAATCCATGTGTCCTAGACTTGGGTTACCTTACTCAGAATGATATTTTCTACTTTCTTTCATTTGCCTGCAAATTCAGTTATATAGATTTACCTCATTTTCTCAATGCATTCCTCTTTTAAGAGACATCTAGGTTGTTTCTAGCTTCTGGTTATTACAAATATAGCTGTTATGAACATAGTTAAGCAAGTGTCTTTGTGGTATAGTGGGGCATCATTTGAGTATATGTTCAGAAGTGGTATAGCTAGGTCTTAAGGTAGAACTGTACTCAGTTTTGAGAAACCACCAGATTTACTTCCAAAGTGGTTGTACAATTTTGCACTCCCACCAGCAATGAAGGAATGTTCGTTCACCTTACTCAGCAAACTCTTGAGGTTTTGATATTAGCCATGAGGGGTATAAGATGGAATTTCAGAGTCATTTTGATTTGCATTTCCCTAATTACCAAGAACTCTGATTAATTCTTTAAGTGCTTCTTGGTCCCACTTGGAATAGAAAATGGTTTATTTCACTTTTAAGTCTTATAAGTCCCCCTTTGACTGGGGGAAACACAGGACAGGAACTAAAAGCAGGACCCTGAAACAACTGAAGCAGAATCCATCAAGGAACATTGTAAACTGCCTGGTTCCCCATGTTTTACTCAGTTTGATTTCTTGTACAACTCAGAACCATCTTCCTAAAGGTGTCACTGCCCACAGTGACCTAGACACTCCCACATCATTCAACAATCGAGAAAATGCACAACAGGGTTGCCTACAGGCCAATTTGATTGGCCTATTTTCTTAATTTAAGACCTCTATTCCCCACTGACTATGGCTCATGTCACATTGGTATAAACCTAGCTAGCAGAACCTTAAGTAATAAATAAATAAATACATAAATAATAAATAAATAAATAAGAACAAAATTATGTAAAGAATAAAAAAGTGTTACACATGAAATCCATGTGCAATGTCACGAATAAAGATATATAATGTGAAAACAACATCACATTGTAATAACTATACTTAGTGCATTATCATGGTGTATAGAGAGTCTTCTTTGCATAAATACTGAACAATCTTATGTGTTTAACCCCCAATGCTCACCAGAGTTCTTAGACAGTGACCATTTGTAAGACATGTATAAAAAATAATGTATGAAACCACAATAAAATGAGAGCATTTAAGGTAGTATAGGAAACATATTCCAACGCCTAAATTGATTCACTGGATGAGTAGAAGAATATAGACACTGGAACAAAATTTAATAAGGTTGTGCTGGCTTGTTGTATACCATTTTTTAATCAGGTTATTTGTTTTTTGGTGTCTACTTTCTTGAGTTCTTTATATTTATTGAATATTAGTCTTCTGATGGATGTAGGACTGATGAAGATGTTTTTCTCTTCTTTAAGCTGCCACATTTTCCTATTGATGTTGTCCAGAGACTTGCAAAATATTATCAGTTTTATGTGGCCACATTTATTAATTGTTAATCATAATGCCTGAGCTATTGGTGCTTTGTTCATCAGTTTGTCTCATTGGCCAATGAGTAGAAGGAAGATCCCAATTTTCCCTTTGATTAGATTAATTATGTTCAGTTTTATGTTGAGATCTTTAATCCACTTAGTCTTGAGTTTTGTGCAGGGTAACAGATATGGGTCTATTTGTATTCTGCTACATACAGACATCCAGTTAGAAAAACACCATTTGTTGAACATAGTTTCTTCTTTGCACTATATGGTTTTAGCTTCTTTGTAAAACATCAAGTGTTCATAGATGTGTGGATGCATTTCTAAGTTCAATTCCACTGATCAAGCTGTCTGTTTCTATACCAATACTATCCAGTTTTTATTAATATTTCTCTGTGGTATAATTTCAGATCAGGGATGGTGACATCTTCAGATGTTCTTTTATTGTACAGGATTGCTTTTGCTATCCTGGATGTTTTCGTTTTTCCACATGAAGTTGAGAATTGATATTTTGTGGTCTGGGAAGAATTGTATTGGATTTTTAATGGAATTGTATTGAATCTCTAGATTATTATCGGTAACATGGTCATTTTTACTTCTACTCTATGAGCATGGGAGATATTTCTATTTTTCTGATCTTCCTCAATTTATTTCTTCAGAGACTTGATGTTCTTGTAATGCAGCTTTTATCACTTGCTTTTTAATGATGACACCAAGATATCATATATTGTTTCTGGCATTATAAAGGGTTTTGTTTTCCTGATTTATTTCTCACCTAGTTTATCATTTGTATAAAGGAGGGTTACTCATATTTATTTTAGCTAATTTACTCTTCAGCCACTTTGCTGAAGGTATTTATAAGCTATATGAGTTCTCTGGTAGAGCTTTTAGTGTCACATATGTACACTATCATATCATCTGCAAATAATGATACTTTGATTTCTTTTCAAATTTGTATCCTCTTGATATCCTTTAGTTCTCTAACTGCTTTAGCTAAAATTTCAAATACTATGTTGAACAGAAATGGAGTGGGTTGGAAATCTTGCCTTGTCACTGATTTTATTGGAATTACTTTAACTTTCTCCTCATTTAATTTGATGTTGCCTATTGGCTTGTTATATATTTCTTTTATTATATTTCAGTATGTGTCTTGTATCCCAGATCTCTCTAAGACTTGTAATATGGAAGAGTATTGGATTGTGCCAAGTACTTTGTCAGCATATAATGAGATGATCATGTAGTTATTTTCTTTGAGTTTGTTTATATGGTAGATTTTGTTGATAGTTTCTCTGGTATTCAACCATGGGATCCCTGGGATCATGTTGGATCCTGATGGATCATGGTAGTTGATGTTTTCAATGTATTCTTGAATTTTATTTGTGAGTATTTGATATCAATATTCATAATGGAAATTAGTCTAAAATTTTCTTTGTTGAGTATTTGTGTTGTTTGAGTGTCAGAGTGACTATATATACTTAGTGTGAGTTTGGAAAAGGTTCTTCTATTTGTATTTTGTGGAATAGAATAGTTTGAGGAGTATTGGTATTAACCCATATTGAAAGTCTGGTATTATTCTGTGCTATATCCTTTTTTTTTTTTTGGTTGGACAAATTCTAATGACTCTTTTTATTTCCTTAAGAGTTGTAGTACAACTTAGATAAGACAGTTGATGTGATCTTGATTTACCTTTGGTAAGTGGTATCTATCTAGAAAATCATCTATTTCATTTATATTTTCCAATTTTGTGTTGTACAGGCTTTTGAAGTAACACCTAAAGATCCTTTGAATTTCCTCAATGTCTGTTGTTTTCTCTCCTTTTTGTTTCTGATTTTGTTAATTTGCATACTGATATCTGACTTGAAGTTAGTTTGGCTAAGTGTCTGCTTATTTTATTGATTTTTCTCAAAGATCAAATTCATTGTTTCATTGACTATATTTTTG
The DNA here is from genome assembly GCA_036184795.1 of Tokudaia tokunoshimensis. NCBI lineage: Eukaryota > Metazoa > Chordata > Mammalia > Rodentia > Muridae > Tokudaia > Tokudaia tokunoshimensis. Next base: position 140,735,926 of record BTHU01000003.1, read on the forward strand.
TTCTCTTTGTTTCTAACTTATTCATTTTATCCATAATTTGAAAATTTCTTGCTCTCTACTACACTTAGGTGTGTTTGCTTCTTTTTTATAGAGAGCTTTTATATATATATATACTGCTACAATAAGAATTCTCTAATTTCTTTATAAAGTTTCTTCTTAGTTTCATCATTGTTTCCCATAAGTTTGAGTATTTTGTTCCTTCATTTTCATTGAATTCTAGAAAGGTTTTAATTTGTTGATGTATTTCTTCGCTGACACAGTGATCATTGAGTAGAGCATTGCTCCATTTCTAGAAGTTTGAGGCTTTCTGTTGTTTCTGTTCTTGAAATCCATCTTTATACTGTTCTGATAAGATACAAGGTATTATTTCAATTTTCTTGTATTTGTTAATGTTTAGTTTGTGACATACAATATGGTCAATATTGGAGAAGGTTCAATAAGGTACTGAAAAGACGTTATTGTGTGTGTGTGTATTTGGGTGAAATGTTGCATATTAAGTCAGATTGATTCATAACCTCAGTTATCTTCAATATTTCTGTTTAGTTTTTGTCTGCATGACTTGTTCATTTTAATGGACTATTGAAGTCTCCTACGATTAATGTGTGTGGTTTTATGTGAAGGTTACGTTTTAGTAGTATTTCTTTTGCAAATATTTTTGCCCATGATTTGGGGTATAGATATTCAGAAGTGATGTGTCTTCTTACTGGATTTTTCCTTTAAAAAATAACTTCCCCCACCTTTTTTGACTAATTTTGAAAGAAAATCTGTTTTAGTAGATATTAGCATGGCAAGTTCAGCTTGCTTCTTTGGACAATTTGCTTGGAAAACATTTTTTCCAAACATTAACTGAGATAATATTTGTAATTTTTTACTTATCCGTTTCTTTATTTTTAATTTTTTCTCTGCCCCAACAATAGTTTAATCATCTTCCTAGTGCAAAATGTGATTGAGTACACAAAACCACCTTTCAAGGGTATCTGCTAAAAGCAAATAGAGAAAAGATGAAAGCAAACTTTCTCCTTATTTCTTTTCCTTTGTCCCCCTGCCCTCCCATTCTCCATTTTTTCTTCCTTTGCTTTTACATTTCTATTTTTTTTTTACTTTTTAAAAATCATTTATAGGATGCTGCATTTTACACATCCCAGAACATACATTCTGAACAAAAACTCAACAACTCACTATTAAGGTATTATCTTCAACACAAAGTCTTGTGTAAGTCCATTCATACAAATATCATGAAACTGTAAATCTTTAAAGGAATATCCTTTGTATAGTGGATGAGATACAGGCTTTTGCACAGTTTAGCAATCCAAAGTCCTGGAAATACATTTAGAAGTATATTTGAAAAAAAAGATGAGAAAAACCTTTACTCCAAACTAATTCATTTTATTAGAATATTTAGCTAAATTTGTGAAGACTCAGAAAATTATCGTCTAAGAAAAAACCACATGTTAAAATGAACAAATCCATATCATTACTTATTTTGCCTTTATTTAGAAAACTAAGGAAATTGTTAAACTTGTGAGAAACAACTAAGTGATAAACTTACATTGTTCTCAGTATTGAAATTTGTTGAACAGGACCTCATTGTTAGTAGAATCTAACTACTAGTAGAAGCAGTATAGGCCCTTGTTTCAAATGACTGACTGGATGTAGGGGAATGCCAGGACAGAGAAACGAGAGGGGGTTGAATGGAGAAAAAAGGGAGGGAAGGGGGCTTATGGGACTTTTGGGGAGGGAGGAAACGGGAAAAGGGAAATGATTTGGAATGTAAATAAAAAAAAAACTTAGAAAATAAAAAAAAAAGAGTTAGGTTGGGCATTCTCCAAGGTGCTTTTTAAACTATTTATTTTGTGAAATGAAGAAAACTGTTTATCACAAAGGAATACCAATATAAACTTCTTTTCTAACAGAAAAAAAAAGTGTAGTCACTGGAAGTTCTTCTAGGAATGACCATCAGTGTCCTGTAAAGTGGATTTTCTTCATGTGTATCTTACAATGCTCTTCCCTAAATAGTGAATATTCCAAATCCAGTGAGCCTCAGTTTCCATACTTTCTGACATGATATGGTTAATATCCTTGAGTCAATGTCTTGCATCTTTCTCAAGTTGTACATGCTTTCTTCCACATAACTCCAACAGTGAGTCTACCAGGACCTATTTTATCCATTCTCACCTTGTGCTTTTACATTTCAAATGTAATTCCCCCTTTCCAGTTTCATCTCCACAAGGCCCCTACCCCCTCATCCCTCTATCCTATCTCTATGAGGGTTCTCCTCAGCTCCTGCCTCAGCTGCTTAGCAGACCCCTATCCTGGGTCATCAAGCCTTCACAGGACCAAGGGCTTCCATCACAATGATGCCAAATAGGCAATTTTCTGCTACATATCCATCTGGAGCCATGGGATCCTCCCCCCATGCCTTCTTTGTTTGGTGGTTTAGTCCCTTGGAGTTTTAGGGGGTCTAGCTGATTGATATTGTTGTTCTTCCTAAGAGGTTGCAAATCCCTTAAGCTCCTAAAGTCCTTGCCCTAATTTCCACACTGGGATCACTGTGATCAGTCCTTCCGATGTTTGACTGTATACATCTGTATCTGTATTGGTCAGGCTCTGGCAGACCCTCTCAGGAGACAGCTATACTGGGTTCCTGTCAGCAAGCACATTTTGGCTTCAGTAATAGTGTCTGGTTTTGGTGTCAGCAGATAGGATGGATCCCTAGATGGGGCAGTCTCTGGATGGTCTTTCCTTCAGTTTCTGCTATATTCTTTGTCTCTGCATTTCCTTTTGACAGGAAGAATTCTGGATTAATATTATTGAGGGGTATGGGTGGCCCCATTCCTCAACTGGGGCCATGCCTATTCCCTGAGTATGGTTTCTACAGTTTCTATTTCCCTTTGTTGGGTATTTCACCTAAAGAACTCCCTCTTGGGTCCTGGGAAATTCTTGAGTCCCTGAAATCTGAGACTTTCTAGTGGCTATCCCCAGTTCTACCTCCCCCACTGCTACAGACCTACTTTCAAATTGCTGTACCACTGTATTTCTCCCCCAACTCCTCCCATATCTAATCTGCCCACCTTTTCCCTCCCCCTTCTTTTTCCCTTCCAGATCCCTCTCTCCCTCTACTTCCCAGAGATTATTCTCTTGCCTGTCTTGAGTAGTACTCTAGCACCCACACTTTGGTAGGATCTTCTTTCCTCTTGGGTTTCATATGGCCTGGGAGTTACATTGTGGGTATTCTGATCTTCCGTTTGACTAATATCCACTTATCAGTGAGTACATACTATGTGTGTTGTTTTGTGATTGGATTACCTCACTCAGGAAGATATTTTCAAGTTCCATCCATTTGCCTATGAATTTCATAAATGTTTTTAATAGCTGAGTAGTATTCTACTGGACAAATGTACCACATGTTCTGTATCCATTCCTCTGTTGAAGGACATCTGGGTTCTTTCTACCTTCTGACTGCTATGAACATAGTGGAGCATATGTTCTTGTTATGCGTTGGAACATCTTTTGGGTATATGGCCAGGAGTGGTATAGCTGGGTCCTCAGGTAGAATATTTCCAGTTTTCTGAGGAATGGCCAGGCTGATTGGCAGAGTGGTTGTACCAACTTGCAATCCTACCATCAGTATAAGTGTTCCCCTTTCTCCATATCCTCACCAGTATCTGCTCTCACCTGAGTTTTCATCTTAGCCATTCTGACAGGTATGAGGTGGAATCTCAGAGTTGTTTTGTTTTATATTTTCCTCATGACTAAGGATGTTGAACATTTCTTCAGGTGCTGCTCAGCCATTCAATATTCCTCAATTGAGAATTCTCTATTTGGTACTGTATCCCATTTTTAATAGGGTTATTTGGTTCTCTGAAGTCTAATTTCTTGAGTTCTTTGTATATTTTGGATAATAGCCCTCTATCAGATGTAGGGTTCATATAGATGTTTTCCCAGTCTGTGGATTGCCCTTTTGTCCTATTGAAAATGTCCTTTGCCTTACAAAAGCTTTTCAATTTTATGAGGTCCCATTTGTCAATACTTGATCTTAGACATAAGCCATTGGTGTTCTGTACAGGAAAATTTCCCCTGTACCAATGTCTTCAAGGTTCTTTCCCACTTTCTCTTCAATTAGATTCAATTAGATTCAGAGTATCTAGTTTTATGTGGAGGTCCTTAATCCATGTGTACTTGAGCTTTTTACAAGGGAATAAGAATGGGTCAATTTACATTCTTTTACATGTTGACCACCAGTTGAACCAGCACATTTTTTTTTTTGAAAATGCTGTCTTTTTTTACACTGGTTGGTTTTGGCTCCTATGGCCAGTTTTCTTATGATAATCCTGCTGACCCATGAGCATGGGAAACTTTCCATCTTCTGAGTTCTTCAATTTCTTTTTTCAGAGCCATGAATTTCTTGATACAAATCTTTCACTTGGTTATTAAGCATCACAAGATATCTCATACTATATGTGACTATTGTAACTGGTGTTATATTCATGATTTCTTTATCAGTCCTTTTATCTTTTGAGTAAAGGAAAGCTGCTGATTTGTTTGAGTTAAGTTAGTAACCAGCCACTTTGCTGAAGTTGTTTATTGCTATAGGAGTTGTCCCACGGATTTTTATGGGTCACATAAGTGTACTATCATAGCATCTGCAAATAGTGAGATCTTGATTTCTTCCTTTCCAATTTGTATCCCCTTGATATCCTTTTGTTTCCTAATTGATCTGGCTAGAACATCAAGTACTTTACTGAATAGATAGGGGGAGAGTTGGGAGCCTTGTCTTGTCCCTGATTTTAGTGGAATTGCTTCAAATTTCTGTCCATTTAGTTTGATGTTGGCTATTGGCTTGCTGTATTTTGCTTTTATTATATTTAGGCATGATCCTTGAATGCCTATTCTCTCCAATATCTTCTACATGAAGGAGTGTTATATTTTGCCAAAAGATTTTTTAGCATCTAATAAGAGTATAATGTGTTTTTTTTCCCTTTGAGTTTGTTTATATTGTGGTTTATGTTGACAGATTTCCATATATTGAACCATCTGTACATCCCTGGGATGAAACCTACTTGACCATGGTAAATGATCATTTTGTTGTATTTTTGGATTTGGTATGTAAGAATATTATTGAGTACTTTTGTATCAATATTCAGAGGGAATTTGGTCTGAAGTTTTCTTTCTTTGTTGAATCTTTGTGTGGCTTAGGTTTTAGTGTAACTGTGGCCTCATAGAATGCATTAGGAAGTGTTCCTTTTGTTTATATTTTATGAATTGCTTTGAGAAGTATTGGTATTTGCTTTTCTTTGAAGGTCTGATAGAGTTCTGTGCTAAAACCATGTGGCCCTTGGAATTTTTTGGTTGACAGACTTTTAATGACTGTTTCTATTTCTTTAGGATTTATGGGACTGTTTAGATGGTTTATCTGATTCTGATTTAACTTTGGAGTTTGGTATCTGTCTAGAAAATCATCCATTTCATCTAGATTTTCAATTTTTGTTGGGTATAGCCTTTTGTAGTAGGATCTGATAATTTGTTGTATTTCTCCAGTTTATGTTGTTATGTCTCCATTTTCATTTATGATTTTGTTAATTTGGATGCTGTCTCTGTTGCCTCTGGTTAGTCTGGCTAAGGGTTTACCTCTCTTGGTGATTTTCTTAAAGAACCACCTCCTGGTTTGGTTGATTCTTTGTATAGTTCTCTTGGTTTCTACTTAGTTTATTTTGGCCCTGTGATTGATTATCCTGCCACCTATTCCTCTAGAGTGTATTTGCTTCTTTTTGTTCTGGAGCTTCTAGATGTGCTATTAATCTGATTGTGTATGCTCTTCCCAATTTCTTTATGGAAGCATTCAGAGCTATGAGTTTTCCTCTCAGCACTGCTCTCATTGTGTGCCATAAGTTGGATATGCTGTGCCATTATTTTTATTATATTCTTAAAAAGTTTTTAATTTCTTTCTTCATTTCTTCCCTAACCAAGTTATCATTAGTAGATAGTTTTTCAGTTCCATGTTTATATGGCTTCCTGCTGTTTTTGTTGTTATTGAAGACCAGCTTTAAACAATAGTGATCTGATAGGATGCATGAGATATTTTCCATCTTCTTGTATCTGTTGAGGCTTGTTTTGTTTCTGATTATATGGTCAATTTTGGAGAAGGTACTGTGAGATGCTGAGAAGAAGGTATATTCTTTTATTTTAGGAAGAAATGTTCTGTAAATATCTGTTAAGTCCACTTGGTGTGTAACTTCTGTTAGTTTCACTGTGTCTTCATTTAGTTTGTGTTTCCATGAACTATCCATTCATGAGAGTGGGGTTTTAAAGTCTCCTACTACTACTGGGCAAGGTTCAATATGTACTTTGAGCTTCAGTAATGTTTCTTTTACATATGTGGGTGCCCTTCTGTTTTGGGTATAGCTATTCAGAATTGAGAGTTTCTCTTAGTGGATTTTTTCTTTAATGAATATGTAGTGTACTTCCCCATCTTTCCTGGATAGCTTTTGGTTGAAAGCCTATTGTACTGGATACTAAAATTGCTACTCCAGTTTGTTTCTTGGTACCATTGCCTGGAAAAAAATTTCTACACTTTTACTTTGAGGTAATATCAGTCTTTGCTAATGATATGAATTTCCTGTATGCATCAAAATGTTGGGTCCTATTTTTCTATCTAGCTTGCTAATCTATATCTTTTTATTGGGGAACTGAGTCCATTGCTATTGAGAGATATTAAGGACCAATTATTGTTGCTTCCTATTATTTTTGTTCTTAGAGGTAGAATATGTCTGTGTGGTTCCTTCTTTTGGTTTTGTTGTGAGAAAATTAGTTTCTTGCTTTTACTTTGGTGTCATTTACCTCCTTGTGTTGTAGTTTTCCTTCTATTATCCTCTGTAGGACTGGATTGGTGGAATGATATTGTTTAAATTTGGTTTTGACATGGAATATCCTGGTTTCTCCCTTTATGGTAATTGAGAGTTTTGCTGGATATAATAGCCTAGTCTAGCATTTTTGTTCTTTTAGGGTCTGTATGGCATCCAAGATCTCATGGCTTTTGTAGTATCTGCTGAGATGTCTGGTGTAATTCTGATGGGTTTCTCTTTATGTGTTAATTGACATTTTTCCCTTACCATTTTCAATTCTTACTTTGTTTTATGCATTTGGTATTTTAAATATTTTCTGACAGGAGTAATTTCTTTTCTGGTCCCATCTGTCCATTGTTATGTAGTCTTTTTATGTTTATGGGCATCTCTTTCTTTAGGTTAGGGAATTTTTCTTCTGTAATTTTGTTGAAAATGTTAGCTGGCCTTTTCAGCTGGAAAACTTCACTTTCTTCTATACCTATTATTCTTAGGTTCAGTTTTTTCATTGTGTGCTGATTTCTTAAATGTTTTTAGTTAGAAGCTTTTTGCCTTTTGCATTTTCTTTGACCGTTATGTCAATGTCTTCTAGGTTATCTTTTGTGCTTGGGATTTTCTCTTCTAACTTGTATTCTCTTGATGATGCTTGCATTTGTGATTCCTCATATCTTTCCTAGGTTTTCTATTTCCAGGTTTATCTCTCTTTGTGTTTTCTTCAATGTTTCTATTTCCATTTTTAGATCCTGGACTTTTTTTTTTAATTCCCTTTCCTATTTGTGTTTTCCTGTATTTCTTTAAGAGATTTATTTTTTTCCTCTTTGTTTCTATTTGTTTAGCTGTTTTCTACTATATTTGTTTAAGTGAGTTATTTATGTCCTTAAATCCCTCTATCACATTCATGAGATGTGATTTAAGATTTGAATCTTGCTTTTCAGGTGTGTTAGGGGATCCAGGGATTGGTGTGGTGGGAAAACTGTGTTCTGGTGTTGTCAAGTAGCATTGGTTTCTGTTGCTTATGTTCTTGTGCTTGCCTCTGGCCATCTGGTTAGCTTTAGAGTTGACTTCCCTTGCTGTCTCAGACTGGAGACTCCCTTATGTGATCCTGGTTGGGTCAGATCACCTCTAAGTCCAGCTGTCTCTGTGATCCTGTGATTCTGGGATCCTGGGATCCTGAGATGCTGTGTTTTTCAGAGATCCTGGCAGACAAGCTGCCTCTGGAATCCTTAAATTCTGGTGTGACCAAACTCCTGAGATCCTGTTGTGTCAGAGTTACTGGGAGTCAAGATTTCTGTGGGTGTTGCAGGAGTGGGTGGGGGCTCAGAGCTTTAGGTCTGAGCTGGAGATATGTCCAAGCCAGAATTAACCCATGCCTCTAGTTGGGGTTCATGTTTCTCTGGTTCCTGTGGGAGGTCCCAGTTATGAAGGATGTTGAGAAAGATGTTTTAGCCTCACCTGTGATCATGAATGCATCAGAGCTCCAGTGATCCTGGATGTGTCCGATTTCCTGGGAGTCAAGCTTCCCCTGTAATCCCATAATCTTGTGAATCTTGTCGTGTCATAGCACCTATGATCCTGGGCATTTCAGATCACCTGGGAGTATGGCTCCCTCTGGAAGTTATAGCAGTGGGTGCAGAGCCAGTGCTCCAAGTCTATTCCTGGTGCAGGTTCAAACTGGAAGGCTTATCAGTGTTTCTTATATGAAGCAGAATGATGAATCCAGTTTTTGCATCCATTCTTTTAGCCTGTGTCTTTTTTACTGGGGAATTGAGTTCATTGATGTTCAGAGATATTAATGACCAACAATCATTAACTTATTTATTTATTTTTTTTTGATGTTGTTGTTGTTGGTGGTGGTAGCTGTGGTATTGGTGGTGGTGGTGGTGGTGTATGTGTGTATTTATGTATGCTTCTCTTATTTTCTTTTTGCTGGTATGATATTATTTCCTGTGTTTTGAGTGTAGTTAACCTCCTTTGGTTTTACTTTTCCTTTTAAGAAAAGTATTTTACTTTTAAATACTTTTAAGAAAAGTATTTTCTTTTTTCCTTTTTCTTTTTTTTTTTTTAGATTGGATATTTCCTTTATTTACATTTCAAATGCTATCCCATTTCCCACTCTCCCTCAAATGCCTCAATCACATCCCCCTTCCTCCGCTTCTATGAGAATGTTTCCCCCACCCACCCACCCATCCATGGTATTTGCCAACACTGAGTCATTGAACCTTCACAGGACCAAGGGCTTTTCCTCCCATTGATGCCCCAAAAGGCCATTCTCTGCTACATATGCAGTTGGAGCCATGAGTTCCTGCGTACTCTAAGGTTGGTGGTTTAGTTCTTTGGAGTTCTAGGGGGGTCTGGTTGGTTGATATTATTGTTCTTCTTATGGGGTTGCAAAGCCCTTCAGCTCCTTCTGTCCTTTCTCTAACACCTCCACTGGGACCCTGTCCTTAGTCCAATGGTTGGCTGTGAGCATCCACATCTGTATTTATCAGGATCTGGCAGAGTCTATCAGGAGACAGCTATATCAGGCTCCTGTCAGCAAGTACTTCTTTGCATCAGCAATAGTGTCTGGGTTTGGTGACTGTATATGGGATGGATTCCCATGTGGGGCAGTCTCTGGTTGGTCTTTTCTTCAGTCTCTACTCCACACTTTGTACCTGTATTTGCTCCCATGAATATTTTGTTGCCCTTTCTAAAAAAGATCAAAGCACCCACACTTTGATCTTCCTACTTCTTGAACTTCACATGGTCTTTGAATTGTATCTTGGGTATTCTGAGCTTTTGGGCTAATAACCACTTATGAGTGAGTACATACAGTGTGTGTTCATTTGTATTTGGGTTACCTCACTCAGGATGATATTTTCTAGTTCTGTCCATTTGCCTAACAATTTCATGAATTCATTGTTTTTAATAGCTGAGTAGTAATAGTATTCCTTTGTTTAAATGTAACACATTTTCTGTATCCATTCCTCTGTTGAAGGACAACTGGGTTCTTTCCAGTTTCTGGCTATTATATTTTTCTTTAGAGCTGGATTTATGTTAGATATTGGTTTTTTTTCTTGTATTGTTTTTTATATCTATGGTGATTGAAAGTTTTCCTGGATACACTAATATAGGTTTACCTCTGTGGTTTCCTAGTACCTGGAAAACATATATCAGGACTGTCTGTATTTGTTGATATTTAGGATGCAATTCTGAAAGGCCTGCCATTTTATGTTACTTGACCTTCTTCTCTTGAAACTTTCAATATTCTTTCTTTTTTCTGTAGATGTATTGTTTGACTAGTTTGGGGCAGGAGGATTTTGATTTCTGGGCCAATCTGGTAGATGTTCTGCTAACTTCTTAAATGTTTATATGCATTTCTTTCTTTAGATTGGGAAGATTTTCTTCTAAGACTTTGTTTAAAATATTTTCTGGTCTTTGGAGCTTGGATTTTTCACCTTTTTCAATTCCTGTTAGTCTTAGTTTTGATCTTTTCATAGTATCCCATATGGCCTGTATGTTTTGTATCAGGAATTTTTTAGATTTAACATTTTATTTGACTGATGTGTCATTGTTACCCTTTTTATCGTCTAAGGGGAAGGATCTTTTATCCATCTCTTGTATTCTGATAGGTGTGTGTGCGTCTATTGTTGCTTTCGTCTTTCGTATATTTTCCTGAACTCCTCAGATTGTGTTTTCTTTATTGCTTTTATTTCTATTTTCTTAACTTGAACAGTTTTATTCACTTCCTTCATCTATTTAATTGTATTTTTCTGTATTCTTTTAAGGGATTTACTAGTTTCCTCTTTAAATGTATCAACCTGTTTGATTATATTTTTCTGAATTTCTTTGTAGGATTTATTCATTTCTTCTTTAATATATCTATCATCCTCATAAATTTGTATTTATGGTCCTTTTCCTGTGTCCAAGTTGTGTTAGTGTATCTAGGTCCTGCTGTAGTTGAATAGCTTTGCTCTATGTGTGTGACATATTGTCCTGGCTCTTGTTTGTGCTTTTATGTTGGCCTTTAGCCATCTGGTTTTTCCTGAATATTCCTGATGTAGTAGGTATCAGAGAGCTAGGCTTAATCTGAATGCTCCCTTTATGGGAGGCCTCTGATGCTGTACTTGTACTGGCTGTCTTGGTGTATCAAGTTTAGATGTTCCTTGTGACATAGGCATTTTGGAACCAAGCAGAGAGATGGCCAGACAATGGAGCTCAGTTGACAGTAAGCAGCTAGTTAGGTCAGCTGGTTGTGCCCCAGGGATGCAAATATGGGAATGTGGGGAGTGGATTTAACTTGAATGTCCCTTGTTTGGTGGGCCTGCTGGAGGCTACTGAAGCAGTAACCCATGTAGCTTGGTAGACAGTAAGCAGCTACCTCAGGGCAGCTGGGTATGCTAGCATGGTATGAAACCTTAAGACAAAATTGAAGTAAAGAAAAAAGGAAATGAAACATTAGAACATCTTGAAGATGGAATGATATGCTTTTCTATAATCAGTGACTCATTTAATAAATCAGGATGCAACTCAAAACCAATTCAAAACAGTTAGACAAGGAGAAATGATCATGATCACAATAAAGTTGAAAGGAATGTAAGAGAGTCTAAAGTAGAAAGACAAAAGTTTAACACCTTAATCATATATTTGAGAGAAGCTCACAGAAATATCATATTCTGATTGACTACAACTACACACTTGGAGAAGGTCTTCTTCTTCAATATAATACTTATGTTTGAGCCCTCCAGGCACAAAAAGGTAGTTTCATATCTGTGGTTACACAGATATAAATATATTTAAATTATGCTAATAAAAGAAAAATCAGAACACATAAAAACTTTGTAATATTTAAAACCATGCACATTAGACTATTACATTAACTTCATAAAATTGTAGTGTGCTAGATCCTTTATGAACACATTGATTTAGTATTTCTAGATATTCAAATTCTCACACAATATTTACATTGATTGGAACATGAATTTTCTGATGTTATATGGGAATAAAACTTCATTTTTTGCATTATTAATATGATTGACAAACTGACATGCATCAGTGTGTCTACTCTTAGATGAAATATGTCATTTATTGTAAACACATACATTTATAAATGAGCAATTACATGTTAAATGGTATTTTGTTACAACACTAAGATGAAAACATTTCATTGTTGAATTGTTTTGGCAGGTTTGTGAAATTTCTAGCACACATAAAATTAAATCAGAACCACTTTATTGTAACCAAAAAACATATAAAAACTATTTTCAAGACAGTTGAATATTAATAGGTCTTACATTTTCCTTTGAAGTTGAAATGGCTTTGGCCAATTACTCTGAATGATAAGGGAATGAATGGAATGGGAACCTAGGAAATACAGATGCCAAGATTTGATATTTTTCATCAAAAATCTTAGGTGAAATGTGATCTACATAGGTGAGTTATATTTACAGGGAAACACATTGAAGAAATTTATATTTTATCAAAAATCAGTAGAAGATTGGCATTAACATTTATTAAGATTGATTTGGATTCTATTATGTTATGAAGCTATGTCATTTTAAATATTATCTATATTTTATTTCACGTCTCATCTTGATGCAAACCATACTGAAAATTTGCATGGTCAAGTTTTCTTCTGAAATAAAAATTGCCTTCCTACAGAGAAGAAAAATATGCAAGCATATAGATAGTAACCATGTAGAAAAAAATGAATTTCATAGCATGTAATGAAATTGTTTGTCTAGAGTAGCGAGTTCCTCAACCCTATCCATATTGTCCAACTGTTAAATGAAAAAGATCATAAAATTTGCCAGCAATTGGATGGAACTTAATTGGAATTCCAAAAATCAACATTCTATATTTTTATACTAATTCAACTTACCAAATATTGCTTTTCTTTTTAGAAAGCATCAAGAAAATGATGGTAGCATGTAATATTACTGATCTAGAAGAGGTAGAAATTTGTAGAGTCCATACATTTTAATTAAATATTTGAGATGGGAATCTTGTACCTCACTAAGAGAACTCACTTTGTTTTTTTTTATTATGTTACACTGTACCTATGTATCTTGAGTCAAGTCACATAAAAAATACAATATTACCTTTTATCAAATAATGGAACCCAATACAGTGCCACACAATGTCACAAGTAATTTTTTTTTACATAGGGTTTAAAAAGACCAAACCTATAATAAAATATTTTTTTAAATACAAGTTGGTAAGATATGATGTTTATCTAGTAATGATAATATTTTTTCAGATCATGGCTTATGCATTCCTAAAATATAAATATCTCCCATTTCTTATAACAAAATGTGAAAATGAAAACTATACTTTATAGACTTTATCATTGGAGCAGAATTTAGAGATTTATGTTTTATCATAAACCAAACACATAGCATAAGGATGTTACTACCAATTCTCAAACCTATCTCACCTATTCTCCTTATCACCCGTATTCCTACAATACTCCGTCTTTATTTTTATAGCAATAGCTCTTCATTATTTCCTATATTCACAATTAATTTTTATTGATTTTCAAACATCCTTTAAATGCAATCATACAGGCTTGTATTTCTTCTATATTTTCCCACTAGTGCATTTTCTCAATAATTCTGTTGATAGAAATTATTCATGGAAGACATTATTCATATTTTAAGCACTTGGCTTATAAACAGAATATCTGTGGTCTACAAACAGACCCTTTACAATGTTATAGCAGATATAATTAAGATATTTCTTAGTTATATGAAATATTTAGCCAATTTTAGAAAAAAATTGCTGAGGTGAAAGAGGATTTATATTTCTAATATTAATTTAAAAAACTCAGTTTTACAAAGCGAGTACACTTTATATAGTCATCCACCACTACATTTAATTTCTGTAATGTGTCATATTCCACTCAACAAGTAGTAATGTAATTTACTTTTGCCCAGCTCCTTTATCCTTTATCCTCTTTTCTTCTATTCCTCTTATTCTGCAAACTCCATTCCTACTTTCTTCCTTCTTTCCCCTTCCCCCTCCCTTCTTTCTGCTTTCCTCTTTTTGTCTTCTTCCTTTACTTCCTCAATTTTGTCGATGATAGTGAATGTTATTGTCATATTGAAGTATTAATTTTTGCTGGGGGAAGCAGCCCGTGTGTGGGGGTGGGGGGTTGGAGAGCAGTTCTTCTTCTTTTCAGTTCTTCTTGAGGCAGAGAAGAGGGTGAAGAGCATCTGTGGGGGCTAAGAATGTGTCTTAAGACTTCAGCTTATGAGATATTTAGGGGTTGCTATATAAGAAAAAGTTTACTTATCTAAGTTACTATGCTAATTGTAGCTTACCTGCCTTCTGTGTTCCTCTGAGACCAGAGACTGCAGTCTCAGGCACTTAGCATCTCATCGTAAAACAGCAGGAGATTAAGTAAAGGATTAATTGCTAGAGCCCTTTCTCTATTGTTAAGAGGCCTCTCTCTTGTCCAACTAGGGGGAGGTTTAGGGCAATAAACTTTTATTGAACTAGGAGAAGAAAAAAAATTTACATAAATTAATATGCATAATCTCACATAAATTCATACACAGCTTCATGCTTGCTCATTTATAAATTTCCATTCAAATCCAGCTGGGCCCAGCTTGCACAATTTCTCACAAATTACATACATACACACATACACATGCATACATCCTTACAATTGCATACTTACACACACATATCCATATTTACATATGCATATGGAGCAAAAGACCAAGCACAAGTGCAGAAAGAACTCACTCATTCTGGATGAAAAATGAGCTCCAATCTTTATTGCAGAAAGAAAGAAAGAGCTTCCACCCTTTTAATGCTAAATTAATTAAACCCATGTTTGTAAGAAAAAAAGGCTTTTTTTTCCTTTTAATAAGACTAAGTCTGCCTTGTTCTTAACCATGGGACCTGTTCTGTTCCATTGTAAGAAGTCTGTCTCCTCCTTCTGCTCCCTGCAGTGTCTTCTTTTTTTCTCTTTCCTTCTGCATTCTGCACATTGCTCTCTTAGCTTTTTATGTTACCTATAGTTTCTAAGTTATTCCACTCTGCATTCTCCTTCTAATCTTGTTCTCTCTTCCTGCTCTGCAGTCACAACAATGCTATTACTCTCAATGCATTTTCTTTGAAAGCTATACCTATACTTCTAAGTTCTTTAGTTCAATTCTGTCTAAAGGGTTTTCTGTCTAAAAACTTCTCCTCAGCTCAGTCACCTCTCACAGTTCAGTTCTTCTCACCTTTGTTCCTCTCATCACAGTACTGACTCATTTATTTGTTCTCAGCACTTAAACATCTTTCAGAAAACATGATCACATGTTACAAAGTTCATCACAAATTCGCTCCAGACGAATGGTTGGCTACTAGCATCTGCCTCTGTATGTGCAAGGCTCTGGCTGGGCTCCTCCGAAGACAACCATGGCATGCTCCTTTTGGTGTGTGCTTCTTGTCGTCCATAGTAATGTTGGGTTTTGGTGACTGTTTGTAGAGTGAATCCCCTGGTAGAACAGCCTCTGGGTGGCCTTTACTTCAGTCCCTGCTCCACATTTTGCCTCCATTTTTGCTCCTGTAAGTATATTGTTCCCTTTCTCAGAGGAAACCAAGCACCCCCATTTCAGTCCTCTTTATTCTTGAGCTTCCTGTGGACTGTGAATTGCAACTTGTTTACTTTAGACTTTTGGGGTAATATCCACTTATCAGTGAGTGCATACCATGTACGTTCTTTTGTGATTGGGTTACCTCGCTCAGGATGACACTTTCCAGTTACTTCCATTTTTCTAAGAATTTCATTGAATTCATTGTTTTAAATAGCAGAATAGTATTCCATTGTGTATATATACCACAGTTTCTGCATCCATTCCTCAGTTGAATGACATCTGGGTTCTTTACAGCTTCTAGCTATTATGAATAAGGCAGCAATGAACATAGTCGAACATGTGTCCTTATTACATGTAGGAGCATCTTCTGGGTATATGCCCAGGAGTGGTATAGCTGGGTCCTCAGGTAGTACTATGTCTAATTTTTTGAGAAATCGCCAAACTGATTTCCAGAGTGGTTTTACCAGCTTGCAATCCCACCAACAATGGAGAAGTGTTCCTCTCCCAACATCCTCTCCAGCATCTGCTGTCCCCTGAGTTTTTTATCTTAGCCATTCTGACCTGTGTGAGGTGGAATCTCAGTGTTGTTTTGATTTGCATTTCCCTGATTACTAAGGATGCTGTACATTTCTTTAGGTGCTTTAGAGCCATTCGAGCTTCCTCAGTTGAGAATTCCCTGTTTAGCCCTGTATTCCATTATTTAATAGGGTTATTTGACTCTCTTGAACCTAACTTCTTGAGTTCTTTGTATACATTGGTTATTAGCCCTCTATCGGATACAGGATTGGAAAAGACCGTTTCCCAATTTGTTGGTTGCCATTTTGTCTTGCTGACCATGTCCTTTGCCTTACAGAAGCTTTGCAATTTCATGAAGTCCTATTTGTCGATTCATGTTCTTAGGGAATAAGCCATTGGTGTTCTGTTCAGGAACTTTTCCCCTGTGCCCATGTGTTCAAGATTCCTCCCCACTTTCTCCTCTATAAGCTTCAGTGTGTCTGGTTTTATCTGTAGGTCCTTGATCCACTTGGACTTTAGCTTTGTACAAGGAGATAAGAAAGGGTCGATTTGCATTTTTCTGCATGTTGACCGTTAGTTGATCCAGCACTATTTGTTAAAAATGCTTTCTTTTTTCCACTGGATGATTTTATCTCCTTTGTCAAATATTAAGTGACTGTATGTATGTGGTTTCTTTTCTGGGTCTTCAATTCTATTCCATTGATCTTCCTCCCTTTCTCCATACAATACCAAACAGTTTTTGTGACTATTGCTCTGTAGTATAACTTGTACCTCAGAGTCCTTAAACCTGAACTTAACAACTGTGTTAGAAGAGTGGAGCCAGTGTCAGTGGCAACATGATTAACCTAACTAGTAAATGAATTATCTACTTTTAAATAACTTATAAATTGCATTCCCTATTGCAAAATATATTATTTGTGAAGTAAGACATGTTCTTTAAGGATAATATTGCCTTGAATGCTTAAAGTATTATGGGTCGTTCTTTGTTTTTCTTTTCATTAGAATACCACCAATTCCCTTGCTTGTAAAAAGAGGATTGTAAATCTCTCACAGTAAATAAAAGTTTGTCTTTAGATTTAAATATTTCCATCTCACTAAAAACAGTAACAACATATAACAAATATCTATAGATATATTCATTGCTTGAATATAATAACTCATGTCATAAGAAATAAAATTGGTAATATAAGTTTCATGTCTTCTGTAAATATGTTTTATTTAAAATGTTATATAACTATACATTTAAATAGTTATAGATATAATTCATACACATATATGTATATAATACATATGTATTCATATTAAAATGACATAGTGACTATACACAGTATTCATTATGAAATTTGTGGATGAAATATAAATCCGTCATATATTTGGTATACATACCTACACAATTCCAGTTCCATCATTCACTTTTCATTCCATCACTTAACTAGTGATTTAATTCAGTACTAAAGTATAATCTATTCTGTCGTTTGTTACCATCTAATCCTATTTTCTCTTAATTTCTTTGCATCTGGTCTACTGAAAAATTCTTGGACCATGTGTCTGTGCCTATGTCATGCCCTCTGGTTTGTTAAGGAATCCTTCCCACAGATCTTATCTGTATGTGTTTTTTGTCTTTATCGCAAAGCCTATATCTCCACCTAGGCTTTTCCTATAAGTCACTGTCACCTGCTCCAACCCATTTCCTCCGTTTATCTCCAAATTCCCTACTCCTTTTCTTTTTTTTTTATTATTTATTTTATTTTATTTTTTTAATTTACATTCCAAATCACTTCCCCTTTCCCGTTTCCTCCCTCCCCAAAAGTCCCATAAGCCCCCTTCCCTCCCTCTTTTCTCCATTCAACCCCCTCTCCTTACTCTGTCCTGGCGTTCGCCTACATCCAGTCTTTCCAGGACCAGGGGTCTCACCTTCCATCTTTTTAGAAATCTATTGATATGCGGATTGTGTCTAGGGTATTCCGAGATTCTAGGTCAATATCCCCTTATCAGTGACTGCATACCATGTGTGTTCTTTTGTGATTGGGTTACCTCACTAAGGATGATATTTTCAAGATCTGACCATTTGCCTAGGAATTTCGTGAATTCATTGTTTTTAATTGCAGAGTAGTATTCCATTGTGTAGATATACCACATCTTCTGAATCCATTCCTCCGTTGAGGGACATCTGGGTTCTTTCCAGCTTCTGGCTATTATAAATAAGGCTGCTATGAACATAGTGGAGCATGTGTCCTTATTGCATGCAGGTAAAGTCTCTGGGTATATGCCCAGGAGTGATATAGCCAGATCCTCCGGGAGTGTCATGCCCAGTTTTCTGAGGAACCGCCAGACTGCTTTCCAGAGTGATTGTACCAGCCTACAATTCCACCAGCAGTGGAGGAGTGTTCCTCTTTCTCCACATCCTCGCCAACAATTGCTGTCTCCTGTGTTTTTGATCTTAGCCATCCTGACTGGTGTGAGATGGAATCTCAGGGTTGTTTTGATTTGCATTTCCCTAATGACTAAGAATGATGAACATCTCTTTAGGTGCTTCTCAGCCATTAGATATTCTTCAGGTGAGAACTCTTTGTGTAGCTCTGTACCCCATTTTTTAATAGGGTTACTTACCTCTCTGGAGTTTAACTTCTTGAGTTCTTTGTATATATTGGATATTAGCCCTCTGTCAGATGTAGGGTTGGTAAAGATCATTAATATAGTAAAAATGAGCATCTTACCAAAAGTAATACACTGATTCAATGCAATCCCCATCAAAATCCCAACTCAATTCTTCATAGAGTCAGAAAGAGCAATTCAAAAATTCATCTGGAATAACAGAAAACCCAGAATAGCTAAAACTATTCTCAAGAGTAAAAGAACCTCTGGGGGAATCAGTATCCCGAACCTCAAGCTGTACTACAGAGCAATAGTGTTAGAAACTGCATGGTATTGGTACAGTAACAGACATGTAGATCAATGGAACAGAATTGAAGACCCAGAAATGAATCCACACTCCTATGGTCACTTGATCTTTGACAAAGGAGCTAAAACCATCCAGTGGAAAAAAGATAGCCTTTTCAACAAATGGTGCTGGCTCAGCTGGAGGTCAACATGCAGAAGAATGCAAATTGACCCATCCTTATCTCCTTGCACTAAGCTCAATTCTAAGTGGATCAAAGATCTCAACATAAAACCAGACACACTGAAACTAATAGAAGGGAAACTAGGGAAGAACCTTGAACATATGGGCACAGGGGAAAATTTCCTGAACAGAACTCCAATAGCTTATGCTCTAAGATCAAGAATAGACAAATGGGACCTCATTAAATTACAAAGTTTTTGCAAGGCAAAAGACACTGTCAAAAAGACAAAGCGGCAACCAACTAACTGGGAAATGATCTTTACCCTACTCCTTTTCTAAGAGTCAGAAAACCTATGCCTTTAAGATGTTGCTAAACGTTCTCAGCAGAAACATCTAGGAAATTCATAACATTTGCACAAGTATATACTTATTTACACTTATATGTACATACACAACCAGTGTTTATTTTGTTGTAAGTTTTATTACTTTTATTTATTTATTTTTTTACAGCCCAGTCACTCCTCCTCTCCTGGTCTGCCCTCCCACAGTTCCTAATCCCAATCTACTTCCCTCCCCCCTGCCCCCCCCCCCCCGTCTCAAGATGTCCTGTCCATAGTGCCAGGCCTCCCAATTCCCTGGAGTCTCAAGTCTCTCTAAGGTTAGGTGCTTCTTCTCCCACTGAGGTTAGACCAGGCAGTCCTCTGCTATAAATGTGTCAGGGGCCTCCTAACAGCTTCTATATGCTGCCTTGTTGGTGTCTGTGTCTGAGAGATCTCGGGGATCCAGGTTAGTTGAGACTGCTGGTATTCCTATGAGGTCACCCTCCTCCTCATCTTTGTTCATACATACCTTAATTCAACCACAGGGTTCCCTAACTTCAGTCCAATGTTTGGATGTAAATATCTGCTTCTGTTACACTTAGGTGCTTTTTAACCCTCTCAGAGGACAGCTATGCTAGGCTCCTGTCTGTAAGCACATGACAGCATAATAGTGTCAGGCCTTGGAGCCTCCCCTTTAGATGCATCCCAGTTTGGCTGGGTCACGTTCCCTCAATCTGTTCTCATTTTTGTCCCTGAGGTTCTTTTAGAGAATAACAATTCTGGGATAGAGTTTTTGACTTTGGGATGGCAGCTCCATTCCTCCAATTGATGCTCTGTCTTTCTACTGAAGGTAGAACTCTTTGAGGTCCCTCTCCCCACTGTTGGGCATTTATCTGATGCATCTCCCTTTGAGTCCTGAGAGTCTCCAATCTCCCAGGGTCTCTGGTACCTCCCTCCCATACCCTGTCCCAAGGTTACATATTTCTATTCATTTTGCTGGCCCTAGGGCTTCTCTTCTGTTTCCTCTCTCTGCATACTTGATCTTGCTCCCTTTTCTCCCCTCCCTTCCCTCTACAACTCAGTTTGAGATCTGTGGACTGTATCCTATGTATTCTGTACTTTTTTCTCTCATATTCACTTATTAGTGAGTACATACCATGCATGTCCTTTTGGTTCTGAATTACCTCACTCAAGAGAAACACAAATCAAAATGACCCTGAGATTCTACCTCATACCAATCAGAATGGGAAAGATCAAAAACTCAAATGGATTCAGAGGATGTGGTATATTTACACAATGGAATACTACTCTGCAATTAAAAACAATGAATTCATGAAGTTTCTAGGCAAATAGTCAGAACTTGAAAATATCATCCTTAGTGAGGTAACCCAATCACAAAAGAACACACATGATATGCTGTCATTGATAAGGGGATATTAACCCAGAATCTCGGAATACCCTAGACACAATTTGCATATGAATAGATTTCCAAGAAGATGGAAGGAGAGACCCCTGGTCCTGGAAAGACTGGATGTAGGGGAATGCTGAGACAGAGAAGCAAGAGGGGGTTGAATGGGGAAAAGAGGGAGGAAGGGGGCTTATGGGACTCTCAGGGAGGGAGGAAACGGGAAAGGGGAAATGATTTGAAATGTAAATAAAAAAAAAATCTTAGAAAATAAAATTAAAAAAAAAAGAAGAGCATGTTTTTTCAACAAACCATTTTTTAAATATTTTATTTTTTAGTCATATCCACAAGAGAATTTTATGTTCTACTTTTATAGACTGCAAAATTGCTAAACTCAGCATTTGAAATTGCTTTTATTAAAGATTTCACTGACTATTCTTCAAAGACTCTTAATCCATCTGAGAACAGCGACTGTGTAATTAAAGATGTCAATTTGTTCTTGTGACCTGTATGTGTTTTTTTTTCAATATGTCTCTCAGTGTAATAGTTTACTACTGGGGCCGGGCAGTGGTGGTGCACACCTTAAATCCCAGCACTTGGGAGGCAGAGGCAGGCAGATTTCTGAGCTAGAGGCCCGCCTGGTTTACAATGTGAGTTCCAGAACAGCCAGGGCTACATGGATAATCCTTGTCTCAAAAAAAAAAAAAAACAAAAAAAAAAGAAAGAAAGAAAAGAAAATATAAGAAAAGAAAAAGAAAAAAGAATATACGTCTCATTCTGTTAGACAACAGCTAGGCTTATACGGTATGTTATAGCTGTACTATAACTATTTCTTAATTTAGGGTCTTCTTTTATAAATGAAGCTCCTAGCCAGAATCAATGTTCTGTGCTATGGCATGATATAGAATGAATTTTAGGTATTTTCTGTGTTTTTTTTTGTTTGTTTGTTTTTCAAAGGAATGATGGGAGCCAATCCGAGTTGAACCTATCTTCAGAATAAACATCAATTTTAAGATTACACAGTATTATTTTCTGTGTGATATGAGACAAATAAAACACATTCAAATGTTATTATCCAGATTTTTCAGTGCCTTATTAGGACTTCCACTGGCTTCAAAAACTGAAGAAAAGAATAGAAGACATTACATGGAGTAGGTGCCACATAGCAGTGCCCACCATGGCAAGTATAATTTACATGGATGATTTTACACCACCCCTACATATATACCATATTTTAAAGCATCAATAATTTCCTGTGGGTAGCCTCAAGATGAATCTCTTTATCAATGGCAGTTATCACTCTGACTCAGAGACCCACATTTTCACAGAAAGAACTCAATAAACTACTGAAACATAATATTGACATTGAAAATAACTGGTATTAAGTATTTGATAGACACTTGAAATAACACATGGTAATGCATTGATGCTATTTCATGGAATTTTTATAACTATCCCTAGCAGGGTAATTTAAAATTAATATCAAAATTAACTTTGTGGGCTATGGATGTAAGTAAGTGGTAGAGCTTTTGCCTAATAATTAATTACAAAGACGTGGATTTGAAATTCAATGCGAGAAAAACAAAAATAAAAAGCATAATTGAGGATAAATTGAAAATAAAGCAAAAATAAGAAAATAGGCATCTGTGCTTGGAGGTGATCCTGTGTCCCAATGCTCCATACCCAAATACTGCCAGGAGAGAACTGTTCTTCCAGGATTGCAGAAACACCTGTGAGCGCTGGTAAGACCACCACTTCTGTTCAAATTCTTGGCCCAAGAGGGACCTACCCAGAACCATAAGGACACAGGAACCAAGGAATAGCCTGAACAGGATACTTCCACACTCCTTCTGCACTCCAGAGCTGACCTTGTGCCAAAGCTCTTTATACCCAAATTTCTCTAGGAGAGAACTGTTTTCCCAGGCTGTTGACACAGAGGTGTGCAGGAGGGAGAAGCCACAATCAGAGACAGTAAGACTAGCTAACACCAGAGATAACCAGATAATAAAAGGCAAGGGCAAGTATATAAGCAACAAAACCAAGACTGCTTGGCATCATCAGAATCCATCATCCAGCAAGCCATGGATACCCAAAAAAAATCAGAAAAATGAGACTCTGATTTAAAATCACATCTCATGATGTGATAGAGGACTTTAAGAAGGACATAAATATCCCCCTTAAAGAAATACAGGAGAACACAGGTAAACAGGTAGAAGACCTCATAGAGGAAACATAAAAATCCCTTAAAGAATTACAGGAAAACACAACAAAACAGTGAAGGAACTGAACAAAACTATCCGGGATCCAACAGTGGAAACAGATACAATAAAGAAATCACAAAGGGAAATCACCTTGTAGATAGAAAACCTAGCAAAGAGATCAGGACTCATAGACGCAAGCATTACCAACAGAATACAAGAGTTAGAAGGGAGAAACTTAGGTGCAGAAGATACCATAGAAAACATTGACACAACAGTCAAAGAAAATGAAAAATGCAAAAATCTCCTAGTCCAAAACATCCAGGACACAATGAGAAGACCAAACCTAAAGATAATAGATATAGAAGAGAGTGAAGATACCCAACTTAAAGGACAAGCAAATATCTTCCACAATATTATAGGAGAAAACTTCCCTAACCTAAAGAGATGGCCATGAACATACAGGAATCATACAGAACTACAAATAGAGTGGACCAGAAATGAAATTCCTCCCATCACATAATAGTCAAAACACCAAATGCACAAAAAAGGTATTAAAAGCTGTAAGGGAATAAGTTGAAGCAACATTTAAAGGCAGACCTGTCAGAATTACACTAGACTTCTCACCAGAGACTACAAAAGCTAGAAGTTCCTGGGCAGATGTTTTATAGATCCTAAGAGAACAAAAATGCCAGCCCAGGTTACTATACCCAATGATATTCTCAATTACCATAGATAAAGAAACCAAGATATTCCATGACAAAACAAATTTACACAATATTTTTCCATAAATCAAGCCCTACAAAGGATAATAGATAGAAAAAGCCCACACAAGGAGGGAAACTACACCCTAGGAAAAGCAAGAAACTAATCTTCTTTCAACAAAACCAAAAGAAAATAGCCAGACAAATATAAATATAACATCAAAAATAACAGGATGAAACAATCAGGTATTAATTCCTTAATATCTCTTCACATCAATGGACTCAATTCCCCAATAAAAAGACATAGACTAACAGACTAGATATGTAAACAGGATCCAGCATTTTTCTGCATACAGGAAGTGCATCTCAGTGTTGGAAAATAATTTTCTAAGCAAATGGTCCCAAGAAACAAACTGGAATAGCCATTTAATTATTGAATAAAATCAACTTTCAATCAAAATCTATCAAGAAGGATAAGGAAGGACACTTCATACTCATCAAAGGAAAAATCCACCAAGAATTCTCAATTCTAAACATCTATGCTCCAAATGCAAGAGCACTCACATTCACAAAAGAAAGTTTAGTAAAGTTCAAAGCATACATCACACCTCACACAATAATAGTGTGAGACTTCAGCACCCCACTCTCATCAATGGACAGATCATGGAAACACAAACTGGGAAGCGACACAGTGAAATTAACAGAAGTTAGGGACGAAATGGATTTAACAGATGCCTATAGAACAATTCATACTAAAACACAAGAATATACTTTCTTCTCACCACCTCATGGTACCTTCTCACAAATTGACCATATAATCATCCACAAAAAGGCCTCAACAGATATAAGAACTTTGAAATAATCCTATCTTATCACCACAAACTAAGGCTGGTCTTTAATAGCAAAAAAAAAAAAAAAAAAAAAAAACAGAACGCCCACATACACATGGAAGCTGAACAATCCCCTAATCAATGATAACTTCATCAAGGAGGAAATAATGAAAGAAATTAAAGACTTTAGTGTTTAATGAAAATGAAGACACAAGATTCCCAAACTTAAGGAACACAATGAAAGCAGTGCTAAGAGGAAAACTCATAGTTCTGAGTGCCTCCAAAAAGAAACTGGAGAGAGCATACACTAGCAGCTTACCAGCACACCTGAAAACTGCAGAACAAAAAGAAGCAAATACACCCAAGAGGAGTAGACAGCAGGAAATCGTCAAACTCAAGGCTGAAATCAGTCAAGTAGAAACAAAAAAAGAACTATACGAAGAATCAACCTAACCAGCAGCTGGTTCTTTGAGAAAATCAATAAGATAAGATAAATGCTTAGCCAGACTAACCAGAGGGCACAGAGGCAGTGTTTAAATTGACAAAATCAGAAATTAAAGGGGAGATATAACAGAAACTGAGGAAATTAAAAAAAATGAGATCCTCCTACAAAAACATATTCAACAAAACTGGAAAATCTGAATGAAATGGACAATTTTCTAGACAGATATCAGGTGCCAAAGTTAAATCAGGATCAGATCAGATAAACCAATTAAACAGTCCCATAACACCTAAAGAATAGCAGCAGTCATTAAAATCCCCCAACCAAAAATAGTCCAGAACCAGAAGGGATTAGTGGAGAACTCTATCAGACCTTCAAAGAAGACCTAATACCAATACTCTTCAAACTATTCCACAAAATAAGAGCAGAAGGAACACTACCAATTCATTCCATGAAGCCACAGTTACACTGTGTATTCTCCCTTGGAGATGGAACAGTTTCTTTCTGTCTCTCTCGCTTCCCTGTCCTGGCATTCACCCATACTGGGCATCGAGCCTTCTCAGGACCAAGGGCCACTCCTCCCTTTGATGTCCAACAAGGCTATCCTCTGCTTCACATGCAACCTGAGCCATGGGTCCCTCCATTTGTACACTTTGATCAGTGGTTTAGCTCTGAGATTTAAAAAATTGTTTGAGTGCATATTACTTTTCTCTTTAGAAGATGATACATATACATATATATATATGAGGCATTTAACTATTATAAATTATTTTGATGATTTAAATAATATCAATACTGAGTTATATATTTTAAAATAAATTTTATTATATTAATAAATAAAAAGAATAGTCAGAAATATCTTTTTTGATAAATAAAGCCTGAACCTTTGCTTTGCTTTTTTTTTTTCTTTTTTTTGCTCTTGTTATAACTTGTGTGGAAATTGATTCACAAATTCTGATACATGTATGTAAATTGGTACCCTCAGGGAAGCCCAGACCTTACCATCCCCTTATCACATGATTGTACTGGGTATTACAGTATCTATCGCTTCTTGTAATTTTAATTGTATTATTAAGAATTAAATAATTATTAAGAATTTAAGAATTAAAATAATTCTTCTGACTTATTAAATCTCATAGTTCTAACTTTAATTAAGAAATCTTTTGTATGGTTGTCACCTTCTTCATTTATCTCAAAAGCTATGTAAAAAGAAGGTAGATTATTTGTTTTATAAATACATAGGTTAGGATCCAGGAATTACCTCACAAACTACACAAACACTGACCTCAGTCAAACAGAGATAGTTTATTGAGCATATGCCCCAGGAATGACTGACCAGGGCCATGGTTCAGACTTAGGAGCTGAACCATGATGCTTCCTATGGGGTTAAAGACCAAAATCCATAAACATCTGTGCCACGTTATTCCATTAATCATAATTTAGGAATAGGGGAATTTCTTTAGGAACATGCCTTTGTTAATGGGAAGCTTATACCATAAAAGCATACATATAAGCCTAGAATGTGCTCTTCAGTAGTTGGGTCAGGTAACTACACAAAAAATGTTCTACTGACTTCTGTTATGATTGATTTTGGGGATAGAACATAACAGAATATGTAATCAATTGTGGCATTAGAAAGTTGCCTAGTAACAACAGAAACATATGAGAAAGTTTCCTTATAATGGCAGGCTAGTCAGGTAAGTGTTTTCTAGGCTATTATCATTTTACCTAGGCCTTAATTTTCCATCTAGACCTTAATATTCTACCTAGAGCCTAACCCATATTTTATTTTGCAATAATTTTATATTTATAAGAATTTTGTATGAACATGTCAGTTGCTCATATTTCCCACACTAATTTTTCCTTCTGTTATCTTTTTATTCTTCAATTTTACACTCAGTTATTCAAAGCTGGGGAACTAATATTAATACATTATTATAAACAGAGGTCTATATTTCAAAAGGTTTTCTTAGGTTTTTCCCAGTATTATATTCTCCTCTAGCATCCATCTGAGATATCACATTATATTAATTTGTCATGTATCTCCAGGAGCCTCTTGGCAGAAAGAGTTATTAAAGAAGTTTCTATGGGCATTGACACTAATCAAAGTATTTATCACTATAATTATTTAGGGAGATTTTGCCCCCTTTAGTGGATATAATTAATGAATGAGCTAATGAATTATCCCTCTCTAACTTCCATGTGAATAGAGACTGAATTTGTGATTTAATCAACCAAAGAAGCAAAGAAGGTAAATCATTACCCTCTCATCTATATAGCAGAATCTACTGGAATACATTTACAGAAACCTAACAAGATCTCAATTTAAGTTCCTTAATACTTGACTTATTATTCATGAAGTTAATTCTAACCATCTAATGCCTAGAGTTTGACAATATAGGTTGACCTTAGTTAATCAAAAAATTTCTTAAGACTGACTTCATATAGTTCACAGAGTGCTACAGGAACCTGAAATGATGATGAGAGCTTATAAGGATGAGACCTAAAGAACAGTAATATTTTCTTGAAGATAAGTCAATAATATTAGTTAAATTTAGACAGGGCAGTCATTGACTATGTATATTTTGGACTAAGAAACCGTATGGAAACAGGACTTTGCTCTTTTTAAAATCTGGAGCAGAAAAGCTCCACGAAAAAATAAAGAATGGCAGACTGTTCACTCACCAACACTCCTGTTACTCGGGTGTGTCTGCATAGGGTTCTAGCTAGTGGATTTTTCTCGGGAGTTGCTTTGGTACAACAGAAGAAATGGAAAAGTGGATATGGAATATAGAATTGTGAGGATAAATATCACTATATTTTAATTTCTTTATTTCTTTATATGCACAATGAAGATAAACTGGAACCTGATAATAATGTTAGCAGTCTAATTTATCCCTCATTCTACTAATTTCTGCTGAGATTAAGGGTACTTATTTTTCATATTACTAAAAATTGTTTTATGGTGACAATTTCTAATGTGGAGATATGCATTACAGTGAATTATTTAAAGCATTTGATGTTACTATATCAGAATGCTTATCTGTAGGCATTTACATAATGCAGATACTAAAATTTTCAGAGTACAAAAGTCTTGGAGGCCCAGTCAAGCCATTTGCAGCTTCAATGTCTGATAATAGTGGTCACTTCTTTCAGGAGTTATTGTGAATGCCAGTAGCCTTGAAACACAGAGTTAATTTACACCACAATTAATGTTCTAACATGTAAGCACACTTATAGAGTTTATATAGTATTGCAGAACATTGAAAGTCATAAAAAAGGCAAGTTCAGAGAACCAGATACATTAAGATCGGGGTATCATTTTATAGACACAAGATGTTTCATGATGATATCCTCTTGGGTTTGTGGAAAGTAATGTTCTGCTAAGTTAATAGCTTTCAAGAGGTTTGTATTTATCACTAAATGTTAATTCTGAGTTAATAGCTTCTAAGAGACTTTTATTATCATGAGGTGTTAGTACAGATAGAGTTGTGCAAGAAATGGTTGTACCAGAAGGCTAAACCTAGCCCAAGATAAAGTAATTAGCATTTGAACCTACAAAATATCCATTTTTAACATTTCAATTTGTCACAGTACTGATATTTTAAGTTGTTCATCAGTCTCTGCAGACACAGACTCCTTCCTGTAGCTTTTTGCTCACAGCCAGACACAGATTCTTTTCATGAATATTTGTGGACACTTTGTACCACATTGATCCACTTATGGAGATGGGGTTCACTTGAGCAAACATAGTCACATTGTAGAAGTATTTTTGCATAATTTTTAAAGAATCGAAAATGTCACGACTATGGCAAAAAAATTTTCAAAATATTTCTTCTCCATGCCTTAAACAGGCTAGAAAAGGGTCAGAGTATCATAAACACTAGAGCAGCTAGCTTTCTGTACTTCTTAAAGTTGAGGCATATAAGGTGTCCAGAAAAGGGATGGGAGAAAACATAAAACCATTGTTTTGGTTCATTCTAATTCCAATCTGCTAGTTTATATGTCATAAGCAACTAACACATTATTCATTCTTTAAAACATTCTAGAGCCTGAATGTCTTAGTAAAACCCCATCAACCATGGTAGGCTGTTTCCCGTAACCTTCAGGCACCAAATCCTCAGTGTTCATTTAGGTAGTTTTGTGTCTGAGTGTCTTATATTTGTGGAACTCTTACTCTAGAGTTAATACATTCTGACACTCCTGGTATCAAACAGAAGAAATAAACTATCTCCCAAATATCAGAAATTCTATTAGTGTATTCCCTTAATATATAGTAAACTAAATTTTATGCTTAAGATTTAACCTGAAAAAAAAATTTACTGAGTCTTCTGTGTGGCAAAACATCCTCAGAGACACTGAATGAAGCTGCAGCTTCACCTGCTCATTCTGGCTCCCCAAGTCACAACAGAGCTCAGTAGACTCCTACACTGCGGGAATGGTCCAGAATCATGCTCTACTCCTGTAACCACAGTCACACCACTAACTATGCTAGGGAAGAGAGTACTGTTAGGTCTATTCTAAGTGTTGGATTCAAAGACACTGATTGATAGAAACCAAGTAGGAAATAAACCAAGTAAATTTTCTGCCGAAGAGGTGACAAGTATATGTCAGCTTCCTCTTATTTTCCGTTCAAGACACCTTGCAAGAAAGGGCAAGGAAGGGGTTGCTTTGGCCTAAGGGATTACCTAAACATATTTGCCCTATCACAGACCTAGATAATAATGGTCAAGTGCTGCCTAATTTCAATCATGATTAAATGGTAGAAGCTTCCAGAGCCTCTCCATCACATCTTACATCATAATGAATTCAGATTCAGACTCCACAGTTTTATTTGTGTTTTATTTGGATGTACTAAATAATTTTTGATAATTTGTTTTAAAAACTGAAGCAACACACTTCTGTTTCAATAGAGGCTTTGTGTTTTTTTTTTGTTTGCTTTGTTTTGTTTTGTTTTTTCATTTCTCTTTAATTAACTCAATTTCTTTTGGGTTTACTGAAATTTACTAAATGTTTCAAGTTGAATTATGTTTCTTTATTCTAACTGGTTAAAGAATTAGTACCAAACAGAAAACTGGTCATTAGGTTTGTGGTGCTTTGAATAAGTTTGGCCCCCCAAAACTCATGTGTTTGAATGCTTGGCCCACGGCGAGTGTCACTATTAGGGGATGTGTCCATGTTGGAATAGGTGTGGCCTTGGGGAAGAAGGTATGTTACTGTCTATATGGGATTTGAGGCCTTATGCTCAAGTTCTACCCAGTGTGGAAAAGGACATTCTCCTCATTGCCTTCATGAAGACAGAGTTCCTTCCTGCCTGCCTTTGTATCAAAATATAGAACTATTGGCTCCTTCACGACCATGTCTGTCTGCATACTGTCATGCTTTCTGCCATGATGATGATTAACTGAACCTCTGAAACTGTAAACCAGCATCATTTAAATGTTTTCATTTATAAGGGTTGCCTTGATCGTGGTGACTTATCATAACAATGGAAACCCTAAGACAAGGATTTTGCAAATAGATCATTGTACAAATGATTCAGTGAAGCTATCAATATCAAGCATTTAATGTGTGTAGCTACCATTACCTATCATTGGCATGCATTATGTGAAATTTCAATTTGGGCTCATATTTGTAGTTCTTTTATGTTGCAATAATAGATTTTATATGGACAGTATTACAATCCTGCATATAAGATCTGTACTATTATAATGTAAGAATTATCTTAGAATTTTTGTAAGATGTTATGAAGAATGGCACATAATGTAATGAGTTGGATGATAAGTCATAGATACTACTTTCAAATTTCTCACCTACTGAATAAAGATTCTCAATACTTTTAAAACTGTATAAGGATCTCAATGTTGGATATTGGTCTGTTGCTATAGATACAAACGCTGAATTCTGAATCCATCAGGTTGCCCTCCAGACCAGTACATTCTCACATACACCAACGTTTGTTGTATAAATCTTGTTCTCCAATTTAAAGCTATTGGTTTATTAAAGGTTAGTGTCTGAGATTAGGCAGTAGAGAGAGAGAGAAAGGCTCAGTCTGAGAATTGAGTGAGGAATCTAAAGAGAAACCATGAGGGAGAAGGAGAAAGAAGACAGAGAGGGAAGATTGTTTCCATTATATGGGATGGACTAGAATCACGTACCTGAGAAAAGTACACCCTGAGAACATGTACCAAAGCAGCCCTGGAAAGACTCAAACAGCAAGTAATAAGGGGCATATTGATTGGATAGAAGTGAAAATAACATACAACCTTCCCAATCTAGGCTTACAGCTTATAAACAAAATACTAGAGTTTTGTTTCTTTTCTACAGGCTAGCAAGAGTAAGTATTTCACTTATATCTTAGACAATGAGTCATTTTAATTAAGTTATTATAATACTGTGTAAATTTCAAAATGTATAACATACAGCAAAGTGTGCATATACCATTTTTCAGAGCAGATCTATCTTTATCACTGTTTTATAGCTAATATTATTTAAAGGAATTAACTAATTTTCAAAGAAAAATAAACCAAGAAAATAATTGTTACATGTTTCCACATGGTTCTCTGAAGACCATTTCCTGCTCATACCTGCTCTGATGAATATCACTGACACCTGCTAGCTATGGTTTCACAAAATATAGCACAGACTAACTTAATACTTGCTAGCTCTGTGTCCCAAATCATCATCTGACTGATTTCTGTTTACTGTAGGCTTAAGATGTCTGGTGAAATGGCTCACCTTCTTGGCTGCATCTCCTAGATGTACTGGCAACTGATAACAACTGGCTATAGTTCTGTAGTTCAACTAGATTCCCACATGTACTGAAGATAATTTCCTTTCTTAAAGAGGCATATATATTCATGAAGTGGGTGCAGTATAATCTGTGTGTCTAGCATTGCTCATTGGCCCTTCATTAATTGTGGCTTCAGGAAGACTTTTATGGAATGTCATCACTCTCACATATTTTATTCTATATGCTCTTGGTCAGGACTGCCATTGGGCTCTCTGAGCAATTTCTTTCTCTATGAGTTAGCTGTTATTATGGGAAAGTAAATGAATAGTGACACACTAGTGACTTCTAATAAATACCTCATCTGCTGATAAGAGCACATGAAGGGCAGCAGGTTCAGTGTCTGCTCATGGGCACTTCTCTCATTTATCAGGACTCATTAGGTGACTATTTCTAAGAAACTGTCACATAAGAAATAAGGATTTCATAATATGACAATTTCCTTTGTACTTTTAGTCACCTGATGTGATTGTCATCTCATAGGTTTATTGATGAATAAACTCATCCTTTTTAGTTCTTTCTGAATTCTGGCTGCCTGGACCAACTCATTTGTTCTGTCTCAAATTCTTCTCCTAGCTGACTAATTCAATCTGGCATCTTTCTGCTTCTAGCTAAATTGCTCTGGTTGACCTTAAACTAACTCTGGCAATTTTTTCTAACCTGGTTCCTTATTTGGCTTCAGTTGCCTCTGCTGACCTGAGCTGAACCTCATGAACTGTGAACAAACTCAGTTCCAATGAAACTGTACTCACTACACTGACTCCACTGGACTGATGCTCTGTCCTTGTGGTGCTTTTAAATTCTTTCTCCTTCCTCTTCTATTCTCATGACAGTTAGGCATATTCCATTGTGACTCTTTCCAAAATTCACTGATTCATTACTTTGTCTGACTAGACATCACTTTCACACAAGGCTGCTTCCTTCTATAAACTAGTTTTACTTTAAAGGTGTATATCAAATGTATGTCTGAATTCCAGCCAGAGGGATTAAAGGCTTGTAGCATAGTTTCATTCCATCTGTGTCATACAGATCAAGGTCTATGATTCCTTGCCAGAGCAGGTCTGTTGTTGGATTAAAATTCCTCTAAACTCTTTTCATCCTCCCAGAACAATACTTAAGTCAATAAGTCTGTGGCGTGCTTGGGGTGCAGTCAGTATGAAGAACAGTATTTAACTCATATAATCTGATAACTTAGATATTCAGCTTTAACTTAGCATTAATACTTCAACATATCGCTTGCTTGGACTCAGTTAAGCTGATAACCAAACACAATGGAAAATCAAAATTTTTAGGATGGAAAACAAACAAAAAAACTCTGCAACTTTCTGATAGTAACAGAATAAAAGTAATAAAAATAGCATTTATTTCATTTGTTGCCATAAGAAATCTCTTCCACTAAGTATATAGCACATGCACAATGAAGTAAGGAATAAACTATGAAATGTATGCACCTAAAAGGGGCACGATTGTATTTCTATAAACTAGTAGGATAGAATTTAATGTATGTTTTAACATGCCATAATTATGAATGTAGAAAAATGCACAATGACGTTGGCACATGAGGTTTCAGGTTTTATGCATGGTACAAACTAAAGGGATAGTACTACATCAGAGACCCTAGTTTTATAGTGGTCTGTACTAGTTTGGCCAACTGATTAGGCCTATGTATGTTTTACCAGGATAATATTTTCAAACATGGGAATAAGAAAATAAAATATTACTAAGAGAATTATTACTGATATTACTTGCTAATTATTACTAATATTACTTACTATTATTACTAATAGTAAGAATATTACCAAGAGAGTAAAGTTAGTAAAATATCAATGAAAATTAATACAAATACACAGCAAATAATATACCAAAATCTCAAGATTGAGAGTAGCTACTATGTATTGAGATAAAATGTGTGATATATTTGATTTTTATATTTGTATGGTTTGTATCAATAATTAGATCACAGATATCATCATTACAAGGTCCTGATATTTAAAAATGTAACAGCATGTGATAATTTTCAGACATCATGTTTAAAGTACATTTTATTTTTCAATCTAATTTCAGGCTTTTTCTTTTATCTGAACAATAATCTTATTTATTATGTTACCCATCAGGATTTTTCTTGCTATGAAGAAATACTTTCTTTTTTGGTGTTTGACAATGATTTCTTGCTTTACAATTCTTTCTAGGAGAAAAATAAACAATGTTGTATACATAAAGTTTGTACCTACTTAAAATATTCCATTTACAGATAAATGTGAAGTGTTCATGCTTGAGTTGTACTGTTGTAAACGTTAATTAAATGTTGCTTTTGTGTTATTCATCTTCATATTGACCATAATACTTCATAAATCCAGGTGTTATGTAAATACTGCATTTCTCACCTATTGAAGAGTGAAATAATGAAATGGTG
Organism: Tokudaia tokunoshimensis; assembly: GCA_036184795.1. Classification (NCBI taxonomy): domain Eukaryota; kingdom Metazoa; phylum Chordata; class Mammalia; order Rodentia; family Muridae; genus Tokudaia; species Tokudaia tokunoshimensis. The sequence goes on from BTHU01000003.1 coordinate 140,770,014, forward strand.
TATTAACATCAGTAATAATGAATTGACAATCTTGGCATAGTGGATTGCCTTCCCACTTCTTTAAAAATTTACTGTTACTATTTTTTTTTTACTGAAAATAGATGATTTTCATAAAATGTATGCTGATTATGGTTTCCTTTCCCCAAAATGAGTTCCTCTTAAGTTCACATAAGGAACTAAGCAGTACACACCAACTTAGATGCATGAAGGCAGACAATATCAATAGCTTTGTTCTGCTTACATTAGGTATTATTAACAGGTTAATACCTGAGTCAAAAGAATTTTGAAGAACACCTGTCCACATACTATCAGCATTCTGGGATATCAGCACAGCGTGAGACCTGTGGGTCTGATGAGAAACTCTGCAGTATTTCTCATAGAGGCTGCGGAACAAGAGTGATTCAGGGACATTGCTCGCAGGAAGCAGCAGCCTCCACACACAGTGGTACTGGTTAACTTGCATTATGTACTTGTGACTTAAACCCCATTTCTATGATGAAAGACTTGGGATATTTGGTCTACAATTTTTATTTCCTTTTCTTTTAGATTTGGAAGTTATATTCCACTTAAATCTAGGGCTGTAATGCTCTAGACTACAATTCTCTTGGAGATTTCTGGTCTGTGTTTGGAAAGACAATTTTATATCAGTTTCTTGACAGTAGAATCACCCTGTTTTTCATGTCCAGAAAATTCTCAAGTTAGATCCTCTGTGGTTCTTTTCTCCCCTCTCTGTGATTCTTATAGCTGATAGTTACTGCAAGAATGTTACAGGTATTCTCAGAGTTCTTGCTTGGAATCCTCTTTTAAATTAGTGATGCTATGGTTGGTCAGTGTTCATATAGACCAACAAAAAAGCACTTGAACAGAGAGGGTATTCTAAATTAACCACTTGTCAAATATTTAATAAATGCATTTTAGTTGCATTTCTCATAATAATTAATTGATAAAGATAGCAGTCAAAGGGATCTGAAAACATCAGATTATAATATCAATGATAATATCCATATTAACAGAATAGTATTAAAAGAATATAAATAAGTAAAACGATCTTAGATATAGTTAAATTTTAGGTAAAATATAGTGTACTTTTTAATATACTTATTTTGAAAATTTGAAATAAAATGGGAAACCCATAAATATATAGAAAACTTAAAAATTATTGGTGATAGTTTATTTCTCCCCAAGGACTAAGGCCAAGGAAGTTGCCATGGGGAGACTACCCTGTGCTGGAGAGTCTAACCGTGGCTCAGCTGAGACTTGGTAGAGCAAACCCTGAACCATTTGGAACAATAGCCAAGTTCACTACTAAAGGAGTTGAGTGCTGGGTTTGAGGGGACCAGTAAGCGAAAGGGTAAAATTACTCTAAACACAAAAAGTATGTCAATGTATAGAGTGTTTTCTACACAAGTCCAGCATGCTAGAGTCTCCCATTTCCAGACTAGAGACACAACCAAGTGAGCTAGCCAGCTGGATTTCAAGAACATTAGAGAATTCTGGAATAGGTGATCTCTATGTTAATCTGTTGGGTCCATATCTATGGACATACCATTACCAGGGGGTGGGTCCTAGCAACTTGCTGGGGATGACTGTAAACTTTTGCTGAGGAAGTCTGGAAACTGCTGCTGACCCATTGTCCTTGCCACAGGCCATGTCGCAGAGCAGCTTCTTTTTTTTTTTTTATTTTCTAAGGTTTTTTTTATTTACATTCAAAATCATTTCCCCTTTCCTCCCTCCCCGAAAGTCCCATAAGCCCCCTTCCCTCCCTCTTTTGGACTTGCCTGGAATTGCCTAGTGTTTAGAAATAGAGATTTGGGCCTAATCGGGTTTTTTTTTATTATTATTTAGATATCTTTATTTACATTTCAAATGTTATCCCCATTCCTGGTTTCCCCTCCAAAACCCCCTTAACCCATCCCCTCTCCCCCTGCTCACCAACCCACACACTCTTGCTTCCCTGTCCTAGCATTCTCCTATACTGGGGCATCAAACCTCTCAGGACCAAGGGCCTCAGTTCCCATTGATGTCCCACAAGGCCAGCCTCTGCTACATATGCAGCTGGAGTCATGGGTCCCTCCATGTGTACTCTTTGGTTGGTGGTTTAGTCCTTGGGAGCTCTGGGACTATTGGTTCATATTCTTGTTCCTCCTATGGGACTGCAAACTCCTTCATCTCCTTCCGTCCTTTCTCTAGCTCCTCCATTAGGGACCCTGTGCTCAGTTCAATGGTTGACTGAGAGCATCCCCCTCTGTATTTGTCAGGCACTGGCAGAGCCTCTCAGGAAAAGCTCTGAATACCCAAGATACAATTCACAGACCAAACAAAGAAGAAGGAAGACCAAAGTATGGATACTCTGATCCTTCTTAGAAGGGGAAACAAAATATCCACAGGAGGAGATACAAAGTGTGGAGCAGCTACTGAAGGAAAGACCATCCAGAGCCTAATCTCCTTAACTGCCAATTTGAAGCTTGTCATGGAATCAGCTTAGACTTCTCATAGGCCAACATAAATCCCATTTGTCTTCATTTGAGGACCCCATTTGTCTCCATTTAAGGACCAAGGCCATAGGACCCCCATCTCCAGGGACTGACCGTAAAATCCAGAACAATGTCATAAAACCCCCTCCTATAATCCTGGGGATAAGAACCAAAATGATTGAATATCTTATCTCAGAATGGACCAACTGTACTATATTATTCTATGGTTAAATGTTAATGACATAGGAATGCAGGCTACTGAACACCTGTGACCCCCCAGCACCCATGAAAGAAATTTTAGATTACCTAATCCCTCTAGAGAGTTCCTCTGATTCTCTATAAAAAGGCCTGAGTGCCTTTGTCTGGGGTGGCCATTTCAAAGAATGGTTGACCTCCACATGCTGTTTTTTTCTGCAGAATAAATGTTCTTCATTGTTGCATACTATCTGAGTTGAGGTCTTTCTTCAGCAAACTTCTGTCCATTGGTGAAGTGTAGGAGAGACTAAAACTTTGAATTGGGGGTTTCCTTTTATGTTATTTTATTTGTGTTTTTAGAATAACGTAAAAATGATTCAGTAGGAACTTCAGGGACAAATGTATTAGAGTTTAGGACTTGGGCTAGTATCTAAAGATATTTGAATGGAAAATAGAAAAGATATTCTGTTAGACCTCAGAAAAGCAGTCAGTTTCAATAGTGAATATCTAGTAACAGCACATATGCAGGGGTACTGGAACTAATGAGTAAATCATATCATTATAGAGATTATTATTTCTTCCAGCTCCTTAGCATGTCTTAAGGTATATAAGCCTTTGCTGAGAAAGAGTTTACCAGTGAGGTAATTGAAGAAACTAATAAGTGACAAACTAATGTTCTGCAATATTTGGCTCTACACAAGCCCAGAAGTCCAACTCAGATTCTAGTCTGCTTAGTTCAATTCTACTCAATCCTATTCTATTCTTAATGAGTTTCAACAAAGCCCTCAAATCTTTCCTTTTTTTATATGATATATTCTTAGAAGGAAAAGTTATATTTTCCTTTTTGCTATTTTGCGTAAAGCTGGAAATCAGAATTAAAAGGGAGTTATCTACAGCCAATAACCCCCAAGCTTCCTTACACTCTAAGTACTCAGCAACACAAGCTTTGTAAGCTTGTTGATGAGAGTATTTAATGGCAAAATAGTGACCAGAAAATATGAATTCTGAAAAAGTTAAATAACAAGGAATTTGAGATGTAATAATGAGAAACAATATTTGGTATTTGCTTTCATAATCTGAACACCCTTCTTTTGTCAACCACTAGAAAACACAGATAATGAAATGATTATTATATCCACTGTCTAAATTATTTCTACAGAAAGTTTTCCCTTTATCTTTCTGGAAGATTCTGAAAACCTTTTACATCTTTCTTTTCTTACAAATTACTACTGAATTTTAGAATCATAGATCTGGGCAAAACATTCTCCTATATTGTCTTTTATTATATTTCTCTAAAAATAAGTGTTAAATCTATTTCATTTGCTGTCCAATTTCTGCAAATCAAACATTTTTTAATTTGACTACTTTCTAGTAAATAGGGTTATTTATAAGTTTGCTTTATTTTTTGAACAGTAAACATTGTAGAATATTATGTTTTTACTTGTCATCATGGGCTATATTAATTGGCCCATGTTTTTGTCTATATATTTAGAAATTAAGTACACAATACTATTTTTCTCCTGATGAAGATTCTTTTGTGATGGTAATGATTCTACAAAATTAAATACAGATATAGTGTTAGGATCCACTACCTGTCCTGTTCACCATCCATATATTTAATTTGCAATTATTCTTAGGAATAGAATATGATTTTTATTAACACTTTTATTACTTGTCTCCAGGAGGAAATAACCAAACAAAAAAAAACTAATAAATTAAAAGCAATCAACAGAGCCATTTTCTTACAATGTCAGCCTCCAGCATTCATTCAATAATGAATGGGGTTCTGCAACCTGCATCAAAGACCATGGAATCTTTCCTTTGTGATGGAGCAGGGTGCTAAGGGAAAGTTGAGTACAACTGGCAAGGAAGTTTATTAACATTAATGTTATAGTTTAAGCAATGCAAGACAAGGAGAACTTCTTATGGTTATTTCTCTGCTTCCATTTTCTTTGATAGCTTTGAGTGTTTCTAGAGGTTCCTCATATTCAAGGGTTTCATGGCCCCTCTGACACATTCAGACTGAGTCTCAAGACAGAGTTTCACCACCTTCAAGGAGATCAGTCTACTTCTGTGTGCTGGCCATGATGTGCTCTACAGAATTCCATGGATTATAATATTTGTGATTCATATTTCCAGTGTTTTTCATAAACAATTCTTCCCTGAAGTACAGTATCTTAACAGTATTATTTCTTCCTTCAACACATTGTTTAAACATTAACAATGAGTTTACAAAACAAGTATTTTAATTAATGACTATGTTGGCATCTGGAAATTGAAATGTATTTCAGATATCAATTTTTTTTAAAATAATTACTTTTCTTATTTAATTTTATTATTTTTAATATTTACATTTAAATATAAAATGAGTGATTTCTGAAAGAACATATGTATGTTGAAACTTTATACTTTGTAATTTTTCACTAAAAAATTAATGACTGTATAAATATAGCAAAAATTTTACTCACAAGTCATACAACATCCAAATAATATTTTATATATTCTCCAATTTATATTATTTGTGAACTCTTTCTACTATATTTCTGTTCACTATATATTTAACTTATTTTATATTGATAAGAACCTTCCATAACAGTTAGGACTAGAGACATGTAACACAACTGATGTACTTACTTAAGTTTCATATATGATGATTTTTTTAGTAATAAACCCAATAATGACTACAGAATCTAGTGTTATGTTATACCACTATCACAACAATGTATTATGATTTACATATTATATTGTAAATTTAATGTATGATCATATATATTTACATATAAACTCAAAAGGAAAAACAAAAAAAACTAATAAATACCAAGATTTATTGGAGAGTTATATAATGAAATATTATAGTAATATAATACTCATAGATGATTAAGACAACAGAACATATTAGAAACTTTACATATTGAACCACACTTAGATGAACAAATTATTTCCAACTGAATATGAGAATTGGAAAGAAAAATTTTGCAGTCAATATTTTTTTGATACTAAAAAAAATAAAAAGATAAGACTTGTTTAACATCAGCTGGTTATATTTGTAAGGAATAACATCTGAACCTTTAGATAGTTTCTTTTGGTCTTTGATTTTTTTCCCTATGAAGTAATCATTGGTTTGTCATAAGTTTTCAGTTATAAAGCAGAAAGTATTATATTTATTTATTTTCATGAATTTTATAGTTGAAGATTATGCTTTAAACTTCATATAACATTTAGTGTGGTGTTTTCATATATATCAATAATATTATTTGGGTTTTGAACATTTGTTTCACTAATTTTTCTTTTATTTTCCTGTATTAATCCTGAATACTTATGGTCAAATATTGCCATTCTCCATCTTTTCTTTGTTTTCATTCAGTTTTCTTTTTTTACCTACAAGTATTGCAAAGCATTTTTTAAGTTCTAAAATTATTTAGTTAAATCTTTAAAATATGTATGAGACTATAGATTCCAGCAATTATTGTTTCACAATCATTCTCCTCTGAAGTGACAGTTTTCTCTTTCAAAGTGCACTGTATTTCCAGAGTAACCCTATCTTATTACTTTGCTTTTGAAGAGAATCTGTTTCCCTCCCACGCATCTGAAGATTTTCCTAGATTCCTTCTGCTACTATCTCTTCCTGTGTTCTGCAGTGACTCCTCTTATCACACTTTAATTCTTATTTTATGTCTTAAGGAACATACTGTACTAGAGTATGTTGTGCTCACACTCTAGAATACAGTGCATTGTGCTAAATATTTATCTCAAGAATGGGGAATGAATATTATTTATATCCTCTAATTTGTACTTAGCTTTCTGTGTGTTCTGTACTCTATTGAAAGTATAGTATTGCTTTGCCAAAGTGTGGTTAATGTCTCCTAAGTTTTATAATAATAATACCATTAATGCCAATTGTCTAACAGAGTTGTGTTAATTCTGAAATTCATGAGTGAAAGACAAGTTCTACAATTTTGAACCATATTTGAAACAAGTTTTAATTAAATATTAGTCAAAAGAATAGTACTGTCCGGTGCACCCCTAGGACCCTAGGAGTGTGGGCATGAGTCATTTTTGGCAGGAGCTTAGAAACAAAACAGCACACAAAGAAAGAACATGATTTACTGCATTTCCCATCTCAGGGGCAAGCATAAATTCTGATTTATTTTCTGCATACATGTGATCAAGCAGATTCTGTGTAGTTGGTTCAATCAAACTTGTTTAGTGGAGAGAAAACTTGTGGCTTATTAAATCCCAAGACCTATGCTTCAGGAAGTTACATTGTCCTTGGGCAGATCAGGCTGGCAGGTTAACTTTGGCTCTTACAGTTGATTGAAACTTTCCAAGTTATTCCCTAGTAGAGAGATATAATATCACTAGCTCTGCTCATGAAGAAGTTATTGAAAACTCAGATACCATTTTAGCCTCTGTCTTAGCCTCTAGCAATGATGAGATAAACATATTTATCCTATGAGATTCCCCTACTAGGATGCTCAGGCTAGAAATATATTAAATTATATACAAAACAGCAATTGACTGAAACCATATGCAGAAATCTACTTCTCCTTCCCCTTGGAAAATCATTTTTCCAGATATTTGTCACATCACTGGGAGAGTTTTCCAATGTATCACTTGTTACTAAGGATTTTTTTTTTACATTCAGTTACACTATTTCATATATTTTAAGTTGCTCATGTCAAGTAGACATACCAGAAAGACAATTTCTTTTTTTTTATTTATTTTTTTATTATTATTTTATTTTATTTTTTAAATTTACATTCCAAATCACTTCCCCTTTCCCGTTTCCTCCCTCCCCGAAAGTCACATAAGCCCCCTTCCCTCCCTCTTTTCTCCATTCAACCCCCTCTCGTTACTCTGTCCTGGTGTTCCCCTACATCCAGTCTTTCCAGGACCAGGGGTCTCTCCTTCCATCTTCTTAGAAATCTATTGATATGCGGATTGTGTCTAGGGTATTCCGAGATTCTGGGTCAATATCCCCTTATCAGTGACTGCATACCATGTGTGTTCTTTTGTGATTGGGTTACCTCACTAAGGATGATATTTTCAAGATCTGACCATTTGCCTAGGAATTTCGTGAATTCATTAATTCTTTTAAAGTTTTTATTAACTTAGAGACATGGTATCCCATGTAGCACAGGCTATCTTGAAGCTCAAGATCCTCTTTCTCACTGTTTTGGATTAAAAGCATTCCTCCCAAGCCTCCTATGGTTTCCTGCAGTTTCTTCTTCTTCTTCTTCTTCTTCTTCTTCTTCTTCTTCTTCTTCTTCTTCTTCTTCTTCTTCTTCTTCTTCTTCTTCTTCTTCTTCTTCTTCTTCTTCTTCTCAACACTAATTATGGCATAATTCTGCCTTCTGGCCTGCATGCTTCTTAAAGATATATCTACCTACAATCTTATTTAAAATATTCTCTGTATGACATGTACTTTTACTTGTTGCCCTGAGGATTGATTTATTTTTGCCATAGGCTCTCCAGCATATTTTGTCTTAATGTAGAGAATATCATCTTATATATTTTTGGGCTTCATGGATGAATAAATTTAGAAATTTCAGGAATTTTGGAGATATTTGTCTAGTATGTATTTAAATGTTTTTTTTCTTCATTTTTTCTTCTGCATTCTCCTGGGTATTTTGTTTTGTTTTGTTTTTCTAACTTGAGTTTTGTATATTTTTCACCATTATTTGATTTTTCCTGTTCTTCACACACCCAATAGCTTTAATTACTTTATTTTTCCTTCAGCTTTGCCCATTCTATCATCTATTTTTGGTTTAAATCTTCTCTTCTCCAAGATACAAATGGCAGAGTATTGAACTTAAACCACTTACTCCTCAATTCCAGCATGACTATCTGTGCCCATTAACATTTTCCTTCTGTAATTCTCATTTGTCAACTCATTGTTCTATTTTCCTTTGGTAATTTTGATTTTGTGTACTTGTTTCACACAGTGTATTTAAGACAGCCAATAAAAAGCTCTTTAATTTTGATGTTCTCAAAATTACTCTTTGACAATTCACCATGTTATCTTCTTCCTTATATACATTCCTTTTTGTTGAGAAGTGAGATATTAGAATATTGAAGTAAAACACATAAACCAATTATCACCATAAGGGATTACTTTTAAAAATCTTTCTCATCTACTACGATCTGTATTTACCTTTTCGTGTTGGTTTTCAAAACTACTTTTCCATTCTATGTTCTTGTAAGTGGTCACTGAAGTTTTTGTTTATGTTTCTATATGGTGGATTTTGATCTGAGACAAATATCCTTAAATTTTGAAACATGGTTCTTTGCAAGTCACTACACAACTATGTAGCCAAATCAAAGACAAAGAAAATCAAATTTTAAAGATGGTCATAAATGTGAAAGAAGCCTACACAACACCAATTAATTTGGTCCAGAAAAGAAAATCCTCCCACCACATAATAACAAAAATTTTGAATGCACAGAACAAAAAGAGAATATTAAAAGCTATAAGGAAGAAAGGTCAAGTAAAATATCAAGGCAAATCTATCAGAATTACACCAGACTTCTCAACAGAGATTCAAAATGTCAGAAGATCCTGGACAAAGGTCATGGAGACCCTAAAAGAACACATATGCCAGCCCAGGCTACTATACCCAGGAAAATTCTCACTCACCATAGAAGGAAAAACCAAAATATTCTATGACAAAACCAAATTTAAATATATGTATATATTTGCACATATATATCTCCTGCTCTACATAGGATTCTAGAAGGAAAACTCCAATACAAAAAGAGCATCTACACCAAAGTAAAAACAAGAAATTAATCACCTTATAAGAAACCCAAAACAAGTGAATCACAACTACATAAAACCGCTTTCAAAAACAAACAAAACAGGAAAAAACAATCATGTCTTTAATATCTCTCAGCATCAATTGACTCAGTTCTGCAATAAAAAGACATAAGGTAACAGACTGGCATAGCTTTTTTTCCAAACTTCAGAATTATTTGTGAGTACACCAAGAAATGAGACTATTGGAAGTGTACTCAAGTGTAAGATGAAATGTGAGAATGCATAGTGACAAAAAGTAGGTCACACTCCTACATCCTTATGAAAGTGAATGCACGAAATGCAGCCAGTATGAGTTACCTTAATGTAACACATTGATGATACATATTTTATTGCATGTGTTCAGTATATTATCAAATATGTAAAACTTTTCTTCTAAGTGTACATCCCTGAAGAATGAATATATAAATTTCCATGCTGTATTAACAGGAGTATTGTGGCACTGTCTACAGTTTACTGATACTACTCAGTTCTGTATACTTATTTAATTAGACCTCTGGGATGGTATATATTTGTCATTACACTTTAAAAGCAGATTATTCCTTCATTCTACTAATATAATATATGTATATAATATTTAAAGGAAAAGAAGCATGGAACACATTTTACTCTACTGAAAGTGAAAAGAACACACAGTTAGGTCTGAATAGTAAAATAATTTTCAGACCAGTTCTGTGGATAATCTAAATTTAAAAAAAAATGAATAGGAGTATCATGGAATTAGGTGATTTACTAGTGTTTGAAAGCTAGAAATGTGTTCATTTTTTTTGCTCATTTCCAAATTCAATTTTCAAACATATAAATTATTTTAGCTTTTTCGTTTGCTAAAAGGCCAGGTCTTGGTATTAAACTACATCTATTCATTTTAAAAATTAATTTAAGTCTCAATATATTAATATTATAAAGGAATCCTAAAATATTTGGTGACTAAGACAAATGGTGGAATGTGATAATTTTTTTTTAATTTTTTATGCTGTGAAACAGTGGATAGATCACATCATAAAAATCTGTTAATATTATGAAGGTTGTCTATCTGTGTACAAGATTTGTATATTTATGTAATTCAAACATAAGATGTCTGAGTATATATGTGGCAATAAGACCATAGATGGTGTTTTGATTTTATGCAGAAATAATTATGACAGACTAACCATTTCAATGTTTCTTCCCCATTTTGAGTGTCACTTTGAAAACTATGAGAATTTTGGAGGTGAGGTTTGGGTAAATTGGCTCTAGGAAGATCTACCCACCTTTGGTTTGTATGCCATGAGAGGATGCCCTGCAACACACTTACATCTCTATGAGTTCTACTATGTAGGGAATGTTTCTGATGCTAAGGTCCTGTTCCTCAATTGGTTCTTGATTCATCAGTGAATAACCTGGGCAGTTAATGAGCTGGGCAGAATAGGCAAGACTTCTAGGTCCCCACTGGCAACCAGGCACATATGGAGGAGAGAGAAAAGGGAATTTTTCCATGCTTTAGAGGGACCAACCATGTGAGTTCTTGGGCAGACAACCATAGGCGACTTCTCCCTGGTGGGATGTTACCTCCCACCATGGAGAACTGGGAATAAAGGTAACTGAGAAACTAAAGTTGAGGGCAGATTTAGGATACTGACCTAATAGAATTGGGAAGGGCATTCTAGCCCAGGTAGATTAGAAGCAGCCAGCAATTGTGCTAAGAAGGGAGGTTGAAAATTGGCAATGTGTTTGTGTCTGTGATTTTCATCAGCACATTCAATATTCTCTGGGTGGGGGCTGGTAGTGCAGCCTGCCTCAAGCTTTAGGCAGGGTAGCAAAAACTACATGCTATGCTACTCTGTCTGCTCTTTGCTCTTTGAACCAATGAGCTCAATCTTCCCCTTGTTAATCTTGTTTCTATCTGGTATTTTGCAACAGAGTCTGAGAAAAACTAACAATAGTAAACCTACAGAGTTGAAAGAGGGGAAATCATGATCAAAATATATTATATGGAAAACATCCATATACAGTCACCAAACCAAGACACTATTGTGGATGCCAACAAGCACTTGCTGACAGGATCCTGATATAGCTGTCTCCTGAGAGGCTCTGCCAGTACCTGACAAATACAGAGGTGGGTGCTCTCAGCCAGCCATTGTACTGAGCACAAGGTCCCTAATGGAGGAGATAGAAAAAGGACCCAAGGAGCTGAAGGAACTTGCAGCCCCATAGGAGGAACAGCAATATGAACCAACCAGTACTTCTAAAGTTCCCAGGTACCAAACCACTAGCCAAAGAGTACACATGGAGGGATCCATGTCTTCAGTTGCACATGTAGCAGAGGATGGCCTTGTTGGACATCAAAGGGAGGAGAGATCCTTGGTCCTGAGAAGGCTAAATGACCCAGTATAGGGGAATGACAGGACAGGGAAGTGGGAGGAGGGGAAAGGGGGATGGGATAGGGTGTTTTCGATTGGGGGGAACCTGGAAAGGAGACATTTGAAATGTAAATAAAGAAAATATCTAATAAAAGTATACTGTATATATATATACATATATATATATATATATATATATATATATATATATATATGTATATATATATATTGAAATAACAATAATTGAAAAAAGAGACCATAAATTTGAAAATGAGCAGGGAGGGGTATATAGGAGAGAAGGGAGGGTGAAATGATATAATGCAGTTATAATCTCAAAAATACAAGTAATATACAACCTCATAAATTTAGATATATTTACTTTTACTTTAGATTTATATGGGTTTTACCTTTGTACATAAATGAAACACCTAGTGACATAATACATATAGAGCTCAAAAGAGGGATCAGCAGTCCCAGAAACTAGAGATTAACAGAAGGTTGGAGCTGAAAATCTGGGTCCTCTACATGGGCTGGAGAGCTGTTAAAAACTGAGTCATTTTTCCAGCCTCTAGATAACTTTGATTTATCTTCATCTTATTGAACTTGACAAATCACTACTTTATATATTCAACAATCACTATTAAAATCATTAAGTATGCAGAGTTATTGATTTCTCAAGGTCAAAGTCTTATCAGACATTCTCACAAAATTAAGTAGCTGGTTTTGGTAATTAAGTGGAGGTTTTCTAGATGGGGATGCTTTCTAGATATTAGCTTCTAATCTTCCACAGTTCTCTCTCTCTCTCTCTCTCTCTCTCTCTCTCTCTCTCTCTCTCTCTCTCTCTCTCTCTCTCTCACACACACACACACACACACAAACTTCTGTTTTGTATATACCCTACTATCTGTGTTCTCAGAGAAGCAGATTCTAGTATTACCTTCAGGGTTAGACTTCAGCTGACATGGCTTGTAGTAATGTAAATATCTGAATTTGTGAAGGAGGAATATATAAAATAAACAGTATTAAGACACAGCATAAAAGTCTCACTCTACTTCAAGCTTATCTGGGAATAGTTTTTCTGTTTCTTGTGTAATAGTCCTGCAGATTCTAGAATATTCAGTAACTATACTAAAATTTTATTTATTTAGTTATTTGCTTGTTTACTTTTAATTGTGTGAAGAGAGCAGGATTTTCACATGTGAATGCAGGTGTCTACATAGTCCAGAAGAAGATTTCAAATGTCCTGCAGAAGTCATAGGCGGTTACAATCTGAAACATGTTCTGAGACCTGAAGTCAAGTATTTTCCAAGAGCAGAATAGACATTTAACCAGTAAGCCATCACTTTAACCCCTTTAGGCATTTCATGAAATAGACTCTAAACTATGGCCAGCTTTCTCTGTAAGAGAAGAGATCATCTGTGGCATCCATTACCATAGACAGAACATCTCCCAGGGCAGGTATGTTTCATTGGCCCCTGTTCTAGCCATTATTTGTAATGTTACTAACTAGGACACATAATTCCCAGCCTTCATTGAAAATGTGTCTGTGGGTAAAACATGACAAGCATGATATATGTCATGAAGTGAGGCATGGTAGACATTTCTGTGTGTATGCCTGTCTCTGAGATGATGCCTAGGAAAGGGAGAGTTAGGAATTGCTCACTGAAGTGGAGGACAGTAATAAACCATGAGTAAGTGCCAGAAAAAGAGCATGTAGGAGACTCTTAATATATTTTCCTCTGTTTGTAGTGTTGAAAGAAAAATAATCAGTGCCACTGACTTTTCTTTTAAATTTTGGAATAAACACACTCACACACACACACACACACACACACACACACACACACACATACACACACATATTGAAATAATAATAATTGAATATATTTATATGTGTGTGTGTCTATGTGAATATACATATACTATACATATTATTGTAGTTGGAGTTATTTCATACATGCTTAAATGAGTAAAATTACAATGAAAATTAATGCCTAAACTATGGAAGCCCAGTGTGATAATTTGTATATGCTTGACACAGGAAATGGCAATATTAGAAGATGTGGCCTTGTTGGAGTAGGTGTTTCACTGTGGATGTAGCCTCTAAGAAACTTGTCCTAGCTACCTGGAAGAGTTTTCTCCTTTTTTCCTTTTGGAACATGTTGTACAACTCTCATATCCTGCTGCAGTATGCCTCCCTTGATGCTGCCATACTCCTGCCTTGATGATTATGGACTGATCTTCTGAACTTGCAAGCCAGCCCCAATTAAATGTTGTCCTTACAAAAGTTGCCTTGGTCATGGTATATGTTCACAGCAGTAAAACCCTAACTAAGATGCCATCTCTCTCTCTGCTTTGGGGCATTTCTTCTTCATCAATGTCTTTCAAATGTTACATGTTGTTCTTTTTTGTAAGTCATATTAATCTGACTTTAAATTTAAGCAATTGTCTTACATAATTGCATGAAGTTATCAATAGATACCCCATTGTGGGGAAATCAAGGGAGGTTAGGTGGGAGTGGGTCAGGTGGAGGGGTAACGTTTTGGAGGCAGGTGGTGGGAGAATGGGTTGGGGGTTTTCTTGGAGGGGTAAAAAGGGAAAGGGTATAACATTTAAATGTAACTGAAGACAATATTCAATAAAAACTAAAAAAGTCACAATAAAAAACAAATAAATAAAAATACAACTATTGGTTGAATAAAAAATAATTGCATGTATTTATTTCATATTGTATGCTTATTTTCATGTTAACACCACATTTTTCAATTTTGTGTGTGTGTGTGTGTGTGTGTGTGTGTGTGTGTGTGTGTTTGTGTGAAGTACTGATTTTATATGTCTTGTGGACATAAATCTCAGTAATTTATTGATCCTTACTCTATTATTTCTAATACTATTTCAAAAGATTCTTCAGATTTGGCACATATATAATCTATGATTAACAGCATTAATTTTCTATTTTTTTAATATTTAACATTTTCAATTTTCATCAAATATATTAGTAATTAATGCACAGAAAGCTAAAGAGAAGGTAATATATTCAAGCATTCTATTTAAGCAAATCTTGGTGTAGGTGATTTTGCTTTCATCCATGTAAATCAAGCTGAATGGAAAGATTCCAAACTAAGGAATTATACATTTAAACTTGACTTTCTTGGCCTCCTGATAACTTCTTCTACTTTGCCTATGTGAACTTGCCCCAACATGTTGCCTGGACCCAGGAATAAGCACATACAAATCAATGAAAGCCAGTAAAGTACTTAAGACTGTAGAGGTTTGAATATTTTTGATCTAGAGAGGTGTGGCCTTGTTGAAGTAGGTGTAGCCTTGTTGGAGGAAGTGCATCATTGTGGAGGCAGGATTTGAGACTCTTATTCTAGCTTCCTTGAAGACAGTCTCTTCCAGGATGCCTTCAGATAAAGGTGTAGACTGTCAGCTCAACCTCCAGCTCTGAGTCTGAGGGTCTGCTGCCATGCTTCCCACCATGATAAAGGACTGAATCTAAAAGTGTAAGCCAGCCCCAAATAAATGTTGTCTTTTATAAGCATTGTCTTGGTTGTGGTATCTCTTCATAGCAATGGAAACCCTAACTAAGAAAAAGGCAAGTTCCCGACATTTGCAACACATCATTTTTACCACATTCTATTGGCTATAGTAAATAAAAATCTAAGCAATTTAGAAAGAGTACAAAGATCCAAACCTAGAGTGAGTTGTACATTTTTACAAGACTAAGTATAATGACTCAGTATTGAAAAATAGCAATCATTCTGCTGTCTGCTGTCATATGCTGACTAATATCTGGAATAAAACTTGGATATATCTTCTTATACTCTAGTTCAAGAACAACACTTAATATTCCCTCTTCATTTTATCCTATGACTTTTGGCAGTATTCTTGCTGTTTTTGAAATTTCCTCTCACCAAATTTTTATCACTGAAATGAGAAGGGTTCTTTGCTCTAGGAGACTGGAATCATTGTATTGGTTTTTACAATCATGAGGTGTAAGCCTGTGTTTTATGTTCAAATTCATAGTTAAAACATGATGCTTAGATTTTGGCATCAAGTGTATGATTTGTTTCTAAAGGAATTCCTAACTTGGAGCCTGTAAAGTGTTCTTTGTAAGGATGATGAAACATCTTCATTAAACAGGCTGTGGAACCAATCAGGCATGGAAATGGTGGTAAAGGTTTGGTTTTCTACTAAATATATTTAGAAAATGAAATGTACTTCAGCTTTAAAGGTTTTTTCAACCTTGTGCCAAATTTCTCTATATATCTGTATATTTGCCCATTTTCATATAATACATATTAACATATCCATATTAATATGTTTATACTAATCATATGATCTGTTTGGTATTGATATATATTTAATGGTTTTGATATGACTTACTTGATCTCAGTTGACTAGTTTCTTGATTTTTTCTTATACTTTTTATCATATTAGTCAACTGACTGACTAAACATTGATCATCTATTATATTCCCATTATTTATTCTTTGGTTTTTTATATGTTTAGCTATAATAATACTTTATAAGGGGTGAGTGTGCTACAGTGCACTTGTAGACTTCACAGGACAACTTCCAGGAGCTTGTTCTCTCTTCTGTACAGGTTCTGCAGATCAAACTTTGGTTACCAGGTTTGGCAATGAAAAAATTTTCTTACTGAGCTAGGCCACTGGTCCAGATCATGAGTCTTTTTGTGACTTTGTCTCCTTTCCACAACAGTAAGCGTAATTCATTGTTCTAGATTTTCTTGTACCTTTCTCATTTTTCCTTTGTAATATACCACCAGATAATGTTTCTATGTAAACTGAAAGTACTTATATCTTCATCTGGAGAACTAGCCATTTCCTATTCTGAAATACTGCTCTTTCATTATAGAATTACAGTAGTTTAATATAGATTTGCTTAAAAGAATAAAAACACAGTTACAAAACTCCACCTTGCTCAATGATAAAATACTATTTTAGAGAAATTTTAAGTAACTAAACTCTCCAAGCTATATTGTCTAAGTCACTTATCCTAAAATTATGAATTAATACTAAAGCCAGACAGAGTGGCAGATGTCTGTTGGTCCAACAGTACTTTGGAAGTAGAAACTGAATGACCAAGAATTGAAAACTAAAGGATCAATAATGAAGACCAACTTGTAGACATATAACTAAACAAACAAATAAAAAGACTCAAGAAAAATAAAAATATAAAACTGATAAAATAATTTAATATTGACATGTTATTGCTAGCTAGCTCAGTTACATGGTAAACATTTCCTTAGGGTGTTTTGTTTAGTTTGGTTTGATTTGGCTTGGTTGTTTTTGCTTTGGTTGGTTTGATTCTGTTTTGCTTTTTTTTGTTGTTTTTTTTTTTTTGTTTTCAGTTTTATCCTGTGATCTTATTTTTCAGTATCTTCTCCCAGAGATGAGCCCTCTGACTTATTCGCATATAAAATAAAGACTCCTGAATTCTATATGCACATAAACAGCAAAAGCAGTTGTATTTACATATTTTTGTTCATATATGCATATATACATACACACATACATACACAAACACACACATATATTTGTGTGTGTGTTTGTGTGTGGGTGTGTGTGTGTGGAAGGCATGAAAAGGATTGAAAGTAGATTGTAAAAGATTAAAGGGATGAAATGTAAGAATGAAAATGATATAACTCTGTATTAATTAAAATGGAGTTAAATTAGATTTTAAAAAATTAAGATTAATATATTTATTTTTTATGTGTTCAATTTTTTCATGCATGAATCTCTATTCAGTGTTTGCATGCAGTGCCTGTAGAGGACAGACAGTTTTCTGATCTTGGATTTGCAGACATTTGAAAGTCACCATGTGGGTGTTGGGTATAGAATTCCAAATCACTAGAAGAGCAGTCAGTGCTCTGAACAATCTCTTCAGTCTCAAGTTCTGTTTTTACATTACTATTTTATGTTTCAGAATCTTAAACAAGATAGTACAACATAATTAATTCTTATGTCCTTTTAATTTTCCTTTTTGAGTACACAAGAGACAATCGTTACCATTTCATCATTATTTTTAAATATTTTATTTCCAGTATAGATAGATCATGCCACACAAAATTCTTACTCTTTTTTTGTACTCCAGTGTCCTCAATGCTGTTGTAAATGCTACTTCCCTTTCATTTAAAAGGATCCTTCTCTGGGATGATCTTCATATGTCCATGATATAGATTTAACTGTGAAACATTTACATGACACCCTTTAGAGATGTATGAAATGTCCTAGGAGTATGATTTGTGGAAAAAAATATTTTCTGTCATTTCCCAAACAGGAGTCTGTAACATTCCTACAGTAATCAAATTTGAGATGAGAGATCCTCCAGCATTACCTTTCAATCCTTGCTTAAAGCATTGAGATATTCATTAAGTATACACTACTCTAATCTATAAATATTTATTTAAAGTCCACATTGTTTGGTTAATTAACAGTACCTATTAAAACTAGTATATTTGAGTAAATTTTTCTAGGTGTACATAAAATTCACCCAGATTGTCTATATTTTAGCTTTGCACAAGCCTGAAATAATTTAGCCTCTTCTGATGCATTGATTGTTTAAATGATATCCTTTAGCACATTTGTTAGTATCCTCTGATCTTCCATGTGTCAGATATAGCTCAATTAGGGGACTGTGGATTTCAGAAGATGACTCATAAACAATTAGTAATTATTTGACAATTATGTACAATATAATAATTGCACAATATGTTCAAAATGTAGAGCAATAAAGAGAATAGGAGCTTGGCAATTTTCTTGGCTTTTATCCAGGAAAAAAATCTCTCTCTCTCTCTCTCTCTCTCTCTCTCTCTCTCTCTCTCTCTCTCTCTCTCTCTCTCTCTCCCATCTGGAGAATTTAGTAAAGTGCACCTCAGCAGTTGATAAATTTGGCAAGAGAGGAAGAGAAAAATGGAACAAAATCATAAAGTAAGAGGAACAAATGTCAAACTGACAAGATTTTATGTAGCAAAATGTCCAGAGAGGGAAGCTGTCTTGTCTTACTAAATCTTTCACTTCAACACACATCTTTCTGGAATGGGCACTGCCAAGCCAGAGTAGGAGGAAAACCAACACTAACTGCACAATGTAATTTAATCACTTAGTGAAGTGACTTTTACTATCTAAAAATATGAAAAGGTATACTCATGAAGTTGCAATTATAATTGTTTATTTTCTGTGAGATCAGAAACTCCTACTAAGTAGCTTAATAAAGGAGAAGTAAGTACCCATTGTCATTTTCATGCTAGAAATACAGTGCTACTTCTTTAATTTTTATTTGATTTTATTTTTTTATTTTTTAATGAAAAAGGAAGTAAATAATTTTATGATAAAATTAAAGATTTACATGAAAATATTTCTGACAACATTGAAGAAGTATACAGAAAACACATTAAGAGTGACAATTTTCTGGAAAATTAAAGAGTATAATAGTAGACATAAAAAACATTACTAAATTGAAAAAGGAAGTAGACACATTTTATGATATAATTGAAGATTTACATGGGAAATATTTCTAATAAAATTGTAGAAAAATATAAAATAACGTTAAAATTGAATATTATCATGGAAAATTATAGATAAGATGGTAGTCATAAAAATATTTCTAAGTTGATTGAAAATGGAATTATAAACATTTTCTGATAAAATTGAATATCTACAAGGAAAATATTTCTGATAAAATTCAAAAAAAGAAAAACACACTAAAATTGACTATTTCATGGAAAATTATACAGATAAATTGGTAGGAATAAAAATATTCCTAAATTGATTGAAAGTAGAATTATAAACATTTTCTTATAAAACTGAAGATTTGACTTTAACTAAGCAGACTTGGGTGATTTGGCCCTAGTACTCTTACTGTTGCTGCATGTGCAGGAAGCACAGGCAAGATCTGAAGTTGTGACAAGGTGAGGATAGGGTCACTTCCCACAGAGGGGAGGAGCAGGAGCAGGTGTGGGTCCTACAGCAGGCTGGGTCAGAACCAGCAGTTTGATGCAGGCACAGGTGAGAATACCTCGTGGTTACAGACGCTTCTGGACCCAGCAGTGGCATCTGGATAACTTCATTATCTGGGTTAATATTATAAAAAGCCTTCTGGCCACCATCTGCAACAGGAAACCAGGCAGCTCCAAAGCCTTCTGTGCTTAGCCCACCAGGAGAGGGTGATCTACCAGCAGTGATTTCACTTCTGAGTGCTGAGGTGAGATCTCCACCTTCTCTCTGGAGGGGTACAGCTAGGAGCACACTGGGCATAAGAACAGTGGAGCTGCTGGGACAGGAGTCTAACCTTCCGGCTGCCATTTGCTTCAGGGAACCAGACACCTCCACAGCCTTCTGTGCACAGACCCTGCCAGAAGAGAGCTGGTCTCCCAGGAGTACAGACACAGGCTTACAGGCCCACAGGAGGGGCAAGTTCCAGCCAGAATCAGCAAGACAACTAACACCAGAGATAACCAGATAGCGAAAGGCAAACGCAAGAACCCTACCAACAGAAACCAAGGCTACTTGGCAACATCAGAACCCAGTTCTCCCACCACAGCAAGTCCCGGATACCCCAACACACCGGAAAAGCAAGAGTTGGATTCAAAATCTCATCTCACGATGTTGTTAGAGGACATCAAGAAGGACATAAATAACTCCCTTAAGGAAATACAGGAGAATATGGGTAAAATGGTAAAAGCCTTTAAAAAGGAAATATAGAATAAATGTTAAAATTAAAGATTATCATGGAAAATAATACAGTTAAAATGATAGACATAAAAAACATTACTAAATTGAAAGAGGAATCACAAACATTTTCTGATAAGATTGAAGATTTACATGAAAAATATTTCTGTTAGGCTATTTTTTTTTTGTTGGGGAATTGAGTCCATTGATGTTATAAGATATTAAGGAACAGTGATTGTTGCTTCCTGTTACTTTTGATATTCTTTTTATGTTTGTGTGGTTACTTTCTTTTGGGTTTGTTGGAAAAAGATTGCTTTCTTGCTTTTTCTAAGGTGTAGTTTCCCTCCCCATATTGGCATTTTCCATCTATTATCCTTTGTAGGGCTGGATTTGTGGGAAGATATTGTGTAAATTTGGTTTTATCATGGAATATCTTGTTTTCTCCATCTATGGGTAATTGAGAGTTTTGCTGGGTATAGTAGTTTGGGCTGGCATTTGTGTTCTTGTAGGTTCCATATGAGATCTGCCCAGGATCTTTGAGCTTTCATAATCTCAGGTGAGAAGTCTGGTATAATTCTGATAGGTCTGCCTTTATAGGTTACTTGACCATTTTGCCTTACTGCTTTTAATATCCTTTCTTTGTTTAGTGCATTTGATTATTATGTGACAAGAGGACTTTCTGGTCTGGTCCAGTCTGTTTGGAGTTCTGTAGGCTTCTTGTATGTTCATGGACATCTCTTCCTTTAGGTTAGGGAAGTTTTCTTCTATAATTTTGTTGAAGATATTTACTGGCCCTTTAAGTTGGAAATCTTCATTCTCTTCTATACCTATAATCCTTAGGTTTGATCTTCTCATTGTGTCCTGGATTTCCTGGATGTTTGGCTCAGGAGCTTTTCACATTTTGCATTTTCTTTAACTGTTGAGTCAATGTTTTCTATGGTATCTTCAGCCCCTGAGATTCTTTCTTCTATCTCTTGTTTTCTGTTGTTGATGCTTGCATCTATGACTCCTAAATTCTTTCCAAGATTTTATATCTCCAGAGCTGTCTCACTTTGTTATTTCTTTATTGTTTCTACTTCCATTTTTAGATTCAGGATGATTTTGTTCAGTTCCTTCACTTATTTGCTTGTATTTTCCTGTAATTCTTTAAGGGATTTTTGTGTTTCCTTTTTAAGAGCCTCTACCTGTTCACTCATGCTCTTCTGTATTTCTTTCAGGGATTTTTGTGTTTCCATTAAGGGCTTTTACCATTTGACCAATGTTCTCCTGTGTTTCTTTAAGGGAGTTGTTTATGTCCTGTTTGATGTCCTCTAACAGCATCGTGAGATGAGACTTTAAATCCAACTCTTGCTTTTCTGGTGTGTTGGGGTATCTGGAACTTGCTGTGGTGGGAGAACTAGACTCTGATGTTGCCAAATAGCCTTGGTTTCTATTTGTAGGGTTCTTGTGCTTGCCTTTTGTCATCTGGTTATCTCTGGTGTTAGTTTGTCTTGCTGTCTCTGGCTGGAGCTTGCCCCTCCTATGGCCCTGTAAGCCTGTGTCTGTATTCCTGGGAGACCAACTCTCTTCTGGCAGGGTCTGTGCACAGAAGACTGTGGGGTTGTCTGATTCCATGCTGCAAATGGTAGCCGGAAGGGAAGACTTCTGTCCCAGCAGCTCCACTGATTGTATGCCCTGTGCACTCTTAGCTGTACTTCTCCAGAGAGAATGTGGACATCTCATCTTCACACTCAGAAGTGAAATCACTGTTGTGAGATCACTCTCTCCTTGTGGGTTAAGCACAGAATGTTTTGGAGCTGCCTGGTTCCCTGCTGCCGATGGCAGCTGGAATGGTGATTTTAATTTTAAATATAATTTTATTTGAAATTGAATCAAATCACTTTCCCCCTCTTTACTTCACTAATGCTATCCACAATAACCATAAATGAATAAAAGCTTTAGTACCAAACAGGAAAAATCTTTAGAATGATTGGTCAGGGTAGTGGAGTGACTCCTAAATAAATATAGGTTAATGATTTATCCCTCAGTTACCTCTCATGGATTGAGGGTAGCTCCCAGTTGCTGAAGTTATCAGACATGGACATTTATGATACATCTTGGATTGCTGTTGGTGACTCAAGCTGAATCATTTCTAAAATCATCATTCCTGTGGTCTAGCTTCTAAGATTGCAGAAAACACTATGCAAGCTACCAAGGGAGGGAAACAATTAAGCTGTTGTCTTCAAATGAAACATCTATGACTATGATGGTGATAAGCATGACAAGATAAATAGAGATCTAATACATGACACTCATATGCTGGTGACAACCAGCAGCTATCAAAATGGACTTAAGGACCGCACAACAGGAAGGAAATTCTGTTTGGTACTGGAAAACTAGTCAGCTTCCCAGGATCCATTATGTCATGGGCCTTTGAAAAGAACCTATTACTGCCACTTTGATAGATCAGCATAGTTCCTTCCCATGTTTCTGTATCTTCTCTAAACACTGTATCTTAAAATTTTCTCACAAAAATCAATGAGTTTGATTTCCAAATCAAAATTCAATCGGATATTATAACAGGACATGTGATGCAAAAACATATAAGTAAAGAATTCAAAAGGCTAAAGAATGAGTACTATTGAAAAATGTTTTAGAGTATAATTAACTTATATGATCAATAAAATCAAATTACAAATGAACTACCCAGGTAAAATTTAGCCATGTTTTCTGGAAAATCACAATCTTTAAAAACTAGTGTTGCAATTATTTATTGCTCATATTTGTCAGAAAACTAACCCAAATTCTTGGTAGACATTCAGTCATATTGCTTCATGACAAAATCTTTTGAATGTTTCTATCTCCAATATATCATTTGGCAATATGACTTACAGAAATGACTCACTCATATAATAAAGAGTAATGGAAAAGTCACGGGATATACATTTAAATCGCAGGAGTTAATCAGTGTATTTTAATAATATATCTGTTTTCAAAGCAGGATGAATTTGTGAATGAATTCCCAGAGATTTTTGTCTCTGGAACATATCAGCAGTTCTAAGTGATTAAAAAAAATACATAATTTAGTTTTGAAGACATTCAGTTGTTTTGTTATTTATGTGTTAGTTAATGCAGGATTTTGTGAGATAAATTTCATAAATAAAAAAGAAAAAACTTATCTAGCATTTAATAAGAAAGGCAAAATTATTCAAAAATCATTTGTACATTGTTGTGGTATGAAGACTTACTCTATATTATAGTCCCAACCATAAGATTCTTCAGGTAGGCCCTTGACTGGTCTCACACAGTGGCTGTTATCAAATCTTCCTGTCACCTGAATGACTTAAACAAGCTGAAAAACAGAATCCAACATCTTATTAAAACATGCTTATTGAAGTCACAATGATCTCAGAAGTACTCAAACTTTTAATTTATTTGATTTGCAAAGTGTCCTTACAAATGAGTTCTTACTTGTTTAACAGCATCCTCAAAAGGAACTATCAAGTAGAAGAATGATAAAAATAAACATAATTGAGAAATGTATTTGCAACACTGTTATCTAGAATGTGTTTAGTATATATCATCACTGTTTGGGTATGTAGTAATAAATTAAACCTAAGTGAGTATGTAGTCATATTTACTTAATGAACTATTTTTATAGATGAAACTAACAATCATAACTTATAGATTAAGATGACAATTGCATAATAATAATATTTCTAATAGTGTCAACTGTGTGAGGTTTGTTACTATAATTATAATTATTATTTCTAATTATTCTTTTAAGAGGAAGTGTTCATTATTAATATTATTAATCACCACATATTATCTTCTATGAAAGAGACTCATTACTTGTGCTCTGATACGTCTTTTAGATTAAAACTCAAATTTGTTGGTCAAGTTGTTGCATTTCTATGCTCACAATATGTGAAAGAACAATTTATGTTATAGATTATTTTATTATGCTAACAATATCAAAAAATTCAGTACATCAGACCAAGCAAAGCTGATCACTTCAGAGTGAACAGGAAGTATAAAGGAAACTCTAGGAAGGAGACAGAGTTATGTGTATTTCTGTCTATCCAGTGACCTTATTCTCTAAAACATATTGCCTTACACATTTGACCAGACCCTGAAAATATCACTTGTTATCATTCCACTGACAAAGCAGTACTTCTCTTTGATCAGAGTTTTTAGTCTTCCCCCTTTTATCAAAAGCCCATCAACTGTCAACTGATACCATAGTATATGGCACTATGGAGAACGTTTCATTTTAAAACATAATGAAATTGTTTTTGTTGTAAGAAATGTACTTTGTATTGGGATGCATGTTTCTTATTCCCACTGTTACCACTAATTTTAAATGGAATGTTATTGACAAGTGTGTGATAAAGCTGAACCTAGCTTTTTTAAATGACATTGTCCTAATTTCATTCATCCTGAAAGGCATTGAAATTTTCAGATGTTGATCCTACTTCTGGAACTAAATATTTGTTCATTTTATTTTAATTTTTTAACTAATTATTGGAATATTTCATATAATGTATCTTGATAATATAGATTTCCACTCTATGAATACAAGACCCCCTTGAATTACCTAACCGAATCTTCATCTTTACTTCTTTTACAGATAGTGATTAAGTATAGTTCTGCCTGCATACACCTGGATGGGAGAGTATCCACTGGGAGATGGGCAACATATGACAGGCTACAAATGTAAGAAAAACTTACACTACCCCAGTACGTTTCATCAGTATTGCATTTCTGCTAGGGGTAACCCTCAATCAATAAGGGTCCCCTATCAATGCTAGAATTTCAACTAAATCTTGTGCAGGTTTTTTCACTTAGGAGAAGGAGATTTTCTTGAGACTTGACTGTGGTCCTTGAATCCTTGGTATCCATTCTGGTTATGCTGAACTTATGTTTTCAGCAATGAGCAAGGGACACTTTATCCTAACCCTATTTATCATTGTGTAGTTAATCAACTACAAAAAGAGTGCCTTTATTAGCTGCTAACAGAGTAAGCTCACATGTAACTACTATAACTGAACCTATGAAATGACATGAACTCTTAAAAATTGAGTCCTAATTTTGCATATGAATATTAGAAGATTTTTCACTGTTTTAATTAAGAACATGAGAAAAATTTTTATAAAGTGAGCATGTGAGATAGGTGCAGCCAGGAACTCAGGGAACTCTAGACTGTAAGATTTCTTGGCACATGGCCCGCCAGGTTTCCACTTGCACCCAGGACTGGGGCAGCGTCATATTTGTCTGTACACCTATCCTGCCAGGGCAGATATGCCCTACAGGAAGTTCCCCGGTTAGAGGAAGTTCGCCTTTAGAGGTGAGGCCACCATCTTTGCTCCTGAGACTGAGCAGACAGTTGCAACCAGGTACAAAGGGAACACCCAACTATAAGATCACTTCTGACATGGACCACCAGGGCCCCACCTGCTACCAGGAGCTGGGAAGCCCCACAGCACTCTGTGCCAGGGAAAAGATAGTCACACAGGGCTGTTGAGATAGGCTTGCAGACCCATAGGAGGGACAAACATCAGCTAGTGACAGCAGGACCAACTAACACCAGAGATAACCCGATGGCAAAAGGCAAATGTAGAAATGTTACTAACAGAAATCAAGGCAATATGGTACCATCTGATCCCACTTCCCCCACAACAGCAACTCCTAGATACACCAACACACCAGAAAAGCAAGATTTGGATTTAAAATTACAGCTCATGATGGTGATAGAAGATTCAGGAAGGACAGAAATAACTCCCTTAAGGAAATACAGGAGAACACAGGTAAACAGTGAGAAGCCCTTAAAGAACTACAGGAAAACACAACAAAACAGGTGAAGGAATTGAACAAAATTACCATCTAAAAATGGAGATAGAAACAATAAAGAAATCACAAAGGGAAGCAACCGTAAACATATAAAACCTAGGAAAGAAATCAGGAGTCATTGATCCAACAGAATACAAGAGATAGAAGAGAGAATCTCTGATGCAGAAGATATCATAGAAAACATTGACACAACAGTCAAAGAAAATGCAAAATGTTCCTGACCCAAAACACCCAGGAAATCCAGGACAAAATGAGAAGACCAAACCTAAGGATTATATGTATACAAGAGAGTGAAGATTTCCAAATTAAAGGGCAAGTAAATGTCTTCAACAAAATTTTAGAAGAAAACTTCCCTAACTTTAAGAAAGAGATGCCCATGAACATATGAAAAGTCTACAGAACTCCAAATAGATCTGACCAGAAAAGAAATTCCTCCCGTCCCATAATACTTAAAACACCAAATGTACTAAACAAAGAAAGAATATTAAAAGCAGTAAGGGAAAAAGGTTGAGTAACATATAAAGGTAGATCTATCAGAATTACACCATACTTCTCACAAGAGACTATGAAAGCCAGAAGAGCCTGGGAAGATGTCATACAGACACTAAAGGAACACAAATGCCAAACCAGACTGCTATATCCACCAAATTTCTCAACTGCCATAAATGGAAAAAACAAGATATTTCATGACAAAAACAAATTTACACAGGATCTTTCAACAAATCCAGTCCTTCAAAGGATGATGAATGGAAAACACCAACAAAAGGAGGGAAACTACACTCTTGAAAAAGCAAGAAATTAATCTTCTTTCAACAAACCCAAAAGAAGATAACCACACAAACATAAAATGACATCAAAAATAGCAGGAAGTAACAATCTCTGTTCCTTAATATCTCTTAACATCAATGGACTCAATTCCTCAATAAAAAGATATAGACTAACAGACCGGATACTTAAACAGGACCCAGCATTTTGCTGCATACAGAAAACACATCTCAGTGTCAAAAACAAACACTACCACAGAGAAAAAGGCTGGAAAATAAATTTTCCTATCAAATGGTCCCAACAAACAAGCTGGAGTAGCCATTCTAATATCCAATAAAATAGACTATACCGAAAGACATCAAAAAAGAAATGGGAAGACACTTTATACTCATCAAAGGAAAAATCTACCAAGAAGAACTCTCAATTCTGAACATCTATGCTCCAAATACAAGGGCACCCATATTCGTAAAAGAAACTTTACTAAAGTTTAAATCACACATTGCACCTCACGCAATAATTGTGTGTGGCTTCAACACTCCGCTCTCTGCAATGGACAGATCAGGGATATACAAAATTTACAGAGACAAAATGAAACCAACAGAAGTTTTGGACCAAATGAATTTACTAGACATCTATAAAACATTTCATCTTAAATCAAAAGAATACACCTTCTTCTCAGCACCTCATGGTACCTTCTCCAAAATTAACCTTATAATTGGTCAGAAAACAGGCCTCAACAGATATAAGAAGATCGAACTAATCCCATGTCTCCTATCAGATCACTATGGAGTAAGGGTGATCTTCTGTAGCAAAATAAACAACAGAAATTCCACATACACATGTAAACTGAGCAATGCTCTACTCAATGATACCTTGGTCAAGGAAGAAATAAGGAAAGAAATCACAGAATTTTTATAATTTAATGAAATTGAAGGCACAACATACCCAAATTTATGGGACAGAATGAAAGCAGTGCTAAGAGGAAAACTCAGCACTGATTGCCTCCAAAAAGAAACTGGAGAGAGCATACACTAGCAGCTTAACACCACTCCTAAAAGTTTTAGAACAGAAAGAAGCTAATACACCCAAGAGGCGTATAAGGCAGGAAATAATCAAACTCAGGACTGAAATCAACCAAGTACAAACAAAAAGAACTATACAAAGTATTAACAAAACTAGAAGTTGGTTCTTTGAGAAAATCAACAAGATAGATAAACCTTTAGCCAGAATAACCAGAGGGCACAGAGACAGTATCCAAATTAACAAAAACAGAAATGAAAAGGGAGATATAACAACAGAAACAGAGGAAGCTCAAAAAATCATTAGATCCTACTACAAAAACCTATACTCAACACAACTGGAAAATCTGGAGGAAATGGACAATTTCCTAGTCAGATACCAAATACCAAAGTTAAATCAGGACCAGAGAGACCATCTTAGTTGTTCCATAACCCCTAAAGAAATAGCAGTGATCATTGACAGTCTCCCAACCAAACAAAGCACAGGTCCAGATGTTTTTAGTGCAGAATTCTATCAGACCTGCAAAGAAGACCTAACACCAATGCTCTTCAAAATATTCCACAAAATAGAAACAGAAGGAACACTACTCAACTCGTTCTATGAAGTCACAATTTCGCTGATACCAAAATCACACAAAGATCAAACAAAGAAAGAGAACTTCAGACCAATTTCCCTTATGAATATAGATGCAAAAATACTCAATAAAATTCTTGCCAACCTAATCCAGGAACACATCAAAATGATCATTCACCATGATCAAGTAGGCTTTATCCCAGGAATGCAAGCATGGTTCAATATAAGGAAATCCATCAATATTATCCACTACATAAACAAACTCAAAGAAAAAAACCACATGGTCATTTCATTAGATTCTGAAAAACATTTGAAAAACTTCAGCATCCTTTCATGTTAAAAGTCTTGGAAGGATCAGGAATTCAAGGCCCATACCTAAACATAGTAAAAGCTATTTAAAGCAAACCAGTAGCCAACATCAAACTAAATGGAGAGAAACTTGAAGCAATCCCACTAAAATCAGGGACTAGACAAAGCTGCCCTCTCTCTCCATATTTATTTAATATTGTGCTTGAAGTTATAGCTATATCAATTAGACAACAAAAGTAGGTCAAAGGGATAGGAATTGGAAAGGAAGAAGTCAAATTATGACTATTTGCCGATGATATGATAGTATAATTAAATGACACAAAAAACTCCACCAAAGAATTCCTACAGCTGTAAAACAACTTCAGCAAAGTGGATGGATATAAAATCAACTCAAGCAAATCAGTATCCTTCCTATCCTCAAAGGATAAACAGGCTGAGAAAGAAATTAGGGAAGTGACACCCTTCACAATAGCCACAAACAATATAAAGTATCTTGGTGTGACTAACCAAACAAGTGAAAGATCTGTATGACAAGAACTTCAAGTCTTTGAAGAAAAAAAAATTGAAGAAGATCTCAGAAGATGGAAAAATCTTCCATGCTTATGGATTGGCAGGTATAATATAGTAAAAATGTCCATCTTGCCAAAAGCAATCTACAGATTTAATGCAATCCTCATCAAATTCCAATTCAATTCTTCATAGAGTTAGAAAGAACAATTCTGAAATTCGTCTGGAATAACAAAAAACCGAGGATAGCTAAAACTAGTCTCAAAAGTAAAAGAATTTCTGGGGGAATCAGTATTCTGGACCTCAAGCTGTACTACTGAGCAATAGTGATAAAAACTGCATGGAATTGGTACAGTGACAGGCAGGTAAATCAATGGAATAAAATTGAACACCCAGAAATGAACCCACACTCCTATGGTCACTTGATCTTTGACAAAGGAGCTAAAACCATCCAGTGGAAAAAAAGATAGCCTTTGCAGCAAATGGTGCTGTGTCAACTGGAAGCTAGCATGCAGAAAAATGCAAATCGATCCATTCTTATCTCCTTGTACTAAGCTCAAATCCAAGTGTTTCAAGGACCTCCACATAAAACCAGACGCACAGAAATTAAAAGAAAACAAACTGGGGATGAACCTTGAACATATGGGCACAGGTGAAAATTTCCTGAACAGAACTCCAATAGTTTATGCTCTAAGATCATGAATTGACAAATGCGACCTCATAAATTTTCAAAGTTTCTGTAAGGCAATGGACACTGTCAGTAGGAGAAAATGGCAACCAACATATTGGGAAAACCCTATGTCTGACAGAAGGCTAATATCCAATATATACAAAGAACTCCAGAAGTTAGACTCCAGAGAGCCAAATAACCCTATTAAAAAATGGGGTACAGAGCAAAACAATAATTTTCACCTGAGGAATAGCGAATGGCTGAGAAGCACCTAATGTAATGTTCAACATCCTTAGTCATCATGGAAATGCAAATCAAAACAACCCTAATATTTCACCTCACACCAGTCAGAATGGCTAAGATCAAAAACTCAGGAGACAGCAGGTGCTGGATAGGATGGAGAGAAAGAGGACTACTCCTTCACTTCTGTTGGGATTCCAAGCTGGTACAACCACTCTGGAAATCAATCTGGTGGTTCCTCAGAAAACTGGGTATGATACTACTTGAGGACCCCATCATACCACTCCTTGGCATATACCCAGAGGATTCCCCAGCATGTAATAAGGACACATGCTCCATTATGTTCATAGCAGCCCTATTTACAGTAGCCAGAAGCTGGAAAGAACCCAGATGCCCCTCATCTGAGAAATAGATACAGGAAATGAGGTATATTTACTCAATGGAATACTACTCATCTACTAAAAACAATGAATTCATGAAATGCTTAGGCAAGTGGGTGGAACTGGAAAATATCATCCTGGGTGAGGTAACCCAATCACAAAAGAACACACATGGTATGCACTCACTGATAAGTGGATATTATCCCAGAAGCTCAGAATACCCAATATACAATTCACATACCAAATGATGTCCAAGTAGAAGGAAGGAGAGGCAACTGGCTCTGGGAAGGCTTGATGCATCAATATAGGGGCATACTAGGACAGGGAAGCAGGAGAGTTTGATTGTGGGACAGGGGGAGGAGAGATGGCTTACTGGGCTCTCAGGGAGGTGGGAACCAGGAAAGGGAGAATCATTTGAAATGTAAATAAGGAATATATATAAGAAACAATAAAAAAATAAAAAATAAATTTTGTGTCCTCACACAATGACAGCGACTGTGTAAGTGAGAAATGATAGCTAGACATTCATCTGACCTTGTTGTTAGCTGTTTCAGAGTCTTGCATCTCTATCTTCCCAAAATAAACATGTACTGCCTTAAAAAACAAAAAAGTAAACATGCTTAAATCACTCTCTCCTGAAGGAGTTTGTGCTTCTAGAAACCTAAATCATTCATTAACTCTACAAATATAAATGACTACTTATAGCCATTAAATTATAATTATAGTCATTGGTTACCACCTTGTTTTTCATACCTAAATTAGTTTATATTAATACGGCTGCTTAAAATTGACTCACAATGACTTCACAAACCTGGGAGTCACCAGCTATTATTGAGCTCAAAATTTTGAGGTCTCTCCCTTCTCTCCCATTTATTAAGAGATTTCTCTCTCTCTCTCTCTCTCTCTCTCTCTCTCTCTCTCTCTCTCTCTCTCTCTCTCTCTCTCTCTTTCTCTCTCTCTCTCTATATATGTGTGTGTGTGTGTGTGTGTGTGTGTGTGTGTGTGTGTGTTTGCGTGTATCTGTGTGTATGTCTACAGAGAATATATGAGATTAAATTATTTTAATTTAAAGAAAGAAAGGAGTTATAAAGGAAAAGTAAACCTAGGTGATGGTGAGGAACACCATTGAATGTTAGCCGCACTGTAAGAACAACAAATGAATAAAAAATTAACACACTCTAACATGTGAAACTGCAATTCACAAAGTCCATCTATAAATTATACTGTTAAATAATTCTTTATTTAAATTGGCAAGCTATTATTGGAGGAAATAAGTCAGAGATACATTTCAGAAAATTATCATGTTTAAATGACCCAAAGTATCTGACACTGAAAAGAATGAATAGATATATGAGGAGTGATTGGTAACAAGTAAGAGAAAGTAAGTCAAATAACCACGATTTACAACTTGAAAGCCATTTAAGACATTTGAACTAGATGACTCACTATTAAAATCATCAAAGTAATAAAAGCAAACAAAGTTTGCAAAACAATTATATCTTTTAGTAATAGTAAATAAGGAATAATAGTAAATGTTTCCCAAGTCCTAGGTCAAGGTGAGTAGTACAATTAGAGATATTGAAAAAAGAAGACAAGAGAAATACAGAAAGTCATAGAGAATAAGCTTACCATTGGCACTTGTTTATAATTTCAGAAATATTAAGATGGATATACCATAGTACTTGAATATAAATTCCATATTGGTAAATATAAATAGAAAGGATAAAATCATACATTATGAGCAATACCTCATACCACTAAGTGTGCTTGATGTGAACACATTAATAATAAACTTAGTCACCAGTAATATGTTAGTGTTGCATTAGGAAAGAAATTGAAACACTTTCCTTGATGTCATTTAACCAATAGCAAGCCCAGTTTTAAGCTCTCTGCTTTTCTCTCTGTGCCTTCTGTCATTCATGTCTCTGGATTGTATGAGTCTCGTTCTGGGTATATCTAAAGGATGCCTTGTGAATCTGATTCTTTGTGTCTGTAATGAACAAAGGACTTTGTTCTCTGCTTGATTAAACATCATATAAAGGATCACGTGGGAAACAAATGAGGGATACTTTACAAGAATGCTTAACAGAATTTTAGCCATTTTCTACAACTGTAACCAACAGAACCAGATAACAAACAAACAAAATCCACAGTGTCAAAGCATGTAGCAACTGACTGCTGGACCAACTGTTACTGTTTGAAAAGATGAAAATACCAATGAGCCTAGTAAAGAAAACAAAATGAAGATTTAAGTATTAATGTTCATTCGCAAAACACCAAAAGGTCAATAAAAAATGACTTTAACATGTGTAAATATTTTTTTCTAATAGAAAAAAATATAGGTAGAATGATTTTAGGATTGGGTCAAGAGAGCTAAGTTGGAAAAAATTAAGGGCAAGTGAGCTGCCTTCTATTAGGCTAGAAATATGGCCAGAGAATACCCAATGATTAATAAAACTATTCCAAATTAAATAGAATTTATCCATAAACTGTTTGGTGATACATTTTGACTTTTGGCACTGCCTGTGTGGAAATATGTTTTGTTTTAGATCCTGCTAATGTTAATGTATATTGCACGAACTTCTTCAAGATGTGGCATGTATGAGTGGATATAATTTGTAAATGTTACACACTGATAAAAAATAATTCCACCTGTCATACAGGTCCTGTAATTAGTCTTCAGGCTACCACATATCAAAAGATGTGCCTAGGTAGCTCAGTCATTTAATGAAATCCATAATGAATGTTTCAAAAAATATCACTAGGTTATTTCTGTGCTTTACAAGTTACTTAAAAGTATAGCCTAAGGGGTAAAATTCAAAATCAGAACATTTCATATAGAGAAGCAAAATATATTTCAACTGCTGATTTATTTCTTATAATATTATCTTTTATATTATACCAGATAATTTCTACAAAATACAATGTTTAAATTAATTCGCTTTTTACATTCTTTAAATTTTGGAAACATATTCTCTGATGGTTTGTATATGCTCGGCCCAGGCAGTGGCACTATTAAAAGGTATGGCCCTGTTGGAGTAAGTGTGTCACTGTGCATGTAGGCATTAAGACCCTCATCGTAGTTGCTTGGAAGCCTGTATTCTGCTAGCATCCTTCAGAAGAAAATGTAGACCTCTCAGTTCCTTCTGCACCATGCCTTCCTAGATGTCTCTATGTTCCTGCCTTGAAGATAATGGACTGAACCTCTGAACCAGCCCTAATTAAATATTTTTATAAGAGTTACCTTGGTTATGGTGTCTGTTAACAGCAGTAAAACCCTAAGACACTTTCAAAGATTTATTTCATTTTTATAATGTTTTCCATATTTTTTCTTAGAATTTTATAAAACTTGCTTGATATGTAGGAATTTTCAAGGTGATTCTGTCTCACAGGTAAGCACCTTAAGACAGAAAGTAAGTAACTTCAACCAGAGTCAGGAAGACTCCCTAAATGACCAGATTCACTTGCTACCCCTCTCCCAAGAATAAACAGTAAAAATTGTTGCCAGCTGCCTGGAAAAAAGGAGAAACTAGCTCAACTGCTTCTTGGCTGTTTAGATCAACTGAAGGACCTGGAAAGAATACTCTCCAGCCTGCTCAGATGTCTGTAGGCTGTGCACTGTGCTCCAGGTTCGCGCTGGGGTGGACTTTGGTGAGTCATTTCTGTTTTATAAGTAACCCCTTACTTATATTCCCACAAATAATACTAGTAAAACTCATTGATTCACCAAACTGGATTTCAGTGGAACCTGTAATTTGGTCTCTCATGGGCTCCCTATCTCAGTGAGTTGTATGTTCTGTCTCCCTAGGAAAAGTCTGTCACATAACAGAGTCTTGATCATAGTTCTCCCCTGACTCCCGCCACATCATCCCCTAGTTCCTCCTACCCATTCCATTCTTGTCTCCCTCTACCCCTGCCTGCCTAGCCTATCCAGTTAAGTTTATGTGGACTCTCATGAATATCCAGGGCCTGCTCTGGAGTGTGGTTCTTATACCAGGTACCACGCCACTAAAGCAAATACACTTTCCTTCTCTGAGAAGGAATCAAATGCTAATAACTCATAAGCCAGTGCAGTGAATTTGCACTTACTTCACCTTGTCCATGCAGTTTGTCTGGCTTCAGCTTATGAAGATTTTGTATATGCTGTCATAGTCCCTGTGTACTAGTGTGTATTAGACCTATTGTGTCTGAATAATGCTATTCCCTTACACCCATACACCACTTATGTCTAGTATAATCTTTCCACCTCTTTTTTATAGATCATGAAGGGAGAGGTGTACCAGTTTGTGGCTTTTCAATTACTCTCTAGATGTTGCCAAGGTGTGGTGGTTGGTAATGAGTACCAATTTCAAGAAGCTTCCATGATGATGGTTTAGTTATGCATTCACTGATCTATTGGTATTGCAATAAGACATTAGGAGTGTGCATGCATTTGTGGGTTTGTGACAATGTCTTCTTGTGATCACGGAGACCAGGAGATGACATCAGGTCTCACAGGAGCTATGGTTACAGGCAATTATGACCTCTCCCATAGGGGTGCTTGCAGTTGAACTTGGGTTATCCCTAAGAAGAATTTACTCTTAATGACAGAACCATATCCCAGGGTGTCTTAGTTAATGTTTCATTGCTGTGAAGAGATAGAATGACTAAGACAATTCTTATAAAGACAAACATTTAATTGGGACTGGCTTACAGGTTCAGAGGTTCTGTCCATTATTATCATGTTGGGAAGTATTGCTGTCTCCAGGCAGACATGATACTGGAGGAGCTCAGAGTTCTATATTTTGATCTAAAGGCAGGCAAGAGAGCCAAGAGGACACTGACACTTTCCCATTGGATGAAGCTTGAGCTTTGTACCTCAAAACCCACCCCAACAGTAACACATGTCATCCAACAAGGCCACACCTATTCCAAAATGAGTACATCTCCTAACATATCACTCTTGGTGGGCCAAACATTCAAACACATGAGTCTATAGGGGACAAATCTATTCAAACCACTACACATAGAAAGTTTAAAATGAAAATGCAAAGATAACTAAGAGAGAGAGGGGGGCTGTACTCTGAGTACCTGGGAGGCAGAGTCAGATGAATTTGTATGCATTTAGAGCCAGTCTGGTATAGATAGTAAATTCCAGGACAGCCAGGGCTACATAATAATGGGACCCTGTAAAAAGTACTATAGATTGAGTCTAGTTTTTAATAGTAAGTATTGAGTAATCTTATAATATAAATAGGACATTAACTCCAAGTATCTCTGGAATCATATAAATTTAATATAAACATCCTTTATACCTCAATCTTAAAATACATTTTTATCATGGCAACCATTTTTTCTTCTCTTGTGGTTAATTATTCTAAACTAAGTACTTTCTAGGTATCTTATCATAGAGAGTTATCTCTTGATTGAGAAATGCTTTAAACTACTCATTATAAAATGACACGTACCTCAAATATTCATAGGATACTAAAATTTACATGACCTTTAACAAGTAAGGAAAACATTATTTATAGATATTGTATACTATTTTAGAGGACTTATATATAATATATTGTATATATCAATTAATTCACTTCCCCAGTTGTCAGTGTACAAGTGGATAACTCACTTATTTTGATTCATAACCAGTCAAATTAGAATCACTTTAAAAACAGCAATGACAGCTCTCAGTTTTCCCTCCAGTGAGGGTCTCATTTATGCTTAGTATTCCTCATGCTGTGGACACAGAGAC
The DNA here is from genome assembly GCA_036184795.1 of Tokudaia tokunoshimensis. Lineage (NCBI taxonomy): Eukaryota > Metazoa > Chordata > Mammalia > Rodentia > Muridae > Tokudaia > Tokudaia tokunoshimensis. Next base: position 140,806,555 of record BTHU01000003.1, read on the forward strand.
TAAGATCCCACTCTAATTGGAAGTGCAACGTTCCTTCTGAACTTTGCACATATCAGCCTACATGGCTGTAGATATCCACATTTGTCTCATTATCTCAAAGTAACTTAGCAGTTGTCTTTTGTCTTTAATATATATGGACAATATAAGCCTCTTTTACACAGGAGATGAACAGCTAAGCAACCAGTCTGTGGTTATCCGCTATGTGTTTCTTCCTTAGTCACCTTGCCAAGGGTGTCACTAAATTTGTTGGAAGATTATCAGCAGATAGGAAGTACTGATAATCAGATAAAGAAATGACAATACCCAATTTATACTTATCATTTGCAGGCCTAACGTTTTCTAAAATTAGGAGTACTTACGAAGAGAAGAGATTGGGGATACAGTAGAAGTGTCACATCTAATAAAACGGCAACTGGTATTTTCTAATTTCATTCCTGTTAAAATGATTCAGCATAATGTATTCTGAAATCATATTTTTCATGTTGCTTCTACTCTTTCAGGCTCATTGCCTAAGCAATGTTCATGTAACATCAATGGACAATGGATGGCAAGGATAAGACAGTTTTTAAGTAAAAGTATACATTGTCTCACTCTGAGATATATGTGTGTAGATGGGGCAATCTAGTGTCCTTTAGTCAACCATAATATGATCTTGAGGTAAGAAAGGAATTTATGTTTAGGGAATTTGGAATGAGGATTTGCATTAGTAGTATTTTTTTGCTATTTTAATTATAGTTTATTGGTTATTTTATTAACATGTTTTAATAACATTTTAGTTTATTAACATGTATTTTATTTCATGTTCATGTTTTTATTGGATATTTTATTTACATCTCAAATATTATTCCCTTCCCCAGTTTCTCCCAGAAACCCCCTACCCCATACCCCCTACCTCTGCTTCTGTGAGGGTGTTCCCACACAAACTCACTTACTCCTGTCACCCTGACATTGAATTCCCCTACACTGGGGCATCAAGTCTTCACAGTACCAAGAGCCTCTTCTCCAATTGATGCCCTATAAGGCCTTCCTCTGCTACATATGCAGCTGGAGCCATAGGTCCCTCCATGTATACTCTGGCTTGGTGGTTTTGTCCCTGGGAACTCTGGAGATCTGGTTGGTTGCTATTATTCTTCCTATAGGTTGCAAACTCCTCAGCTCCTTCAGTCCTTTCTCTAACTCCTCCATTGCAGACCCCATGCTCAGTTCAATGGTTGGTTTTGAGCATCTGCCTCTGTATTTGTCAGGCTCTGACAGAACCTCTCAGGAGACAGCTATATCAGGCTATCAGGCTCCTTTCAGCATGCACTTCTTAACATCCACAATAGTGTCTGCATTTGATTGTATATGAGATGGATCCCCAGGTGGGGCTGTCTCTGGATGGCCTTTCCTTCAGTCTATAGTCAACACTTTGTATCTGTATTTGTTCCTATCAGTATTTTGATCCCCCTTCTAAGTATCCACACTTTGGTCTTGATTCTTCTTGAGCTTCATTTGGTCTTTGAATTGTATCTTAGGTATTCTGAACTTTTGGGCTAATATCCACTTATAAATGAATAGATACCATGTTCTTTTGTGATTGGGTTACCTTACTCAGGATGATATTTTCTAGTTCTATCCATTTGCCTGCAAATTTCATGAATTCATTATATTTAATAGCTGAGTTCTACTCCATTGTGTAAATGTACCACATTTTCTGTATTCATTCCTCTGTTGAAGGACATCTAGGTTCTTTCCAGCTTCTGGCTATTATAAATAAAGCTGCTATGAACATTGTGGAGCATGTGTCCTTGTCATATGTTGGAGCATCTTTTGGATATATGACCAGGAGTGGTACAGCTGCGTCTTCAGGTAACACTATGCCCAATTTTCTGAGAAACTGCCAGACTGATTTCCAGTGTGGTTGTACCAGCTTACACCAACAATGGAGGAGTGTTCCTCTTTCTCCACATTCTCACCAGCATCTGCTGTCAGCTGAGTTTTTGATGTTAGCCATTCTGACTGGTATGAAGTGAAATATGAGGGTTGATTTGATTTGCATTTCCCTGATGACTAAAGATGTTGAACATTTCTATAGGTGATTCTCAGCCATTCAATATTCCTCAGTTGAGAATTCTTTGTTTAGCTCTGCACCCCCCTTTTTTTTAATGCAGCTATTTGATTCTATGGAATCTAACTTCTTGAGTTCTTTGTACATATTGTATATTAGCCTTATATTGGATGTAGGATTGGTAAAGATCTTTTCCCAATTTGTTGGTTGCCATTTTGTCCCAAGGATAGTGTCTTTTGCCTTATAGAAGCTTTGCAATTTTATGAGTTCCAATTTATCAATTGTTGACCTTAGAGCATAAGCCATTGGTGTTCTGTTCAGGAAATTTTCCACTGTACCCATGTGTTTGAGGCTCTTCCCTACTTTCTCTTCTATTAGTTTCAGTATATCTGGTTTTATGTGGAGGTCCTTGAACCACTTGGACTTAGACTTTTTCCAAGGAGATAACAATGAATCAATTTGTATCCTTCTGTATGCTGACCACCAGTTGAATCAACACCATTTGTTGAAAATATCTTTTTTCCACTGGATGGGTTTAGTTCCTTTGTCAAAAATCAAGTGACCATAGTGTGTGGGTTCATTTCTGGGTCTTGAATTCTATTCCATTGATATTCCTGCCTGTCTCTACACTAATACTCTAAAGTTTTGATCACTATTGCTCATACAGCTTGAGGTCAGGTTTGTGATTCCCCCAGAAATTCTTTTATTCTTGAGAATAGTTTTCCTTGTCCTGGTTTTTTTTGTTATTCCAAATGAATTTCCAAATTGCTCTTCCTACCTCTATGAAGAATTGATGGAATTTTGATGGGAATTTCATTGAATTCATAGATTGCTCTTGGCAAGATGGCCATTTTTGCTACATTAATCCTGCCAATCCAAGATCACGGGAGATCCTTCCATCTTCTGACCTCTTCTTCAATTTCTTTCTTTAGAGACTTGAAGTCCTTATGATATGTAGAGAGTCATATTGGAGTGTCATGAACTTGACATTGACAAAGGTGAAGATCCTCTCCCAGTCACAATCCTGTTCCACTTAGAGTGGAGTGAAGGTGAAGTTCTTCGTTCCTCCAGGTCTATGAATTCCTGAATTAAACAGGTGACATGCCCAGCTGCCTGAGCAGTGGCTTCAATGCCAGTGAACACCCAGACCAGTTCTGCGACCTGGTTCCAGCCTTTGGGGAGAAGGGCTTTTTCTCATGCCTATATTTTTGGAAAACTCCATTAAACTTTGAGCCTTGAGCAGGAAATATCACCTTGGCTCCATATTTCTCTCATCACCCAGTATCTTTTTTCAGCTATCTGTCCAGAGAACTCGATGACCCATTTGTATGAAACTGCAGGCAGTTTCAATGACACATATCTTTCAATTACTTGGTTAGAGTCCCACCAATGTATTTTATAGTGTTGTGACTATTGTGAAGGGTGTCATTTCCCTCATTTCTTTCTCAGCCTGTTTATCCTTTGAGTAGAGAAAGCCTACTGATTCTCTTAAGTTAATTTTATATTCAACCAATCTGCTGAAGTTCTTTATCATGTTAATGAGTTCTCTGGTAGAATTTTTGGGGTCACTTAAATAATACTATCATAGTATCTGCAAATAGTGATATTTTGACTTCTTCCTTTCCAATTTGTACCCCTTTAACCTTCTTTTGTTATCTAATTGCTCTAGCTAGGACTCTGAGTTCTATGTTTAATAGGTGGGAGAGAGGGGGAAGCCCTGTCTAGTTCCTGATTTTAGTGGGATTGCTTCAAGTTTCTCTCCATTAATTTGATGTAGGCTACTAGTTTGCTGTGTGTTGCTCTTACTATGTTTAGGTATGTGCCTTGAATTGCTGATCTTTCCAAGACTTTTACAATGAAGAGCTTTTAAATTTTGTCAAATGTGTTCTCAGCCTCTAATGAAATGATAATGTGGTTTTTTTCTTTGAGTTTGTTTTTATATTAGATTATGTTGATGGATATCTGTATAATGAACCATCCATGCATCCATGAGTATGAGGATGAAGCCTACTTTATCATGATTGATGATTGTTTTGATGTGTTCTTGGATCTGGTTTGTGAGAATTTCATTGGATATTTTGCATTGATATTCATTAAGGAAATTTGTTTAAGTTCTCTTTTTTTCTTTGGGTCTTCATGTGGTTTAGTTATAAGCATAATTGTGGCTTCATAGAATGAATTGGATAGTGTTCCTTCTGTTTCTATTTTGTGGAATAGTTTGAAGTGTACTTGTATTAGGTCTTCTCTGAATGTCTGATAGAATTCTGCACTAATACCATATGGTCCTGGGCTTATTTTCATTGGGAGATTTTAATGACTGCTGCAATTTGTTTTTTGTTTTTTGTATTTTTAGGTGTTATGGGAATGCTTTATCTCATCCTGATTTAACTTTGGCGCCTGGTATCTGTCTAGAAAATTGTCCATTTCATCCAGATTTTCCAGTTTTGTTGAGTATAGACTTTTGTAATACAATCTCTGATGATTTTTATTTTTTTAATTTCCTGACTTTCTATTGTTATGTCTCCCTTTTCTTTTCTGATGGTGTTAATTTGGATACTGTCTCTGTGCCCTCTGGTTAGTCTGACTAAGGATTTATCTATCTCATTGATTTTTCTCAAAGAACCAGCTCCTGGTTTTGTCAATTATTTGTATATTTCTTTTTGTTTCTACTTGGTTGATTTCAGCCTTGAGTTTGATTATTTCTTGTCATCTATTCCTCTTGGTTGTATTTGCTTCTTTTTGTTCTTAAAACCGAAAGTTCTAGAGATCATGCCGCAGAGATTACACACACACACACACACACACACACACACACACACACACACACACCACACCACACCACACACCTTAGGGTATATATTCATACATACTCCTGATAACTCCCAGTTGTTCTCAGTAAAAGCTAGCATCCCTGCAGTGTTGAATTAGCCATACACAGTCTCTGTGATAAATATCTGACATAAACAACTTGAAGTAATGATTTATTTTGTTCATGGTTTTAGAAGTTCCAGCAAATTACTGATTCCATTTTTCTGGGCCCGTTGTAGGGCAGAACTGCGTCATGAAATGACCTGGTGGAACTGAAACATTCATGGCATGGCAGTTCAGACAGAAGAGAAGCAAGGTACCTGCTTAGAATATGCCCTGAATCCTGTGGGTGGCTCTGTGCCAGAAAGCTATGATCAAAATCACCCTTATGCTCCACCCTGAGGGCTCTGAGAATGTAAAAGATATGGTGACATTATCAGATTTAGTGATGTGTATTAGCTCAGACAGCTGTTGATTCTGCTGACATCCTTGTCCTTTTGTCAGAAAAGAATGAACAAATGAAAGAAAATCACCTTTACATGTCTATTTTTGGAATTCTATTGGATACCAGGAAGATGTTTTTCCATTGATTTTGTAAGGTACAAGGCAGTTAAAAGAAGATGAATACTTTAAAGTATTCAGTACATGTTCCTGTGTTCTTACTCCTGGTGCAAGCATTGTTTGTTTGCTAGCACAATACAGCCACAAAACAGAAGTGTGAAAATACTATAGATTACTCTTATTCTTATCATTTTGATGTTGTTTTTATGTTCACAGGAAACTATCCAGGAACCATGCTATAGTTAAAAATCTTGAAGTGAAATATATAATTTCTGTATCAACATTAAAAGGTGTACATCTGAGCTCATAAAAATGTACTGCTATTTGAAGTAAACATTATATGTTGATTCATATTCACTTTAGAATTTATCCAAAAAACCAGTATTCTAGAGTATATGTGTGTGTGTGTGAGTGTGTGTGTGTCACTGTGTGTGTGTGTGTGTCTGTGTGTGTGTACGTGTGTAGTGTATCAAATAACTGACATGGATAGTACTCTGTGTGTGTGTCTGTGTGTGTGTAGTATACCAAATAACTGACATAGATGGTACTGTAAATGAATATTTAATTTCCTTAATTACTAGAGAATATTAGCATAACTAATTGAGATTCTTAATTTTAAAAATGAACATAATATAAAAAGGGCAAACAAGCTGGGCAGTGGTGGCACATGCCTTTAATCCCAGCACTTGGGAGGCAGGGGCAGGTGGATTTCTGAGTTCGAGGCCAGCCTGGTCTACAGAGTGAGTTCCAGGACAGCCAGGGCTACACAGAGAAACCCTGTCTCGAAAAACCAAAAATAAATAAATAAATAAATAAATAAATAAATAAATAAAATAAATAAATAAAAAGGGCAAACACCTTTTATTTTTTGCCAAATAATAGTTGTTGATAGATATCCATACCATATTTCATTCTACCTAGTTTGTAAAGAGATAAGGTGACATATTCTGAGGTGATTATTGACATTTTATATATTTCATGACCAAATGCAAAACACACGCACATGTATATTTGTATACATGTATTTATATATATGTATATATATATGCATATATATGTGTGTGTGTGTGTGTGTGTGTATGTGTGTATGTGTGTGTGTGTGTGTGTATCTATATGGCCAAGTTAGGTATTTAATGCTAAAAATTTGTAATATAAAGAAAGCATCTGTCTTAATTCTTTTAATTAGAGATTCCTAGATAATTTGGCAATTTTTTAAATTAATCTGTGACTGTTAGCAAATGGTACCCTTTTGATTAGTTTTTATTCTATGATTATACCACTGATAGGTTAAGAAAATTTAATAAGCAACGTCATTTTTAAAAAGTGAAAATTCATAATAATAATAATGGTAGACAGACAAAAGACAAATTGTAGCTCACTGTCATTGTGGGAGCAATCTTGTGTCACAGTCTCAATGAAAGACAAATCCCAAGACTTCATTCTAAACCTTCCTTATTTCTACAAAAACACAGAAGTGGGTATTTATAGACATAGGTAATATTGTGCTTTAGTTTCTTATAACAACAGCCGAGGCAAGAGGTAGAAAGGTGAGAATACATCTCTTGCCCTGTAAAAATGTCATTGTAACCTCACTATGATTAGGCTTCTTACTGTAGCTACTACAGGAATGGAAGCAGAGAGCTGAAACTTTGCCAACAACCTGGTTACACAATGAGTTTGATGCTATTCAGATAAACTTAGTGAGATGTTAAAACAAAAATTAAAACAAGGCATAAGCATGTAATACAGTAGAGATCACTTGCTCATCATACAGCATGCCTATGTTCAATACAGTAAGATAAGATTATATATCAACTAAGGAATTTTTTTCTGTATCATATATATCAAGAGTTATATATATGATATATATGATATATATATATATATATATATATCATATATATCTCAAGAGTTTATTTGCCACTCTTATTTTTCTTAAGATTGACAATTAATTCAAGGGAATTGTTTAAAGAGTATCAAAAGCACAAATGTATCTGGCTTATCAAGGGTAGTGTTATCTGAAATGTTTGTCTAGTTTGTAAAAGACAAGTGCTGGGAAAGTAACATGGTAACATTGGTTTCCTATGAATACACTACAAGAAGTACATACCCTTATAACAGTACTCTATAACTCACCAAAGGAGGGAGGCAATGTCCTGCATGGTCTGCCTTGATGCTAATTGTAAAATGATGGCTAGATTTACAAATATTAAGATTCTGCCATTCCTTGAATCTAGTTCTGTCATATGTACATGCAATATGTATGTGCAAATTGTACATGCATATATATGTATATGTGTATGTATTCAATATTAATTGTGCATCCTCTCTATGAAAAAATGCTTACCAGGTACAAGAACAACTAGTATGAGTCTTTGAAAGTTTCTCACTGGGTCATTAGACTTCTAAAACAACTTCCTAAGTTCATCAGTCCAGTGTGCATAGTCTAGAGAGTACCCTGAAAAATGCTGAAGCTTGTTAAAGGTTATAAAACCTTATAGAGCTAGCACTCAGTTCTAAATGTTTATTTTTTATGCTTTTAAGCTAATACTCTATTTAAACTTCAACCCAGTGTATGTGTATGCTAAACTATTTCATGATATTTGTGTTGTATGATGTAGAAAACTTGAGCCATGCATTTGTTTTCATTTTAATTTATTTTCTTGTATTTTGAAGGACATTGTAGCAGCCACTTAAAGATCCTTGCATTACTATTCCTAAAGACACTGCAGAAATTCTTGCTTTCAAAAGTCAATACACTCGCTACTTGTTCATGTTAGTACCATGGAGTGAACCAGGTTCCTAAAGCTGGAGGGTAACTTACTTCTATATGCCATTCTGCATTGAGTTTAAGCTATGTACGCTTACAACCCATTTGGAATATTTTCGGAGGCATCAGAGGGTTTTGAAGATAGTGAATTAAGTTACTTGTTAGGTAAAGGAGGCTCCCACTGATGTTACTATAGAAAATTCCCACTTCTCCTTTATTCAAAGAATAGTCTCACCACTGAAATCAGGGACAAGACAAGGATGCCCACTCTCCCCATATCTATTCAATATAGTACTCAAAGTGCTAGATAAAACAATAAGACAACAAAAAGAGATCAATGTGATGCAAATTGGCAAAGAAAAACTAAAGGTATCACCATTTGCAGATGATATGATAGTATACTTAAGTGACCTCAAAAATTCTACCAGAGAACTTCTCCAGCTGATAAACAACTTCAGTAAAGTGGCCATATGTAAAATTAACTCAAATAAATCAGTAGCTTCCCTTTACACAAATAACAAACAGGATGAGAAAGAAATTATGGAAACAACTCCCTTCACAATAGCCACAAATAATATAAAATATCTTGGGATAACTCTAACCAAACAAGTAAAAGATCTGTATGACAATAACCTCAAGTCCCTCAAGAAAGAAATCAAAGAAGATCTCAGAAAATCGAGAGATATCCCTTCTTCATGAATTGGCAGAATTAGCATACTAACAATGGCTATCCTATCAATCCCCATCAAAATCCCAACACAATTCTTCATAGATATGGAAAGAACAACTCTCAAATTCATCAGGAAAGGCACTAAACCCAGAATATTGAAAACAATTCTTAACAATAAAAAGAATGGCGGGGAAATCACCATCCATGACCTCAAGCTTTACTACAGAGCAATAATGATAAAAACTGCATGTTATTGGTACAGAAACAGACACCTTGATCAATGGAATAGAATTGAAGACCCAGAAATAAAACCATACTCTTACAGACACTTGATCTTTGACAAAGAAGTCAAAAATATACAATGGAAAAAAGAAAGCATCTTCAATAAATGGTGCTGGTCTAACTGGCTGTCTCTATGTAGAAAAATGAAAATAGACCCATATTTGTCACCTTGTACAAAGCTGAAGTCCAAGTGAATTAAGGACCTCAACCTAAAACCAGATACACTGAATCTAATGGAAGAGAAAGTGAGAAAGAGCCTCGAACTCATTGACACAGGGGAAAACTTCCTAAACATAACTCCAATGGCTCATGCTCTAGGATCGAGAATTGATAAATTGAATCTCATGAAACTGGAAAGCTTCTGTAAGGCAAAGGACATAGTCAATAAGACAAATAGGCAACCTACAGAATGGAAAAAAAAATATCTTCACTAACCCCACATCCGATAGAGGGCTAATATCCAAAATTTATAAAGAACTCCAGAAGCTAATTGCCAAAAAACCAAACAACTCAATCAAAAAATGGGGTATAGGCTGGAGAGATGGCTCAGTGGGTAAGAGAACCTGACTGCTCTTCCAAAGGTCCTGAGTTCAAATCCCAGTACCCACATGGTGGCTCACAACCATCTGTAAAGTGATCTGACGCCCTCTTCTGGTGCTGAAGACAGCTACAGTGTCCTTACATAAATAAATCTTAAAAAAAAATGGGGTATAGAACTAAACAGAGATTTCATAACTGAGGAATCTCGAATGGCTGAGAAGCACCTAAAAAAATGTTCAAAGTCCTCAGTGATCAGAGAAATGCAAATCAAAACTACCCTGAGATTCTACCTTACACCAATCAGAATAGCTAAGGTCAAAACCTTAGGTGACAGCACATGTTGGAGAGGATGTGGAAAAAGAGGAACACTCCTCTATTGCTGGTGGGATTGCAAACTGGTACAACCACTCTGGAAAACAATCTGGAGGTTCCTCAGAAAATTGGAAATAGACCTTCCTGAAGACCCAGTTATACCACTCTTGGGAATATACCGAAAAGATGCCCCATCATGCCACAGGGGCACATGCTCCACTATGTTCAGAGCAGCCTTATTTGTGATAACCAGAAAATGGCAACAACCTAGATGACTCACAACAGAAGAATGGATACAGAAAATGTAGTTCATTTACACAATGGAATACTACAAGCTATTAAGAGTGAGGACATCCTGAGCTTTGCAAGCAAATGGATGGAAGTAGAAAATATCATCCTGAGTGAGGTAACTCAGACCCAAAAGGACATGCATGGTATATACTCACTAATAAGTGGATATGAGCAAAAAAAAAAAAAGTACAGAATACCGGAAATATAATCCACAGAACTCAAAAAGTTCAACAAGCTGAAGGGCCCAAGTGAGAACACCTCAGTCCCACTTGGAAGGGAGAAGAAAGCAATCACAAGTGAGGAGAGAGGGAGGAACCTTGGAGGGAAAGTAGACAGGACTGGGGAGAGAGGGGAGAGGGGAGCCTGATCTGACATTGGGAAAGGGAAAAGGACTGAAGCCCTGAAAGCCAGCAGAAAGAATGGAAATAGATAACCTTGGGAGATAGAAGGTTGGGGCGACCCTCCAGAATGCACCAGAGACCTGGGAAGTGAGAGAGTCACTGAACTAAAAGGGACCTTAGATGAAATGCCTGACAGTAGGGAGAGGGAACTTATAGAGCTTATCTCCAGCAGGAAGACAGGACTTCAAATGAGGGAGGGGGGGTCATCCCACAGTCCTAACTCTGATCCATAATTGTTCCTCTCTGAAAGAATTACAGGGATAGAAATGTAGAGGAGCCTAAGGAATAGAAGGCCCAGGACAGGCTCAAAGTGGGATCCAGTGCAAGGGGAGTTCCCAATGCCTGACACTATTACTGAGGCTATGGAGCGCTCACAGAAAGGAACCTAGCATTTCAACATTCTGGAAGGCCCAACAAGCGCTGAAAGAGTCAGATGCAGATATTTGCACCCAACTAATGGACAGGAGCAGCTGACCCCTGCTGTTGAATTAGGGAAGGCTGAATGAAGCTGAGCGTGACCCTGTAGGAAGACCAGTAGTCTCAATTTATCTGGACCCCTGGGATCTCTCAAACACTGGACCACCAAACTGGCAGCATACACCAGCTGATATGAGGCTCCTAGCACACATACAGTAGAGGACTGAAGGATCTGTGTTCATTCAGAGATTATGCACCTAACCCTTAAGAGACTGGAGGGCCCAGGGTGTTTAGAGGTCACTTGGAGTGAGGGGTAGGGACATCCATGTGGAGACAGTAGGAGGGGAGGAGGTATGGGATGTGGAACAGTAGGAGGTTGGACAGGGGTTGGAGGGGCGAGGAATAAAATATGGAGTGTATAAAAATAATTAAAAAAAGAAAAGAAAAGAAAATCATTTAAAGTAAGTAAAAAAAAAAAAAAGTCTCACTTAGGGCAGTTAATTCATCCAAACACAGGAGCCTTGAATTCTAAAGAAAATAGACCTCAATATACCCATGAAGTGTCATTTTTTTATTTTCTTTTTTATTACCTCCTGAAATATACAATAATCTTACTATGCTCACCATATTTTGTACTTAATTCAGTAAATAGAATGAACTTGCTATATTACATTGGTTTTATATTTGCTAGCTTAATGACTTACTACTTATGTTAGAGAATAAGCAAGCCACAAGTGAGAGGACTAAAAATTAATTAGACTCCTTTCATAAAGCAACAAAGTAATTCTAATCTTTTTGTCAATACACAGACTTTGATGACATAAAAATGAATCCCTTTCCATCTCTTTTTAAAAGGAATACAATCCTGGTTTGTTTGTTTTAGTCAATAGGATCTCCTGATATTTGTGATAAATTGGCCAATTACATTATCTAATCTCAAGGGGAAAATTAGGCAAATCTTGCATTTTATCTGATTTTCAATCTGATTTGTATTCAGAAACAGACAGCAGTCTTTGTGCAGCCAGTGGACTGCATGCAGTGTGCTTTTAATGAAGTTTAGGGTTGTTGAAATGTAATAAAATAAGCCAGCAAGACAGTGTTTGAGTTATGGGATTAACTTGTTCAGTTTAAACCTGGATGAACCCCAAAGTTATTACCCACCCCAGGTAATTGTGGATTCTGACTTTATATAAATATTTATACAAGAATTACAATGTCTCCAGTTTGCTTTCTGCTGCTGTCATAAAATATTCTGACCAAAACAACTAAAGGTAAAAACAATTTATTTCAGCTGACTAGTTGTGCTTTATCATAGAGAAAAGCCAAGACAGGAACTAAAGTAAAAAAAAAACAAACCAAAAAACTAGAAGCTGTATATCAAAGATGGCATAAGCCTGCTGACGTGCTCAGCTTGTTTTTATATACACCTGCCTAGGACTAGGATCTTAAACACTGCGTGAGTCCTTTCCACATAAATTAGCAATTATGAAAAAGCTTCCCACACATGTCCCTGGGCCATTCTGATCCAGGTAATTCTTCAGAGAGATTTCCTCTTGCCAAGTGTGTCAAGGTGGAACTTGAAGCTGACTATGACAACATTTCACCCTTTCATAATAACCAAGGTTTCAAATGAAAGGTGACATAAAATATTTTCATTCATCCTTAAAGCTCAGTGGAGCGTGTTTTCCCTGTCTGTTGGTAGACAGAAATGCACTGCCAGTTCTATGATTTTAACCCTTTTTAACCCTTTTACTGGATCAGTAATTACTCTAGAGAACACTGCTCTGGTAATTTGGTAATCTTGTACACACAAAGTGTACTAAAACAGAACACCTGTGCTAAAAAATCCCAATGCAGTATTTCAAAATCTTCCAATATTCGTCTACTTGTACAGTTGAAGATTATGTGAATTTCCTCCAATGAAGACACAGAAATAATAACGGAAGCACAGGAGATTTCTTTATCTCATTGAAGCAGGAGTCTCTACCATTGCTATTTGTGGACCACAGCCTAAGCATCATCTGACACTCCTTAGGCTCACCAGCTCATGATAATTAGATATGCAAATTTTCACACTTTGACAAACCCTAAAGGTGCTGACCCACATTAAAATTTAAAGCTATTTTCAAGGATGAAGTCTATATGTTTTAGTTTGGCCTCAGGTAAGATTTTGAAATATACATTTATTTTAAGATATTAGCAATAAATGAAACTATAATTGTATTAAAAGATAAATAAAATTTGAAAGTTTAACAAGGTGTCTGTAAAAAGATCAACATCTACAGGCTGTCTCCTTTTATGTACATATCAAGAAAAAATTAAAAATAAAATTTCAAAACATTATAAACAAATAAAACTGCTAAATAAAAGTGAGGTCGTAAATCTTATACATGTATGAAATCTTCAAAATTGTGCGTTGAAATTTAGAATTTTTTTTATTTTATTTAATCATTTTTTACAGTTCAGATTTTATCCCCCTCCTGGTCCACCCCCTAAATTGTTCCACATACCATACCTACTCCATCGCCCCAGGCTCCACCCCATCAGACCTCTCTACTCCCTGGGGCCTACAGTCGCTTGAGGGTTAGGTGCATCTTCTCTGACTGAGTCCAGACCCTATATATATATATGTGTGTGTGTGTTGGGGGCCTCATATCAGCTGGTGAATGCTGCCTGGTTGATAGCCCAGTGTCTGAGAGATCTCAGGGGTCCAGGTTCATTGAGACTGCTGCTCCTCCTACAGTGTCACCTTCCTCCTCAGCTTCTTCCAGCTTTCCCGGAATTCAACCACAAAGGTCAGCAGCTTCTGTCCATTGATTGGGTGTAAATATCTGCATCTGACTATTTCAGCTTCTTGTTGGATCTTTTGGGGAGCAGTCATGATAGGTCCCTTTTTGAGAGATCTCCATAGCCTCAGTAATAGTGTCAGTCCTTGGGGCCTCCCACTGAGTTGAATCTCCTCCTCCTTTTTCTCAGGCTCTTCTCCATTTTTTCCCCTGAGGTCTTTCAGACAGGAACAATTATGGCTCAGAAATTTTAACTGTGGGATGGCAACCTCATCCCTCACTTGATGTCCTGTCTTTCTACTGTGGGTGGGCTCTACAAGTTCCCTCTCCCAAATGTAGGGCATTTGATCTATGATACCTCCATTTGAGTCCTGAGAGTCTTCTTCCTCCTAGGTCTCTGGTACATTCTGAAGCCACCACTCCCCTCTCACCTCCTACCTCACAAGATTGCCTGTTAGAAAATTATAGTGAAAATATTTTAAAAGAGTTAAGTAGTTTACTTAAAATGTATAGTATATGCATAAGAAAGTATTACCATAAGGAATGTCATTCTCCCCAAATGTGTTGGTAATGGAGAGACATTAAAGAAATATTAGTTATTTTTATGAGTTATAAGTGTTAAATCTTCACATATTTCTACCTTTTATTTTTTCCAAATTGTTAAGGTTTTAATTTCATTTATTTCATGGGCATGTCTCCTCTCTCTCTCCATCCCTCCTTTCCTCTCTATCCCTGTCTCTCTGTCTCTCTCCACATGCACATTTAGTGCTATTCTCATAAATTCCATACAGATTTTATTATGAGTTGATGCAGCTAGTTTAAAATATATTTACTTGAAGAAAGTTCAAACCACTAGAATTATTCTAAAATTTGTCACAATTTATTGTGAATATATAGTAAACATGTCTTAGATGCTATTGCTGTGGTGACAAAACACTCTAACAAATGCAACTTAGGAGACAGGTCTTATTTTAGTTCACAAGGCATCAGGAGCCTGAGCCACCTGGTCATACAATGACAGAAGAGGAAGTGTGGAGTGCAGGTTTACTGCTCCAGGCTCTTTCTACATTTAAATCACAGGCTCTCAGCCAAGAGATCTCCTCGTGTTTAGTAATGTAATCAAGAGAACCATCCACAGGCTTGCCCAGATGGCCTATTTATAGGAGGTGCTATATTGAAGCAAGTTGATAACAGACATTAACCTGGTCAAAATAACATGTTGTAGTGTAAAAAAGACAAGGTATTTAGACAAATTAATGGAAAGTTTTGAAAAATGTACACATAGTAGGAATGTTTATATATGAAAAGTACAGCATAACACATGTCTAAAACTAAAACAGACAACTGGCAAATCCTGCTAATTATGTTTATAGTGAATAAAGGAGGAAGGATGGAAAGGAAGAAGGAAAAGCAGGGAATGGGAAGGAAGAAAGCAAGACATCTAAAGATTATAGAAACTATTATTTAGAGAATCTCTTCACATTCCCCTTGAAAATCATTACAATTTAATCAGAATTTATGTAAAAATTCACATAGCGATATACACATATGTATTTAATCTATATTCATATGAATGGGATTAGAAAAATCATGCATATCAAAATATACCCTAAAACTGAGGAAAAAAGGGAAGTTATAGATGGGAAGATGACATCAAAAGAGAAATGGTAAGGGTAATATAAAATAGTGGATATGCTCCATTAAGATGACTTAGTGAGAAAGGAACTTGCTTCCAAGACTGATGATCAGAATTAAAACCTCACAACCTTCATGTTGGAATGTTGTCTCTGATCTGCTCACATGGTTGATGGTATTCTTTCCTTATACATATATACTTTCATACTCAATCATAAAACAAACTAATATAATAAAATGAAATGAAAAATAAAACCCAACAACTATTAGAATAAGAGCAGATAAGTAAAATTAGAATTCACTTGTAAACAATCCATATATTAATACTTATTTTCATAAATTTTGTATTTGTTGGTACATAGTCAACAGTGGATTAACATCAACACAAAAACAGAGTCTAGAAACAGAGATCAATATTAAACCTTCCCTGCTGTGCCAGAAGATGCAAATTCTATTCAGGAGACACAACTTTAGGTGATCCAATTCTATGGCCATTCTGGATACCTTCACATATGTGAGTTCACACACACACACACACACACACACACACACACACACACACACATGGGCAGGGGTAAAGAGAGGGACATAGAGACAGAGACAGAGAGAGAGAGAGAGAGAGAGAGAGAGAGAGAGAGAGAGAGAGAGAGAGAGAGAGAGGAAGAAGAAGAAGAAGAAGAAGAAGAAGAAGAAGAAGAAGAAGAAGAAGAAGAAGAAGAAGAAGAAGAAGAAGAAGAGAGAGGAGACATGCCCATGGAAATAAATGAAATTAAAGCCTTAACAATTTGGAAAAATTGAAAGGTAGAAATATGTGAAGGTGTAACACGTATAATTCATAAACATAACATTAACATTGCTTTAATGTCTCTCTATCATCATCACATGAAAATACAAAAACACATAGAGTAAACTCAAATATATAATTAAACAGAAACATATACATTAAGATGAACTGATTATCTCTATCAATGAAGTTGGACAGAAACAGAAAGGCTGCAATGATGCAGTCATAGAAATCTAGTATGCTTTATTTTTAGGAGCATAGAAAAAGATCCACTTTGGATGCAAAAAGTACAAACAAAAAATGTGTCAGAGTGGGAACTCAAATACTACTATGTCTATGAAGTAATTTTAATGTACACATAGACTGAAAAATACAGAATGGTGATGATGAGCTATTGTTTTATAAATAATATAGAAGCATTTTAAATATCAATGTGATCAGGAAAATATTAAAATTAATAATAATTTCTATATCTTGCAAAAGTATTTCACATGTACATATATACAAAAGTCATTGACCATTGCTTAGATGTCAGCAATGGTCCATAGCGTGTATGAGTTTCTGGTGAATAAATGTTCTCAGTAAAGTAAGATGAGGTGGAGAAGTAGAAAACACATTACTAGCAACACACCAGTCTTATTCTTTACTCACATCACTGGAATTCAATAATAAGCCAAGGGACCTTCTTGATAGATGTGGTAGGGAGAAAATAAAAATGATTATTTATTGACTATAATTATTGGAATAGTTTTACCTTAACATTTCGTATTTTAGTTTTTTATATGAACTATGTATTAAAAAACTCTCTGATGAATGATAAAGATTTAATGCCATTTTGCAGCATCTTGCTACACTCTAATTATTCTTCTTTTAAGAGCAAAAGATATTTTATTATTCATATTCCTGAAACTATTAGAATCATACTTAGAAAATCATTCCTTATGCATATCTTGATTCTTTTGGCTAGAGCTATTTCAAATGTTTAGGTGATATATTACATAAAGTAACTTGATCTCTTTTTATTTGATTTTTGTGCAAATTGAGTCTTCTTTTGGATGAATACTTATATCAGATTTATTTGTTGAATGATTATAATTCCTCCATCACGTTTTGTCTCTCTTTTTAATATTCACATTTCTGTAGATGTGTGAGTATATATTAAGGATATTATATTCACGAGTCTGCCTATTTGTATCTGTATCACACTGTATTGACAACTCAGCTATGGAGTGTAACTTAATTCGGTCATTTTTCATGCCTCCAGCATTTTTGTCAGAATTGTTTTGTCTCAGGCCTTTTTAGCTTCTCTATGAATTTTATGCTTGTTTCATCTATATTTGTGAGCAATGAGACTGGAACTTTGCTGGGGATTGCATTGAAACTTTTGGCTACTTTGTATTGTAAGGCATTTTCCCAAGTGAACTCTGTCAATCCTTGATCACAGGGGCTCATTCCAACTCTTAGTATTTTTTGATGTAGTTTGGGGGTTTTAAAAGTTTGCCATAGAATAATTTCACTTCCTTTGTTAGATTTAGTCCATGACTGAGATTACTGATGTCTGGTTTAGCATGTTCATTACTGGTATAATGATTCTGTATGCTTCTATCATGTTCATTACTGGTATATCAGAAAGAACCTGTTTTTTGTATGTTGCATAAGTATGTTCATGTTTTGCTGAATGTGTTTAAAGGTATGAGCTTTCTTGTGGAGTTTTTGGGTGTCTTAATCATAAGCACATATACTCATATTATCCACAAGTTGTGATAATGAATTTTTTCCCTATGTGTAGCCCTTTCTCTTGTTTTACTGCTTTGGCTAATGGAGACTTGTAGTATCTAAATAACAAGTGTTGTGACTAAGAGGTAACAAAGTTGGCATTCTTCTTTCTTGCTTGATTTTAGTAAAAGTGCTTTGAGTTTTTCTCCATTAAAAAATAACACTTTCTTTTTTTCCATATCTCATGGAAAAAAGGAAGTATATTTAAAAAAAAATAAAGGTGCTGGCTTAAGTGGAGGCCAGAATATAGAAGAATGTGTATTGACCCATTCTTATCTCCTTGTACAAAGATCAAGTCCAAGTGGATCAAGGACCTCCACATAAAACCAGATACATTGAATCTAATAGAAGAGAAAGTTGGGAAGAACCTGGAGCACATGGGCACAGGGAATGATTTCCTGAAAGGAACACCAATGGCTTATGCCCTAATATCATCAATCGACAAAGGGGACCTTATAAAATTGAAAAGCTTCTGTAAAGCAAATGACATTCAATAAGAAAAAATGGAAAATCAAAGTTTGGGAAAATCTTTACCAACTCTACATCCAATAAAGGGCTAATATCCAAAATACACAATGAACTAAGAAATTAGACTACAGAGAACCAAATAACCCAATTAAAAATGGGGTACAGAACTAAACAGAGAATTCTCAACTGAGGAAACTCACATGGCCGAGAAGCACTTAAAGAAATGTTAAATATCCTTAGTCATCAGGGAAATGTAAATCAAAATAGCCCTGAGATTCCAACTCCCACCAGTCATATTGTCTAAGATAAAAAATTCAGGTGACAGTAGATGCTGGTGAGGATGTGGAGAAAGAGGAACACTCCTCCATTGCTGGTAGGATTGCAAACCACTCTAGGAATCAGTCTGGCTTTTCCTCAGAAAATTGAACCTAGTACTAACTGAAGACCCAGTTATACCACTCTTGGGCATATACCCAAATGGTGATCCAACATGTAATAAGGACACATGCTCCACTATGTTCATAGCAGCCATATTTATAACAGCCAGAAGCTGGAAACAATCCAGATGTCCCTCAATAGAGGAATGGATACAGAAAATGTTGTACATTTACACATTCACACAATGGAAGCAGCTGTTAAGAACAATGACTTCATGAAATTCACTGGCAAATGAATGGATCTAGGAAATATCCTGAATGAGGTAACTCAAGTCACAAAAGAACACACATGGTATGAACTCACTGATAAGTGGATATTAGGCAAAGAGTATGGAATACCACCGTACAGCTCACAAACCACATGAAGATCAAGAAGAAAGAAGACCAAAGTGGGGATGCCTCAGTCCTACTTAGAATGTGGAATAAAACAATCTCAGGAGGTAGAAGCTGGGCAGAATTTAG
The DNA here is from genome assembly GCA_036184795.1 of Tokudaia tokunoshimensis. Classification (NCBI taxonomy): domain Eukaryota; kingdom Metazoa; phylum Chordata; class Mammalia; order Rodentia; family Muridae; genus Tokudaia; species Tokudaia tokunoshimensis. The sequence continues at coordinate 140,826,002 of BTHU01000003.1, forward strand.
GAGGAAGAGAGGAGGGGTAGAGGAAAAAAGTGGAGCAGAATCAAGTGTGGGAGGAGACAGGGATGATATACATAGTGTCAGGAATTTGAACAGAGATGTGTAGCAATGGGGGATGGAGAACTGGAGGTAGCCAATAGAAAGTCCAAGTTAACAGGAAAGCAAGAGGCTCCCAGAACCCAACAGGGATGACATTAGCTAAAATACTCAACAAAGGGGAGAGGGAACCTGTAGAGACCATTTCCAGAGGTTAGGCACAGGCAAGGCCCCTGTTTTAGGGATGCGGCCACCCACCCTTCTCAAAATTTTAATCCAGAATTGCTCCTGTCTAAAGGAAATACAGGGACAAAGAGAGGAGCAGAGACTGAAGGAAAGGCCATCCAGAGACTTCCTCACCTGTGGATCTGTCCCATTATGTAGCCAACAAAGCCAGACACTATTGCTGAGGCCAAGAAGTGCTTGCCTGATATAGCTGTATCTTGATAGAATTAGGATGGGGATGCTTGCAGCCAACCATCAGACTCAGCAGGAGGACCCTAATAGAGGAGTTAGGGGAAGGACTAAAGGAGCTGAAGGGGTTTGCAACTCCATACGAAGAACAATATCAACTAACCAGACCCCTCAGAGCTCCCAGTGACTAAACCACCAACCAAGTAGTACATACATATAGAGGGACCCATGGCTCCAGCTGCATATGTAACAGAGCATGACCTTGTCTGACATCAAAGGAGGGAGGCCCTTGGTTCTTGGAAGGGTGTATGGGGCATGCTAAGGCCTTGGGTCAGGAGTGGGCAGGTGGGTGGGAGAGAGCACTCTTGTGGAGGCAGGATGGAGGAGGAGTGGGATGGAGTTTTTTTGGAGAAGAAACCAGGAAAGGGGACATTTGAAATGTAAATAAACAAAATAACCAATAAAAATTAAAACAAATATAATGCTGACTATAGTTTACCAAATGAATTTCTGGGCAGTACATTTATTTCTGTAGATCGTAATTCTTAACTTCAAATCACAATGGCATATGTTTAGGCCACTTCTGCCAAACTCTTTTTTTTAGATTGAAAGGTTGGCATTTCTAACATTTTCTCCTTTGAATTTTTGTCAGTTTCATACATCTAAATAATGAAATTTAGTCATGTTCTTTCTCATTTCATCCTCTCATCCCACTTCCTGACTGGAACTTTTCTTCTCAAGGAACCCTCCCTGTTTCATGTCTCCTTTTGCACGTACCCACTAAAGTTTAGTTGGAGTTTCTTAAGTCAGCATGAATAGGAAGCTATTTACTGGAACAACAGAACTTATTTGTGCTCATGAAGAAAATGGCACTCGTCTCCCACAATAAGGTTTTGCAAATAGACCCTCCTGCCTATATGATCAACTTCTGGTGGGTTCAAACTTTCCAAGTCTTATGCAGATAATCACCAAAGCATTGCCTTTCCAGAATGCAAATGCAGTATCATGAGAAAGCTCATTTTGGCTAAGTATCTTCCCTTCCTTTGCATCTCATACTCGTCCCATCTTCTAAAATATTTCCTGAACATTGGATTACTGTCCCCCTTAGGATAGAATACATCACCAACATTTATTCTTGACTAGTTATGGATTTCTGAATTATGTTCCACCCTGAGCATTAATAAGCTTCTCTTATAAATGGTATGAAAAGCAATAATGTCAAGTAATGAACTGAACTGGAACTAGTACTCAATGAAAGGAGTACTCTTTCCCACAAATGTTGAAATACAGCTGAGCAAAAGCACTTCCTCTTATAGACTTGGCTATGAAAATATCAGAAATGTTTTATAATATATGCCAATACATTATCATTTTGGATGTCTTGCCTTGTTTTCCTTTTTCTTTTCTTTTTTTTTAATCTCCATGTTGAAGTTTTGAAGAACTATGTTTTAGTGTAACATTACCAGGAGCAAGAAGTTACTTTTCACATTAGATTGCAAGATTACAGCTCTAGCTATTATGAGGATGTCTTGAGCTGCAGAATCTTCTCCTTAAGAATAAAGATTTCTGTATATTGCTTTTGGCAAGATGGTCATTTTTACTATATTAATCCTGCCAATCCATGAGCATGGAAGAATTTTCCATCTTCTGAGGTCTTCTTCAATTTCTTTCTTCAGAGACTTGAAGTTCTTATTATACAGATCTTTCACTTGTTTGGGTAGAGTCACACCAAGATACTTTATATTTTTTGTGGCTGTCGTGAAGGGTATCATTTCTACTATTTCTTTCTCAGCCTGCTTATCTTTTGAGTATAGGAAGGGTTTCTTGAGTTGATTTTATATCCAGCCACTTTGCTGAAGTTGTTTATCTGCTGTAGTTCTCTGGTGGAGTTCTTTGGGTCGCTTAAGTATACTATCATATCATCTGCAAATAGTGATAGTTTGACTTCTTCCTTTACAATTTATATCCCTTTGACCTCCTTTGTTGTCTAATTGCTCTAACTAGAACTTCAAGGACTATATTTAAGAGATATGGAGAGAGAGGGCAGCCTTGTCTAGTCACTGATTTTAGTGGGATTGCTTCAACTTTCTCTCCATATAGATTGATGTTGGCTACTGGTTTGCTATAAATTGCTTTTACTATGTTTAGATATGGGCCTCGAATTCCTGATCTTTCCAAGAACTTTAACATGAAAGGATGCTGAATTTTGTCAAATGCTTTCTCACCATCTAATGAAATGACCATGTGGTTTTTTTGTTTGAGATTGTTTATATAGTGGATTACATTGATGGATTTCCTTATATTGAACCATACCTGCATCCCTGGGATAAAGCCTACTTGATCGTGGTGAATGAACGTTTTGATGTGTTCTTGGATTCGGTTGGCAAGAATTTTATTGAGTATTTTTGCATCGATATTAATAAGAGTGATTGGCCTGAGATTCTCTTTCTTTGTCGGATCTTTGTGTGATTTTGCTATTAGCGTAATGGTGGCTTCATAGAACAAGTTGGGTAGTGTTCCTTCTGTTTCTATTTTGTGGAACAGTTTGAAGAGTATTGGTGTTAGGTCTTCTTTGAAGGTCTGATAGAATTCTGCACTAAAACCGTCTGGACCTGTGCTTTTTTTGGTTGGAAAACTTCCAATGACCACTTCTATTACTTCAGGGGTTATAGGACAGTTTAGACAGATTCAATGCAATCCACATCAAAATCCCAACTCAATTCTTCATAGAGTTAGAAAGAGCAATTCAAAAATTCATCTGGAATAACAGAAAACCCAGGATAGCAAAAACTATTCTCAAGAGTAAAAGAAATTCTGGGGAATCAGTATCCCGGACCTCAAGCTGTACTACAGAACAATAGTGTTAAAAACTGCATGGTATTGGTACAGTGACAGGCATGTAGATCAATGGAACAGAATTGAAGACCCAGAAATGAATCCACACTCCTATGGTCACTTGATCTTTGACAAAGGAGTTAAAACCATCCAGTGGAAAAAAGATAGCCTTTTCAACAAATGGTGCTGGTTCAACTGGAGGTCAACATGCAGAAGAATGCAAATTGATCCATTCTTATCTCCTTGCACTAAGCTTAATTCCAAGTGGATCAAGGACCTCCACATAAAACCAGACACATTGAAACTAATAGAAAGGAAACTAGGGAAGAACCTAGTTGTTTATCAGCTGTAGGAGTTCTCTGGTGGATTTCTTTGGGTCGCTTAAGTATAGTATCATATTATCTGCAAATAGTGATAGTTTGACTTCTTCCTTTCCAATTTGTATCCCTTTGACCTCCTTTTGTTCTCTAATTGCTCTAGCTAGAATTTCACATAAAACCAGAAACACTGAAACTAATAGAAAGGGAACTAGGGAAGAACCTTGAACATATTGGCACAGGGGAGAATTTCCTGAATAGAACTCCAATAGCTTATGCTCTAAGATCAAGAATTGACAAATGGGACCTCATAAAATTGCAAAGTTTCTGTAAGGCAAAAGACACTGTCAAAAAGACAAAGCAGCAACCAACAAACTGGGAAATGATCTTTACCAACCCTACGTCCGACAGAGGGCTAATATCCAATATATACAAGGAACTCAAGAAGTTAGACTCCAGAGAGGCAAGTAACCCTATTAAAAAATGGGGTACAGAGCTAAACAAAGAGTTCTCACCTGAAGAATATCTAATGGCTGAGAAGCACCTACAGAGATGTTCATCATCCTTAGTTATTAGGGAAATGCAAATCAAAACAACCCTGAGATTCCATCCCACACCAGTCAGAATGGCTAAGATCAAAAACACAGGAGACAGCAGGTGTTGGTGAGGATGTGGAGAAAGAGGAACACTCCTCCACTGCTGGTGGAATTGCAAGCTGGTACAATCACTCTGGAAAGCAGTCTGGCGGTTCCTCAGAAAACTGGGCATGACACTCCCGGAGGATCCGGCTATACCACTCCTGAGCATATAACCATAGGCTTCCCCTGCATGCAATAAGGACACATGCGCTACTATTTCATAGCAGCCTTATTTATAATAGCCAGAAGCTGGAAAGAACCCAGATGTCCCTCAACGGAGGAATGGATTCAGAAGATATGGTATATTTACACAATGGAATACTACTCTGCAATTAAAAACAATGAATTCATGAAATTCCTAGGCAAATGGTCAGAACTGGAAAATATCATCCTTAGTGAGGTAACCCAATCACAAAAGAACACACATGGCATGCAGTCACTGATAAGGGGATATTAACCCAGAATCTTGGAATACCCTAGACACAATTCACATATCAATAGATTTCCAAGAAGATGGAAGGAGAGACCCCTGGTCCTGGAAAGACTGGATGTAGGGGAATGCCAGGATAGAGAAGAGAGAGGGGGTTGAATGGGGAACAGAGGAAGGGAAGGGGGCTTATTGAACTTTCGGGGAGGGAGGAAATGGGCAAGGGTAACATTTGGAATGTAAATAAAAAAACTTAGAAAATAATAAAAAAATAAGAAAATAAATAAAAAAAATGTTAAAAAAAAAAAGAATAAAGATTTCAGGGGACCAATTACTGGGCAAGGAGTAGGCGGGACTTCCGCGTAACGGGGAGAAAGAGGGGAAGCAGGAGATCTATAAGGGCTTTTGGACTGGGACAGCTTGGAGCACTATATGTAGCTAACAAGTGGCCCCCTCCCACCAGAAAATTTATATTTAATATGGCTTACAAGATTAGGATGCTAGTTATTGCACACAAAGATTGAGTTACATGTTGATTCATAAGTTTGCATGGTGTTTTACCTCACTCGGTGACTTAACTGGCTTCCTGAAAGAAAGGAATGACTGCAAAGTGTGGGTTTGCAAGAAGTGCATGGAAAAAGTCCGTGGGGATTTAGAAGCATAGGGCTGGTGTGGTAGCAACCTGCTAGTGCTAACTTAGCTAGCTGGGTGGAGATTCGGAGCTCTGGGTCTAAGAGTCTCCATGACATGAGAAGAAGCTGGTGCCTTGCAGCCAAAAGCGTGGATTGTTTTTTACATTGAGCATTGCACAGTAAATCTTCATTTTATTAGTGAGTTATTGAAAATTCACATCATGTAACAGGCGGGAATAATAAACTTACTGCACCATATAATAATCTTCCAACTGTCAATAATGACACCTTTTTTTATCTACCATTTTCTTTGACAAATAGAAACTTTCGATAACTTTATAATAGTTTTATTTTTCTGCCTTAGATACATTTTCATGGGCAGTTATTAACAACCTTATTTTTAACAATAGCACCATGAGCATCATAGTCTTTTTGCATACATTTTTTGGAGAATTTACATATGTGTGACTTAATGATGTTGCAAGGCATACTGAATTTTATTTCTGAAAAATGTGATTAGCATTTTACATCTTTAATTTTCTAGTGCTCCTGTTCTACTTAAATAGGTAAGCATCTTATTACTTTTTAAGTTGTTCATAATAAATTCATGCACACTAAATTAGTTTTCAAACAGAATTTAGAAATAACCCAATTGATAAGCATGGTAAATGAATGCACAGTGCAAAAGCTTGTCATTTGCAATGCTTGTTGTTTACTGATCTTTTTCTCCACCATTCTTTGTACATATAAACAGAGTTAGTTTACCCATCTGTCACTCTAACTACTGAAGCACTGCAGGGTAAGTGCTATATGTCAATTCTGCTCCGTGTGTCAGAAAAATTTTCTTGTTTGCAGAATCATGATCAATTTTTTTCTGCTTTGCCCCTAAAGCAAATGTAATACACTCCCTTAAATGCCAGATGGAAAACTAATTATCTCTAAAGCAAATATAGCTGTAGCTAAAGTAGTATTGCCTTGATAAGTAGTGTGTCTTCGTCTGGCCTGAAGGAGAGTACCTAGAGACAATAATCAAGTATAATATTTCCATGTCTAGTTTGTCACCTGAGACTGCAGATAGTGGAGTGCACTGTAAAGAATCCATGCAGAAGCTCATTTGGAGGAAAGGACAGTGTTTCAGGAAATATTTAAAAAGTGAATCCATTATCTCTCCTGCCCCTCCAGGTCTCAACACCATGTTGCTGCAGGGTCCTGCTTGGAGTGTCCTCACCCCAGAGCATTTCTCTCCCAGCTAGCTCCCACAGCATCCCAGCTGCGTTTTTCCTCAACCATAAACCCCTTTAATTAGAAAACCCACATTCCAGTAACCAAGTAAATCAAAACTCTTAAAGCTTAATTAGGCAATCAGATTTATATATAAATAATATTACAATTTATAAGATGCCAATACAGCTACTTAAGAGCCAATTGATAGTGATAAAAGCTTTATCCCAATATCTCTAACCTTATGAAAACATAGGTATTTGAGGCCAGTAAATGCCACACAGGTCCATGTCCAAAGCCATCTCAATTCTTCTCTCTTCTCCTCCTGCAACCTCTTTCCCAACTCTTACCTCTGCCTCCCTTTTTCTGTCCAATCACAGAAAGTCCTAATGTGATTGGATATGGAAAATCCTGCAACAGGACAGAGATCCCATGTTATGCTTTGGCCAAGTGTTCTGATTGCTTCTGTTTTACGTTATATTTGAAGAAAATTTCAAATGTTTATGCTTTTGTACTATTTCAGAAGAGTTTGAAGGTATATCCACTAAAGACTACACTAGTGGCTGTATTACATACTTCGATGAATTTTTAATGATGTAATTTAATAGTATATACACGTATATCACATGCTTTCCTTGCCCATGTATGATATGAGAAGCATTATATAAAAATATAAAGTTCTCATCAGTGAATAAAAGATAAGATAACTTTCTGCTTACCTACAGTGTTGTGGCAGATGAAAAATATGGTCAAGGCAGAAAGATCAGAAGAGATTGATTGCAGTTTTTAAGAGGATGGCAACAAGACCATGGGCAAAGCTGACCTACAAAAAGCTTCCAAGGAATTTAGTTAAAAAGCAAGCCAAGGAATCACACAAACAGCTTACAGTTAGTTGATGGAAATTCTAGGGGGCAGGAGACAGTGCTGATGAGCCACAAAACCAAATTATTTGGGGTATTATTAGTCATTCTGAAAATATTGACTAGGAGAGAGTTAGAAAACAGGGAGGGGATTGAGCTGAAAAAAAACAAAACAAAACTCTATATTTGGAGATGTATCAACTGTCAGCAGAGTCCATATTGTAGAGGCCTACTTAACAGAATAGTGATGTAGAAAATAATAGACCATTGAAGAGAAGTCGACATTGATCTAATAGGTAATTAGGTACCATGTTTTTTGAGTGAGAATTGTTAAAAATTTCTGACACTAGGTTTGTCCAGCTCTCTGACTTCCTTTCTTGTGATGTATTAATTCTTCCCAGCACAGGAGTCACTTACTAAGTTTTCCATTACATAGTTCAGTCAAGGAGGAGCCTTTGCAAAAGCTTAACCCAAGCAGTTTGGATACTTAGCCTTCAAACTGAGCTAAGTGAATATTTTTCCTTATGACTTCAACACTATATTTCACCATAATGACCAAAAGCAGATTAATGAAAATAATAGCTTGACCTACATGATGGAAAAATCATTCTGAGTACATTTTTTTAGATTTATTTATTATTATATCTAAGTATACTATAGCTGTTACATCAGGAGAGGTCATCAGATCTCTTTACAGATGGTTGTGAGCCACCATGTGGTTGCTGGGATTTGACCTCAGAACCTTCCGAATAGCAGTCAGTTCTCTTAACCACTGAGTCATTGTAAGGAATAAATGTAACCAATATAAAAGAAATTACAAATGTAATTAACTATTAAGAAACAAAACAATCTAACACCTCTAGTAATTCAACCAAGAACTAGATCTATGTCATAGTACTCTGGTCATAATCCCAAATGCCTCTCAAAAATCTGTATCACCTTCTATAACCTGGGCTTCTATCACCCAGTCCAGAGTGTGTGAGTATGTGTGAAATGTGATAAGGTAAACACCCTGACTAAGTGAATGCCTCAAGTTTGATTGGCTAAAAAGATACCATGGAGACCAAGTTTGAAGTATGTATGTAGAGATGATAAAGCCTAGTGTCAGATAAAATAGTGCTGAATGCCTGAGCTGAAAGCGACTTAAAATCCCTGGTCTTCCTGTTGAGACTGACTCATTTCTGGAGCCAGCCCATTGATGATTCCAGACACCCCAACTCAGGACCGAAGCTCCAGTGGGGATCCAAAGCACATTGAGAAAATGCTGTGGGCCTTTCCTGCACATCCATTGGAACTAGTCTGCAATACTTGCCAGACCAGAGGTGAGAGTGTGTGAATGAATGTGATCCCTTTTCACTTTATACTTGTTCCTTGTTGCTTATGAACAAATACTAGTGTAACTTTATCCTCTAAGTCACGGGTACACTCTTTCCCTCACTCTTGGCTCCATTCCTAAATCAGACTCATGGCAGCAATTGTTTGAGATTATTTTGAAGCTATGAGACAAGGATATGGGCAGCTCCTGTCATGCTGCGAAGAGTTTGGGATCTCTTGGCTTTAGAGCATTGATTCCCAACCTTCCTAGTACTACAACCCTTTAATAGAGTTTCCCATGTGTTGCTACTTTGTCACTGTAATATTGCTACTGTTATACTCATGATATAAATATTTGATATGCAAGATGTCTAATATGCAAGGCCCTAAAAAGTTATGACAGAGGTGTTGAGCAGCAAGGCTCTAGAGTTATGTTCAGGGGCAAAGTAAAAAAAAGAAAAGTGACTACACTAGAATCTAGAATATCACATTTGAGACATGAAATAGAATGGAATTGTGTTTAGGGAAAAATAAAAGTTCAACACAAAACAATAAAACAATGAAACAACAGCAGCAACAACAAAATAATCTAACACCTCTGATAATACAATCAAGAACTAGATCTATATCATAGTACTCTGATCATAATCCCAATTGCTTCTCAAAAAATCCATATTGCCTTCTATTAAAAGTTATATACTCCTGGTATTTTGGCAGTATGGCAGAGTTTAATTCAGGTCTAATCATAAACATAGACATAGAAAAGCAGTGGGGTTTATTTTATATACAGTTTTGCATTTACTCATATATAGAAATTATAATATAATTTCTGAACAGGAACTTCAAAAGCATATTTAAATATACAATGTTTATAGCATTAGCTTTATGATACTTAATTTATTATATGCCACTAGAAAGTATTATCCTAGGGTTTAAATTAAAAATCTCTCGTGTTGAAATCATTAATTACACTACCAAAACGAAATTATTTGAGATTATGTTGTCAATTTCTCACAAAAATGTATTGATACCCATGATATTTATTCATATTTAATGATTCAAGGGTATAACAAACATCAAGTTTAGGAGATACGAGAACAGATAAGAGTCCCACCTCTCCCTTAATGTGTTTGAGTAAAGATTAAGTCCTACTAAGAAGTAATAAAATGATATTTTTTATTACTTTGTTATTATAAATACTCCATATATTTAAAATGAGCCTTTTTTTCTGGATTGCTGAGATTTTTTTCCATTGAGCTTATCAAATAGATAAAGATGGTTTTTCTTCTATCTTGGTAACCAAGGGCCTTGTTCATGAAGCGTATGTGACCTAATTCTGAGCTACATAGGAAATCATTAAGAAACCCAGTCTTGCTATTCATAGTGCACATGCACAGTAACAGCTGTGTTTTTCCAATGTTATTAATGGTTTATATTTTACTAAGCATTCTCACAGCCATCACTGCAAAGTGACAATATAGAGATTTAAAAAAAAAATCTTTGTGCAATGATAGACACTATATTAAAAGAAAATAGTCATAAAATACCATCAAAGTTTAATCTTTATCCTAGTGTGCAAAATAATAATAATATTAAAACTGTAGCTTCACTAGCATGTATAAAGTTTAAAAAGATATATATATATATATATATATATATATATATATATATATATATATATGGGTTTATATCAGAAAAACACAAACAACTGTGACTTAATAATTATAAGAACACCTAAGTAAATGGCAAATTTTGATGACAATTATCAAATCTTTGATTTCAAAGACAATTGAGGTATATGTCAATTGGGGAAATACATTAGAGAATGAATACTAGAACTTTGATGTCTGGAGAAATGTGTTGAGCAGAAAAGATTTCACAAGAAATCAATTCAATATGGTGAATTAATTTGATTACTATTTGTTAACATGATGAAGTACATATATATTATGGAATGGACTGAACCTCCTAAACGGTAATCCAGCCTCGATTAAATGGTTGTCCCTTATAAGATTTCCTTTAGTCACAGTGTCACTTGACAGAAATAAAACCCACACTGAGACAGCTGTCAAGGGAAAAAAATAACACATTATCCTATCTATATGGGCAATGAGTCACAGCAATGCTTAACAGGGCAAGATATCACTAAAGATGAGATACTGGGATCATAGTTGACAGTAATCAACAGTGATTTAATTGGATGTAAGGCATGCTTAACCTAGCAAACTACCAGGAGGTTTTTAAAGGGAAAAATCTTAGAAGAGAATTTTTTAGCACAACTTTTCTAACACAATTCCTAACTGAATCCTAAATACTTAACTGTATGCCCACAGATAAATGTAGCTCTTACCCCTCATCGAAGTAGCTTCTCTTTGCAGCTGATGGAGACCATTATAAAACACAACAGGTTAAAATGAAGATCATAAATAATTATGGAGTGCCCAGTTACAATAGATATACCTGTAAAATGGTTCCTGTACCCAACGCAGAAGAGGGAGTCGAAAGATTGCAAAACCAGAGAACAAGGAAGTATGCTGTGAACTTTTCTTTCCTATAGGTGAAAGGGGAGCTATAGCCATAACACCTCAACAATATGGCTGCCTCAACAGTACCTGTCTTAGTTTGGGTTTTACTTGCCATGACCAAGGCAACTGTTATAAAGATCATTGTTTAATTGGGGACATGCTTACATGTTCAGCAGTTCAGTCTGTTATCATCAAGGAGGGAGCATGATAGTGTCCAGGCAAACATGGTGCAGGAGTTTCAGATAGTTTTACATCTTCATGTGAAGGCTGCTAGGGGAAGATGAGCTCTCAAGTGGTTAGGAGTAGGGTCGCATTGCAAATCCCCATGATAACATACTTCCTCCAACAATGCCATACCTCCTAATAGTGCCATCCCCTGAGGCAAGCACATTCAAATCACCACAGTAACTGAATGATAAGAAGAGACATACTACACTGGGAGAGGAAAACTTCAAGCCTCATCCCTAGACAAAGTACTACAAGTAACTAAGCACCCACTGAGATAATTTCTCCCAGAGAACTGGTTTCTCTGGCAGATGAACCCACTAAATTATTTATGCAGTTCCAAGTGATCATCCCTGATATTATATATGTACAAACAACACTAACTCTAGAGAAGTCTATTTTTTAATATACTTAAACATTTATATATTAATGTAATAATAAAAAACAAAAAGTGTAAATGAAAGTGGTACAAGTAAGGATAGGAGGAGGGATAGGAAATGGAGCTAATAATATAATTATAATTTAATTTAAAACATAAACACTATATTTGAATTAAAAATAAGCAAAGGTATCATTTCAGTGGACATGTTCAGGATCAATATGGACATAAAACCATATACCACAGGGAGAACTGGCACAGAAAGGGTCTATAATACTTTAAAAGTGGAAACTTCTATTAAAGATGAAGGTCTTCTTCAATAATCACAATACATAAGATGTAAATTAAAAATCCTACAAACAAATCAAACAACCAAAGGATAAAAGTAAGCCAACAGAAGCTATTTCTTGGAACAAAGCATTGGAAGACCTACTACAAGAATAATTTAAAGCAGCATGATATTCAGAAAAGAAAGATGATCAGAAGAAACACAAGAAAATTATGTATGAACAAACTGAAAATATTTGTTAAATGATAAAACCAAAAATATTTTCAAAGTAATGGAACAAATATTTTTTCTTTACCAGGCTTCTTTCATATTTTCCAAAAGAAATGAATAACAAATAATATTTCCCAAAGTGTGTGACAGCATTATTAAGGAACATAGGCAGAACACACACACACACACACACACACACACACACACACACACACACACACAATCACTATACCTTACAACAGTACACCTCTGAATTCATCATTTAAAATGTATTGCATTTATGTTAATTTTCAATAATTTCATATTTAAGTGTGCATAAATGTGTGTCTGTGTGTTTGTGTGTTTGTGTGTGTGTGTGTGTGTGTGTGAACGTGTGTGACTATGTCTCAATGCAGGTGAGTAGAAGAAAGGACAACTTAAGGGAGTGTGTTCTCTCTCTTGACATGTGTGTCCTGTAGCTCTAACTCAGGCAATGAGACCTGAACATAAAAGTTTTTTCTTGCTCAGCAATTTCACTGTCCCTCAGAATTAATTTTTTCTTATTTTTAGTAGAAAATATTTCTCCACATAATATATTTGATGGATTTCCATTTTCCAATCTTTCCCAAATCTTAAAACTCTCGACTCATACCACCTTGTGTTCTTTTTCTGTCTTTCAGGAATGAATAATGCCACAAAAATTAGAGCCAAACAAAAGAGCAAGAAGTACGCACGTGCATGCGCGCGCACACACACACACACACACACACACACACACACACACACACACACATTCCAATTCCAATATGACATGAATGGCAAAAGAAAACAAATTAAACAAAAGTACCATTGAGGTCATTGGGTAATTATCAGTCAACCTTGGGTTAGAGCCTGCCATGAAATGTGATTGTTATACCCAGTGAAACTCCATTGAGATAAACTGATTTGCCAGTTACCAACAGGTATCATAGCACATAGCATCTTGGTTAAGACTGGGATTCCATGTCCACTTCCCCCTTTCATTCGTAGGACTCCATCTGGCTTGAACTTATACAGGTCTTGTGCAAGATGGACAAACAAAGGAGATAAAGGTATACAAATTGAAAAGGAAGTAATGCAAGTATTGCTATTTGTGGATGATATGATAGTGTATATAAGTGACATCAAATTTCTACCAATATTTGAACTTCTACAGCCATCATCAAAGTGGTATGATACAAACAAAATCAGTAGCCTGCTCATATACAAATGGCAAAGTGGCTGAGAAATCAATTGGGGAAATTAGATTTTTGACAAATAATATAAAATATCATGTAGAAATTCTAACCAAGCAAGTGAAAGTTCTGTATGATTAAAAACTTTACATCTTTCAAAAAGGAAACTGAAAAATATATAAGAAAGTGGAAAGATCTCCCATGCTTATGGATTGGCACAGTTAATATAGTACAACCAAGAAACTTATCAGAGCAATCTACAAATTCAATGCAATCCCCACTAAAATTCCAATTCAATTTTCTTCAGATGTTGAGAAAACAATATTCAACTTCATTTGGAAAAACAACTAATCCAAGATAGCTAAAACAATGGTATACAATAAAAGAATTTCTGGATGTATCACTATCTCTGATTTCAACCTATCTGACAGTTATATATAAAAAAAACTTCTTGATATTGGCATAAAAACAGACAGGGTCATCAATGGAATTGATTTGAAGACCCAAACATAAATACACCTACAAATGGACACATGGGTTTTGATTTAAATAATCCAGAAATACACAATGAAAAAGAGAAATTGTCTTCAACAAATGGTGCTGTTCTAACTGATATTCAGAAGTAAGCAAATATATTACCCTGCACAAAACTAAAATCCAAGTGAATCAAGTACATCAACATAAAACCAGGTGTACTGTACCTGATAGAAAAGAAGTGAGAATAATCTTGTATGTGTTATTAGAGGAGACAAATTCCTGAACAGAATACAAATATCACAGTTCCTAAAACTAATAATTAATAAATGAAACCTTCTGAAATTGAAAAGTTCTGTAAGACAAAAGACACTGTCAATAGGCTGAACTGGCAGCTTACAGAATCGAAAATAATTGTCACCCATCCTATAATTCACATAGGGCTAATATCCAAAGTATATAGAAAAATGAAAATAGATCCATATTTGTCACGTTGCATAAAGCTCAGGTCCAAGTAGATCAAGGACTTTAACATAAAACCAGATATACTGATTCTAATTGAAGAGAAAGTGGGAAAGAACCTCAAACTCATTTGCACAGGGAAAAAATTGCCTAAACAGAAATGCAATGGTTCTGGCTCTAAGATCAAAAATTGATAAATGGGATCTCATGAAATTGAAAAGTTTTTGTAAGGTAAAGGTCATAGTCAGTTGGACAAATTGACATTCTACAGATTGAGAAAAAATCTTCACCAACACCACATCCTATACAGGACTAATATCCAAAATATGTAAAATAAATAAATAAATAAATAAATAAGCTCAAGAAGCTAACCTTCAAAAAACCAAACATCCAATCAGAAAATGAGGTATAGAACTAAACCAAGAATTCACAACAGAGGTATCTGGAATGGTGGAGAATCACTTAAATGTATATTCAAAGTCCTTAGTGATCAGGGAAATGAAAATCAAAACGACCCTGAGATACCACATTATACCAATCAGGATTAAGATATAAAAAAATTCAGGTGACAGCACATGTTGGTGAAAATGTGGAGAAATAGGAACACTCTTCCACTCTAGGTGGGATTTCAATTGGGTACAACCACTCAGGAAATCAATCTGGAGGTTCCTCAGAAAGTTGGAAATAGATTTACCTGAAGGCCACTCTTGGGAATATAACCAAAAGATGTCCCACAATGCTACTCATAGCAGCCTTATTTGTGATAGCCAGAAGCTGGAAACAACCCAGTTGTCTCACAGTGGAAGAATGGATACAGAAAATGTGGTTCATTTACAAAATGGAATGCTACTCAGCTATTAAGAATGAGGACATCCTGAGTTTTGCAAGCAAATAGTTTGAACTAGGAAATATCATCCTGAGTGAGGTAACTCAGACCCCAAAGGACATGCATTGTATGTAATCACTAATAAGTGGATAATAGCCAAAAAAACACAGAATACCCAGGATTCAATACACAGAACTCAAAAAGGTTATCAAGCCATAGGGCCCAAGTGAGGATGTTTCACTCCCACTAGAGAGAGAAGAAACCAGAGGGCAAAGGGATGGAAAGAAGTGGGTGGGAGAAGGGAGAGGAAGGGGCAGGGAATGGTGACTGGACTGTAAAAAAATAGATTAAAAATAACAAAAGAAAGAAAAGAAAACTAATATCCAAAATATATAAAAATATATAGGAGGTGCAACATCAACAAACCAAATAATCCCATTAAATAATGGGGTACATATCTAAACAGAAAGTTCTCAACATGGGGATTTCTAATGGCCAAGAAGCAGTTAAAGAAGTTTTCAACATCCTTAGCTACCAGGGAAATGCAAATGAAATTGACTCTGAGATTCCATTTTAGAACTGTTAAAACAGCTAAAGTCAAAAACTCAAGTGACAGCTCATGCTGGCAAGGATGTGGAATAATGGGATCACTCTTCCATTGCTGGTGGGAGTACAAATTTAAACAGTCACATTGGAAGCCAATATGCCCTTCAAAGAAAAATGGGAATAGATCTGCATCAAGACCCAGCTGTACCACTCTTATGCATATACCATTAGATCTCCTCATCTCGCCACAAGGATACTTGCTCACCAATTCATAGCAGCTTCATTCATCATAACCAGGAACTGAAAACAACCTAGATTTCTCTCAATTAAAGAATGGATAAACATTGTGGTACATTTACACAGTGTAGTTTGGCCCCACCTTTCTCCAGGGAGGCTATTTCTCTAAGAGGACAAAGAAAACAGAGGCAGGGATCAGAGGTCAGAGAGCCATGAGCATAGCTGAATGAGCTCCAAAGACTTCTGCAGTGAGACAAGTCAGGTTCAGGGATAGGGTATACAAGGGCTTTTTACTTAAGCGTTATGGATGGACAAGTAAAATTGGTCATAGCATCAAGCAAGTGGGAAGGACTGATTGATTATAATACAGCACCTAATTATCATGCATGTGGGAAGCCAGAGTGTGGCATGTGCTGAGTTACGCAACCTTGGATAGAGTCTTGTAGAAGGTCCCTTTTCAGACAAGGCAAGCTGTCTGTGTTCAGGGACACTCTCCAGCATAAGACACTCTTCAGTCTAAGACACTCTCCAATAAAGGCAGAGGCTCAGAAGCCCTACTGAGAAAGTCCCCCATTTTGCACCCTCCCCAGAAAGCCATCAGGCCATAGGGTACTGTTACCGTAATACCTGTGTTTTCCAACAATGGTTTATTGTTCAACTGTTACAAAGAAAGGTATTATAAAATTTGCAGCCAAATGAATGGAACTAGAGAAAAAAACCTTCCTGATTGAGGTAGCCTAATCCCAAAAAGACAGATATGGTATATATTCACTCATAAGTGGATATTAGCTGTAAAGTAAAAGATAATTAAATTGTGGTTACAGATCCAGACAGTCTAAATAACCAAGAGGAATTAAGGGGACTGGGGAATGAAAGGATGTCCCTGGGGAGGGGTGATAATTCCCCTTCCATAAGTGGACTGGTTAGGGATGGGAACAGAAGGGATCATGAAGAGGAAGTGAGAAAATACTGGGAGAAATAATGGGAATGGGGGGGGTACACTTTGGCAGTGTAGTCGTAACCTAGTACAGTGGATATTCCACTAGCAAAGACTCCTAGTAATGAATGCTGAGTCTGCAGTGTTCATTAACCAGGCAAGGTCTCAGGTAGAGGGACTGGTTACAGCAAACCAGACACAAAGCCTTCAACCTACAGTTTGTTCTGCATGCAGAATGTTCTGGAACAGGGTTGTAGAAGAATTCTTATCACAGAGACTGAAGAGACTTCACCCAAAAACTGATGGAATCAGATGTAGAACCCCATAACAAACATTAAGGGAACTCTGGGAGTCTGGATAGGTATTGGAGTAGTCAGAGGTAGCAAAAACACCACGAGAACAAGGCCCAGAAAAGTCAATTGGCTGAGACTCAAGAGGGTGTACAGAGAGCAGGTAAGTTCTGAGTGTCTGACCTATGTCCACTGCATAGATATAGATATAGATATAGATATAGATATAGATATAGATATAGATATAGATATAGATATAGATATAGATAGATAGATATTATGGTTGAGTAAGTTGTTATTCTTGTGTGAATCCATAGTGAAAATGAGGATTGTCTCTGACTCTTTTGCCTATTGAGGGATCATTTCTCTCATTCTTAGTTGCCTTGCCCAGCCTTGAGGTGATGCTTTGTGCCTTCTCTTATTATAGCTTGTTATACCATGTTTGCATATGTACATGGAAAGCCTGTTTGGAGAGGCAGATCGGGTGGAAATGGGGGAGATGGGAGATGGGAGGGAGAGGCTGTGGATGGGGAGGGAGGAGAAACTGTAGTTAGGATGTAATAGATGAGGAAAGAATGAAAACAGTCAAAAAGAACACATGTGTGCCTCATATTTGGCTAAAGAATTATGAATGTATTTCCAAAAAGAAAATAATTTACTCCCAAATCAGCTTCATATAATTCTGAACTTATTTTTATGAATAATGAGAAAACTGACCAATAAAAACAAATGAATAATCTAAGTGATATTTATCAAGCTAAATTAATAAATACCTTCATGGGTCATTTTTTGGAAAGAAGAAGAAATTCTGGAATAAAAAGTATTCCTCAAATATAATTGACAAAATAACATTATTTTCATACAACAGCCTATAAAATTAGTTTCTAACATCATATACTTTGAGAAATCCTAATTTACACAACTGGAGTACACTACTAAATAAAATAGTCAAAATCTCATGTTTAAATTTTGTCACACAGACCATATCAAATATGACAAAGGACTATTCCAATCAAATTTGGACAATATTTTTAGGGACTCTGAAAAGAGGAGGGTGTCTCCTGTGCCCTTTTCACTATGTGGCCAATTTGTCATTTGACACTCACATGCTACTTTAACTATGTTATTATATAATGTAAAATATGTATTTAATGTAGTCAGATTCTATACCAAACATATCAAGACTGTCCAAGTGAATACAATTAATTCTGTGATATTTCAAATATGATTTTTTACAGTCATTTAAAACTTTTTCAAGAGTACCAAAGCTGTCAGATATGCTTTCTAAATTTATCCCCAGAAGAAAATACCTGTTTATATCTTTAAAAGTTCTCATTAAATCCAGATAAATAAAAGTTATCATCTACAGAAAACAAAATTTACATGAGTGATTATATGTTATAACTATGTTGAGTTTTTCAATTTATAGTTTGAGTTCTCAGAAGTTAGTAACATCAAAAGAAAATAAATTCTATTTGGAATGACTAATAAATGTCTTTTAGTTAATAAAGATGTTAGCATTTATGGCTAAAAATGAATCAACTATTCTTAGAGGTTTACTAATTTATCTTGGATTAATAGGTTCAGCAAAGTTTTAGTATGTTGATATTACAACTTCAAAACAATTTTTTCTCCTTTAAATAAAAGATGGCATTTACAGAATGCAAATGAAACAGAGTCATCATTTTGAACTTTGAAAGAAATGTAAACACTGAACATTTTATTTCTATATTCTGAGAACATGAATAGAAGAGAAAAATCAGTTAATTTATTTGCTAGGAAGCACAGTTATCATAAGATTTCTAATAAAATAAATGCATAGTTCAAGAGAATGTTCTATCTTTAATGACAGGAATGTTTCCCTCCTTTAACAAAATGTTCTTCTACATAATTGGAAAAAGAGATCTTCCTGGAAACTTTCATTTTCTGTTTTTCAAACCATACTCTATGAAGTTCTTGTCAATTGTTTTTCTGGATGACCTTGGAAATGTTTCCCACTTATGACAATGTCCCTAATACAATATTAAATGACTGATAAAGAAATGGGATTGGACTACTTTTATTCCCTTCTACGATCATCATTTTATATAATTAAATAGTAGAGAGATTTTCCTATCTTTACTGAAAAGAAAGGGATGCCTGGGCTTGTGATCAAGTTGTATGTCAATTTTAGTTGTCTGGGTAACTATGTGTGTAGTCCAAAAGTGAAATCAAACAGTTTATCACATTGTAGACTTAAAATGACTGTAAGAAAGCATTGGATTATGACTATAAATATTATCAGAATAGAATAAATATATTGGACATGCAGGGAAAGCTGGGGACAGTTCCAAGTATGAAACATATCAGGTAATATATAAGAATCTGGAGCTTTGAGTGAAAAACATACCAACCAATAAGCCAACATCAGAAAAATTTAATCATCTGTTGTGGTGATGTATAATGGGGAGATGGCCTGGAGTAAAAGAGAGACTGAGATGTACTCCAACCCATGCAGTTCTCATCTGGAGACCTGTAGTAGTTGCGGCCGTTCTCTCCCTGCTCTCAGCCTACACACACCAGAGCAGGATCTCTATCTCCAAGACTGAGGACAGTAACATAACCTGGTACAAACTAAAGATTCACCTTCCTCTCTACAGAAAGAACTAACCAGGACATTTCTTTAAATTTTTCTTTATGTAAATGGAGAATTCCTAGGCTTCCACAGTAGCCAATAATGGATATCTACTTTGGACTTCTTTACCCACTCCCCAAATCTATATATCTCTTATTTGCTCCAATAAAGTTGAGCTGTGTCACTGAATCTAATCTCAGAAGTCAATCAACCCTTCTGACCACCCCTGCCACACACACACACACACACACACACATTTCTACTCCTTTCCATCAGGTCAGTGGCCAAGAGCCCCCAGGGAGAAGAGAGGATCACGTTCTGTGTTGGAAAAAGTTTATTTCTCCTTTGAGTTCTTTTGGTTATATTTTCTAAAATTAAAACCTTTAACATTCATACTCACCAAAGGAATGAAGATGGTAAATTGGTAAATCTCAGTCTTTCTTTTGCCTCATAGTGCATTCTAATAATATGCATAAATCAGTGACTTGTTAAGTCATCCTCAGAGAAGCTTCCTCCTGCAGCAGATAGGAACAAATGCAGAGACACACAGCCAGACAATATTGCAGAGTGAGAAACTTAAGAACACTCAATCCTAAACAAGTTGTGCCTGTCAAATCCCTGCCTTCTGGCCCCAGAAAACCCTAATTAGGAAGAGGCAGAAAGAAGATAAGGACTAGAAGCAATAGATGACACAAAGGAAACAATGCCTTTAAATTAAGAATACCGGCATATACATGAACTCACAGAGACCGTGACAGCAATCACTGCATCTTCATGAGTCTGCATCAGATGGGGAACTACAACTGAAAATGGAGCTAGACACTGGCCCCTAACCCTACCTAGTAGCTATTTCCAATTGATATCCACTTGCAAATAAGTTCTAGTTTTCTCCAAGGTAGTCTCACTGGGGAAAAACACTACTCATTTTGTTTTACTTTGTTTTGTTTTGCTTTGCTTTGCTTTGCTTTATTTTGTTTTGTTTTGCTCTGGTCTGCTCTGCTCTGCTTTGCTCTGTCCCCATATATTGCATCCTGGCCACATTTTCCCTTCCCCTTTCTCTTCCCAATCTCATTCCACCACATGCTCTCTGCCAAAGATCCATTGCTCCTTACTTTCCTTGCAGAAAGAACAAAGCATCCCTGGGATATCAACCAAACACCACATAAAAAGTTACAATAAGACTAGGCTGTATAAGTACCGCGCGCTAACCAATTGTGCCCCTGGAGCTCCGAGGTAACCCAATCACAAAAGAACACACATGGTATGCAGTCACTGATAAGGGGATATTAACCCAGAAGCTCGGAATACCCAAGACACAATTCATGTATCAATTGATTTCCAAGAAGAAGGAAGGAGATACCCCTGGTTCTGGAAAGACTGGATGTAGCAGTGTAGGGGAACACCAGGACAGAAAAGTGGGAGGAGGTTGAATGGGGAACAGGGGGAGGGAAGAGGGCTTATGGAACTGGGAAAGAAGAAATCATTGGGAATACAAATAAAAAATATAGAAAATTTTAAAAAAAGACTGGGCACATTCTGTCATATCACGGCTAGACTAGGTAACCCACTAGGAAGAAAAGAATACCAAGAGCAGGTAAAAGTGTCAGAGACATCTCCATCTTCCACTGCTAAGAATCCCACAAGAACACCAAGGTTCACAGCCATAACAGATAAGCGGAAGACTAATGTAAAAGCCATTCATGCTCGCTGATTGTCAGTTCAGTCTTTGTGACTCCCCTATAACCCCAGGTTAGTTAATTCTGTGGTCAGTTAGTTAATTACTTTGCCTCCTCTGGATCCTACAATCCTTCCTTCCCTTCTTCTACAGGATGCCCAGAGCTCTGGCTAATGTTAGCTTGTGAGTCTCTGCATCTGCTCCCATCAGCTGCTGAAGGATGGCTCACTGATGATGATTGGGCGAGGCACTGACCTATGAAAATAACAGAACATCATTAAAATTTATTTCATTGAACATTTGTTTGTTTGTTAGTTTATTAATTTTTTTTTTCTGAATGAGATTGGTTTTACCCTAGTTCTTGGAACATCCAGATTCCAGTTCCAGCCATCTAGGCAGTATTGTTCATGGGCTCCCTTTCCTAGGTTAGGCCTCAAGTTAGACCAGTCACTGGTTGACTGCTCTCATAAACTCTGAGCCATCACTGTTACAGCATATCTTGCAGACATGACAGTTCAGTGATTTTGTGGTTGGGTTGAAGTATCTCTCCCACCACTGAAAGCTTTGTTTGGTTACAAATGATGGCCAGTTCAGGCTCTATATTCTCCATTGTGTGTCCTCACTGGGGTGACCCTCATAGTTTATAGGAAGTTTCCACTGTACTAGGTTTCCACATTGCCCCCAAAATTCTCCTGTTGTCCTTCCCAGTACTCTTTCCTCTCATACCCTCACCACTACCCTCTTGTTCCCATTTTGAACTTCCCCTAGTTCACCTACAAAATCTATTCTACTTCCCCTTCCCAGAGAGATCCGTGTATTCCCTTCTTAAACCCTTCTTGTAACTTAACCTCTTTGGGTCTGTGAATTATAGCATGATTATCATTTACATTACAGCTAATATACACTTATAATGGAGCACCTACCATGTCTGTCTTTCGGGCTCTGGGTTACTTTGCTCAGGATAATTTTTTTTTCTAGTTCTATCCATTAATAATGATGTAATTTTTTTCTTTTTAACACTCTCTTTTGACACTTTTTAATACCCCCTTGTGTACATGTACATTTTTTAATCAATTCTTCAGTTTGAGAACATCTAGTTTGTTTATAGTTACCAGCTTTGATGAATATAGTTGAACAAGGATACTTGTAGTACGATAAACTGTCCTTTGAGTGTAAGCCAAGGAGTAACATAGCTGGGTCATAAGGTATATCAATTCCCAATTTTCTGAGAGTCCATAATATTTGATTTTAATTTACAAGCTTTGTACTTGGCTGTAGAAATTTTTGCCCCCACCAATGCGGGAGTATTTCCCTCATTCTAAATTCTCCCCAGCAAGAGCTATCACTTCTGTTGTTGATCTTACTCACTCTGTCAGGTGTAAGATGGAATCTCAGGACATTTTGTTTGAATTTTCTTGATGGCTAAGGATGTTAAACACTTCAATAAGTGTTTCCCAGTCATTCGAGATACTTCTATTGAGAATTTTCTGTTTAGATCTGTTCCTCATTTTTAGTTGGATTATTTGGTTTGTTGATATTTACTTTCTTGAGTTCTTCTCATATTTTGGATATTAGTCCTCTACCAGATGTGGATTTGGTGAAAATTTTTTTCCCATTCTGTAGGCAGTCATTTTGTCCATTGCTCATGTCCTTTGCCTTTCTGAACCTTTTCTTTTCATGGGGTCCCAAGAAATAAATTAAAGAAGATACCAGAAGATAAAAATATCTCTCCTTCCTATAGATCAGTAGGATTAATATAGTACAAATGGCCATCTTAACAACAGCAATCTACAGAATCTATGAAATCCCCATTAAAACTCTAACACAATTCTTTACAGACATTGAAAGAACAATTGCCAACTTCATATGGTAAAAACAAACAAACAAACATACTCTTAATTGTAGAATGTAGACAAAACTATAAATCACAAACACTACTAAACAAACTTAATAGCATCCTTGGAGGCACCTTGTCTCAACACCCCCTGCCCCCCCCACACACACATACACAATCTTTTTTTTTCAGATTTTTGTGCATATATTATGGCTTCCAGTTTTTTTTTTTATTTTTTTTTAATTTACATTCCAAATCACTTCCCCTTTCCCGTTTCCTCCCTCCCCGAAAGTCCCATAAGCCCCCTTCCCTCCCTCTTTTCTCCATTCAACCCCCTCTCGTTACTCTGTCCTGGCATTCCCCTACATCCAGTTTTATGCTTTAAATGGATTCCTGATTGTGCAAGCAAACATTTCTCTGCATCTATATCTATTTCTTGTGTATTTTCATGCCCTCCTTTTTTTCTGAATATTTCTATCCTCATACTATAGTATGTTAATTTGTGTTGTATTTGGTCATATTTTGTTATTAATCCCAAGAAGCCTGTTTATTTTCTAATGAGAGAAAGAAAGGATGTAGATTTAGATTGGAAGTAGGAAGAGACTGTGTGGAACAGAGCAAGAAGAGACTGTAATCAGGATATATTACATGTTCCTTTTCTTGAAAATATGTGTTTTTCATAGTTTCACATGCAATATATACTAATTACAGTTTACTGAACAGCAAGGGAATAATCATTTTAAATGTCTTTCCTTATTGGGGTGTTTAAGCTTTCTATTGATAGATCTAGGAATTCAGTGGAGAAAAAAGTAATTTTTATCAACAACCAGCAGCCTGGATTACTAAATATTGTGCACGTAAAAGTACAAGAGGATGTTATTTTGTCAAAGATCTTACCAGGAGAATATCAGAGGAAGCCAAAAAAGCTTAGCTGCTACTATTGTGTTGCTGGGACATGAAAATTAAATAGGAATTTAATTATTCAGGTGTTTCTCAAAAAAATAATCATCACTTGTATCTGATAGTTATACTTACCTTTAAACTAATTTATTTGGGTATGTTTTGTACAGTTGATAGTCAATTTTCTTTAAAATTATTAATTTTTCAATTGTCTATTCCATGAATAAATATTCAGATAATTAATAACATCAATAAAACTCTATTGCCTATTTTAAAATTAATATGGTGAAGTTCGATACCAAGCATTCTCCTTCAGTTCTTCTAGCTGAAAGATTCTGAAACAATAGTGGAAAGCTGTAACTGGCAATGACAAAGATATTTTATTCTCAATTCTCTATGGTTCCCCACTGTTGAAGTTTTGTAAATAATGTGACAGCCCTTGTATAGTTAATCTCTTTTGTCCTGTGTTGTTAGTCATTTCTGTTACTTTAAATTATGCATTGACTACAAGTCAAGGTCCATTTATAAGAATCTCCAACCTTGCCTTGCTGATAGTTTTGCAGAAGCTCTTCATAGTGGTCATGCACATTGGTGTACAGTCATTCACTTTATGGTAGAATAAACACAGAAAGATGAGTTTTGCTCCCTCTGTTACTTTCAGAAGAACTTGTCTCAAGGTCTACCCACTTTCCTCTCACTCTCTGTCTCTTAAGTATTTTTAAACTTCACCACTTCCCATAAATACACCACCAAAATCAAACAAACAAACAAAAATATAACCTCTCACAACATAAGACTTGTAAGGAAGGACTTCCTTCCAAGTCCTAGAATAAAAGAATAAAAATATTCCTAGCCAGAGAATAAAAGATCACATTCACAATTGCTCTATATGTGATTCCTATATGTCTAGATTTTCTAAGGTATCTCAAGTTAGTGGATCAGAGGGTTCTTTATCTAGCCAGTCACATGACCTAGAAAATCCCTATCCCTGGATCTTCAGGACACAGAGAAATATATTGATGTTTCCAATTCTTCAGTAAATCAATTGGACATAGTGTCTTCCAAAGTACACCTGACCTTTTCAAAAAGTATTTTAGCCATGATCACAGTATTTTAAAGGTAATTTGCTAACACATTTTGCATGTAAATTTATAGATGAATCATTAGTTTGATATGGACTCTTATAAAGCCACAATATGTTTGTCAAAAGTTAAAAAAAAGCAATAACAGTACTACTATAAAATGGTAGGATACATCAAATAAAATTGGTGGTCATCAGTTGTATTTGAGAACCAAAGAGTCTAATGAACATTTAATGGTCTTTTAAGTATTCCGGTTCTATTTGTTTGTTTGATTTATGTTCTGGTAGTTCTCACAAAACAATCCTATCTCTGTAAACCTCTTCAGTAACACCTCATTAAAAAGGTGGATTAACATCAGATGCTTTTCCTGGTAAGTAGTAGACATGCATTACATAGTTCAACATTAATGTGTTGACATATTATTTACCTTATTTTAGCATTGTCTTAAAATATGTGTGTGTATGTGTATGTGTGTGTTTGCATGTGTTTGTGTGAGAATGATGCATGTTTTTGACATGAGGGCCATGGTTTGGGGTACACAGCATGCCACTGTAGATAAGAATTGGATATCAGGTGTCCGGCTCTATCATTTTATGTCTATCCCCTTGAGTCAGGATATGTCAATGAGCCCAGAGGTAGACTAGCCAACTAACCAAATGCAGAAATCATGTTTATCATCCACATACTATTGAGTGATATGGTTACATGCTCATGTGACTATTCTAGGGGTTTTACATGGCTTCCACAGGTATGAACTCAGGTTTTGATGCTTGTGCAATAAGTATTCTTACTCACTGACCCATCTCTGTAGCCCTTTGATCCACATCTGTAAGACCTAATTAGTGCATCTCTGTCTTCAGATACTGACCAAGAACTCACTTGGGTCTAGATATGCAGTGTTTTGTTTTTCTATTACCATTTTTTTTAATAAAAGAAAACATTTAATTTGGGCTGTCTTAGAGTGTCAGTGACTAGTCCATTTTTATCATAGTGTGGAGCATGGTTTCATGCAGGCAGACATGATGCTAGAGAAGAAGCTGAGCATTGTACATCCTGTTCTAACAGCAACAGGAAGAGAGGAACAGATGACTGGCTTGTGATATTCTCTCTCTCTCTCTCTCTCTCTCTCTCTCTCTCTCTCTCTCTCTCTCTCTCTCTCTCTCTCTCTCTCTTTCTCTGTATAATTTTTAATCTTATTCTACGGTCCACTTGTTATTCCCCTCCAGGACTGCTCTCTAACTGTTCCTCATCTCATTCCTTCTCCCTAGTCTTCAAGAGGATGTTCCCACCCCAACCCCACCCAACCAGTCCTCCCCACTCCCTGGGACCTCAAGTCTCTCGAGAGTTAGGTGTATCTTCTCTCACTGAGGCAAGACCAGGCAGTTCTCTGTTGTGTATGTGTTGGGGGCCATGTATGCTGATTGGTTGGTGGCTCAATGTCTGAAAGATCTTGGTGATCCAGGTTAATTGAGACTACTGGTCTACCTATGGACTCACCCTCCTCCACAGCTTCTTCCATCCTTTTCCTAATTAAATTACATGGGTCCCTGGCTTCTGTCCATTGGTTGGGTATAAGTATCTGCATCTGTCTCAGTCAGGTGCTTATTAGGCCTCGTGGAGGGCAGCCATGTCTGTAAGTACATCATATCATCAGTAAAAGTGTCAGGCCTTGGAGGCTCCCCTTGAGCTGAATCCCAATTTGGGTTGGTCAGTGGACCTCCATTCTCTCAGTCTCTTCTCTATTTTTGTCTATGCATCTCTTTGAGTCAGAGTTTTTGACTGTGGGATGACAACACCATCACTCCACTTGATGCCCTGTCTTTCTACTAGAGGTGAACTCTATAAGTTTTTCCAAGTCACTGTTGAGCATTTCATCTAAGGTCCCTCCCTCTGCATACTGAGCACTTGTGATTCTTAAACTTCAAAATCCACCCCCAGGGATCCTCTTCTCTCAACAAGACCATGCTCACTTCACAAAGCCATAGCTCTTAATCATTTCTAAATAATGCTATTCCCAGATGACTAAGCTTTCAAATATATAATGTTTGGGACCATTACTATTCTGACTGTCGGAGGGGACATATACTTCCATCTTTCAATGCTATGACACCATCTTGTTTAAACCTGTAAAGATTTTGTATATACTGGCACATTTTTTATTATTCATATATTCATCAGTCCTTTTGAGATAGAATACATTATTTCTTTGGCATCATCCACATTCTTGACACCTCATTGAGAAAAAAAGAATGCAGAAAGCTATTTTTCCCCTTCTGGGTGTTATCATGAACACTAGTGACATACATTTTCTAACTATGATACAGATTTGCTTATCTGCACTCAAAAATGTCAATCTGTATTAAGGATTAACATCCAAAGCTTTCAATTCTTTACAAAAATCTGACAAAATATGCTTTAAAATGTGATTTTTTTTTTTATTTCTCTTCTGCTTCCTTAGCTGGAAAATCACAAACTATTACATTGCTTTTGTTACATATTGTGAAAATAGGTTATGCTGCTCTTCAAGCTGGTTTGGACATGTAAGATAAGTGAGATGTCTTAAGGCTAAAAGGGTATATATTTATAAACATGCTCAAACCAAGGAGAAAGACTTCATTCTAACTAAATGCTGAAAATTGAATTTCCTGACTCATGATGAATTTAAACGCAGATTATTCTTCAGTTTCTTTCATTGATTATATTTCTCTCTTCAATTAGGATACTGACTATTACCCATCCATATATTTAATATATTATTTGTCTTACTTTGCATGAAATTTGATTAGGAAACATGAATATTATGAAAATTCATGCACCAACTTTTAAAATGTTATAGCAAGGATGATTAGCAAACTAATTCTATTTATTCATTATGATATAGCTTGAATCTTAACTGTCCATAAAAGTCATGTGACTATAAGATTTTTGACTTCTATAAGATTATATAATCATGAGAGATATGGTTTTGTTAGGTGATTAATTCACTGATGGGAAAAGTGACATAATTAAAAGATATGAATATGAGAAGTTATGGCATATTTGCAAAAACATATTAATGTGTGTCTTGGCTTGTTAGTGGTGTGTCTTTGTATCTCTGTCTACCTATGTTACAGGATAATCATTAATACCCAAATGCACTCTCTGCATGGATGCTAATCTGGAATGTCAAAGGAGCAAATCAAAGGAGGCAACTTAGAAAGAGCTGACACCTTACAAGTCCAAAGTGAAACAAATTAATAATTTGAAACTCACCTCTATGTTTATTTTAAGGGAAGTTTTTGTATTGTTTTGCTTTGTTTCTCAACCAAATTGTCACAGTGCCGAGAAGCTGAATAAAACACAATGTTTCATAAAACCAGTGCTAGGGACATAGCTCAGTTGGGAGAGTATTTGGATAGCATCCACAAGGTCATGAGTTTGATTACCAAAGCTTCATAAAGTAAGTTTGATTAAATCAGTATAAGACATGTCAAAAAGAGAAATACGAAAAGAGGGAAAGAAAGATTATTCAAAGAAAACATGAATAATAAGGAAAGAAACTAGTTATCAGGATGTCTCATCATGCAATGATTCTGGAAATGCATTTTCAAGATCTTCAGCCTAATTTTCCAAATAAAATAATATTATATGAACACTATTACTCATAGATATGCAGTTTTCTAAAGTTCACTTGAAAGTTCTGTAAAATAAGTGCCCAAGTATAGAGCAATGCATCATAAGACAAGGAGAATCAGTATTCTTTGTGGATAAGCTTTATAATTCACAGACCTGAAAGCACACACACACACACACACACATGTATATGTATATATATATGTATATATATATGAACAAATATAAATGGACTTAGTAGTAGACACACATGCAATATATATATATATATATATATGTATGTATATATATATATACACACACATATATATTACATATATATGTAGTATATATGAAGAGCCCATGAATTTGAAATTAAGACAGAGTTACCAGGAAAATTTTGGTGGAGGATGGGAAATGTACAGTGCTTACAGTATACACACATACAATTTTAAAATTTTAAGAATAAATTACAAAACTATAAAGAAATTCCAAATATAAATTAAAGAAAAAAATAGTAACATGGGTTATAATGTGGCTATATATTGGGGAAAGTTCTTTAACCATTATTTTAAAAAATATTTATATATACATGCTAACTATACAAAAGTGCTAAATTTACTGCCTCCTCAAGTTTTAATGGTAGGTCATAAACATTCTATTCACTCTGCATAATGGTAATTATGTTCACATGAGTGCAGGTATGATCACATGGTATTAGATAAACAAGCAAGGCAGTTTTCTCTGAGGAAGATGTTTTTCTGACTTTCAGCCTTATTCATTTACCTGTAGTTCTTTGTCTAGGTTTGAAGCCTTCTGAGCTTTCCAATTTCTTTACCTGTTGGTGTGTTCATTGATTTCTTCATTGTCCAGGTTTAATGAGCATAGCATTTCTGACTTTTTGAGGAGAAAGAATATCACTGCATACTTCCTGCTCTTCTGGGAATTATAATCTTTCTACCTCCTAATCTGTTATAAGCATTTAAATGAAAGGGAGTCATTGGATTATAGAGACAGCAAACTTGTATGGGAGAGAATTCAGTGAAGAAATGAGAAATGATATAATTATGCTATCATTTCAAGACATAAAATTTCATTATATAACATGTAAATAAGCAAAAGAATAATTCGAGGAACTATGGGAGAGTTTTACAGTTAATATATTTCCAAAATAAATATATTTTTATATTTTAAGATCCTTAACAAAAGTAGGTTTTTCTTTTTTGTAACTAAAAAAAATTGGAAGGCAATAAATACATTATGTAACTAATCAAAATAATTACGATATATCAGACTATTAGTTTAAACAGAGCAGAGTACAATAAAAGGAGGCTTAAAACAATAGAGGAAATATTTTCTGATGAATTCTTGAGTGAAAAGTTCACAGTTACTGTCACTAGGAAACCACTGATTTATTCTGAAGGTTAGGTGGCTTTATTTGCCTCCCATTTTTGTATGTGTTTCCCACATCTTCATCTCCATTCTGAAAAATTGATACTATTCATGAGATATCAGGGTGCACTGCAATGACCTCATTGTACCTCCTTAAACATCTTGTATATAAATAAAATCATATTTTCATAAGCTAGAGACTGTGTCTTCAGTATAATGATTAGGACTCTGTACGAGTTTAATCATGAAAAATAGCCTTTCAATTTTAAACAGAAGGCAATATAATGAGTGTTATGATAACTTTACAGTTATTTGATGGAATATACCTAAAACGAGTTGTAATGCATGGCCTGGCCAGTGACAGCAGCAACTGAAGCCTTAAATGCTGATTACAAATGCCTTGAATATTGTTTCGTCTTTATTTTGTATGGAGACACATACCTTCATGAGCCACAAATTTTCTTTCAAACTATATGAACATATTTATTGCACTATGACTAATTTGAACTTAAGATTAGTCTAAATGTTTATCTAAAAGGGAATTGGCCAAAAAACCAAACCAAAACAAAACAAAACAAAAAAAGCAAAAAACTGCACAGTTCAGATCATCCACCAAATACAATATTTTATTTCACTGAACAAAGTATACAAACATGCTCATCAAAATAAAATCATGCTCAGACAAGCAGGAATAAGAAGTAAATAACTGTTTTGATTGTACTTCAACCTAGCTTGTAGTGAGGTGAGAAAGCTGTCATTCTTCACAGCATAGCAGGAAAGGGGAAGGTGACATGTGTCTAGAATTCTTGTTTGCTGTCAAAGGTCTGTCTCCTGAAAAGGTACATACTAAATTTTAGTGGTTAGCTATTAGAATTACAACACATGTCTGATTAATATGCCTTATTTCACACAATATAAATTAATGTGTAATTCCATTGTATTAATGACATCTACATTGCAAGTCATAAATTTACTTCAAACTAATTATTTAATATTTGCATTATTGTATTAAACTTTTAACAGTGCTTGCATGTTTAACTAGTGTATTTGTCAGGGTTCTCTAGAGTCACAGAATGTATGAGTAGTCTCTCTATATATAGGGAATTTGTCGATGACTTACAGCTTGTAGTCCAACTCTCCAACAGTGGTCAGCAGTAGCTGTGGATGACAGTCCAAAGATCTAACAGTTGCTTGGTCCCATGAGGCAGCTGTGGATGGAAGTTCAAGGATCTAGCAGTTGCTCAGTCCCATAAGACAAGCAGGCCAGGAAGAGTCAGAGTAAATCTTCCTTCTTCCAATGTCCTTATGTAGGTCTCCAGCAGATGTGGCCCAGATTAAAGGCATGTACCACCATGCCATTAATCCCAGATTACCTTGAACTCAGAGGTCTCCTTGTCTTAATCTTCTGGAATTCATAGCCACTATATGCTTCAAGATCTCTATGCCAAGATCCAGGTCAGAAACTTGTATCTCTGAGCCTCCATATTAGGATCATAGTTGAGCCTTCCAATTCTTGATTAGTTCATTCCAGATATAGTCAGGCTGACAACCAGGAATAGCCACTACAACTAGTATATTTTTCTCTTACATAATAGATTTAATGGATTTATGATGAGGGGCTTTTTAGCTGATCAAAATATAGCAATAGTAAAGTGGCATAATGTGGAAACTATACTCCCTAGAATTCCTTTTTAAACCTCATGTCACATGGGATTTTTATATGTTTTCATATCTTTCAAATTGCTTCACTACTTGTTTATATTACTTTTCCATGTATATTGCACATTTATTCTTTCTTGGTCTGCATTTATCTTTCAGTAGATATTAATATACAGCAAAATAATATTTGGTTATATCTGAGAAAGTTATTTTGAATTAGCATTTAATCTATTTTTACTGCAACTTATAATGCCACATATGAGGCCAGCAAAGGAGAAAACAAGAAGTGGATTATATGATAATGAGACTAGAGATTATATTTAACCAATGTAAGTGGCTTAGTATTTACAAGCTCTTTCCACAAACTCTTGACCAGCATAATGGAAGGAAAGAACCAACTTCTTTAATTTCCTGTGACTTCCACATGTATAAATGGACACATACATATAAATACAACAAATGAATGAATAAATCAATAAAAAGTTAAGGAAAGAATAAGCTTATAACATAACTATATTATCTCTGAATTTGTGATGGAAGGAATCTATGTCAGAATATCATGAAACTTCATGTATATCTTCATGTATATCATGTAGCACAGTTCAAAGTCACCAAATTTTGAAATGAGCATGGTTATCATCAATAGACGAACATGTAGATAAAATGTAATATATATACATGCAGTGAAGTTTTAATCAGCAGTTATGAATAAATTTATGAAATGTTTAACAATTTTTTAAAATTTTATTTATTTTCATGTGTATATGCATTTTCCCTGCCTTTATGCCTATGTACCACGGCTGTGCCTGGTGCCTGTCAGAAAAGAGAGTTTGACTTCCTTGAACTGGAGTTAGAAATTTGTAAGAGCCATGTTCTTGGAATTGTACACAGGATTTCTCGAAGACCAGCCAGGATTCCACTGTGGTATATTTCTAGCCCCTTATATTTTATAACAGATTCTAATAAAACCCTTTTTAAATTAGCAGAGTATAATATGTACAATTGTTCCACAGTCCCGTCAGCTAGTGTGGAGAGTCCTTTGCAGTATTAGGCCTTCAAGCTGTTGACAGACAATATCTTATTTTAACTTCAGTTATCACTTTCTTTATGGCCCCAATATTAAATGGTGATGATTCTCTTTTCACATCTTTGTTTGCTGTCAATAGATTTTATTTTTCTCTTTTTATTGTACTTTATTATAATGTTTTCTAGGAAATGCTCCAATAGCAGGTCTGTAGATTTCACAAAAGCTAAAGACAGGGAAGCTTATGAATTATGAATCTAACTTTTGACACAGTATAGCATATTAATGCTAGTGACAGTGATAAAATGTGACAGAAAATTCTGCAGTAAGAAAAGTTGGCCAGACTCACTGGCTGGACACAATAAACAAACAAACAAACAAACAAACAAACAAATAAATAAATAGAATAAAGAAAAGGAAAGAAAAAAAACCAGTGAGGGAAAGGAGGTCCAGTGACAGGCCCAAATTGGGATCCAGCTCAAGGAGAGCACCCAAGGCCTAACATTATTACTGATACTATGGTATGCTTACAAACAGGAGCCTAGCATGACTGCCCTCTGAAAGGCCCAACAAGTGGCTGATAGAGTCAGAGGCAGATATTGATGCCCAATCAACGAACAGAGGCTCATGACCCCTGTGGTTGAATTAGGAAAAAGGTGGAAGAAGCTGGGGAGGAGAATGACCGCATAGGAAGGCTAGCAGTCAACTAACCTGGACCCCTTAGATTGTTTTGACACTCAGCCACTAATCAGGCAGCATTCACCAGTGGATATGAGGCTCCCAACACATAAACAGCAGAGAACTGCCCAGTTTTAACCCAGTGAGAGAAGATGCACCTATCCCTCAAGAAACTTGAGGCCCCAGTGAGTGGAGAAGCATGGTGGGGTGGGGTGGAGGGTGTGGACATCCTCTTGGAGATGAAGTGGGGGAAGGACAGAGGTATCAGATATGGAGTAGTCATAGGGCAGGTTGGGAGGGGGATAAAACAGGACTATATAAAAAGATTAAAGAATTAAAAAAAAACTGTTGAATTGTTCTCACACTGCTGGACCAAACCCCAGTTTTGGTAAAATAGTATTATGTATAGTGACAGAGTCTGCTATTAGAGTTTTAGATTACAGTATCATTTTTCCAGGAAAAAGCACAGGGTTCCTTGCAAAACAGATGGTTTTGTGCTTGGGGCAGAAAAATGTTAATGACTCTGAAATGGTTTAATGCTGTAAGAATCATAGAAGGTTATTAATCATATTTCTGCCATCTCTGAATTGCTCAAATATGTTTCTTTGCATAAAGATTCTTTTCCTCCTTAGCAGAGCAGTGAGCTCTAAAATGTTCATATATTATTTTAGTATGTTGCCTCACAAGGAAGTAGTAATTGTGACTAATATTCAAGCCGGCAATATAGTTGCTTTTCAGGAAATCTGTTTTAGAGACTGAAACACGATAAAGTCATTATCAGCCCAGCTAGGTCCATACACTTTCCTGATTTTTGCATAAGTTATTAATATTGTACAAGTCTAGCTCTAATGATGGAAACATGCTGTGCAAATAATTCCCATACCCACAGATTATGATGCTACATTAACATAGAATATTTTGATAGATGATGACAATGACTTACTTGAGTTGAGACGTGTAGATAACCATTCTATTAAGAACTCAGCTGGTATTTTTCAAATAATGTTTTATTAGTTTATATCATGTACTTTGATCATACTCATCCACTGTTCATCACAATGTCTCTTCTCAGATCTATGCCCTCCTATTCCTTTTCCACTTGTATCATCCTATTTTTATAATCTATCATATCCAAATTATGGTGTTTATATATGCATATGTGACAGGCTATTCAATATTGCAATTTAACCTACCAGGGACCACACCCTTAAACAAAACTGACCTTCCCTCCCCTACAAGCTATCAATTATCAATTATCAAAGCTATTAACTCTTCAGTTAGGGGTAAAAGAACATGATTGCCACTGGAGCCTATGAGGTTTCTAACCATGGGTTCATGGCCATATATTGGTCCTTCAAAGAAGAATTAATGTCAGTACTATTCAAAATATTCAGTAAAATCAAAAAGAAAAAAATCATTCCAAATTCTTTTCCTGAATCAAGTGTAATCTTGATATAAAAATTTATAAATATCAAATAACAAAAAATTACACTAAAAATATTTTAGTTACTCCAATAAACACAAATTCCAAAATTCACAATTAAGTACTCATAGACCATGATGCAATGTTGGATTTTGGTAAAGGGTTTTCTTGGCAACCAGTGAGATGATCAGGTCTTTTCTTTTTTCTTTCAGTTTGTTTCTATGGTGGGATATTTTGACTGACTTTTTGTAATTTGAACCGTTCCTGCATCTCAATATTGAGGCCTACATGATCACAGCAGATGATTTTTTGATATGTTACCATATGTTTGTGAGTATTTTAGAATCTACATTCAAAGTAATATTAGCCTGTAAATATTTATTATTTATTGTTTTTGTTAATTAAATTATGTATTTACACTCTACCGTAGGTTCTCTTTCTTTCAGTTCTTCCCCTAGATGCACCATTTCCCAATCTATCCATTCATTCCTCCTCCATTTCCCCTTAGAGAAGGGAAGGCCCAAGTGAATATCAACTAGCTCTGGCATATCAAGTTGTAGTAAGACTAGGTCCTCTCCTTTTAGGCTAGACATGGGAGCCCAGTAGGAGGAAAGGATCCCAAAGGCAGGCAAGCCAGTCAGACACAACCCCTGCTCCCATTGTAGGAGCTTCTCTTGAAAACCAAGCCACACAATTGTAACCTATGTGCAGAGAGTTGAGATCAGTCCATGCAGGCTCCCTAGTTGGCAGTTCTGTCTCTGTGAGCCCCTAAAAGCCCAGGCTAGTTGATTTTGTAGGTGTTCTTGTAGTGTTCTTGACCCCATCTGGCTCCTACAATCCTTCTTCCCCTTCTCTTTCAAGATTCCCCAAGCTCTGCCTAATGTTTGGCTGTAGTCTCTGAATCTTTTTCTATCAGCTGCTTGCAGAAGTCTCTCTGATAATTATGCTAGTTAGCCTCTTGTCTGTACATATAGCTGAATATCATTAACAGAGTAAGGGTGAACACCCTCTCATGGCATGGATCTCAAGCTATATCAGTTATTAGTTGGCCTCTGCCTTGATTTCTCTTCCATTTTTACCCCTGCACATCCTGAATGCAGTTAAAATATTTGGGGGCTGGATTGGTTACCCAAACCTTCCCTAAGAAGACTCATTGGATTACAGAAGATGGCCAGTTTAGTGTAATTCTTTTTCTTTGTTGAATCTTTGTGTGGATAACACATAAAAATGACTGTGCCCTCATAAAATGAATTTGCCAATGGTCTTTCTGTTTCTATTTTGTGAAATAATTTAAGGAGTATTAGCATTAACTCTTCTTTGAGAGTCTGGTAGAATTCTCTACTAAAACTACCTGGCATCAGGATATTTTGACTTGAGTGACCTTTAATGATTGATTCTATTTCTTTATGACTTATAGATATATGTAAATTGTTTATCTGACATTGATTTAAAGTTGGTAAGTGTAGAGAGTCATTGTAATGCCATATAACCTGATAGTCAAAATCAGCTGCCTGCATTCTTTAGGTACTCCGAGCTGAAGAATTCCAGCCACACCTCCCCCCACCTGGCAGAGCTGGCAGAGCTCCAGGAACAAGCCTTTTGTCGCACCTCAGCCTACAGCAAAGCAACAGACCCTATGGGATCAACTTCGAGGAATCTTGGCGCCAAGGCCCTGCTGAGAAGCGCTGAAAAGACTCATCGACCCTGGGAGGGAGGGTCACGCACACAGCACATATATTGTTGCTCTTATTCCCAAAGTAAAGAGAAAGATTTTGTACAGCCATGCACAAAATGTGTGTTCTTTTCTCTCAACCCCCGTCATTTCATTTTTCAGCTCTCCCTCCACATAGAACCCACTCGTGAGCAATTCCCAGGAAGCTTCAGGTAAGGGGAATCTATTGAGAAAACTATCAATTCTTTTTTTTACTTTTCAATATTATAAAATATAACTTTTAAAGTACAACCTAGTACTTCATTGAATTTGCAAGGTGTCTCTTTTTATTCCCCCTTTTGTTATTGATTATTTAGTCTGAATATTCTCTCTCCATCTTTTGTTTACTTTGGATAAGGGTTTGTCTATCTTGTTGATTTTCTCCAAAAACCAACTTGTTCTTTCACTGATTGTGTGTGTTGTTCTTTTTGTTTGTTTGTTTGTTTTTGTTTATTTCAGCCACAGTTTATTTTCTGCCATCTATTCATCTCAGGTGTGCTTGTACCACTTAATGATAAAAATCTTCTAGAGATTAGAGAAATAAAGGAAATATATAAATATAATAAAGACAATTTACAGAAAGCCTATAACTGCCACCAAAATAAATAAAGACAAGCACAATGAAATTCCACTAAAACCAGGAACAAAACAAATATGTCTATTCACTCTGTATCTATTCAATACAGTACTTAAAATTATGGCTAGAGAATGAAGAAAACTGAAAGAGATTTGAAGGATACAAATTTGAAGAAAAGAAATCCAAGAATTGTTATTTGTAAATGGTAATATAACACACATAAATGACCTCAAAACTTCTACATGGGAAGTTCTACAGCTGATAAGCATATTACATAAAGTATCTGTATACAAGAAAAGTTCAAAAAAATTAGTAACCATTCTATATACAAACAACAAATGGGTTAATGAAGAAATCAGGGAAACAACACCTTCCACTACAACCACAAATAATATAAAGTATCTTGGAATAACCCTAACAAAACAAGTGAAAGACTTATATGAAAAATTTTCAAATCTTTGAAGAAAGAAATTTGAAGAAGTTATCAGAAGATAGAAAGTCCTGCCATGCTCATGGTTCAGTAGAATTAACATGGTAAAAAAGACCATCCTGCCAAAAGTAATTTACAGATTCAAGACAATCCTTATAAAAATTTAACACAATTTTTACAGACCTTGTAAGAACAAAACTCAATGTTATATGGAAAAATTAAAAAAAATCCATGGCAGTTTAAAAAATCCTGAATAATAAAGGAACTTCTAAAGGTATTGCCACCCCTAATTTCAAGTTAAAAGAGAGCTATAATAAAAAGAACTGCTTTGTATTGGTATAAAAATAGATAGGTTGATCTACTGAATTGAATCTTGAAGCCAAACATAAGTCCATATGCCTATGAACACTGGATTTTTTTATTAAAAAAAATCCGGAAATAAATAGTGGAAAAATAAGCATCTTTAACAAATGGTCTCGGTCTAACTATCTCTACATGTAGAAGAATACAAATAGACCCATACTTATCCTGTAAGAGATGGACAAAGGTCAAGTCACAGTAGACCTCTACATAAAACCAGACACTGAAACAGGTAAAAAAGTAATTAGAAAATAGCCTTGAAGGCATTGACACAGGAGAGAACTTCTTAAACAGACTATCAATAGTACAGGTATAAAGATCAGTTATTAATAACTGGAATCTTATGAAAATTAAAAGCTTTCCTAAGTCAAATGACACCATCAATAGGACAAATTTTCAACCTATAGGAAGAAAAAGATATTCACAACTCCCACATTTGATAGGAGACCAAAATTCTAAAATATATAAAGAACTCAAGAAGCTAGACACCAACAAACTAAATAACCTAATTAAAATGTAGGTACAAATCTAAACAGAAAATTCTCAGCAGATCAATTTCAAATGGCCAAAAAGCCCTTAAGGATGTATGGATATAAAAGAGTAAGATGGTGGACAAGGAGGGGGATAAAATCTGGACTGTAAAATAAATTAAATTTAAAAAAAGGAAAAAAGAAGAATGAGAAATGTTTATCTTCCTTAACCATCAGGGAAATACAAATCAAAAATACATTGAGATTCTATTACATACTGTTCTAGTAAGAATTTAGAATAACTAGAACACTCTTCTGTTGCCAATGGTAGTGCAAAATTGTACACCTACTTTGAAAACCAATATTAAAAAAATTGAGAACCAATCTATTCAATACCCACCTATTCCAGTTTTGGACATATAAGCCCAAAATCCTCCATTATAACACAAGGACACTTGGGCAATTATATTCATAGTGGTTGTGGTAGTTTGAATATGCTTGACCCAGGGAATGTCACTATTAGGAGGTGTGGCCTTGTTTCAGGAAATATGTCACTGTGGGGATGGGCAATTAGACCCTCCTCTTAACCACATGAAAGCCAACTTTCTCCTAGCAGCCTTCAGATGAAGATATAGACCTCTCAACTACTCCAATCCCATGTCTGCCTAGATACTGCCATGTTCCTGCCTTGATGAGGATGATGATGGACTAAACCTCTGATATACTAATTTATAAGTGAGTATTAGCTGTTAAATAAATGTTAATCATGCTACAATTCACAGACCCAGAGAGGTCTAGTCTTATTGCATCTTTTTATGCCATGTGAGATTGTTTCCCTGAAAACCCTTCTCTTTTCTAAAGGGAAACAGAGGTTGAGTGGGTCTGTAGGAAGAAGCGAGGTGGGAGAAAGGGACTGAGAGGAAAGGAGGAAGGGAAGACAGTTATTGGGATGTATTGCATAAGAGATCAATGAAGAAAAAATACTTTTAGACTATATCAAAAGATATTCAAAAGTAAATTCACTAAAGTCTAGTGATCATTCATGGGATGCAAAATACTTCAGCATACATAAATCAATAAATATAATCAATCCTATAAAATAATTCAAGG
The DNA here is from genome assembly GCA_036184795.1 of Tokudaia tokunoshimensis. Lineage (NCBI taxonomy): Eukaryota > Metazoa > Chordata > Mammalia > Rodentia > Muridae > Tokudaia > Tokudaia tokunoshimensis. The sequence goes on from BTHU01000003.1 coordinate 140,865,816, forward strand.
ACAAAAACCACATGTCTGTTTCAATTGATTAGAAAAAGACTGGCAAAATTCCAAAATATCCTCATTATCAAAATATATTTTTAAAAAATGTGTTTTACAGTAAAACAACCTAATCTAAATTGTACCTTTTACTAATCAAAATTCTTAATCCTAGTCTCCTCCAATGACTGTGTTGATGTATTTCTTAAAAACTCAACCTCACATGGCATTATCCCTGACTGACTAATAAGTGGATGTTAACACTTATTTTTAAATTCCAGTTCCATTTTCTGACATGTGCGTTTAATGCCATGATGAGGAAACAGGGTAGCTGGTGTATGCTACCCTGGTGGAAACATCAATAGTGACATTTCATCAACAGAAGTGAGCAGCACTTAGTATATAAACAATGAAGTATAAATATTTCTGTCTTGAGGATTCAATAATTAAAAGCATGGGATGTGTAAAGAAAAATAAATTTCTTTTTCACTGTGTTCTTTAGAGATTTTACTTTCAAATTCTTAGTTGAAAATTAAATACATTATTTAACATAAATGTAAATGTTTGGAATATTTTAAGTAAGTAGGAAATCATAAATTGCTCCTAGGTATATGTTTCCACTTGGAAACAGAATTTCCATTGATCACAGAGTTTTAGGTTCTCAAATTTGGGTATCAAATTTAGATTATCAATATCCAGACATGAAACACAGTTTATTTGGCCTGAGGTCACACAAGGATCTACTAGTTTAACAACATCTATGAAGAAGATTAAGTTTGTGTAACTGAAATGTATGTACATTCTCCAAGCCTAAGATAAATTTCATCACATGATTTGAATTGTTTGCTATCATTTGAAGAAATTCTTGGAGGAAAATCATTTTGTATCATATTGTATACTGGCTTGGCTTTCAATCATCTGTACAATAAAATACAGTTATTTGTATTTAAATTGCAGGTCACTCAAATTCAATAAAACATTACAATGAAAAATTTTCCTGAATTCAGCTTTATCTTTATGTGCAAGATGAAGTCAGAGATTTGTTTCCTATTGCCATTTACATGCAAAATCTTGAGAAACATCTCATAATTCCTAGTGATAGTGCAATTGAATTTGATTCTATAGTTATGAAAGGGCATATCATTCTGACTACAGAGTCCAATTTGCTGGACAGCTACCTCATGACTTTTAAGGAATGAAATGAGACACAGGCAATAATGTTTACCAACCATTTCTTGATAATATTAGTATTTGTTTAAAATTGATGTATATTTACTTATATTACATAAGTGACTCCCTGTCTCAATTCCTTGTTTCCAGTTGGTGAAACAATTCATAAGTAAATTCTTCTAGTCATCAATTTGTTTCTACAGAATTTATAACATATTAAATAGTTTTTGCCTCTTTGGAGATCTGGGAACCACTGTGAAATCTGGTTTGTAAGACACTAATAGAAATAAAAAGAGATATATAAAAAATTTAATGAGATGTTACAAGTTGTGATCAATTTTGTAATTAAGCCTTTGTAGCACATGTGAAGAAGTGTCAAATATTTGCTGAATTTCAGAATAAGTTCTGCACTATTTGACAAAGGATGGTTTTGTAAAATATTTGTATTTCTAAAAAAAACTTTAAGAAGACTAAATTTTCCTTATTTTACAAATTACAGGAGCCCCTTCTCTCACCTGCCATCACTGGAGGCAGTCTCTGGAAACCTGATGAACATGCTGGCCAAGGAATTGGAAAGTGATTTTAATTCTCCTTCACACACTCTAATTTCAATTTCCCAGTCTCATCTCAGGTGTGAAGAGGACCACTTGCAGCAGCCTATCCTTTCTTTCCCTTCTCCCAGGAAAATCGTCTCCTATGGTATTCCTTCCTCACCCCATTCCACTGGTCATCTACTAGTTCCTATATGTCTTCTTCCTGAAAATCCACTGACCACAAAAGCCAAAGAATAAGATCCATATGGCAGATTCAGTTTTCAAACTCCCTTTGAACCCTCTAATCCTGCCCCTCCATTCTAGTGCATGCCTATTTCTACATGTAAGATACCTATACCTAGAAACAAGTTCAACCCAGAATCCTCAGTGGTATCTATAGGCATGAACACAGAAACGCTTGCTACCAGGCAATCCACAACCAGTTCATGCTGCTAAGATCCACAGAGGGAAACAGAAATCAAGGAATGGAAAACACATCAAGAAAAGACAACAACAGATACCAACACCTACTATTACAATAATTTCAAACCCAAACGCATATACAAGAGAGCAAAAAAAAAAAAAAAAAAAAAAAAAAAACCAACCAGAACTACAGTTCAGTAATCCTGGTACAGCAGTCTCTGAAAAATTCAGTATGTAGTTAAACACATGAAAATCAGTTCAAATAACTGTTACAAATGCAATCATTTAAAAAGACATTTAAGCTGGGCAGTGGTGGCGCACGCCTTTAATCCCAGCACTTGGGAGGCAGAGGCAGGCAGATTTCTGAGTTTGAGGCCAGGCTGATCTACAGTGAGTTCCAGGACAGCCAGGGCTACACAGAGAAACCCTGTCTCAAAAAAAAAAAAGACATTTAAAAAGATAAATAAACAGATTAATTAAATCTATGAAAATCCAAAAACCATGGGATAAAATGGACAAAACAGTATAAGACATGAAATTAGAAATAGAATAAAAAAACCCAAACTGAGGGAAAACAGGAAATTAAATTTTAGCAATTCAGACAAGAGCTTCAGAGATATAAGCCTCATCATAACCATGAGAGAATAAATTGATATTTCAGTCATAGAAATTTTAAATCTAAAAAAAAATTCAGGCACAAAAATAATCCCTAGAAATCTGGTACAGTCTGAAAAGAACAAATCTATAAGTAGTAAGAACAGAAAGAGAAGAAAACAGCCAGGTCAAAGTCACAGAAATATTTTCAACAAAATAAAAGAAGAAAAATCTCCCTAACCCAAAGAAGCAGGTGCCTATCATGGTACAGGAAGCATACAGAATAACAAGTAGACTAAAACAGAAAAGAAATTCCCTATGACACACAATAAACAGAACACTAAATGTACATGTCAGAGAATGTTAAAAGATCCAAGGGGAAAGGATCAGGTAATGTATACATGCAAACCTAATAAAATAAAACCTGGATTATTAATTGACATTCTAAAAGTCAGAAGGGTCTGTACAGAGTTTATACAAAATCTAAAAAACCATAGATGCTATTCCAGCATAATATATGCAGCAAAACTTTGAATCACAATAGAGGTCTCATGATTAAAAAGAAATTTAATCAGTATCTATCTATATATCTATCTAAAAAATCAAAAGGCAGTAGAAAAAAAAATTCAACATAAAGGGCTACCAATAAACAAGCAAACACAAGGAATATATCACTTCATAAACAAATCAAGATAGGGGGAAACTCAATGACAGAATAAAAATAATAAGAAGAATTAACAAACACTATTCACTGATAATGCTCAGCAACAAAATCTCAAATCTCTAATAAAAAGTTTAACAGATAGCATAGGAAAATTGTATTCATATTTTAATAGATCAAAGTCACAAATCTTATAATGCATATACAACATATCAAGTATAAGGAAGAGAAAAGTTTTTCTGAGCAAAAGACTTAAGGAATAAGCCAGTTTAACACTTTAGTATGTGACTAAATAGACTCAGACCAAAACCAATACAAAGAGGTATGGAATAAAATGACATACTAATCAAAGGAAAAATTCACTAAGAAGATACTGCAATTTTGAATACCTACGAACCAAAAAGTGAAAATGGAAGAAAGAGAAAAAGAAAGTCATCCAACTTTATAATAGGGACAGCTACAGCTAAAGTCACATGATTACTTTATATTGGATGACTTAGATATTCCACTCTCATCAATAGACTGGTCATTTAGAAAATAAAATAAACATAGAAATTCAGAAGTTAAATTATGTTATAAACCAAATTGACCTAGCAGATGTAAACAGAATATTTTATCCAAACACAAAAGAATATACCTTCTTTTCTGTGGCTCATGGAATTTTCTCAAAAAATTGACCACATACATCCTTGAACAAAAAACAAGAAAATTGAAATAACACCATGGATCCTATTGTACTATCACAGATTAAAGCAGGATATAGACAACAGAAATAACAGCAAGCTTTCAAATGAATCGAAACTAAATAATTGACTACTTAATGAAAGGTGGGTTAAATCAGAAATTAAAATCATTCTAGAAGAGAAAGAAAATGAAAACACAACAAACCCAAACTTATGACAAAGAATAAAATTAGTTCTAAGAGATTTAAAAATTCTAAGTGACCTTAAAGGTCTACATTAAAGAGAAGAAAGAGTGGCACTTTGAACCACAGGAACCTTGTGGGACCACAAGAGCATTCATTCTCCTTCCTTGAGGAAACCCTTGGGGGGGCCCCAAGTCTAACCAACTTGGTATCCTACTACACCAACTGCTTTCCAGTCCAGTCAGCCCAGGACATAGCCTCAGTCAAAACCTGAGCTCTACTGCCTATCACTAAGCTTACTCTTCTGTTCTGAGGAACCTTTCAAGAACCCAAGAGCTACCTACCACCCTGTTCAGGACGGAAGAAAGAACAAGAACTATCTGCTTGTTACATTGCCCCACAAATTCCTTGCTAGTGGACTCTATTTGAGGCATAGCCAGCAGAGTTGGTTACCCTGACCACCTTTGTCTTGTCCATGGTTCTACTCATTTTCCCAAGACATTCTGCTGGCATTATGATCAGCCAGGCAACACCAGAGAAAACATGTGCATAGAGGACAGCATAAAAACAAAATCAATATTATCTAGGGCAATATGGCACCAACAGATCCCAGCTATCTTGCTACAACAAATTCTAGCTATCTCAGTGAAACTGAAGCATAAAAAGTGGATCTTAATCCAATCATATAAAGATGATAGAGGCCTTTGAAGAGAACATGAATAATTCTCTTAGGAAAATACAGGAGAATTCATTCAAACAGGTAGATCTATTAAGAGAGAAAACAAATAAATAGAAAGAAATACAGGAGTAATACAATCAAAAGGTAAAGGATATGAATAAAACTAAGACCTGAAAAAAGAAATAGAAACCAAAACCAAAAGGAAAACCACAACCAACAACAACAAAAATACCATACACACATCCTGAAGCAATCCTGGAAAAGGAAAACATAAGAAAGAGAGGAGAAACTACAGACTCGAGCATCACCAACCAGGAGATGGAAGAATCTCAGGAATAAAAGGCACAATAGAAGAAATCAATACATTGCTCAAAGAAAATGAATAATCTAAAAAGGTCATGACACAAAACATCCAGGAAATTTGGGACACTATGAAAAGACCAAACCTGAGAATAATAGGAATATCAGAAGGAGAATATTCTCATTTCAAAGGCCCAGAAATCATCTTCAACTAAATTATAAAAACTTTTTTCTAACCTAGAGAAAGATATGTCTATAAAGTACAAGAAGCAAGTAAGAAAACCAAAGAGATTAGATAAAAAAAGAAAATTCTAATACAACATAATAATCAAAACACTATAAAAAACTAAGAAAGAATTTTAAAAGCTGCAAGGGAAAAAGGTCAAATAACATATAAAGGCAGACCTAACCACCATATATGGAGAAACCAAGATATTCCATGACTAAACCAAATATAAACAATACATTTTCACTAACCCAGCCCTACAGAGTATACTACAAAGAAAACTCCAACAAAATGAGGCTAACTATATTTACATTAACACAAGAAATTCATGATTTCACAACTTTAAAACCAATAGTAGAGAAAACACAACACACACACACACACACAAACACACACACACTTGAGAATATCATAATGAATTTGGTAACTCAGACACAAAACAACATGTATGGTATATATTCACTTATAAGTGGATATTAGCCATAAAATACAGGATAACCACACTATAACCCATAGATCCCAAGAATCCAAATAATAAGGAGGCTCTAAGAAAGAATGATTGAATCTTTCTCAGAAGGGGAAACAAAATAGATATGTGAGGTTAATGGAAGGAAGAAACTGGGTGGAAGAGGTGATGAGGATAGGAGAAGGTGGGAGAGGAGATAATATGTAGGGAGAGCAAGGGAGAGAGAAGGGAAATCATTGGTGGTAGGGACAATCTCTAGGGCATGGCAGAGACCTCGGATGAGGGGAAGTCTCAGAGGGTCTAAGCGGGGAGACTCTAGCTAAGACTCCTAGCAGTGGTTGTTACAGAACCTGACATGGGCACTTCCTGCAGCCAAACAGGACTCCCCATTGGAAGGATAAGGACAGCAAACCACCCATAAAATCTTCAACAGATCTTACCTAAAGATGTGCAGTGACAAAGCAGAGACTGAACGAATGGCCAACTAATGACTGCACCAAACTGAGACCTATCCAGTGGACAAAAACTGGTCCCTGGCATTAATGATACTCTGCTATGCTTACAAACAGGAACCTAACATAACTGTCTTCTCAGAGGTTCCAACTCGCAGCCAATGGCAAGACATGAAGAAACTCACACCCAAACCTTAGATGGAGTTCAGGGAGTTGTATGGAAGAGTAGGGGAAGGATTAAGGGACCAAAATACAAGTACTCCAAAGGAAAACCAACAGCATAGACTAACGTGGACCTTTAGGGGCTCCAGAGACTGAATCACCAACCACAGAGCAAATAGAGGCTGAACCTAAGCCCCTGCCTATATGTATGTTTCAGATGAGCAGCTTATTCTTCATGTGGGTCCCCCCACAAGTGGAGTCTAGATTGTCCCTGAGTCTGTTGCCTGCCTGCCTGCCTGTGAATCCCATGCCCCCAAATGGACTGCCTTGTCTGGCCTCAGTGGGAAAGGATGTGCCTAGTCTCACAACAACTAGGGTAAAAGTAGGGGTGTTAGTGGTGTCGACACCCAGAGGGGGCTTTCCCTTAACAAGAGAATGGAAAAATGAGCAAAAGAAGCACAAAGAACACATATAGACACAGAGGTACACATAATGGCAAACAGAGAAATCCTATAGACACACGAAATCGGAAAACATTATATATAAGCAGTAGAAGTTCAGGGGAAGAAAGAAGAGGAGGAGAAGGAAGAGGAAGAGAAGGAGACGGAGAAAAAGGTAAGGTAAGGAAGGAAGGAAGGAAGGAGGGAAAGGAGGGGGAGAAGGAGGGAGGGAGGGAGGAAGGAAGGAAGGAAAGAAAGAAAGAAAGAAAGAAAGAAAGAAAGAAAGAAAGAAAGAAAGAAAGAAAGAAAGAAAGAAAGAGAAAGTAATGCCCAAAGAGATCATTATGAGATATACTCCCTGAACCCCCCCCCACGCAACTAATAGCCTTGAAAGGGACCTATGTTGATGGGGGGTTCTCAGAGAGCTCCTTTTACCAACAACTAGATTAAATGTAACCCGTTCCTGGAACTTGAGTCTTCATTTGGTAACAAGAGAGGTGCATTTTGGGCTGTTTCCTCTGTTATTTGGTAATGCTAAATATGTCACTTTCATATATGTACATGTTAGAAAGAGAAGAGGGCATTGCAGGGGGTATATAATAAGGAGAGAATGCTAAGTGGCAATTTACTGGATATATGGAAAACTAATACTGCAGAAGCTTTCTAACATGTCCACCTTCAAATCTATCCATAACTGTCTATTCTAGTTATTCTCCCTAGGGTAATCTAATCTCCTCCCAATCACTTCTATTTAACATCTATGATATGTATTTCAGCCTGCTTATCAAAGACTTAACAGGTAAAATCTACACATAAGGGAAATATACCACATTTGCCTTTTGGGGTCTGGTTTTCCTTACTCAAAATAATTTTTTTCTAGCACCATTCATAGACCTGCAAGTTTTATGATTTCATTTTTTAACAACCGAGCAATATTCCATTGTGTAAATAACATATATTTTCCTTATTCATTTATCCATTTATGAACATCTACCTTTTTCCAATTTTGACCTATATTAATATAATAATATAAACATTAATATAGCATAATATAAACAATTAACATGTTTGAGCATGATGTATATGTATTGAAATTATTTCTCCAACCACTTCCAATCATTCCAATATATCTCAAACCTAAAAATGGATTTAATCTTCAGAATGATATATCTATATGGTGGATTAAATATGCTTGGCCCAGGGAGTAGCACATTAGGATATGTGGCCTTTTTGGAGTAGGTGTGGACTTGTTGGAGGAAGTGTGTCCCTGTTGGGGTGAGCTTTCAGACCCTCCTATTAGACAATCTTCTCCTGTTTACTCTCAGAACAAGATGTAGAATTCTCAGCTCCTCCAGTTTCATGCTGGCCTGGACACTGCCATGCTGCCTGCCATGATGATAATGAACTGAACCTCAGAACTTATAAGCCAGCCCAAATTAAATGTTGTCCTTTATAAGAATTGCCTTTGCCTTAGAGTCTCCTTACAACAATGGAAATTCTAAGTAAGACAACCTATAATCCAAATATTATAAGGACTCGACTGTGTTTACCTCTAAGGAATCTGTCTCCATCCACTTAAGTAATTAATAAAGTAATTTTCTTTTGTTCTTACAGTGGGGAAACCAATTAAGAAACTAGGTAAATGTCCTTGTGATTTCTATAATGTAATATAATCTTAAAATGATTGATAATCTTAAGAGCAGGTACTTTATCTCTGGAAAATTTCACTCACAAGCTATTAGATCATCTAATATTTTAAATGATAAATGAAATAGCATATATGTACAAGTTATTATAACCTGTGTATCCCATATATTCATTTGCAGATATACTAGTCCCTCATGATCATCATTTGTATGTCAGCTGACTGTTTTGTGTGATGAGTCAAATAATACATGTCTTGGGCCATATTTTTTATATATTTTTGTTTGATAAGCTTACACTAACTACAAATCTTCATAATTAACATTGTTGCTGGATGGAATTTGGAATTATGTACTGGCTTTTATGTTCAAGAAAAATGTTGTTGGGCTGATAAATGTAGTAATGGATATTTACTTTAAATTTTAAACAAATTATTTAAAAAGTTTAAAGGATTTGTGATTGCATAAGCATTTATGTAGTTGTGGAAGGATTCAGAAGTGGTATTTATTTGAGCTGTAAAGGCAGATAAGTTAACAGATGATATTATTGGACATACATAAGATCTTAATATCTATGACTTTGAGTAACATGAAAGTATTCAATATATAGTTATGATTAGATATCATAAATCAAGTAAGAGAAGAAGAAACTGGAAAGCAAGAATAGGGATTAGAATTCAACATGAATTCTAAAGGCAGGAAGTAGTAATAAAACAAAAAAGATAAAGGCACTGCAAGAAAGGTTGCTCATACAATAGCTGTATTTATATAAGTAATGGGGTGGGAACAAATTGCTTAATGAACTTACAAATAAAAAGATTGAAATGTAATAAACTTCCATATTATGTTAACTTTTCAAGGGGAAACAAGAACAAATGTCCACATATCCCAAATATGGCAAATATGACAAAGCAAAGTCACAATTATACCAGATTGCCTCACAAATTCACAGTGCATTTATTAGGGTTATATTCAAGGTAAAGATGAGGGTCTGATTGCAGGATCATGGATGACTCAAGGCACCTTTATCACTCAGAGGCCCACCCCAGCCACAAGGGAGAGTTCTTATTCTAGCCTTACTACTGGAGTTAATGACATGCATAACTCCATGTGTCAGACTCCTCCAGGGAGTCTAAAAAATCATTACCACTCCATGACCTTGAGGCCTTGCAAACTTTAAGTTCAACTTTCCTATACTTGTCAGATTTCTTTAATTTTTGAGTCTTATGAATCTCCCTGTCAAAGAAAATGCACTTTAATGACTTTCAAAACTGTAAAAATATCCAATTTTACAGATACTAAATATAAATGTTTTCAAAATCCAAAATATTAGTATACGTTTTCCATAAACCATTTGCAAAGAAACTGCTATCTTGCCTTGTCCAACAAAGTTACTAACAATCATGTGTGTGAGTGTGTGTATGTGTGTGTGTGTGTGTGTGATTCAAATATATCATAGAGATTCATGTAAGGGAAAAAGTAATTATGATTTTGCTTATAAGAAAAAAATAATTTGAGATACAAACATTCACAAATACACACACACACATACACACACACACACACACACACACACTTTTATGTTCCATTATAAAATCTAGGATCCAGAAGTGTGAAAACTTATGATTTCTGTTTTGAGAAGCCTGTTTTATTGCACTGATCTACAGCTCTGTTCACTCAGCTCTCTCTAGTTGTCTATTTGAGATCAGCTTGTAGTTCTATTCTGCTTACAAACACACTTAAGTTCTCTTTCCATTGTAAACACATCTCTCTTCTCTTCATGCGGCAACAGCAGAGTGACAGCAGATTGAGCTAGCTCAAGGGCCAAGTATTTTTGTTCTTGCTTTCTGTATGTAGCTTGATGAATGAAAATTAACTTTTTCTTTTTTTATTAAATATTTTCTTTATTTACATTTCAAATGTTATCCCCTTTCCTAGTTTCCCCTCCAAAAATACCCTATCCCTCCCCCCCCCCCCCACTGCTCACCAACTCATTCACTCCTGCTTCCCTGTCCTGATATTCCCCTATACTAGGGCATCAAGCCTTCTCAGGACTAAGGGCCTCTCCTCCCATTGATGCCTGACAAGGCCATCCTCTGTTACACAAGCAGCTGGAGCCATGGGTCCCTCCATGTGTACTTTTATGCCTGCAATATTCCCAAAGCTCCAGAGCCAACAAATGGAAAGAATCACTCTCGAGTCTAATTGCCTGAAAGATGGTTTGAACATGAAATCAGTTTCCAAGAAGCCATGTAAATGAGTTTGGTGATTCATCAAAGACTAATTTGTAAGAATGATTTGGAGTTCATATGAGTTCACCCAAGTGGGAATACTGCCTGATAGATGGTAGATCTTCTATGCCTTCTCTTTGATTAAAGTTAGAAAACACATTTTGAAGCAAAAGTCAATTACTCTTGCATTGGCTGCCTTTACTTTTGGTAATTTGAAACAGCTCATAGGAAGAGAGACATCTAACACTTTTATATTCTAAAACACAAATATAAAAATAAATAGACTAAATTAATGAGTATTTAAAAAAAAGAAAATTAACTTTTTCATATCTACTAAAATAAAAACTTCATGAGTAAAACATTGTATTCTTTGTCTAAGCTCATGTTCAACAAATACTGAATCAATATTACTGGATACCAGAGAAAACAATAAAACAGTCCCAGAAAATAGGTTTATTGTTTTTTACAGATTTAAATACAAATTATAAAACATAAGGATAGGTTAGGTTTAAAGTAATTAAGTGATTATCTATATTTATTCAGTAGGAAAATTTGTAAAAGTCATCAAACATAATTTAGACATTAGTGAGGACAGTCTGGTGAATAAATTATAAAAATGGTAATTAAAACAACATAAAAATGACAGTACTATCAAACTGTTTTAAATAGACACTGAAACTTGCTGATTATTAGGATCATAAAAATTCTTTTAGTTTTCATATTGGTTTATGGAAAACCTATGCTAACATTTTGGATTCTTGAAAACATTTATATTTAGTATCTGTATAATTGGGTATTTTTAAAGTTTTGGAAGTCATTAGAGAGGAGTACACCATTAAATTGCATTGCAATCAAACCACTTACAGGGAAAAAATCTGCCACTATAAGATTATTATTTTGCTATATACAAGGAAAAAAGTGACAGTATAATATTAAGTGTCAGAAATATTGAAAGAAATATAATATCTATAGCAATTTCCTGTATGTAGTCTACAATGAATAAAAACTTATCATTTGAAAATTCAGTGCTTTTATTTTTTCCTTTGTCTACAGAAACAACTAGAAGAGTTGATGGCAAAAACTGATCCAAATTCAGTATATCACAAGTCTGTGAGCAAATTTATAAATTAGAAATTTCATTATTTTTATTTATCCTGATACTTAAAAATGTTTACAGAACATAAATAAAACAATCTAATACCTTATAATACAATCCTCCTAGGAATTAAAAACAATCATATTTTGTATTCTGAATTCTTAATTTTGATGCTTTTCCATAATAGGAATTAAATGCACAAGCTTTTAAATATATGACAATTCAAAATTTAGACAGAAACTGCTTTAAATTTTTTATTACTTACCTAAAAATGTACACCTATATTCAAGTAAGTAAAATAATTCCCTGCTTACTTTATTTTTCAGAATTTTATTATGTATTTTTTTCTTTGCTAGTAAAAGAATAATATAATGCTGAACAAAACATCTGAGAAAAGAAATATACTCATGATGAGACTTTGAGTTCAACAATTATTTGTAGAATAAATTACTCTTAAGTGATTATATGAAAAGTAAAAGTCTCTCATTCAAAAACTGGGATCAACGATTGAGGAGCCACACAGTTATGATGTAGGCTAAATATACTTATGTCTGTGAAGCAGTGATATACAGTGTCATGATGGGAATGCTCTTTGTAAGTTAGATATTTCTCATTTCCTAGCAAATAGTTGTCCTGGTACATAGCAGCTGGTGTATATGAGTGTGCTCTGTGTGTGTGTGTGTGTGTGTGTGTGTGTGTGTGTGTGTGTGTGTTAACCTATGCATTTGAATGCACAAGTTTCTTTTTTTCCTTCCTGCTTGATGTTGTTCATTGTAATCTTGTCAGATTTAAACTTAGCTGTGGATATTCACATAAGGGAATAAGTTATTCTAAAATTATAGTGCAGAAAATCTTCAGCACCAAAATTATTCAAAGTTTCTTCAAACAATGTCTCTAGACTGGCTAGACAGATGACCTTTTAAGTTCTGATGAATAAAGAATATCATTAAGATCACGGATTCAGAACTCAGAGAAGGCAGAAAAAAAATAAAACCAGAGTGTAAGGACCATGTATGAAAGCAGCTGAGAGTTAGAGTCATGAAGGCAGCAGCTACTGCTGCTCATATCAAATCACCCACTACCTTACCAGCTCTGACTGCCCATGTCTGTCCTCAGGCCAGATTTTACGCCTTATGATCACTGTAAGACTATGAGGTCTTGTCCTTATAAGATATGTGAAATACATAAAGCCTAGAAGCAATAATGTTGTAATCCCATGGCATATGTTGGACAAATAGGACAATAGACATCATTCATATTTGTTTATTAGAGCTTTCATAGCAAAATACAGGGACAGAAAGGCTTAACCAAAAGAAATATACCACATCATGATTCTGGAGGCTAGACGTCTCAAATAAAGTTGCCAGAAAATTCAGGAATACCCTTTCTTTGGCTAATAAACGTATCTGTCTTCTCATGGTTCCCCGGGTTTACATGGGGATCCTGATATTTTCCCACAGCTTACGCAAGCATGCTTCCTCTTCCTATGTTATGAGTTATGAGCATTTACCATTAGAATTTAGTTTAATCTTAATTATCAAATTAAACATCTACCCACAAGTATGGACACATTTGGGGTGAAAATATTGACACAAAGATTTGAGAACTACCTTCAACTTATTTATCATTCAGATCACCAGAGTGCCTTTTGAGACTGAGAAAGAGCCATAGGGAACTCAGCTGTTGCTAATGAGCCACATCAGAATGGGGTAGTGTTATAAAGAGTCATTCAAACCTAAACAAGACCCCCTGTTCAGGAAAAGGTGCAGCCTTACTAATGGAAACTGAAACCACATAGTAAGCACGCACATGAAAAAAGTTGTATGTTTATCATGTCATAATAACTTATAACAGGATGACTGTATGGGAAAGAACCTGTTTATCAGATTCAAATAGTTGATAAGATCCCTTTGCTCCAATTAGACTCTTCTTAATTACTGGACTCTAACAGAGTTTAAAATATGGTTCTTTTTTCTGAGCTGGCTGGTAATTTTGTCTTAAATGAGCTTCCTTTGAGAGGCATTTGACTTCAAGGTATGTTTCATTTGTTTTAAATCTTCAAAGGAAACATACTTAACTGTGGAATGTTGAAGTATTTACTACTCGCTGTCTTCCTTATTTCCCTTACAACTGACAAAATTGTCACACAAAATTCATTCGTTCAAGGAATAACTGTTTTATTCCTATCATACTATTGTAACAGATCAGTAGCTAAATACTTCAACTGCGGAATTACTGAACATGCAGGAGGATTATCCTCTCAGAAAATAAATCCAAACCTGGAGGTCTTGATAAAGGGAAGGGAGTGTGCTTCCAGTGAATAACTCCAATCAAATGTCAGAAAGGTAGTGGATAAATTGTGTTGCTAGGAGATTAAACACATTGTTGCTTGCTGAACTCTGCACGGTGAATTCTTGTTTTCTTGTTAAGCATGTTCATCAATGTCAGATTTCATTATGTTGCTGACAGGTAAAGTCAGTAAAAACCAAAATGTATTATAATGAGGGAGTACGTACAACTCAGGTTTTGCTAAACTCATTGTTTGTAAACATGGTTCTGAAGAAAAAGCCTCATCGGGGAACAGAACAGCTCTCTTGTGCTGAAAAGCTTATTTTTCTGTTGGGAAATGAAGCCCCTCATTACATTTTTTCCTTTTATTGAATGTTTTCTTTTCTTTTCTTATTGGATATTTTCTTTATTTACATTTCAAATGTTATCACATTTCCCGGTCCCCCACACACACTTTGGGAAACCCCCTATACCATCCACCCTCCTCCTGCTTCTATGAGGGTGTTCCTCAACCCACCCACTCACCCCCACTGCCACCACACACTCGAATTTCCCCACACTGGGATATCTGTTTGGCTTTCATAGGACCAAGGACCCTACAAGGCGATCCTCTGCTACATATGTGGCTGAAGCCATGAGTCCCTCCATGTACACTCCTTAGTTGGTGGTTTAGTGTCTGGAAGCTCTGGGGGGGTCTGATTGGTTAATATTGTTGTTCTTCCTATGGGATTGCAAACCCATTCAGCTCCTTCAGTCATTTTTCTAACTCCTCCATCGTGGACTCCGTGATCAGTCCAAAAGTTGACTGTGAGCATCCGCCTCTGTATTTGTCAGGCTCTGACAGAGCCTCTCAGGAGACAGTCATATCAGGCTCCCTTCAGTGAGCACTTCCCAGCGTCCACGATATTGTCTGGATTTGGTGACTGTATATGGGATGGATCCCCAGGTATGGCAACCTCTGGATGACCTTTCCTTCAGTCTCTGCTCCACACATTGTTTCCATATTTCCTCCTGTGAGTATTTTGTTCCCCCTTCTAAGAAACACTGAAGAAGCATTCACACTTTGGTATTCCTTCTTCTTGTGCTTCATGTGGTCTGTGAATGGTATCTTGGGTATTCTGAACTTTTGGACTAATATCCACTTATCACTGAGTGTGTCTTTTGTGACTGGGTTACCTCACTCAGGATGATATTTTCATTACTTATCATTGAGATTTCAACTGAGATACTTTACAGTCAGGCCTCCAGCCAACTCTATGAAAATTTCTGATGGCCATAGAGACTAAATCCGAAAGACTAGTTAATGTTACCTACTGCCTGTACATAAGTCAAAGGTTAGAGTCATAGTTAGCTTTATATCTCAAATTTCTATCTTGGAGACACTTGTTTGAAGGACAGGTAACTTACAGAAGCCAAATAAAGTGTAATTTAACGTTTGGAAAATCTTCAGAGTTATCCGAGTAAATTTGAAATCACTTGTATAAAGACAGGGACTTTCTCTCTTTGTACCATTTTCCATCTATAACAGAATAAAACGTACTTTCAGAATCTACCAAATGATGTGATCAGACTCCAGATCTTAAGAATCACATGAAAACAAGTAAGTGAAGCATGTGAAATTTGATTAAGAAATTAATTAATAAAATCTATTTTTATAAAGGAATAGAATTTGAAAAGTGCAAAATATCAACCTAATGAAAAGAATCCCTAAAGGAATAAGATGCAAGAGAAGAGTAATCAACATATATGAACAGTGGTCCAATTGGCCTTGGCTGCAGGCAAACACCAATGGGAGATATCTCAGAATTTATACCTTTTAAACATTTCAACCTCATTGATGTACATAATTACAGAGTCCTGGAATTAGAGCTGCTTTGGCACTGTCCACAGGTGTGTAATTCAAGGGAATTCTGAAACTGTTCCTCATGCAAGTATTTGTATGTACATAGACAAAACCTCTCTATACAAATAAAATAGCTCCAATAGACTAAGCCTCAGGCAATGAAACCTCACTCTAAAAAGAACTCCTTCCTACTCTCCAAGGTATGTGTGTATATATATATATATATATATATATATATATATATATATATGCACACATACACACACACACACACACACACACACATATATATATATATATATATATATATATATATATATATATATATGTATACAGCTCTAATTGACCCTGAATAAACTGTATTCCTACAAGCCCACCCCAAAATAAACTTAATCTCAGAGTCCTCTTTCATTAAAGAACCTTAGAGAAGACCTCCCTCCCTACCTGCCAGCCCCCTACCACCACCACCCATATACCAGACTCTGCCTCATTCTTCCAGCTTGATGTACAACAGCACCTGGACACACTAAAAGGAAGAAAATGGAAGACATGGAAAGACAGCTGGACCCCAACTTCCTACCACACATATCCATATTCCAAAGGTATGTTCTTCAGTAAATTGAATCAGTTTTAGTTGTTTTGATTTTTTTGTTTGCTTGCTTATTCTCATAAGTATTAAATTATATTGTATTATTCTTGTTACTATTATCATTATTATTTTAGGTAGATTACCACTAATCTACCTAGTGAAACTTTATTTCTTCTTATATATGAAAACATTTTATAATAAGATTATTTTGACAACTTTATACATGTGTATAATACAGTATGGTCACACTGGTCACACTCATCCATCCTGATTCCCTGTATCCTTCTCCAAAGCCTACTATCCTTCAACTTTTCCAACAAGTCCTCATCTCACATTCAAGGCACTCTGTTCTGTTTCTGTGTTTGTTTTCTGACCCATAGATTTAAATAGTGCCACCTAAATGGACATGGATACAGAAGTAGGCACTAGAACACTAGCAACTCACTGGTGGCTACACCACTCAAGATAATGACTTCCCCCAACCTAGGAGAGCTTAACTGCCAATAACTCCATTGGCAGGGGCCTGGCCTAGTGAATTCCTTCCATATCCAGCAATGAATTCTATACACCGCATCTGTTTTAAGTAGGATCTCACTATAGTGCTCAGATTGGTTTCAAATACACAATCTTTCTGCTGCAGCCTTTTAAGATCTGGGATTCAGGCCTACACTATCATGACTGAAGTAATTTTAACATTTGTTTTACTTTTTACATCTTAATGCATACTATACAGTAATGAAATATTAAAATTAACCCACTAAAATGCAGTAAATGCAGCATGCTTTATCTCAGGCAATTTAAATCTTAAATGTAGCCTGGAAAGGAAGATGTTATAACAGAGAGGGTAGTGCATACCGGGTGCCTCCCCTCTCTGGCATGTGAAAGCTTTATGGCTAGGCAATTATTTCAAGGCAGTTGGTATTCAATTTGGATGCTATGTTACTGGTACTTCTTTGTTTCACTAACTTATTTGTTGAACTATTTTTATTCACCTTTTTTTGGGTTGTTTATTTTTTATTAACTAGTATTGAGTATATTTTCTAATTTGCATCAAGAAGCTTTCACAGGCAAATGTTTGTCAAGTTTTTTCACATCTATGCTATGATTATAAAAAAGTAGTAATTTTTAATGTCTAAAACCTCAAATTAATAAGTTTTACCTCAACTTTTTATATAATGAAAAGCATGAAATAGAAATTTGCATGTTTGTTCAGGAACACTACTATAATTTCCAAGAAAAATAAAATTGTTAACATGAGTTAAGTTTAAATTTTTCTAAAATTTTCTGAATCCTTTTGAAAACACCATTATGTCTTTTTCAACATTTTCTAAAATTTCTCAGTTACATAATCTTATGAATATTGAACTCATTTGTTGGTTTGTTTGTTTTGAGACAGGGTGGCTTTAAATAGACCTGACTGTCATGGAAATCATTATGCAAACAAGGCTGGTCTCAAATTCACAAAGATCTACCTGCTTATGCATCACACATGCTGGGATTAAAGATATATACACTACCAGGCCCAGCCCGCTTTTCAAGTTCTATAGCACCTTAGCATCTCTAGACATGGGAAACTGTTTCCAAGAATCTACATAGATTGGGGAGTGAAGTAAGGTCATCAAGCTTGGTAGCAAGTGCTTTAACTAATTGAATAATGTTTCCAGGACCTCCTCAGTATTTACAATCACCTCAAGATTTTCTATAATGCCTACTATAATGCAAATAATGTGTTTGTTGTAGTAAAGTTATAATTCTTATAAAATATTCGAAGACCAGAAGACAATGAATATTCTACGAGGTACAGAATTAATATTAATTTATTTTAGTGTTCTTGATCAAAGTGATACCGACTGCTATACTAAAGGCTGACCACTCACAACTCCAAATGCACATTCTGCTTTCAAATATTTCAGAAGTCCAGTGAATTAAATCCAGCTGATTAAATAGAAAAATTCTACATTTTTATGACAAACCCTAGGTTTTTCCTTTGGAGACCTAATTGTATTTCTTTGTGAATTGGAGGTGGGACATTTATGATTACTATGAATAACTCATAAACATCAGGGTCTGGTACCATTTCTATAAATAGGTGGTTTCAACAAATGATAGGTAAGTGTTCATGTTGTTCTGGAGGGAATATGCTGCTGCTGCTGCTGCTGCGTGGAATAAAGTGATAATGAATATAGTTAATCACTGGAGAAGAACAAAGAAAACCAATGGGCATATAAGAATTTTCCTCAAGAAGAAAACAATACAGGCCATGTTTTCCAATAATTTATTCTTTATATGCAATCAAATAGAAACACATTAATGTAGTCAAATCTGATCACCAAACTTTCAGAGTAAGTCTTACCCAATATAAGAGCCCTGTATAAGCTTTCAAATAAATCTGGTACTACAGCTTATAACTTGCATTAGAGATTTTAATAATGCCTGACAATATCCAATAAAAATTGAAGAGGAAAGTGACATAACTCTAACCTCACTAACTGCTCACATTTTCCTGAAAAAAATGTCTGCCTTTAGCACTCGATGCCATTATATGTACTAGTGGATAAGAAAAAGAATATCTATTTTTGAAGAAGGCAAAAATGGAAGCTGTGTAAAAATTAATTATGGTTACATCTCACTAGAGTAACAGTACTTCCCTATTCACAAGAAGGAGGATGTTGAAAATAATCAGATTAAATTGATGAGTTGATAAACTCAATTTTTCTGAGTTCTATCTATTTCTCATTTCTTATGATGCTGAAGGTTTTTTTTCTTAACAGGGTTATATAGCACTGCAATCCACAGTCATAAATTGTGTGTAATATACTTTCTTTCCAAAATTTGTTTAGTGGCTGTCCTAATATTTTATGTTTTATTCTGCTGGTGCAAAAACAGTTTAGGGAAACTTGAATAGTTTCTCCACTCAAGCATGTTGATTACCTCTTTGCCTGAAATAAATGGTACCTGATTTTAGTTCTCTAAGAGAATCCAATTTCATTCCTTGAATATACACATAAACTCTGAAGAAGACGAATTTGATTTAAATCAAAATACATATTTTGGCATACTTCACTATGTAAATGTTGACACATCTCATAAGCAAACAAAGTAAATAATATGGTTCAGGATGAGGAGGTGTTTCCCTGCAACATCCCATCACTTTATTTCACAACAGGTTGATTTGCAGAAGAAAATGACTATATTTCTGAGTTTTGGATAATATTAAAAGAGTCACATGTTTTTAAATATTGGATATTCACTGCATATACTTTGAAATATCTTATTAAAACCTATAACAGCAGTTGAATATATTTGGAAAATTATATTAGTACATCCCATTTGAAGTGCCATGTGTTTTATATACCCTCTAGTTACTATAGATATTTTGGGGGCTATAAAATATTAGTGTTAGCTAATTGTCTTGTAGAATAAATTTGCTTTTATTATCAATTTCTTATTAGTGAATGTCTTGACTAATCTCTATTAACATTCTTCAAGTAGTATTTACTTGCATGCGCATGAGTACTTTTAGATAAATACTTCATAATGGTAGCCTAAATCATGAATCTGATAGTTTCTGTTCTTAAATAAATATAATTAATATTAATTAATAAATAATATTAATAAAAACTTAAATAAATATAAAGGCTCTATGTCCAATACCATAAATTTGTTCTATATATGAAGAGGACAGAAGGAAGGGAGGAATCAGCAACACCTTTAAGTTATTAGTCATTAGGTTAAAATGTTGGAAATCTTTAATATAGATTGTGGCTACAATAATAACTTGGGGATCATGGAGTTGTTTTTATTATAATAACCTTGCTGAGATTGGATGAGCAACAGATAAAAGAAAAGGCTCAAGCCTCTGTCCTTGGATGGTCCAATAAGCAGTAAAGCAACTGTAACAGGAAATGATTGAACATGTTAAGCATTATGTCCAATCTACAAATTCTTATGGACATCCTACTAGAGATAGTAAGAAGTTCAACCAGTACAGTGACCACATTGGTGCTTAGGAATAACCCACAGAATCCTGCCTTCACAAGGGATATTGTAGGCCATTGAAAGTCATAATCTTTTCAGAATGAAAGGGAGTCCTAGGTGGGGCATATAAAGTGGGGCATGTTGACATTTTATTTTGGAATGTGAAGGCTAAAAGTAACATTCAAAAGCAGATTTATTAAGGTGAAAAGTGCAATACAGGATAGCATCCCCAACTGCAAGTCAATAATTGTTTCAAATAAACATAACAGATTATCTGTGTGAAAAAAGATCCTATGGTACAATAAAGATCCAAAATTTGACACCTGTATTTATAAAACTGTAGGTCCTTGTAGACATTCCAATAAGTTTCTGAGAAATAAAAAAATTAAAAGGAAATGGAAAATATGATAACATGAAAGAATCATCAAAGAACTTGAAGCAATAGAAAGCATATAGAAAGTTCATCTCACACATACACACACACACACACACACACAATGGGGAATGCTCCCACCTCCCCATCCCTAAGTTGCAAATTTCCATTCATTCTCATGACCATCTGGCCATCTCTCCTATCCTTTCCCACACCTGATGCTGAACGCCTCTATACTCACCTCCCCAAACCATCTCTGACCCAGTTACCTCCCTACATCTGCCTTTTTATGAATATTTTATTCACACTTCTAAGTGAGATTCAAGCATCTTTGCTTGGGCATTCTTTCTAGTTTAGCTTCTTTGGATATATGGATTGTAGCATAGATATCCTGTATTTTATGGATAATATCAACAGATGATTACACATGTGAATGACCTTATGGGACTGAGTTAACTCACTCAGGATTATATTCTCAAGTTCCATCCACTTGCCTGCAAAATTCATGATGTCTTGTTTTTTAATAACTGAATAGTATTCTATTTTGTAGATTTACCACATTTTCTTTATTCATTCTTCAATTACTTGCATCTAGCTTGTTTTCAGTTTCTGGCTATTATAAATAAAGCTGCTATAAATATCTGTCAAGGATGTATCTTTTGGATATGTGCTCAGGAGTTTTATGGCTGTCTTCTGAGAGGCTCCATCCACTACCTGACTCAAACAAAGTCACCCAAAGCCACAAAGTGGACAGATCTTAGAAATAATTATGGAAGAGTCAGAGAAAGATTTCAGGCCCTGAAAAAGATAAAGGGCATACATGGGCTGGACCTAGGCCTTACCACACATAAGTAGCAGATATAAACTTGGCCTTCATGTGGATCCGGAACAACTGGAACAAGCATTATTCCCAAAGTTATTACTTGTCTATGAGATATGCTCTTCCAGCTGGGCCTCAGTAAAAGATGATGTGCCTGTCCTTGCAGAGGCTTAATGTGCTAGTTTGCAGGAGATGCCAAGACGGGTGCTGTCTGCTCAGAGGAAAAAAAGGGGAGGAGTTAGGGGAAGGATTTTGGGAGTATGTGACTGAGAAAGTAGGATATAAAGTGAATAGGAAAAAAAACATGAAATAAAAAAGAGGTACAGAGATAAACAAAATCTCAACAGAGGAAACTTGAATGACTGAGAAACTCTTAGAGAAATGTTGAAAATTCTTAGTCTTCAGGGAAATGCAGATCAAACCACTCTGAAGTTCCAAATTATACGCATGCAGGTGAGGGTATAGAGGAAGTAGAACACTCCTCCATTGCTGGTGGGAGTGAAAACTTTTACAACCACTCTGGAAATCAAAATTGGCAGTTTCTTAGAAGATTTGGAATAGTTCTACCTCAAGACCAAGACCTACCACTCCTGGGTACATACACCATAGATGTTCCACCATCCCTCAAGGACACTTGCTTGACTATTCTTGTAATAGCCAGAACCTAGAAACAATCTAGAAGTCTCTCAACTCAAAATTGATGTAGAAAATGTGGTGTATGTACACAATAGAATATTACTCAGCCATTAAAAACAAGAGCATCATGAATTTCATAGGCAAATGGATGGAACTAGAAAACTGCCAGGTCTGGCATGTCTGTGTAAGGGGAGGTGGGACACAGTTTCTGCCCCTGGAGTATCACCGGGCCATCGATCACCATTATCCCCATTTGTGTTGATGGTTACTATTGCCTTGAAGCTGATCTGCTGTCTTTACTATTCTACTTTTAATGTTTTTCTGGTCACTATACTTCCCCCACTACTCAGAACTAATTATACCCTAAAAAATGAAAAGGAAGCTGTTCTCAAGAATGAGGAATAGAGATTATCAAGAGGCTTTGGAGGCCTTCTGCTTGGCCTTTAGGGCCATGGGAAAGGATCTAGACAACATAATAGCAAAGGCTACAAAATCCTACATGGTCCTTTGTACAAATAGTTCATTGCCAGACTTGGCCTAGAATTTGGAATTGTGGGGAGACATGTACCAAAAGTGAGTACTACATTAATTATCCAGAGTGAAATTGGGAACATCAAAGATAGAGAGTTGAAGTGATCTCAAGGGGAAAGTTATAGATAGAAAAATAGGAAATTATATATTATTTAGGAATAAATAGTATTAGAAGGAGAGAGATTTAAAAGATGAAGTAGAAGCATATAAAGGTTAGTACTCTTTTTTTTTTCAAGCTGTTTAAAGAATTGGAGATAATAACACCTGGAAAGATATTAGAGAGAACTAACCACTTTACTTACATACAATTCAAAACTTTGTAAGGATTCATTTTAATTTTAATAGTTTGTCATCTTCCTGTTCTTACATGAAAACACTTACTAAAGCCTGCTGTCTGCTGTATCAGGAGACCACAGACTCTGTGTCCACATCCCCACGAGAAACAGGCTTTATAAACCTATAGGGAAATGGACTTGTGCTTGTGTTTAGCTTCTGCTCTAAGGAAACAGGGCTTAGGACTAATGATCTGAGATGTAAATTTAAGAATTTTTGAAGATTATTAATAATGATCAAAGTCTTGATGATATAGTTTTAATAAATAAAAGACTAGGCTCAGCCTCTCTGGTCAGAAAGGAAAAGAAAGAATGATGAGAATCTTCAAGGAACAGAGAGATCACCATAACAGCTAGCATCCTCTACTGACTCAGACATTAAATCAGTGCCTTTTCCAGTCCTGCCTTTCTTAGGACCCTCCTCATGCTGAGGCTGAACCTTTGCCGAAAATAGCACACTTAGTGAGGTAACCCAGACCCAAAAGGACAAGCATGACAAGAACCTAGAATAACTGTTCTTTGAGAGGCTCCACCCAATAGCCAATGGAAAGAGATGCAGAGACTTACACCCAAACAATAGAAGGAAATTGATGAGTCTTCCAAAGAGTTGGAAGAAAGATTGAGGGTCCCAAAAGAGGACAGGAACTCCATAGGAAGGCCAGCAGTCAACTAACCTATATACTTCAGGGATCCTAGAGACTGAGTCACCAACCAGAGAGTGAGAACTGGTTAGACTTAGGACCCCTTCACATATGTAGCAGATGAGCAGCTTGGTCTTCCAGCAGGTCCCCCAATGAACTGGAGCAGGTTCTGTCCCTAAGCATGCTGCCTACCAGTTACCTGTGGATCCCACACCCATAAATGAACAGCCTTGTCTGGACTCAGTAGGAGACGGTGTGCCTAGTCCAGGAACAACTTGATGAGTGTGGTAGTAGGGTGAGTGTGGTGTGGGCTGTGGGCTGTAGGAATGAAGAGATGACACCCAGAGGAGGGACTTCTGATTCTAAAAGGATTGGGTAGAGGATTTGCATGAGGAAGGGCTGATATTGGGTTGTGAAGTTTAATTTAAGAAAGAAAATAGAAAGTATGGTTTTATAGAAAAGTCAAGTGGAATATTCTTTGTTAATATAGGAGATACTATGTTTTATGAGGTTAAAAATGTAAAGAAGGAAAAGTAAATATTTTCTTTGAATGAAATGATATCTAGGATACAAATGATTAGCCATTCTTAGAAATGTACACTTGCATGATAATTCCGTCATATATCAATAAAAAAAAAACAAATAAATTCAGGCAGAAAGCTCAGTTTGTTGGTTGGTGTTCTTGTCCTCTGGACACAAAGATAGTCATATTTAGATAGAAAAAATATCAACTAAGGAATTACTTAGAACAGATTTTCCTGTAGGAAAATCTGAGGGGTATTTACTTTCAAATTAGTGATCACAAAGTACATTACAAAAACTGGGCTGTTTTTCCTGGGTCTTAAAAGGAGTTGAAGGGGTTTGCAACACCATAGGAAGAATAACAATATCAACCAACCAGATATCCCGGAGCTCTCAAGGACTAAACCTCCAACGAAAGAGTAGACACGGAGGGACCTATTGCTCCAGTTGCATATGTAGCAGAGGATGACCTTATCTTGCATCAATGGGAGGGGAGGACCTTGGTCCTGTGAAGGCTCAATACCCCAGTGTAGGGGAATGTTAGCTTGGAGAAGCAGCAGTAGGTGGGTGGGTGGAGGATCACCCTCACAGATGTAGGGAGAGGGGGATGGGATAGGGTGTTTGTGGAGGGGAAACCGGGAAATGGGATAACATTTGAAATGTAAATAAATAAAATAACCAATTCAAAAAAAAAAAAACCAACAATGACAAGAGTCAAGCTAAGCAAGCAGTGTAGACCAGTCAGTAAATAGCATTCTCTATGGCTTTTGATTCAGTTCTAGGCTTCAGGATGAAGTGTGAATGGGAGAACTAAGCCTCTAAGGTCAGGTCTGAGATTTGAGTTTATGCAGAATTTAATAAATCAGATAATAAAGGATTGCAGAAAAGTAAGCAAGATGAAAATAGGAAACAAATTAAAATGATATAATATTGAGCCAATTGCTTATATTTATAATTTCAGTGTATATACTGTAGAAAGTTTTCAATTTTGAAATTTGGAATCTGTATACTCTTCAAACTATTATTTATCTAATGCATCTTCTTGTTTAAATTACATATATAATAATATAAGATACAGAGGAATTTAAATCCAGCAACATAGCTGCTCTTGCAAGGGACTCACATTCAAAGAACTTATTGGTCTATGTGATCTGACTGGAATGCAGACACTCCTGGACTACAATATGATCTGAATGGAATTAAGATACACCTGTAATACATAAAATTATTTTGTAAAAGGATGCAGCTATGTTTGAAAGTGATCTCTAACTCAGTGGCAGACAAAGTGATGAATCAGGGAAAGACTTGACAGGATGAGCCAGAGATAAGTTATGCCCAACTCTCATGAGAAAAGCCAGGAAAGAAAGGTGACTGGAACAGTTTTACAGAGACAGGCATGGAGACAACAAACAACACAGGTGAAGAGATAATGAGCCAGAGAATAAGTAGGATCCTGAAGATTAGAGCAAACAGTCAGAGGCAGTTTAAAGCCAAGCACAGCAGTTCAGTGAGAAGCTAGGTTGAATTAGTCAGCTTGGAGTGAAGTTTTGAGTGAGAATACTTGAGCTTTACAAGCCTCCCAGAGTTCAGAAAGAACTAGAAATAGTGGGTTTATTCAATAGTAAGTCTCAGAGGCTGAAACATTCTAGGCCTAGGAAGCTGGAAGCTGAAGTCTTCAAGGTTCTGGCTTGCTGAAGATCAGATTTTACAAAGGCTAGAAGTATTCAGGCCTAGGCCTAAGGATAATTAGGTAGAAATACTCTGGGCTCAGCCCAAACAATGATTTCATACAGTTTGCATATGACTCTGATCACATCACTTCTCTGAGGAAATATAAACAACATTTACATTTTCAATTGGGACCTAAAGAACAGTATAGCACATCAGATAACGTCATTGACACTACCCGTTAGAAGCTAGCAATAGTTTCTGGCTATCAAAGATTGAATTTGAGCACCATTAATGAAGGGGCAATTAAAGAAAAATTAAATGTATGCCATAGCTTATAATTTTAAGTTATATTTCAATTTTGATGGATGTGTTCATTATTTCCTTCCTCATGCTCACAAAATGCCTTATAGAAATTATTTGAAGGAGAAACATTTTATTTTCATGTACAGAAATGATTTGAAGGAGAAACATTTTATTTTCACTTATAATTAATACTAAAATAAACAATATGTAATATTACTGTTCGCATAAAACATATACTCTGTATTGTGACTGATATTAAGTCTAGGCTTAAATAGAAACATGAAAATAGAGCTTTAGTTCTGCATAGCACCAACCAATACTAATATGCAGCATTCTAAAATCATGGAAGAAATCACTTTTGCTTTTTCCCAGTTAAATTTTCAATTACTAGATGTCTGATCAATAAATATAAAATAATTTTGATAATTCTTCTTATTCCCAATCCTAAGAATAATGATATGAATCAATATTTCTAAATGTAAGCCACATGTCAGGAATTTAAATTCTTACCACATTGAAGCTTCTTTACTGTACAATAAGGCATGTATCCTTGTTGCTGGCTGCTCACATTTGACAAATAGTCACAAGAAAAATCTCTTTTTAACTAAACAAAATTATTTCTTCTTTTAATTATATTAGTCCAACAAGCCAAACTACAAATAAAAGATAGTTCTGCAGAACAGACTTTTCAATATTCTTGATAGACACCTTTTATCAAATATACCATGGAGGTAAAAGTCCTATACTAATGCCTGAATGCCTTCTTATTCTTCTATTTTTCTCTCACAAAATATGTATTTGCCCATTGAAGATTACCTTCTCTTCGTTGCTTCTAGTGCCTTTCTCCTGTCCCTAAAATAAAAAAGAGCAGACTTCCCAGGGTATCCACTGAATAAAGCTCAGCAAGGTAAGGGCATTTGAATACAAAATAAATATTTATCTTTATAGTTATAATATTCTATAATATTATATAATTGAATATATGTAATTACATATTAATATATAATTAATATATAATATTAATTTTCATTAATTTTTATATTTAAATATATCATTATACAAACTTTAATTAAAATATATATTAGGGCTTTGCCTCAAGATTTTTTTACAATGTTCCTATTGTAAAAACCAGGAGTTTCATTTTACTTCTGTAAATATTATATGTGTCCTTAAAATAAATATTTGCTAACCATCTAAAGAAAAGTATTTTGTATATAGCTGCGAAGGATATGCTGGTAGTAAGATTTTTGTGAGATTATACTTCAGTTCAAAACTATTTTTTCTTCAATATTATGAAGTTATATCTTTGAAGTACCTAATCATAGCATTTTTTAATATAAGTTATATGACACTAAAAGAAAGAATGGATCATAACTATTTTCTGTTACTTTTAATTCTAGTAGCCATTTTCTTAACCTGTGAATTCCTTAAAGTATTTACTAGTAAAATAGTAAATGTGTTTGCTTTTTAGAAAAGAAAATAATAGAATATTAGTTCATCTATAAAATATTTGTTATTAGAATATATTACATCGTAGTGGGTCTGAGAAAAGGTGTGTTGTTATGATTAAAATGTGCTCTAGAGTTCCCTCAAAATCTTTTGGCCTTACTGTTGTTTCCTTATATTATTTGGGCTTCTCAAAATATGAAAGAGAAACAATGGAATGACAATACTTCTATTATCATTTGACCTTGATTATTTAGTAAGAATGTTTAGAAGACTCTCCTTTCCTTAATGTCTTAATATTTGTTTAAATTCATTGCTGTTTTCTGATGATATTTCTCAATAAGCAATACCATTTACTCATTTAAAACTCATCTTAAGTCTATCTGAAATTATATAAAGAATATTACCAAAACAGTAAATACACCAAATACAGTATCAATTTTCATAAAATTACATTCTGGAAAGCAAAGAAGATAATGAGTAACTAAGGAAATGTGTTACATAAAAATGAGTGATATTGAGCAGATGTACAGTAATAAGGAAAGAGATTTCCATTAGCAACAGAAAGTCAGGGAAGTTTCTGTTTCAAAGGATTCATCTCTCATAACAAAGTCTAAAAGCTTAGAACAAAACTTCTTATGTCTCACACCTTTGTGTGTTGTCAATTTGAGCAAGGGAAAAATGTTTTTCTCTGGGTAGGAAATATTATCAAATAATATTTTTGCTTATTTTTGTGTGTTTTTTTTTATTTGTGTGAGCATGTGTTATTAAATTTCTAGATATCACATATCTGGTGAGTCTAGCCATATGTGTGTGTGAAAGAGACCTAAAGCTGTTCTTTGCAGATTTTCTCAGTGTGGAGTCTGTGAACATGATACCAGTTACATTGTGGCTTGTGACACTCAGGTAGAAAGTTCAAATGATGAAGAAGGTGCAAGATTTTCAATTATGAAAATCAAAAGTTTCCCAGATGTTACTGGTGTCATATTATAGGTGTTAAACAATTACTGAGGCCATCAAGAAACAATGAAAGAAGAGAGAAGCCAACTAACACTGAGGGGGTCTGTCCAGAAATGCATATGATCTGCATAGTCAAATGCATAGCACTAGGTAAATGCTAGCATTCACTCATCTGTTTTAGCTCAGAGTTATAATTAAAGAGATTGCCACCCCATCCATCTGTGTGTGTGTGTGTGTGTGTGTATGCATTATGCAAAAATCATGGTTTTAGCCCTCATCAAATATTTGTTTCTTTGTGTATGTATGTTTCTCTAGGTACTCACATGCATGTCTTGGGTAGAGGACAACCTTGGATGTCACTTTCAGACTTTATGTTATTTGAGACAGACTTTTCCTCTGGCCTATGATTCTCCAAGCAGGTGTTAAATCCAAACAAGTGAGAATAAAGACCATTATACAAATTAAAGACAATTAGGCAGACATTATTTTACTGTGCACAGAAATGACTCTCCAAAGTGGGATTTGAGAGAACAGTGTGGATGAACTTTTCTAGTTCCTTATATGCAAGAAAAGGACACAGACTGGGAATGTCCAAGGGAATTTAGTAATGTATGGACTTGGCAAGTGAATCATAGAGGCAGATACCAGATGTTTGACAAATCTTACATATCATCTTGGCAAAACATCTCAAGATTCCTTGGCAGAACATCATATCTGATTAGAGCAGAGTTCAGGGTACAGTCAAATTCCTTAGGGAATGAAACATGCCAAATTCCAACAATAAGATAAAGCTCTGGTAAACCTAAGTTTTTCAGTAAATAGAAACAAACATTTTATTTTATTTTTTTGGAGTACAATGTCATTTATTGTCTATATATTTCCTGAGGTTGAGAAGAGATATATATGATCTCTTCTCTTCTCTCGCCCTCTTTTTCTATCTGCCTCACCAACATTTTTATGTATTGATACACAAGCTATGTTGGGAAAACATTTGCAAGACTTGTAGGGTTTGGGGAGAAGGGTCAGTCAATAAAGTACACATTGTGTAAGCCTAAGGACAAGAGTCACTGAAAGATTGTAATATCAACTTCTGTTTACACACACACAAACACACACACACACACACACACACTATGTGTGTGTGTACCCTCCAATACATGTTGAAACACAAGATATTTAATAAAAATGCTCCACTATGTTCATAGCAGCCTTATTTATAATAGCCAGAAGCTGGAAAGAACCCAGATGTCCCTCAACGGAGGAATGGATTCAGAAGATGGGGTATATTTACACAATGGAATACTACTCTGTAATTAAAAACAATGAATTCACGAAATTCCTAGGCAAATGGTCAGAACTTGAAAATATCATCCTTAGTGAGGTAACCCAATCACAAAAGAACACACATAGTATGCAGTCACTGATAAGGGGATATTAACCCAGAATCTCGGAATACCCTAAAAACAGTTCGCATATCACTAGATTTCCAAGAAGATGGAAGGAGAAACCCCTGGTCCTAGAAAGACTGGATGTAGGGGAATGCCAAGACAGAGAAGCGAGAGGGGGTTGAATGGGGAAAAGAGGGAGGGAAGGGGGGTTATGGGACTTTTGGGAAGGGAGGAAGCGGGAAAGGGGAAATAATTTGAATGTAAATAAAAAAAATTAGAAAATAAAATAAAATTTATATATATATATATATATATATATATATATATATATATATATATATATATGGTTACTTGCCTCTCTGGAGTTTAACTTCTTGAGTTCTTTGTATATACTGTATATTAGCCCTCTGTCAGATGTAGCCTAATGGCACACCTGAAAGCCCTGGAACAAAAAGAAGCAAATACACCAAAGAGGACTAGACATCAGGAAATCATTAAACTCAGGACTGAAATCAATCAAGTAGAAACAAATAAAACCGTACAAAGAATCAACAGAACTAGGAGTTGGTTCTTTGAGAAAATCAACAATATAGATAAGCCCTTAGCCAGACTAGCCAGAGGGCACAGAGATAGTATCCAAATTAACAAAATCAGAAACGAAAAGGGAGAGATAACAACAGAAACTGAGGAAATTCAAAAAAATCATCAGATCCTACTACAAAAACCTGTATTCAACACAACTAGAAAATCTCGAGAAAATGGACAATTTCCTTGACGGTTACCAAATACCAAAATTAAATCAGGATCAAACACACCATCTAAACCATCCTATAACACCTGAAGAAATAGAAGTCGTCATTGGAAGTCTTCCAACCAAAAAAAGCACAGGTCCAGATGTTTTTAGTGCAGAATTCTATCAGACCTTCAAAGAAGACCTAACACTCAAACTATTCCACAAAATAGAAACAGAAGGAACACTACCCAACTCGTTCTATGAAGCCACAATTACGCTAATGCCAAAAGCACACAAAGATCCGACAGAGGAAGAGAATTTCAGGCCAATCTCTCTTATGAATATTGATGCAAAAATACTCAATAAAATTCTTGCCAACCGAATCCAAGAACACATCAAAATGATCATTCACCATGAACAAGTAGGCTTCATCCCAGGGATGCAGGGATGGTTCAATATAAGGAAATCCATCAATGTAATCCACTATATAAACAATCTCAAAGAAAAAACCCACATGGTCATCTCATTAGATGCTGAGAAAGCATTTGACAAAAATCAACATATATTATATATATGTAAGAAACTTTAACTGCCAGGAGCCGTGTAGTAGAAGCTAAAAACTAGTAGGTGATCTTCCTGAAATTGTTCCACCATGGATTGAAATCTCTGAAGAATTTGCTCCTTTTGGCAAATTTTAGGAAAGATTCCTACTATTAACATGCTTTTCTTATATATATATATATATATATATATATATATATATATATATATATGTATGTATGTATGTATATCTCACTAGGTGTTAGGTGCTAGTCTACCATTTTTAGCAAAATGACAAAAATGTACTATCTTGACGTGATGCTGTATAGACAAAAAGGTGATTTCTTAATTCTTAATGATGATCCTATAAAAATTCCAAAAATTATTTTATTAATTACTGAGCTCTTTTATAATAGGACTGCTATTAAATCTTTTCTCATGTTAAACCTGCATTGAGAACTCTGCCAATCTTCAAGAGTCATGAGTTAATTGCTTCTGAGATAGCAAGTAGGAATCTGCAACTTAGAACACATTCCAAGAGGTTGTAAAACCATTAACCCAATGTCATAAAATAGGAACTAAGGATTTACTATAGGTGTAAGGACAAAAGTTTCAAAAATATAAAATTTTGGTTTCTCTATACAAAAATTCACTAGGAACTTAGTCAGAAATGATATGGTTTATCTGATATCAGCTCTCTATGGGCCTGCCGAGCTGATAACCAATGATGTATGTTTAGCAAGATAATTACTCCTAATGGATATGCATGTAAGCATTCTCTGTTGTAAACTTCATATTCAATTAATAATTTGAATTTATGTATAAACTTGTAATGAACAGACACATGTCATCATGTATTCTGAAAGATGCATAAATGCTGCCGACAAAGCATGATAATGAAATTCTTTTCCCACTTGTCTTAGAGAATTCTCATAGGAACATTTTAGAAAGAACTTAGAAATACAGGCCAAAATCACATTTCAAAGTATTGCTTTTTCTTCCTGTGACTTCAACTAACAGACTGAGAGGTTAAGATGTGAAGTTCCTTAGGAAAGGCTACTAAATTCCCTGCTGCTTTTTTTTTTATTAAATATATTCTTTATTTACATTTCAAATGATTTCCCTCTTACTGGATCCCCTGCTGTTTTATGGCCTCAGAGCTACTCAGACAGGCAGGTCAGCTACAAAAGCAAAGTGACTTAGACTTAAGGTAGGTAAACATTTTGTTATTATATTGCAACCCTAAATATCTCATAAGACCAACTCTTACCCCTGCCGATGCTCTTCCCCCTCTACTGCCTCAAGGTGAACAAAAATGAAGAACAAACAGCTGGGGTATGCCCCCAACATTTAACTTCACTTTTCTAAGTAGAACAGTCCATAATCATCATGCACCCTTTAAATGGAAAAAAAAAATGTTGCAAAAAGATAGGAATAGTTTTTATAAAAAAAGTCTTTCTTCAACTATCTCCCCTGCTCAGTCCTCTGGGTTACGCCAAGCAGTCCTCAGCAGTCTGTTCTCCCTGGCAGAACTTTATTCTCCGGCTACCTCCTTGCTCACCTTCACTGTACCTTCAACTCCTGAAGCAAACAAACCTTTTGATCTAGAACCATACAGCCCAAGAATACCATGACCATCCAGGTAAAACCCTCTCAGTATGGTCTACAACAGGAACATCAAGCTACCAAAGCCTTCTGGGTGACTAAAGGCCCTCAAAAGAACACAATCAACAAAAGCCAGGGCACTATGACACTGTCAGAGCACATCTATATTATTACACACAGCAAGCCCTGAATATCTTAACAAAATCACTAGAAAAAAAATGATCTTAAATCTAACTTATACAGATGATAGAGGTCTTTAAAGAGAAATGAACAAACCCCTTAAAGAATTCAGGAAAATAGAATCAAACAAGTAGTGTCTTTAAAGAGAAAACAAATAAATCCCTTAACAATATACAGGAAAATAGTATTAAACAGGTCAAGGAAATAAATAAATCTGTGTAAGACCTTAAAGTGGAAATAGAAGAACACACAAACCAGGGGAATCCTGGAGATGGAGAACAGGAAAAGCAGATGCAAGAATCACCAACACAATACAGGAGATGGGAGAGAAAATCTCAGGCATAAAAAATACAGTAGGCCAAGCAGTGGTGACATAGACCTTTAATGCCAGCACTTGGGAGTCAGAAGCAGGTGGATTTCTGAGTTCAAGTCCAGCCTGGTCTACAGAGTTCTAGGACAGCCAGGGTTACACAGAGAAACCCTGTCTCAAAAAAACAGAAAAAAACAACCAAACAAAAAAAAAAGAATGAAGGAAAGAAAGGAAGGAAAAAAGGAAGGAAGGAAGGAACGGAGGGAGGGAGGAAGAGAGAGAGAGAGAGAGAGAGAGAGAGAGAGAGAGAGAGAGAGAGAGAGAGAGAATACAATAGAAGAAACTACTACATCAATCAAAGAAAATGTTAAGTCTAAAACATTTTTAACACAAAATATCTAGAATGTCTGGGATACCATGAAAAGACCTAACTTAAGAATAATAGAAATAGAAGAAGGAAAAGAGTCCCAACTTCAAGGCCAGAAAATATTTTCAAAAAAAAATAGAAGAAAACTTTCCAAACCTAAAAAAGAGATGTCTATAAACAGAGAAGAAGCTTACAGAACGCCAACAAGACTGTTCCAGAAAAGAAAGTCCTCCTGTCATATAATAATCAAACCACAAAATCTACAGAACAAAGAAAGAAAATTAAAATTAGCAAGGGGAAAAGGTAATGGAATGTACAAAGACAAATCTATCATAATTACACCTTAGTTCTCAACAGAGATTCTAAACACTAGAACAGCCTAGACAGATATTTTCTAACCTCTAAAACGAAACAAAACAAAACAAAACAAAACAAAGGTCAACCTAGACTACTATAACTATAAAAACTCTCAATCAACATAGATGACCAAAACAAATATTTCAAGACAAATACAAATTCAAACTATCTATCCACTAAAGTATCTCTACAAATAATACTAAAAGGAGAATCCAACCTAAGGAGGATAACTACATCCAAGAAAACATAGGAAAAAGGTATTTCCATACCAGAGAAAAAAGGGAAGCATACATAAACATATATACAGTGACTGACACCATCAACATTAGGATAATAGGAATTAACAATCACTGGTCATTGGTATCTGTAAACATCAATGGACTGAATTCCCCAATAGAATGAGACAGGCTAATGGAATGCATGTATATACAGGATCCACCATTCTACTGCATATAAGAAACACACCTCAGCAATAAAGATAAACATTTCCTTCGAGAAAAAGTTAGAAAAAAGTTTACCAAGCAAACAGACTCACAATGCAAGATGGAGTAGCAGTTCAAATATCTAATAAAATAAACTGTCAAGTAAAATTGATCAATAAAGTGAGGGAAGGACATGTCATACTCATCAAAGTAAAAATATACTAATATGATATGTTGATTCTGAACATCATTTATACCCCAAACACAAGGGTGCCTACATTTGTAAAACAAACATTGCTAAAGATTAAATCCCATATTGAACCCTACACATTAATAGACAAATATTTCAATACCACACTCTCTCCAACTGAAAAATCATTGAGACAAAAACTAAACAGAAAAGAATATAGCTGAGGGACATTATGAATCAAATGGACCAAACAGCCATGCACATAATATTTTGCAGAAACACAAAACAATAGTGGTTCTTCTCAGCCCCTCATGGATCCTTCCCCCAAATTGACCATATAATCTGTCACAAAGCAATCCTGAACAGATATAAAATAAATAAATAAATAAAGAAAGAAAGAAAGAAAGAAAGAAAGAAAGAAAGAAAGAAAGAAATAGCCCTTGTATCTTCTCCAAATACCATGGATTAAAGCTGGACTTCAATAACAATAAAAACACTGGACATCCTACACACTCATGAAAATAGAACTCAATGATCCCTGGGTCAGAGAATAAATAAAATAAGATATTAAAGATTTTCTAGAATTTAGGGAAAATGAAGACACAACATGCCCAAATTTATAGAATACAATGAAAGCAGTGCTGAGAAAATAATTCATACCATCAACTGCCTCCATAAGGAAATTAGAAAGTTCTCCCACCAGCAATTTAGAGCTGAAAGCTCTAGAAAAAAACAAGCAAGCACACCAAAGAGGAGAAGAAGACGGGAAATAACCAAAATCAGGATTGAAATCAATTAAATAGAAACAAAGAAAATAATACAAAGAATCAAAGAAATCAACAGCTGGTTCTTTGAGAAAGTCAACAAGATAGACAAACACTTAGCCAAGCTAATTGAAAGACAGAGAGATATGTCCAAATAAACAAAATAAAAGAATGAAAAGGGGACATAATAAATGACACTGGGGAAAATCAAATAATCATTAGGTCATCCTTTAAAAATCTATATACGAAAAATTTTGAAAAACTTAAGGAAATGGGTGATTTTCTAGACAGATACAACTTACCAAAATTAAATATAAGTCCAAAGTGAGATAAACCACTTAACAGACCTATAATGACTAGAGTAAACAGTCATCAAAATTTTCCCAACAAAAACCACCCAGGGCCAGATGGTTTAGTGTAGAATGCTAACAAACTTTCAAAAAAGAGGGAATAACAATACTTTTGAAACTATTCCACAAAATATGAGCTAGAGAAACTGCCAGAGATAGTCTATTAAGCCACAGTCACCCAGATACCTGAACCACACAAAAACTCAAGAAAGCAAACTTCTGACCCATTCTTTTATGAATATTGATGCAAAAATATTCAAAAAAAATCTTGCAAACAATATTGAGGAACACTTGAAAAACATCATCCACCATTATCAAGTATGCTTCATTCCAAGGATGCAAGGGTAGTTCAATACATGAAAATCCATCAATGTAATCCACCTTTAAAACAAACTGAAAGAAAAATCGCATGATGATTTCATTAGATACTGAAATACATCTGAAAAAAATCCAACACTGCTTGATATTAAAAGTATTATAGAAATCAAGGATAAAAGGCATATACTCAATAAAAATTAAAGCAATGTAGAGCAAGCCAATATCAAACTAAACAAAGAGAAAAATTCAAGCATTTCCACTGAAATCAGGAAGAACACAAGACTGCCCACTATCTTATCTATTCAGTAATGTACTTTAAGTTCTAGGCAGAGCAAAAGACAACCAAATGAAATAAAGGGGATACAAAATGGAAAGGAAGAAGTCAAAGCATCACTATTTGTAGATGAAGTGATAGTAAGCATAGCAACCACAAAAACTGTACAAAAGAACTCCTACAGTTAATGAACAATTTCTGCAAAGTAGGTGGATAGAAAATTATTAACTCTGTAGCCCTCCTTTACACAAGTAGAGAAGCAACACCCTGTACAGTGAAGAAGATATCAGAAGATGTAAAGATATTCCATGCTCATGGATAGGTAGTAATAACAATGAAAATGCCATCATGCCAAAAGCAATTTTCAAATTCATTGTGATCCCCATCAAAATCCCAACACAATTTTGTATAGACTTTGCAAAGCAATACTCAACTTCATATGGAAAAAAGAAAAAATTACTAAAACTCAAAGCACACATTGCACCTCACACAATAATTGTGGGTGACATCAACACCCCACTCTCATCAATGGACAGATCAGGGAAGCACAAACTGAACCAAATGCATTTAACAGATATCTATAGAACATTTCATCCTAAATCAAAAGAATATACCTTCTTCTCAGCACCTCATTATACCCTCTCCAAAATCAATCATATAATTGCTCACAAAACAGACCTCAACAGATATAAGAAGACTAAATTAATCCCATGCCTCCTATCAGATCACTATAGAGAAAGGGTGGTCTTCAATAGCAGCAAAAACAATTGAGAGCCCATATACACATGGAAGCTGAACAATACTCTACTTAATGATATCTTGGTCAAGGAAGAAATAAGGACAAAAATCAAAGACTTTTTAGAATTTAATGAAAATGAAGGCACAACATACCCAAATTTATGGGAAACAATGAAAGCAGTGCTAAGAGGAAAACTCTTAGGTATGAGTGCATCCAAAAAGAAACTGGAGAGCATCCCTCCTATGCAGCCTGTCCCATTTGTTCCAACATGGTAGACCTGTGCCAGGTTTACAAGGGAAGGCCCCATTTCCTGGTGCTTTCTAGAGATCTAGCAGGAGCTGGGCATTTGTTTTCAGAAACACCCACCACCTCTGGAGGCCCAGAGCCTCAGAGATCCAGCAGAAGTGAGACGTTGGGTCTGCATGGGGGAAGGCCACATTTCCTGAGAACCAGCAGTAGCAGGGCATTCAAGAACCAAAAGCTTGCAGGACATTCAACTCTTGCAAAGTCTGACTAAGGCTAATCTTAAGTGCAAACAAAAACAATGGAAAGCACACATACACATGGACTTTGAACAATGCTCTTCTCAACGATACTTTAGTCAAAGAAGAAATAAAGAAAGAAATTAAAGACTTTTTAGAATTCAATGAAAATTAAGACACTAACAGCTTGACAGAGCACTTGAAAGCTTTAGAAAATAAAGAAGCAAATTCATCCAAGAGGAGTAGGCAGCAGGACATAATCAAACTCAGGGATGAAATCAATCAAATAGAAACAAAAAGAACCATACTAAGAACCAACAATATGAGGAGCTGGTTCTTTGAGAAAATCAAC
Source organism: Tokudaia tokunoshimensis (assembly GCA_036184795.1). NCBI lineage: Eukaryota > Metazoa > Chordata > Mammalia > Rodentia > Muridae > Tokudaia > Tokudaia tokunoshimensis. The sequence goes on from BTHU01000003.1 coordinate 140,904,041, forward strand.
AAGATCGATAAACCCTTAACTAGACTAACCAGAGGGAAAGAAGCACTACTCAAATAAATAAACTTACTTGTACTCAACAAAGTTTGAAAATCTGGACAAAATGGAGAACTTTCTTGATACATACCAGGTGCCATTGTTAAAACATGATAAGATAAACCATCTAAATAGTCCCATAAATCCTGAGGAAATAGAATCAGTAGTTAATAGTCTCCCATCAAAAAAGATCCCAGGGCCAGATGGGTTTAGGGGGAATTCTCTTAGATCTTCAATGAAGAACTAATACTGATTCTCTTCAAACTATTCCATGAAATAGAAACTCAAGGAAAACTACACAACTCATTCTATGAAGCCACAAAGACCAAACAAGGAAGGAGAACTTCAGACCAATCTCCCTCATGAATATCAATGCAAACATACTCAACTAAATTTTGGCCAACCGAATTCAAGAATGCATCAAAACTATAATTCACCCCAATCAGATAGGCTTCATCCCAGGGATGCAGGGATGGTTCAATATACAGAAACCCATCAACATGATCCACTGCATAAACAAACTCAAGGAAAAAAAACCACATGGTCATTTCATTAGATGCGGAAAAGACTTTTGACAAAATCCAGCATCCTTTTATGATAAAAGTCTTGGAGAGAGCAGGAATCCAAGGACCACACCTATACATAGTGAAGGTAATATACTGCAAACCAGTAACCAACATCAAATTAAACGGAGAGAAATGCAAAGCAATCCCACTAAAATTGGGGACCAGACAAGGCTGCCCACTCTCTCCCTACCTATTCAATATAGTACTTGAAGTTCTAGCCAGAGCAATCAGACAACAAAGGGAGGTCAAAGGTATACAAATTGGAAAAGAAGAAATCAAAATATCACTATTTGCAGATGATATGATGGTATACTTAAATTACCACAAAACTTCCACTACAGAACTCCTAAAGCTGATAAACAACTCCAGCAAAGTGGCTGGATATGAAATTAACTCAAGCAAATCAGTAGCCTTCCTCTACTGAAAGGATAAACAAGCTGAGAAAGAAATTAGGGAAATGACACCCTTCACAATAGTCCCAAATAATATTTCATACTTTGGTATAACCTTAACAAAGCAAGTGAAAGATCTTTATGGCAAAACCTTCAAGCCTCTGAAGAAAGAAAACGAAGAAGATCTCAGAAGATGAAAAGATCTCCCATGTTCAAGGATTGGCAGGATCAAAAATGGCCATCTTGCTAAAAACAATCTACAAATTCAATACAATCCACATCAAAATCCCAAATCAATTATTCATAGATCTAGAAAGAGCAATTATCAAATTCGTCTGGAATAATAAGAAACCCAGGATTGCAAAAAATATTCTCCACAACAAAAGATCTCCTGGGGGAATCACCATGCCTGACCTCAAGCTCTACTACAGAGCAATAGTGATAAAAACTGCTTGGTATTGGTATGGAGACAGGCAGGAACATCAATGGAATAGAATTGAAGACCCAGAAAAGAAATCATACAAGTATGGTCACTTGATACTTGACAAAGAAGCTAAAAATATTTAGTGGAAAAAAGATAGCATTATTAACAAATGGTGCTGGATCAACTGGAGGTCAGCATGCAGAAAAATGCAAATTGACCCATTCTTATCTCCTTGTACAAAGCTCAAGTCCAAGTGGATCAAGGACCTACACATAAAACCAGGCACACTGAAGTTTATAGAGGAGAAAGTGGGGAGGAATCTTGAACACATGGGCAGAGGGGAATAGTTTCTGAACAGAACACCAATGGCTTATCCTCTAAGAACAAGAATCAACAAATGGGACCTCATTAAACAGCAAAGTTTCTGTAAGGCAAAGGACATGGCCAGTAGGACAAAAAGGCAACCAACGAATTAGGAAAAGATCTTCACCAATCCTACATCTGATAGAAGGCTAATATCCAAGGTATACAAAGAACTCAAGAAGTTAGTCTCAAAAGTATCAAATAACACTATTAAAAATTGGGGTACAGAGCTAAACAGGGAATTCTTAACTGAGGAAACATGAATGGCTCTAAAGCACCTAAAAAATGTTCAGCAACCTTAGTTATCAGGGAAATGCAAATCAAAACAACACTGAGATTGGGGACAGCAGATGCTAGATAGGATGTGAGGAAAGAGGAACACTTCTCCATTGTTAGTGGAATTGCAAGCTGGTAAAACAACTCTGGAGATCAGTTAGGTAATTCCTCAGAACATTAGACATAGTACTACTTGAGGACCCAGCTTTACCACTCCTGGGCATATACCCTGAAGATGTTCCTATATGTAATAAGGACACATGCTCCACTATGCTCATAGCTGCCTTATTCATAATAGTCAGAAGGTGGAAAGAACCCAGATGTCCTTCAACTAAGGAATGGATACAGAAACTGTTGCATATATACACAATGGAGTACTATTCAGCTATTAAAAACAATGAATTCATGAAATTATTAGGCAAATGGATAGAACTAGAAAGTGTCATCCTGAGCGAGGTAACCCAATCACAAAAGAACTCACATTGTATGCACTCACTGATAAGTGGATGTTAGCCCAAAAGCTCAAAATAAACAAGTTGCATTTCACAGAGCACAGAAAGCTCAAGAAGAAAGAGGACTGAAATGGGGGTGCTTGGGTTCCTCTGAGAAAGGGAACAATATACTCACAGGAGCAATAATGGCGGCAAAGTGTAGAGCAAAGTGTAGAGACTAAGGATGATGAACATCTCTTTAGGTGCTTCTCAGCCATTAGATATTCTTCAGGTGAGAACTCCTTGTTTAGCTCTGTACCCCATTTTTTAATAGGGTTACTTGCCTCTCTGTAGTTTAACTTCTTTAGTTCTTTGTATATATTGGATATTAGCCCTCTGTCGGATGTAAGGTTGGTAAAGATCATTTCCCAGTTAGTTGGTTGCCGCTTTGTCTTTTTGACAGTGTCTTTTGCCTTGCAAAAACTTTGTAATTTAATGAGGTCCCATTTGTCTATTCTTGATCTTAGAGCATAAGCTATTGGAGTTCTGTTCAGGAAATTCTCCCCTATGCCCATATGTTCAAGGTTTTTCCCTAGTTTCCCTTCTATTAGTTTCAGTTTGTCTGGTTTTATGTAGAAATCTTTGGTCCACTTAGAACTGAGCTTAGTGCAAGGAGATAAGAATGGTTCAATTTGCATTCTTCTGCATGTTGACCTCCAGCTGAGCCAGCACTATTTGTTGAAAAGGCTATCTTTTTTCCACTGGATGGTTTTAGCTACTTTGTCAAAGATCCAGTGACCATGGGAGTGTGGATTCATTTTTGGGCCTTCAATTCTGTTCCATGGATCTACATGCCTGTCACTGTACCAATACCATGCGGTTTTTATCACTATTGCTCTGTAGTACAGCTTGAGGTCCGGGATACTGATTCCCCCAGAGGTTCTTTTACTCTTGAGAATAGTTTTAGCTATTCTGGGTTTTCTGTTATTCCAGATGAATTTTTGAATTGCTCTTTCTAACTCTATGAAGAATTGAGTTGGGATTTTGATGGGGATTGCATTGAATCTGTGTATTACTTTTGGTAAGATGCTCATTTTTACTATATTAATCCTGCCAATCCATGAGCATGGCAGATTTTTCCATCTTCTGAGGTCTTCTTCAATTTCTTTCTTCAGAGACTTGAAGTTCTTGTCATACAGATCTTTCACCTGTTTGGTTAGAGTCATGCCAAGATACTTAATATGGTTTGTGGCTATTGTGAAGGGTATTATTTCTCTTACTTCTTTCTCAGCCTGCTTCTCCTTTGAGTATAGGAAGGCTTCTGACTTGCACGAGTTGATTTTATATCCGGCCACTTTGCTGAAGTCGTTTATCAGCTGTTGGAGATCTCTGGTGGAGTTCTTTGGGTCGCTTAATTATACTATCATATCGTCTGCAAATAGTGATAGTTTGACTTCTTCCTTTCCAATTTGTATCCCTTTGACCTCTTTTTGTTGTCTAATTGCTCTAGCTAAAACTTCAAGTACTATATTGAAAAGATATGGAGAGAGAGGGCAGCCTTGTCTAGTCCCTGATTTTAGTGGGATTGCTTCAAGTTTCTCTCCATTTAGATTGATGCTGGCTACCGCTTTGCTGTAAATTGCTTTTACTATGTTTAGATATGAGCCTTGAATTCCTGATCTTTCCAAGACCTTTAGCATGAAAGGATGCTGAATTTTGTCAAATGCTTTCTCAGCATCTAATGAGATGACCATGTGATTTTTTTCTTTGAGATTGTTTATGTAGTGGATTACATTGATGGATTTCCTTATATTGAACCATCCCTGCATCCCTGGGATGAAGCCTACTTGATCGTGGTGAATGATCGTTTTGATGTGTTCTTGGATTCGGTTGGCAAGAATTGTATTGAGTATTTTTGCATCGATATTCATAAGAGAGATTGGCCTGAGATTCTCTTTCTTTATCGGATCTTTGTGTGCTTTTGGTATTAGTGTAATTGTGGCTTCATAGAACAAGTTGGGTAGTGTTCCTTCTGTTTATATTTTGTGGAACAGTTTGAAGAGTATTGGTGTTAGATCTTCTTTGAAGGTCTGATAGACTTCTGCACTAAAACCATCTGGACCTGTGCTTTTTTTGGTTGGAAGTCTTCCAATGACAACTTCTATTTCTTCAGGGCTTATAGGACGGTTTAGATGGTCTATTTGATCCTGATTTCATTTTGGTACTTGGTATCTGTCAAGGAAATTGTCCATTTCCTCAAGATTTTCTAGTTGTATTGAATACAGGTTTTTGTAGTAGGATCTGATGATTTTTTGAATTTCCTCAGTTTCTGTTGTTATCTCTCCCTTTTCGTTTCTGATTTTATTAATTTGGATACTATCTCTGTGCCCTCTGGTTAGTCTGGCTAAGGGCTTATCTATCTTGTTGATTTTCTCAAAGAACCAACTCCTCGTTTTGTTGATTCTTTGTGTGGTTTTATTTGTTTCTACTTGATTGATTTCAGCCCTGAGTTTGATGATTTCCTGCCTTCTACTCCTCTTTGGTGTATTTGCTTCTTTTTGTTCCAGGGCTTTCAGGTGTGCCATTAAGCTGTTAGTGTATGCTGTCTCCCGTTTCTTTTTGGCGGCACTCAGGGCTATGAATTTTCCTCTTAGCACTGCTTTCATTGTGTCCCATAAATTAGGGTATGTTGTGCCTTCATTTTCATTAACTTTCAAAAAGTCTTTGATTTCTTTCTTTATTTCCACCTTGACCAAGTTATCATTTAGTAGAGCATTTTTCAGCATCCATGTGTAATTGGGTTTTCTTTTGTTTTTGTTGCCATTGAAGACCACCCTTATTCCATAGTGATCTGATAGGAGGCATGGGATTATTTCTATCTTCTTATATCTGTTGAGGTCTGATTTGTGACCGATTATATGGTCAATTTTGGAGAAGGTACCATGAGGAGCTGAGAAGAAGGTGTATTCTTTAGCTCTAGGATGAAATGTTCTATATATATATCTGTTAGTTCCATTTGGTCCAAGGCTTCAATTAGATTCACAGTGTCCGTGTTTAGTTTCTGCTTTCCTGAACGATCCATTTCAGAGAGCGGGATGTTGAAGTCACCCACTATTATTGTGTGCGGTGAGATGTGTGCTTTGAGTTTTAGTAAAGTTTCTTTTACCAATAAGGGTGCCCTTGCATTTGGAGCATAGATATTCAGAATTGAGAGTTCTTGATGGTGGATTTTTCCCTTGATCATTATGTAGTGTCCTTCTGTGTCTTTTTTGATGACTTTAGGTTGAAAATCAATTTTATCTGATATTAGGATGGCTACTCCACCTCGTTTCTTGGGGCCATTTGCTTGTAAAATTGTTTTCTAGCCTTTTCCTCTGAGGTAGTGTTTGTCTTTGACACTGAGGTGCGTTTCCTGCATGCAGGAAAATACTGGGTCCTGTTACGTATCCAGTCTGCTAGTCTATGTCTTTTAATTGGGGAATTGAGACCATTGATATTAAGAGAGATTAAGACATAGTGATTATTGCCATCTGCCATTCTTGACGCTATCTTTATGTTTGAGTGGTTACCTACTTTTGGGTTTGATTCAACAAGGTTATTATCTCATTTTTTCCAGGGTGTTGTTTCTCTCCCTGTATTGGAGGTTTCCACCTATTATCTGTTGCAGGGCTGGATTTGTGGAAAGATATTGTGAAAATTTGGTTTTATCATGGAATATCTTGGTCTCTCCATCTATGGTGATTGAGAGTTTTGCTGGGTATAGTAGTCTAGGCTGGCATTTTTGCTCTCTTAGTGTCTGCATGAGATCTGCCCAGGATCTTCTGGCTTTCATAGTCTCTGGTGAGAAGTTTGATGTGATTCAGATAGGTCTTCCTTTGTATGTTACTTGGCCCTTTTCTCTTACTGCTTTTAGTATTCTTTCTTTGTTTAGAACATTCGGTGTTTTGATTATTATGTGACGGGAGGTATTTCTGTTCTGGTCCAGTTTGTTTGGAGTTCTGTAGGCTTCTTGTAAGTTCATCGGCATCTCTCTCTTTAGGTTAGGGAAGTTTTCCTCCATAATTTTGTTGAAGATGTTTACTGGCCCTTTAAGTTGCAAATCTTCACTCTCATCTATACCTATAATCCTTAGGTTTGGTCTTCTCATTGTGTCCTGGATTTCCTGGATGTTTTGGGTTACACGTTTTTTGCATTTTGCATTTTCTTTGACTGTTGAGTCGATGCTTTCTATGGAATCTTCAGCACCTGAGATTCTTTCTTCCATCTCTTGTATTCTATTGTTGATATTTGCATCTATGACTCCTGATTTCTTCCCAAGGTTTTCTATCTCCAAAGTTGTCTCCCTTTGTGATATCTTAGTTGTTTCTACTTCCTTTTTTAGTTCCTGGATGGATTTGCTGAGATCCTTCACTAGTTTGTTTGTATTTTCCTGTATTTCTTTAAGGTATTTTTGCATTACCTCTTTCAGGATTTCTTCCTGATGACCCACGTTCTGCTGCATTTCTCTGAGCGATTTTTGTGTTTCCTCCTCATGGGAATCCATCTGTTGATCCATTGTCTTCTGCATTTCTTTAAGCAGTTCTCGTGTTTCCTTTGTAAGGGCATCTAACCGTTGATTCATTTCTTTAAGCAATTGTTGTGTTGCCTCCTTATGGGCATTCGTCTGTTGACCCATATTCTTCTGCATTTCTTAATGCAATTTTTGTGATTCCTTTGTGAGTGCGTCTACCCGTTGATTCATCTCGTTAAGCGATTTTGTGTTGTCTCCTTGTGCGCCTCCATCTTTTGATCCATGTTCTCCCGCATTTCTCTAAGCGATTTTTGTGTTTCCTTTGTAAGGGCTTCTAACCGTTGATTCATGGTCTCCTGTAATTCTTTATGAGATTTATTTGTGTCCTTCTTGTGATCCTCTAATAGCATCATGAGAAGTGATTTTAAATCCAGATCTTGTCTTTCAGGTGTGGTAAGGTATCCAGGACTTGCTGCTGTTGGAGAGTTGGGTTCGGATGGTCCCATATTACTTTGATTTCTGTTAGTAACATTCCTAGGTTTGCCTTTTGCCATCTGGATACCTCTGATGTTAGTTGGTCCTGCTTCCACTGGCTGTTGGTTGGACCTCCTGTGAGCCTGCAAAGCTATTTCTGCCCCCCCCCGGATTACCAGGATTCCCCTGGCACTGATTTCTGGGGCCTGCCTGCTCCTGAGTGACTTTGGAGCCCTGATGTGCCTTGCCCCAAGTGATCTTATATTGGGGAGTCCTTGCAAATCCAAAGGCTCAGCCTAGTGGATTCCTGGAGCAGAGGTCGCCAAAGGGAGGCTGGTAGGCTCCTGCCCTGTGCAGGGGTGTGTGATCTCTCCTGGGGGGGGAGGGGGCGTCCCTCTGCCAGGCAGAAGTCCCACAGCAGAGCTAGCACGCTGGTTACTGGAGATCCGCCCAGCTCTTGGGAGCCACGTGCACACAATCCACCCAAGACCCAAGTGTTATTATGCCTGTCTGTCTCAGAGCCTGGCTGTCCCAACTTCCCAGCCACTGGAGCAAAGATGGTGGAGTGCACTCTGCACACTCTCCGTGGCACTGCTCACCCTGCAGACGGGATGGCCTGCAGATCTGGCACCCAGACGACCACAGCGCTGACCCGTTCTTGGGCACAGATGGAAGCCCCAACAGGCCGTGTCCCAAGTGATGTTATATTGGGGGGAGAGCCTGGGTACCTGTCTCTTCAGTGCAGTCTGCGGGAACAGAGGTCGCGGAAGGAAAGCTGGTAGGCTCCCGCCCAGTGTGGGGTCCCTCTGCCAGGCAGAAGTCCCACAGCAGAGCTGGCGCTCTGGTTACTGCAGATCAGCCCAGCACTTTGGAGCCGCATACACACAAGCCTCCTTAGACCCAAGCGATATTATGCCTGTCTGTCTCAGAAACTGGCTGTCCCAACTTCCCAGCCACTGGAGCAAAGATGGCGGAGTGCACTCTGCACACTATCCGTGGTGCTGCTCACCCTGCAGACGCGATGGCCTGCAGATCTGGCACCCAGACGACCACAGCACTGACCCACACATCAGACTTCTAACCAGAGACTATGAAAGCCAGAAGATCCTGGGCAGATCTCATACAGACTCTAAGAGAACACAAATGCCAGCCTAGACTATACCCAGCAAAACTCTCAATCACCATAGATGGAGAGATCAAGATATTACATGATAAAACCTAATTTACACAATATTTTTCCACAAACCCAGCCCTTCAAAGGATAATAGGTGGAAACCGCCAATACAAGCAGAGAAACTACACCCTGGAAAAAACGAGATAGTAACCTTCTTTCATCAAACCCAAAAGTAGATAACCACTCAAACATAAAGACAGCATCAAGAATAGCAGGTAGCAATAATCACTATGCCTTAATCTCTCTTAATATCAATGGTCTCAATTCCCCAATAAAAAGACATACACTAACAGAGTGGATACGTAAACAAGACCTAGCATTTTGCTGCATGCAGGAAACGTACCTCACTGTCAAAGACAAACACTACCTCAGAGTAAAGGCTGGAAAACAATTTTTCAAGCAAATGGTCCCAGGAAACGAGCTGGAGTAGCCATCCTAATTTCAGATAAAATTGACTTTCAACCTAAAGTCATCAAAAAAGACACAGAAGGACACTACATACTGATCAAGGGAAAAATCCACCAAGAAGAACTCTCTATTCTGAATATCTATGCGCCAAATGCCAGGGTACCCTCATTTGTAATAGAAACTTTGCTAAAGCTCAAAGGACACATTGCACCTCACACAATAATAGTGGGTGACTTCAACAACCTGCTCTCTGAAATGGATCATTCAGGAAAGCAGAAACTTAACAGGGAAACAGCGAATCTAATTGAAGCCTTGGACCTAATGGAACTAACAGATATATAAAACATTTCATCCTAAACAAAAGGATATACCTTCTTCTCAGCACCTCAGAGTACTTTCTCCAAAATCGACCATACCACTGGTCACAAAACAGACCTCAACTGATATAAGAAGATCGAACTCATCCCATGCCTCCAATCAGAGCAGTATGGAATAAGGGTGGTCTTCAATAACAACAATAACAACAAAAAGCCCACATACACATGGAAACTGAACAATGCTCTACTCAATGATAACTTGGTCAAGGAGGAAATAAAGAAAGAAATCAAAAACTTTTTAAAATTTAATGAAAAGGAATGCACAACATACCCTAATTTATGGGAAACAATGAAAGCGGTGCTAAGTGGAAAATTCATAGCCCTGAGTGCCTCCAAAAAGAAAATGGAGAGAGCATACACTAGCAGCTTAATGGCACACCTGAATGCCCTGTAACAGAAAGAAGCAAATACACCCAAGAGGAGTAGACGTCAGGAAATCATCAAACTGAGGGCTGAAATCAATCAAGTAGAAACAAATAAAATAATCCAAAGAATCAACAAAACTAGGAGTTGGTTCTTTGAGAAAATCAACAGGATAGATAAGCCCTTAGCCAGACTAGCCAGAGGGCACAGAGACAGTATCAAAATTAACAAAATCAGAAACGAAAAGAGAGAGATAACAGAAACTGAGGAAATTTAAAAAATCATCATATCCTACTACAAAAGCCTGTATTCAACACAACTAGGAAATCTGGAGGAAATGGACAATTTCCTAGACAGATACCAAATATCAAAATTAAATCAGGATCAAATAGACCATATAAATTGAACTATAACCCCTAAAGAAGTCTTCCAACCAAAAAAAAGGCACAGGTCCAGATGGTTTTAGTGCAGAATTCTATCAGAACTTCAAAGAAGACCTAACACCAATACTCTTCAAACTATTCCACAAAATAGAAACAGAAGGAATGGTACCCAACTTGTTCTATGAAGCCACAATTATGCTAATACCAAAATCACACAAAGATCTGACAAAGAAAGAGAATCTCAGGCTAGTATCTCTATGAATATCGATCCAAAAATACTCAATAAAATTCTTGCCAACTGAATCCAAGAACACATCAAAACGATCATTCACCACGACCAAGTAGGCTTCATCCCAGGGATGCAGGGATGGTCCAGTATAAGGAAGTCCATCACTGTAATCCACTACATAAACAATCTCAAAGAAAAAAACCACATGGTCATTTCATTAGATGCTGAAAAAGCATTTGACAAAATTCAGATCCTTTCAAGCTAAAGGTCTTGGAAAGACCAGTAATTTTGGGCCCATATTTAAACATATTAAAAGCAATTTACAGCAAATCGGTAGCCAACATCAAACTAAATGGAGAGAAACTTGAAGCAATCCCACTAAAATCAGGGACTAGACAAGGCTGCCCACTCTCTCCATATCTTTCCAGTATAGTACTTGAAATTCTAGCTAGAGCAATTAGACAACAAAAGTAGGTCAAAGGGATACAAATTGGAAAGGAAGAAGTCAAACTATCACTATTCGCAGACAATATAATAGTATACTTAAGCGACCCAAAGAATTCCACCAGAGAACTCCTACAGCTGATAAACAACTTCAGCAAAGTGGCCAGATATAAAATCAACTCATCCAATTCAGTAGCCTTTCTATACTCAAAGGAGAAACAGGCTGAGAAAGAAGTAAGAGAAATGATACCCTTCATGATAGCCATAAACAACATAAAGTATCTTGCTGTGACTCTAACAAAACAAATGAAAGATCTGTATGACAAGAACTTCAAGTCTCTGAAGAAAGAAATTGAAGAAGACCTCAGAAGATGTAAAAATCTGCCATGCTCATGGATTGGCAGGATTAATATAGTAAAAATGACCATCTTGCCAAAAGCAATATACAGATTCAATGCCATTCCCATCAAAATCCCAACTCAATTCTTCATAGAGTTAGTAAGAGCAATTCAAAAATTCATCTGGAATAACAGAAAACCCAGGATAGCTAAAACTATTCTCAAGAGTAAAAGAAGTTCTGAGGAACTCAGTATCCCGGACCTCAAGCTGTACTACAGAGCAATAGTGTTAAAAACCGCATGGTATTGGTACAGTGACAAGCATGTAGATCCATGGAACAGAATTGAAGGCCCAAAAATGAATCCACACTCCTATGGTCACTTGATCTTTGACAAAGGAGCTAAAACCATCCAATGGAAAAAAGATAACCTTTTCTCAACAAATGGTACTCGTTCAACTGGAGGTCCACATGCAGAAGAATGCAAATTGTTCCATTCTTATCTCCTTGCACTAAGCTCAATTCCAAGTGGATTAAGGACCTCCACATGAAACCAGACACACTGAAACTAATAGAAATGTAACTAGGGAGGAACCTTGAACATATGGGCACAGTGGAGAATTTCCTGAACAGAAGTCCAATAGTTTATGCTCTAAGATCAAGAATAGACAAATGGGACCTCATATAATTACAAAGTTTCTGTAAGGTAAAGGACATTGTCAAAAGGACAAGCGGCAACCAAAAAACTGGGAAATGATCTTTACCAACCCTACATCCGACAGAGAGCTAATATCCAATATATAGAAAGGACCCAAGAAGTTAGACTCCAGAGAGCCAAGTAACCCTATTAAAAATAGGGTACAGACCTAAACAAAGATTTCTCACCTGAGGAATATCTAATGTCTGAGAAACACCTAAAGAGATGTTCAACATCCTTAGTCATTAGGAAAATGCAAATCAAAACAACCCTGAGATTCCATCTTACACCATTCAGAATGGCTAAGATAAAAAACACAGGAGACAGCAGTTGTTGGCGAGCATGTGGAGAAAGAGGAACACTCCTCCACTGCTGGTGGGATTGCAAGCTGGTACAATCACTCTGGAAAGCAGTCTGGCGGTTTCTCAGAAAACTGGGCATGACACTCCCAGAGGATCCGGCTATACCACTCCTGGGCATATACCCAGAGGCTTCCCCTGCATGCAATAAGGACACTTGCTTCACTATGTTCATAGCAGCCTTATTTATAATAGCCAGTATTTGGAAAGAACCCAGATGTCCCTCAACAGAGTAATGAATTCAGAAGATGTGTTATATTTACACAATGGAATACTACTCTGCAATCAAAAACAATCAATTCACGAAATTCCTAGGCAAATGATCAAAACTGGATAATATCTTCCTTAGTGAGGTAACCCAATCACAAAAGAACACACATGGTATGCAGTCACTGAAAAGGGGATATTAACCCAGAATCTCAGAATACCCAAAACACAATTCACATATCAATAGATTTCCAAGATGATGGAATGAGAGACCCCTGGTCCTGGAAAGACTGGATGTAGGGGAATGCCAGGACAGAGAAGTGAGAGGGGGTTGAATGTGGAACAGAGGGAGGAAACGGGGCTTATGGGACTTTCAGGGAGGGAGGAATCGGGAAAAGGAAAATCATTTGGAATGTAATTAAAAAAATTTAGAAAATAAAAAATAATATCATGAATTTTGCAGACAAATGGATGGGACTTGAGAATTTAATCCTGTGTGTGGTAACCCCATCCCAAAAGGACATACATGGTATGTATACTCACTTATAAGTGGATATTATCCCTAAAATAGAGGGTACCCATGCTACACTTCCCAGGCCTAAACAAGCTAAACAAGAAGGCAGGCCCAAGTGAGACTGCTTGAATCTTTCTTAGAAGGGAGAATAAAATAGTCATGAAAAGGCAGATTGAGTGAGGGACCTGTACAGGGAGGTTAGAGGGGTTTTTGTTCAGGTGTGGGCAGGGACAGGAGAAATGGCCAGATAGCCATTGGAATGAAGGGAAATCTACAAATAATGCTTATGTGGGGGGCATCTCCAGGATGTGACAGAGACTTGGGATAAGAACAGTGCCCAAGAATCAATGGAGTTGTCCTTAGTTGTGACTCACTGCATTGAGGATATAGACCCTGAAAAGACATCCTCCTCTAGCAAGGCAGGAATCTGCATAGAGCATTAAGGAGTCTAGCATGACTGTCCTTTAAGAGGCTCCACCCAGCAGCTGACTCAGACAGATGTAGATACCCACAGCCAAGCAGTACATTGAGCTTGGGGACTCTTATGGAAGAATTGGGGGAAGGATTTAGGTCTACAAAGGGAATAGGAACACTAAGGGAAGACCAATAGAATCAACTAACCTGGAACCTTGAAGCTTTCAGAGAAGGACCCACCAATCAAAGAGCATGTACAGGCTGAACCTAGAACTCTCCCCCAAAATGTAACTGATGTACAGCTTGGTCTTCATATGGGTTCTGAAAAACTAGAGTGAGGGCTATCCCCAAAGATGTTGCCTGCCCTTGGATATGTTCTTCTATCTGGGCTCACCTTTTTGGTCTCAGTGGAAGAGGATGTTCCTACCCCCTCAGAGACTTGATGTGCCAAGGTGAGAGGATACCCAGGAAGTTCCCACCAGCTCAGAGGACAAGAGCAGGTGACTTAGGGGAAAAGGATTGTGGATGGGGTGACTTGGAGGAGGGTAGTTAGTGGGATGTAAGGTAGATAAATAAAAATATTAAATTTAAAAATGGGTCTATAAACTAAAATTAACCAAAAATTTTGTATATATAGAAGAGAGCATCCTGTTTTATTTTTAGCTGATCTAAAATGGATCATCCATGGATCAAAGCATGTCACCCACTATTCATGTATTATTGACACCATCTAAATCACATTGTTCTTGAATAATCTGTATATATGTGTGTAGGGAAAACAAGTGGGGCCTGAGTACCCATATGGGGATGACAGGCTGCCATGTACCTGCAGAGGGAGTCTGCCCGACTAGTGGGGAAGGACCTTGCTAAGAAGGTGGGGCCATTCTGGTGTGGGTACCTGTAGAAGAAGCCTAGCTAGGTGGAAGAATCTTTGGTCCTTTCTGGTGGTTGGAGATGCTGAGGCCCATTCAATTACTCCTACATGGTGGGTTTTGATAAGAAGAGGCAGATCATGGCTTCAAAGCTTTATTATAGACAAGTAGGAAAAGAAAAGAGATAGAGAAGTAGAGAAAGAAAAGTTGGGGGGGGGGTAAGAGCTGACCATGACCATGTGGAAAGAGGGGAGAAGAATGGGGAAAGAGGAGGATTAGGAGAACAAGAGCATAAGGGCAAGAGAGAAAAAGCAAGAGAGCTAGGAGGGGCCAGGCATCCCCTTTTATAGTGGGCTACATTACCTGGCTATTGCCAGGTAACTGTGGGGCAGAGAAAACCTGGCTGTATCCAGGTGATTGTGGGGGTGGAGTTTAGGCTGAACGATGGCCACAGAGTTATGTTTAATATGTGTGCATGGATTTGTGCTGTGCTTTTGGCAGGAGTGTGTACTCGTGTGTGTGTGTGTGTGTGTGTGTGTGTGTGTGTGTGTGTGTGTGTTATGTAGACAAGTGTGTTCTTGTGGTGATTTGCCACTGGTGTCTCCTTTAGTCACTTTCCAGTATATTTTTGATGTGGAGATCTCCTAAAATTTAGAGCCCACATATTCTTGCTACTGTTCTTTAGTCATGTACCCCGGCCTCACCCTCCATCCTGACTGCTGTAGTTATAGGAAGTTTTCCAAGTATGCCTGGCTCTTACATGGGTTCCGAATATCATAACACTGATACTCATGCATACAGGGCACCGAAGCTTCTTTTCAGGTCATTTTACTTGAATCACACAGCCTGAATGGTTTATTTACGAAAGAGTATTTCATTCCTTAATATTAATTAAGTACTAATGGGTGATATATTATATTGAAAGATCTACCTTAGCCAGAGTGATTATGGGACCAAGAAAAAAAAAGGAAATTTTACTTTGGTAAATTTTTAGGATCTCAATTTTTGTTCTTAATTTTAATTTTATGTTTGGTTCCCTCCAAAAATTCATGTTGCTCTATTGAGTTTCACGTAATTTGTGTATGAGATTTTTTATTGAGCTGTTAGATTTTGTAAAGCAATATTTCAAGCCAAGACTTTATCAAACAAATTGAATCTGACTATGTAACTAGGCACCAGTTAAAAGTTTTGTTAGATACCAGGAAGATTTTTCAGTTTTTATTCTTTTGCTTGTTAATTAATATTTTAATTATGCAAGTTTACCAGATACCCATCTCATCAGGATCAGACTATATTTTGATCAATGAAGAAAATAAGAATTCATGAGTCTACATGAATGTAGTACCATATATTCACTGGTGTATTCACATGATCAAACATGTTTTGGGGTACTTCACTATATATAAAATATAATGTTAACTTTTAAAATGCTTGATGTTCAAATATTTGCATAAATATTGATCTAGAGATGGAACAATAACTTTAACTTTAACATCATTCCTTTGTGTAACTCTAACTTATGTGTAACTATAACTTATGCTTCTTTATTTATATTCAATTATTGTATCAAATATATTCAGAAAGAAACTTACATAGTGCTATTTAATATGCAAGTTAACCTGTTAGTTTCAAAAGGATTTCACTTAATTTCCTTATAGGTCTTTATTTGAATAAACTATATCAGAATCATATGAGGGTCTTATAAAATACAAATTTCCTGGTTATTTTGTACTCTATGCGTCTGTGCACAACAATTATACACACACACATACACACACACACAAAAACACACACACATAAGAGATAGGAAGAGAAAGAATGGGAGAAAGGGGGATTACAGAACATATCAAAACATGATAGATTGGTTCCTACACAAAGATTAAGTATATATCTGATATTTAAGTTTAAAATTATATTTGAATTAATTCATATTCATTCTTTCTTAATCATGAAATAAACAAAAGCATAGGTTTCAAAGTTAATGGTCACTTTCCAAATGCACACATTTCATACAAAAGTGCCCTGTAAAATGTCACATAATAAAAATCATAAATAATAAAATATATTACATAATACATTAATAGATATATAATAAATACAAATAATAAAAATGAGGTACATATCTTTATTAAAAATTAATTTGCCTATACAAACATTCTGTTTTGGAAGCCTACATCAAAAGTAAATTCCAATCCAAGAAGAAGCCTTTCTAACAAGGGGATATCAACGCACTGATCTGCAAATGGTAATTAATACAAAGACCCACAACTGGTCAATGTGAAGAGAGTCAAGGTCTTTGAGCACTCAACCCTAAATGAGCATATTTACCTGGACCTTTTCATCAACGCTTGGATATAAACAGGAAAGAAGAGGCAGAAAGATTGCAAAAACCATAGGTGGTACATGACTGCAAGAAAACAGGATTTTCTGGATGCAAAAGGGCTGGTGCACACATCATCTTACAGAGACTTTGAGAGCATGCACAAAGGCTACACAAGTCGTCTATATAATTTCCCTGCAGAGAGAAAGGAAGCCAGCACAATGCCCTACCTGTAACCAAGAAGCTATTTGTAAAAGATAATTTCCAAGATAGCAAAAATTAATATTCACTGATGAGACACGGGGTATATCAACCACATTTCAGCATACGGTAGACTCCATGCATACAAGTAATTGATGAGCAAAACATTACTAGGCCAGTGTTTGTTTTCTTAATATTTAGGGGTTGTGTTTTGTTTGTTTTTGGATGAGAAAAAAATGTTGAATGGGTAAGGGAAGGGGTTTAGGAGAAGCTCAAGGAAGAGAAATAATATGGTCAAAATACATTAAATGAAAAACATACAAAGCAAAACTAAAGTTAATCAACAATTACCATGTTATATAAATCTTAAAAAGAAAAACTGTATTTCTGTGCTGTGCCTTGTGAAGGAGTTTTTACAACACTCTAGTGCTCCATCCACCTGACTTTAATGGCATATCCAATACTGTGCCAATGGAAATATCTTAGATTATAACAAAAATTGTCTTTGGGTGTGAACAGGGGAAAAGATTTATTCTTCTATTATTTGAATAAATGCACATAAGATGCGCCACCCTTCATGAACTAAGTTGTTCCTAACAAGCTTACAGTGTTGCCCAGGGACATAATAAAGCATTTCCCAGACAAATTCTGTGAACATTTTCCTGCCATGAGATCTGCCGACCTTAATTGGATATTATCATTAGAAAAATAAAATTGTTTCTGATTTACCTGATTAGGTAGAAATATGCTTAATTTCAAAACAAAACATCTTATTATTGCCTTTTTTAAATGAAGAATATAAGTGGTTCATATTTACTATCATTTGATTCTAGAATATTTTAGGTAGCATTAAAGAATTACCATTTACTACACAAAAACTGCATTGAAGGATTTTGCCTTTCCCCATAGTTTATGAAGGTCCAGAGCATAAAACTTTCAGTTCCATTAATGTACCTTTGGAAAGTTTTCCCTCTAGATCATTCTATTTGTCTCTTCTAGTTCCACCCCACAGGATAATGTACCATTTTAATCATGTTAGAGGTGAGCTTACATTTTACATCTTAAACTCAGAAATCCAATTTAAGACTTAATCCTTCTATATGGTAATAGATGATTTCATTTTAATTTAGTTTTTGAAACAATTACATCTGGATTTGAATGAGTAAAACTCCTGCCAATGAAAAACCTCAGAACTATGATCTTACATGAACCCTTCTTATATATAACAGGGCGCTGGTTCAAAGTGGTAAGTGATTATGTCATTTTATAAAATAAAGCCATTTGTACTATAAAGTAATGGGACTAAGGCTTTAAAAATGATAAGGAACTTACTGGTTTCCTATTTGTGACCCATTTTATAGAACAATTTGACTTAGAAAGTAAAGTAACTTAGCTATGAACAAGAGGAAATTTTAGGAATGAGAAATATCTATACAATTTAAACACTTGCATGTGCTCTGAGGCATAGGTCATTGGTACAATACTTGTGAAGCATTACAAGAACTTTGTTTCAACTGTGATCATTGCAAACACAATTACCACACAAAAAAAGAAATCTTACAAAGCCCCCTGTGAAGCCATAATTTTCTATTTCTAGAAGAGTTGATATGATTGCCTATTTGTGCTTTATAAGTCCGGGCAAGGAGTTTAAAGTGCTTATCATGGTGAAGAGCATAGACTGCTTGTTTAAATTGCTAAATATACACCTGTTTTAAAGTTATGAAAGGGGATCACCTTTTCTAGTACTCCAAACTAGATCCTCCCTCTGTCAGCCAGCTGTTTCACAACTTCGTTTAAATGCTTCCAAAAAGAAATCTAGTAAAGATCTGAGTGGCTCCCTCCTCATACCTAGCATCAATCAAAGTGTGGGAGGCTGTTTTCACCAGCGTGTTTGAGGGAGCAATACCCACTTCAAGGACAGCATGGCTTCTCAGACTTCTATCTTTTTAATTTCCCAGTATTTCCTGAGGCTAAAGCAATTTCCACCAGGTCTACATTTGCTGGAAAGAATGCAAAACATATAGATTGAGGTATTTTTGTTATCTTCCCAGAATTTTATTCTTCTGTGCTGAAATGCAGCCAAAAAAGAAAACATGAGTTTAAGTGGGTGTGGGAGAAAGCAGCAGTCAACTCTTTTTCTCAACTGGTACAAACGTGTTAAATAAGGTGATAAGAATGTCTTTGTATACTGATGCCAATACATAAAGGAGTCTTAGTTTTCAGTAAGCACAGCATTTCATGCTTGTGTAGGGCATAATGTCTGTGCTGTTGCTATTTTGAAAATATGTTAGATACTAAATTATGAGCATTTCTGTCTGCAAAAATTCTCCTTTTTATTTTCACACATTAACACTTATTTTTCTTTTCTGATGACTAACTCAGTAATGCTTCTAAATAATTGATATTTATGCTTTTTTTACTGCTGTTGTACTTTCAATTTCATTTCAAATGAAAGTGTGTTATTAATAGTAAAGCAAGGAAGAAAAATGGGAAAAACCTGAAAGGAAATTAAGTGAGGGAAGAAACCCCTCACCTCCCACCTGAGGCTCATTTATTTCTCATGTTGAAAGATGAGTCATGAATTTGAACAAGTAGCTGGAGACTTAAATACACAGAAACTGTCTAGTAAAACTGTACATATGTCCTGTAAATCACATAGAACATTATAAAAATGCATCATACTGAGGAACATATATAATCATGGTTCTTTTCAGAACTTGTGTATAGCAAAAAAAAAAAAAGAAAAGAAAAAGAAAACTTTTCTCATTTTTCTTATTATCCATTTCCCTCCTTCCTATGTAAGCCTGCTCAGTATCCTAAAAAACCAAATTACTTGTCCAAGTGGACAAGATAAATTTTCTTAGTTGATAATAAAAAGTCAAAATAAACTCCAAATTATATATTGCAATATAATTATAATAGGGGTTATTATAAAAAGTAGTCACAGTGTATTCTATAATAAAAGACTGCAGATAAGTAAATCATAAGCAGTCTCTTCCTCTTTTAGTAAAAATAGACTATTCTTATTTAATATATCGTTTTCACACTATCACCTCCCTTTATACCTCCCAGTTCCTCCACACTTCCTTTTTTCATCTGGATTCACTTTATTTCTATCTCACATTAGAAAACAACAAGCTTTAATGTGATTATAACAAAATAAAATATGATGAGATAAAACAAAAATCATTGCATGCAAATTGACAAGGGCAAACTAACACAAGAAAGGGTATACCAAAATAAGGGAGAAAAATCAGAGACCCATTCATTCCTATGCTCAGGAGTCCCATAGAAACACTAAACTGAAATAGATAATACATATGCAAAGGACCTTGTCCAGACCCATGCATGCCCTGTGCATGCTGCCTCAGTCTCTATGAGTTCATATGAACTTTGCTCAGATAATTTAGAGCCTTGTTATCCGTGTGTCCTCCATCTCCTTTGATTATTACACTCCCTCTGCTTCTTCATCATCCTAGGAGTTCACTGAGCAATGACTTGAGGGATTTGTTATAAAATCTCCTTAGAAGCTGAGTGTTTCATTCTCTCTCTCTCTCTCTCTCTCTCTCTCTCTCTCTCTCTCTCTCTCTCTCTCTCTCTCTGTATAATTTCTGTCTGTGGGTCTCTGTATTTGTTCCCATCTTCTGCAGGAAGAAGTTTTCTTAATGATAGATGAATAAGGCACTAATGTTTAAGGAAACCATGAAGATACTTTCACATACCAATGATACTAGAACATAGGGGTAAGCTTTTATGCAGGTACCCATTAAAGCTTTTCATGTTCAAAGATGCTGTTGTCTTCAGAAATGATGCCTTGATGTCAGCTTGTGAAGAACAATCTATTTTCTTGGTCAGAACCTGAGTTGTTTGGGGATATAAAATAACAATTTAATCAGATGTAACCCAGTTCTAGTACTGGAAGATTCATTTGGTGACAAGAGATGCTCAGTTGGGCCTAGACTATTTGCAGACTTAATTAGGATCACCATCATATATTTCCATTGCACTAGGTTTCCGTACCATGTTTAAAATGCTCTCCAATTCTAGCTGTCTCTCCCTGCATTTCCTTCCTCAACCTCATTTCCCCACTCCACCTGATCCTACAATTTCCACAGTCCATATGTGAAATCTATTTTAATATCCACCCTACTCCTTTCCTTTATAACTAAACACTTTGAATGTATAGATAGTAGCTTAGTTATTTGTTTTATTTTTTATTTCATAGAATGTATTTTATTTTTTAAATGTTGTACATAACTAAATTTGTGTCAGCTAATAGATACACAGTTATAGTCTCAAAATTTTAAGTGACAAATTTATATTAAAATTAAAAGAATTTATAACAAGGGAAAGTTTTTTTAACCACCACCTTTAACTACAGTTCCTATGCCACAGACAATTTTATCACCAGTTAGTTATGGCATTAAATTTGGCCTGTGATTTTTTTTCATTTCTTTCTTTTGTTTTATTAGATATATTCTCCTTCATTGGGGACCCTGCATTCAGTCCAATGGTAGGCTGTGAGCATCTGCCTGTGTATTTGTAAGGCTCTGGCAGGGCCTCCCAGGAGATAGCTATATCAGCTCCCTTTCAGCAAGCCTTTCTTAGCATCCACAACAATTTTGGAGTTTGGTGACTGTATCTCGAATGAATCTCCAGGTGGGACAGTCTCTGGATGGCCTTTCCTTCAGTCTCTTCTCTATATTTTATCTACATATTTGCTCCTGTGAGTATTTTGTTCCCTTTCTCAGAAGAACTGAATCACCTACACTTTGTTCTTTGTTCATCTTGAGCTTCATCCCTGGGAGGAATTGTGGTCTGTGAATTGTATCTTGAGTATTCAGAGTTTTTGGGCTATTAACACTTATCAGTGAGTGCATAACATGTGTGTTCTTTTGTGATTGGGTTACCTTATTCAAGATGATATTTTCTAGTTCCATCCATTTGCCTAAGATTTTCTATTTTGTTGGGGTTTTTTTGTTTTGTTTTGTTTGGTTTGGTTTTTTGTAGTTTCTGGCTATTATGAGTAGAGCAGCAATGATCACAGCTTAGCAAATATCTTTGTTTTAGGATGAAATATCCTTTGAGTATATTCCCAAGTGTGGTATACTTGGATCTTGAGGTAGACTGATTACTACTATACTGAGGAACAACCACAATGATTTCCACAGTGGCTATACGAGTTTGCACTACTACCAGCAATGAATGAGTTATAGCAGATCTTTACCAGCAAGCCATTCTGACAGGTGTCAGCTGGAATCCAAAAATAGTTTTAATTTGCATTACCATTATGGCTAAGAATTTTGAACATTTGTTTAAGTGATTCTTAATCATCCATTTCCTTTATCAAGAATTCTCTGTTTAGATCTGTACTCCATTATTAATATGATTATTTGGTTTCATACTTGGTTTCATATATTTGGTTCTTTATGTGTTTTCAATATTGAATCTATATTATATGTGGAGTTGTTTTATTAGTGACTGCATACAGAAGAATACAAATAGGTCTATATTTATCACGATACATAGAACACAATCCCAAATGGATTAAACACCTCAATATAAAACCACTGAACCTGTTAAAGATCAAGGAAGGAATAGCTTTGAATTTATTTGCACAAGAGACCACTTTTTGAATAGAGTACTATGAGAATACACAGTAAATTTAGCAATTAATAAATGAGACCTCAAAGTTTATGTAAGACCAAGGACACAATCATTTGAACTCTTCAGCCGACTACCGAATGGGGAAAGATTTTCACCTACTCCACGTAGGTAGTTTTAACTATACAGTTTATGAGCTTAATGTAAATTTATTATAAGTTTTTTCATTTCTATGAAGGGTTCTTGTGATTTATAATTATTTAAGCTTAAATGTTGCTGACTATTAAAGTTCTGGATTTTGAGTTACTTTAGCTTTACATCACTATATTAAAATATCTGAAATAATTTATTGGATAATATGGAAGGTTATTTTGGGTTAGTCATTTCGCAAGGTTAAATGCACCATTTGCTAAAACATTGATTTTAGCCCCAATAAATCAGAAAAATGAAAGTGAGACATGGAAGGCCGAATGATAACAGGCTTGGGGCATCTGAGATATCAAGAGAGAGGAAAAGATAGAATGCCTTAGCACTGTGAGGGTGTTCTACCAATGACCTGAAAGCTCCCATAGAACCCCACCTCTTACAGATGTCATGGGCATTAAATAGAACCAAGTATATGCACAGCAACAAAGATCCATACAATAGCAGGTGATAACAAACAGAGTGCTATCACATAGTGAGAGCTGCCATCTCTCAATTCTTCCTTGAAGTCAAAGATAAACAAACCAAGAAATAGTGGAAAGAATGATACAAAGGAATCTTAATCCTGCTAGTCAAGTGAATGTAATTACTGGCTTTTAAATATAAAATATGCTTTGTGCACAATTAAATAGAATAAATGCATTTATTTCTAATCAAATATTTGTAAATGTATTTTTACTTAACATGTAAATTTGTCTGAAAAATGTAAATCATAACAAATGTAAATTCATGTGTGCTATTGTAAGACTTGGGGGAGTCTTAGCTTATTGGAGAGACCCCCCTGAGTGGACCATGTGGAGACGGGAATCGATGCAACAGCAAGAGGAATTTTTTTTTAATATCCAGTATGCTGGGGCCACCCTGCACATGGAGACAGAAGGACCCTTACAGTTCGTGCAGTAGACTTTTCATACAGTCCTCAGGGCAACCACGATTCAGTGCAATGTGATTGGCAGAAATGTATTACCTTTAAACTGATTGGTCTCTAGAGGATGAGGTAAGTGGCTGTCCTTCAGAATGTGTCCCCACCCTTAGGTCACTCTCCCTTTCCCTTGTGGTCTGAGGAATACAATTTAGCCTCTGACCTTTTTAAAGTTTCTGAGTTAACCCTTTCACTATATATTTCTATTAAAGTTCTCTTGTAGACATTTATAATAAACTCAGTTTAAGATGAGTATATTTCATTTAATTTATATAGTCATATCTATATTCCATCAATAGTTTCATTTATATTTTATTTCAAATGTTCCATTCGTAGAAAACAGAAAACAAAATTGTTTACCAAAAAAACTTGTTCCAACCTGTTTCTATGACTTTTGCATAAGCTTCTTATTGTATATTTATACTTTTATTGCTTCTTCTTTCAACATGCAGTCTTTTTGTAATTTGCCATCCTGCTTAAATTATACTTTTTTTTTCATTTTTGTAATTATAAAATGTTAGCTCACTGATGAATTGAACATATTTTCATGTTTAGAGGTTTGTCCATTTGGAGACTATCCTATGCCCATTACTTCAGTAAGATTTCATGTACAGTATTTTCATGGTGAATGTTAGACACAAAACTTCGCATACACTAAGCAAGCACACTGTCACTTAAAAGAGGTACTTCACTTACTAAGGCAACCCTATAATGCAGGGATTAATTTATTTTCTTAACATTCTAAAATTTTTAAAAGACTTAACTTTTATTTTAGACTTTATCACACTGTCTTTAAAGATTTAGTCTGTAGATTCTTCAACAGACTGGTGAACAATGTCTGGGAATGTATGTGCTCTAATTACCATCCAATCTAGGACATGTTTATGGGAGAAAAATTACAGTTTATACTTATGTTAGGACAAAATTCTACTTGCACAAATTTGTATGAAACATAGGCTCAGCCACATGCAATATATTAGAATTATTTTCCCTTACTTTTCTACCTTGTAATTATTCATGGAAAGAAGTTGCAAATTTTAATAGAGATAGATATATCCATAAATTCTTAAATTATACATTATTCAATTTATTTTTTCCTTTTTTTGAAATATTACACACATTTCCACATTATTATCATTTGAATCATTTATAGTACTTCATTATATAGTATCCTATTCTCTTCTTGAATTTATATCAACTTAATTGCATAGACTGACTAGTCTTTGCATCATATGGTTTTGTTATATAAACCTGTATTTAACCATATAATTCTTTGTCATCACATATTGTCTAGTTGATGTCTCCTTCTGGCTACTCTTCTTTTTTTGCACTGATATTGAGTTCTCCTTAGCCAATATCATAACTAAATAATTCCTCATTGTTCTGCAGCTTCAAGTTGCTGATTATTAAATTTTCATTTATAATTTCAGTTGTTATTTTATATAAAAAATTGAAGAGTGATTTGTACTATGAATCAGATTTGAGTAAATGTAACAGTAAATTTGGAAAGAAATTATATGTATTAATTCTCTTAATTCATTGACATAATAAATCCATTATGCTTATTTATACATATAATGTTTTATTTGTAAAAGTTTTACATACATTTTAGGTTTTTTTAAAGGTATGGTTACAATCTACTATACAGTTTCATTTCTGAAAGTTTTCGATATCCAAACTCCCAATTGCATTTGAATTCCTACTAAGTAAACTGTTGAAATTTATAAATAGATCACAGGTTATTTCTACAATTTTATTTCTAATTTCTATTTGTGTGTGTGTGTGTGTTCACATGTACACTGTGTACTGATCCTCTTCGAAGCCACAACAGGATGTCAGCCTTCTTCTATATTTCCAGTTCCAGGGGATCTGATGTCATCCTGTGGCCTCTATGGTCACTAGGCATGAAAGTGGTACATATGGATATATGCAGGGAATCATTTTTACAGACAAAATGAAAATAAATAAATTTTAAAATGATTAAATTGAATACTAGCTGAAAGCATAGTATGCCAGTAAATAATAGTTAACATTCATTCACTGTTTATTTGATACTAATACTTACATTTTTCCTTACTTACCCAAGGCCAAAATGTTAATGGTGTTAGGCAACCTGACTCCAGTGAAGCTATGCAGAGCTGCTGAGCTGGATGTTACCCAAAATAAAACCTGAACCACCTTCGGCTCTCTGAAGTCTTTCATTTCATACACTACGCAGAGTATCTCTCCAAGGTTTGTCAATGATGTTTCTATATCCACCTTATAAAATAAGACATTAAGTATTGTCTTATATATAACGTCTTCTGTTTGGATTTGACTTAAGGGGAAAAACAATTCATTGAGGAGAATAAAAGAGATATTTTGTACGATTACAAAGCACTCATGAAGCTGTATAGGCATAATGAATAAATGAAATCCCAGTACTTGTGGCAATACTCTAATTTGACAAATTATTTTCCTTACCAGTTATATGTGGGCATGTATGGTATATATGTATTTTATATTACATGTATCACATGCAGTTTCATATGTGTATTGTATAATCAGAACATATGATGGAGGTCTACAATTTATCTGTTCTTTCCATTTAATAATTCATAATGGTTCACATAAAATAATACAAAACAAAATCTTCCCTGTATGTAACATGATATTAATAAATACATATTTAATAATCAATAAATTGAAGAAATAATAAGTAAATGATATATTTGGAAATTTCAAATACCTCAAACAACTTAAAGGAGAAACAACATATGGGAAAGAAGATCTCTTATTGATAATTTATCACCTAGGTATACATTAATATTTAGAAAGGAACCTGCTTACTGAATGTATCTGAAGTGTGTTAATTCATATTCTGCAAGTAGGGGGTGAAGAAATAAATGAAATACATTTAGGTGAACTTTTTCAGTAGATGTAGCATCAAAATAAGTTTTAATTCAGTAAAAGTATTTTGTTCTGAACATCAAACTTAACTTTTATTCTTTGAGAATTTAATATAATTGCCTAATTTTCTCTCCTCTGTTCTTCTTTCCAAACTTCCCATGTATCTGTGTCATTCTTTTTCAAAATGATGGCCTCTTTTATGCTTATTTTTTTGTTTTATATATACCATATATATATATATATGTATGTATATATATGTTTATATATATATATACATATATATTTTTTTTGAAAGAGAAGCCTAAATACAGAACTACACCCATTCAGCATGTGTTTTCTGAGATGATCCTTTTGAATTAGATGACCAATTGGTATGCTCTTCCTGAGAAAGTATATTTCTTTAGTTGCCTGTAGTTCTTTGTGTGGGGAAGAGGTCTTTTGAGATCCTCCAACCCAGTTCACATTAGTAACTTAATTAGTGTCTTCCTTGATCAGCTTATATTTAGGTTGTCATGATGATAGGACTTCATGGGTATAACTTCTGATATTTCTAATATGATAATTTCCTATTGCAGAAGATGCTATACAATTGGGACACAAAGGCTAGAGAAACCCTGAGTTTTTTGGAAGCCTCACCCTGTGAAATTGCTTTTATTCAATCAGAAACTTCCATGCAAATTTCAAAGAGAGAAAGCAAACAACAGTTCTGCCCAGCTGTGATGCCAATTAGCCAGAATAACAGCATGTAATAACCTAAGTGTTGGCATGTAAACCTTGAAGGTAGCCATCAGCTCTCTCACTGCACTTTAGACCTATTCAACAGGAGGGAAATTATGTCTGGCATTGGATACTTAGCCAACTATTTGTGCCTTGTAAACTCATGAGTCTAGGAAGAGAACCTAATACCTCAACTTTTACTAAATCAGCACAATCCATAACTACCTTCTCAGTATGTCTCCTTGTACAGATATAAGTATACTTACCATCCATTATTAGGCAAACTTCTCTTTGCAATGGCACTGTCATATGTGTATATATATATATATATATATTCCTCAGTTGAGAATTCTTTGTTTGTTTAGCTCTGTATCCCATTTTTTAAATTCTTTTTTATTGGATATTTACTATATTTACCTTTCCAGGTCTCCAATTTGGAAATCCTCTATACCATCTCCCATCCCCCTTACTCTATGAGGGTGTTCCCCCACCCACTAATACACTCCTGTCTTCCTGTCCTGGAATTCCCCTACCATGGGACATGGAACACACTCAAGCCCAAGGGCCTCGTCTCCCACTGATGCCAACAAGGCCATCCTCTGCCACATATGTTGCCAGAGCCATAGGTTCCCCCCATGTATATTCTTTGGTTGGTGGTCCAGTCCCTAGAAGTTCCAGGGGTTCTGGATGGTTGACACTGTTGCTCCTTCCACGGGGCTGCATACCCCCTCAGCTCCTTCAGCCCCTTCTTCAACTCCTCCATATATGACCCGCGCTCAGTCCAATGGTTAAATGCAAGCATCTGTCTCTGTATTTCTCAGGCTCTGGCAGAGCCTCTCAGGAGGCAGCCATATCAGGCACGTACAGATCTTTCACTTGTTTGGTTAGAGTCACACCAAGATATCTTATATTGCTTGTGACTGAAGGTTGTCATTTCCCTAATATCTTTCTCAGCCCATTTATCTTTTTAGTATAGGAAGGTTACTGATTTGTTTAAATTAATTTTTTATTCAGACACTTTGCTTAAGTTGTTTAATAGCCGCAGGAGTTTTCTGGTGGAATTTTTGGGGTCACTTAAGTGTACTATCATATCATCTGCAAATAGTGATATCTTGACTTCTTCCTTTCCAATTTGTATCCCTTTGGCTTACTTTTGTTGTCTAATTACTCTTGCTAGGCTAGTACCAAAATCACACAAAGACCCATCAAAGAAAGAGAATTTCAGACCAATTTCACTTTTGAATATCCATGCAAAAATATGGGTTAAACAGGGGTGTGGGAGACAGTAACTCATGTCCCGCCAGAGCTCGGTACACTGGACGGGCAGACTCAGGGAGTTGGACTATGTGCACCCCCACACTGCCACGTGAGCGTCTGGCTGTGAGAAGCAACGAGACCCCAGTCTGTGGAGGTAGGAAAGGCACAGTCTCTGGTTTCTTAATCTTGGACATCCCAGGCTGCTGGATGTCACAGAAGAGCTAAGAACCAGACCTAGGAGTCGCTCAGGGAGACCTTAGTCTTGTACACAGCAGACACTGCTGGATGTTGCTGAAGAGCTGAGAACTGAGTGGGGGGCCCCAGGGGTCGGGATCTGGATAAGGACCGAAGGGAAAGGGACAAGGGAGAGCTCCAGCTGGGTCCCTGAGGCCTGAGAGTCTTTGGCTTGGTCAGTGGACAGCTTGGGTTGGTGGCAGCCATGGCTGGGAACACTGGGAGACCTTCTAGCTGGAGACTAGACTTGGAGCTCTTTAGGGGAAGACCTGCCCCATTGTTTCAGCACAGCGGGTCCAGGTGAGAAGACATAGTCCATGGTTTTGAGAATTTATTGTAGAGAAGGAGAGAGAGAGAGAGAGAGAGAGAGAGAGAGAGAGAGAGAGAGAGAGAGAGAGAGAGAGAGGGAGGGAGGAGGGGAGGGGAGGGGAGGGGCGAAGGGAAGGGAAGGGAAGGGAAGGGAAGGGAAGGGAAGGGAAGGGAAGGGAAGGGAAGGGAAGAGAAGAGAAGAGAAGAGAAGAGAAGAGAAGAGAAGAGAAGAGAAGAGAAGAGAAGAGAAGAGAAGAGAAGAGAAGAGAAGTAGAGACCGGCCATGGCCACATGGAGAGAGGGGGGTCAAGGGAATGGGGAGAGAGGGAAGCAAGGGGACAAGAGAGTGAACAAGAAAGCAAGAGGAGAGAGAGGAAGAGAGAGAGGAGGGGGCAAGCATCCACTTTTATAATGGACCGGCCTACCTGACTGTAGCCAGGTAACCATGCCAGGTGACTGTGGCAGTGGAGTCCAAACAGAATACAAGGGGTTTGGGGCATTACTCTACATGACTGAGGGCCACCGGATTATGGAGTTGAGGGCCTAATGTTAGAAGCCTGGTGTCTAGGAGAATGGACAACAGGTCATCCCTTATAGAATATCTACTGGGTCTCCAGAAGTTAAGCCTCGCTCAACTAGAACACAGACTGCCTTTCACAGTCCCACACAAAATTCCTCAATTAAATTCTAGCAAATGAAATCCAAGAACACATCAAAAAGGATTATTCACTCCGATCAAGTAGGCTTCATCTCAGAGATTCATGGATGGTTCAATAAACAGAAATCCGTCAATTTAATCCATTACATAAACAAACTCAAAGGAAAAAAAATACATGATCATTTCATTAGATGCTGAAAAAGCATTTGACAAAATTCAGCATCCCTTCATATTAAAAGACTTTGAAAGATCAGGATGTCAAGGCCCATACCTAAACATAGTAAAAGCAATATACAGCAAACCAGTAGCAACATCAAAGTAAATGGAGAGAAACTTGAAGTGATCTCACAAAAATCAGAAAGTAGACAAGGCTGCCCACTCTCTCCTTTCCTATTCAATATTGTACCCCATTTTAATAGAGTTAATTGTTTCTCTGAGTCTAACTTCTTGAGTTTTTGTATTTATTGGATATTAGACCATTATAAGATTTAGGGTTTGTAAAGATCTTTACCCAATCTTTGTTTGCACTTTTGTCATATGGACAGTGCCCTTTGCCTTACAGAAGCTTTGCAATATTATGAAGTCCCATTTATCTATTGTTGATTTTAGAGTGTAAGCTATTGGTGTTCTGTTCAGGAACTTTTCCCCTGTGCCCATGTGTTCAATGCTTTTTCCTACTTTCTCTTCTATTAATTTTGATGTAGATGCTCCAACATGTAACATGGACACATGCTTCATTATGTTCTTAGCAGCTTTCTGGGTATTTATAATACCCAGGAGTTAGAAGGAACCCAGATGTTGTTCAACAGAAAAATTTATACTGAAAATGTGTTAGCCACCTGGTCCATTCTGCTCAAAGCAAAGCAAAGACAAGGATGCCCACCCTCCCATATCTATTCAATATACAATTCAAAGTGCTAACTAGAACAATAAGACAACAAAAAAAGATCAAGGGGATACAAATCGACAAAGAAGAAATAAAGGTATCACTATTTGTGGATTATATGATAGTATACATAAGCAACACCAAAAATTCTACCAGAGAACTTCTCCAGCTGTAACTAACTTGAGCAAAGTGGCTAGATATAAAATTAAATAAATCAGTAACATTCCTTTATGCAAATGATAAACAGACTGAGAAAGAAATTAGGGAAACAACTCCTTCCACAATAGACACAAATAAAATAAAATATCTTGGGGTAACTCTAACCAAACAAGGGAAAGACCTGTGTGACAATAACTTCAAGTCCCTCAAGAAAGAAATTGATGATGATCTCAGAAAATGGAGAGATCTCCCATGCTCATAGTTTGGCAGAATTAATACAGTAAAAATGGCCATCCTACAAAAAGCAATCTACAGATTCAATACAATCTCCATCAAAATCCCAGCACAATTCTTCAAAGACATAGAAAGAGCAATTCTTAAATTCATCTGGAAAAGCAAAAATCCCCAGAATAGTCAAAACAATTCTTAACAATAAAAGAACAGCTGGGGGAATCACTATCACTGACCTCACACTTTACTACAAAGCAATTATGATAAAAACTGCATGGTATTGGTAAAGAGACAGACACATTGATCAATGGAATAGAATTGAAGACCCAGAAATAAAACCACATACTCAAGGACACTTGATCTTTGACAAAGAAGCCAAAAATATTCAATGGAAAAAAGAGAGCATCTTCAATAAATGGTGCTAGTGTAATTGGATGTCTGTATGTAGAAAAATGAAAGAGACCCATATTTGTCACCTTACAGAAAGCTCAAGTACAAGTGGATCGAGTACTTTAACATAAAACCAGATAAACTGAATCAAATAAAAGGGAAAGTGGGAAAGAGCCTTGAAACTCACTGACAAAGGGGGAAACTTCCTAAACAGGACTCGAATGACTCATGCTTTAAGAATTGCTAAATGGGACCTCATGAAACTGGAAAGCTTCTGTACTGCAAAGTACATAGTCAGCAACCTACAGATTAGGAAAAAAAAAACTTCACTAACCCCACATCTGAAAGAGGGCTAATGTCTAAAATATATAAAGAACTCAAGAAGGTAACTACCAAAAAACAAAAAAAAACCCAATCACGAAATGGAGTATAGAACTCAACTGAGAATTTACAACAGAGGATTCTTGAATGGCTGAGAAGCACCTAAAGATGTTTGTAGTCCTTAGTTTTCAGAGAAATGCAAGTCAAAATGACTATGAGATTCCAGCTTACACCAATCAGAATGTCTAATATCAAAACATCAGCTGTCAACACATGTTGGTGAGGATGTGAGAAAGAAGAACACTCCTCCATTGCTGGTGGGATTGCAAACTGGTACAACTACAGAAGAATGGATACAGAAAATGTGGTTCATTAACACAATGGAATACTACTCAGTTATTAAGAAAGAAGACATTCTGAGTTTTGTAGGCAAATGTATGGAACTAGAAAATATCATCCTGAGTGAGGTAACTCAGACACAAA
Organism: Tokudaia tokunoshimensis; assembly: GCA_036184795.1. Taxonomy (NCBI): domain Eukaryota; kingdom Metazoa; phylum Chordata; class Mammalia; order Rodentia; family Muridae; genus Tokudaia; species Tokudaia tokunoshimensis. The sequence goes on from BTHU01000003.1 coordinate 140,936,073, forward strand.
AAGACATGCATGGTATGCACTCCCTAATAAGTGGATATTAGCCAAAACAAAAAAAATTGAGATAGAATACTCAAGATACAGTCCATAGAACTAAACAAGTTCAACAAGCTGAAGGACCCAAGTGAGGACTCCTCAATGCCACTTGGGAGGGAGAAGAAAGTAATCATAAGTGAGGAGCAATAGAAGTACTTGGGAAGGAAATTGGACTGGGAGTGTGGGCGTAGAAGGGAACCTGATCTGATATTAGGTGAGGAGAAAAGACTGAAACCCTGAGGGCGACCAGAAAGAATGGAAACAGGCAACCTCAGGGAGGTAGGAGGTTGGGAGGACCCTCCAGAATGCACCAGAGACCTGGGAATTGAGAGACTCTCAGGACTCGAAGGGAGGGACCTTAGATGAAATGCCTTACACTGGGGAGAGGGAACTTGTAGAGCCCACCTCCAGCAGGAAGACAGGGTATCAAGTGAAGGAGGGGGTTGTCATCCCACAGTCAAAATTCTTACCCATATTTGTTCCTATCTGAAAGAACTGCAAGCATGGAAATGGAGAGGAGCCTGAGAAAAAGAGGGTCCAGCAACAGGCCCAAAGTGGGATCTTGCTCAAGGTGAGGTTCCAAGGCCTGATACTATTACTGAGACTATGGAAAACTCACAAAAAGGGACCTATCATGGCTGCACTCTGGAAAACCCAACAAGCAGTTGAAAGAGTCAGATGCAGAAATTTGCACCCACCCAATGAACAGAAGATGCTGATCCCTGTGGTTGAATTAGGGAAAGGCTGGAAGAAGCTAAGGAGGAGGGTGACCCTGTAGGGGGATCAGCAGTTTCAATTAACCTGGATCCCTGAGATCTCTGAAACACTGAACGACCAACCAAACAGCATACTTGAGCTGATGAGTCCCCCAACACCTACACAGCAGAGGACTGCCAGGTCTGGGCCCATTCAGAGAAGATGTACCTAATCCTTAAGAGACTGGAGTGCCCAGGGAGTTTAGAGGTCTGGTTGGGTGGGTGGTGGGTGGTATAGATACCATTGAGGAGAAAGGAGGGTGGGGAGAAGGTATAGGATATGGAACAGTGGGGGGTGGTATGGGGAGAGGAGGGAATAAAATCTGGGGTGTAAATAAATAATAAAAGACAAAAAAAGAAAAGAAAATGTACATTTACACGATGGAGTACTACTCAGCTATCAAAAACAATGAATTCATGAAATTCTTAAGCAAATGGATGGAATTAGAAAATACCATTCTGAATGAGGTAACCCAATCACAAAAGAACAAACTTGGTATGCACTCACTGATAAGTGAATATTATCCTAAAAGCTCTGAATACCCAAGATACAATTCATAGACCACATGAAGCTCAAGAAGAAGGAAGACCAAAGTGTGGATGCTTCAGGCCTTCTTAGAAAAGGAAACAAAATATGACTGGGAGCAAATATGGAGACAAAGTGTGGAGCAAAGACTGAAGGAAAGGTCATCCAGACATTGCACCACCAGGGGATCCATGCCATATACAGACATCCAACCCAGACACTATTGCTGATACCAAGAAGTGCTTGCTGACAGGAATCTGATACAGCTGTCTCCTGCGCTGCTGTGTCAGAACCTGACAAACAGAGACGGAATCTCTGCCAACCATTGGACTGAGCATGGTGTCCCCAATGGAGGACAAAGGACTGAACAAGATAAAGGGGTTTGCAACCCCGTAGGAGGAACAACATTATCAACCAACTAGACCCCTGAGAGCTCCCAGGAACTAAACCACCAGCCAAAGAGTACACATAAAGGGACCCATGTTTCCACCTGCATATATAGCAGAGGATGGCCTTGTTGTACATCAGTGGGAGGAGAGGTCTTTGGTCCTTGGAAAGCTCGATGCCTCTGTGTAGGGGAATGCAAGGATAGGGAAGCAGGAGTGGGTGGGTGCTTCTAACCCTCATAGAAGCAGTGGGAGGGAGGATGGAATAGGGGGCTTCCAGAAGGGAAACTGGGAAAAATGAATAATATTTGAAATGTAAATAAATAAAATATCCAACTTTTTTTAAAAATAGAGACAGACTAATTTATACAGGCTTCCTTCAGTTAATATAACAAATATATCACTATAATATTTAGTGGAACATAAAACTTCAAAATTTTCAAAAAGTCAGATATAGGATAAATAAATAAAACATGTTATCACATGAAAATAAAAATATTAATTTTTATCTGGTGCAAGACTATTGTCTTTTATAAATTTTGTATTTCTTAAAATTTTACACATGCACACTCTATTAACATCCTTTCCATTCCTTCCTCTCCCACTTCACCTCCTCCGGCATCCTGCAACACACTAGATTCCAGAGCCCTTGCCAAATTTTCTTCTGTGTTCCTTTATCAGTCATTCATGTATCTAATCAAGCTACCATTTTTCTATGAAAATAGCAATAAAAAACATCAAAATAACTCTAAAACAAGATGAAAGTACAGATGTATTCATTTTCATCTTTTGTCTGTATACTTGTGCATTAAAACAATCACAGGTAAAAATGTTTTTGGACAAGTCTCCATCTATGCTGAACATATATTCCCTATTATATTATTGTCCAGTAAATACTACTATATACATCCTTTGTTTAATACTAATATTAGGAATTATAAGTACACTACAGATAGTAAAAGAGTGTGAGAGAATGTATATTTTTCATGCAAATGCTATACATCTTTATAATAGAGATTTGCATCTGAACATTTTGTATCCATGAGAATTCTGTTCCTATCCACACACAGAAGAAAGAACTTTAGTAATAATGTTTTCACAAAACAATCACTATATAAGATTGGGTTTTGTGGGGTTTTTTTCTGGCCCAATGTATAGAACCAATTTGTTAAAAGTCCCCACAAAATCCAATATTATATGTCATCATTGTCTTATTATGAAAACATTATAATTACAGTTCTGGGTATGGATAGGTATAAAACCCTCAGGGATAATGTTCCATGTCACACAGTTCTCTATAGTGAATATATTATACCTAAGGAAAATAATGTGCTGAGAAGTACTTTTCTTTGTTGCTTAGAATCAATCTGACAAACATATTGAATCGCTCTTCCCTGAGGAAGGACAACCCTCCCATCTCTAGCTTTTCTCATTAGTGCTTCATTCATTGTCCACAGTTGAGGCCTTAGGACATTTTCCTGTCCCTATTGCTATGTTCCTTGCTGTCCTTCTTGTTTAGTTCATGTTTAGACAACCATGTAGGGGAGACTTTTGAATGTGGCTTCTGATGTTCCTTAGAGATATAGTCTTACAGCTAACTCTCTGATCCTCTGCCTCTTACATTCTTTCTGCTTTCACCACAGTGTTCCCTGAGCCTTAATTTTTGGGCTATTTTGTACATGTATCTATTTGAACTAGTTTTCACAACTCTACATTTTAATTAGTTGTGGCTTACTGTAGTCATGTCTATCTGTTGCAAAGGGAAGCTTCCTTGACAAGAAGTGAACATTGATTGCACACTGTATGTAATAAAGATTAGTGAACACAACAGTCATGAATTTGAAGAAGTGGTGAAGGAAATAAAGTAGAATAGGGAGTCAGAAAGAGAAAAAAGAAATATTTTAGTTATATTATAATTTGCTGAAAATCGAAAGAAGCAATAAGAGATGCACCCGAGATGAGATGCTAAGAGATTTCTCTATAGATAAAGTGGCATTTACAGCAGAAATTTCTATTCTATTTCTATTCTTTCTTCCTTGTATATCTAAGAGTTATGGCAATTTTGGAATGAATTCCACAATACTTGTGTTTCCAGTGATAAATGATATATATTCTTATGTAAAGAGATATTTCATAATTCCATATACATTTTCACTTTATGAAATAATAATCACACCTGATTTAGATTCCTTTTCTATCTATAGTATATGTTCAGAGTAGAATATAATTTAATATTTTATGAGTTTCTTTATTCAGTTTTCTGGGCTGCATGTTCTCTTAGCATTTCCTGCCCTTAGAGAAAATGTTTATCATGATCTTGATATATATTTGAATAGGTGTGAGTTTTAAATAGATAAGCAGGGTCTTCTCTACGAACCTATCTTGTAGTCTATAGAAGTATGTGTTTTTGTGGAAATATGTAAGAATATCTGATAACCTAGGAGCCTTTTCTCTAATGTAGTTTTTATTCTGTTACTGGAATAATTTTTGCTAGTGTGTGTACAATCAAAGTACTTTATAAATTTATTACTTTAATATGGAAAACATTATGTTTACATTTCTAGTAAAAATAGCTCTCTGCTGGTAAGGATGAAGATTTTACAAGACTTTACAAAAGTTGGTACATGATAGTATTATCATGACAAATAGCTTGGTAAAATCGTTACAAAGTATACATATATCCTCCTTTTGCAAAATATAATTTTTATTTGCATATACAAACATTATACACATTCTCTTTTGAAAAATCAAGGAAGAAGAAAAAAAGGAGAGTGAGAGGTGCAGGGAATGGAAAGAAATACACACACAAACACATACACACACAAATAAAGGTGTGTGTGTGTGTGTGTGTGTGTGTGTGTGTGTTTAATTGCTGTGAAGATTCACCATGACACATTTACTTGAGACTGACTTGCAGTTTCAGAGGTTCAGGCCATTCATTATCATCATGGTGGGAAGTATGGCACTATCCAGGCAGACTTGGGGCTTGAAAAGGAGCTGAAAGTTCTGCATCTTCAATCAAAGGCATCCAGGAAGAGCGTGTCTTCTGCAGGCAGCCAGGAGGAGTGTCTTTTTCTCACTGGGCAGAGCTTGAGCACCAAGAGTCCAACAAAGCCAGACCTCCTAACAGTGCCACTTCCCATGGGTTAAATGTATTTTATCAACCACATTCAACTCCCTGGCCCCATAGACTTGCTTAAACACATGAGTCTATGAAGGCCATACTTAGCCATAGCACAAAGCAAAATATATTTACTCCAAGTTCAAAAGTCTTTATGACTTATCACAGCCACAACAATGTTGAATACTCAAAAGTTCAGTCTCTTCTGCGATTCATGCAATCTCTTAACAGCAATCCCCTATAAAACCAAAGAAGCAGATCACAGGATACACGTTATCATTCCAAAGCATCATACTGAGAAAATTCTGGACCAAAGCAAGACAGAAAATCAGCTGGGAAAACTCCAAACTCTGCATCTCTGTGTCTATTGTGAAAATGATCTTCAGATCTCCAACGTTTTTATCTTTGTTGACTGCAACTATTTTTTTTCTCTTAGGTTGGCTCCACTTCCACGTAGCAGCTTTTCTCAGCCCATGGTTCATCTCTCCAAACCATGTTACATTACTAGAAAGCTCTGAGCACAATGCAAAAATGATGAATTTCGTTTGTCAGCACGGCTCTGTCTTCTCTACTTGGGGGGATGCCAGACCCCACAGTCTACCTGAGATACTTCAGATAACCCTGTACCTGTGATTTCTGGAATGTTTCTTATTGCTAATGAGGCATCTCAGCACTTTAGCCTGCAGCCAATGCCTTTTGTCCTATATATTCTCATCCCCTTCCCAAAAAGTATACAACCTTTGGTTCACCCTGAATAAAGTTTATACATACAAAAACACCCCACGTAAAGAAATATGCATAAGTTAAATTCTTCTCAGAGTGGTGTAATTCACCCAAAATAGCTATAACAATAAGCTCCTTGGAAAGGGCCTTTTGCCCTACTGCCACACCTCTCAACTTTGTCATCCACCCCCAGTCAGACCAGGATTCTGTAGAACTCCACTGCTTCTGGGATCCACTTTATCCTTCTACCAAGATGTGTTCTGGCATGTAAACACCTTAAAAAGAGAGGAAGCACAGTATGCAGAACCACAACTGGACAAGAAAGTGCCTACTGCACTTTCTGGCATCTCTAACAATCTGGTGCCTTTCAGGAAACTTCAACTTTACAGATTCTTGCTCTAAAGTTTGGCATCTACTCATGATCTTCTGGCCCTCTCCAATGGACTCGGATCACTTCTCCAGTCCTGCCCTCTATACCACTCTAGGTTATAGCTGATTCAACTCTACTACTGCTGTTTTTCTTGGTTGTCATCTAATAGTACTGAGGTACATGAATATGCTGAGGTCTCCACTACAACTAGGCTTTACCAATAACCTTTCATAGGATCTCTTCATGATGCCAAATCTCAACTTCTTCACATGACCCCTTCAGTCCTGGGCTGCCAACTGTCCCATTTACCAATGACCTCCTCTGGCCTCTCACATTGGCAAGCCTCAGATGCTCTCCATGACTGCATTGAGCCTTTAAAACTAGTAAACCTGGTTGATTCTTACATATTACCATGTCTGGCTGCCAGTTTGAGCTGTCTCTGGCACATAGCATCTTTGTGTTCTCAGCAGACACTCCCTAGAAAATTTCACTTCAGTGATGTTATTCTCTTCTTAATCACTGATAATTTCTTAGCACTATCTAATGAGCATCAGTTATCACAGTAACCCTTTCTATTCTGTTTTTAAAATCAGAGCCATATGGCTGAAGCTACTAAGTTCTGTTGATTGCAGGGCTAAAACATGACTTTCTTTTTCTGTTAAATTTCCACCAGGCTTGTGTTTTCCAACTCATTCACTGCTTAAATTTGGCTGTCCTTGAACTTTCTTTTTAGACTGACCTTGAACTCAGAGATCTGCATGTCTCTGTGTCCTGGGTGCTGGGATTAAAGGTGTGTGCCATCATGCCTGAATGTAAACTTTTCTGTATCTTTTCATAAGACCTTTATAAGTTCAGGATTATATTTCCTTATAGATATAGTAAAATTGACAATTGAGAATAGCCATTATAATGGTTCCTTTTACAATTTGACAAATAGTCATAACTCCTTATGCTCAAATGAAAGCAATAACTAGGTGATAACAATGCCTAACATGACATAATTAATTCTTGTTCAACTACAAATGAATAAACAATGAGCTTATCTGGGTGAGATGCTGTCTCAAAGTCCTTGAACACAGCATTTAGCTCCATTCCACTTTCTGGTGCCCTTTTATTCTTTGAAACATACATTTTGTGGTTTTTTTTTTCTTTCTAAGCTTGCTATATTTTATCTAATGTTCCTCATAAGAGTGAACCAGAGGACAAAGCTTAATCCAGGCTTTTTTTGAGACCTCCTTTGTCAATATGATTAATCTATATTTCTTTACCTTAACCTCAGCAGACCTTTCAGACAAGGGTTTCCATGTGTTCATACATAATATTAATAAGGCTTATATGAGTACAGTGTTATTGAATCTGCTTTAATGACTTGAAATATGAAATAAAAAGAGATAAACACTTTACTTAATCACCCATATTTAGTTGGTAAATGGGTTGAGGTTACATTAATCTTCAAATGAAAATTACCAACCATTAATCACCATTCCATAATGTATTCTTATTTCTGGTCTTCCTTTTTATTCTTAAAATAGGTTAAAATTGATTATTTTATTTGGTAGAACTCTAGTCTTATTATGCTGCCTAAAATCTCACCAAATTTTAAAGTCTAATATACAACATTTATAAAATAACATTTCGCCATTGCACTGCAAATCATATCATGCTTTTTATCAGTACCCTTCTCCAGTTGTGTTAGGAACATGCTGAATTACAATTGTATCATCAGCGAACCTATTTATTTCTGATTTTCTAATATTACATTAATAACAAATTTCCAGGATTTTTTTACTTCAGACTAATTTTCCCCTTTCTTATACTTGACTAATAAATTAGAGTTTCATAGACACAGAAATGCTGTGATAACTAAGGTCTTGTACACATGCGACCAAGTGTTGAGCTGGTTCTTCATTGGAAACAGGGTTCAAGGTACACACAGACAAAACAGTGCACTGGAAGACTGTCATTCTTCTCTGTTTCTGTTCCCAGGTGAGAACTTACCAGTCATTCTGCAGAATTAGAGGAGTTACAAAAGCATGAAGAACAGTGGCTCTGAGTTCTAAAGAGAAGGGAACCAGATTTTTTGGTGTGAAGGAAGACCTAATAGATATGTTTCAACCATTTTAGATTGTAAGCCTAGAAAATTTTAGTCCTGTCTGTGACAGATCCTGGTATTCACGAATCTTTCCAGTGATACCCCTATAGAGTTGACGTCTAGAATAAAAGAAGTAGCAAAAAGTGCCAAACAGATTTCAGCTGTAACTTCAATAATCATTCGAGGAGGTATATAAATATTAAAGATATAATCAAATATCATTCAATAATGAGTATATGCCATGTGAACTGAATAAATAAAATTCTTATAGTGGAATTCTACAAATCTGAAGCACTGAGTAAAGTCTCATTAAAAGAATCTGTATAGATTTGTTTCAATTTAGTTTTCTTATAAAGAGGAAGATAAAGATATTAAGAAGATGGAGGCACTTTAGGCCCATGAGATGCCAATGAAGTTCCAGTTTTTAACCTGGGCCACTGTGATATACATGTGGCCATTTGCTGTAATAACTAAACTGGGTAATTATGACTTTTGTATTTTCCATGTTTATTATAAATTAAAAATAATTTTCTAAAGCATTCAAAATATTTGAATTGAAAATATTTGTTTCATGTAGATAAAAACATTCTACCTTAACATCTCTGAATGTTGCAATTTTTGCTGCCAATAAAAGTTAACTATCGAGGCATAATATCACTTGGGTCTCAGGCAGCTTGTGTATAACCTGCTCCAAGAGCTGGGCAGATCTGCAGTAATCAGCACGCCAGCTCTGCTGTGGAACTTCTTCCTTGCAGAGTTACCCCCTCCCCCGAACTGGACGGGAGCCTACCAGCTTCCCTTTGGCGACGTCTGTTCCAGTATCGACTGCACTGAGGAGACAGGTACCCAGGTTCTCCCCAATATAACATCACTTGGGACACGGCCTGTTGGGGCTTCCATCAGCTCCCAAGAACAGGACAGCGCTGTGATCATCTGGACGCCAACTCTGCTGTGGGCCATCCCCCATGCAGGGTGACCTGCTCTGATAAGAGAGTGCAGAGTGCACTCCTCCATCTTTGCTCCAGCACCAGGGCTGCTAAGACCGCCAGGCTCAGAGACAGACAGGCATACAATTGCTGGGGTCTCAGGCAGCTTGTGTGTACCCTGCTCTCAAGAGCTGGGAAGGTCTGCAGTAATCGATGCACCAGCCTTGCTGTGGGACTTCTGCCCTGCAGAGGGATGCCCCCTCCGACCCCTCTGGGAGAGATCACACACCCCTGCACAGGGCGGGAGCCTACCAGCCTCCCTTTGGCGACCTCTGCTCCAGGAATCCACTACGCTTAGCGTTTGGATGTGCAGGGACTCCCCAATATAACACCAGTTGGGGCAAGGCACATCAGGGCTCCAAAGTCACTCAGGAGCAGGGCAGGCCCCAGAAATCGGTGCCAGGGGAATCCCGATAATACAGGGGGGTCAGAAATAGCTTTGCAGGCTCACAGGAGGTTCAACCAACAGCCAGTGACAGCAGGACCAACTAACAACAGAGGTAACCAGATGGCAAAAGGCAAACATAGGAACGTTACTAACAGAAATCAAAGTAATATGGCATCATCCGAACCCAACTCTCCAACAGCAGCAAGTCCTGGATACCCCACCACACCGAAAGACAAGATCTGGATTTAAAATCACTTCTCATGATGCTATTAGAGGATAACAAGAAGGACACAAATAAATCTCATAAAGAATTACAGGAGACCATGAATCAAGTGTTAGAAGCTCTTAAAAGGAAACACAAAAATCGCTTAGAGAAATGCAGGAGAACATGGATCAAAAGATGGAGGCCCACAATGAGACAACACAAAAATCGCTTAAAGAAATGAATAAAAGGGTAGATGCACTTTCAAAGGAATCACAAAAATTGCATAAAGAAATGCAGAAGAATATGTGTCAACAGACAGATGCCCATAGGGAGGCAACACAAAAATTGCTAAAAGAAATGAATCAACGGATAGATACCCTTACAAAGGAAACACGAGAACTACTTAAAAAATGCAGGAGTCGATGGATCAACAGATGGAAGCCCATGAGGAGGAAACACAAAAATCGCTTAGAGTAATACAGGAGAACTTGGGTCAACAGGCAGAAATCCTGAAAGAGGAAATGCAAAAATACCTTAAAGAAATACAGGAAAATACAAACAAAAAAGTGAAGGATCTCAGCAAATCCATCCAGGATCTAAAAAAGGAAGTAGAAACAGCTAAGAAATCACAAAGGGAGACAACTTTGGAGATAGAAAACTTTGGGAAGAAATCAGGAGTCATAGATGTAAACATCAATAGAATACAAGAGATGGAAAAAAGAATCTCAGGTGCTGAAGATACCATAGAAAGCATCGAATCAACAGTCAAAGAAAATGCAAAATGCAAAAAATGTGTAACCCAAAACATCCAGGAAATCCGGGACACAATGAGAAGAACAAACCTAAGGATTATAGGTATAGATGAGAGTGAAGATTTGCAACTTATAGGGCCAGTAAATATCTTCAACAAAATTATGGAGGGAAACTTCCCTAACCTAAAGAGAGATATGCCCATGAATGTACAAAAAGCCTACAGAACTCCAAACAGACTGGACCAGAACAGAAATACCTCCCGTCACATAATAATCAAAACACCAAATGTACTAAACAAAGAAAGAATATTAAAAGCAGTAAGAGAAAAGGGCCAAGTAACAAAGGAAGACCTATCCGAATCACATCAGACTTCTAATCAGAGATTATGAAAGCCAGAAGATCGTGGGCAGATCTCATGCAGACACTAAGAGAGCACAAATGCCAGCCTAGACTACTATACCCAGCAAAATTCTCAATCACCATAGATGGAGAGACAAAGATATTCCATGATAAAACCAAATTTTCACAATATCTTTCCACAAATCCCTGCAAAGGATAATAGGTGGAAACCGCCAATACAGGGAGAGAAAGAACACCCTGGAAAAAATGAGATAGTAACCTTCTTGCTTCAAACCCAAAAGTAGATAACCACTCAAACATAAAGATAGTGTCAAGAATGGCAGCTGGCAATAATCACTATGACTTAATCTCTCTTAATATCAATGGTCTCAATTCCCCAATTAAAAGACATAGACTAACAGACTGGATATGTAAACAGGATTTCCAGCATTTTACTGAAAGCAGGAAATGCACCTCAGTGTCAAAGACAAACACTACCTCAGAGTAAAAGGCTGGAAAACAATTTTACAAGAAAATGGCCCCAAGAAACGAGCCGGAGTTAGCCATCCTAATATCAGATAAAATTGATTTTCAACCTAAAGTCATCAAAAAAGACACAGAAGGACACTACATACTGATCAAGGGAAAAATCCACGAAGAAGAACTCTCAATTCTGAATATCTATGCTCCAAATGCAAGGGCACCCTCATTTGTAAAAAAAAAACTTTACTAAAACTCAAAGCACACATCGCACCTCACACAATAATAGTGGGTGACTTCAACACCCCGCTCTCTGAAATGGATCGTTCAGGAAAGCAGAAACTAAACAGGGACACAGTGAATCTAATTGAAGCCTTGGACCAAATGGAACTAACAGATATATATATATATATAGAACATTTCATCCTAGAGCTACAGAATACACCTTCTTCTCAGCACCTCATGATACCTTCTCCAAAATCGACCATGTAATTGGTCACAAATCAAACCTCAACAGATATAAGAAGATCTAACTAATCCCATGCCTCCTATCAGATCACTATGGAATAAGGATGGTCTTCAATGGCAACAAAAACAACAGAAAACCCACATACACATGGAGGCTGAACAATACTCTACTCAATGATAACTTTGTCAAGATGGAAATAAAGAAAGAAATCAAAGATTTTTTTGAAATTTAATGAAAATGAAGGCACAACATACCCTAATTTATGGGACACAATGAAAGCAGTGCTAAGAGGAAAATTCATAGCCCTGAGTGCTGCCAAAAAGAAACGGGAGACAGCATACACTAGCAGCTTAATGGCACACCTGAAAGCCCTGGAACAAAAAGAAGCAAATACACCAAAGAGGAGTAGAAGGCAGGAAATCATCAAACTCAGGGCTGAAATCAATCAAGTAGAAACAAATGAAACCATTCAAAAAATCAACAAAACGAGGAATTGGTTCTTTGAGAAAATCAACAAGATAGATAAGCCCTTAGCCAGACTAACCAGAGGGCACACAGACAGTATCCAAATTAATAAAATCAGAAACAAAAAGGGAGAGAGAACAACAGAAACTGAGGAAATTCAAAAAATCATCAGATCCTACTACAAAAGCCTGTATTCAGCAAAACTAGAAAATCTCGAGGAAATGGACAATTTCC